>CM057458.1:1083270000-1084520000 GCA_016271365.2 Neoceratodus forsteri
AGGCGACATGTATAAAAACAGGATCTTTGTTCCTTGAGAATTCATCAGCTCCTGTTGCATATTCCCAGCCTGATGTCCTAATATTGCATTTTGCTTGTGACTTCACAGTTATTGCCGTGACAGCAGACAGATATCACAGGATTACAACTTCTAGTGGGGAATAAGGTGTAATTGAAATGAACTTTAAGGGAGAAAGATCTGTTTTGTGCAAATTTAAATTGCATCATTTTGTCCGATTAGCACCATGTGCAGTGTATAATTTTGGCAGAAATAGTTGTACAGTATATTTGTCCAACTTTTCCTAGCAGCATCAGTTGCTTTCTAATATCACTTTATGTTAACTGGTACTGTTCTCAGATGTTTTCTGTCCTTTCTGAATAGGAGAGAGCAGTTGGGGTTATTTGGGTCTTTCCAGCCATGTCAGATTGCTCTTAACTGTGGAGTCCCTCAAGAGTTCTGTTAGGTTGCCCTCATTGTTTGCAGTGTTAATGCTTCTTCTGGGGAGATCATTGGCGATACAGCATGAGATTTCATTGCTTTGCCAACAGAAACTTAGTATTTGTCAGCAGAAAAATGACCACTTGGCCGACCCAGTCTGCCCAAATGGTCACAACCTAGTCTGTCTTCACAGACCCTAACTGGCCTCCAGTGACCCTCCCTCCTCCTTCCCAATTTACTAATATTCTCCTATGTCTGTCCCATGCATGCTTAAAGCCCCTTACTGTTTTCGCATCCACCACTCTTTCAGTGAAGTAGTACTTCCTCACATCCCTCTTAAACTCCCCCCCCCCCCCAGCTTCATTGCATTCCTCTGGTCCTGGTGCTCTCTCATTTGACAGATACTACCCCCTGTACTTTAATGCCTGTGAGGTACTTGTAGGTCTCTATTATTTCCAACTTGTTCTCTCTCTTCAAGGGTGTACATGTTGAGATTCCGCAGTCTTTCCTTGTAGGGCTTTTGATGCAACCCCACACTGTTTTAGTTGCCATCCTCTGTACTGCCTTCATGCTGTCTATATTCTTTCTGAGTTGTGCCCCAGAACCGGACACAATACTCCAGGTGGCGGGGGCTCTCACCAATGAGTGATATAGCTACCTCCCTCCTCGCTGTTGATGATTCTCTGTGCACCGAGCATCCCACTGGCCCCACCCACTGCTTTGTCACACTGCTCTGCCACTTTGAGTTAATCAAAAATGACCCTAAGGTCCCTTTTCTGCTTAGTGACTTCAGTACCTCCTCCATCCTATACTTCGGCTCTAGGTTTCTATGCCCTAGTTGCATGATTTTGCATTTCTGACATTGAGCCCCAACTGCCGTGCCCTTGACCACTTCTTGAGTTTCTCAAGGTCCTTATGGAGTCTCCACTCTTCTGAGTATCCATCCTGCTACAGACTTTGGTGTCATTTGCAAAAGTCATACCTTCCCTTCAGGTCATCCGCATTATGTAGACATTAAAGAGGGACGGCCCCAGTTCTGAGCCCTGCGGCATCCTTCTGGTTACCCCTCATTAGTGTGAGTGCCATCAACCACCACCCTCTGTTGCCTATTCATTAACCAGTTGCCTATCCATTAACCAGTTTGTTACCCATTTTATCACTTTGTATCCAATTCTTAGGCTGCTCAATACCTTTATTAGTCTTTCGTGACACGGTATTGAAGGTGTTGATAAAGTCTAAATAGGTCAAGTCCACTGCCCTTCCTGATCTATTTCTCTTGTCACCCAGTTGAAGAAATCAATCAGATTCATCTGGCAGGACCCTGTCCCATGAATGCATGCTGCCTTTGGTCTTGTAGCCCACTGGATTCCAGATACTCTGCTAACCTTTGCTTTAAAGGGTTTTCATTAATTTCCCCACAATTGATGTGAGGCTGACTGGCCTGTGGTTGCTAGCCTTTTCCTGCTGCCACTCTTTACAGTGGAACCACGTCTGCTTTCCTTCAGTCCTCTGAGCCACACCTGTTTTGAGTAAACTGTTGAATAAGGCTGCCAGTGGTGTAGCAGGCACCTCTCTGAGTTCCTTTAGTACCCTTGGGTGTATCCTGTTGGATCCCATGGCTTGTCCATTTCAGAGCTGCATGTCCCGTTCCTCTGAAAATGGATTTGTTCTACCCACCCCACTGTTACTGATTCACCAGGTGGTCTGCCCCCCCCCCACTATAAAGACAGAGCAGAAGTACCTGTTCAGAATATCTGCCTTTTCTTGCTCCTCTTCTGTGAAGACTCCCTCTGTCATCCTCCCTGTCCCTTCCTTTGTTTTCATCTTCTCTCTCATGTACCTGAAGAAAGTCTCATCTATATTAGCCACTTTCTAGGGATGTGGATATGATGATCTATCCACAGTGGCAGTTGCCTTTCCCTTTAAGATTTGCCAGAAACTTCTTCAAGCTGGCTCCTCCCACCCACCTGGGTGGTAACTCCCATGCTCCGCCCGTGCTGCCAGATCTTCTTTCCACTGGAAGAAGCAGGTTCCTCCTTGTGACTTCCGCAATGTGTGGCCCTGTGCTTAAATATTCAGATTTGCTTCCTAAAGTTAAATTCACTGGAGTTTCCTCTTCACTCTGATCTTGAATGTGCCCGGATGGAGGATAAATATTCACCTGGATTATTCTGGGCATGCCGCCAATTGCACACCTTGCACATGCTGGATCTTTGTCCATGACTCGAGCATGCCTGGATTTCAGCCTGATTTAAACTGAACTTAGTATTTGTGCCGGTTTGTCGGGAGATGGCAGCATTTATTGCAGTACAAGAGCTGATTATGATTCTTTGGACTTAATGTTAAAACTACAGTGCATGAACGCTTCCTAGCCAGCCCCGCTCCCAACTTGGTTATGCTTCCGGACGGGACACTTTCGTACTGTTGAAAATAAATGAAGGCAGAAAATGAAAACATGTAAATGTTATTTATTTCAACCACATGGGGTTTCAGTAAATATTTAATGTGGTAAAGTGGTGTATTTTTTGTATCAGGCAAAAAACGAAGGAATAAAGCCGACAGTGCCCCTTTAACAGTATTGACTGGGGTATACTGCAGGCTAAAGATCCTAATGTTGCCAAAATGTTACAATATGTTAAGATCAAAGAGGTGGGACATGTGTTTTATTATTTTATTTTTTTAATGGAAAACCTACAAAGGAGGTGAAGGATGGAAAATGGATTGGAACCAGTGTTCCCACCACATTCACACAACAGAGGGTACAGCACACCCTCCTCCTGATTTTTCAGGGGTACAAAATGAGTTTTGAGGGTACGCCGCACCCCTTGTAAAAAATTCACTGATGTACATATTGGCCCAGATATTCAAAAGGTTTGCGCCATGCGCAACAGTGTTGCGCATTCGCAAGTCCTACATTGTGCCATTCTGCGATATTCAGCAGGAGGCAGTTGCGCCACTGAAAACAGGTTGAGCAACAGCGCAATGCAAATGAATGCATGCTCAACAGGAGGGGAGGAACTATGGATCAAACTGCGCAACCCGATATTCAGTTGTTGTGGAGAGTTGGTGCATAACCCCAACCCGCGCCTGCACAACTTTGAGCCAAAAAAAAGGACTGGTTGAGGCACCCACAGGTGAGCTGCTGCATTGCAGGGCGAACACAGCAGCTGCCCGTGGCTGGCCCCCAACCTGAATCCTTTTCGTGCCCCTTCACAGCCTGGACACGGCAGTATAGCGACCTCCGCAGCGATCGCTGGCAGCATGCATGGTCACATTCCCCCAGCCTGATGCTCAACGACGGCAGAACGTGAATTGCCCTCAGGCGCCCGGACACGGGCAGAATGAAGCCTCAACCCGGTTTCGGTGGTTCAGTGACCCATCGCTGGCAGAATGCCTGTTAACCCCAACATTTCGAGGCCCAGGTTCACCATCTGCCCGCCCGCAGTCGGCAGCATCCCACCTGCCCCGCCGCCACCACCTGATCAAACAGCCAGACGCTCATTGCGAGAGCCAGCCAATGGCGCAGCTCATACCGGCATACGACAGTCCGGATCTTCATTCGACAAATCTGACCGTCATGCGACGGTATGGGCTGCACGTCCCATTGGCTCTAGCTCTGCACCAATGGCGGCAGCCCTACCAGACAGTCAGTCGGCGGGCGCGGGCAGCAACGGTGGATGCCGCTACCGCCGGGGAGCGGGTGAGGGGCCTGGGTGGGTGGGGTGGGGACACTAGACACCAGGGAGATGTTTGGGGGTTGTAACTTGACATTCTGCCCGCATGGGCATTACGGTCCACTGACCACCAGGGAGATATTCGGGTTGGGGCTTACATCTCTGCCCGCCGATCGGGCACTGGGGTGGGGGTTGTTTAACATTCTGCCCGCGATCGGGCATCGGGAGATTGTGGGGAGGTATTCATACATACTGCCCGCGATCGGGCATCGGAGATTGTGGGGAGGTATTCAGACATACCGCCCGCGATCGGGCATCGGAGATTGTGGGGAGGTATTCATACATACTGCCCGCGATCGGGCATCGGGAGATTGTGGGGAGATATTCATACATACTGCCCGCGACCGGCATCGGAGATTGTGGGGAGTAGACTATACATACTCGCCCGCGATCGGGCATCGAGATTGTGGGGGAGGTATTCATCATACTGCCCGCGATCGGGCTGCAGGGTGCGTTGGTCCTCGACGGCTGCTGCCCGGCACGACGCCAGGTGCAAGTCCTCGATCGGGCGCACTCTACATGCTAATGGCATGCAAATAGGTCGAGATCAGATGCAAATGGCCCCCGCGCCTTGCATGAATTATGGCCCCATTTGCATGTCATCTTTTGAATATGGGAATTTATGATGGCGCGACAGGCTTATACACCGCAGTTTAATGCTCAACTCTGACACTTGGCGTGTATTAAGTTCCACTTGCCATGCACAGTGGTTGTGGTTGGGGTGATATTCAAAGGAGTTGCTCAATAGCGCAACTCCTTTGAATATCGCCCCGGCCACACCCCTGCGCAACTATTTTGAGCAGCGCAAGGGCTTGCGCCTCAGAATGGCACAGTCTGAATATCCGGGCCATTGTTTTTAAAGGGCATGCCACAATCACTCAACATAAGCAAAGCAGACCACCTGTTTTTTATTCACAAACTTGTTCACTCACTGCCTGAACTGGTTTATATTGACACAACCTCCCACAAATATCTTACTTAAATCAGTATGTGGTGTACTCAATAATAATAATAATAAACACAGTTTAATACTGATTTTGATGCCTTCTTGAATTTATTAGACTCTGCTCATGCCACTAGGGTACCCTCTGCCAACATTAGAACATTGTTACAAAGCTATTCCAGGTTCAGGCTAGCTGACTCATCTGTCCCACTCCTTCTGATACCGCACAGAAAGAATCATGCAGTTACAGTAGTAATATACATCCCCTTTTCCACTACCATATGTTTAAAGATGACCTCTGCCTGTGATCTCACTGTCAGAAAACCTGCTCCTTGCGGCCAGCATCCTCTCCTCCAGTGGCTGCCCCAGTACCTATCACCACTACCACAAATCCTCTGCCACTCCTTTGTTCCAGATAGCCAACTGGCCACTCATCAAGTTCCCAGTTACATGAAGACGCACTACACCAGCATTAAAACCTGATAGATTGTGCTTATAGGGGCCTGCATAAAGAAAGACTTTTCTAGCTCAGCCAATACCTCAAAATAAAGTCATATATAAATCATGTTATTAATTTATTGGGGAGAGGACAAAATTACCAGTAAAGCTGACGTTGAATACTAAATGGAACTGGTTAAACTATGTCCCACTCACCCTGAAAATATTTCCACAATAAATTCTAATTTTTTAAAAAGTTTTTATTTTAATTTTGTTACTCCCAGTCAGTAATACTGTCAACGTTCCAGGTAAACCCTTTATCAGGACATAACTAGTACTTCTAAAATGATAAACATAAAAAAATGTTTTATTTACAATTTCTTAACAAAAAATATAAAACCGATATATGTTGATAAACAATACTTCAAAAAGGTTTAGGATACCCTTACTATTCGTATTATTCCACAAATCTTTTGCCTTATTATTACATTCACTGTTCGACTCCCACCACAGGACACTGAATAAAAATAAAATAAAAATTACTTAAGGATGATTACATTCTGATATAAACTAATAACGTATCTATATTCAACAAATAATGAAAGAGTGTTTGAGTACATTATTTGTTGAATATAGATAAGTTACTGACTGGGAGTAACAAAATTAAAATAAAACAACATTTTAAGAAATTAGAATGTGTTGTGGAAATATTTTCAGAGTGAGTGAGATATAGCTTAACCAGTTCCATTTAGTGCTTATTGGGGTCTGCCAAGTACACGTCATCGGTGGTGCCTCAGAAATTGGAGTAACGTTGATCGGAGCTGGGCAATCAACAACAGTACAAGTGCACTACACTGTCTGGGATGCCACTGAAAAGAAATGAAAATATAATTTAATGTAGTGGCTGAAAGTGGGAAGGGATAGCTAAGCTGGTTAGTGGGCACAGCGGATCACTATCAGGACGGGACCCCACCTACCTAGCATCACGTCATGCATCTCTCTGCCTTTGTTTTAAAGGGGAAAAAAATCATTTTCAGCTGAGAAAGGGCGGTGGTCAGTGGGTTAAAAGAAGATACTGGGCCTGGAAGGGAGACAGGAGGACTACACCTCTAGGACTGGCGAGCGATGAGACAACACATGTGTTCTGCTGACAGAAGGATAAACGGGCAGCTTAATGAGTACAGTGAATCACTAACACCACATGACACCATGTAAAGTCTCAGTATTTCATAATAAATAAGGTGACCGGGCAACGGCTGTTCTTGTTACTAGAGGGGACTGACTTATCTGCAGGGATGGACTAGGCGGGGGGGGGGGTGAATGTCATTGGAAAGGAAAGAAACACATTCAGTTTCAGGCACAATCCCTCACTTGATAAAAAACAAAAATACATACACCTGATTTTAGTATGAAGGATTGCAGTTCTCTTTCATTAATCAAAGCACTGGTCTGTGTTAAGTCGGGATCCCTGTTGTAACACTTGGGACTCGGGCGTACTCTTTTTTGAAGATCTGCAACTCGCAGCTTTCCCATTCACTGGCCACACACGTGAAGGCCACGATTCCACTCACCCCTTACAGTACAGTCTGTGCACGCCCATTTCAGACTAGTGGAGGGGGATACAGTGATTTCTATGTGTGGACCAATTGGAGGGCAGCTCGAAATGAAGGGGAAAAAGCATCCTTTCTAACAGTACAGGTTGCACATAAAGAAACTCTGAGGGCTGCATTCATAAAACTCACACTGGCTTCTCTACGTGCTGTGTACCTCCTTCACACATAGCTTCTCTACGTGCTGTGTATCTCCTTCACACATAGATATACGTGAATTTTCTATTTTGTACATGATTCACGTACAGTTATGCGTGACTGGGAACACTGATTGGAACCTGTGTTGGGGTAACACCCAGAGTGTCTACCCTCAGGTGTCTGTATCAGTAGCAAGCGAAATGAATGAATCAAAAGACATACTGGGTTTACTTAGAAGGGGTGAACCTAGGACTGGGCCCCTGCTTAAAACCGACATGTCTGGTCAGGTTGGAGCAGGTAATTACTCACCCCAGAGAAAGTATTTCTGTGGTACAGGACTATACAGCTGTCCAGATTTTCAGTTAAGAAACATGACAGACTTTCCCTAAAAGGAGATAATGCAGGAAAAGTACCATTAGTCTCTGCTGAAAAATGTGTTAACACCTCAGGGTAAAGAATGATGATATCCACTATGTTTATGACAGAATGTTTATCATTAATAGGGACCCTGAGACAGAGCTTCTGAAGATGGATGGGTGGAAGCTCCATCCCTTCCAGGGACAGGAAGGTGGTAAGCAGTCTGCAATAACTGCTTCACACTTAAGGTGGGGGACATGTGACAGATAGCTCCTGCCACCCTTGAGGACCGACCTTTTCTTAAATCTGTTGCAACAGTTCTTCTGTTTCTTAGCCTAATCTATTCTTTACAATTTCTACTCCATAAGGTTGGCCACCCCTGGGTACCCCCTTCCCTTTCTTGACTATTAGTGTTCTCTCTAATTTTCCTCTTCCCTCTCAGATCCTCGTACAGGGAGGTTATTGTGGTAACATTTGAGCTGATGTAAAACAACAGGCTGTGTTTCTCGTTGTTGGACTTAGTATGCAATAGCACTACATCATAAAATACCTTGCTGTATATGCCTTATGTGTATGAAACCTGTAAATGTTGAAAATACCATGGCACTAGGTGTTTTTGATAAAGGTAAAACATACTAGGTGACTGTATTATAGAAATTAAGTTACTGGGGTAGAGATATCAGACAACCCCCTGTTGTGTTATTTAAATGCAGGTAAATTACAGATTGTCTGAGAGGCCCTTTGGTACCAGGCATTCCTGCTGTAAACAGCCAGCCTGAAATGTCATAGTGATTTGCATATACATCCCATGATGCTTTACATTATTGGAGTATGTGTGGTGTCGTGTTTCTTTGAAACTTGGCCGACTGTCAATGCCCTTTAGGGTAACCCTTGCTTCGGTGCTTCTGCACTGAGGTTCTTCAGCTTGTTTTTTTTGTTTGCTTGAGCACCCCCACCACCCAAGCAAACAAGACAAACATAGGGATGCCAGGGTTTTCACTCAAACATTAGATTAGTAGATCAGTGAGTCAGTAGGTGCTGACAAGTGCAGAGGAAGGACATACATAGTCTATTGCTGCAGACTGACGCATTGAAGAAGGTTATCTTCTATATTTTAAACAAACATCACACAGAGTTTGTGTGTTGAAACTGAAGTTCAGTGTTCAGTCCATGTGTTACCCCACAACTCCTCCACAGACTCGGGGAAGTACAGTTACATGCACAACTGTGTATACACATATAGTAAAAGAAATAAAGACATTAGAAATGTTATAGTTACCTAGCACAATACATGAGAAATAGCTATACAAAAACAGTACAGGAATCTGGGTACCAAGGAGAAACCAGTACATTATTACAAAAACACTGCAACCAAAACGTGCTGCAGACCTGTATGACACGTAACATTTGGCATACCGGAATATTTTTGAGTAGTTTACATGGGTGACTGCTCTCAAAATGTAGTAAAGCGTTGCAACTGACTGGCTTTCTGTAAAGTGTCGTTTTTAAGCAGTTGCCATCTTTATACACAGTCATATCCAAGAATGGAACAGAACAAACTAAAAATTTCAAACAAATTCGCAGGAAATGACACATAGGTTTTTGAACAGAGGATATACACCAGAAAGTGTGTTATGTGGGATGAATACAACAAGGGAAGCTGACAGAGTTGATTTGTTGACACCAAAAAATAAAGACAATGCTGCAAACTGTATCACTTTTGAGACCAATTTCTGCAATCAAAGGGGTGAGATTGCTTCAATAATTAACAAGCATTTGTCAATGCCGAATGTTGGCTTGCTGGCATTGGCACTGGTAGTGCAGGAGTTAGAGAGATACATAATAGGAATGGCAATGAAGTACTGAACTTATGAAGAGAGACTTAAGGAGCTTAATATGTATAGCCTCGAGGAAAGGAGGGAGAGGGGGCACATGATAGAAACTTTCAAGTACCTCAAGGGAATCAACAAAGTCCAAGAGGGTAGCATCTTTCAAAAAAAGAGGTATGCAAGAACAAAGGGGCACAATTTGAAGATAGAAGGGGGGCGGCTCAGAGGCAATTTAAGGAAGTATTTTTTTTCACAGAGAGGGTTGTGGATGTATGGAATGGCCTTCCAGAGGAGGTTGTGAGTCAAAAACAGTGGTGGAATTCAAGCATGCATGGGACAGTCATAAGGCAATTCTAGGGGGTTGGGGTAGGAAGAAGTAGGCTGCTGGTTAACTAGGATCTGCAGCTTATCCATCAGGTAGGGAAATGGGCAGACTGGGTGGGCCAAGCGGTCCTTATCTGCTGTCAAATTCTATGTTTCTATGTTTCTATGAACTAACGCCACCCCCCCTCCACAGAGACTGAATGGCGTTGGGGGGGTGACTTTGGGTCGTTGGCCGTAACGCTTAAGCCATTCCACTCACCCTGCAGACAGCAACACGTGTCGCAGTGTACCTTGGGTCTTCGGCCCTTACGCTCACCCCATCCCATAAGGAAATAAGCTGAGATGGGTGCAGTGTAGGAGAATGGGGTGAACGTTAGGGCTGAAGACCCCAAGGAATTAGAAGGGGGACAGGATCAGATCTACAGTACAGTAGCTTCTTCTTCTTGTTTTACATTGTTTCTTGTGGATTCTACTTGGTAGAAGGTTATTTCTTTCCTTTCTTACTACAAAACGAGCTAGCAGGGTATTGTTTGGGGCTGTTGGAATTTTGAAACCTGTTTTGGTAGCTATAAGTGGGCTCATTTGTTTGATGATTCACTGTGTGGTAGGCTGCATTTGTAGAGGCCTATTACTTCTGTTTTAAAACATAATTGGTGTGATTTAACTGGGTCTGTTTCTTTGAATTGGAGACCTATAACTTCTAATTCCAAGCCTATTTTGATGTGTTGTTGGTGAAGCTGTTTGAATTGGAGTCCTGTTTCTTTGGGTAGCAAAGCTATTTTGGGGACTTTGAGTACAATTGTGATTCATTGTTGCTGGCTTCACTAGCTGCAAAGTCTTAATGCAGAGTGGGGGAAGGGTGCTAATGGTCTGACCAGAGGCCTCAGCTACCTGATTGTTTCTGGAAGACTTGGGCTAGTCCCACCCACCTCAAACCCCTCACCCCACCCACCACTGGTCCATTATTTCTTATAGCAGGGGTTCTGACATCACATCCTCAAACGGGCAAAGGATATGCACCTGTCATAGTAGAAGCAGACATCCAGGAAAGGAACAGCAGCAAGTGAAGAGGTGACTGTTATCTCAGTGGAAGGGAAGTAAATGCAAATCTAGGAGCTTTCATTATTACTTCTTCGCATTGATATTGCATTGGGGAAAGGAGGAGTAGGAGTTTGAAGAAGGTTGTGCAATGGCTACTTAAAGTATCCTTTTGAGTGTGGATAGGAAGGATAGGAATATAAAAAGCAGTTGCTCAATATATCTAAATGTGTACAACAAAGGAGGTAAGGAAAATAAAGAAAATAATGTTTTGCACTGATAGAGGGGAGACTCTGGGGAGTGTTTGGTATCCTGCATCTGGAAGGGTGGGTGGTCGTTGGTGGACAACGACAGCAATGAAGTAGGGTGGTAGGCTGCAACAACTCGGTGCACCAATCTTTCTAAAAATTGCCTGGAGTGTGGGAGGATGTTTAGTGTGCAACCACATAGAAAAACTTAGAAAGGAGATTGAGGGTCTGCAGGAGGAACTAAGACAGGCAAGGCAGATTGGGGTGGGTTTAGCCCAATACTGGAGGGAGGAAGAAGGGGAGATGAGGGAGGGCGATTTAAGCCAACAGTGGTGAGGAGAGGGTCAGATGAAGGGAAGCAGAGACATAGAAACATAGATTTTGACGGCAGATAAGGACCGCTTGACCCACCCAGTCTGCCCACTTCCCTACCTATTGGATAAGCTGCAGATCCTAGTTAACCAGAAGCCTACTTCTTCCTACCCCCACCCCCTAGAATTGCCTTATGACTGTCCCATGCATGCTTGAATTCCACCACTGCTTTTGACTCCACAACCTCCTCCGGAAGGCCATTCCATGCATCCACAACCCTCTCTGAGAAAAAATACTTCCTTAAATTACCTCTGAGCCACCCCCTTCTATCTTCAAATTGTGCCCCCTTGTTCTTGCACACCTCTTTTTTTGAAAGATGCTACCCTCTTGGACTTTGTTGATTCCCTTGAGGTACTTGAAAGTTTCTATCATGTCCCCCCGCTCTCTCCTTTCCTCGAGGCTATACATATTCAGCTCCTTAAGTCTCTCTTCATATGTCTTCCGGTGCAGACCCTGCACCATTTTAGTTGCCTCCTCTGGACAGCCTCCATCCTGTCTATATCCTTGCGGAGATTGGGTCTCCAGAACTGCACGCAGTACTCCAAATGGGGTCTCACCAACTGTCTGTACAGAGGGATAATAACTTCCTGTTTTCTACTGGTGATGCCTCTCCCTATGCATCCCAGTATCCCCCAGCCCTCCTTGCTGCCCTCTCACATTGCTTGCCCACCTTTAGGTCATCTGATATGACTACCCCCAGGTCCCTTTCCATTTTTGTTGTTGTTAGTATCTCACCCCCCATTGTGTACTCTTCCCCTGGGTTTTTGTTTCCCAGGTGCATTACCTTGCACTTCTTAGCATTGAATCTAAGCTGCCATACATTTGACCATTCCTCTAACCTTGCCAAGTCCCTTCTCATCCTTTCCACCCCACCTTGTGCATCAACTCTGTTGCAGATCTTTGTGTCATCTGCAAAGAGACATACTTTTCCTTCCAGTCCCTCTGCAATATCGCTTATAAAGACACTGAAGAGGACCGGTCCTAATATTGAACCCTGCGGTACCCCACTAGTAACCCCCCTTTCTTCAGAGTGGACTCCATTTACTATTACTCTCTGTGTCCTATTCTCCAGCCAATTCTTTACCCAGGCTGTCATCTTGGAACCCACTCCCAGGCTGGCTAACTTGTATATTAATCTTTTGTGTGGGACTGTGTCAAATGCCTTGCTAAAGTCTAGGTAGGCCATGTCCACAGCCCCTCCCTGATCTACTACTTTGGTCACCCAGTCAAAGAAATCTATCAGATTTGTTTGGCATGACCTTCCCGCTGTGAATCCATGCTACCTGGGGTCCTGAGCCCCTCTGGCCTCTAGATACTCAACAATTCTTTCCTTCAGAAGTGATTCCATCATTTTCCCTACCACTGAGGTTAAACTAAGAGGTCTGTAGTTTTCTGCTTCTGCCTTGCTCCCACTTTTGTGAAGGGGAATCACATCTGCCCTTCTCCAGTCCTCGGGTACCACCCTCATCCTCCCATGATTTGTTAAAGAGGGTAGTCAGTGGTGTCACTAGTTCTACCCTTAGTTCTTTTAGAATTCTGGGATGAATCCCATCAGGCCCCATTGCTTTGTCCACCTTCAGTTTTAAGAGTTCTTTCAGAACCCTTTCTTCTGTAAATGGGCTGGTATCAACTTCTGTATCCAGAGTGTTTCTACTGTTTGTTTTATGTACCTCCCCCACTTCCTTTGTAAATACTGAGCAAAAATATTTGTTTAGTATCTCTGCCTTTTCACAGTCACCCTCTGCCCACCCTCCCTCCTCTTTATTAAGCATCACTAGCCCTCCCTTGGTCTTCCTTCGCTCCCTGATGTACCTATAAAAGGTTTTATCCCCCTTCTAACAGAGTTGGCTATCTTTTCCTTGGTTTGGGCCTTTGCTGTTCTGACTGCCTTCCCAGCTTCCTTTTGCTTTAACTGATACAGTTCCCTGTCCTGCTCCTTCTGTGATTCCTTGTACTTCCTGAATGCTTTCTTTTTCTCTTGAACCTTCACTGCCACTTCCTTTGAGAACCATAGTGGTTTCTTACATGGTTTCGCTTTTGTTAATTTGCTTCACACAAAGGCTTGTTACCTCTGTGATGGCAGTTTTTATTATTCCCATTGTTCTTCCACCCCTCCTTCCTGCCCATTTGCTAGTGCATTCCTTAGGCACTCACCCATTTTGGCAAAGTCAGCCCTCCTAAAGTCCAGTACTTTTGCCTTTGTATGGCTTGACTCTATTGCTGTGTTTATTGTGAACCATACTGTTCGATGGTCGCTAGTTCCCAGATGGCTACCCACTTCTACAAAGGGGCCCAGGCCAGGAAGAATGATTGCCAGGGAAACCAGGTCAGGAGAAAAAAGACAAATGTAAGAAGGAGATAGGGACTTGAGAGGGGAGGTGAAGAAGTGGCAAAAGTCATGGAGTGGAAAGGCGAGAACAGGTTACTACGAAGAGAGAGGGAGCGGGCATTTGTGAAGGGTCTTCAGAAAATAGTTTTGCACTGCTAGAGAGGAAGAAGGTGAAGGAGGGAAATGATGAAATTAGAGGAGTAATTGATAAATGCCTGGACCAAACTGGAGCGGGGTGAAATTCTGCTGGAAGAATTGCAACAGGGGTAAAAGGGGGAAATAATGTGCAGGAGGAAGAAGAGGAGCTGGAAATGAGAGAGGGAGATGAATGGAAGCAAGCAGGGAGTAAGAGGGGTGGAATCTTAGTGCTGGGGGACTCAATACTAAGAGGAATCAGGTGGGGAGCAAAGGGAGAGGCATAGTCGATTTGGTGGAGGCCATGCCAGAAATGACAGCGGAAAGGGTGGGACAATCTATTCTGAAATATGCTAGAAGGGGTAGGGACAAACCTCATTTAATTATACATCTTGGGACAAATGACCTGGCTGACAAGACAGTAGATATAGTCCAGAGGAGGTTTGAGGAACTAGCACAATTATGTGAGGGGGCAGGAAGATTAGTAACTTTTTCAGAGATACTCCGGTGCCAAAGGCAAGCACAACAAGAAAGCTGAGAATAGAGGAATTTAACGGATGGCTAAGAACCTGGTGTTGTGCTAAAGGGTATGGGCTGTTGGGGAGGGACCTGGGAGGACAGTAGTCTCTATGCCAAGGACAGACTACACTTGAGTGAGGAGGGAAAGAAAGTGTTGAAACAGAGGATGGAGGAGTACATAGAGGAAGTTGGGAATTTAAACTAGGAGTGGGGGTTGGCAATTGGGGAAGAGATATGCAGAGACCACAGGTTGGGAAACCATATGAGCTTACCCCCCATAACAGTGACAAAGGACAAATGGCAAGTACTGTTGGTGAAGCTAGGAAAGGAGGGCAGGATGGGGGGGGGGGAAGGGTGGAAGGTGGTTACCCTTAATGCTAGGAGCCTTGGAAGGAAAACTGCAGTTACAGATTCTCATGGCAGAGGGAGAGGTGGACATTGCAGCCATCACAGAAACATGGGCCACCCAATACAATGACTGGGACCTGTCTGTACCAGGGTACAGGTTATTTCGTAGGGACAGGGTGATTGGGAAAGGAGGGGGGGTGGCACATATGTGAAGGAAGGACTGAAGTGTAAGGGAGGAAGGGGAGGAGGATAGTACGGAGTCACTTTGGATGTAAATCCAGGATTCCAAGAATAGGATTCAGAATGGGAGTGGTGTACAGGCCACCATCTCAGACAGAGGAGTTAGACAGGGAACTGTAGGACAGACCAGTAGGACCTGCGAGAAGGGTAGTGTGGTGATTGTGGGGGACTTCAACATGCCAGGAGTGGACTGGAGTATCCCAACAACCAGGAACAGAAGGGAGCAGGTACTGCTGGATGCCTTCCAGGACAGCTTCCTGCTGCAAATGGTCAGTGAACCAACCAGGTTAGGGAATACCCTTGTCCTTGTGCTGGCAAATGAGGACTTTGTGAGAGAACTTACAGTGGAGGAACCGCTGTCAGGGAGTGACCACCACTCAGTATGGCTCACATTGGATACGGGCAAGGAAGGAGGGGAATCTGGCACAAGAGTGCTGGACTTCAGGAGGGCCGACTTTGTGAGAATGGGGGAAGTGGTAAAAGGGTACCTGGCAAGAATTCAATCTAGTAAGGACACTAACCAGAGGTGGGAGCTCTTAAAGCTGGGGATAGTGGAGGCAATCAAAACCTGCTGCAAAGCTCAGAGCAAGAAGGCTAGGGCTAAGAAACTGAGCTGGTTGAGCAAGGAGGTCATGGAAAAGGTAAGGAGGAAAAGAGCTGCCTTTAGGAAGTACAAGAAAACAGGGAGGGGGGAGGACAGGGAACTTACAGTGGAGGAACCGCTATCAGGGAGCGACCACCACTCAGTATGGCTCATATTGGATATGGGCAAGGAAGGAAAGGAATCTGGTACAAGAGTGCTGGACTTCAGGAGGGCTGACTTTGGGAGGATGGGGGAAGTGGTAAAAGGGTACCTGGCCAGAATTCAATCTAGTATGGACACTAACCAGAGGTGGGAGCTCATAAAGCTGGGGAAAGTGGAGGCAACCAAAACCTGCTGCAAAGCCCAGAGCAAGAAGGCTAGGGCTAAGAAACCAAGCTGGTTGAGCAAGGAGGTCATGGAAAAGGCAAGGAGGAAAAGAGCTGCCTTTAGGAAGTACAAGAAAACAGGGAGGGGGGAGGACAGGAGCAGTACTTGACAGAATCAAGGAAGTGACAAGGGCAGTAAGGGGAGCCAAAGCATCTACAGAACTCAGGCTGGCACAAGGCATTAAGAAGGGGAGACTTTAAGTACATCAGGAGAAAAGGAGCTGTAAGGACCACATAGTAAGGATTAGGAAGGAGGGGGTTGGGTAGAAGCAGGGTGTATAAGGCAGAAGCACTAAATGAGTACTTCTGCTCAGTATTTACTAAAGAGAAGAGGGGTGACACCCAAGGTGGGAGAAATGGCAGAAACGGGGGGAAGGGGTAACAGATGGGGAAATCATGGAGGGCAGAGTTCGAGAGGGTTTGAAGGCACTGAGGGTGGACAAGGCGCCAGGCCCAGATGGCATCCACCCCAGGGTAATGAAGGAGCTGGCAGAGGTCCTTGCAGGACCTTTGGCAGACCTATTTCATGCCTCACTACATTCGGGGTGTGTACCTCAGGACTGGAGGATGGCTCATGTGGTGCCCCTCCACAAGAGTGGCCCCAAGGATGAACTGAGAAACTACAGACCAGTGAGCCTCACATCCATTGTGGGTAAGCTAATGGAGACTATCCTGAAGGAGAGGCTGGTGGCCCTCCTAGAGGCTAAAGGACTACAGGACAACAGACAGCATGGCTTCATACGTGGCAGATCCTGCCAAACCAACCTGGTGGAGTTCTATGACTGGGTAACTAGGCAACTGGACAGGGGCCATGCAGTGGATGTCCTGTATCTGGACTTCAGTAAGGCATTCGACTCGGTGCCGCATGGAAGGCTAGGGAAGTGTTAGTAGGCACAGGGCGGTGCAAAGCTGGTGAGATGGGTAGGAAACTGGCTCAGGGAAGGCAGAGGAGGTGGTGGTGGTGGGGAGCTCTCACACCAAGGGCAGTGATGAGCGGTGTTCCACAGGGCTCGGTGTTGGGACCAGTGTTGTTTGGGATATTCACTGCAGACATATCATGGGACATCAAGAGCAAGATCAGTCTGTTTGCTGATGATACCAAGGTAGGCAGTGGTGGATGACCTAGGGGATGGCAGGGGTTGCAGGATGATCTGGCAAAGCTTGAAACCTGGTCAGACACCTGGCAACTGGGGTTTAATGCCAAAAGTGCAAGGTGCTGCATTTGGGATGAAGAACCAAGGAGGAGTTACCAGCTAGGGGAGTGCAGCTAGTCCAGACAGAGGAGGAGAAGGATCTGGGTGTGTTGGCAGAGGTCAATGAACAACTCGGCACAATGTAGGAAGGCAGCTGCAAGGCCAACAAAATGCTGGGTTGTATTGGGTAAGGTATATCCTCGAGGAGGGGAGGAGGTGATTCTGCCACTGTATAGGTCATTAGTTAGACCACACCTGGAGTACTGCGTGCAGTACTGGCGCCCGTATCTGAAGAGGGACATTAAGTTACTGGAGGGGGTGCAGCACAGGGTGACAAAGATGATCAAGGGGCTGGGGGACTTATCATACGAGAGGAGGTTGAAGTAGTTGAACATGTACTCACTGGAGGAGAGGAGGGACAGGGGTGACATGACTGAAACCTTTAAATACATGAAAGGAATAAACAAGATGGGTACAGAGGGGCTGTTCAAAGTAAGGGAAGGGAGGGCCACCAGGGGCCATGATATGAGACTGGAGGGAGGAAGGTTCAGGAGGGGGATGAGGAGGCACTTTTTTACAGAGAGGGTGGTGGCTGGGTGGAATGCATTACCTGCAGAAGTGGTATCCAGTAGAACAGTGGACTGCTTCAAAAGGGGATGGGACAGGACAAGGGGGAGGGTTAATGAAAGGGAAGGGTGGAAGGGAGGGGCAGCTGCAGAATAAGGGTTGCTAGCTGCACATTCGCGCAGACTTGATAGACCTCTAGGCCTGTATCTGCTGGCAAATTTCGTATTTTCGTATGTTCGTCTGTGGCTGTAGGGTGGGGGCAGAATGCCACGAGCATTACAGTCGACAAACCCAAGTCACACCCCCGACGCCGGTCAGTCTCTACAGGGTGGGCGTTACGACTGGAAACCTTGGTATTTTTGCTCCAATTTTTCAAAATGGGCTTTTTGAGACCCCACCTCATGAACAGTAGCACTATCATTTCGTTACTCAATCCTAAAAGGTGATTTTGCACAGCAACTATGCCATTCAGCACCACAGGTGCGGAAGCACATTTCAGGCAGGATGTAAAAAATGACAGCTATGCTATTCATGAGGAGGTGTGAAAAAATGGCAATGTTGAAATCTGGAGTGAAAATATGAAAAATTTGCAACGTTACGAGCATGCGTAGAAACTGCGCAATACACACCTGTAACGTGGTCATTTATTGGAATTTTTTCACCAAAGTTTTAACATGGGCTTTTTGGGACCTCCCCTCATGAAGAGTGGCACTGTGATTTTGGTACTCTATCCCAAAAGTTGATTTCGGAACGCTATCGTGCCATTCTGTGCCACAGGTGCGAAAACACATTTCGGGCAGGATGTGAAAAATTACAGCTGTACTGGTTATAAGGAGGTGTTAAAAAATGGCAATGTTGAAAATTTGGTGTGAAAATACTAAAAACTTGCAAAATTACGAGTGTGCGTAGAAAATGCACAACGCATGCCCGTAATGCGGCCATTTTTTTGAATTTTTTCACCAAATTTTCAACATGGGCTTTTTGGGACCCCCTCCTCATGAGCAGTGTTACTGTCATTTTGTTAATCAGTCCCAAAAGGTCATTCCGTGCAGTGACCGCGAAATCACCTTTCGGGAAGGAGAAACGAAACGACAGTGACATGTTCACAAGGTGGGGTCCCAAGAACCCCATGTTGAAAATTTTGGGCCAAAACTCCTAAAAATGGTTGATATAACAACCCAAGTTGAAACCCCCCATTGAGTCCTTTTATATAGCGCTTACCCAATTCTTCAGTTCGTAGTTCAGCTTTGAAGAGTGCAGACACATCCTGATCCACAGAAGATCGCAGTGCTGGACCTCCGGAGGGTAAGTATGGGTGAGGGGGAGTGTGTGGGGAGGTGGGTGCATAGAGACAGAGGGTTGGGGAGAGGGGGAGACGATGCTGGATGGTTTTCTTTTTTACAGTTTAACAAATCAACAAAAAGGCTCCGGGAGACCGTTTTCTTCTTTATTTATAGGTTAGAAAGAAAAAAAAAACAAAAAACTTTGGGGCACACTGGGGTGGGCTCCCAGTGTCTCCCACATGAGTTCTTGGGGGACATGATGCCGGAGGGATTAGGCACCCGTCGGCAAGATTGGGGAGGGAAACATGATGCTGGCAGCCCCGTCGGCAAAGACATTGAGCTTTGGTGGGGTATCCAACACGAGTCGGCATCCCAGTGTCAGGAAAATTTAAAAAAAAAAAAGATGTCTGGGCACACTGGGTGGACTCCCAGTGTGCTGCAATAATGTGGGTGGGGGAAATTACATGCCGACACAGGGATTGGCACCCCGATGTCGGCTTTGCAGGAGTGTGTGGTCGGCGGCAGGAGCTGCCATTTTGGAAAGCCGCACCGGTGGCTGTTTTATTTATTTATGGAAATGTTTCACCAGGAATGACACACCGAGCAACTGCTCATAACTCCGGCCATGCACATTACTGTGCACTGTAATGCGCATGGCCAGAGTCTTGTCATCTGCCGCTGCAATAACGAAACTGCACCTGATTGCAGCAGCAGATTTCTTTCAACTGTTTGGCTCTCTTTGAAGTCTGCTGTCATCGCCAGCATGCTCACTGATTGGCAGCTGAGGGACGCGGCCACTAATATGTCCCCTGCATTGGCCACAACACAGACACGCCTCTGAAATGTGCTACCACCACAAGATGTTGCTTGCGCACACGTAAGCCGAGATAAAAAACACTGGCATGTACTTCATTCAGGTGGATCCAGCATTTGCAAATGAACAGTGTGCATGCCCTAGAATTACTTATTGGAGGGGCAAGAATTTTAAAGACATGCTGGTACACAGTTACTATCCCCCATGGTTACCTCTGTTGTCAAAAGGTAACTACAGATGGGGAAAATGCACTCAGTGTAATAACACTAACAACTCAAAGACATTCAGACATCCAAGCACGGGAAAGATTTTTGAAATAAATTACTTAATTAAAGAGAAACGTCCACATGCTGAAAACAGCAGCATTCAGTCCTTAACAGTAACACTATGTAAATCACAACAGAAACAGTGAAAAAAGTTGAAGTATTACTATATATTTTAAAGTTTTAGTATTTGTCCTGTCCCTCCTCCATTTTGTCGCCTGTCTGACCCCTGCTAATCTCTGGCAAACCCTGCTGTTCCGGAAGTGACGTTCAGTATGGGGAAGCTAACTGCAATAGTAAATGCTGTTATAGTATAATACTGATGATCCAGCCATACAGTTTCAAGCTGCAGTCCAAAATTTCAGCTGTGAAACAAACAACTGACTGCATCCCATAGTGTGGCATATCCATCTCAAAGATTCCAAAAAAGGGATATTTGGGACATTTCATTCAGATAAGCTATACACTAACAAAAGGCCAAGTTTTGAAATAACTGACAACTGGTCGCCAGCCCGCTGTTGCAGTGGCAGGGTGCCGAACTGCAACGCTAGCAATCGGGTTCAGGAACGAATCCGGGACGTCGACGGGCCGGCCGGGGGGAGAAGGATTGAGCATCCAGCAACTGCTCTCCTTCTCCGGGGGAAGTGGGTAGCGTGTGCAGTGCTCTATGAACACCTAGTGGAGGCTAGGTGTACCGCATGCACCGACACCACAACATGTTAAAGGGCGACGCCTGGTAGTCACTGCATCGCCCCCACCCCGCATACAGGGGGAAAACTCAGCTGCCTGCAGCCTTATAGCCAGACCCTCCACTTCGATTAGCCCCGGGCCAGCTCCCAACCTATTCCAGTGACTGCAGCACTTAGGCTGGTGCTGCAACTTCCGCCCTGGGGAGCAATGGGGTATCGGGAGCCGCGGCTGAAGTTGGGAGGAAGTGAGAGGGGTCTGTGACCGGGCTGAAGTACTGGTGGCAAGGCAAGCGATTAAAAAAAAAAAAAAAAAAAGGGAAGAAAGAACTGACAATCGCGAGGCGGAGACTCACTCAGCGCAAAGTGTAGCAGATTAAATCAAGCCCCTTTGACATTTACCTAATTTAATATCAAAAGTTAAGCAATGCAAAGAGCTAAATCCACTTTTCATATTATGAAAACTGAAATTTTCTGAAAACAACCCGAATTAAAGTCATAATACACTGATGGTTCAGTCAGCAAGTCAACATCCCTCCGTTAAATGAAAAGACCGAATTATATGTTTGAGACCACACACACTGCTCAAGCATGTATAACTGAAAGTAGTGTATAGTTCTTGCAGTTATCCTTGATGCAAAGCCCTTGCCTGTCCTGTACCCGAAGTAACAGCCCCATCAGCCACTTCATCTGTGTTCACCATGCGCTGTGTGTCTCCCCCAATCAGTGCTTCAAATGTATTGTTTCAATGGGTGGAAATCAGGCCAGTGTGTCTCTCTCTGTGTCTGTTTTGTGTCTTGCGACTCTTGCAAGTGACAGCACCGTAGTGTGAGCTGGCAATCAGGGCAGTGTCTTTCTCTCGGTGTCTCTGTATTTTGTCTCTTTCTGTGTCTTGCCAGTGATCGCTGTATAACGGGAAAGAGAGAGAGAGTCAGTAACAGACACAAGACGGAGCAACTCAAGTGACAGCGCTGCAGAGTGAGCTGGCAACCACGGAAGTGTGTCTCTACCCGCCTCTCTGTATGTAGGCTCTTTCTGTGTGACAGCGAACAACCACATCTAGAGTAGGGCTAGAGCGCCTCCCCCCCCCCAAAGTGTCCGGGTAAGACCGCACACCAATGTCTGACTGTCAGTGTGGCGGAGAAAGAAAGCGAGACCGAGGGGTAAAGTGACAGCAAGGTGCTCACAGTAGTGAGTGTGTTTTGGTCCCTTTTCTGTGGCATCTGGCTTACATCGGGAAGGGTAGATGAAGCTGTGTGCACGGTGGCTGTCAGCTGTGTCTGCAGAGTGTTGTGTCTTTGTCGGTGTCTGTCTCACTATCCCAGAGTTTCTGCTGCTGTCAATGCTGCAGCTGCAATGAGTCCCGGAGCCACCCCCCCCCCCCCAAGCAACGCAGACCAAGGGACAGCAGCAGACAAACTGAAAGTCAGTTTGTGACTGTGGTTAGGCCACCATCCTCCTGACTGCCCATAATATGCCTATGTTGGCGGTGCTGTACTGTGTCCGCGCCCCCATCCCGGTACATTTTTACTTCTGCAAGTGAGCGAAATATGTGTAAGGCAGGGTGGGGGGGATGGGAATAAATATCTTCCCCCCCAAAAATGTAAACTTCATTACCATTTGATCAATAACAAAACAGGCATTGTGGCACTTGAAAAAATAAGTATTTAGTGCTGTAAAAGACGTTAACACGTACCTCAGACACTTAACGCTATTACAGCCAAAAAGTCTTATCACAAAGTACCAATTCAACTCCCAATTCTATTATATTAATTTTGAGCTGTTACCCAAATGTGGGATTAGTTATTTCCAGAAGTCTTTCGTTTGTTCACATTTCGGCCAAATGACAATATTGGTTTGGCCAGCTTTAAAGATTGTCTCACAGATCAGGTAGGCTGTCAACAGTGTTTTACATGTTTGAGGACATTTGGGTAACAGCAATATTAGAATGACTATATTCTAACGGAATTGGGAGTTGAAGCCATACTTTGTAATATGGTTTAGTAATTGTAATAGTATTACGTGTTTGAGGCAAGTGTGAAGTCTTTTACAGCACTGAATACTTTTTTCAAGTGCCACAAAGCCTGTTTTGGTATTAATCAAATGGTATGAGTTCACATTTTCGGGGGAAGATCCTTTTTTTCACCCCTCCCAACTTTTTTTTTATATAAATGTATCTGCACAAGGCATACTAAGCATTGCAAGCTTTCCACGAAGTCCCCCCATATGAAACGTCACGGGCACAATAAGTGCAATGGGCATGCACCAGCATGATACAAAATGCCCGCAGCTCATATACACTGAAAACACGGGAACTGCGGTTTCACGAGGGACACAAAAACTAAACGGAAGCAGTGAGAGACAATATTTTTTAACTCAGTAGCAGTATTTAGCACAGGGTATATAACTGTGCTTGCAGATAGTAGGTGGACTTTCCCTTTAATTGTCTGGGGTCATTTACATGCTGATATGTCTTTGTAGCATGATCTATGTGGGACAGACTAAGAGGCCACTAAAAGAACATATTAGTGAGCATACATCTGTGATTCGAAATTAACACCCTCTCTATTTGAATTGGTACGAGATATGCTATTTAAATGATATGGGGTCAGTGGATCAATCAGCTCTGAAGAAGGCATAAACCGAAACATCAGCCATTTTGCTCGTGCGTCATCACACATGTTGGCTTTGTGCTGGCCGCCAGCCATATCCCACTGCTCTTGTTAAACACTCTGTTGGTGCCAACATGATTTTTATTTTATAAATACAAAAAGTTTTCTGTTGCCACTTCACCCTGTTTCTGCTACTTTTTTTTCTTTGTTTCCCTGACTTGCTCACGCCCAGTCTGTTGCCACCTCATCCCATCCCCCAGGACTTACCTGCTGCCACCAGCATTCACCCTGGATTGCCCCCCACGGTAGGGCCATCGAGGGAGCCACCCCACAACTCCCCGAACAATGCCACAGAGTTAGTCTGGTGGCAGAGTGCCTTGGCTAGTTGTGTGAGGATTGATGTCATCCTGCTGCGGCTGGTTTTCTCCTGGGTTGTTGTTGGGAGGTGTGGCATGCAATGATGTAAGGTCGCAAGCGCACACATCTGGCACACCTCCCCAGATCCTACAAGCATCGGACTGTGATGCCCCTGGCCTCCAACAAGGGTCAGTCAAGCACCGAGTGCTACCCCACCTTCCCCCTGGTGAAGGACAGCAGTCCATCGGATACTCGATCCTCTTCCCCCTAGCTGGCCCTCCAACTCCCCAGGTTCGCATCCGAACTCAGGTAGCCAGCGTCGCAAACAGAAATCCAACCACTGCACCAGTCAGCCGGCCTTCTGCTATGTGTTTTGAATAATGGAGCACTTTTGAATAAAGAAGACTATACTGGTCAGCATGTCTTGTATGTACTCTATGAAGCTTTCATGCTTTTGGGTCAGTGTTGCAGGTTTATTGGCAGGGCTGTCGTGCCCCCCTTAGTTTGCTTCATGCTCCATGCTCCATTTCTGCATGCACCAGACCATGTTTCACACACACTGAAGTGAGCCCTTAATTCTGCTGGTTGTTTTAGTCTAACCTCAGGGAGCCTCCTGAAGAAGAGCCAGCTGGTTCCTGTGAGTTTGTTGCTTTATTGTGAATTTCAGTTACTGTTGAATAAATATGTTCTACAACCCTGATTTGCTATACAGAAGCTGTATCAAATCAAATTCTGAGTTTCTATGTTTATGTTTCTATGCATGTGTCCTATTTAAGATCCTTCAGTTCTTTCGGGAACCAACCCACCACCAGCCTCTGCTAGACATTCACTCAGGAATCCCAACCATAACCTTCAGCTTGTCCATCCCAGTTCTCCAACCTAAGAGGAGGGTATGCTACTTGATGGTCAAGGTCCGGAAGGAGAAGCCGGCTAAGTGTGGGAGGAGCCAGTAGGGCACTACTGCTGTGTGGGAGATGGGGCAGTTTCATCTGCCTGTGGCTGCTGGGCAATTTCTTCCCATTAAGCCCTCCCTTATCCTTCCCCAGCGTGTGATCCTGAGAGCAGCCCTGGAAAAAAGGCCTATGAGGGACACTGGAAGGGTGGGAGAGGCATGCCCTACCTGAACTCCCCTGCTGCCCCACTCAGGGCAAGTGACACCTCTGCGTCACTCGCCTGGTGGACGTAAGGCTGCTCCAGAGGGATCACTTATTCCTTCCCACATGACTCTCTCTCCCCTTGGGCCACCAGGGGTTAGTTGTGCAGCGAAAGGAGTTGCCCCCATCCCTGAGGCAGGAGGCCTCCAAGTCAGATGCCAGAGCCCCACCTCACGAGTCAGCACCAGACATCCCAGGGTCATGGAGCAAACTTACGTCATCTAGATGGCAAGCGGTAGTGCTATCACTGCAGTAGCCAGATGACTACTTTCAATCTGAGTCTCTCTATGGAAGGGAGACACTCAATTTTATAGACAAGAAGTTAAGACTTAGGTTTAAAAGGAAAGGCGTCAACCTTGATGAGTTCCTTGATGAAGAGAAAATGGAAGGGAAATTAAACCATTAAGGAAGACACAAGCTTAAGGACTGGTACACAGAAGGTCCATCTATTGACAAGAGAGTGGGGGAAGGTGGCAAATAGAGGACCCACATGTCAGTGTTGCAAGCAGAGGTCCAGGAATTCTAACTGATTAGTAGATCAGTGCATCTGAACAAGCTGTATTCCCCCAGTCCTGAGCTACGCCACCAAGTAAACCTCATAGCTGCACTAGTTTCTCAATACCAGAAGAGAATGCTGTGGTCTTAACCCAGAACCAGAAGGAACTGCAGAAGGACAGCACCTTGCAGACACAGCTAGATAAAAAGTTGTCACAAGCAGTAATCACATTACTGGGAAACACAGCAACAGACATTTACATTATTCTGGAGACAGAGTAAGGGTGGTGGTTGGGGGGGCTCTTGTCACCAAGGGCGGTGACGAGAGGGGTACCACAAGGATCAGTATTGCGACCAGTACTGTTCGGGATTTTCACAGCAGATATCTCGAATGGGATCCAGAGTAAAATCAGTCTGTTCGCAGACGATACCAAGATGGGAGCTGTGGTAGATGACACAGAGGAGGGGATGGGGTTGCAAGAGGACCTGAATAAACTGCAGGAGTGGGTAGATAAATGGCAGCTGGTGTTAAACACCAAGAAGTGAAAGGTTCTGCACTTCAGGGCCTGGAACCAGGGAAGGGATAATCACTTAAATGGGGTACACTTGGGTTGTTCCACAGAAGAGAAGGACCTAGGGGTGATCATAACAGGGAGCATGAACAACTCTGTTCAATGCAGGAAGGTGGCAGCAAAAGCCAGTAAAATGTTGGAGTCTACAGTCAGAGGGATCTCCTCCAGAAGCAAGGTGGTTATCCTGCCCCTGTATAGGTCGCTGATCCAGGCCCCACCTGGAGTACTGCATGCAGTACTGGCGCCCGTACCTGAAGAAAGACATCAGATTGTTGGAGGGAGTACAGCGTAGAGCTACAAAGATAATCCAGGGACTGGAGGGTAAGAACTACGAGGAAAGGCTGGGGGAGTTGAATATGTACTTTCTGGAAGAGAGGAGGGACAGGGGAGATATGATTGAGACATTTAAGTACCTGAACAAAGGAAATAAGACTAAAACAGAGGGGATTTTCCAGACGAGAAAGGGGAGAGACACAAGAGGACACCAACTGAGATTGGAGGGGGGTAGGTTCAGAAAAGAGATAAGAAGACATTTCTTCACAGAAAGAGTGGTGGACAAGTGGAACACCTTGCTGGGTGAGGTAGTGGCCTGCACGATAGTAGACAGCTTCAAGAGGGGTTGGGATAGGGGACGGGGCAATGGGATGGGGGAGGGAGGGGCAGCAGCAATATAGGGAGCTAGCTGCATACCCAAGCAGATTCGATAGACCGTGAGGCCTGTTTCTGCTGGCATTTTCGTATGTTCATATGTATACTGCAATTATCTCCAGAAAGCAGCAGAATGGCCTACAGAGACCTGCAGGCCAGTGGCTATAAAACTTAATCTTTACCTCTGTGGAAGGTTTCTAAAGTGATCCCTATACTCAAGTCAGGGCAACCATTAGACCCCACCAACTACAGGCCAGTCTCTGCACTGCCAATAATAAACAACAGTCTAGAAAAGCTGATACACTGGCAGCTAATTAATTATATCCTCCACAACATACTCACTGAATCACAGTCAGGCTTCTGCCAAAATCGCTCCACCCGCACTGCCCTACTGAAGGGGACCAATGACCTCATGAATGCCCTAGATGCAGGTTATCATTCCAGGGCAATCTCCATAGCTCTGACAATGGCATTTGGCACTGTGTATCACACAAACTTGATAAGCTACACCAGTTGAGGCTTTTTATTGGTGCAGTAAGCTGGTTCACAGCCTGCCTAATCAACAGGTTACAGCTGGTCAATATCAATGAGGAAACTTTCTTTTTTGTTACTTTCTTTATCTCATCCACCTACCGGCCCCCATCCCCCCCCCCAGCCCCGTCATGCCGGCATCTGCCAGTACTCACTTCATGGTTTTGAGGTGCCAGCTAGCCAGGTGCGGAGCATGTGGGGGAATGGTTTCACGTTACCGGTCAGCGGGATTTTTGTCCTCTATTTTTTCACGGCCCCGAGTGCAGCGCAGCAGTGTGCAATAACACCAATGGCCAAGCCACACATGCTTCTCTATGCGGCATGCCCGGACGTCTGCTCCACCTCTGCCCCCTGCATCTATGGAGCTGGTGCGCCAACTCCCAGCTGCCGCTAGGAGCCAGGCATGCACCGGTCTCCTGGCTCAATCTTCCCCAGGAGACGAGAGCTGTCCTCCGGATGCTCAATCCTCTCCCTCCCTAGCCGACCTCCAGCGACCTGCTCGCACCACGAACACGTGTCACCGGTGTGGCAGAAGGTAAGGCAATGATGCCTCAGCCCTCCATGCCACTGGGCCAGATAGTGAGGGAACTTCATCCTACAAAACACTAAGCTTGGGAATACCCCACAGGGCTCCATCCTTGGTCTCCTCCTGTTCAGTTTTTTTTGTTAATGACTTCTGACAATCTCTAATTACTTGAGTGCCCGCATACGTATGGGTGCGGATAGGAATATAGAAATTTATAGCCAGAAAAACACCAGTTTCCATCCAATCTGAATGAGGACCCTAGCTATTAGGAGTGACATACATATCTAGGTAAAGCAAGCTGAGGATGTGTACATCAGAGATTCATATCCCTTCCACCACTAAATGCCCCATCCAGCCTTGAATCTGGCTACAGTTTTAGCAGTGAACACACTGCTAGGCAATCCACTTGATACACTGGATATAATACTATTATTTATGACCAGTCCAAGACTACTAATGGACTCAAGAACATACTCCAATCTCTCTTGGACAATACGAAAGATTGGATGAACAAAAACAGCCTGCTTTTGAACAATGCCAAAACCAAGTTCATGTCCTGTGGAAAAAGTACACCCAAATACACCCTTCACATTTTACCACACTGTGGACCACTGTTAGAATCAAGTCTTTCAAATATCTTGGTCAATGGCTAGATCCCATCCTGAACTTTAAATGAACAGGACAGTCAGAACCTACCAGATAAACTTGGTGCTCTGTACCAAGTTAAAGGTTGCCTAACCATAACACCAGGAGACGAACCCTGCAGCAATCCCTACTACCAGCCTTCGAATGCGTGAGAGTGTTCAGTGGATCCTTTAACAACCTCTGTATGTGACAAACACACCCATCACTGCACTCTCAATTTAAAAATAATTGTTTTTTCAGTGTGTGAATTTAGAGTTCATAAAAGGTTGACAGCAAATATTGACAGCAAAGGAACCTGAAGTCCTCCATTTATCCACATGACATGTACATCACAGGCAATCACAGTGCAAGCTTCCCCACACTGCCCCATCAATGTGCCTTAACCCTGCCATGGAGGGACCACCACGCAGGTAAGAGGTAGTTCCGAGTCCATGCCCATTCAGTCCTTGCCCTCTCATGTGAAACTGCCAGCTAGGGTGCAAATTAGTGCAAACTGTGTTGGTAGTTTTGAGATGTGGACACCTGCCCACTGGAAACTAGACTGTGGCCATTACAACTCATTTCACATAGGTCACTGATATTTCAACCACTACTGAACTCTGCTGGATTTGAACCTATGACCTTGGGGCGAAAGGCTCCTTAACCCACTACCAATCCACTAAGCCATCCAGTTCCCCCAGTGCACTCTCTATAGCAACCTAGACCACCTCTCACCTGATCTGAGGCCTACGTCACATTTATTTTTATTTATTATCTTTATGGCGGTTTTCATCCATTTTTACCCCGGCCGAGGCCTCTGGCAACACGGTCGCATGCTTGTGTGGCATGCACGTACACCGTAGAGCCAGCTCAGCTCCTTCTGCCCTCCCATCCTTGCTGCCCCCTCCACCTACGCTCCATACGGACCTCCACCCAGTGGGAGTGGGACTATGGGAGGGCAACAACCCACCCCCACCACCCTCAAGAGAAGAGAACAGCTTACTGGCTCCATTCGATCCTGCTCCTCTCCCCCCCCCCACACCAGCACCCCAATGACCCGAAGACGTTCCCTAACCCAGGTCTTAAGCATAGCTACGTCACATTTATAAACTACTATGGACAACTGGAGTTACTGCCTCAGATTCCCTTCTAATCAAAATCCCCCTGCCCCACTCTATCCTAGTATACATAGCTGGGTCATACTGTCCGCCAGACATACCTCTGGGTAGCATCTTTGACCACCTTGGTAACCTAAGGTCCCTTACGGAAGGCGGCAAACTCCATATCCTTGGAGATTTCACTCAGAACTGGCTAGGCAGCGCAGCCTCTAAATCGCGATGCCAAATAAATGCTCTAAACTTGCACCAGAAAATAGAGGAACCCACCCGCTTAAACCACAAATCAAAAAAACACACACTACTGGACTGGACACTTACTACCCACCCTCATCGGATAGTTAAAGCTGGCCTACAACCAGACTCCCTTAGTGACCACCATATGATTTTTATAGTGCGTAAAATCTTCCGACCAATGGCCCCTCCACCCCACACGCTTTACAGCAGAGTTTATAAATCCCTTGATCAGACTGCTCTCCTAAATGACCTTACCACCATTGACTGGTCCTTCATCCCCAGGGCCACCTCCATGGACGAGGCCCTGAAATATTTCTCTACTAACTTCCTTGCCATCTGGGACCTACATGCCCCGTTCAGGAGATCCCAAGTAAGAGGATCCCACTTACCATGGGTAACAACAAACCTCATGGAACAACTACGAGCCAGAGACCGAGCCTGGAAATCTTTCAAGGCCACAGGTGCTCATATGGCTCAGCAACAATACCGGTCACTAAGAAATGCCTGTACAAGACTCATACGTCAGGCCAAGTCAAATTAATTTAAAACTGCGTTCAACAATAACTTCGCTCACCCTACTCAATTCTGGAAGTCAATAAAATCCCTTCTCTCCCCACTGGCCCAACCCCCCACTCCCACTCTCAACCGCGAAGGTAAAATCATCATGGATCATTGCTTGGTTGCCACCGAGTTTAATTCATATTTCTCCACCACTACTTCTTCTCTACTCTCCTCCCATCCCCATCCCCCGCCCTTTGTGCCCCCTTAAGTATCCTCCCCGGACTCCTTCTCGCTCCGCCCAGTTGCTCCTGGCCAGGTGCTAAAAAGACTGCAGTCACTAAACCCATCCAAAGGTAAATGTCCATCGGGCCTAGATTCCAAAATGCTCCTACTCTCAGCACCAGCCATAGCCCACCCTCTAGCCATGCTCTATAACCTGTCCTTTAAACTCGAGGCAGTCCCCAAAATATGGGAACAAGTCACAGTCATTCCCATACCCAAAGGAGGGGACCTCTCCTCCCCATCCAACTACCAGCCCATATCTTGCTCCCCATCCTAGCCAAAATTCAAGAGCACCTTGTATTATCCCAGCTCCACCACTATCTAGATACCATATATTTTTTCACCCCCTACCAAGCCGGCTTCAGAAAAAAAATCACTCCACCACCACCTCTCTCCTTTGCCTCACTAACTCCATCCTTACAGGCATGGATAAAGGGAAAATAACAGCAGCATATTTATCGCATCTACGAAGCCTTCGCTAACGGTCTCTCATCCCTGTTGTTGGCTAAACTTGCCTAAGCTGGCCTGTCTCAGAACAAACAACTGGTTCCATTCATACCTGTCAGGTAGGTCCCAATCAGGCCGTATTGGCTCAGCTAGATCCACCTCACTTCCTGTCACCAGTGGAGTCCCCCAAGGGTCTGTACTCGGCCCGCTGCTGTTCTCTATCTTTCTCAATGACCTGCCTGCTGCCTGCCCACAAACAGCTATGCATATGTATGCAGACGATACGGTGCTGTTCGCCTCTGTCCCATCCGCAACCGTCATGACAGCCTGTCTACAGAAGAACTTCGACTCCATCCAACATTGGTTCCTCGAAAACCAACTATTCTTAAACTCAAAACAGTCTCCTACCTTGGCTCTCGGGCCAAACTAACCCGACTTACTGCACCACCCGTGATTCTACACTTTGGAAGCCTCCACTTGGGGCCTGCACCACATATCGTTATCTCGTGTCTGGCTAGATCAGTACCTTGACTTCTCAGCGCATACAGACGCTCTACACAAAAAATTGCATCCCATGCTGGGAGCCCTCTACCGCAACAAGAATTGCATTCCTCTACCAACCAGACTAGCAATTGTCCAAAAAATGATCCTCCCGATTATGGATTACAGCAATGTTGTCTACTGTGCCACCCCACAAACTTCCTTAGCCAGGCTTGACCCCTTTTACAACTCCTTCTGCCGATTCTCTTTGGACCGTCCTCCCAATACCCATCACTGTGACCTCTACCAGTCCCTGGACCTCCCCTCATTACAAAACTGACAACTGCTTCACGGTGCTAGAACCGCTACAAAGTTCTGGTCACAGACGCTCCCTTCCTACCTGTCATCATCCCTAACCGCCCTCTCCCCACCTGCCTACTCTCTCAGAAACATAGACTCTAGGCTCCTGCACATTCCACACAGATCGACCCAATCTGGCCAGGCTGCTTTCAGCTTCAGGTTGCCCAAATTATGGAACTCCCTGGCAGCTGATATCAGACACACCACAAGTATTCCTCAAAGTAATGCCCTTCTTAAAACGCACTTCTCTACCAATTGCTCCTGCTTTCCCCCTCGCTGAATCCCCCATCTCAACTCCTATCTATCAGCTGCTAGCACCAGCCTGGTTCCATTCTCGGTCTGCACCTAATGTTATTAAATGCAAATGAAACTGAACCTACACTATTTTGTATTTAAGAATGCCTCACCCATTGTCTGTAACATTCACATTATGTATGTTTTGTTTCTTCTGTACTACTGTACCATTGTAAACCCTCTACCCCCAGGGCGCATCTGGAATCGAGCGGTACTCTGCTCAGTATGCCTTCCTGGTACATCTCTTAAATAAATAAATAAACAAATAGATCAGGTGAGAGGTGACCTAGGTTACTGCACTCTGTATAGCAACCTAGGCCTCCCTCACCTGATCTGGGCAGTAACTCAGGTTGTCCACAATAGTTTACAAATGTACACGTGGGTTTTGGCCAACCTACCTGAACAAGCTACTTGTCAGATCATCACAGCTCTAGCCACTTGGGTCATAGTCTAATGACCTCTACCAGGTTCCCAGAGACTGCAACAGCATCAGACACAAGACCTTTTCCATAACCATGCCTATCAACTGGAACTTGCTTGCCATCTCATTAAGAACTCTTCCACTGTGTAGGCCTTCAAGTGTTCTATGTATAGCCATCTTCCTACCCCATGCAACTGCCACTAGCCCACATCCATTGCACACTAAGGTACCCTGTCTTGTGCTGCCTTCTTTATTTCCCCACCAGCTTTCCCTTCTCTTTCTCCAGCATGCCACACCATCTTAACTATTTCTTTAAACCATCGATAATGGATTATGTGAATATGTAGATAGTAATTCAAATAGGGTTATTACAAACGTAAACTTGGGTACTTGTACTAATCTGATCTACTGTAGCTTTCACTGGCCGAATCTCTTGCTGCTGCTACTGTACAACCCGCAGCACTCTTGAAAACTAGGCAACTTGCCTAAATACACATTATCAAAATTCTAAATAAATATCAGTAACAGTTTCAATGAGGGTAGACCTTATCTCCAAAAGCTCAGTAAACAGCCTCCAAAACTTCGGACTCAGGCTGTGGGACTGATATTGGAATATGAGATTTAGTCCTCTTTAAAGGCTTAGAACTGCCAAAAGGCTGAAAGTCAGGTATCGCAAGATCATCCATTGTGGTCAGGAAACAAATAATGAACAGCACAACAAAAACTGAAAGTCTCTAGTAAGTGTTTATCAAGAAATCAGCTGAAATACTGATGCTGAGTCACGCACTTACAGCAATGTGCAAGCGCTCATGCCAACGTCATTCCATCCATATTTATTAACAGCCAAAGGCACAGCTCTCTGATTCAACCATTTAGTTTTCTCTTTATCAGTTACTATTTTCTCTTACAAACAAGTTCAGTCTGTTTGTGGGTTTAGTAATATTCTCAAAACAAATCAGAACACATCTGTCTGTGCACAATTTGTGGTTCCATAACTGTGACAAAATCTGCCCCATCGGCTGTCCCAGCTTACAGGGCAGCATTGTTAGGGACTTCTAATTCTCTGCCACCACCTGATTTTTTTTTTGTCCAAAACCAGGAAACCGCCTTTTGCCTTCTGCTAAAGGTCACAGGAAGGTCAACACAATCATCACTGGTAGGGTGCCCCTTCAGAAAAGGACTTCAAACGGTCCAGCAGAAATAATAAAATTACCTTTTTAACGAAGCAGTCACTGGTTCTATCCAAAATTGATTCTTTACTAGAAGATGCTACAGTTATCTACAAACAGTATATATTTAGTCTGACAAGAGGTTTACACGTTTACTAAGACTATAAAATAAGCAAGCAATAACCCACAACAGTATATGAGGTTATTGGGAATTAATCAACAACCCGGGTGCATTGTGAGGCATGAGACCAAACAGCCTACTCAGCACTCCAAAACCTGTATATTCAGAAAGAATTCCTGGTCCGAGACGCAATGCTTAATGCCAACTGAATTTATTTAAGTCAAACGGACCACAGGTATCCACATACAACAGAAACAAAAGCGCAAAACGCTCCCCAGCGCTTCGACTCACTAATGAGTCTTCATCAGGGGGTACTAGGCATTAAGCATTGCGTCTCGGACCAGGAATTCTTTCTGAATATACAGGTTTTGGAGTGCTGAGTAGGCTGTTTGGATTCTGTTAGGGCTGGCTAGGGCTGGCTACCCTGTTTACACTCAGCACCGCCCCACTCAGGTTTGATCGCAGCACAAACGTTTTGAACTGTTCTTGAGGCATGAGACCGCAGGCTGCGCGCCACCACAGCACCCAGAGTGTTGATTAATCTCCAATAACCCCATACGCTGTTTCGGGTTATTGTGCTTATAACATATGTTCTTGTTTAAAAAAAAAAAAAAATTACAGAACGGGTATTATACCATTTCAAATACAAGAATCGTTACTGAATCCTGCCGCCTTTAAAGAGTCTCCAACAAGTATTGCATATTGCACTAATGTTATTAACACAGAAATGCAAGAAATATACTACTACCAAGATTTCTGACATTTTTTGTACATATCACACTGAAACAGGCTTTCTTTTGATCCCCCCTCAAAAAAAAAAAAACACACGGTCCTCAGGGCACACACAAACACGCTCCTCGTACCCAATCATTTGCTGTTTTCTCTCTCTCTCTGTCTCTCTCTCTCTCTGTCTCTCTCTCTGTCTCTGTCTCTGTCTCTCTCTCTCTCTCTCTCTGTCTCTCAACCCGATCACACAATTCAGTGCTCCTTCCGTGTCTTTCTCTTACCCACCCTCTCCAATGCAACGGTCACGTCCCGATGATTTCTGCAGCAGAGGTTCACTCTGTGTCAAGCACCCATGCTGTTCTCTCTCAGACTGTCTCGAATGGAGGGGGAACAGTGCACAGGCTCTCAGCGGGACGTTCTCACAGGATTCTGTGAATCATCTTGGGAGGATGTGGGTGCGGGACACTTAGCTGCGCTCTTGCTGTCTCCCTCTCTGCACTGCGGTGTGGCGCTTGGTATCTCTGTGCCTTACAAAACCATTGAGATACTGCATTAAGTACCTGTCACTGATCTCTCTCTCTCTCCGTGTTTCTGGCCTCTGTCAAGCACCACGTTTACACAACTTGGGGAATTGTCACAATAAAAACAAAGCTTACTGCAGTCATTGGTCTCTTTATTTATACTGTCTCTCTCACCTGTTTGTGACAACCTGGACACTCAGCGGCCTGATGGGGGATTCTCAACAGACAACCAAAGCTTCTAACACTCATTTCCGTTCCAGTCACGAGGACTGGGCTGCAGCTGCCACTTGCTTCATTATGTTACAATGGCTGCTTTCCCCCACATAACAAGTGCCGCTCTGCTCCATGATATTGCTTCACGGAGATCCACAGCAGCTGTGCATTAAGCACACTTAATCCATGGGCAGGTGATGCTACTGAACCAACTGGGTTTACTGGTTTTTGCAACCAATGTTATAAAGCAAGTTAAACAGACAGTTGATCGTTACAAAAATCTGAACTTTAGCCTCACCTAAAGTCCCTTTTACCTGCCACTAGCTACAGAAGACACTTGCCCTAGGCTGTGCTCCCCTCATCACTCAGCTAGCTTCCTTTAGCAGGCCTTCCTTTCTTTAGATGTTGGATGTCTGGCAGAGAGAGAGAGAAAATCCAGTGCGGCTCTCTCATTTATACACTTCTGGCTGTGGGATGTGACCTCACCCTTTGAGTGACAGTTCTCCACAGTATCTCCACCCATGTGAGAGTGTGGTGTGCGAGCGCTTGTGTGTGACATCATCTCCTTTGTACTTCCTCAGGATCTCTGAAATTTTACGACATCCACCTGCACTATTGTCTGCCATGGGAACATATCGCAGGAAAAGACCCTCACAATGGCTAAATGAATTGTCTCCTGCCTGCCAGCAAGTCTTGTTAAACTTCCCACGAGAGAGTTGGCACTTTCACGGTAGATGAACAGCCCCTATGAGTTGCCTGTACATGTGACCAGGCAGCCATCCTTGCATCCATCCCAAACAGAACTTAACAGAAACATATTTTTAAACTACCAGACAAAGAATAAATGCATCTGGTCACCTATCCCGACACAATAACCCACACCCTTCTCTAGGGACCTCAGTAGGGTGTCACTGTAAGCCCCAAGATGTGGCATCAGGGGAGTTCAGCAACTGCCGAATTTTACAGCTGGATGCACCAAAGCACAGTAAGGTCAAGTGACTTTCTCTGCATCAGGCAATCTCCAGTGGATAACCAGGATTTAAATCTTGAGCAGGCCATACTACCAGATAAGTAAAGCAAGTAGAGTTAATGGCACCCAAGAGGTCCTCTGCTTGGAAACCGATTTATTTACCCAAGCCTATAACTTTGAGTTTTGATCTGGCACTACCTCCGTTTTGTTTTTTTGCTATATTAACTGAATTTTATTTATTATTTTAACATATAATGCCATTTTCTATTTTATGTATGATTTGTCTAGCGCTCTGAGCCACTTAGACGGAGCACTATATAAAAATAAATGCCTTGCCTCTGTGGCTTCCTGAGTGGATAACATACGAGTGAAGCAAGTTATCAGCTTGATGTCATACCAGAAAGAGCAGTATAAACCTTTCTTTTTACAGTTTATTACTGATGAAGATTTCAGACTTCCAAATTATAAATAAATAAATAAATAAATAAATAAATCAAAACTTTATTTTTAAGAGCGCCTTTCCAAAACCAAGGTGTTTTAACAGTAAATAAATCAAATACATAAAGTTAAAACTGCATCCTAAAATCGGTTTATAAAACGTGCTTTAAAAATCTGGATATGCCAGGCTAAATAAATGCGTTTTCAATGCTAATTGAAAGCTTTGAACGGTCTGGCAATCTCGCACCCGATGAGGTACAGAATTCCACAGGGTTGGCGCCACAAAGCTAAAAGATCTGGCCCCAAATGTCTTTAAACAAACCTTGGGAATCTCTAGCAATCCCTCATTGGTGGATCGGAGTGGACGAGAGGGACAGTAGGGACGAAGAAGATCTTGCAGATAGTCAGGTCCCTGATCGTGTAGGGCCTTATAGGTCAGCAAACCGACCTTGAAGGTAATCAGCCACTGTATTGGCAGCCAGTGCAGTCCATGGAGGACAGGCGTTATATGACTGGTCCTAGATGTACCAGTCAAAAGCCTGGCCACCACATTTTGCACTAATTGCAAGCGGCGGATATCCAGCCCTGGTAGCCCTAGGTACAGGGCGTTGCAGTAGTCCAGGCAAGAGGTAACGAAGGCGTGGACCAATGTTGGAAGGTCGTCGGTGGAAACCAGATGCTTCACCCCGGATGGTAAAAAGAGGTTTTGACAACAGCAGACACCTAACGTTTAAGGATCAGGCGATCATCAAATATAACGCCCAGATTCCGCACCCAGTCTGAGGTAGCTAACTGGGTCCCCCCAAGCCAAAGACCCGAGGGTGACCCCTTCAGCAAACCCGCCCCTCGACGACTTGGGTCCACAACCAACACCTCAGTTTTTTCAGGGTTTAACCACAGCCAGCTCACAGTCATCCAGTCCTGAATGTCAGTGAGACAGTTGTTAAAGACCGAGACAGCAACACTCTGGTCAGACACAAAGGACATATACAGCCAAGTATCATCTGTGTAGCAGTGAAAACTCAAGCCATACCACCTAATAATCGCTCCTAACGGCAACATATACACCGCAAACAACATGGGTGCCAAAATGGAGCCCTGCAGTACCCCAGAGGATAGGGGGAGTGATGCCGAGGAAAAAATTCCCAACACCACCCTCCGAGTTCTACCCTCAAGGAATGATCGAAACCAACTGAGGACCAGGCCCGATAGTCCACAGATAAACCGCGGGCACTCCAAAAGCACTCCATGGTCCACAGTATCAAATGCCGCAGAGAGATCAAGAAGGACCAAGATGGAACGGGACTTTCGATCTCTCGCTATTAGGAGGTCATTTAGTACTCGAACAAGGGCTGTCTCTGTACTATGTCTCTTCCTAAATCCGGACTGGAAAGAATCATAGACATTGTTGGCTGGTCAAATGGTCATCCAGCTGCAACGTGACCACCTTCTCAATAACCTTACCTACAAAAGGAAGGTTAGAGACAGGCCTGTAGTTAGCCAGACAGTCCAGGTCCAAGGAGGGCTTTTTAAGAAGGGGCCGAATCACAGCTTCCTTCAGGGGATCAGGAAAGATCCCCCTCTCCATAATCATAATCCACCATCACAATATACAAGTATCGATTCCCTATAAATTAGTGCATGTTTTATTTATTTATTTTACCTACTTATTTTGATAACCCGGTGGGTATACTGAACAAAGGTTTAGCCCATTTTCATGCACGTCCCAGGCCACAGGCAAAAAGAACAAGTGAAAAATAATTTACAAGCCAGCTATTAAGTAAGTAATAGCACATGGTAGAGAAAACATAATATCATAATAAATACATAATAAAACATAAATATCAAACACAAGGCAACATCATCACTATCATTACATAAGTCAGTAACTTCATAGCCAGCACAGAGTCAGGTCTACATCCTGAGGATAACGTAAATTGTCCAGTGCCTTGATTGCCAGATTCATTGAGGACAACAAAGAACTGTCTATAAACATAGGAAAAAAAACATAAGAACTGCACCATATAAATATTTTAATTAGAAAAAAGCATAGAGTCCTTGGATAATTGTTAAGGCTTTATGGTTGTCTGATGGCATCTCAAGGGTTAAGGTGTTAGAGATCCTACTGCCATGTGCCTTGCTGCATGAGCAGAGGGAGGGCCTGGTGTGCTCCCTAAACTCTGATTCCTCCAATGCTGCCTGTGATCTGTGCCAGGCAGACTGGATGGACCAATAGTCTTTTTCTGTCATCATAGCCTATGCTTCTGTATTTCTAATTATAAGCCTAATAAATTATTCAAGAGGCGAGGCAATGCAGTGTCACTACCTGATTGTTTGCTGTGCTGTGTGTTAATCTCTTAGAAATGCCAGGCACAACAACCAAACAAATGTTAAGACAACCTCTTCCATTAAAAACATATACTGTATCATAGCACAGCCAATCAATACATCACTCTCTCACAAACCAGCCCTTTAAACAGCAACAGCTGCAACTTGTCAGTCATGCCAGCATTCATTACACTCCACGCAAATCCTTCATGGACACATTTTTTTTAAACCACTGCTCCTCTACAAAACCGCCAAACCTGACTGAAAGTACTTGAAACTATGCAGTACCTTTTTTTTTTTTTTTTTAATAAGCACAACACACTGCTCAAATGTTAGCTGCATCACACAATGCAATATGTCAAATGTAACATAACACGTTAAAGGCAGACCAGGCTATACTGCAAAATGGTTGGCATATCAATAGTGAGTGACAATATCCTCTCAATCAGTGACACTTTATTAATCCCATATAGTCACACAGATACAAGATGAAGGTTGATAGCACTGTACAAAGTATCTGTGTATCTATTACATTTTGTTAACACCAGTGCAGAGATGTCATTCACCTGTAATTTCAGTTCCGCCCCAACAATATTTTTGTGTTCTATAACAGTATAAGGAAGATGGTCATAAGGGAAAAATATTGCACTTTGCCTCAATGGCATACACTCACTATTAAACTGGAGGAATCAATTCCCCACTAGTCACACTGCATCCAGTCTTAAACCAGAGTCCTGAATAAATACAGCACAAACTCCAAATAATTTTATGAGTAGGATACCCATAATATTACTACATATATCCTGTATATCCTCCGGTACTCGGAATGTGTATACCACCACAGTATACGCAACTGATCAGGCAGCGGCTGTGTTAAAGATTCATCAATAAATCAGGAAAAACTAACATACCAAGATACTAAAGGCCAGCAGAATAGGCCTAACAGTCTTTCAGGTCTGCTCGTTAGCCAGCCCCTACTGAGCACTAAATCGTCCCCCCCCAAGCCCCCGAGAGGGTCAACGTCGGCTTCAGTATACTCATGCATCTGTCCCACCCCCTCTTAAAGCCTTCCATTGTGCCATGCTCCACTAGACTCCCGGGCAATGCATTCCATGCCTCCACCACCCTCTCAGTGAAGTAATGCCTTCTACGTTCTCCCCTGTAGGTTCCCCCCTCCAACTTCCACTCATGCCCCCTGGTACAGCCCCCTTTCCTTAGCCTGAATATTTATTTGGCTCTGCCCCTGTTAATCCTTTTCACATATCTGAATACCTCAATCATGTCTCCCCTGTCTCTTCTCTCCTCCAGTGAGTACAGCCCAAGGACTTCCAGCCTTTCCTCATAGGTCCTTTCATTCATGCCCCGGATCATCCTGGTTGCCCTCCTCTGAACCCTCTCCAACAATGCTATGTCCTTCCTAAGGTGAGGTCTCCAGAACTGCATGCAGTACTCAAGATGTGGCCTGACCAAGGCATTATACAGAGGAAGGATCACCTCCCTCCTCCTGGGCATTATTCCCAGGGCTATGCAGCCCAGAATCCTGTTTGCCTTTGCCGCAGATCTTCTGTAGTTTTCAGTGTTGTTCATTCTGGTGTCTACCACCACCCCCCAGGTCCCTTTCACTCATTGTGGCTTGCAGTGAGACCCCCGGTGTACACATGACCTGGGTTTCTGACTCCCAGATGCAGCACCCTACACTTCCCTGGGTTAAACCTCAGTCCCCACCTCCTTGACCAACCCTCCAGGATATACAGATCCCTCTGGACTGTCTCTCTCACTTCCTCTCCTTCTGCCAGTGCTCCCAGTTTTGAGTCATCCGCGAAGAGGCTCATCCTACTCCTAACCCCGCTCTCTATATCGGAGACATAGGCATTGAACAGGAGTGGCCCCAGTACTGAACCTTGGGGAACCCCACTGAAGACCTTCCTAGGGGAGGAGACTACCCCACCAACCATTACCCTCTATGTTCTATCTGTAAGTCAGTTTTCTACCAATCTAAGCAACTTTCTTCCCACCCCCATCCCCCCAACTCTGTCAACAATCCGATGTGGGGTACCAAGTCAAACGCCTTACTGAAATCCAGATATAGGACGTCCACCGGACTTTGTCAGTCCAGGGTCCCCATCACCCAGTTGTAACAATCTATGAGGTTGGTCTATCATGATCTCCCCGAGACAAAACCATACTGTTTGTCATCCATGTGCCCCAACCTTTCCAGTTGCTTCCCGATCTTTTCCTTGATGAAGCCCTCCATTAGCTTGCCTACCACCGACGTTAGGCTGACAGGCCTGTAATTTCCCATCTCCTCCCTAGACCCCACTTTGTGAACCGGCACCACATGAGCCACCCTCCAGTCTTGAGGCACCCATCCTGTCTGCAGAGAGGCATTGAAAGGTGCAGCTAGTGGAGCTGCTAGTTCGTCTGTCAGTTCCTTCAGAACCCTCAGATGCAGCCCATCTGGTCCCGGTGCCTTGCTAGTTTTCAGCGCCCACAGGGCCTCCCTCATGCTGTCCTCTGTGATTCTCCCTCCCTAACCCCGGCCCTCAACAAAGCACCCATCCCCTTCTAGGCCTGGCCCACCCAGTGCCCCAGCCTCTTCTGGTCCTCTCATCTCCATCTGTCCTCTCCTCTCAGCTGTCTCCCCTTCACCCCCTTCCCCAAACTAGCTGAATGAAGTCAGGCTCCAAGCATCCCTTCCCAGTGGAACCGAATATTTAGTGCAATTACACAAAATGTGGACCCTCATGTTTAATCAGAGTACAGATCTGCTCACACTTTATTCAACCATAAATTGACTACAATGAGCATTTACAATGAGTGAATTGCAATTACATTACTGCAGTCATTTTGTTCTTGATAAAATGGCTGGGATAATGTCATCATTGGTGTCAGTACGGCTCAGTTGGTAGCACATCCGTCTCTGGGCCAGAAAGTCATGGGTTCTAGTCCCACACTGGCATCCAAGTGCAGTACTAAGGAGGTGCTGTATTGTTAGTCTGTGTCGTCTTTCAGAAAAGATGTTAAACATAGATCCTTTCTACCCATCTCTGGTGCTGTCCTGGTGGGTGTTCAGGTGGAAGTAAAAGAACCCCACACACTTTTCACAAGAGTAGGGGACCTTCCTCGGTGTCCTGGCCAACATTCCTGTCCCATTAAAAAAAAAAAAAAAGCAAAATGTACAAGGCTATGTGTAGGTGCTGATGTGCAAAATGGCTGCCACTACATGTTCAGTCACTTCTCTACTAGCACTGCTAGTAAAGCTCTTTGGAATACAACGTTGTTTCTTCTTCTTCTTCTTTTCCATCAGTCTCTTTATTTATTTTATTAAGTTCTCAGATTGCAATACCTCTGAACCAAATTTTTTTTTTTTTTTTTTTTTTTTAGAAGGTTCCATGTCATAGAATGAGAGAGACCAATCAGAACAGGCTCCAAAATCAGTTAACCATAACAGTATGGTGTAACGGATAAAGTGCTATACCATGGTATAGGATCAGAGTAATACATATTTAACAAATGTTAGGTATTGCAGGCAGCCAGTGAGGCATTGTCAAAGGGAGAGGTAAGGGTGAGGGGTGGGGAAGCAGGAAGGGGGAGAAAGAAGAGGGGAGAGGTTAGGGATGAGGGTGCGAGGAGGAAAACATGGGAGGATGGCAGGAGAGTACGAGAGGGCTTGTGGAGGCGGAAGCGAGGAGGGGGGATGGAGCTAGAGGGTACAAGAACAAAGGCTGGAGGCAAAGAGGTGATTACAGAGATTGAGCTTGAAGGGGCCTAGTTTCGAGAGGTCATGTGCTGGTGGGGGAGATAGCTGAGCCAGCGGGGAGCCCTAAACCTGAATGAGCACAGGGCCGAGGAGGTATGGCAGAGAGGAATTTGAAAGACCAGATTAGTCAAGCACCTAGTGCGGTGGGGGTTGGAGGTACGAGAGAGGAGCTTTTGGAAGGTAGGAGGAGCTAAACCAAGGCACATTTTCTTTGCAAACAGGCAGGTCTGGTAGGTTATATGATCCTTTAAGTTAAGCCAGCCAGTCTAGACGTACAAGTCGCATGTGTGAGTTAGTCTGGGTGCTCCGGTGGCTAGTCTGCAGGTTTTATTGAGGGCAATGTGAATTCTGTTAAGAGTACCGTCAGTAGCTGCTCCATAAATGATGAAACCATAATCAATAATAGAGAGTATGGAACTGGTGACTGCAAGGCGGAGGGCATTAGAAGTGAGACAGTGTCAATGCCTGTAGAGAAGCCCCAACCTAGTGTTATCCGCCTTGGCTACATGGGCTTTGAAAGACACAGTTGTGTCCAGTGTCACTTCTAGGTACTTGAATTGCTGAACCTGTTCTAGGAGGGATCTACGATGCCGGTTCAACAACACTTTTGTCGACCGGCACCTCATTGACAAGAATTATGTCGAGCGCATGTTGCAGTTGACATAATTTCCAGTTAAATCTCCCAGTCAGATTTGTACATCGGGGCTTCCCCAAACCCCCTACCTTCCCCATGTTATGGATTGTCAGCGCCAGTCGAGTTGACTGGGGAGAGGTACAGGACCAGAGATAGTGTACCCTGTGTCGGGCACACCAGCACAGCGACCACGTCGGCAACCTGTCGATGGGTTACTAGGTCGCTGTGTTGGTGTCGCTGTTGGGGTGGGGCATACCTTCTAGAGGTACAGTGGAGTTGTTAAAAATGTTGAGTTGGTAATGCCTAGATCTGCTGTGTGTGCTAGTGAAGAACACTCATCGGACAGTCTGGTTTCACCCATCGTTTCCCGAAAATTTAGAACCCCCCCAAAATGACACTCTTCCTCCTCCTCCCTTGCTCTGCCTTACATAACTATCTCACCTCTAGCTGCTCCAGTTTTAATCCTCCTTAACTGTTTCTTTTGAACCTGTTCCCCAGCACATCACCCTATCCCCCACCTACATCTCTGCCCTATACCTTCCCCCATCTCCTCTTATTAATGTCCTTGTCTGGTTCTGCCCCCTGGCAAAGTTCTCAGCATCCTGGAGGGGTTAGTTCTAAGCATGTCTCTTCCTTCCCTTCTCTCCCTCACCTTCCCATCTATCCAATCTACTATTCCTCTGACTTACACCTGCCCTCCTCCCTCTATTTCCTCATTCCAATGGCATTGCCCAGTTCAGCCCTTGGCAGCGTTCTCAGCATCCTGGAAGGGTTAGTTCTAGGCATGCCTCTTCTTTCCCTACCCTACCTGCTCCTCCCCCTTCTGTCCCTCCAGTCTACCCCACTGCACTTAAATAGGAAGCCCCCGGCACCTATATGCACTGTACTAAATTACCTGTACTTTTTATTCTAACCGAGCTGCTACTTTAGCTCACCCTAGTCCTGTGTTACTTGTCTCACACAACTGGGCTTTGCATTCATTCTTCTGGCAATGTCCTGGCTCCCCCTGCCTTACCTGCTTCACCTTCCCCCAGCTGGCTTCCTCTGTCCCTTTTGCTTTACCTTCCCTTAGCACTTCAATTGTATAAAATTGTACTGTTCACCCATCTCTTAATCGTAATGCCATTCCAGCAATGTACTGACGATATTGTTGGTTTAAATCTCTACACCTATATCTTTATGTATGTTAACTGTAATTGTATGTATAATCTCCGTCAGTGGATTCCAACCCGCCACCACTCTCTCTGTGAAGTAGTGCCTCCTCATCTCCCTCCTAAACCATCCCCTTCCAACTTCAGACTGTGCCCCCTAGTGACCCTTCCCCTCTTTAAGCAGAACAATCCTCCCTCCCCGACTCTGTTTATGCCTTTCAAGCACTTAAAGGTCTCTATCATGTCCCCTCTTACCATTCTGTCGTCCAGCGAGTACATGTTGAGCTCCTTCAACTTTTCCTCATATGGCAACTCCCCTAGTCCCATGCCATGATCATTTTTGTAGTCCTACACTGCACCCCCTCTAGTAATCTCACATCCTTTTTGAGGTATGGGTACCAGTACTGTACACAGCATTCCAAGTGTGGCTTCACCAGTGATCTATACAATGGCAGGATGACCTCCCCCTTTCGAGAGGTAATCTCTCTGGCAATGCATCCCAACATCCTATTTGCCCTTGCTGCTGCCCTCCTACACTGTACAGATATCTTCATGTCCCCTGTGACTATTACCCCCAGGTCCCTTTCCTCCTCTGAAGCCATTACATGCACTCCCCTCAAGCCAGTAGCTGCTCTTGGGATTTCTGGCTCCAAGGTGCATGACCTTGCACTTCTCAGCGTTAAACCACAACTGCCACTCCCTAGACCACTGTTCGAGTTTGGCTAGATCCTCTCTGAGTGCCTGCCTCTCTTCCTCATTGTCCACTTTTGCACAAATCTTAGTGTCATCCGTGAACAGGCAAATCTTACTCTTGACCCCCTCTGCAACGTCTCCAATGAAGACACTGAACAAAACAGAGCCTATCACTGAACCCTGCGGTACTCTACTCATTATTGGCCGTGGCTTGGATGTCTCCTCCTTTACAACTACCCTCTGTTGTCTGCCTTGCAGCCAGCTCTCAACACACCCCACCAGCTTTTCCCCTGCTCCCCATGTCCCTCAGCTTACTCATTAACCTCCTGTGTGGCACAAAGTCAAAAGCCTTGCTGAAGTCCAGATACAGGACATCCACAGCGTGGCCTTCGACAACCGCCCTAGTGACCCAGACAAAGAAGTCGATTAGGTTAGTTTGGCAAGATTTTCTTTGTGACAAAATAATGCTGTCTCTCATCCTACAGACCACTGCTATCAAGAAAGGTTATCAACCTCTCCTTCAGATTGGTCTCCATCAACTTCCCCACTATGGAAGTTAAGCTCACCAGTCTGTAGTTACCCGGTTGGTCCTTGGGTCCACTCTTATGATGTGGCACCCTGTGAGCCATCCTCCAGTCCCTGGGTACATTCCCCGTCTCCAAGGAGGTGTTGAACAGGTCCGTCAGAGAGCCTGCCAACAACTCTGCCAGTCAACCTGTAGTTGTTGCTGAAGGGGAAGAGGGTCTGGGAGACCGGAGAAAATGACAGCATCGTCCGCATACAGTAGAAGATTGGTGGTGCATGTTTGTGGCAGAGAGTTGAGAAAATGACTAAATAAAAGGGGGCAGAGTATTGACCCCCTGTGGGACACCCAAATGGACAGGGTGGCTGTCTGAAAGTGAATTGCGATTTTCACTTTCTGAGACCGGTCAGTTAGATAACTTTGGAAGCATCCTTTAACGTCATTGGAAAGACCTAGGGATGTGAGTGAGCCAAACAGAAGAAAGTGGTTCACAGTATCAAATGCTTTACTGAGGTCAATGTAGATTGCCCCCACTAAATATCCGGTGTCGAAGGCAGAGTGTATGACATTTGAGAAATGAAGCAAGGCAATAGTAGTGCTATGGGGACTTCCTAAACCCATGTAGTTTTGGGCACTGAATTTGGTGTTTCTCAAGGTATTCAGTTAGCTGGTCAGAGACTATACGTTACAGCACTTTGGATATTGGCAGGAGGATAGAAATTGGGCAATAGTTAGTGGGTTGGGATCTATCCCCACTTTTGGAAATGGGAGTTATAACCGCAGCCTTCCAAGAGGTTGGGAATTGCCAGAGGCAGAGGGAGCGATTGAAGATTTTAGTGAGAAGTAAAAGGACTGCGCCGAGGGTCAAATAAATAAATTTGAGGTCCAGGGAGTCACTGCTTATTAAGACTAAAATGTCTGTGATGATGTGATTGTGATTTTTTTCACTCAGAAAACAGCACTACCTTTTATGTCTCAAGAATAACAAGACACACTGGCAGGTCAACAATAATACTTTAAAAAAAAAAAAGGAGAGACCATTAAAGGATTAAGTAAATGTAGCATAATAGTGATAATATGACAGTGTAATCACTATCCTCATCAGTAATCTAAACATTTCATGGAAATTCTTCAACCTTTAACCTCATACTTTAATCAAAAGGCAATCAGATTATTGCCTCGTAGAGTCATGAGTACCTTATCACCCAATTATCGTCAGTAGTTATGCACTGTATTTTCTGGGAAGTATGTGCAATAATCAGTCTATGAAGTTAACTTGTTTATGGATCTGAACATCAGTGCGCAAGCAGTATCACTCTTCATGCAGTTTGTCTAGCTGGAACACAGTGAAACAGAAATAAGAAATTTACTTTAGAATGTAATATAAAAATAGGAGCTACAAATACTGTATACGTAATACTGTTATAGGAATGATACTCATGCAAGCATATGGAGTTTGTACAGTATTATTTATTTATTCAGGACACTAGTTATGAGACTGGGTGCAAAATAACTAATGGAGAATTGACTCCTCCAGACGTATTCAGCCCCAGGCAGCCATTTTGACTAAGGTTAAAGAGCAGCTGATGCCATTAGGACAGCTTTAACAAAACATATTATTTAGACACAGTTCAGCTTATATTTCATATTAGTTCTATATTTCTCATCCCCATCATTTACTACTGAGGCCATTTGCATGAAAATCGGATCTTTGATCCTGAAAAGTTCATCTATTCCTATTGCTTTCTCCCTACCTGAAGTCATAATGCTCTACTTGTGACATCACAATTACTCCCATGGCAACAGATTGTGATGTCTCAACAGAGGACTATGACAAGAAGTAGGGAGTAAGCAAAAGAGACAGATGAACTCTAAGGGAAATAGAACATGTTTTCATGCAAATTTCTCGGTAATAAGTAATGGGGAGGAGAAATATATTGAATACATATGGAATGCAAGCTGAATTGTACCAAAATATTATGTTTTTCAAAGTTTTCTTTAAGGCGTCAAGCGCTTTAAGCACAGAACCTGTTGACTCATATATACGCTCCAGGGCTGAATGAAAGAGCAGCTTTGTATTCTGTACTGCTGCCCACTGCCCTCTCCCCTTCCCCAAACATATAATAAACCTTACCCGGCCCCAAGTGGACTGCAGTAGAAATATTCATTTATTTCTTCCAGTATTAAAAACAGCAAGAGATCATATTTTGCTCTGTAGAGCCAAAAGCCAAAACACTAACACCACTTTTTTTTTTTTGGCACATTTTACCCGTTTTTTGACCACTCCTGTCTTGGCGTGTACATGCGTGTGTGAGGCACATGCACGCCATGCTTTGAGACGCCTCCTCGTGCCACCCCTTCTCTGTCTGCGCACAACCAGTGGTGGCGGAACTACCGGGGGCAACAACCTCCTGGGAGAGGAGAGCTTGCTAGGCTACTCAGTCCTGCTCCCTTCCCCGCGGCGCACCCCAATGATCAGAGGTTGTTTCCGAACCTGGGTCACCGGCGTGAGTGAGGTAAGGTGTCCAGCGCCAACCTCAGCACCACTGGGCCGGATCAACACTAACACTTCCTGACTGTGAGACATGCCCCTGCACTAGGACATTTTGTGATGTCAGTTAATGGAGAGTACAAAGACACGCTCCATACAGCAGAATAGAAACGTTTTTTAAGTGCGGTTTACTATAATTTAGAGTTCCGATTATAACAAGTCAAGGCCACCACTCAACTAACAAGCAGTGGTCCAGATATTTTTTAGGACTCAGAAATATTTACTACTACCTTCTTACACCTGGTTGTATTTCATCCTAATGGTAATACTGTTATCCACTGACCCATCTCGTACCCCACCACATCTAAACCAAGTCTCAGTCCCACTGGATGCCTGCAGTCACTGACTGTCTAATACTGCTGTGGAGTCATAGCGTGACCTTATTTTTAACATTGTCATGTTGCAACAGTCCTACTAACCACTCAGTGAACAAAGGTTCCTGTAGTGCCATGGCTGCTAACATCTCATGCTACTGCCAACTTACCACATACTGTAAATTTGTAAGGTGAGAAAAAACTTCCCAAAATCATAAAGTGGAAGTATTTCAGTCAAAAATGGTAGTAAAATACTCCTTTACTCCCCTTATCTGTTCCTCTGCTAACAAGGGCCTCACTGTTCAAGTGGTGGCCTTGATCCGTTATAATCGGAACTCTAAATTATGATAAACAGCACTTAAAAAGTCCCTTTTCTACTCCATGGTGCACGACCCCATACTCTCCATTTACTGAGACCACAAAACGTGCTGACGCAGGGGCGTGTCTCACAATCAGGAAGTGTTAGCGTTTTGGCTCCATGGAGCATAGAAACATAGATGTGGTGGCAGATAAGGACTACAAGGCCCATCCAGTTTGCCCATTTTTTTCTACCCTATGAATGTGCCATAGGCCTGTACTCTGTCAATGGCCTGTCTATTCATACTCATCTGTATTACTCCCTTATGCCTATCCCATGCCTGTTTGAAGCCCTGCACTGTATTCATATCCACCACTTCCTGAGGTAGGCTGTTCCATGCACCCACCACCCTTCCTGTGAAAAAGAACTTCCTCACATTACTCCTTAATCGGCCTCCCTCTAATCTCATGCTGCGTCCTCTTGTCCTGCTATTTTTCTTATATTGAAACATGTTAGACTCTTTTACCTTTGTAATGCCCTTAAGATGTTTGAATGCTTCGATCATATCACCTCTCTCCCTCCCTCCTTTGCTCTAGGGTATACATATTGAGCTCCGTTAATCTGTCCTCATATGTTTTCTGATGCAGTCCCTGCACCATTTTGGTTGCCCTTCTCTGGACTGCCTCCATTTTGTTAATGTCCTTGTGCAGGTGCGGCCTCTAGTGCTGCACGCAGTAGTCCAGATGGTGCCTAACCGGTGTAAAGTAGTACAATCTCTTGCTATTAATACTGGAAAAAAATTAATGACATTTTCTACAGCAGTCCACTTGGGGCCAGGCAAGGTTTATTATATTTGGGGTGTGGGGGCAGCAGTAGGAAGCTACTCTTTAATAGTGAACCTGTGCAACTGAGGCAAGGTGCAATATTGCTCCTTTATGACTAGATCCCTTATAATGCCCTGAAACACAACAATATCATCAGGATGGAACTGAAATTATAGTTGAATGAAACCTCTTTGAATTGGAGTTAACATCAGGGGTTAAACTGGGCAGAAGCCCACAGGAACTCAGTTCCGCCACCTCTCAAAAATAGTATCAGAGTTCCACCACCTGTCGTCTTTCTCCACTGACTAATACAGGAGAGTTCCATCACCTAGAGATCTAGATGTGAGAGTTCCCCCACCTAAACATTTCCAATTTAACCACAGGTTAACATCAACTAAAAATGCTTCATTTCATAGCTATGTGACCACAGGGATTAATAATGTATCACTGAGTGAGAGGATACTGTCACAGACTGTTATGTGCCCACCATTTTCTACCTGTCTTTATATAGCCACTGGGTAGGAGCACCCTTAGATTTACCAGTTTGAGCTAATAGCTATCTTTACTTACATAATGCACTCTCAGCCTCTTTTTTTCAAAGTTTCTGAAAAGTTGTTCTAAACTTTGGAACATTTAGAAGAACTTTTCGCAGGTGCTGATGATTAGCTTTTGAAGCTGAACGCTAATCAGCAGCTCCAGCAAGTGAGAGCTGTTTATGAAACCAAAAACAGACAGTCAATATCCCATCTACAGAAAATACCAATAGTCTGTCTAGAGGAAATATTGATTGACCAGCTCTGTTTAACGTTTTTAATTTGAAAAAAAAGAGGCTCACAACCCCCAAAGTGCAGAACAAGCTGGGGGAAGGTCTTGCTTTCGCAGAGCACTCAAGCTTCACTCTTGTGCTTTATGATGTCATCGACTCTCTTCAATGCGAGAATCCACTTGTTCTGCACATTGGGGGATGTCTTATTCTCTAAGTTATGTAACACACTCGATCGTCTTGACACTGAAAAAAAACCAAACTTAAAATTAAAGATGCAAGTTATAAAAATATTTTTTTCAAATTGTTAAATGGTGATTAGGCTTACAATCACCATAGCAGCCTGACATTTTCTGGAATTAATGGACCTGTGCTGCACCTTGGGCCACCAACCCCCCCCCAGCCAATCATTAGCCACAAGAAATGACCGGGTGGTCTGTCATTATTGCTTAATTGTACAATGGCAAGGAAAGAATCCTGGCCCCTGATTGGTCAGTGCTGACCTTCACCACTGATGCTATCTCAGTATAACATCACTGTATGAAGGTCGAGCACAAACGACCACAGCACACTTAAAAAAGTACCACTCCGCACACTACTCGCACCACCTTTACTGTCCCGCTGTGGCTTTGAAGCTTACAACACGAGACACCTCATAACACCACCACACACACACACACACACACACACACACACACACCCACCATTTTCCCATTCCTTACCACAGAACCAAAACACCAAGTCTGCTTAAAAAAAAAAAAACTATTCTTTTTAATTTCTATAATCGGTTTATCCGTCATTCCTGCCAAAATGGCCACTACATGGACTCTCGCTTCACTGTGACTAGCACAGCGAAGCACACACTCAGCCATTACCACAGAAAGCCGTGCACAGTAGCTGTGAGAAAAATTTACAAATAAAGCAGAATACAGCCCCTGACCCACTTCAGCAGTGAAGCACAGAAACCAAACAGCAAACATGCTCCGCCTGACCCGCTACAGCAATGGAGCATAAAAAACAAAACTCCACACCCGCTGTGCTCCGGGAACCTACTTTAAGCGTGTCTCACAATCGCGCTCACATTTTAAAAGTACAAGGCTAGACAGCACTTGCATAAAACATGGATCCCTCCTGCTGGTATGAAATCCTCTCACAGGCAAAAAACTGTTCCAGTACCAAATAACGGCTCGATCGTGACTGCTGGGGGACGCACTAAAACCAAGAAGAACAGCATCTCAACAGGGATTAATACAGAGCAACAGCATCACCTTCTGGATTCAATTTAAATAATGGACTTATTTTGCTTAATTAATACACCTCCACACACAAAAAAAAAACAACTGAAATGTAAAATATATATATATATATATATATATATATATATATATATATATATATATATATATATATATATATATATATATATATATATATACTTAATATATTTTTCCTGTTTTACAAGCGAGCCATCAATAATAGCACTCAGACATGTCAAATGTGGGTTAATGTCACTCTTGCTGGACACACTCGCCCATGGACAAGGTCCAACCACCTAAGGCATGAGTTATCCCAGCATGACACACATCCTGTCATGCATTATTGCTTAATTATAAACCTTTCCTAAGTTTCATTTTCTAAAAGCTGTATGTTAACTGATTCAACAAATGTGCATTACCAGCCAGTAAATGCTCAGAGAAGTCTCCAATTAACATCATTCCGTTTCTTGCAATGGTTCTTGCAAGGAACTCAAAAACATCTAAAACAGTTTTTTTTTTTTTTTTTTATCATAGAATAATTTTTATTGTTTTTGTCAATTCTGTAATCATACAATACTTTACACATTATATTCCAAACAGAAAAACTAATGCTACATTAAGGCACTATAATACTATTTGCACATACTGCTGTACATCACAAAAGAAAAGATATCTTGAGTTCAGAGCTATACAATATGACTGATACCTTAACTATTTCCTAACCGTGTATCTGTCTAAAATGAACAACTCAACTTAATAGCTCACTTTATCTCACACTTAGCTTATACTCACACATAGGTCATGTAGACGCATTATCCTCAGTGACCAGTTTTCCAGCTACACTTAAAGGCCATCACATAACTAAAGTCAGGAATAACAAAGGGAAGAAAAAGAAGATAGAATGAGTTGAGCCTCAGCATAGCAGCAGCCAATAACTCATCTGAGTGTGTACAAAGAAGTCAGGTCTTGGTGCTTGTACTTCAGGTTGCATGAATGGGGGCTGTCATTCTAGCAGTAGTCGGGATGGGTGGATTCCCAGGATGAGATGGGGGGACTCGGCATAATGCAGAGTTAAGATAGGCCTCCCATTTGGAAACGTACGTGGACAGCTGCCCTTTAGTGGCATAAGTGAGCCTTTCAAAAGTGGCCAGTCGGGCTATGGCTGAGTGCCGCGGGGGTAGAGGTTGTTGCCAGTATCTCAGGAGAAGCCGCTTGGCCTCCAGCAAAACTACCAGGATCCAATTCTGATGCTGTGGTCTTAGGTGCTCTAGCAGCGCCCAATCTCCCAGCAGCAGCATAGGATGTGAAAGGTCTATGGGCTGGCCCAGTACCCCAGAGCAGTCCATTGCTACCGCAGACCAGAAGGGAACTAAGGCTTGACACTGCCATAGAAGATGCAGAGTGTCAGCAGGACTGTACTCACATCTCCAGAATCGTGCATGCGGAAGGGTCCCCCATTTGAATAAGACAGCCGGTGTTCTATACCATCTAAGGAGTATCTTGAGTTGAATCAACTGGCTCTTAACGTCTTTATAGGTAGAGTGCGCCGCATGCAGACAGCGGGACCAGACCTCTGGACCAATATGACTCCCTATATCCGTGCTCCACGCCATTCTGCATGTCACCGTATGATCCAGTTGCACCTCGCGCCATGTGTTGTAGAAACTGCCCACTAAACCTCAAAAGGAAGGCTTTTGATGTAGTGAAAATAACCAGAGCCATCTTGATTCCCCTTTAGTAGTCCAGTCAACAGCCTGCACTGCGTTATGAAGTTGCAGAAACTTCCAGAAGTCCTGAGACTTTAACGAGTAGCGTGCTTGGAGTTGTTCAAATGACATAAGAGTATTAGTATTTGGTAGATAGAGATCTTGCACAGTGCGGATCCCCTTCTCTTCCCATGAAGACCAAGTCAAGGGTTTGTTGTCCACCATAATAAGCTGGTTATGCCAGAGGTCTAGATACCTAAAGGGTGTCATGGTCCCTTGATTCGTTGTCTTGGCCGCCTTCATAAGGCGAAACCAGGCTCTCCTAGTAGCGTCCATAACTGGGGTGAGCTTGTCTGGGGATATAACGATATTAGTTAAAAGTATGCTGAGGGGAGTGGGTTGAAAAATTTGCCTTTCAAATTGTATCCATGGCAGTGGAGTAAGGGAGGTTGGAACAAACCATTTGACCGCTTGGGCAGCTAAAAAAGACCAGTAGTAGCCACGAAGCCAGGGAAGCCCTAAGCCCCCCCCCCCCACGACCAGCGTGCTCGTAATTTATGTACACCCCACCTCGGCTTTCTCCCTTCCCACAGGAAGGATGAAATTAGTTTATCTAATGTTCGAAATATTTTGTCCGACAAAATTATAGGAAGGTTATTCAGCAAATACGCTACTCTGGACAGCAGGAGCACACGAAGTGCTGCAACTTTCCCAGGGAGGGAAAGATTCAGTCGTCGCCAACGTGCTGTTTCAGTTGTCAGCTGTGTGAGTAACGGGGTAGAATTCCTAAATTCTATCTGCCCCCAGACAAAGGGAATGTGAATACCCAAGTATAGTAAATTATTAGGAGCCCATGATGATCCTAGCCCCTGCAGACAGTCCTTAGTGCAGGCGGCGTTCAGAGGGGTAACACTGGTTTTCTTTTGGTTGACTTGTAATCCTGATATCCTGGCAAATGTTTGTAGAGTCTCCATCACCAGGCCTAGGGATTCCTGTGGGTGGGAAAGAGTAAGAAGTAAGTTGTCCACGTACGCAGTTGCAAGATAAGAACAGTCCCCCACCGAAACACCCTGAATCACTTTGTTGGCCTGGAGTACTCGGATAAGAGGATCCAGTGCCAACAGAAAAAGCAGTGGGGATAGTAGGCACCCTTGCAGAGTGCCTTGCTCCAAGGGAAAGGGCATGGATGTGTCCTTGTTGGTAAGTATTTTGGCCATAGGTTTTTTATACAAGACACGGATCCATTGTTTAAAGTAGGTGCCAAAGCCATACAAATTAAGCACCTCATGCAAGTAGGGCCATTCAACCAAATCAAAAGCTTTCGAGAAGTCAACTGCTATAGTTGCCACAGGGACGGAGGACTGAAGGGCTAGCCACTTGATGTTGAGCACGAGACGGATGTTGTCAGCCACTGCCCTACCTTTAGTGAATCCGGCTTGAGAAGGGTGTACTATGGAGGGTAAGACGTCCATCATACGATTGGCAAGTATTTTGGCCGCTATCTTGGTGTCTACGGATACTAGTGTTACTAGTGTGACTAGTGTGATACTAGTCTTTCCTTCCCCCTCTCAGGCTGCCATCATATCATGGCAATTCACTTCCCTAGAATTCATCTCCACAGATACCTCACCCCCTGGCTATAATCTTCTCCCATTAACTCCAGGCTCCTACCTTAGCCCTTATCACTGCCTTTCACCTCCCAGTTCTAGCACCAGCCCCTGCTCTAGTCATGCGTACCCCTTCCTACCATGTCACTTGTCTCAGTCTATGACCACCTTTCAGTCATCCAATCACTATTTCTCTTTGTCCACATTGACTTCCCTTGGATCTTTGGAATCTTGGCTATATCATGTTGAATGTATGCCATGTTTACTGCCAATGTTGATATGTATATACTGGTTTACCTAGAGTGCATCTCATATGTTCCTACCATAACCTGTTATGTTTAAACAATTTCTGTTCTTGATTTCTGTATATAAGTGTTTTAATTATTCATGTACATATACCAATTATTGAACCTTGATTACTGTATATAAGTATATACGTGTTTTAAATCTTCCTATACATGTATCAATTATTGAACCTTGACCTTATCAGGTCCATCTTGCAAATGAGCTGTGCTCAATGATGTTCACCTGAATAAATAAAGATTTGATTGATTGATTGATTGATTGATAGATAGTGAAATAGGGCAATAGTTTGCGCAGTTTAGCAGGTCGTCTGACTTCTTCGGAATGAGAGTAATTAAAGCTTCTCACATTGTTGGTGGAAGGGTACCAGTCAAGTGCGCTCCTGAAGGGCAGTAAGTAGTGGGGCTCTAATTTCGGGGCTTAGTATCTGGTATAATTCAGTGGTCATGCCATCCAGTCCTGGAGATTTGCCTTTTGCTAACTGAAATAATGCCTCATTAATTTCTGCCTCTGTAAGAGGGGCATCCAATGTGTTTTTCATAACTTCTGAAAGTTGGGGAATATGAGCTATTGAGCAAAAGTCCTTTAAAGGGGCTCTCATTTGATTCTTCTCTTGGGGCATTTGTGATTGGTACAACTGCTGTAATACTGTGTCATGCATTCATTAATTTGCTTAGGGTCCGTAACTATCTCCGCTTTAGCAGTCTTAAGGGCATGGATGTGGGAGGCAGCTTGCTGTTTCCTCAGTTGTATGCCAGCAGTTTCCCACTCTTATCCCCACCCTCCCAATACGTATGTTTAGTCCTAGTCATATACCACTCAGCTTGTTGATGGAGTATTGTGTTTATACAATATTTTAACCCAACAATTTCCCGGAGTTTATTTGCGTCAGGACACTCGGCAGTGGTTACTTTAAACTGTGATTCCAGGGCTGAGAGTTCTGCTTGCAGCCCGATAAGCTCCACTTTTCTCTCCCTGTTCCTTTGAGCCACAAAAGCTATGATATACCCCCTAAGCATGGCTTTAAAAGCCTCCCAAACCATGGCTGCAGACGTATCCCCCGGTTTATTGTGTGCAAAGTAATCTCAGGAGGCGTCCTGAACCATACTCCGAAAGAAGGAATCTTTGATCAATAAGGGGTTGCAACACCACCTGGTGCCAGTGCCTTGTTGCTCTGCAAGTAAGAGAGTACAGGAAACAGGAGCATGGTCCGATACCAGGATGTCATTGATCTCGGATGTTACAATGTCCAGGGTTGCATACGAATTTGCAAGCCAGAAGTCAATGCAGCTGTAAGTTGTGTGCGCTGTCGAGAAGAAAGAGTAGTCCCTCCCTGTAGGGTGATCTCTCCGCCAGACATCAACCATACCCCATTCCCTCATCATTTCCTGTAGTATGCCCACTGCCTTAGGGTGGGCTTAGACTTATCTAGGAATATGTCGAGGGCTAGATTGAAAATCCCCCCCCCATCATGATTGGGATATTATGGTAGCCTTCAGTGAGGGATTCCAAGGTGCAATTGAGATCTAGGAATAGCTCGGAAGAATCAGAGTCTGGGCCATAAATATTAGCTAACACCGCATGTACCCCCGGGTAAGAGAACCTGGCCCCTATCCATCGGCCGTGAGCATCCGTAACTGTTTTATCTACCATCCATGGACACGACTTCTTGACCAGAATAGTGACTCCCTTGGACTCGTTCTTAGCCGAGCTGGCGATTACTGTCCCTACCCATGACTTTTTGAGCCACCCAACAGTCTTTGCAGTGAGATGCATCTCTTGGAGCAACGTAATGTCTGCCTGCAAAGAGTGGAGGTGTTTAAGGACAACAGATAGTTTAGTTGGGTGATTCAGCCCCTTCACATTCCAGGATATGAGCTTAAGCCCCATTCTGGAGTACGGCTTTGCTATGCAGAGGATTTAAAGAGAAAAATACTTACCTCAGGGGTCCTGAGAGTGCAGAGCAAGATAAGTAGTCAGGATACCTGAGGTATGGTAAGATATTCAGCAGAAGAGAAACAAGGAAAATTTGCCAGAGAAAATACTGCACGAATTACCTAGTGGTGAAGAAGGAGAAAAAAGAAACACAAATATAGGTGAATATAACACACTCTAAACCAACAAATGTTATATAACTTTTAAAGGTACCCACTAAACTGTAGGTTAAACAGTGATATAATGATTTCCTATTAACTGCAAGTATCAGGTACAGTATATATAGAGAGAGAACAAGAAATAAACTAGTGAGATTTGGGGTACGTACAATGGTGCTGTTCCCTTGCCAACCGCTGGGGCAAGCACTCCGCCGTGCTAGCCAAATACTCAAGTGAGGGGGAGAGGAGTCGAGCAGTTCAACTTCTTGTAGCTCGCACCCTAGCCTTACCTAGTCAGTACTGAGTCATACATGCCATCCAAAAAGTAAGATTAGGTAGGGCATCCAAGTCTAAAAGGAGGGAGGAAGGGGGGGGGGGGACAAAAGTTGTGACCATCCACCTTCAGCATCTAATCTGTGCAGGGCTTTAACATGCCTGCTGCCCTGCGATCCCCTCTACTAACATACATCCTGATAGGAATCCCTTAGATCAAGGCCAGTGGCAATTGGGGGGGGGGGGCCCTGAACAGAGGGTATTTCCTCGCTTCACTGATGGTGGGGCTGGGAAATCCAGGCATAACTCAAGTACATACATGTAGAGCTTCGCAAGTGAAGTGATTATACTTTAAGTTAAGCAATAAGTAAAATGGAAAAAGAGGGTTCTCCCAAGACCCCCATGTCCTGTTTTCACTTCAACAGAAACATGCCCCAACCCTCTTTATGGAACACCCAAAATACAACGTTGTGGGGAGAAGCTAACTCCCAGCAACATTGAAGAATAATAGCAAAGAGGGTCACTTATGTTATTCAAGCGGTGGGAAGCTCTATCATTCAAGAGGGATTCTGTGGTTCTGTCCTGCAGATCTTTCGTCAGAGCGCCCACAAAAGATACTGTCCCTGGTTTAATGGGAAGTGTAGCAGTGTTTATAAGTTCTTCTGTGTCTGGAAGATAGTCAGCCCAGGATCCCATTTCTACTGCTTCCATTAGAGTCTCATCTGGTATATCTTCTGGGTCAGGTTTTGATGTATAAAGAGATTCATCTTTTGTTAGCTTAGCAGGAGGCGCCATTTCTTGCCCTCCAACAAAGTCTAAATCACTATTGGACCGATGCCATACCCTAGTCACAGAACCGGTATCCCATGGTGGCTTTATGGAGGAGGAAATACCAGGGACTCTAGGATGAGAGTCTACTTTTCTAAAGCTCTCCATTGCAGCTTGTAGAGGTCAAGAAGGACTGGGGGATCCATTTACTGAGGGAACTGTCCGATCTTTATTGTGATCCCTCTGGATCCTGCTGCTAGTAGATTGGTTCCTCCTATCCTTGTCAGGGCACCAAAGTTTCCTGGGAGATGGAGTTTTTAGGGACAAGCGTGGCCAGTACTTGGAGATCCAGATTTCCACCTCTCGAGGAGATTCTGCCACTGTTTCCTTCCCCTACTTGGATACAGACAGGTAAGCGAGCTGAAGAAATCCGTACTTGAAGCCAAGCTGGGCCAGTAACTTTTTAATAGGAGCAAAGGCCTTCCTCCGAGCTGCCACCTCAGCAGAGAAATCCCGGTTAAAAAAAAAAAAAAGATTTTTTTTTACATCCCGCCATATCACCTCTCCCAAATCCCTAGCTGTTCGCAATACTCGCTCTTTCGTGGAGTATCTAAGAAGGTAGGCAACTATGGGTCGTGGCATAGAGTTAATCAGTCGGTGGCCTCCAGGAACCCGATGCGCCCTTTCAACATCTAGTGGGCTGTGCCACCTATCCCTCAGCATCTTAGGGATTTCATCATTTAGAAAGCGCTTCATATTCACCCCTTCCGATCCCTCAAGAACACCCAAAATTCTTATATTATTCCGCCTGCTGTGGTTTTCTTGGTCCTCAGCCCTCTGCCACAAAGTAGCTAACTTGCTCTCATGATCCTGAAGACACTGCAGGATTTTGGTCTGACTTAATTCTAGACTTTCAGTCTTCTGCTCCACCACATTGACTTTGTCGTTTAGGATGTGCACCTCGGCAACAGTGCCAGCGAGGGTAGTCGATAATGAATCGACCCTTGAAAGCAATGTTTCCAACAAGGACTTTATATGTTGTAGGGAGAGGAGAACATCTGGCGGGTGCGCAGAGGGCTCTGAGACCGTGGTGGACAAGCCTCGTAGAGGTTGTGGTGGTGAAGTCATCAGGGAGAGGTGTGCAGGTAAGGCTCGTCATAGCCTGCTTCTTATCCATGTCGAGAAACAGTGTCTGAGGATTTGTGAAGGGGGGGGGAGATATCGAACTGGACACTGACCTGTATTGCGGCGTCAGCACTGCTTCCTCCAAACGTAGAGGGTGCAAGGCCTACCTGAAGCCTGATCGAGTCGTGTGTGGGACCGTCGTTACTAGACCATGAGCCATATCCCGGACGCAGAAGATTACCTTGTTGAGCCAACCCTTGTGGCTTCGGAAGCGTGCTGGGGCTTCTTTGGGAAGAATTATCCCGGATGCCACTTTTTTCCCATGAAATGGCTTAGCTGGGGTTTGAGCTGCAATATTAGGTAGCCATTTCTTTTGGCATCCAAACCACACCCCCATCTAAAACAGTTTTAATAGATTTAGACACTTTTTAAAATGTGAAAAAATGCCGGCCCATCGGCGCAGCAGTTGGATTTCTACTTGCGATGCCAGCAACCCGGGTTGAACGGACCTGGGTCATCGAACCCGGCGGGGAAGGAGAAAGATGGAGCGCCCCTGGGACTGCCTCTCCTTCTGGGGGAGGGCGGGGTGCATCGCTCGCGCTGATGCACTTTCGAAGGAGGCCAGGGGAACCAAGCGACCGGCGTCTGAGAGTCTCAGGTAGGCGGGGTGGATGCTGGATGTCACTGCACGTCCCCGCCTCCAGGAAAAACAGGGGAGAAAATCTGCGCCTCACTGTCTCAGTGACGCTCTGCCCCCGGGCCTCAATTAGCCTCGGGCCAGCTCCCCAGTCAGTTACTAGTGTTGCGGCACTGGTAGGAGAACAGTGTCACAACTCTGCCCTCTGTTGGTAAGCCAGGGGTGACTGGGCGATCTCCGGCAACACCGGAGGTGGAGGTACAGGGGTCTGTGACCGGAGCTGAAAATCACAGTGCATGTGCAACATAAAGCATACTAAAAAAAAAATAAAAATTAAAAATAAATCTGAAAAAAAACTATTATAATAGAAACAAAGCCATTATACTTGGGCCTCTCTATGATGAATGCCCTTTGGGAGGTTTAAGGCCAAACCCCTCTCACCAGACATCATCCTCTGTGATGGGGAGTATGTCTGTCATACTCTTTACACCCATAAATCCCTTTATAACCATGCAATATAGGTTTTGACAGCAGCTGGGAGGGGATTTAAATCAAACTTCTCCTGTTTTAAAGAGCACCTTTCTCAAAAGGAGAAACCTGAGGCTCTCTTGCCTGAATGGGAGTCCCTCCACTGATGTTTTAATATTTTAAATGGAGCCCCCTATGGAAGGCAAGGGATCATAATTTGCCCATGAATGGCTAGCCACTCAATCCCTTTGAATTCTTTATTGCTGACTCCACCCCCACGCTCTGACATTTTGTGATGTACTAATAGGGAGAGGGTGGGAGGCCCGCTCCATACAAGCCTATGAAGCATCTTTCCAAAAACGTATTTTACAAATGTAATCTAACTTTTAGTACAAATCGAAGGCAGGGTTCAACTAACAAGAGATGCCAGTGATTGTCCCTGTCAGTCATCATTTTTATCAGGGAGGGGGTCATCCAGGGTTTAGCTGCACCCTTAACCTTCCATTTACGAAGAGGGGTGAAAACATCGCAAGCCTTATTGAACTGGGTGATAAAATAGCGAAGTGCTTGGTCCACATTTTGGGCCATATATATGGGTGACCAGTCACACTGCTTGAGATAGGCCTGGAGGTGTTTAAGTTGCCCTCTATTTAGGACACGTTGATGTACCACTTAAGTGGATGGTTTAGGGGCCTTGTTAGACCAGTGGCACATTACTGGGGAGTGGTCACTAAGCAAGTCAGGGAGGATAGTTGTGCTAGTGATTCTTTCCAGGTGGGCAGTGAGGATCAGGTCAAGAAGTGAGCTGTAGCCAGTCCTGTAGTCGATTCTTGTGGGGGTAGTCACCAATTGGGTAACATCAATGGCTGCAATGGCATCTTTGCATGGGTCAGCTTCAAGGGCCAACTAATTAATTCTGAAGTCGCCTAGTACCACCACCTCAGAGTGATGGGGTAAGTTGGTAAGATAGTCAAGGATCATTTTGAAGCTGGTAGCCTGGTCACTAGGAGGGATGTAAACTGACAGTATGGTGAGCAATTTGCCACGGTGGCCAAGGAGTATCTTAACTGCTAGGGCCTGAGAGTTGTTAACGGGAGCCAATTTGTGTCTACTGTGGTAAAAAACTGGGATGAATTATTACCTTATTACCCTAAAAAATAGTTGAGAACATCAAGGGGCACTGTGACCGTGGAAAGGGTAGGGTGGTGGTCATGGGGGACCTTAATATGCCGGGGGCAGACTGGGACACTATGACATCAGCGGTGGCCAGGGAGCAGAGACTAATGGATGTGTTTCAGGATGCCTTCCTGGTCCAGCAGGTGGGGGAACCTACTAGGGAAGGGAGGATCCTGGACGTTGTCCTTGCAGACAGTGACCAGATAAGAGGTCTGGAGGTGTGTAGCCCTCTGGCAGGTGGTGACCATGCCACAGTCTGGTTTCTGCTGTGTCTAGGTGGGAGGATAACCGCTTTAATACAGTAGTAGTGGACTTCAGGTGGCAGATTTCGTGGGCATGGGCACGATTCTACAGGGGAGTTTGGACAAGATTAGGCCAGACATGGATGCTGGTAGCTTGTGGGAGACCATTAAGAAAGGGGGTGCAGGAGGCTATTAGCTCATGTACAAGGGTAAGGCATAAGAATGGTAGAGCCAACAAGCCATGCTGGTGGACCAGGGAGGTGCAAGAGGCGGTGAGGGATAAAAAGGCTGCCTATGCATGTTTTAAGCGCTCCAGGGGGGTTAGGGAGAAAGGCGACTACGAGTTGACAGCAAGGAGGGTCACCAGAGTGGTGAGGGCAGCCAAGGCGAGGATGGAGCAAAACCTGGATAGGGATATCTGGAAGGGTGGAAAGGGATTCTAGAGATACATGGGGAGAAGAGAAAAGAGAGAGCACAGATCTCCAGGATTAAGAGTGGGGAGGGATGGGCTCAGGAGGCAGGGGATCAGGCAGAGGTGCTAAATGAGTACTTTGCCTCGATATTTATGGAGGAAGACAGGGGATCCATTCAGTCTGAAGGGAGGGTGGGGTAAGACAGCTCAGCGGAGAGGTCAGATGGAGTCTAGAGGACTGGAAGAGGCTGGGGTTCAGGCCAGGCCAAGCCTTGAAGAAGATGGGTGCTTAATTGAGGGGTTGGATTGGGAGGGAGAAATCACAGAGGACAGAGTGAGGGAGGCCCTTCGGGTGCTAAAAACTGACAAGGCACTGGAACCGGATGGGCTGCATCCGAGGGTTATGAAGGAACTGGCGGACGAACTAGCAGCTCCACTAGCTGCACTCTTCAACGCCTCTCTGCAGACTGGATGGGTGCCTCAAGACTGGAGGATGGCTCATGCGGTGCCTATCCACAAAGGGGGCTCTAGGGAGGAGATGGGAAATTACAGGTCTGTCAGCCTAACGTCTGTGGTAGGCAAACTAATGGAGGGCATCATTAAGGAGATGCTCGGGAGGCAACTGGAAATGTTGGAGCACCTGGATGACAAACAGTATGGTTTTGTCCCGGGGAGATCATGTCAGACCAACCTCATAGATTTTTATGACTGGGTGACGGGGACCGTGGACTGACCAAGACCGGTGGACGTCCCACACCTGGATTTCAGTAGGTCATTTGACTCAGTACCTCACTTCGGATTGTTAACAAAGCTGGGGGGGGGGTGGGAGGACAGCTGCTTAGATAGGAAGAAAATTGGCTAATGGGGTAAACACAGAGGGTAGTGGTTGGTGGGATAGTCTCCTCCCCTAGGAAGGTCATCAGTGGGGTTCCCCAAGGTTTGGTACTGGGGTCACTCCTGTTCAATGCCTATGTCTCTGATATGGGAAGGGGGGGTTAGGAGTAGGATGAGCCTCTTTGCAGAGGACTCAAAACTGGAAGTACTGGCAGACGGGGATGAAGCGCGAGAGACATTTCAGAGGGACCTGGATACCCTGGGGGGTGGTCAAGGAGGTGGGGACTGAGGTTTAATCCAGGGAAGTATAGAGAGCTGCATCTGGGGGTCAGAAACCCAGGTCATGTATACACCTGGGGGGGGGGTCTCACTGCAAGCCACAATGAGTGAAAGGGACCTGGAGATGGTGGTAGACACCAAAATGAATAACACTGAAAACCGCAGAAGATCTGCAACAAAAGCAAACAGGATTCTGGGCTGCACAGCCGGGAAATTACGTCCAGGAAGAGGGAGGAAATCCTCCCTCTGTATAATGCCTTGGTCAGGCCGCATCTCGAGTACTGCGTGCAGTTCTGGAGACCTCACCTCAAGAAGGACATAGCACTGCTGGAGAGGGTCCAGAGGAGGGCAACCAGCATGATTCAGGGCATGAGAGAAAGGACCTATGAGGAAAGGCTGGAAGAACTTGGGCTGTACTCACTGGAGGAGAGGACAGACAGGGGTAACATGACAGGGGTCTTCAAATATGTGAAAGGGATAAACAGGGGCGGAGCCAAAGAAATGTTCAGACTAAAGAAAGGGGGCACAACCAGGGGGCATGAGTGGAAGCTGGAGGGGGGAAATTACAGGGGAGAACGTAGAAGACATTTGTTCATTGAGAGGGTGGTGGGACCATGGAATGTACTGCTTGGGAGTCTGGTAGAGGAGGGCACAGTGGAAAGCTTCAAGAGGGGGTTGGGGGACAGGTGCATGGGTAAACTGAAGCTGAAGATGACCCTCTCAGGGGCTGTGGGTGGTGGGAGAGCGAGCAGACACGATAGACCATCAGGCCTATTCTGCTGGCTTTTAGTATGTTAGTATGTTTTCCATTCGGGAGGTACCACAGTCATCCACTGGTTTCTGGTCCTTCGAATTTTTTTTCTGGCACCAACCTTGAGGGATGTTGGATTTCCTAAAAGAGATGTGGCAAGAACAGGAATATAGTCCACCTAATGCACTCCAATATGTATAACAAATGAGAGAAAGATTGGACACATTTGGCAGATTTGCCAAAGAAAATGTACTAGAAGCACAGCAAACTCAGGCAGGGCACTATAACCAAGGGGGCCAGGCTATGGGAGTTCATGCCCAGTGACAGAGTACTTGTGTTGCTTAGCTCTGAGAGTAATCTACTAGTTAAATGACAGGGACCATATGCGGTCCTTAGAAAAGTGTGGCCAGTTGATTATGAAGTCTTAAATCTGGACAAGAAAAAAAGAAAAACAAATTTGCCATGTTAATTTGTCGAAACCCTGGAAAGGCAGCGAGATATTGCTGCTTGGCCCAAAGACCCTAAAGGGGCCCCAGGTCAGGTGACGGATGAGACGCTGAGGACAGAACCCTGGACTTAGGCCCTAGAATTCTAAAAGAACCATGTTTCATTGCACTACTAGATGATGGGCTCAACCATGCCCAGAAGCTTGAAGCACAGAGGCTGGTAAAGAATTTTGGGGGATGTGTCATCCCCAAAACCAGGATGAACTCATGTGATCCAACACCACATACACACAGACTCAGATGTCCTGATCTGCTGACAACCATACAGATTACTGGAAGAATCCGAGTGGTGCGGGAAGAAATACAGTCTATGCTCGAAATGTGAGTCACTGAGGAAACTCAGACTAGATTGTCTAACCCTTTTGTTCAAGTCCCAAAACCAGATGGGTCCAAACAGTTTTGTATAGACTTCTGAAAATTTAATGCTGCATCCACATTCGATGCAAAGCCTATGCCAAGGGTGAATGAACATTTGTACCGACTGGGAAGGTCAGTAATATCAGCAGGCAGACAAGAATGTACAGCACTCACAAAGTAGGAAGTGCTTCACAAAAGAAACATACAGAGGCAGTAAACTTACTACAAAAGCTTTTATTTAGACATCAAAACGCTGCTGAAGCACAAAAACAGAAACAAGCACTTTGCTCAAGCCAAGTGCTATTTGCTGTTATCTGCCTGGTTTTGTTTTGGAGAGTATGATCCCCCACATTAGTACCAAGCCTTGCACCGCCACATGCTCACCTTCCTGGTTGCCTCAGTTACATCAGTACCCTGACCTGAACGAGAGGTATTGGTAAATCCTGTTATCTCCCGCGAGAACACAGCCTTTGTCACCCAATTTGGCCTATATCAATTTACCATGCTTCCCTTCAGATTGCATTGAGCCCCGGCCACATTACAGAGGATGATGGACCGCATCCTCCATCCCATGGGCTGCAGTCATGTGTCCACAGTACTTCAGTGGCTTAAGGAAACAGGACTCACTGCCAATGCCACAAAATGTGCCCTAGGGCAGCAGGGGACTAAAAAGGCCCTCAGATTTGGACCTTGGATTGTATTCCATAAATAAACGCGTGTGCGTGTGTGTATTTTTTTTTTTGTTTGTTTGTTTAATGCTTCCATGAGAGCTTTTTACTACTAAAACAGAGGTTATTCTCCCACCTAGCCAGACATATTTTTTTTATGTTTTTCCTACCATACTCCACCATGGTGATATACCCTGATGCAGGCTGGTGCCTTGTTAATCCAGACAGGTCCTGACCTGGCCAATGTCTCACATGCTATTCTTCTATGACAGGGACTACAGGGGAAGGCCACCCTCCACTACAAAGTGGTTCACTCTGTCAACAGGATCTGGTGGCAGTTGGCCCTTGGACCCAAATGGTTTCCAGGAGCCCGGCCATCATATACACAGAGAACAGGTTTTCTCCATCTTCCTCCCTCCTCCACTGGCATGGGCAGAGCTTCAATGGCCTCAGATGCATGCAGTGACATTATGCGGAGAGAACACGCTCCCATGGCCCATCGCAAGGGTCAGTGCGGGATTGGTTGCCCAATGCCAACCCTCATGACTGCAGCACGCTGCTGAGCGGCATCTTCTGCAGTCTGGCCTGGCCCCTGATGTGGCACTCCGAGATTGCTGCCAAATTTGGGTTACCTGCACAGCAGCACGACCACGCTGCCACTGGGTCATCGGTGTGGCTCTTGCTGGATCATTTCTAATATCTTGTGGTCCAACATAAAAAGTATGGGCCACTAAACCAGTGCTAATTCTAACCCCCTATTTAATTAGTTTTGCAACAATTATAGTTAAATGTAATTTTTATCTCATGATAAAACTAGGCACTTGTGTTATTGTGAGCAAAAACAATAGCACTAGCACCACTCCTGGCACTGTTGTCAATTACAAATATAACCTTTGACCTAAACCCTGAAACTCAAATGTCACTTAGTTTATTTTTAATATTACAAGTGAAATTACTTGAAGTATATTCAGTACCTAACATTATTTTTAAATCACCCCTGATATTCCCATGTCTCGATCAGCACTGCCAAACTGCAGTCCAGAAGGGCAAATGAGGGCCTTTACAGCCAACATCAATGCTGCTTCTTGGTTAGCTGTCAGGGGACGTACAAAGACTGGGCTTCCCACACCCTCCCTCTGTAAGAGTCAAGCGCATCATCTTAGCGACTCAATTAGTCCCCAGCAAGGCTCTGTGTGGGATACCCAGACTCATAGGTTCATCCCACCATGCACTGATTATTGCTTTCTGGCAATTTATTGTAATAATGTTTAATTACGTCTCGCACACTGTCATCTGTAACCAGAAACGTGACTTCTGAGTAAAAGTGTAGTACTGCCTTGTATATAACTCTGTATTATTTCATATATATCTTATCTATACCTACGTTGAATTATTTGTATGCCATCTGTCTTTATATTGTATCTCTACCCCCAGTCGCACCTGGAAACGAGCCTTGGTTCAGTGTGCCTTTCCTGGCTACCAATCTTTAAATAAATAAATACACACACACTCACACACAGTGGCAGCATGATGTACTGTTGTCACATTCCCTGCACCAGCCCGTAGAGTCCAAGCTTTAAAAGAATTAATTGAAAAGCTGCAACTAAAAATGTCAAATATCACATGCACAGAGTCTTACTAAAAGAGTAAATTAACTCCAAAGGAACTGGGTGAGCAATGTGCTAGAGAATGCACAAGATATAAAGCGGAATTTTGTTTTTCTGCATTCAGGCCACATGCTGGTAGAGCTCATCTGCACAATCTATCAAATTTTATCTGAATGTTTGAATGAAGTAAGGGAAAACTGCCTCAGCTTGTAACTGTTCTTTGCAGGAAATGCACAGCAATTTCCATCATACAGTTGCAGAGACGTCACTGGCTGTTTGAGATAACACTAGAGAGCAACGGATACCACTACTGAAAACTATTTCACATCTGACAACCACATACTGTAATATTAATGACCTCTATGTTCATGCATCAGTAGCTTTCTAGAGATGCAGACCTCTGAAGAATAACTGAAACCAACCTTATCATCTGTTTAGTTAGGCTCCACAGCAGCTCTCTAGATTAAAAGAAACTCGCAGTACCGAAGTTTTTCAGCCTCCTTATGTTTTTTTTTTTTTTTTTTATTGTATTCATGTCTCTCTCTTTACCTAAGAGAATACTGTATGTGGTTGTATGTGCAAGTGCACGTATGCTTCTGGGTGGTATGCCGGTTAAAACACGCGGATCCACCGTGCAAGCACATCGGGGAGGATCTCCCTGTTGCACACTGACATGGGAACAGGGAGATCCCTGATGGGCTTGCACAATAGATCCGTGTGCCCTGCATCCCAGTCCTCATCCTGCAGTATTTGTTTTTGTTTGTTTGGAAGCGTACTTTTGCATAGCAGTCACCGATAGTCCCTTCAAGTGAACGTGTGATTCATCTCCTGTGGCACTGTAAGCCCCAACATGCTGGCTGCATGCCCATCCCAGACACATTGTCATTTGCGTGAACATCAAGAGCGACCTCAGTTCGGGTCAACACGGCATCCGAGAAACAGAGAAAACCGCCACAAAAACTTATAACAATAGATGAAACTCAATTAACATGAACTTAACAAGAAAAATTTAGCATGGAAACAGGACGCTGAATACAGCAAAGCACATTTTGGAAGTAAAACTGAATGAGTACAAACACAAGCTATTTGAAAAGTGTGACAATATTTAACTGCCTCAAGGGCAGTCAGGGTCACGGTCCTAATGATTAAGGAAGAATTACTGCCTTCCATTTAATTTCATTCCAAAGACTATGACCTGCTTCTTGCTAAGATTAAGGACCTATCTGCTCTCAAGCAGATCATTCTGAACAGTGTCAAATTCTTCCTGCAGGGAAGTTCGGGACCTCAGTCGTGTTCTCACCAAACAGTACAGGACTATATTATCAGCATATAGGCGCACCCTTGCTCCCTGACGTTGCATGCTAATTTCATTTTTAAATAGCGAGAGCTGCAGTGGGCCCAGAACTGAGCCCTGAAGAACACTGCTGCTAACCAATTTTGTTTCAGATTTGACTACCCCGTACTTTACTGCTTGTTTTTGACCTGTTAAAATAGTAAAGCTAGCTTACCCAAAAGTAAACCATGATCAATCGTATCAAAGGCCCTGGAGAGGTCAGTGAAGCTATTACCCACCAAACTGCATCTCTGTCTACTGCTAGCTGTACATCATTCACAACTGTTTATGCAGCAATGGTGTTTCTATCTCTAGGCCTAAAACCCAACTGATTTTTTAATATCTTATATACCGCCAGGAAACAGGTGAACTGTTTAGCACTAACCTTTCTATGACCTTCAAAATGATCAACAGTAACATACATCTATAAATAGACAGCAAATCCCTTGGGCTTGCTTTAAATCATCAGTGTCTGTGGCTCAGCAGGCTGTGCACACACCCCTGAGGCCCGAAGATGAGAAGGCCATGGGTTCCATTCCCACACTGGGAATTTGGGTTGAACTCCAATACTGATACTGTGGTGCAACGTGGGGGGGTGCTACACTTCTGGGGTGTCGTCTTCAGATAAGACATTAAGCTGAGGACCCTTCGGTCTGTTCTGGTGGTTGTTCAGGTGGATGATAAAGATCTCATGGCACATCTCGAAAACAGTAGGGAAAATTTCCTCCATTCGCTAAAAATAGGTAGAATTGCCTAGTCCTTTTCTGGTCAAACTGAAATAAAAAATAAGGAAGTAATTTAGCCACCTTCTACTCACTAGGGAAACCTCCATCTTCCAATGAGAAGGGAATCCGTTAAAGGGAAACTGATAACATTTTTTTTTTTGCATCACATTGTTTCTAGTTAAAAAACACAGTTTATGATTGCTTACCTACTCTAAAATGCATTGATGTTGTTGGTTGTTTTATCTGTCTCCTTGGTTAACAGAACTGAAATGCATGCTAATGTATAGTTATACCCTACCTTAGAATCATATAAGGCTGCTGGCAGATAAGGACCCCCTAGGCCCATCTAGCCTGCCCGTAACTCCTCCCCCAGGAAGATTCCCATCGTCTCTTTGCGGCCTGCACTCTGCCCGCCAGTCCCATGTGCATGTCCCACACTCTCTTGAAGCTTTCCACTGTATTCACCCCCACCACCCACTCCGGCAGCCTGTTCCACGGCTGTACCACCCTCTCAATGAAGAACCTCCCCCCTGATGTCCCCTTTGAACCTGCCCCCCTCCAGCTTGAGGGTATGTCCCTAGTGGAATTGTTCTTACTCTGTTTGAATATGCTGTTGACCCTCACCCTGTTTATGCCCTTCAAGTATCTGAATGTCTCCACCATATCCCCCTCAGCGAGTACAGGCCCAGCTCCCCCAGCCTCTCCTCATATGTCCTCCCCAGCAGCCCTCACACCATTTTGGTCTCCCTTCTCTGGACCCTTTTCAGCCTGTCCTTGTTTTTATTTATTTATTTATTGAAATCTCTGAAATAACACCTTTAAGCTTGACAGCTTGTTTACAAAGGTTCCGTGTCATGTTTCAGATTCTTGATCTATTCTTATGGTGTACTTTCTGACCATTAGAAACAGCCCAACATAGTACAATCACTCAAGATGTAACAGTGTTCTCTACTCCTACTACATTATGCATGGCCAGACTGTGTTAGGGATGTTCCCAAGTTCTCGAAAGATGCAATGGGAGTTGATCAAGGAATATAAATAAACATGCTCCTTCTCCATCTCCTGTCCTCACTCTACTGCCAGCCAGTCTGCCTTCTCGTACCGCCTCCCTCTACTCTGGAATAACCTTCCCCCTAACCTTCTGCTCCTCCCCTATCTCTTCCTCAAAGACTCTTCCACCTCCTCCCGCCTGTGCCCTCAATGCTCCCAACCCTCCCTCCACCTTTTTTTCCTCACTCTTCTCAGTCCCCCACCCCATGCCTCCTGCTCTGTTTCTCAGGTCTGTTGGCCTGAGTTGTATACTGCCTGCTCCAGGTCCTCTTACTAGGAGCCAAATTGTGTCATATTATATAACTGCTTGCCGTGCCCTGTTTTCTCGCCTTATATAGTATTGTACTACCTTTGTTAATACTGGGCCTAAATAAACCTTAATCTATTGTAAACTCCTATATTTTATTTTTATTTTTTTTATTTATTGGGAATTCAGAATTAACACCTTTGAACCATAGGCTCTTTTACAAAGGTTCCACGTTGAAAGTTCGTAAAAAAGACAATAACAAAATTGGAATTGGTTTACACAGTCCAGGGTTACTTAACACAAGAAACAGTACGGCTAGACATCGTAGCTAGGTTAGATACAATGAAAGAACACGGAATATCTTTACAAATAGTGGAGTACACAGGTACAATTATACAGATAATTATAATACAGCAAAATTAAGCCTCGTCATAGGAGCAGAAGAGTTTCAAAAGTAGCAGGGATTGAAGATACAAACTGATATAGACATATGAGAGAGAGTGTGCATAAGTGTAAGGAGGTAGTTTAGGGTGTAGGGGGGATGGGAGGTCAGAAGACATTCAGAACCTGGGCTAGTAGACAAGGGAGTGGAAGGGGGGCAGAAGAGTTGGAGAGCCAGTGGAGGGATAGAGCAATTGAGGGGAAAGGGGAGGTGAAAAAAGAGAAAGAGAAAAAAGGTGTAGGGGGATTATGGGAGGTGTATAGAGTCACAAAAACAGAGAAAATGAAGATAAAGGGAGACAGGGGTGTCAGCCCGGGGTAATTAAATGAAGCAGTCACATGAGGCCAGAGTCACAAGGGTCATGATGAAGATTACGTTTGAACAGGCCGAGAGCGGCTGAATTGGTGACTTCGCTGCCCAACGAGTTGAATAACTTAGGGGCTCTGCTGCAAATGACCGCTGGCCCTGATAGGTGTGACAGCGGGAGACAAGCAGAGTGGAGTTATCAGAGCTTCTGGTGTGGCGAGTGCTGCCGGTTGGTCTAAGGAGATTCTGTACCCCAAGGGGCATAAAACCGAGGGATGCCTTTTTTACTACCAGGCAGGTTTGGTAAGTGATTCTTCCCAGAAGCTGAAGCCAGTTAGCCTGCTTATAGAAGTTGCAGGTGTGCATGCAGTGGGCAGCACCAGTCAGTAATCTACAGGACTTGATCAGAGCAATGGCGACACACCATAAGGTAGACACAGAGGCAGCTCCATAGATAACAAGCTCGTAGTCGATGACTGATACAATCGCACTTTGTATTGCAAGCTTAAGTGCTTCGGAAGTCAGGCAGTGCTTATGTCTATACAGAAGGCCGATGTGGATATTCACGGATTTGACGATCATATCAATATGACTGGAGAAAAATAGAGTACTGTCCAGGGTCACTCCAAGGTACTTGAAAGAATGCGTCTGGTCTAAGGTGACACTGGCACCATTTCTGACTGTCAGCTGTTTACTTTTATGTTTATTATGTGTACTATGGAAAAGCATAATCTTTGTTTTTTTGTAGTTGAGCACTAGTTTCTGCATGACAAACCATGCCTCTACATACGTGAAACTTTCCTGAAGGTGGCCCTCTAAGAGAGAGGGATCAGAGTTCTTTGAGAAAATTACTGCATCATCTGCCTACAGGAGGAGATGTTCATGACAGAAGGCAGAGAGTTTGTTCAGAGAGATGCTGAATAGCAGGGGCCCCAAAATGGACCCTTGGGGGACATCTAACTGAACAGACTGCTTGGAGGAGAGGGCATTAACAGTCTTAACCTGTTGAGTGTGGTCAGGGAGGTAGCTATTACACCACCTTAGGGTGTCAAGGGACAGCTCTAGATCAGCAAGCTGTTCGATTAGTAGTGGATGGTTGACCATATCGAAAGCCTTTGACAGGTCGATGAAGGTGGCGCCGACAAGTTGACCCTGATCAAGTGCCTGATGAATATAGCTTGTAAATTCAATGAGTGCGGTGGTGGTACTGTGACCTTTCCGAAAGCCATGCTGCTGTGGGCATTGCAGGTTGTATTTTTCCAAGTAATCTACCAGTTGATCTGCAACAACTTTCTCTAACGCTTTGGATAAGGGAAGGAGGATGGAGACAGGCCTGTAGTTTCCGTGTTGTGCTCTGTCACCATTCTTAGGATTGGGGTCACCAGGGCAGACTTCCCCTTGAGAGGGGAACTGGAAGAGCATGAGGGAACAGTTGATAATCTTGGTTAGAGGGGTTAAGACAGCGTCAAAGGTGAGGGCTATGAGCTTCAAGTCAAGACAGTCACCACTAGTTCTGTTTTTTTCCCCAAGAACCTTCAGTGGGTATTTTTTGGCTTCACGTTTAGAGATTGCCTTGAAATAGAAATGTGGATGCTCCAGCTTCTTAACCGGAGCATCTTAACCGGTTTACCATGAGGAGCCAGGGAGGAGTTTGGATCAAAGAAATTAGCGGGCAGCACATGACTTAAGATCGGTGAATGCCAGATTAAAAGTACTGGCAATTGAGGTGGGGTTAATGATGATTGTACCATCTAGGTTCAGCATGGTGGGTGCCTCTTTGGAACCTTTTCTCATGACTTCTGATATGTTGCTCCAGAATGCCCCTCCATCCTTCCATGTGTTGGCTAGGGCACTCCTATAATAGATGGCTTTATCAAAGTGAATGGCTTTGGTACAGGCATTCCTGGCTCTTTTACAGGCCTGTATGTCAGCTGGTCAGCCAGTAGCTCTTGCCCGGTCCCAAAGATGGTCCCATGATTTCATTTTTTCCAGTAGATCACTTGTAATCCAATGGTTGTCAAGGCCCTTAATTATTTTTTGCTTCTTGAAAATAGCATGGACATCACACGCTGCATTGAACCGGGAGTTGAAGTATTCAGGTGCATCGTTTATGTCAGTTGCAGTATTAATTAGGGACCAGTCCTGTTGTCGTAGAAGCAATTTTAATGGCTCTAGGTGCCCTCTGGTGAGAATCCTACTGTTGACAGTTTTTGCTGGTGAGTTATTGAATTTATTTTACCATAAGCACATGACCGGGGAGTGGTCACTTATAGAATCGGGAAGGAGTTCTGTATAAGAGATATGATCTAGGTGGTTTGTGAGCACCCAGTCCAGTAGGGTGCTTGTTCCAGTTCTGTAGTTGACCCTTATAGGTGCGGTTATGAGCTGGGTGAAGTTTGCAGCAGATAAGGCATCCTTATAGTTGTTCGCACTGGGGGAGAGCCAGTTCACAATGAAATCCCCAAGTATTATAACTTCAGTGTTGTGGTTTAAGCTATTGATACAGGTTAGGAGTGGGTCCAGGCTATATGATGTCGATTTTGGTGGAATATAAACTGATGCTATTGTCAGGGTCTTATTGTAGGCTCTGAGCAGAGTCTTGATAGCTAGGACCTGTAGGTCATCACCAAAGTTGGGCAATGGCAGAGCATGCCCCCTGCAAAGAGTCTTCCAGGTATAGGGCACAGCCTCACCCTTTTTTAGGTAGTCTATCCTGCCTGAAAATAGTATATCCTGGAACTGCAAACAGCGGCATCAGGGATCACTGGTGATAGCCATGTCTCAATCACTGCAAGGATGTCTGGACTGTGCTGGACAGTCCAAACAGTAAGGGCATCATGTTTGTTTGAGCAGGTTATAAATGTTAATGCAGACTAGTGACAGTCCTAGATCTACTAGTGCCACTAGGTCTGGAGAAGCGTGGACCAGGGTTAGGGTGTATGTTTCCAGACATAAGCAGGAGAAGCAGTATTAGATGTCTTAGCAGCTCCTTCAGACATCTGCTATGCAGCAACCGTGCCCTTCTCCCTTTGCGCTCTTCACTAGCTCTAGTCTGGACTGACCGGACACTCGATAATAAGAGCAAGGAGCAGTAGTGAGTGGGTAATGTCATGCTCAGACGTAGCAGCAATCTTGTGCATTGCAGGATTTGGTAATGGAGATTGGAGCAATCCATATTACAACTGCAGGTAGCCATTTCAAGCGTGTAATGGGGGTATTCATCAAGGTGACCAGAAGTAGGTCTTGGAGAACTCGTAGAATCAGTGCCATTTGGAGAAGTCAGCACAGCCAGAAAAAACACGAGCAGGATGATCATAGGTGAAAACATCATTATCGGTAGGGCTAGGCACTGGGTGATCAGGGGAAAAAGCCAGACGAGAGGTAAGGATCAACGAGGCCTACTGAGATGGCTGTGATTGGACATTTAAAGTTGATTTCAAATGAAAATCTGATACCTGGTGGTAAGTCAAAGCCAAAGTCAAAGCCAAAAGAAAATGTGAATTGCTGAGGTCCAGAGTCACAGAATGTGTTAAAATTCCTGAAGGTGATGAACTGTGTCTGCGCAAATGCAGGAAGTGAAATCCTTTTGGCTGTATGTTTCCACTGTTCTTCAAAGAGGTTGCTAAATAGCCCACATTTTTTCTTATTTAATAATTTGATAACCGGGTAGGGACACTGGACAATTTGTCCGATTTCAGATCCGACCCGGAACAAACTGCAAAACAACAATAATAACAAACAATAAGACACATCAACAGTCACAATTAGACTTACTCAACAAAAATGATTTAAACTTATTATTAAAACAACACAAAGACATAGTTTGGTGAAGAGCTGAGGGTAAGGCATTCCAAAGGGTTGGAGCTGCAACGGAAAAAGACCTCTGTCCATTCCGAGTCTTAAAAACTGGAAGGTTTAATAAGATCCCATTTACAGAACGCAATTTGGAGAGGGACGGATGAACTGTAACTATATCTGCCAATGGAAATTTAGAAAAAAAAAAAAAAAAGACTTATAAAGCAAACAACCCAAAAAAGAATTAATTCTTTCCCTAGGTGATAACCACCCTAATTGTAAATACAATAAACAATGACGTGTCCTAAAAGGGACTGATAAAATAAATTTACAAATATTATTATAAGCAAACAAACAAAACATTATATTCCTTAACATTCAGATTCTCATACAAATAACAAACATAATTAAAATGTGGTAGTAATGAACCAACAATCGATTTTCTAGTTTCAAAGGAGAAAAATGACCGAAACTTAAACAAAATACTCAATTTCTGGTTTATTGTTTGACTAATACGCTTAACGTAATGAAAAAGTTAAACCACAGTCCAGCCACACACCCAGATATTTAAATTGGGTAACTTGATCTATTGCAGCACCATCCCCATCAGAAAGCAACAAACAAAGATCATCTTTCAACATAACCGGAGTCCCAAAAATCATTGATTTAATTTTCTTTTTTTCCATTTAGAATCACGGAGTTTGTCACAAACCAATTACACACATTACCAAAACCAACTTCCAAAGCATTTACTATCTCATCTTGTGATTTACCCTGACTATACAGTATCACATCATCTGCGTACATTACTGAGTCGCAAGATCCACGATAAGCAGCCAATTGATTAACGAACAAGGAGAACAGCAAGGGTCCTGATATGGACCCCTGCGGAACACCACACTCAATAAGAGCCATTTGAGAATCGTGTGACCCAACACGCACAAACTGTTGACAATTTACTAAATAATCCTCAACCCAGGATAAAGCATTTTGAGAAAAAACAATAACCTTCAATTTACATAATAATAAACTGTGATCAATTAAATCAAATGCCCAGCCTTGGTCAGGTCCACAAACACCACCCCAAACATTAGGCCATTTTCAAAGCCCCTGAGTACAGTTCCTTTAGGAGCAGGTCACACGACAATGCAGGTCAGACAAAAATGTGGATTCAGAGCAGGACCCAGAAACCCTGAGTTTGTCAGACTTAGTTGCCTGACTTATATTTGCTTAAATGCCTTCCAAAAAGTTGATTTTAAAATTAAAATGTAGATACCTGGTGGTGATGCTTTGCAGATATTCAGTCCAGGAGCCTTTCACAGATGTTGTGAGCAACAATGGCATAGTTACTCCAGGCAGAAAAACATGTAAATCCACAAAAACTAACCTACAGACACAGACAAACACAGCCACCCACACAGACCCAGGAGGCAGAGGTTTTAAAATGTTATCTCCTTGCACCTTTTGCTAGTTTGATTTGAATTTATTTTTCTTTAAAAAAGTGAAAAAACAGATTGCAAACCATACTGGTGTTGCCACACACAAACATTTTATTTATTTATTTAAAACTGGTTACCTGGAAAGGCACACTGAGCCGAGGCTCGTTTCCAGGTACATATGTATCCAGGGTATGAAATTCGTGAAAAAAAGTACATGCCCATGTAATAAGCAATCATACATGCCCAAGAAACTATTTACATGCCACCCATTAGTTTACATCATTTTAAATGTCCTTCTCACTGGTTCACAGTTCAGTAGCTCCAAAATATTAATTTTATTTAGATTTCAAATAGCTTCCCCAGCTCCCAGTAGCTCTTTACTTAGATTTTGATAGTTTAACTCCAGTTAGTGAAAGAGCTTTTTATTTATGAGAGGCAGGACAGGAGGGTTTAATACAATGCATTTTTTTCTTCCTGATTTTAGCTTGATCAGCTGAGCTCCCAGTCACTGAGTCTATGACTGCAAATAGAAGCAGACTGCAGGAATGGGTCCCTGCTTTTACTTTCTCCTGATGGCTGAGTCCCCCTCCCCCTCTCTTTGCTTCAGTCTACTTTTTTCTTTTCATACCATCTCTGTCTTTTAATCTTTATTCATAAGAATACAGTGAGAAAGCAGCAATTTCTACTATGAACTTAGCTGTTAAGTTTTTTTCCCCCATAACTGTCTGTCTCTGATCTCTCGAGTCCCACTCATGTACACAATCGGCATAAAACACTACCCTCCTCTGTCCCAACATTTTTTCAAAGGCAGACAGTGCTTTGCCTATTTTTCTAAAGTGGTGCCTATGTTTTTTTCTTTTTCTTCCTCGGTAAGAGGAGATTCTCCCATCATGCTGCAAGTGGTAAGGACATAGGGTTGAGCCTGGGAAGAGTTAAATAAACGGAGATCCTAAAGAGCTTCGTATTTGTTTTGTTATAGCAACAGTAATTGAGATTAAGGACAGGACTTACTCTTTCTATAGCGATCGCCGACTGCAGTGAGTGCAGCAACTTAACGTCTGCCTTCCCCATCTGAAAGCGCACCACTAGCAACACGACCCGACTCAGCAACTGAACAGGCTGAAGTGGCGCGCTTTACAAACACAGCACATATGATCGCGCTGTGTGAATGGGGCAGGCAAACTAACACTCTGGATTGGTGTCCGGCTACGACCCAACTCCTCCCCCGATGACTTGATACGTTGCGCTTCATTTGTCGATCATTCTGTCCATCAATGGAGGGACTGTCAGCCAGCTCATCCTGGTCTGCCATTCCTGGCTCTAACTCCCCTGTCCGCTGATCACACTGTAACGGCTAGCAAAACTCGCTGGCTTTCCTGCCCCCAGTCAACGGACGTTAAAGATGAAAAAAAAAAAAGAGAGTGGCTTAGAAAAAAGATGCGGGGAAAAACGGAGATGCAGGGAAAACAAACTCACGGCACAGTTACCTTAGGTGCCCAACGGGGCAGGCACTAACTAGCACTAGGTGTCCTGAGGCAAAAGTGCCTGCCCTGGGGCACCTAAGGTATAGGAATTTCGCACCCTGTATGTATTTATGTATGTACCTGGAAACGAGCCTCGGCTCAGTGTGCCTTTCCAGGTAACCAGTTTTAAATAAAATGTTTGTGTGTGGCAACACCAGTATGGTGTGCAATCTGTTTTTCACTTTTTTAAAGAAAAATAAATGCAAATCAAACTAGCGGCTACGTCAGTAATCTTTTCAGACTCTGAACAGTCATGAAATGTGTTTTTTTTAGACTAGGGAGAGTTTGTGGCTTGAGGGGGTTGACAGTGTCCCTTTAAAGTACACCAGCCAGCCCTAACAGCACTACAGCCAAGTGTGGGGCTGGTCCCAATTTGCACTTATTGTGCAAAAACACCTTTTTTTTTTTTTTTTTTACACTTACTGTTTATTGCAGGATAGTAGATTGTATCTGGCTGATTCTGTTGACTTCCAATCTGATATTTGCTGGAACCAGAAATCCCAGAATCCCCTGAAGTGGACATCAGAGCAATGCTGCTGAAACAGTGAGTGATTCAATATCACGCAGTGAATGTTAGAGTTTTTATAAGCTCTGATCATATGTTTGCTGGTCCAGCTGTTCTCCCAGAGTTAAAGGCAGTCCTCTGTGATTATACTTGGGCCTGGGAGGACAGTGGTACCAGAAAAGACAAAAACATGCACTGCAGGCTATTGACTCTCTCATTGTTGCAGCCCTGCTCTGATGTCAGCTGCAAGGGTTGCTGGGATTTTGGGTTAAAGCAAATGTCAGCTTGGAAGTAAACAAAATCAGTCTAATATAATCTACTACAGTGCAGTAAACAGTACGTAAAACAATGTTTCTGCACACAAAGTACAAATTGGGACTATCCTCACACTTAGCTGTTGGGCTGCTGACTGTTCCCCTTTAATAACTGCCATATGACCATGATGAATATATACATCCTGCAAAGCCACTCCAATGGGTGCCCTGTCATAACAGCAGACTTTAAAACTCCCACTCTACGGCTCACTCCAGCCTAACTCCCACCCAGTCAACTCCTATTTTCCTCATACACATTTGCTTCTAGGATAAATTTCCCGCCAGTTTACTAGGTGTCTGGCTTATAAAGCAGTGTGTGCCTCTGCTCTATGATTAAAGCAAGTACTTTCAGCTGCTTTCAAAATCCCTGGCTAATCTGCAGTCACCTGCTGCTAGATTTTCAAAAGCTCTTGCAGCCCCTCGGCTGCAGGAAAAAAACACCACAAGGGTGTCTCTCCACATGCAGAGCTGCAGTTTTTCCCGCGGCTACAGTCTTTTCAAATGGGGAGCCAGTATCACCAGCTCCCTGATTTATGTAAATTTGCAGGCAATTTTTCAGTGCAGCTGCGGGGAAAAGTTACACTTGGTGGGACCTGGCTTAACATCCCCCGCAACTACACCAGCTTGAAATACGGAACTCCGCAAGTGCGGGGATTTTGGTCCGCAGTGGCTGTTGCAGAGTGGAACTTAGTCCTGAGACAGGCTGAAACTCCAACCCCTCACCTTTTGTCCCTGCAGTTCATTTCAATTACTTGTGCCTTTCAATTTTAAATGAATCACTTGGCCCCTTAAAATAAATGAGATAATTTCTGTCTCTAGGGTAAATGTTATAGCTTGGTCCCTGAAATATATTATCGCACACACTCATCCTCACTGGTAAAACTGAAATAGTCACTCATGTACACCGTTCTCATGCCACTCAGAAACATAGATTTTTTTCTGCAGGTAAGGACTGCTTGGCCCACCTAGTCTGTCCATTTTTCTATGCCTATACTGTCACCACAGACCCTACCTGATCTCCAGTAACCTCCTCACCCTGCTACTTGCTTGCTTCTGGGTGATTCAGAAACTTGTGTTTGTCTTTCTGCTCACTCTGCTGGTTGACACATAGGTAAGTCCTCTAGCATGCACAACATTCACATACACACACACACACACACACACACACATATCCTTAGACAACAGAACTGGAACCAGCTTTATCAAGAAAAGGAATGCTGACTTTGCAAATGGTCATGCAATCTCTGGACAACTACGTATGTCAGGAAGCAAGGATGGCTTTATGTCCTGCATCAAAAACAGTGCCAACTTCAGTGCTGCACCCTTAAAACTGCACTATGGTGCTGGCCCGCCAGAACAGCGGTTGGATTTCCGCTTGCAACACCGGCGACCCGGGTTCGGGAATGGACCAGAGTCATCGGCCGGCCAGGGGGAGAAGGATGGAGCGTCCCATGGACGGTTCTCGTTCTCCGGGGGGAGGGTGGGAAAGTGCCCAGTGCACTGAGGACTCCTGGCGGAGGCCGGGAGATACTCTTGCCACCAGCACTTGTCTCATGGAAGGCGGGACAGACGCTGCAGTCACTGCACGCCCCCGCCTCCAAGAACACAGGAAAAAGGAGTAGGTGGGCGGAGGCCACTGTCTAAGTGAAGCCCTCCTCGTGGCTTCGATTAGCTGTCATCGCTGCATCCCCTGACCAGTCACTAGTTCTGTGGTGCAGATTGGGGATTGTTGCCGTGGCCCCACCCTCTGGGGGGGTAAGCCGGGGGTAATTGGGGGAGTAAGCGGCAACAGATGACAGTGGCAGTCCCAGGGGCTGTGACCAGAGCTGAAGATTAACAGTGGCCCTGCCAAGGAAAAAATTAAAAAATAAAAAAAAAACGCACTAAGGTGTCAATTCTGTATATAGATCCAAGTCCCTAGTGTGGGACTTGAACCAGAAACAAGGACCAAACCTGCACAGGCCCAGACAAAGATTCCCAAGATGTAAAGTGGTCCAGATTAGGGATTTTAAAAACACGGACAAAGCCTTCCAAGGAACCAGCTTGAAAGCACAGCAGTAGGTTACCGCTCGATATGCCAGCAACCCAGGTTGGTGAATGGACTCAGGTTGCTCAGAGGCTGGCCGGGTAAAGAAGGATCCAGCATTCCTGGGACAGCTCTCCTTTCATGGGGAGGGGAGACAAATCATTCTACTTTAAGTCTGGTGCCTGGCACAGGCTGGGAGGCAACACAGCAGAACTACAGTAAGGAAGCTATACTGAAAAAAGAAGTGTGGGAGCAAGCTATACACTTAAATGAGCTAGTGTTCTGCCTGGAATTATTAGTAACTTTTCGAAGTAGTCAGCTATGACTTCTTATATCTGAAGCAGGGACAGCGCTAGATTGGGCAAAAAGGCAAAAAGTTGCAGCTTGCCCAGAAATGACCCAGTTTCCATCTGACAGTGGATTCAAAGTAGTGCACATGGGATGTAACAACAGCAAAAGATGAAAAAGTAAACAACCAAAAAGTATTTTCACTTGACAAATTTAAGCTTCAGTACTGGTGAAATTTTTACTTGTGATTACGGTTTGACCCAGTTGCTTCTCATTTTGACCCACATTTTTTTTTTTTTTTTAAACCAGTGGGTCTAATCTGACCCATGTTTTAAAACCCCAGCACTGTCACTGATCTGAGGTGTTTTTTTTTTCCTGTTCCACTAACTGTAAGATTTTTTTTTTACCTGACAGTACTAGGTATGATGTGTGGAACAGCACTATGCCTGGTGGCTGATAGTCAGTTCTGTTCCTCCCTATACATCATCAGCACTTTGATGACCTCACTGACTGTGACATCACCAGTAACCAATAGAGCCAGTTTCCTGCTGTTTGACTGGTAACTTGTAATCCGTGTTAACAATAAGGCAGCAGGGACTGTGATAATGATGAAGGCCTTATGTTGTTGATGTATTATGAGGAACAGTATAGAGATCCTATATATCAAGACTAGAGGGGGACACCATGTGGAGATCTAGAAGTTTTCATGCCACCATATGCAAGTGGTCTATACTATGTCTATAATGATAATATACAAATGAGTGGAGGTGTCCCATGATGACCTCTCTAGTCTTCATACATACTATCTCTGCAAGGACCAGAACTAGGTATGTCTGCTTCCAGGTAAATCGCTGCTTTTCATGTCACACCCAATACTATTAAGTTGAATGGCATCAAATGAGTTCATAGAAAAAGAAAAACACTTTAGGAACAAAAAAGTAAAAAAAGGACTACTTTTAAAAATCACTAAAATGTTCTGCCTGCTGTTGATTGGCACTATGAGCTCTAAAGGGTCAAAAACAGCAAAATTTAAGTAACTTGATGGCTTTACACCCAAGGATGCTAAAAGAGGCAATGGTGGTAATAGAAGAACCAGAACCACTTGCAGACATATTCAACTGATCGCTGGCCATGGGAGTGGTCCTTATGGACTGGAGGAGAGCAAACGTGGTCCTTCTACACAAGATCGGAAGGAAGGAAAATGAAAGACCAGTCATCTGGACATCTATAGTGAGAAAGTTTATGGTGTTTATACTAAGGGAATAATAAGTGGAGTTCCTGGAGTGAAATGGGCTACAGGACCACAGACAATAGGGGTTCAAAAGGGGAAAGTCTTGCCAGATGAATCTGATCAACTTCTTTGACTGGGTGACCAGGGTGGATGATAGGGGACAGACAGTCGATGTAGTATACTTGGATTTCAGCAAGACTTTTGACTCAGTCCACTACAGAAGGCTAGTCATAAAGCAGCAGGACTTAGTGTTGGAGGAAAAACAGACAACTTGGCTGGAAAACTGGCTGAGGAGAAGAACACAAAGAATAGTGGTAAAAGGGGAGTTTTCAAAAATAAGGGAAGTGACGCATGGTGTACAACAGGGGTCAGTGCTGGGCCTGGTCCTTTCAATGTGTTCATTTGTGACATCAGGAAGGCATCAAGGGAAATATCTGCCTCTTCTCTGATGACACAAAGATCTGCGCAAGGCTGGACACAGAGGAAGAGATAAGGGAAATCGGGTAGGATCTGAGCAGGTTAGAGAGCTAGTCAAAGATCTGGCAGTTGGGCTTCAACATTAAAAAATTTAAAGTGCTGCACATTTGGAAAAGGAATCCAAGAGTGCTGTGTGATATTTGTGGGGGGGCGGGGTGAGATTTGGAAAGTCCCATTGAGGAAAAGGACCTAGGCTTACTATACTGGAGAGCCTAAAAACAACAGCAGACTGTAACCGAGCTTTGGGTAAGTGAACCAGGATGGTAGGATGCATAAGAAGGAGAATAAGCAGTAGAAGCCAGAAAGTGGTCCTCCCACCATACATGTCACTGGTGAGACCACATTTGGAATACAGTGCAAGGTACTGGGGTACACACCTGAGGAGAGACTGTGACAAAGTGATGGCAGTACAGGGCATCCATGATGGTCCAGGGGCTAGAGGGGAAAGCATACGAGGAGAGGCTGCAGGACTTGTACATATACACTCTCGGGAAAAGAGGTGACATGATCGAAACACACAAGTACTTGCACAGGATAAATAGGGTGGACGCCAAGGAACTTTTCTTCTTGAGCTCAAGTACAGGGACAAGGAGGAACTCAAACTCACCGAGGGAGGATTCAAGAGGGAACTCTGCAAGCACTTTTTCCCCACGGAGTGTATTAAACAAGTGGAACAAGCCAAAATTAGTGAGCAGCTTCAAGCATATGGGATTAATTAGAAAAGGGGTGGGATGGCTTCAAGGGTCAGTGCAGACTGCAGAGTAGTTTGGTAGGGTGCGCAGACTGTATGGGCAATGGGCTTTTTTCTGCCATCACTGTCTATGCAGGGGTGTAACCAGGTATCTATTATGGAGATGGACATGAGTTTAGACGGGAAAGTGTAGCAGCCCCCTCCTTACAGTAAGGAGAGGTGTTTGGTTACTAGTAGCCAGGTGTCATGCTAAGACTGACATGTGTGCTTCAGTCTGGCAGGAATAGGAGCACTGACATAGTTTAGTCTGGGACAGCTTGACAGTCATTTTATAGGACCTAGATCTGGGAGCGAGAAACACCAAACAGATCTCCAGGGGAGTAGCCCCTAGGATCTTGGACCCTCAGGTCCCCCAGTGGGTAAATAATGGCCATTTTGTAGTTGGACCACCAGAAGTGTGAATGGACCATGGGGGTGTCCCCCCTCAACAGCAGCACCCTGATGGTCAGCTGGCCTAGTAACAGCGCTCCCAAGCTTGGAGGAATATGCGGTTAATGGACTGCCATACTGATTAAATATAGCCCTTGGACCTCATTGTAAATAAGGATGGACTTTCACAGTTGAAGTAAAGTCTAATACATGCTGCATTACTGTCTCTGTTGTTCTTTGTTTGGTCCCACTATGCAGATATTCTAGCCCCACATTAAAGCCAGGATTCAGGAAAAAAGTACTTTGCTGTGAGAGATCCCTTGCATGAAGTGCAGCTGGTGGACAGGGAGGATCCTGGCCATGGCATCACTCAAGAGCTAACTGGGGTGCCCACCCTCCTGTGCTGGAGTTCTCATTAGGGCACCCAGGGCTGGGGGTCACAAGACAAGGGATGCATATCCTTTTCTCCAAGGCACAGCTGACAGGTGCCATTCTGGAGGGTGTAAAGGGTATAGCAAATTTAAAAAAAAACTCATTGTAGTTTATTACTTCATAGTTTATCACGTCCCACCCCCTCCCTCCCAAAAAAACAACACACAGTTATGGAAAGTTTGCACAAGGTGCATGTACAACATTTGAAGAGTAAACTTTAAAAGACTATACCTGGTGTTTCAGTGAAGTTCTGTCCTGCAGTGCTGACTGCTTGAATGAAGAAATATCTGACGGGTAGGACAACTTGAGACTTTAACCCTGGCCCCCAAACCAGAGTCTTTTCCGGACTGACCTGTTCAATACTAACAGCTTCTCTGGACTGACACACAACTGCAAACCATAGAAACGCTAATAGACAGTACAGGTCGGCAGTCTGACAGCGACGTAAACCCCATTTGCTTTTTATACGCTTAGCCATGTTGGTACTAGTATTAGTTGGCAATGAGATGCATGCAACTGTTCAATGCAGCAGATAACTTTCAAAACTTCCCCATCTCCCCTTCGAACTTTTCCGGAAGATCTGGCCGCGTCTGATTGGGCTGCACGCAGACCAATAAGAGGTGACCTCAAAGCATCTCAAGAATTCCAGGCTGGATACGATTTAACCGCGAGCAGAGGTCGTGCGGAGCGGGTCTGTCTACCGGGTATGCCATTTCAACCCACATACTTCTGCATAACATTGTTACTCCAAAGCAGTGGGCGTACTTTCTCTTTCGACTGCGCAGAGTCAACGTAGTTCCGATTGAGAAACTAACACTGGTGGCGCTTCGGTCCCAAACGGAACCTATCAGCAGGGGGAGGTGCAGTGAGCAGAATCCGAGAATTGCTATAACATGAACTAAGGGGAAAAAAGCAAGTGCAAACCTGCAGGGCCGTTGCCAGGAATTTTTTTTTTTTTTTTTTTGTGGTTGTGGGGGGGGGAGGTGTTCTTTTTGCAATTAGTAGTTCGGGTGCAGTGCATGTAAAAATCGCATTAAAAAAGCGGTATGTCTGGCAGCTGCCAGGCAGAAGCCCTGGGTACTAGATGCTCTGTGGTGCATTTTCTTGCTTATTCTGCTAATCATTATAAACAGATTATTTCTGCTAATCTGTAACAGGATAGGCCTGACAGCAAACAAAAACTAACTGATGAGCCAGGTAGAATATAGGTAATTTCCTTAACACTGACACGCTCAAGATTACTTAAAGTACCAAAATAAAGACACAGACACACCCAACTGTAGTTTAGGTAAGCAATAAGACAGGACAGGATGTGTGCTAGACACTTTAACACACAGCTAGGAGGCGTAGAGAGGCACGAGGCCACTGGCCGAGTACATCCAGCCTCCTAGCCGTGTGTTAAAGTGTCTAACACCCAGACCCTGGAGTGGCTTATTGCACTTATGAAATGGATATCAAAAATACAGATGTATGTGATAGCTGAAATATATAGTATTTAACAGTAAAAAAGTTAAATGTGTTAATGTTTAACAAAATAGTTTCTCTGCCTAGTTTTTTTTTTGGTTTTGTTTACTTGGACTTTTGAGCTGTTAAGGCTTCCTTACTTGTCTTTCTGTAGTTGTCATGGCACCCCCCCCCCCAACTAGCAATAGTTTTATGGGTAAAGAGCTGGTGCTCAACTTTTATTTGGATGTTGGGCAATTGGGAGTGTGCATGTCCTGGTGTATGGCACTGCATTGAGTGCTATAGTGAGTGGGGTGGAGAAGAAACTACTGCTGGGCGACACAGCGAGCTGGGAACAGTGGAGTATTGTAGAGTGACGGTAAAGCACGGCGCACGGTCCGTTCCATGTTCAGATTCACGGCTGTCAGGGAGCTGCTGCATCGGGAGGAGGAGCAATTCAGCGTCGCTGTGAGTGCTGGGCAGGGGGTAACTTGAAATTCACAGCCTAGATCATAGTAGTAGCTGTAAGCTTTCATTTTTCACAGGATGACACTGTTAGAACTGTCAGTGCTGCTTGGGGTGTCGTTACCAGCCCGCTACTTTCGAGTTTGTGTACAGTTCCTACTAGAATATCACAGTAAGGTTGGCATCGCTTGTGGCACAAAACAAGATGGCAGCTTTTTGATTTCTGAACATTCTTTGTGGGCAGCATCATCCATATCAATGCCCAGTGGGTATTGCCTGGTCTTATTCCTGTGTTGTTAGACACTTTAGCACACAGTCAGTGGTCAATGAGAATGCTTGAATTTCAATGCCCATTTCATAAAGGCATTTATTAAAAAGCCAATCTGAGATTTCAGCAAAGCCTTTGACACAATCTACATAGAGAGCTGATTAACAAGATGGGTAGTCTGGGCATGGGAGACAAGGCGGTGAACTGGGTTAGGAACTGGTTAATAGACAGGAAACAAGGTGGTAGTAAATGGGATACAATATGGGGAGAGGGGGTGGCCAGTGGGGAACCACAGGGATCAGTACTAGGATCAGTCCTGTTCAATGTCTTCATTAGTGACATTGCAGAGGGGCTGGAAGGAAAGGTCTGCCCGTTTGCAGACGACAGCAAGATCTGCAACAGGGTAGATACTCCAGAAGGGGTGCAGAAAATGAAGAGGGACCTGGAGAACCTTGAAAGATGATCGGAGATGTACCAACTGAGGTTCAATGCAAAGAAGTGCAAAATAATGTACCTGGGTAGAGAAAACCCTGGGGAGAGCTACCGGTGGGGGGCCTAGGGGTTATCATCTCTGATGACCTTAAGGTATCAAACCAGTTTACAGAGGTGGCAGGGAGGGCCAGTGGCATGCCGGGGTGCATAGGCATGGGTATCACTGGCAGGAGGCTCGAGATATTGATGCCATTGTATAAAACATTGGTAAGGCCTTACCTGGATTACTGCATGCAGCTCTGGAGAATACACTTGCACAAGGATATAGATAAGGTGGAGACTATCCAGAGAAGGACAGTAAAGATGGTACAGGGCTTATACCACAAAACATATGAGGAGAGACTAACGTACCTCAATATGTACTGACTAGAAGAGAGGAGAGGAGACAGTGGGGGGACATAATTGAAATTTCCAAGTAACTTCAGGGCATAAACAAGGTGCAGGCGGGGGATCCTTTTCAGTGTAGAAAAAGTAGTAGAACGAGGGGGCATGATATGAAATTGGAAGGGGGGTAGATTAAGACGTAATGTGAGGCAGTTTTTCTACACAGAAAAGGTAGTAGACACTTGGAATAGTCTGCCACAGGATGTAGTGGGGGCAAGAACAGTGGAGGGGTTTAAGCATGCTTGGGACAGGCACAAGGAAGCCTGCGAGCGGAGGGAGTGATGACAAGCCATTGGTCACATAGAGCCTATAGGCAGACTGGATGGGCCTAGCAGTCCTCATCTGCCAACAATTTCTATGTAAACCCTGTGTACTAACCAGTCACTGAAATGTTGATCACAGGTACTCAATGTGATACAAGTCCTGGAGAGGGGACGGACGAAGGAGACCCCCTTCTGGACTTGCTGGAAGAAAGCAAGCGGGAGTCCTCAGCGGAGGCAGTTAAACTGTCACCCCAGCTGGCCCCGGACAAGATCCAGGAAGTAAGAGAGGTTTTAGCAGACTTTGCCCCACTGTTTAGCATCAAGCCTGGACTGACCCCCTTAGCGATGCACAATGTAGAGACAAGGACACAGACACCCATACGGCGGACAGCATATCGGGTGTCAGAGGCTGTCCAAAAGGACATTAGGAGGGAGGTGGAGGAATGCTGGATTTAGGGGTGATACAGAGATCCCACAGCCCCTGGGCCTCACCCGTAGTCCTTGTGCCCAAGCCAGATGGCTCTACTCGTTTCTGTGTGGACTGTCATGGACTGAATGCAGTCACGAAGTCAGATGCCCACCCGATGCCCCAGACGGACGAACTCCAGGACAAGTTGAGAGGGGCGACATACCTTACGACTATCGACCTGACAAAGGGGTATTGGCAGGTAGAGTTAACTGACAGAGCTAGGGAGAGGTCGGCCTTCATCACTCCGATAGGCTTATTTGAATTTAAAGTAATGCCTTTCAGAATGAAGAACGCCCCGGCCACGTTCCAAAGGTTGGTGAACCAGGTGTTAAATGGTGTTGAGAAGTACGCCATGGCATACCTGGATGACACTGCCATCTTTAGTGCCAGCTGGGAGGAACACCTGTCCCACCTTAGGGAAGTGCTGGGCAGGATACAGAGGGCCAGGATCACTGTCAAAGCTGAGAAGTGCCAGGTGGCCATGGCTGAAGTGGCATACCTAGGGCATGTTGTAGGCCAGGGACAGCTCCATCCTAACCAAGTAAAAATAGAGGTGATCAAGGCATGGCCCAGACCAGAAACGCAGAAGCAGATCAGGAGTTTCCTAGGGACAGTAGGGTACTATAGGAAATTTGTACCCAATTACAGTGCCCTGGCTGCTCTCCTATCTGACCTGGTAAAGAAAAAAATGCCTAAGAAAATTACCTGGGAACCAGCCTGTGAAAAATCCTTTACCAGACTAAAGGGGGCACTGTGCAGTGCTCCTGTATTGACAAGTCCTGACTGTAGCAGACCCTTTATAGTCCAGACTGGGTATTGGGGTAGTACTGAGTTAGACATCCAACCACGAGAAAGATCACCCTGTAGTGTACCTGAGTAAAAAGCTACTTCCCTGGGAGCATGCTTACTCTACTGTGGAAAAAGAGTGTCTTGCCATGAGGTATGAATCTCAGTTAATTCCAAGATAGATGTGGCCTGTAGAGTGCATCACACTCTCACCCTGGCAGCTAGGGTCTCAGTGTCAAGAGGGGTTTTACTCCCACATCTACTATATGCCTTCCCTGTACTCTCTCATCCCAATGCAGGGGTTCTTCGCAAGTGGGACACTTCTTATAATAATATCTGTAAATCCGCCTTATCTGCCCCTCGCTTAACCCATCACTGCCAACTCTATACAGCTTTAAACTGGCTGTCTCCCAGTACCCTTCACTCCTATGCTCTAGGGTGTTTTGTTGACTCCCTTACCAGAGCCCCTCGTCCTGCCACCCTGGGGGACATGTTTAACCAGGTCTCTCACTCCTGATCCCTCAGGTCCTCCTCCTTCCCTCTGCTATCTGTTTGGCCCTGCTCATCTAAAATGGGCGAGCAAGCTTTTTCATATTTTGCACCTAGGTTTTGGAACTCACTACCCTCTCGTGTTATGAACTCCTCATCTCACCTAGCACTTAAGCATTCACTGTTTTTGCATCTCTACACTCTTGGGTAACTATGACTGCTCATAATCTACTGAGTTGTCTCCAGCTGTGCGTAGGCCTCTGGATGCAAATATCCAACAAATCTCTATTGTATGCCTGTGCATTGATGTTTCGCATTTTTCTCCCCTTGCTTGTTACTCAACTGTTATTGGAATGTTATGTCTTATTTGGTTATGACTCTAACTTGTATTAGCTCGTACCATTATCACTAGTTGTATTAATTGGTTTTGATCACTACTGCTGTCTTATTGCACCTACAGTTATCTTCATTATGTTCCTTCTATTGTCGTTGTTGTACCTTACTGTTGTCAATGCTGTAAATACTATTTGTACTCTCCTGGGTCGTGCCTGAAAATATGCAGGTTTTCTTTGCCTAGTGCACTTACCTGGTTGCCAAAAGCTAATAAAATAGTGTGGGCCCTAAAGAAGTTAGAGCCATACTTATATGGGTAGCATTTTGAGGTACAAACTGACCACAACCCCCTGGTTTGGCTGACACAAATGGGAAACGCTAATGGTAGACTATTAAGATAGAGTTTTGCCTTGCAAGGCTATGGCATGACAATTTTACATAGGGCTGGAGTGACCCATCAGAACGCAGACGGCTTATTGTGTCTATATGAGGAATGAACCGACTTGGGAAGCTCATCCCATGCTGGGGATAGAGCCCCCAAATTCAGTCTAGGCCGGGAGGACTGTGTCGCTTGGCCAGCTGGTTATGATTATTGTATGCTATTTGTAATATAAAAATATAGTATGTGATTGTCTCATATAAGACAGCCTGTGCTCCATGGGTGCTTTCCCCCCTTCAGGTTTCAGTGAAAACTACAAGATATATAATTGACCAGGAGATCTCTGTAATGTAATTAACTTCCTTGAGAAATTGCATTTTATGGCCGTTGTATGACCTGTTGCTGCTCTGAAGCTGGGAAACTAAAATGTACATTTTATGACTTCAGAAACAGGACATCATTAAGCTGATTCCTGCCAGCTATCTCACACTTAGATGAGGGATTGCAGGGTTGTAAAACGTCAAGGGAACTGGTGGATCAAAGACTCATAATTTAGAAAATTAGTTTTTGCTGATGTCACCTTTTCTAATATACGTCCTGATAGAACATCCTGTTTTTTTTTTTGTTTGTTTGTTTTTTAATATTCTAAAAGGAGGAGCTAGATGACTCACAGAATGGATGTGGAGAGACACAGTTTAAACTATACTGTGTATGAATTGTTATGTATTATCCTGGGACTCTAGAGAACGACACATTTCTCTAACTGCACTTAAAGAAGTAATACAGTAGATAGAAAAGATCTAAACTGTATGTTTGTAGGAGTTTGTAGTTTTCTTTGTTTTTCTTTTAAGTGATTGTATGCAATTTGTTATATTGTTCTATGTGTACATTTTTCATCTTTTAGTAAAATACCTTTTATTTCAAAGACTGCCTGGGTGTCTCTCAGTTCTTTTTGCATGTGACGTATAGAAGATTAAGTCTGACAAAAACGGTTCAAAAGCTTGATGGTGTTACTAAACTGGGAAAAGGTAAGAATATACCTAAGGTCTTTTATAGAGTTTTAAAGGTTCATTTTTAAAGTCTGGCTTGGTGCCCCTAGTGAAAGATTGTATCGCAATCCCCAAAGAGGGTACGTATCTGAGCATGTACATTTGGGTACACTAGCATAAGGTTCACAGTTTGAATCCCCACAGAACTTGAGACTAAAGGTGATTCGGACCCAAAGGCAGACAGGAGGGTTACCCTGTCTGTTACCTGTTCACACTGTTGCGCTCGGAGGTTGGCACTGTGGGAGCAGAGGACCTGACCTGCTGAGTGCGTTTGTGACAGTATCCACCCTTCTCAAATGCACAACCCAATGGCAACACGAATATTTACTTTTTTCACATAAGAGTGTGGTGTGCATATTTAATGGAACACATACAAACAGAGGTGAGAAAGAATAAGTGCTTCAGCTGTGACTTGAACCTAGGCCACCCAGAATACAGTAATGTGCTTAGGGATGGCCCATGTTCCTGTTGTCTCAGGGGCGCAGCTGGTTAGCGCAATTGGAATAGTGTTCCAGGTGGCCTGGGTTCAAGTCCCTTTGTCTTTTTTACTCATCCAGACCACCACACCAGCAGCTGAAAGCAAGGCCCCACCCTCCCAATCTAAGGTTTGGGCAGCCACACCACTTTAGACCATTACAATAACACGCACACACACACACGTCGAAATTCGCAGCCACTAGCCATCAGGGCAAGTGAATAGGAAGATCCACTAGCCCCACAGACTTTTCCACTGACCCAGTTAATGTACATACTGAAGCGTTGCCTTCTCCAGCACATGCCCACAGGGCTAGTTAAATGAAAATCTCAGTAGCCCAATACAAAATCTACCAGTATTTGGCTGTCTCAATGGAGTTCTCTCACCTCAGAACACCAATGATGGTATGTTCTGTGACATTTTTCCCTGAACTAGTCCTTGTCTTTGGTCTTTGGAAAGGCAACATCAGCGGAGACAATGCCCCCCACACACACACACACACACACACAGTCACTCCACCATTCTGTTTAACAGCACTGGGCAAGAAATTTGTAGTAAGGAAACAAAGCAGCAGTGCAATAAAATATATAATTTTTTGCATCTGTGATTTTAATTTAGTAGTATGTAGCTTAAAGCCTGTTTTAAGTTACCCTAGGGGGTTCCTTCGGTTCTTTATTATGTTGTAATTAATCTGTACAGCATATTTGTTCTCATCATGTGACTTGCTGGCCAGCACATTAATTCACGCAAATTACAGTTGTTATTGAAATAATAAAAAACACTAAAGAACCAAAGGAATTCCACACGGTAACTTAAAATGTTTTTCAAGCGGCATGTTATTAAACTAAAATCACAGGGGACCCCAACTTTGCAACTTTTCCTTACACTGGTACCTTAAATAGCTTTGAATTGGCTGCAACTTTAATAAATGCAGCATTGCTTTGCATTTAGCTTTGCTATGAAGCAGTAATAAATGTTATGCTTATTTCTTTAACAGCAGCCACAACAGACCAGTTAGTCTCCAAATGAAGCTTGGAGGAACAACCAAAGACACTAATTTTGCAGCATGTTTTAAGAAGCAAGGCACTGTAACTCTCCTAGACTTCACTTTGTGCCAGCCTATTCTTATCCTTTAATGTTTCACAGGAAGGCTAACGCCGTAGCACCACTACTGTCCTTTGTGCCCCCCATCCCTCTTCTCACCACCAGCAAACATCCACCGTTAGAAAGGGAGACTCTGGAAACATCTGCCCCCATGCAGCCTGGCCCCCAAAAAAGTATTATAGCCATAGTATCCTGCACATAACATAACCAAGGACAAAACGGACAAAGCAGCATTACCCTAGTGCTCAGTCTATACAGTCAAGGGTTCAGTACAGCCCAAGTAACTGAGCAAGCTCCTATTCTGTGGCACAACTCTCTCTCTCTCTCCCCCCCCAACCCCGCTCACCAGCACATATAGCAACAACCATCGGGACCACCAGCAGAGCAGCAACCAATTCCAGATTGTCCCGTGAACTTCCAAACAAACGTCCCACTCTCAGTAGAAGCAGTGCACTCACCTGGCGGTGGCTGGCAAAAAAAGTCTGTGATCGCCCGACCATGAATTCTTTTGCTGTTGCGGTTTTGGATTTTGGTGCTCCATTCTTGGTCTCCTTCTTCTTTGGCTCAACACAAAATTCACTTCCATGTTCATAGAGGAAAAATGGGCAGGCGTACTTATCTTGCCAGGAGTTGCAGTGAGATAGTAACCCTGTCAACTGATTGGCCACAGATGGGGGTGCAGCTTCAGATTAAGACCGAGTTCCTGGAATGGTAATTGGACAGTAAGGAAGGGGTGGGGGGTCATTATCGCAAGGGGTGGGCAACAGCTGAGGGGCGAGGACAGGGAAGGGGTTTACACCACATCACAGCAGAGATGGAGAGGCAAGACGAAGTGTTTGGCATCCAATTCCAATGGACAAATAATTTAAAGAGACAGCATGATTTTAGTAGTCAGGCAAAAAGCAAAACAACAAATTCCGAGGAGGGGGTTCGTTCATACCTGAAGAACCCCACCTGGCAACGGGCCTGTAGTGTCGACTCGAGTGGCCCACCTGGGTAAATGTAATTTCCAGGAGGGCTGCTTTCAGTTGTGCACCCGCCACGTAAGCAAGAAGACAGGACAGGGTGTGTATTAGACAAGTTAACACACGGCTAGGAGGCTAGTGGGGCATCAGGCTGCAGTTCGAGTGCATCCAGCCTCCTAGCCATGTGTTAAAGTGTCTAACACACACCCTAGAGTGGCTTATTGCGCTTATGAAATGGCTGTCAAAAATACAGATGTATGTCATAGCTAAAATGTATAGTATTTTATAGTGAAAAAGTTTAATGTTTGCCTTAATGTTTCATAAAATAGTTCCTCCGCCTGTTTTTTTTTTTTTTTTTTAATTGAGGACTTTTGAGCTGCTAAGGCTTCCTTACTTGTATCTTTTTTCTCCACCTGCTCGATGGTATAAAGAGAACGAGTTGGTTGGAAATCAGTAGGTCGTACCTTTCGTGCGAGCGATTGTATTGTCGTGTGGGGAAGAGGCTGACTTATGAAATGGGTACAAGAAATCTAGTTGATTGATTTTTCACTGAAGTGACCAGAAAATATTTTATGTCAGCTTTGAACTAAACTTTACTGTTTTTCTGGTCGTTTTAGTGAGAAATCAAGATGGCTGATTATTTTTTTCTCAACATTCTATTTTGGGTTATTTACTAAAATCACTGCTCAGCTTACAGCCTGTACTTTTTCCTGTATGTTAGAAATATTAACTTACAGTCAGTGGCCAATGAAATTGCTAGATTTCTTGTACCCATTTCATAAATCCCTATATGTGGTCCAATGTTGTAGAGCATGGAAATCCATACACTCCCACAGTAGTGCTGTCACAGTGTTGTTGTACCACCTTGGCTATCTCACTACTGAGATTTCTTATGCTTACCTACATTTCAGATTCCTCACAACTTCTGCCAACATATGTAGCAAGCTATTAAATCACATTAAACTGTTTAATCTTAGTCTGTGTATGTGTTTAGTTCAGAATAGAGTTAAAAAGAAGGTACTATAACTACATTAAAAAAAGTATACTATAAAAAATACAAAATAATGTATGGGCAACCATACACAATCAGACTGGTGTTGCCATCTTGGGGTTAGATAGAAACATAGAAAAGGTGACAGCAGAAGGAGACCAGTGGTCCATCGAGTCTGTCCTTGAGTTCCCGAGACCTTTGAAGATCCCAGGACCTAGCTCAAACAAGTACCCGCAGATTTAATTTGAGCGTGCTGTTTATCTCAACCCCATTTAAAAGCTGTCACTGTCTTAGCTCCCACCAAATCCATGGGCAGCCTGTTCCGTGGCTCCACTATCCTCTCTGAGAAGTAGCATTCCCTCCTGAATCCCCCCTCAGCTTTCATTCATGTCCCCTCGTATCTGAGCTGGAAGTTCTGTTGAACAGATCAGAGTAGGGCACTGCATTAATTTCTCTCAGTAACTTGAACATATCTATCATGTGCCCTCTTTCTCTCCTTGTCTCCAGCGAGTACATGTTCAGCACCTCAAGACGCCCTTGATACGGTAGCTCCTGGAGCCCGTGTATCATTTTGGTCGCCCTTCATTGAATGGTCTCCAGCCTGTCCCTACCTTTCCTAAGATATGAGCTCCAATACTAGACACAGTATTCCAAGTGGGGCCTCACCAGGGATGTGTACCATCGTAGTATAACCTCCCAGTGCCTGCTGTCCAATCCTCTCCCTATACGTCCCAACATTTTTGTTGGCCTTGCTGTATGCTGAGTTACATTAGCTGGCTGTTTTAGGGTGTCACAAATGATGACTCCAAGATCCATTTCCTCCTGTGAGATACTGAGCTTGACTCCCGTTAAGCCAGAAGGTTGTTCTCAGGTTTTTCTTGCCCAGACGCATCACTTTTGGCATTGAAATTTAGCTGCCAGACACTAGACCATTTCTCCAAACTTTGTGGATAATTTTGTAGGTCCCCAATTGCTTATTCGCTGTCCACCCAGCTTAGTGTCATCTGTGAATAGAGCAAGTTTGCCCTGGATACCTACTACTATGTCATTAGTGAACACATTAAACAGGACTGGACCCAAGACAGAGCCCTGAGGGATTCCACTTGTCACCTCTTCCTCCTCTGACCTCTCTCCATTAACAACAGCTTTCTGCCTCCAGCCCTCTAGTCAGTTACCTACCCACTTGACAATGCAGTTTGCTACGCCCAAGTCCTCCAGCTTCTTCAGCAGACATTTATGCAGGACCGAATCAAAGGCCTTGCTGAAGTCAAAATAAAGGAGGTCCACTGGGTTGCCTCCATTCAATTCCTTAGTCACCCAATCAAAAAATGTAATCAAGTTCATTTGGCATGACCTGCCCATCACCAATCCATGCTGTTTGTCATCCTGAAGGCCATTCTTATTTAGATAATCCACTAGGTCTTGCATAAGCAGGGCCCCCATTTGTTTTCCTGTCACTGATGTGAGGCTAACCAGTCTGTAGCTACCGGCTTCCTCCCTACTTCCACTCTTATGTAGTGGTACCACGTCAGTCCTTTGCCAGTCACTTGGCATGACTCCCAGTTGAAGGGAATGGTTAAATGCGCTAAGGGGCCTGACAACTCACCCAACAACTTTTAGTAACCTTGGGTGTATTCTGTCTGGTCCAGGAGATTTGCCCTGTTGTATACACTCAAGCATCTCCCTAATCCTGCCTGTGGTAATTATTGGCATTTCCATTTGTGGAACGTCCCTACCGCATGCTGTAATGCCACTGTTGTGAGTGAAGCAGCTCTTGAGCTTTCCTCTCAAGGTTTGTGATGGCATCTCACCCCTTAATGGAAACAGCCCAGTTGTGCTCAGGCCAATGAGGCACTAGCAACACTCTCAAAGGTGGTAAGGAAAGCCTCTGGATTGTCCACGGGGCCCAACATGGTCACGGTAGCTAGGAGTATTGGGGTTATCTAATCTTGGTTCTCCTGTGTCCTCAGTTTGGCTTGTTAACCTTGTTGGCCTTCCAGAGCTCAGCCTTGAACTACTGTTGCTGCTGCTGTGTGAGCTGCTTATTCATCCATCTCATCAGAGCCTCTGCTCCAAGTTACAAAGAAAGACAAAAGAAAAGCCTTAGTGCAGATTGCCTGGAACACAAGAGATCCAATTCACCCTGCCTTGGTCCGTTATGAGAGACAGGAATACATGTGTAAAAAGAGAAAGCAAACAAAAAAAAAATCACATTCTAGTCTCAGTACCCTTAGCAAATGTCAGTATGGAAACAGTCAAAATTCTACAAATGAATAAGACATCCCAGGAGAGGGTGAACAACAGGTACTCTTATTGAATGCAAGGGTTTCACAGGCCTCAATCTCCTTGATCTTATACAAGGTCTGGCAGTTGTCCGTGGTCCCCTACTGCCACTGAATGCAGTCTGTTCCCTAATCACTAATAACTCTTGGCCTCACGCACCACCAAAATGAATGGAGGGAAGGTGAGAGGGATCAAAATCAAAATGTCTCTTTTTGGTTGTGCACCTGCACTTACTCTCCCAAATGGCATGGAGGCATTCTAGATTCAACTTTAGACATCAGCTGTAAAAGTGTTGAATAATGGTCACTGAGAAAACGCAGGAAGATTTATCGCTCCAGACTTGAAAACCAGAGTTCAAGAAGAAAATGGTTTTGTTGGTGAGGTTACAGAAGTGGTGCAGTTTTTTCCCCCATTTACAATATATATAAAAAGTAAAGTAAACAAACATGCAACAGTTTCTAGCTCTTTCCTGAGACACAGGTATACATAGAGATCCACGAGGTTTTTCCTCACACTATAAACATATCACACTCCTCACACTATCGCAACTATTCACTAAAATGCTGCTTGATTTAATATGACAGTTTGCATCTGTATCAACACCCCCCCCCCAGGATAATAGGCAGAATGCATAAACCCACCTTTTCCAGTCAATAAAAACTAAAAAAATAAGTAATCCTGGTTCTAAAACAAATTATCCAATGGCCATGTAGCGGACCATCTGGGGCCCTTGGGGTTCACCTCTTCCCACCTCCCGAGGGTTACCAGAAGATGTACTGCACTAGGTACACTGGCACCTGAAATAAACTATGCACTTCTATTTCCTGCATACAGTATTAGTATTTTACTCATAGAGTACAGCATTTACTGCTACTCCCACTGATCCCATTTGCCCCTTGTTCTTTCCATGCCCTCCCCTTTAAAATAATTTGTTTTATTGCATTTCATGGTTTGGGAATCGTCACTGCTTTTGGTGTCACTTGTTTTGGGGGCAGGACTGTTTGGGCAGTTTATACACTGTTTCCTAGTGGGTGATAGCCTTGTGTGTCAGCATCCAGGTTCCCCATATTGCCAGCTCAAGTGGAGGCACTGTGCCAAGTGAGGCCATTGGACCCAATGTAGCACATCTTCCGATAACTCAGGCTGACCCCTTCAGGAGGTGGCAAGAGGTGAACCCAGATGACCCCGGGTGGTCTGCTACATTGATGGCACTGCTGAGATTTCTATGCCAGAGTGCCCCCAAAACTATGACTTTGTGGGAAAGAAAATTTTGGTGATCGCCCCCCAAATTTCTGAATGGCCCTACAGGAGTTGGAATATCGGTGCCAAGGGGATGCCTAGACCCAAAAAGGCAATCCTGGGCATGGGGATCTCTGAAGGTACTAAAAGGGCCACTGTTTTGGAACCATTTAGAAGTCCACAGTTCTGCTTTCTAACTGGCCTGGCCCTGCTTTCTGGCCTGGGGCCAAGCATGTGATTATTTAGTGGGGCACTAAGCCCATTTTTCTGTCAGGTGCTTCACTGTAGCAGGCGGCCGTATGTTGCCACTCTCCCCACTGGTGTGCATGCGCACATGGTGCAGTTCTCTTTCCCAGTGTTGCTGCCTACCCTGGGACCAGGAAACTCTTTAGAATGCACCCAGTAGCATGATATGCAGTTATTCCCAGCTCCACTGCCTACTATGGAGTCAGGATAGTGAACGGATGTGGGCATAATCTAACTGGGTACCCATGGGGTGATATCCGTGATAATCCAAGGGGGAGCCCCGGTTAGCATCCCGGCAGGGCTCCTAGTAGAAACTTGAGTGCCCTGGTAGTCCCAACTTCTGCAGTCCTAGTGGACCACAGGGTAAAGACATCTTCCCTGGCACCTTGAGGAGGCAGTAAGGTAAATCCCAGATTGGGGGTTGGGGCTTACAGCTAAAATAAAAACTGAAACTTGGTTTGCTGACAGCCAGAGTGACATCCTCCACATACATACAATGAAAAAAATTTACCAGCCAACAGCCTTTTCTAACCCTTATTGGCAGGGTGAACCCCATCAGAATGAGTATACTACCATGGCTGCTATACTTGCTGTACCATTCACTTATTAAAATACCCCTAAACTTCCTTCGCATTATAAATACAATGATGGGTAGGTTTTTGTGGAGAGATAAAAATGTTAGACTGAACCATATTACTTTACCAGCTCCAATAAAATGGGTGGGAGATTTGTCTCACCCAGTTTCACTCTCCTCTATCAACTTGCCTACCTATCTTTTCTTTGTTGTCCAATGGGAAGGCATAAGCCTACCTGTTGGCATATGGAGGAAGCAGAACCTGGAAAAGATCTCATGCATGACTGTCATAGGGGCTTAGGTCAGGAAGCATAGGCAGACCAAGAGAAGTTATAAAATTCACAAGTAGCATTTTATTATTATCAGTAACAATAAAATAAAAAATAAAATTGTACAGGATATCTCTTCCTAAAGGCAGAACAAACAAAAATCCTTCATCAGACCCTCTCACGCAATTTAAATCTCAATCTCGCTATATTTCTTTCCAAACAAAACATTGCTCTCTTTGTATAAGATGTATAATGTAGCTAGCATGGAGGACAATAAGGACACCAAATTATCAGTAAACACTGGAGTCAGTAGAAGTGTGGGGAGGGCAGGAGAATCAAGGGGAATGGGGGGAGGTCAGGAGCAGTGTCTGCAGTAAATGGAGGGCCATGTGCATGAATGCCCACAGCCTGGGGAACAAAGTCCCTGATCTGACAGCCATGGTATCGGAGGCTGACCTGGATATTATAGCTGTTATTAGAGACATGGTACAATGGGAACCATGATTGGGACATAGCTATACCAGGGTATACTTTATTTAGAAGGGCAGGGGAGGGTAGAAAGGGAGGAGCGGTGGCTCTATATATCAAGGAGGGTATAAAGGCAACAGAGGTGCAAGGAATGCAGGGGGGGCAGAGGCAGTGTGGATCACCCTGGAGGCAGGCAATGGCATAGCCATTCACACAGGAGTAATATACAGACCCCCAGCACAAAGGGAAGAAATGGACAGGGATCTACTGGAGGCCATCCATGTGATGGCAGCCAAAGGAGAGGTGTTACTGATGTGCAACTTCAACCTGCCAGAAGTTGATTGGGGCACCCAAGCAGCTGCAGCAGCCAGGGGCAGAGACATCCTGGACTTCCTGCAAGGGGGCATGCCTCAAGCAGCTGGTGCTTGAGCCAACCTATGAGGAAGCAGTTTTGGACCTGGCACTAATCAATAGGGACAGAATTACGGATGTCAGGACAGGTGAACACCTGGGGTCCAGTGACCATCGCATGGTGTGGTTTAATGTGAGAACTACAACAGGGACATGCCACACAAAGGTGAGAGTTCTAGACTTCAATAGGGCAGACTTCATTAGAATGGGGGTATGTCTCAGGGAGACCCTAGATGGGGGAGAGAAACAAGAGGGAGTTAAGAGACAATGGGCCCATCTAAAAGGAGCCATAGTGGAGTCAATAAACCTTTGTATTTGGCAAATAGACAAAGGCAAAAGAAAGAGAAAACCACTATGGTTCTCGCAGAAGGTGGCAAGAAAAGTAAGAGCAAAAATTTAGCTTTCAGGAAATATAAGGAAACTCAAAATGCGAGGACAGGGCAGTGTATGTAGAAAAGCAGAGGGACGAAGGGAAGGCAGTCAGGGGCACCAAGGCAAGGACAGAAGAAAATATGGCAAAGGAAGTTAAAAAAGGGGACAAGACCTTCTATAGATATATTAGGAAGAAGAGAAGGGCCAGGAGGGGATTGTAAGGCTGAAAGGGGAGGAAGTGGAAGGGGACCAGGATAAAGCATCAATCCTGAACAAATATTTCTGTTCGGTTTTTATGGAGGGAGAGGAAGGGGAGGGACCGCAGCTAAGAAGCAGGATGGGAAGGGAGGTGGACAATAGTCCATTCAAAGAGAAGAGAGTCTTAGAAGAACTTACAAAACTAAAGGTGGATAAGGCAATGAGACCAGACAGGATATACCCTAGAATGTCAAAGGAGTTGTGGGAGGTACTGGCAGCCCTGTTCAGCAAGTCACTGGAAATGGAGGAAGTTAATGAGGATTGAAGAAGGACTGATGTAGTCCCTCTCCACAAACATGGGAGGAGGAGGAGGCTGGAAACTGTAGACCTGTCAGCCTGACCTCAGTGGTGAGTAAAATTATAGAATTTCTGCTAAATACAGCACCTTGAATCAAGTGGAGCACAAGATCCAAGGCAGTACGGATTCATGGCAGAAAAGTCATGTCAAACAAATATGATTGATTTCTTTGACTGGGTCACTAGGGAGGTGGATCGGGGGGAGTGGTGGATGTGGCCTACTTTGACTTTAGCAAGGCATTCAATGCTGTTCCACGTAGGAGGTTTGTGAATAAGCTGGGCAGTCTGGGATTGGGACACAAGGTGGTGAACTGGGTTGGAAATTGGTTGAAGAATAGAACGCAGAGGGTGATGGTAAATGGACTAAATCCGAGGTAAGGAGGGTGACCAGCGGGGTGCCACAGGGCTCAGTTCTTGGACCAGTGTTATTTAATATCTACGTCAGTGACATTGCAAAGGGGCTAGAGGAGAAGGTGTGCCTCTTTGCAGATGACACAAAGATATGCACTAGGGTAGACAGCCCAGAAGGGGTGGAGACAATAAGGAGGGACCTAGCTAAATTGGAAAATTGGTCCAGAGTGTGGCAGCTAGGATTCAGTGCGAAGAAGTGCAAAATCATGCAGTTGGGGCACAGGAACCCAGGGGAGGATTACATGATGAGGGGGAGATATTAGCAGCCACAGAACAGAAAAGAGATCTGGGGGTCATCATATCTGATGACCTAAAGGTGTCCAAACAATGTGCCAAGGCAGTGGGGAGAGCCAGTGGGATGCTGGCATACATATGCAGAGGTATTACCAGCAGAAGAAAAGAGATCATAATGCCACTGTACAGGTCATTGGTGTGACCTAATTTGGAATACTATATCGACTTCTGGAGGCCGCATCTCCAGAAGGACATAGACAGGGTGGAGGCAGTTCAAAGAAGGGCAACAAAAATGGTGCAGGGCCTGCACCATAGGTCACATGAGGAGAGACTGGAACTCAATATTTATACCCTGGAGGAGAGGAGGAAGAGGGGAGGCATGATAGAGACCTTCAAGTATCTCAAGGGGATTAATAAGGTACAGGAGAGCAGCATCTTTCAGAAGAGACGCTGCTCTAAAACAACAAGAGGGCATGGCATGAGATTGGAATGGGGTAGAGTAAGGGGCAGTGTGAGAAAGTACTTTTCCACGGAAAGGGTGGTGGATGCTTGAAATGGCCTGCCCCAGGAGGTGGTGGCAGCAAGCACAATGGGGGGATTTAAACATGCATGGGATTAGGGAACCCTTGAGTGGGGAAGGAGGGGCAGCAGCCAGTGACCAAGTTGGGTCAATAGCAGCTTATTAAAGGTAGGGTGTATGGCAGACTAGATGGGCCTAGTGGTCCTTATCTGCCATCAATTTCTATGTCTTTTCCTGCCATTTTAAACTCTTTATCCTGCTCTTATAAATTACATCTCCTGTTTTCCACAAAATGTTTCAAAATGGTGTCACTTTCCTTCCCGTGACAAGCCTCAAGAGTACATCTAGTCTCAACAGGTACAGCAAAATAGAACATTCTGTTCCAGAACTGATGAGCTGTTGACAATTTCTATAGACAAGCTTGTGGAGGTCAAAATTCATCTCCAGTTCAACCTCCCGTGTTACAAATTGTTATTTTTTTAAGAAACTAAATAGCTTTCTGCAATTATTTCAATAATGTTTCTACAAACCAAGGGATCTCAGGTTTACATAAAGATTCATGTATATTTTTTTAAGCACAGAGAAGTAAGGGGAGAAAGAAAGAAAGAACAGAAACAGCAGGCTCATGTTCAGAAATTTTAATTCGGCATCATGCCATTACAATTCAATTCAAATAAAAACATTCATAAAAAACATAAAATACTTTACAGAAATCATAAAATACATCTCACTCATGGCACATTTGAGTATTAATCAGATTTAGATTTATTATATGTAAGCACCAAAGAGACAGAATACTAACAAGTGTGCATCCTTATTAATCCATTTCTACAAATTATGCCTTCACTCTATTGATTTACAAGTGTACAGTAGACAAAAATCATCCCAATTTGCCTAATACAAAGACATCCTTTGTAGAGATGAAGAAAGGTACCATTTGATTGTGAGGGAGATCAAGACCACTCAAAACATCCCCTAACCAATATGACCTGCCTTTAGTATATAAGTTTTAGATCATCTTCCACATTGTTCCAACATTTACAAAAAGGGGTACTTATACCGTGTCGTTTTTGTTTGAACTGAGTATATTAAGCTATGTATATTTCTAATCTAAATCTATTTATGAGTCTCCTTGATCTTGGATTAGTTAAATATATTAGATAGGGTCCCATCCCATGTATAACTTTCATGCGTTTGTACCATTTAAACAATTTAAGTTCAGAGAGATGTGTTAAATTATTAGCTATTTCTATATTTCTTAATCTGGTCTTAACTAACAGGGTTATTTCTTCCCACAGTTTCAAATATATGTCCCATAGTAGATGCCCCATACCATTCGAGAATATAGCCTGTTTTATTAATTGTAAACTAGTGGAAGGGAAACCTTCAGTTGAATATTTAATTTCTTCTTCAAGATACCAGCGTGGTAAGTGAGACTCGTGCATAAGAAATAATTTGTGAATAAAATTTGTCTTCCTAAGGCAAGAGTAGAAATGGAGTACTGTCCCTATTCCATTTTCAATATACAGTAGTTGGAACTGATTGGGCGATCATTAAAACATACCTATATAATTTATTAAATAGGACTTCCACTTCCTTCAAGTTTGCAGAACCCCTAACTTCTGAAGCAGTCATGTATTTTTGCATTTAGAGCCTTTCGTACCCCAATAACAGCACTTTTCCCTACTTTAGCATTGGAAATCTTGAAGACATTGGAAGCTGTATTCATCTTAGATTGAATGAGCTGTAAATGCTCTTTCCTGCAGTTATTTTGGGAAAACCTAACACCTAAGTAATCATAATACTTTATTATTTCTATTTTATCCATATTTTTGGGTAAGTTCTATTCCTATTTCCAAATATCATAATCTTTGTTTTTTCTTTGTTAATTTTTAATCCATGGTCTTTACACAGCCCAGCAAAATGGTTCAACTTCCTCTGAAGTCCCAGAGCAGATGTAGAAAATAAAACCAAGTTGTTGGCGTAAGCCAAACATGGTACTCTTCTGGTACTCTTCTATTAGCTATTTTTGGTGAGTGATAGTCCCGGTCATAAAGCCCCTCCAAGATATCCTTAATATATACATTGAACAAAGTCAGTGCCAGAATGCAGCCTTGGCACTCGGCAAGGTTAGTTGGGAAATCTAAAGTATTTAGACCACGTTGACTATACTGAACCTTGGTCCATGTATTTTTAAGTAATCTGATTAGGATATTTAGTAAAACAGGGTCCAGACCATAGTTTTCCAGCTTTTTCAGCAGACTACGACTAATACTATCGAAAGCGGATGGAAAATCCACGAAACAGCAATATAGTTTCCCTTTTTTAATCTTCACATATTTCCATACCAGGAAATGTAGCACATGACAGTGCTGAACCATGGCTCTCCCGCGTCTAAAGCCATTCTGTAGTTCATTGATTATTGCTTTTTCATTCAGGCAATCTAATAATCTAGTTCATATAATTTTAGAAAATATTTTTGTGACATGTCAGTAAGGCTAATGGGCCGAAACATCTTGAGGTCCATAGGATCCCCCTTTTTTAAAAAATCAGAAATATAACACTTACATACCAACTTGTTGGAAAATCATGGCCTTGGACAAAAATGTTAAATAGCCCTTTAAAAATGGAGAGCCACCAGTCAATAAATGATTTATATATATATTGCCTATTATTAAGTTTGGTCCTGGTGCTTTATTAGACGCTAACGACAAAAGCGCATTGTAAATTTCCTCCTCCTGAATACATAATTACAGAAGGAAACATCATAGGGCTCTTATTGATTATGTTTGGGTAGCTATAGTTTCCTCTTCTTTAGAGAAATATAGACCAGAAAAATATATTACCCATATGTTAGGGGGAATAAAAGTTTCAAGTTTAGAAGAGTATCTGTTATAACCCTGGCTTACCATCTTTCAGAAAAGTTTCTCTCTTTTAGACACAGCCTTCCTCATGCTGTCCCATAATGCAAGATTATGTTTATATTGTTCAGTTTCTAATACTTTTTTGTACACTTTCCGTGCTAAATATATAAATTTATTCTGGTTTTTATTATATACATTTGCTTTTTTGCACTGTCTAAGGATTTTATTAAACTTATGTTTTGCCTTGCGCTATGTATGATTAAACCAAGACTTATAGTTTTAAGTAGTTTTATTTGATTAATTTTGCAAAAAGGTCTAATTAATGTGTTTATTTCTTGCCATAATATAAAAATATTTTTACTTAGGTTTTTGTCATCTTGTCCCTTTATGATCCGTGTTCTTATATCATACAATTGTTTTGTGTAAAAAAGGTTATTAAACAAGTTAGAGGTCCTGGGGTGCCACTTGGTTCTCTTCTGATTAATGATCTCTATCCCTTCATTTATATGCAGTATGTAGGTTAGTAGTCACTTTTTCTATTTGTCTAGTTTTAATCTGAACTTCCAGAGAGTAGTGTGTGGATTCTGACAGTTCTATGATTTAAAGAGGAAGTCTGGTAAAAAGTGCTGCATTGCATAATTAGAATCAGCCTACCCCTAGTAAATCTCATACCAAAAATTAGGCTTCTGTGTTACTTCGTTTTAAAGTTATGAGTCATTTTGTAACACTGATTTCACTCCCTGTTCAAAAAAGCCAGTTTCAGTGAAAAGCCACTGATGATGTCACAACCAGAACTCAAAGACTAGTGCTCTCTATCAGCAACCTTATAGGGCCTATTTCTTCAAAGTTATCGAAACTGTAGCTGTAGCATTTATTTAGAAAACAAAAACTGACACAGGGTTGCCTGCAGTGCTTGTGTTTCCAGAATGTTCAGATGCATGGTACTGTACCTTAGAATGCATCAGGAGGTGGTTTTGGAATGCAGCATTAAACCAAGGTATAGACTGTCAAAGTGATGCACAATTTTAGAATGTTGGGGGGACATGTAATTTCGGCATGTGGCATGGATGTGTCATCTCGCAGTGTGGTGGGACACTCAATCTCAGAATGCAACAGGGACACACATTAAAGAATTTAGAGGGGACTGGCAATTCTGGAATGTAAGTAAGCATGTACACTGTCAGAATATGGCAGGACATACCATTTTATTTTGAAACTGCTTGTCCTTGCAACATTCCAGAATTCTATGCCTCCACCACATTTTAAAATTGTGCATCACATCCTCACCACAATCCAACATTGTGCGTCCCAGTCATATTCCAAAATAGCACATCCTTGCCACATTCCAAAATTGCACATCCACACCACATTCTAAAGTTGTGTTTGTTTGTTTTTTTGCTCCCCCCAGTTCCAGGCTGGCCTCTCCTTCAGGCCACCTATGCCCCTCAATGCCACCCTGCTCCGATGCAGCCACCACCAACATTGCAGCCCCCCCCAGGGTAACCCAGCATAACCCTTCGCTGGATGGGTCCCCCTCCTCCAAGGGAGAAGGCGCTGGTGGGGCAGGCCAGTGCACACTTTCTTGGCCTGGGTGCTGCTGAGGTGGTCTTTGGACTGCTCAGAGTCTCATGGCAGCAGGAGACAGCAACCATCATCCAGTCGACCACAGAGCTCTTTTCCATTTGCTTCCCTGGGGGCATGGTGTGCCACTATCATCAAGGCATATGCTGATGTTCACCACACCCCATTAGTCAGCCAGACCCAGTGCATTGCTGTGCTCCCAGCCTCTGCCAGGAGTCAGCAAGTGCCAGTTTGCCTCCCCACCCTCCCCCTGAGAGAAGGTGAGTAGTCATCCGACGCTCGAGCCTTCTCTCCCCGGCCGGCCCTTCAGCATCCTGGGTCCGTTCCTGAACCCGGGTCACTGGTGTCGCAAGCAGAAATCCAACTGCTGCACCAAAAGGCTGAAAGTTGTGTTTCAGTGCCACATTCTGAAACTGTCACCATCACATTCCAAAATGGTGTCATTGCCACATTGTGAAACTGCACATCACCTCCACATTCCAAAATTGTGTGTCACCGCCACATTCCGAAACTGAGTGTCACCACCAAATTCTGAAACTGAGCATCACCGCTGCATTCCAAAAATGTGCATCATCACCACATTCCAAAACTATGCATTACTGCCACATTCTGAAATTGTGCATCACTGCCACATTCCGAAGCTGTGCATCACCACCACATTCCGGAGTTGTGCATCACTGCCACATTCCAAAGTCAAGCGTCACTGCCACATTCCAAAGTCATGCGTCACCGCCACATTCCAAAGTCGTTCATCACCGCCACATTCCGAAGTCGTGTGTCACTGTTATTATCTAGCCGCGGCACCGCCACATCTGAAGTCATGCAGCACTGCCACATTCCAAAGTGGTGCATCACTGCCACATTCCAAAGTAGCGTCACCGCCACATTCATAAGTGCTGTCTCACACCACATTCTGAAAATGTGTGTCTGCCACATTCAAAGTCATGCATCACTGCTACATTGTGAAGTCCTGCATCACTGCTGCATTCAGTAAGTGCGTCACGCTACATTCAGTCATCGTCACTGCCACATTCTGAAGTCGCAACACTGACACACTCCAAGCAGCCAGCACCACCACATCTAAAACTGCATGGTGGTACACCACCACATTACTTAAACTGTACGACTGTGCATCACCACCTTCATTCTGAAACTGCGCATTACTGCCACATTCCAAAACTATGCGGTACTGCCACATTTCCAAACTGCGCATCATCGCCACATTCTGAAATTATGCATCATTGCCACATTCAGAAACTGCACATCACCATCATATTCCAAAATTTGTGTCACCACCACATTCCAAAACTGTGTCATTGCCACATTGCAAAACTGTCACTGCCACATTCTGAAATTGTGCGTCAGTGCCACATTCCAAAACTGCATGTCTCTTCTTCATTCTAAAATTGTACCTGCCTGCCACATTCTGAAATTGTGTGTAAACTTCCATGCTCCAGTATTGTCTGTCATTGTCACATTCTGAAAATGCGCATTCCCACCATATTCTGAAACTTCACTTCCCCACCACATTCTGAAGATGAGTGTCACTGCCACATTCAAAAATTGCATGCTCAAGTTACATTCTAAAATGATGCATCCCTGCTTCATTCTGAAATTCCATGTGGTTACCAGATTCTGAAACTGCGTCACTGGCACTTTCTGAGATTTCATGTCCACGCCGCATTCTGAAATTGAATGTTGCCACCACAATCTGAAATCAAGCATACCAACTACGTTTTGAAATTTTGCATTACTACACCACATGCCAAATTAATCTATCCCTGATATTTTACGAAATTCATACCCCTACCACCTTCCACAACTATGTGTCTCTCGCATTTCAAAATTGTGTACCTCTGCCACATTCTAAAGCTATATGACACAGCCACATTAAGAATTTTAACATCCCTGCCATTTTCCAAAATTGTGTGCCCCACCTACTTTCTGAGATTGTGTCATTGCTGCATTCCACAGTTGCAGTCTGGTGACATTTTGAAATCTCATCCTTGCACTATTGTAAAAATTGCACGTATTTTTGTCATTCTAAAGCCATGTTTGTTGCTGTAGTCCAACTCCTCTCCCCCCAATCACATTCTTAAATACTGTACTTTGCATCTGCACATTATGGAAATGCATACCCTGACTCACTCATTGTCAGTTTTCCTTTTCCAAATATTTAACCCAACTGCAGTTTTATGTAATGTGGGAGAAATGAGTCTTGTAAGTTAGTGTGCAAGAAGGACAAGGCTGTGAGTTCTGGTTGTGACATCATCAGTAGCTGTTTACTGAAACTGGCTTTTTTGAATAGGCAGTAAATTTAGGGTTGTAAAATGACTTGTAACTTTTAAACAAAGTAACTTAGAGATCTCATTTTTGGCATGAGGCTGACTGGGGATATGCTGATCCAAATTCTGAATTTACTGATGATAGAAATTTTGGCCAGACTCCCTCTTTAAGGTCATGTATTAATTTAACAGCTTCCATGTTTGTCCACACTAGCTCAATAGTAGATGAACCCTGTATACCAATTTATGTAAATTTGCCTTCAGCGTCTTCGGGAGGTGTCAGTTTAGTACACAAACATTTAGTTCTGACATGATTTTATGTAATTATTTCCCTCATGCATTACCTTTTAGGTCTTTAGAGGCTCTGGTACTGGTTACCCTTGGGTTTAAGAGGGATTGATAAGGGGTATAATAATTTTGGGTTTTATTCCTTTGATGTACTGTGGGAAGTCTTATGCTGAAATCACCCAATGCTAGTATAGCTATACTATCCATTATTTCAATTATATTTTCAAGTGTCACCTTCAGTTGAGAGGAGACATCTGTTCTCCCCCAATTTGGGGGGAGATAAACATTCACAATTATTAGTGTTCAGTGTTCTCTTTCTAATAGAAGTGTCAGAATATTTTTTAATGTACCATTGAGTTTTTTGGATTCTGTAGTTTAATGATGTTCTAATATAGGTTAACAACCTTCCCTTATAGTGTCCAAATTTCTTTACCTTAGAGGCAGGTATCAAAAAAATAAGATATCTGGTAGAAGTGGTAATGAGTTCTCGGCACACCATGTTTCTTGTAAACATATGACATTATGTGATACTAAAAAACCGTATGTAAGGATTTCCCACCCCTGCCTTTTTACTAAAATGACAGGTGGCCTGCTGTTGACGTTGGCAGCAATACCTGGTGGGGGACCTGGGTTCGGGGAGGATGAGGTTACCTGGCACAAGGGACCTAGGTTTGGCTACTCTGCACAGGGGCACCCAAGTAAATCCAACTACAGGAAGCAATAACTGTAATGTCCAGAACCAGGATTGGGATTTTTCAGTGTGGCTTTATTCAAAACTAGATGAAACATGACAAAGCATTGTATGGTCCCCCAAGGGGCTACATTCACTATGTATGCAGATAGAGACTAAAGGCGATCCATTTGAGAATGAACACATTTTTTCATTGTCTGGCTCTGGACCCGCCAGGCACTCAGCCCGGACTTTGCATGCGCTTTGGATACATAGCCCGACTGGCCCGGCTCCCCTGCCGGCCACTTGACTGACGGTCCACTTGAGAATGAACCCAAACTTTACTTGGAAAGATTCCCATCAAACAAGGAGGCTCCCAAACTGTGGCTCCCCACACCACTTAGAGTCTGCGACTCCTAGAGAGATTTGTTTTCGTACTTCCAATCGAACTCCCATCAAACAAGGAGACTCCCATCAAACAAGGAGTAATTTTCCCATCCTGTGGCTCCCCACACCACTTAGAGTCTGCAACTCCTAGAGAGATTTTCAAGTTGCAACACACGTCTGGGTACCCACCTCATCACTGGCCAAGTGCATGAGGCAAGTAGCAAATCACAGAAGAAATCCGTAGAGGTGGACCTGGTTACTAAAGATGGGGGGTGTTCCCACCTCCAGCTCCCACAGCCCATACCTGACCATTTCTCTGGACAAACATAAACTTAAACCTTGAAATGTAGATTAACGGTGGATGACCTGAAGCACCCCCTCTACAGCATTACTTGAAATCCAATAAAACTTTAGACTGGTTGACTGCTCCATTTGTTCATCCCAGTAAACATAGTTCTCCCAAATAGCAGTCCACATTCATTTCCCAACTGAAGAAAACAATTTGTTTGCCCCTTCAAATGGAGCCAAACACTCACCCATTCGTTGCAGGTGCCCCACAGGCGTAGTAACACTTTCTTTGCTGTCATACAAGAACAGACTGACAAAAACCAGGCAGCTTCCTTCCATAGTGGGCAAAAGGGGATTGCCTCTGGGACCCACAGAGAACTTTTCCTCCCCCCCTGGAGGGAGGGGGGCACTGAGACCGGGGGAGCAGTCTCCACCACTTAAAAAGTAAAACAGGACACTTCCTTCTTCCTTGTAAACAAACTGAAGACTGAACTGACTTCCTTCCTGTTTGCTTTAGGACAAACTGAAGAATGACCTTGAAATTTCCCAAAGTTCTAAACTCACTTCCTGAGCTGTAGATTCCAATGTGGCTCATGCAGCTGCGACAGTTCTATGGTGATGTCATCTCTCAAGTCTCAGCTGTGACTGAGAACAGAGTGAGACAGTGTAAAACCCATTTAACTGGAGTTTCACAAGCTGCCTTCCCTGCCTACCACTAGATCTTACTGGGATTCTAGTAACCCCGGGTAACAAAGGGGTTACACTTAACCTCCGGATCGGCCACTTTAATATGCAGTCCCTCATTATTCCAAGACGCTGTTTTAATTAAGCTTTCTGGAGGTGTTTGTTTAGTGTCTCTTTCCTGTTTTTGATTCAGTATGTGTCAGTCACATTCAGAATGCCTTAGTAATAAGAAACTATTTTGTTTCAGAATTGCCTCATGGTCTTTTAATGCCCTAGGGCTTGTTCCCCCAGAGTTTTCCACTGTTAGTTCTGCTTTTTGTTGCTGTACTTTCTGGGGTTGAGTACCAAGTGTCTGTGGGGTCACTGTGTATGCCCCGAACACATCCCGTTTAAATGCAAGTTAGCACTGGTCTGGTTATTTGTGTAGTCTTAAATATAATGTCAATCTGAGAAGCGTCAGCATATTGTTTGTGAACCTTTATTGAATCACAGAGTTTATAGCAATATTGATAAGCAGAAATCGTATGAAAAAGGACAATATTTTACTCCTGATCTTGCCTACTGAGTCTTCCTTTGAGATTTCCCAACTAAAAATAGACATTGTCTTACAGTCCCACTGCCCCTGTCATTTTTTTCTCATAAGTTTTTCCCTTCCATTTTCTTTACCACCTTCTTTATGTTTTTGGGTGGTTCTTTGTGTTCCCCTAGTCTTTATAACTGGTACTTTCTGTGGGGAAGTAATATGAATTCCACTCAGTTTTAATAGAAGCTCCATCTTCCATATGGCATTTGCTAAACTTTATGATTGGCAGTATAATAGGACACAGTCTTCATATGCTAAGTTTGGTGGTCTTGTGATATAATTCTCCTCTTCATTATCAGGTAAATGGAGCAAATGTATCATCCATTTTGTTAAAATCGCCCGAGACTCTTTTTCTAATTTTGGTCTGTACAGTTATCCCTCTGTACAGACAGTTAGTGAGACTCCATATGGAGTACTGCATGCAGTTCTGGAGACCTCTTCTCCACAAGGACATAGACAGGATGGAGGCAGTCCAGAGGAGGGCAACTAAAATGGTGCAGGGTCTGCACCAGAAGCCATATGAAGAGAGTCTAAAGGAGCTTAATATGTATACCCTCGAGGAAAGGAGAGAGGGGGAGACTTGATAGAAACTTTCAAGTACCTCAAGGGAATCAACAAAGTCCAGGAGGGTAGCATCTTTCAGAAAAAGAGATGTGCAAGAACAAGGGGGCATACTTTGTAGAGGGGGGGACGGCTCGGGGCAATGTGAGGAAGTATTTTTTCACAGAGAGGGTGGTGGACTTATGGAATGGCTTTCCTAAGGAGGTCATGGGGTTAAAAACAGTGGGGAAATTCAAGAATGCATGGGACAGACATAATGCAATGCTGGTGAGGATTAGGAAGAAGTAGGCTGTTGGTTAACTAGGATCTGCAGCTTATCAAATAGGTAGGGAAATGGGCAGACAAGGTGGGCCAAGCGGTCCTTATCTGCTGTCAAAGTCTATATTTCTATGGTACCCCATATATTTCTATTAAGTATTTTGTATCCTTTTGATTTTCATTTTTGAATATTCCAAATGAAGTAAGTATATAATTTTGATCCGGCTCTTTGCTAACTTCATCTTTTTGCTCCCCTAGGTCCTCCGCATGGGGGACTCCGGGATGTTTGTTGGTCTTGGTGTCCTTCCCTGCAAAATCCTCCTCTTGATTCACAATAGTGACATCCCTACTAGCTGTCCCTGTCAGTGGTTTAGCCAATGGTTCTTTTTCCATAGGTATGCTTCCAGAGTCCTTTATGCTTACTGGCTTTATTCTTTCCTGTCTCACCCTTATTTCTTTTCCTTTTTCCTGTATTTCTTTTCCTTTCCCTCCCTCCCTCTCTTGGTTTAGCTATTTCATTCTGTTTACCTTTTTTTTGCTTTCCGGAACTTTTCACTTTATGAGGTGGTTTAACATAGCATCCGCAAATCTTTTCTTTGTCAAATGGTGGAGGGAGGTTTGTTTGAATTGCTTTGTTTTCTTTAGACAAGGGTAATGCCACATTAGTTTCATTTTGTACAATAGAAGAATAGTTTATGTTTGAATTATTCTCACTTCATTTATTCAGTATCACTTGGTTGTGGAAAACATCTGCTCTTAAGTTAGATACCTCCTCTTTAAGTGCAGCCAGGTTGTCTAAAATTACAATATTTGCATAATATGGATTTTTTATGATTTCTAGCATTTGCTTTGAGATAGTCGAACAAGAGGTAAAATCTCCCTCATCCATAAAGAGTTCCTTATTGTATTCTATCTGTGCTTTATTATGATTTGCAGTGTGTCAGTTAAATTTTGTCTCTCTAATGGGGGACTCCATGTTAGTCCTATTTTCAGGCAGTTTTTCTCTGATTTCTTCCCCATAACGATTTCCAATTTTTTTTAGTCCTACTATTGTTGTTGTTCTTGAATTATAGTTGCCATATCATGCCTTCCTTCTGTTTCTTGGCCTACCTGAGTGTTTCCTCCTTTTGTGGGTCTATATAGGAGTGTGAACAATAAGATGTTGAAGAAATGGAGAGTTTGGGGCTGTTTTCATAATCGGATGGGATGCATGGTGAAAAAACAGCCAATGAGCAAAGCCTCTTGATTTTTCCCATTTCATTTGTATTAGGCTCCTTAGGATCCCATCCATAGTCTGCCAGGGAGATTCCTACCGGAGTTCCTGTTCCTCAAGAGGAATTTAAAGTTTTTCCACTACAACTCATAGAGTCTAACTCTATCACCCATTTTCTGCCTTCCGCATTCATTTTTTGAGTTTTAGGGAGAGGGGTAGATGAGGAACTCTGTGGTAAAGTCCCAAACCAGCCCCCAGACCAATTAGAAGTACACGGTAACATCTCCACGGATCCCCTTAGTATAGCCTCAGCCCTAAACTTCGCTTTCACTAATCTCAACCATGTCCTCCCCTCTAACTTCTTCGACCCCCACCTATCCAGGCCCACCCCCCCCTTTCTCCTTCGTTACACCTACGCATTCTCTCCCCCGAGGCTGCCAAACCCTACCTAGCCAAAGCCATTAGCCACTCACTCTGTTGCAGTGATTCCCTAGACCTGAGACTTCTTCGCCTTACTCTCCCAGAAGTCCTTTACCCATTCACTCATATTCTCAATCGCTGCCTTTGTCAAGGGAAATTTCTCTACCGCTGGAAACTGGCCTCCATTACCCCTATCTATAAGAGTGGGGACTGCACCTCCACTAACAAATACTACCCTATATCCATTCTCCCCCCCCCCATCTAAAGCCTTAAAGCACATTGTTGCCGACCAAATCACTGACCACCTCACAAAATACAATATTCTCTGCAACCAACAACATTGCTTCCGTAAGGGGCATTGTACCACCACCACCCTCCTCGATTTCACCTCACATGTCCACTCCGCCTTGGATCATGGCCACCTCACAGGAGCTATCTTCGTGGACCTCTCTAAAGCTTTTGATACTGTCAACCATGCCCTCTTGCTGAACACACTCTCCTCCAGTGGTTTCACCAATGATACTTTAAACTGGTTCGCCAGCTATCTGTCAGATAGAACACAATAGGTCAAGGTAGGCACTGTCCTGTCCCCTAGCCTCCCTGTCCACTCCGGTGTTCCACAAGGGTCAATTCTTGGCCCTCTACTTTTCAGCCTATGTCTTAACTCCCTCCCATTGGCCGTCTCCAGCAGCCTGCTCCTCTATGCAGATTACGCTGTCCTGTACGCCTCCGATCCCAACCCACCTAAACTCCACCAAACACTCCAACATTGTTTTCATGAAGCAGAATGTTGGTTCACCACCCAGTGACTAATAATCAACTACAAGAAAACAAAAGTCATGATCTTCTCACATACATGGAACCCCGTCAAGAACCACTGTCCCCCATTTCTCACTATCAACCACACCCCTCTAGATCGAGTTAACAACTTTAAATACCTAGGAATTACTCTAGACCCAGCCCTCAACTATAAGCAACATGTTCTCCACCTAGTTTCTGACCTTAACTCAAGATTAGGTGTGCTTTATCGGTACAAACATTGCCTCACTCCTGAGGCTCTACGGCTCACCGTCAATTCCTCTGTCCTCTCCCTCATAGACTATGGTATTACCATATACAGTGCAGCCCCCACTTCTGCACTAAACAGACTCCACCTTGCACTCAACAAAGTCTGCCGTCTCATCCTCGGATGTGATCATCTCACTCACACCTGTTCACTCTACAGCTCCACAAAATGGCTAAACGTAGACAGCAGAATCAGGTATCACACCTGCCTAATGACAAAAAAGATACTTCTAGGTCTCGCCCCTCCCACTCTCTCCTCTATTATTCACTCAGCATCACCAGTCAGATCCACACATAACTCGGACAAGCCATTACTTTTGGTACCCCACCCTCGAACCTCCTAATTTCAAAGAACTTTCAGTTACCAAGTCCCTTACTGGACTAACTCTCTACCTAGCCAAATAACCAACGAAACAAGGCTACGACCTTTTAAATCTAGACTAAGGGAGCACCTCCAGGACTCTAACATATGTGAATGCCCCAGACGCTGTCCTGCAGTATGTTATCCTATACTGCACCTAACTGCTTCCGATCCCGGTGTCAAAACCCCACCTATATTACTATATGACTATCAGCCTGTTACAGAACTACTGCAACTATTTGGCTGTGCTAAAATGCTGAATCATTTAATATCCTGACTTTAAGCCTCCTACTGATCAACCTTGACTGCCATGTAAATGTAATGTAATGTATTTTAATATGTATTGTAATGTACTGTCATCTCTTTTGACAAATGTTGCACTGTACCTTAATGTATGACGTAGAACCTTTGTAAATGAGTCTTTGACTCAAAGGTCTTTCTGAATATCCCCATAAATAAATAAAAAATAAATAAACTGGGAGTTTCCAGATTTATGTGATTTGTAATTGTTTTATTTGTTTTATTCCCTCATTATGGTTTTGTGTTTATCTTCCCTTTGGTTCTTTTTGATTCTTCTTTATAGGGTTTATATATATATATTTTTTGGGGGGACCAGATTTGTTTGATAACTGGTTACTATGTTTTTATCTATTGCTAGAGAAAGATTGTCCCACTTCTTGTAGCAGCCATTATAATTTCATATGTTTGCCAATATAACAGTTGAAGCTGTTCTTATTATTACTCCTTATGTATAGAATGGTGATCACAATTGTGCTTATATTTCAATTAACTTATTATATATAAATACCAGATTCAGTATTTAATCAGATCTACCAAATTGATTAACCTGTACTATTTAGCCTGCAGGTATCAGATGCCACAAAATATCTATACATATATGGGATACAAAAAACATACAGTATGTCAGAATAATTAGCTCGAGTTACTGAATAAATGTCATATAAATGTAATATAATATACATTTCACATTCATTTATAGTGCATAAAGTGTCTAGCCCATATATAGAGTTGCAATTATCGTAATCATTGCCAACTGTATCCTAGATAATTCAGCACAGTATAGTATTAAAAGTATTTTGGGAGAATCTCCTAGTGTGTTCAGGATATATTTCTCACAAGCAGACTATTGCACAACTAGATATAAAGCAGCAAGGGGAATAAACATGTTTTCATAAACAGAATAAAAACGTTTACAAAATCCATGTTAAATCTAGAAGAAAAATACTGTTAAATCTGTCAGGGCTTCAATTTTTAGACAGTCAAACTTCTCTTTAGTCCAGATGCTCAAAATACCAGTTCGTTCAAAATTCTGTAATTAGCTGACTTCTTCAGGCAAATGCTCAGTTGAGCAAATTCGCTAAATGTTCCTGTATTTCCAGTGGCAGAAGACAAGGATGGCAACCTACAGCCTTATGGTGATTTGGACCCAAAAGAGGTACAAGTTCTTTATATTACTTCAAGTCAGCTGGGCCGATCTCCAGTTTCAAAAAGCCGACATAAGGGAAGCGGTGAGGTACTTTTTTCAGCAGGAAGGGCCAACCTGAGCTTAAAAGCACAAAGAGATCTGGAGAACTGCTCTCCTTCCCTGGGAAGGGGGGGATCACTGCACCAGCACCTGAGTGCCCCCTAGCAGAGGCTGGGGAGCAGGGCATGTATGCGCATACAAGGGGGAGGTTGGGTGCAGATGCCTCGAGGGGAGCGTGCGCAAGCTGCCTTGGCCAGCATCAATGCACACATCTGAATCCAGAGGGAGCCTAAAAAAATAGAAAAATCCCCTCCTCAGTGCCTCCATGAAGCCGCCTCACCATCCCTCATTCACTGTCAGGCTGACTCCCGTTCCAGATCCATGTACGTGACACTTTGGCCGGTGGCACGGCCCCACCCTGGGGGACAAGCCAGGGGGCAGGGAGGATGGTTGATTTGCGAGTGGGGGGCGACGGGAGCCATGACCTGGTGGAGATCTGGCACTGGAGCGGATAAAAAAAAAAAAAAAAAAAGAATCTAGATAGTCTAAACTCGGTCCCTCAATTCAGGGTTAAAGCTGTGTGCTGATAACTAGGTTGTAGGAGCGGGTGTAGCTATAATGGCGAATCTAGTTTAGGAATGCCACACATGCACACTTGTAGCCACTTCAATTTCAAATTTGCATGGGCCCACAGGATTGGAGAATGAGCAGGCACTCAGGTATTTCTGCAGTTCAAGGACTAAAGGTAATTAAAGGTAAGGTAGTTAAAAGTGAATTTTAAACAACAATGTGCTTGTGGTTACAAGGGTAATTGTCCTCAGAACGTAATAGCATTTCAATAGCTTGTCAATTAAGAGCAATCCAAAGCCAGAAATCAAATTATTTAGATCTCTGAGGCTTTTCCAAACATATGAGTAAGTGTGCAAATATACAAGTGTGCAAAAGTCTGTACTAAAAGTATATAAAATAAACAATCCAAAAAGTTAAAATAGGATTAGCAAATAGATACTGGACTTGTCCAAGAAGGAGATGTGAGAGGTATGAGAGGACAAAAATATTTTAACCAGCTCAGGTACACCAGTAAATGCAGTGGTTATGTAGTATTTGTATAGCTGAGTTAAATAAATTCATAGCTAGATTTCTTAAGACAACTGGCCGTCTCCAGGGCCACCCTGAGAGTTCTGCCTCGGGAGCAGGCTTCTCCACCGCACTGGACTCTGGCACCAAAAACAGACCCACAATGCAGAAAGAATATAGCTTTTGGTTCATCCACACAAGTTCGTCTGGAAAGGACACTGACAGTAAGTCCTTCCACAGCAGACTCTCCTTTACACTCCTTTTATTTTGTGCAAACACACAGGCAATGGTGGCATACCTGTAGGAGGCAAAAGACAAGCGTGTTAGCATCCCTGCTACTCCCGCTCTCAGCAGATTAGCGTGCAGCTGCGCAGTCTCTCCTCAAAACAGCAGGTGAAGGAGGGAAGATATTGGGAAAACTGTGGAACCATCAGAGTGGCCAATTCCTAGATGCCACAAGAAAATTTGATTGTACAGACAGGCAAAAGACAGACAAGTGGCAGAATGGAAGAAGCCAAAATAGATCCTTGCTTTTAACTCTCTCTCTGCATGACAAATGGGACAAGGTCCTACCCAACCCTGTCACAATGGCCGACCGAGTCCTGCTGTTAGAACTATACGTGTTAAAAAGGTGGCCACTCAACCGACTCTATGGTGCCGAACGATGTGGATAGCTCTGGCACGCTGGCGACCAAGGTTTCCACCCGAGCCCAGGACATCAGGAGCAGAGGCTGGCAGGGAGGACTCATACAGCATCTTTTAGACACTTTCCTTCCAGGGGAGGGTGGGTGCTACATCACTCTCTCACAGCTCCTGGTGGCAGCTAAGTGGTGGTGCCATTGACAGCATGGGTGACCACGTGTTGTCAAGCACCTCTCCAGGCCAGCCGAGGCATGCACCACCAATAGGGGAAGAGACCCGGAAAATGGTGGCCATGGTCCCGGATGATGGCATCGGGCTTGCTCCTTATGCCGCCCCGAGCCACATAGTGATGGACTGTTTCTGCCCCTCCTCCCAGCAGCCCCAGGTTAGCTTCCCCCACCAGGGTCTGCCTGAGTAACAGATGTGCCGGATAGGTCAGACCTATGGAGATCTGATGGGCAATATGCAGCAACAGCCTGCACTGCCTGGGCGGGACGGGAGGAGAGTCCAGTGTGAGAAACTTGAAGGAGTGGAGCCGTGGCAGTTGGAAGGGTGCAAAAAAAAAAAAGGAAGGTGGCCACTTCTTTAGAACAACAAAAGCCAGGGCCTGGTTGCCAGCACATAGGACAATAAGCTGTAAACCTCAGCTTTCCTCTAAAGCATCTCTCTTATCTGTGATGCCACAGTCTGACCCTAGGTCCAAAAATATGTTACAGCAATTATTGGAGAAAGGAGTGGGATTAACTGAGCACCTATATGTGGGAGGGATATTACACTTTTTCACAACTCTTTTTTTTTTTTTTGTAAATATGTGTTTATTAAGTCAGCTTGTGCATACAGTTACAGTATTCGCAATAAAAATTGCTGTCACGTACATTCATAGTGTTAGGTTTTCATTTATTTCACACACATGTCCATGTCAGGTTGTATGACTGTTTTTGTTTCACTCCTGGCCACTCCCCCACAGTACAACATGTGGGGAGTCTAGCCGGACTGGGGTGATCAAAACTTGAAAAAAACAACTGTGTACACGGGACTGCGGGAAATACTCTTATGAAGCTGAAAAATACCCCAAAGCCAAAACTGGGGGGGGGGGGGAGACTGTGGGAGAGGAGGAACCCAGCTCCGAGCAACAGTCCCTACTAAGAGGAGGTAATTTAAGGTTTTTAGATTTTAATTGCTATTTGGCCTGATTGCCTATACTATATTTTGTGGTTAATGGTGTTTAGAGCCACCATGAGGCTTATTCATGGAACAAAGGTGGTGTCATTCATTATTCATGGTGTATTGGAGCCAGCTAGTCAATCTTGATGAGCACAGGTCCTCCCTGTTGTTGAGAGAGTGTGTTATTTTCACCATTCAATAAATTTGGTTAACTGTGTTTCGCCACAGGTTGACTGCGGGAAGGGTCTGGGTAAGCCAAAGCCTGGTTATGTTTTTTTGGCCACAGTTATCAGGATGCCCATGAAGTAGCAAGAAATAGTGTCTCATAAACCTCTGGGGTACTGGAGCATGAGAAACATCTCCACCGTGAGTTGAACCTGCTTGCCAAAAAGTTCCCCCAGCTCTTGTTCCAGGTCTTGGAAGAAAGAGAACAGATTGGGGAAGGACAATATTATGAGGATGAGATGGGCCTTGGGCTCCTCACAGCACCTCCGACAGGAAGCATCATGTGATGCTATGTAGTGTGCTGTGACTGTTGGAGTCCTTCCAAGCATATTCCCTCCAGTGGTGAGAGCTTGTAATTTTCTAGGTGAGTTGGCATACCCTGTGCCACTCTTGTTCTGGGATCACCCTGTCCAGTTTCTTCTCCCAGTTCATGATAACTTCCAAGGGGAAAAAGCCCATGGAGTCAGTTAATGACCTATGGAGATGAGAGATCGTATGATCTGTGAAGCCTAATTGCAGGAAATATATAGAATACTGAACTATGGAAGGATGAGTGTCTGGTGTGCAGGCACTCAGTGGTAGTGTTCCAATAAAGTGTCTTAGCTGTAAGTACAGTATCTATAGAACTTGGACTGATGGAGCCCAAAACTTTCTTGTAGTTCCAAAAAGGATTTCCGAGTGGCCCCAGCTATGAACTGGTACAGGTATTGTAGGGAATAGTGTTACCAGTTCCAAAATGTAGGATCCATCCGAGCTGGGGGGAAGTGTTCTAATAATGTGATGGGGCAGAAAAGGAGGAGAAAAGGCGATAGAAAGAGATTTCTTTTAATTGTATGCCATACTTTGGTCTGACTACGCAGCCATAGGTTGAATGGTGGAAGCACCATGCTGGAAATGGCTTTGTGATACATGGCTTTAGCAAATGCCTGGTTAGGGAAAATCTCCGTTTCCAGTCTCAGCCACATAGTTGGAGTTCTTCCCAAGTGACAGTATAGTATGCATCTCAGGTGAGATGTCCGGTAATAAAGCTTCAGGTGGGGGAGTACAAGTCCTCCCCTGTCTCTGGGAAGGAAGAGGGCCTGCAGTTTGATGTGTGGTCTCTGGGTGATATTTCCCTATTCCAACAATGGAAGGGGGAGAGACTGAGGTAAAGTGAAATGTTTCGTAATAAATAAAGTGCTTGTGGTAAAGTTTTCATTCAGACCACTTCAATGCATTGTGTTAGACTAAGAGGAGAATGTTCCAATTTGCCAGGTCCTGTGACAGCTGAGTGGTAAAGGGCAGGTAGTTTCTGGTATATGCTTCTTCAAGGAGCTTAGTTATTTGTAGCCCTAGGTATTTAAATTTTTTCATTTCCCAAAAGAAAGGGAAATCCTCCTTTGTGTGCTTGGATGGGGAGTAATTAAAGCAGATGAATTCTGTTTTGGAGGTGTTAAGTGTGTACCCTGAGATCTTACCATACTCACAGAGAGTTGGGAAGACCACAGAGAGGGATTCCTCTGGCTGACCGAGAACAGGGCTATCTGGTGCACCTTGCCTCCAACCTCAATCCCTTGCACTGTCATTGCCTCTCTGATGGCCTGTGCCAAAGGCTCAATGTACAGGGCAAAAACTAATGGGGACAGGGGACATCTCTGCCTTGTGCTCATTTAAGTGGGAAATGTGCAGAGTGATAGCCATTGATCTTAATACGAGCCTGAGGTACACTGTAAATACTCTGGAAGAGGCTGATGAAGGGGCCTGAGAATCCCAGCCATCCCAGCACTGCATATAGAAATAGCCAGGAGACCCAATCAAATGCCTTCTCAGCCTCAAGGCTGAGCAGGATGGATAGATCAGCTGAGAGTTGCATCTTGTGCGCTACATGCAAAGTGCAGCTGTTATTGTCCATTGTAGCATGTGAGCGAACAAATCCAGTTTGTTCTAATCTGATTAGCTGTAGTAGCAGACAAACCAAACGTCACACCAGTATAGCTGCTTAGTATTTATAGTCAATGTTAAGCACCAAGATTGGTCTGTATGAGGAGCATAACTCGGGGCTTTGACCCAGTTTAGGGAAAACTGAGATTGCTGCCAGTGACCATGAGGGAGGCAGAATCTCCCCAGCCAGGATGGTGTTCACTGCCAGCAGTAGCATTGGTGCACCTGTTCTCTGGTGGTGGTCTATAATTCTGAACTGCACCCATCAGGATCCATGGATTTAATGGTTTTTGCATCTCTAATCATAGATTTCAGCTCCACCTGTGTGACCGGAGTCACAAGCCTGGTGCCCTGGTCAGAGGAAACTGTCGGTAGAATGAGTAGGATCAAGAATGCGTTTATCTCTTCTGCAGAGGCCTCCATTCTGGAGTGTACTTTTGCTGATAACAGGAGCAGAACGCACTTGCAATATCATGGAGTTTAGTTTGCTCAACTCCAGTGCCAGAATGCCAAATTCACAGAATGGTTGCTAGTCGCCTCTGCTAATACAGTTGGTATGCCAGCATTAGGGTTGCTGTGGGGTCCACTTCATAAAAGTGTTGCCTCAGGAAGGTTAGTGCTATTTCAGTTTGCTGAAGACACAAAGCATCACGATCCACCTTGATCTGCTTCAGCTGGGGTAAAACAGATGCAACTGGTGTGCCAGTTGTAGGAAATGCAGAGTCTCCTCAAGGGTGCTCTGGTGTGCTTTGCAGGTCTTTTTCTGGGCTGGGTTGTACTAAATAATGTGGCCTCTCGGGTCTGCTTTCATGGCATCCCATCAGATAGGGTGTGATACCTCATTTGAAGGGTCATCGTGGACATAGTCCATGATTTTCTTTTGCATGAAGTCTTAGAATTCAGGGGATTTTAGGTGATATGAGTTAAAACACCATCTTGTTTTGCATCTCTGCAGGCCCAGATTCCAGTAGGAAGTTATTGGAGCATGATCAGCATGGGCTATTGCACCCAGCTTGCACCCCGTTAGATTACTAAGTTCTTGACCAGGATGTAACAGTGGTCGATGCGCAAGTAGGTTTCATGGACATTGGAATATGAAACAGAAACATAGACTTTGACGGCAGATAAGGACCGCTAGGCCCATCTAGTCTGCCCATTTCCCTACCTACAGGTTAGGCCACAGATCCTAGTTAACCAACAGCCTATTTCTTCTTACCCCCCACAAGAATTGCCTTATGTCTGTCCCATGCATTCTTGAATTCTCCCACAGTTTTAGACCCCACAACCTCCTCAGGAAGGCTGTTCCATGCATCCACTACCCTCTCTGTGAAATAATACTTCCTCACATTGCCCCTGAACCGCCCTCCTTCTATCTTTAAATTGTGTCCCCTTGTTCTTGCACGTCTCTTTTTCTGAAAGATGCTACCCTCTTGGACTTTGTTGATCCAACTGAGGTACTTAAAAGTTTCTATCATGTCCCCCTCACCCTTCTTTCCTCAAGGGTATACATATTAAGCTCCTTTAGCTCCTCCTCATACGGCTTCTCTTGCAGACCCTGCACCATTTTAGTTGCCCTCCTCTGGACTGCCTCTACCCTGTCTATGTCCTTCCGAGATGGGGTCTCCAGAACTGGACACAGTACTCCAGATGGGGTCTCACCAACTGTCTGTACAGAGGGATAACAACTTCCTGTTTTCTGCTGGTGATGCCTCTCCCATACATCCCAGTATACCCCCAGCCCTCCCTACTGCCTTCTCACATTGCTTGCTAACCTTAAGGTCATCTGATATGATTACCCCCAGTTCCCTTTCCTTTTTTGTTGTTACTACCTCCCCACCCATTGTGTATTCTTCCCCTGCGTTCTTGTTTCCCAGGTGCATTATTTTGCACTTCTTTGCATTGAATCCTAGCTGCCATATTTCTGACCATTCCTCCAACCTTGCCAAGTCCCTTTTCATCCTTTCCACACCTCCTTGTGTATCAACCCTGTTGCAGATTTTTGTGTCCTCTGCAAAAAGGCATACTTTTCCTTCCAGTCCCTCTGCAATGTCACTGATGAAGACATTAAAAAGGACTGGACCCAATACTGAACCCTTCGGTACCCCACTAGTAACCCCCCTTTCTTCAGAATGGACTCCATTTACAATTACCTTCTGTGTCCTGTTGTCCAGCCAATGTTTTACCCAGGCTACCACCCTGGGTCCCACTCCAGGCTGGTTAATTTGACTATTAATCTTTGTGTGGGACTGTGTCAAATGCCTTGCTAAAGTCTAGGTAGGCCATGTCCACAGCCCTCCCTGGTCTACTACTTTGGTCACCCAGTCAAAGAAATCTATTAGATTAGTCTGATATGACCTTCCGCTGTGAACCCATGCTGCCTTGGGTCCTGTGCTCCACTGGCCTCTAGGTACTGGACTGTTCTTTCCTTCAGAAGTGACTCCATCACTTTCCTACCACAGAGGTCAGACTGACAGGTCTGTAGTTTCCCCTCTGTCTTGGACCCACTTTGTGAAGGGAATCACATCCGCCTTCCTCCAGTCCTCGGGTACCACACCATCCTCCCATGATTTATTAAAAGAGTTGCCAGTGGTTTCACTAGTTCCTCCCTTAATTCTTTTTAGAATTCTGGGGTGAATTCCATCAGGACCCATTGCTTTGTCCACCTTCAGTTTTAGGAGTTCTTGCAGAACCCTTTCTTCTGTGAAAGGACGGGATCGACCCCCTATCCAAGTGCTTCTGTTAATTGGATTAGGCACTTTCCCCTCCTCTTTTGTGAATACTGAGCAGAAATATTCGTTCAGTATTCCTGCTTTTTCACTGTCCCCCTCTGCCCACCCACTGTTCATTCTATTCAGCCTCACTATCCCTCCCTTTGTCTTTCTACGCTTGCTGATGTACCTATAAAAGGTTTTATCCCCCTTCTTAACTGAGTTGGCTATCTTTTCCTCAGTTTGGGCCTTTGCTATTCTGACTTCCCTCCCTGCTTCCTTTCTGCCTTAACTGGTACAGCTCTCTGTCCTGCTCCTTCTGTGTTTCCTTATACTTCTGGAATGCTATCTTTTTTCTTCCTGACTTTCACAGCCACCTCTTTTGAGAACCATAGTATTTTTTCTTTCATTTTGATTTGTTCATTTGCTTCACACAAAGGCTTGTTGCCTCTGTGATGGCAGTTTTGATAATTCCCCATTGTTGCTCCACACCTCCTTCTAGCCTGTTTGCTAGTGCTTTTCTGAGGCACTCTCCCATCTTGCCAAAGTCAGCCCTCCTAAAGTCCAGTACCCTCACTTTTGTATGGCTTGACTCTGTAGCTGAGTTTAACGTGAACCACACTGTTTGATGGTCACTTGTCCCCAGATGGCAATCCACTTCTAGACAGGACAGGAATATGCTGTGTATTCCCAGCTTTGTGGGTTGCAGTGGCGTCATTAACCTAGGGCCAGTGCCCCAGGTGTCCTGGAATTGGCCCCGGGTTACATTGCTGCCTGCTAAATTTTTGTTTTTTCCCCACTGACCCAAGTCCAAATCTGGAGCAGAGGCTTAGCGTGGATTCTGTCTACTGATTCGGTGATTCTTTCTGCCTTGCTGGCTGCAGTGCTGCTCCACCCCCACCCTACCCCCTTCTGCCTCAGCACTTGTGGTTGGTTCATTGTGTGCCAAAACCGACACCCACCACGCAACCACAACATTGATACTCAGCCACCTGCCACCTCACAACATGGCTCCAGCTGAATCTTCCCTTTCTCCAGTCAGACATTCCGGTTTTCAACTCATCTCCTCTCCCTTCCTCTCAAATTAATCCTGACTCCTGAATCAATGACTGACGCCCTGGTCTACTCCATCCTGTCTCTATCTCAATCCCGTCTGCCATGCCAGTGCCAACTGCCGAGTTGAGCCCCACAGGATGGAACCATCTTTTTTTTTTTAATAAAAACGAAACCAGCAAGGTGGAGACTCTCGCTCTGACTCCCGTCTCTCTTCTGTGGGTGGCTCAGGCAGGCACAGCAGACAGGCTGAGTGGCTGGCTAGGTGGCTCCCAATACTGCCCGGCCCCCCAACTACACTTTCCATGAGTCCCGGCAGCTGCACCACCATGTGAGCACTGCCTGCCTCATCATGCGACTGCATGACTGACTGATACATGTGCATACTGTCAAGACATTAGTCATACAGAGAGAGCAGGAGTCAGGAGACGTGTCTGAGCACAGTGAGGAGATCAGACTGAACAAGTCTGAAATATAAATTAAAACTCTTTTTGACAGAGAAGATTCTGTAAATTGTCAAAAAGCCCTTTTAAGGGCTAGTAGTCATGTGTGGCATGTTAGTAGTGCTATTGGGCAATTATTTGCAAAAACCAAATGATAAATTAAGATGCAGGCTAGCAGCAGGCAGCCAGGTAGGCTGCACACACACACACACACACACAGAGTGCAGCCAGTCTACTCTGCACTGCAGATTCATTCATTAACCTGACATTTTTTTTTCCCCACTCCAGATCAACAGACAAAAATACTTTACTATTCACTAGAACAAAAAAAAGCCATTTTAAGGGCTAGTGTGTGTGCTGGTCTAGACAACAGGGCATTTCTGGGCTAGATAGTGTTAGTGCGGTAGTTTCTGGTTTGCCTGGTTGATATACTGGGCTTGGGATGGGCAGCAATTTGACGAAAGTTTAACAAAAACTGAAATATATAGGGCAAATAGATGGCTAGCAGGCTGCAGGCAGACAGGTTCCCTTCAGGCCAGCCTCCAGGCCACAAAGTCCAGAGTCCCAGAGCAACATACTTTACTGAAAAAGTCCTTTTAAGGACTTCTGGAGCACTGTGGTGGGCATCTTGGGGCTATTTGTTACAAGTGTGGGATAGCGAGCATTTCTGCAAAAAAATACAAAATATATAATATCATTTGTTAACAGGCAGCCAGGCTCCAGGCCACACAGTCCAGAGCCCCAGATCAACATACTTTACTAGAAAAAGTCCTTTTAAGGCCTTCTGGGGTACAGACTCAGTGGTGGGCATTTCAGGTCTAGTGGGAGCCGGAGGTACTGACCACACAGTCCAGAGTATTCCCAGACTGTCCTACTGTTCTGAAAAAAGTCTTTTTAAGGGCTATAGGGGAATTAGTGGTAATTTTTGCCAAAATTTACAAACACGACAAACAGAAATATAGGCAACCAAGATACAAGCAAAACAGTGTGTATCACCAACTTCAGTGATCCTTTTTTCCTTCTGTCTGTTTTGTATCGTTTAACTGCAAAAAGCAGTCATTTGGTTTCTTAAATATAATAAACAAAATCTTCAGGTGGACAGACAGTACTTTGGCAGTGGTGCTCAGGGTGTGGTCACTAACTATTCATCAGCTAGACAGTCACTGACAGCAAGTGTGTTTAAAAAATCATAGCTACAGTCACTTTTAAGGGCTACTATAGGCTTTTTTGTCTTGTCTTTGTTGTGTGGACTGATAAAATCAATCAACTGCTGAGCTGACATCTTTATTCATTATCTGACTTGGCATACTTTCGGTTTTCTGGCTTGTAAGCAGTTTAATCTGATTATAGTACTGTAGCATGGTGTAAAGTTAGCATACACTGTCCTGTTCGTCTGCATTTTGCTCCTGTGCAGTGTTTGGTGGTTGAAATATCAGTAGTCTTCATTATGGATATAAGAAACTATTTCAGAAAGACTAACGACTCGCAGCCAGTATCTCAATCAGAATGTCAAGGAGGAGAAGTAATCATGGTAACAAATACTGATTTCAGAAGCAGTCATAGCCAAGGTGATAACCAGCATCATACAGAAGGGGGACAGGTGGGGCAAATAGTAGAAAATACTGCTTCATTACCAGTGGCAGAATCACCTGCTGCAACAAATAGCAAATCACCAAATTACCTTGGCAATAGTGATCCTGTACTTGTACAGCCACAGAATTATAACTTCCCATCAACTTGTGCTGGTAAAAACATGAATGCACGCAAACGGTCATTTCAAGCTGATTGGTTTAAAACATTTCGTTGGTTGGAATACTCCGTTCAAGCCAATGCAGCTTATTGCTTCCCTTGTAGAGTATTTCACACTAGACATGCTAGGTCATTAGGAGATGCTCTACTTGGCAAAGGATTCACAAATTGGAAAAGAGCTACTGAAGCATTGAGGGAACATGACTCCTCAGTTGTTCATTTGAGTAGCATTACCCGCTGGGCAGAATTTGAACATACAAAGAAAACCAGCACTACAGGACAAGTCATTAACAGGGCAAGTGACAAAGACATCCATGATTGGAGAGAGTACATGACACGACTAGTGGAAATAACTAGATACTTGGGTAAACAGGGATTGGCATTTCGAGGACATGATGAGAGCCCAGACAGCGTGAACAAGGAAAACTTTCTTGAACTCCTAGTTCTCATAAAAAAAAAAAAAAATGTGACCCCTTTCTTGCAAAATACAGACCACTAGATAATGCAAGTTATACATCACCAAATTCACTGAATGAACTAATTAGTAGCTGTTTTAAGGAAACACTTGCATGAATTATTCAGTAGATAATCTCAGCAGAAATGTTTTTAGTCATGGCTGATGAAGCCAGAGATAGTAAAAAATGTGAGCAGCTAGCAGTCTGTGTTCGCTATGTAAACGAGGGACAGAATGGAATGGTTTCTTGGGTTTACTAAAATGGAGAAGTTTGATGCTGTCAGTATCACTGCTGCTTTAGAAGACTGAGAAAACATGCAATTGACAAGCTGTTGTGTGTTGCTCAGGCTGACAATGGGGCTTCTGTGATGAGAGTCATATAAGGGGAGTTCAAGAAAGATTTTGAATGTTTCATAAGGCAATTTATGTACATTGTTGTGCCCATGAACTAAATCTCGTGCTATGTAATACATGCAAAGAATTGCCAGAGGCATGTGACTTCTTCCAGACTCTTGAGTCTCTATATACCTTTTTCAGTGTTTCAGTGAAACAACACCAGCAGTTTATGAATGCACAGGGGTACCTTGGCTTAACACTATCTGAACTTGTGCAGCTCTCGGATACTAGATGGTCTTGCAGACTGTGGTCAATCAGTGCTGTGCTGAAAACATTACATGCACTTTTAAATTGTCTCTGGTGTCTGCTGCAACTGCTCATGGATTACAAAAAAAGTTTGCAAGCTGGGCAACAGTTTCCTGTCTATTTGTGTTTCAGACACTACTGAGCACAACCAGTGGGTTGTTTAATCTGCAGAAAGAATCCCTTGATTTGTCAACTGCTGTAACAGCAGTTGATGCTGTCACCACAACTATGTCAGGCATGCGAATTGAGGCAACAGCCACTGATGTATACAATAAAGCACATCAGTGTTGTGAGAGACTTGATACACCAATTTTGCAGGTTTCAGAACATCGCAAGCATAAAACAAATCCCAGATTTCATGATTTCTTTGTTGAAACAGCCTCTGGATCATGTGAAGTGATCCATAATGAAGAAAGTTTCAGATCCAGATTGTGGTATCCTTGCTTGGACAGAATGATTGCAGAGCTTGATAGAATATGTTCTACTGTAAACAAAGACATATTAACTGACATTCAAGCTTGCTCACCTTCATCATCAAATTTTCTAAACTTTGCATCTCTGAAACATGTAGCTGATCATTATGGAATTGACATTTCACATGAAGAAGTTGTTTTTAAGAACTTTGTGAAGCACTTTCAAAATGAGGTGAGCGATATGACAGCATTTATAAGAAACTAGATATTCTTATGTTTTCTTCCCTTAAAAAATTAGTCAACGCTGTAATGATTATCCCTGTCATGAGTCATTCATGTGAACGTGGATTTAATGTTCTGAGACATCTGCACACTTGGCTTAGTTCAGCAGTGAACTAGAAGAGGCTTGATGCTTTAGCAATTATGACTACTGAGCAAGAGACATTGTCAATCCCTGTTGATACCATTATAGACAGTTTTGCAGCAATGTCAAAGAGACGACACCAACTGACCCAGTAACAGTATTGCCATCCAATGATCCACTATTGAACAAAATTTATACTCCCTCTCCATCATGTAAATGTGTATCTGTACCAGTTATAAACATATCAGGGTAATATGTACAAATAATAAGAAGATGCATTTTATCATAGTCTCATTCACGAATCACAATGAAACCCTGGACATGGCCTGTTTGTTTTGTTTCTCCTCCTGGTATATAAACTCACTCCAGATCAGTGGTGTCCCCTTCGATAATCTGTGCTGCAAGTTTGGTTTGGAAAGGCAGGATCAACCAGATTTACCTCATACCTTTATATTTCAGTATTGCCATGATCTATTTCACACAGCATTATAAGGGAGTTACATCCTCAACCAGTCATAAAACAAAGCAGGGCCAACCTCTATTGTCTCCCCTAGTCATGTGCAGTGTTATGTGCATAATAATATTGCAGAACATATAAGCACAATCTCATTCATACAGAATACCTTGGCATGACGTTCTGTTTCTGGTCTACAATCTCACTCGAGGCCCTCTAAATTTTTGTTCTATGAAATCTGTGCAACAAGTTTAGGTTTGTTTCACCTATACACTAAGCACAAGCATATAGAGACTCAGAAGTGTAATTCATAAGTTTTTATTTCATTATTAACTTGACTGACTATGCAATGCATTTCATGGAAGGTGCATGCCCCACCAGTCATAAGGAATGCATGAGCAACCTGTATTGTCACGTCCCTAGTCCTATGTAGTGATATGTGCCTACAAAAGTCACAAAGAATCACAATCTCATTCATTATGAATCCATGAGCCTTGATCTGTGCACAGCCCATAATAATCTTATTACACTACTATTATTAATTATTCACTTTCTGGCTCACTATCAGTGTGTACATACATCTAGTTCCAAACACAAGAGGAGTAAGTAAATGTTAACATATGCAGCTATGCCCAATAGCCCTTCTTATGTGAAGTGTTTTTCAACTTTACACTGTCATAAAAGGAGTGCACTACCCATTGTTCAAATCCCTATTTGTAATGCTTGAGGGATCAGGAGAGCCCAGATTTTCACTTTTACAGTAAGTAAAACTTCAATGGCTTCGGGGGGGCATTGCCCCCTGGACCCCCCACACCAGGGGTTTTACCCCTGGACCCCAACTGGGGGCCTATGTGGCCCCCAAACCCCCAGCATGGTAATATATATCTCAGGGCCAGTGCCCCTGGTGTTACAAGATTCTAGAGACACCCCTGGTGGGTTGTGGTGTTGCCAGGAGTCCACTCATCCCATCTCTCTGGCAAAATCTCTTGAAGAATTTGTTTAAGGCTGGCTGAGCTCAAGGAGAAGGGTTAGTAGAGTCAAGTTTAGGGTCCAGGGCAGTCTTAAAGTCCCCCACCAGCATCAGCACTCCAGAGGTTTGTAAGATGGTACGCTTAAGTAGCTTTCTCAGGGTGGGGGTGCTTGTTCACAGGGGGGAGATATATAGTTCCCAAGATAACTTTAATGCCATGTAGGCAGCGATTAACTATAATTAAGATGGCCTTCTGGGTCCACCCACGATATTTGCATCTGAAAGGGTGTGTGTAGGAATCAGGATGGTGACTCCTTGGCACCTGCCCCCTTAGTAGGAGGAGGAAATTACTGTCAGAAATCCAAATTTGCAAAGTTTGTTGTGTTTGGAGGCTGAGAGATGTACTTCTTGCAGATAGGGTAGGTCGGGTTTAGCTTTTTTTAATCTGGGTTATGACCCTCAACCTCTTCACAGGGTTAGTAAGGCCCTTTACATTCAAGAAGTACAAATGAAAATAAGTTGTGACCATTTTTACATATCTCATTCTATCTGTACTGCTCAGGGCTGAGTACTCCCCCAGCCAACAGCAACACTTGACATTCTGATAACTGTTTCTGCAGATAAATTCTACAAATAACATGTACAAAGAGGACACCTGATTGGCTAACCTTGCCTGCCTATAAAACAGAGAGAGGGTGTTAAACCTTTGCAGAGGGGGCACCAACTGACTGCTACCCTGCTAACTTAGGAAACTTGCACACTTCCAAGGTAGGGACCCATGCATGGTGGGTCCTGTGTTGCAGGGTTAAGTAACCCACCAGGAGGTCTAGCCTCGCTATAAGGGCCTCCAGATGATTGCAGTCATCTTAGGTTGGGGGGCATGAGGTGACGTTATGACCCTGTCCTGGTCCTAGAGAAATACATGAGGTACGTATAAGGAAAGAGGGAATGCTCTGTTCTTTTGGAAGGTCCTGCATATCATCTTGAGTAAGGGCATGCAGACCAAAGGAGCAACATGGGAGTATGTTACGTTGGGCATACATAGGGATTATCATTGTTCCCATCAAGGATGGGCAATGTTTCCCTGCAGGGGAGGGGGAAAGGGGTTGTCAGCGGTTGCACCCATGTCACAGGGGGAGGTCTTTAATTGTTTATTTTGGTGAGACCTGTAAAGATGTGGGAAATACAGATGGACACAAACACAAGGTGTTTAGTGTAACCCACTTTTTCTAAGTGGGATGTTTATTTTGTAATCATAAACAACAACAGCTTTTGCACCATATAAAGAAAAAAATTAAATAATTCAAAAGAAGACTTGTAAATACTTTTAACAATTTTCTCCTTACTGCAGCACAGTAGTCCTTCACCCACACTCAGTCAGAAGACACTGGCCCTATCTAACATCTGTTTGCTCAGGCAGTACTATTTATATCCGCCCACCTGGGTCAGGTGACCAAGCATCATCATGGCCCTTCATTTAATTAAACAACAGGCTAAAATTACTTAGTTACCCTTCTATGATGAGGAGCAGTTTCAGATAATAAAAGGGACTTTCCCAGAAGGATTTTCCCCTTTTAAAAGGTGGAAAACTTTCCACTGGGACTTGAGTGACAGATAACTTACTATAAAAAAGGGCAGCTGTTCCACTATAAACGATATTTCATTCTTTCCCCTGCTTCAGGTAAGGACAGACTTACTTTATTCCTTCTCCTTCAAGAAGCACATTTGTTTAAAGCATATTATGTTGCCAGAAGAAGGGTTTGTGTTTACTTTGCCCCCTTTTTGTATTCTAGTCTGTAGGTTTTCACTAGCTATGTTTATGCCAGGTTTATTAGTATGCTAGAGTTCCCCATGCTGCCATTTTTATTATGCAGTACAATATCCCTTAGCCTTTCATATTTATCCTAGGGTGGCAAGAAAACTCTTTATCCTACATCTCTTGCTCGTGTAGCACAAAGCTAGCCATGTGTTTTCAGGGCATTTTCTCCGAATTTGGGGCAAGACAGTATACTTCCAGCTGAAATGTCAAGATGACGGCTGAAATGTCAAGCCGTCGGCTGAAACTTTCACTTTCCTCCACATAGGCTTCTGCATGTTGCTGTATAGCGCTCTTTCTCTCTCTCTCTATAAGAGAGCATGCCTAATACTCACTCTTACCCTTGTGTTTATCTCTGGTGCAGCTAAGTAAAATGCTTTGCTAGGTAATGGTGTTCGCTGCTTCTTACAATTTGGCTCTAGAACCTAATATGGCATAATTACAACAGGGTTCCTTCTAATGTCTGCCTATGCAACTACAGTTTAACAGCAGCATAATGCATCCAACAGATAAACTGCAGTATTCAGTACAGGTTCTAACATTTCCATAGCGGCAACAGGGTTACAGAAAATAAAAGGGAAAGGGGTTTGCCACTTAGCAGTAAATACTAATGTACAGGCCAGTCATGTACGTCTTTCTCTGTCCACACACTAAATGGCCACTGTATCCCTTTTTGAGTAGGGTGCTTTACTGTATACAATACATATCTTTCATTCTAGCTAAAATAGCCAGCCAGATTATAGAGTTTTAGATATAACTATTCTATTTTATTGTCCCATTCTGTCTGGGAGCTTGAGGTCACTGGAAGCTGACTTCCGTACATATGGACCCATGGAAGGAAAAGAAAATTTAAAGCGAAGCACAGAGGGTTGTCTGGAGGTGGCCTGCCTCCAGATGGAAAGAAAGGGATAGCTTTATTAGATAAGAATTTATAGAGAGAGAGGTTGCAACCTAATATACTCAAGGGGTCCTACTACAGTGGCAGGGATGCACCCTGTCACAGGACCACTATGGGGCAAGTCAGGGATATGTTTGCTGGTAGTTGCATCAACTAGCTACTGGTTTAACGGGAAGGGTCTCTCCAAACCTCACAGGGACCTTGTGGGGCATAGAGCTGATGCTGCCTCTGTAGAATGGACCAGAGACAGCTGGCATTTTATCACCTCCTGTTTGCCCCTTTGAGGCCCAGCTTCTGGGAGTTCTCAATATCCCCAGCTAATTGTCTGGACTCAGGTGTCCCCTATGTGGGGTGAGAGGTATTCGTGATGTTCAGGCTGGCATACTGGTGAAGTTCTGGGCTTTTTCAATGGAGGTCTCCACCCCTCAGCAAGGTTGCTTTCGGAGGTGCTTAGCGATTAAATCCCATGGCTAGCATCCCTCCCTCAAACTGCATGCTCCTCCCTCGCAGCTGAGATGCTCCTTCAGTTATTATGTATTGGTGTGGCAAAATGGTGCATAAACATTTAGGGGACATGTGATACTGTTGCAGATAAACACAACTCCAGCAGTTCCTTTAAAATTTCAGTGCAGCTTCAATTGCCTGAGCCCAAGGACCACGTTATAGTATTGTCCCATATAACCTCAGGATTTCACACTTATAGACATTGAATACTTCATATGTGAAAGGAACAAAAAGAAAGCTTAATGGAGCAGAGGGAATCACTCAGCGTTTGCTGAACAGAGAGTCAGAGCATGTGCAATTCAAATTAGCATCCAAACAAAGTAATGTGCACTGTAGCTTTTACTAGACCCTCGCACAGCACTCTAGCTTTTACTAGACCCTCGCACACCCTGTCATCAACAGTTTTATGTTTAGCTGGCCCACCAGTGTTGTGGACTGAAGTTCTTGTTAAGTATTCCTCTCTTGGACCACTCTGGCCCACATCAGGACCCAGTCCATCCTACCCCACCCCACCTCCCCAACATCAATGGCATCCTGCATCCCCCCTGCACCTCCCAGTCCCTGAACCCCCATCCAGAGCCCAAGCCAACCTAGTATTGATTCCTTATGAGCTAGTCTAGTGCAGGCTTGAAGCATTCCCCTGAGTAGCATCAGCAGAAGACCTGGAGCCTCTACAGCCATCTAGTCCCCCCTCCATGCAGATATTCCACGTAGGCCGCTATCACTGACCTCTGCTGTGGCTGCTGTAAATGTGCAAGACTGGATAGCCACAGTTCTTGATGATTCCCACCCCAGTTGCGCGCACACACACACACACACACACACACACACAGTCATGGTACACATGGCTGCTCCACATGTGGACCACCAGAGTGAGGCCCATTTCATCTAGGCCACATCCAGACTGCACTGAGTAGGCACGAGAGGGAGGGAGCATCTCCCAGCTCTCCACAGCCTGGGCCCTGCAGTGATGAAGAGAATTGCTTCTAGGGGTGCTAGCAGGAGTGGAGGAAAAGGGACAGTGGGGCCAAAGCTTCAGGGAGGTACCAAACATTCACATAAACAGGACTAGTCTACCACTGATGCCATCTCAGGGAGGATTACTGCATATAAACGAGGTATGTTGGGCTACTGTCCATGACCAGACATTGCTACCCTACTGGTATATTTCAGAGGGGCTCCAACCAGGGACCTGGGGAGGCCCAGGGCACAGAGGGGAGAAGCACAAGGGAAGGTAGAGAAGGAACCCATCAGGGAAGCTGGGGTGTGAAGAAGATTCAAAGAACAAAACTGTTACCTGTCTACTTAAGTGTGTACTTTCAGTGCCTTAGTCTGTCAATGGTTGGCAGAAGTGCCATTCAGGCAAAGAGTGCCTTGCTGTTTCTATAGATCAGCCGCCAGTTTGAGAATTGCAGCACTGTGTTCACATCACTGGTCCTGGGTCTGGAACCACAGTCTCTAGTACAGTTGTTGAGCTAGTGACTGGGATAGGCAGTACTCTCTGGAAATGGAACCTCAATGTTCTTTTTGGAGAGTTCCTTGAGGACTTCTGTAGGATTACCAAAAGTCTGGGTGCCTTCTTTGAAAGTAGATTGCCATTTTTGCAGGACAGGTGTACAGAACTGTAGCTCATACTGTTTCAGGGTCCTAATGATGGGAATGCACGCCCTCCATTGTGCTACAATGCTTGGTTGATAACTGGTGCCTTTATACAAGGTGTTCCATGTAGTATGTGGAACTAGTTCTTTTTTTTTTTATTTCATAGGAATTTGAGAATCACTGAGCATGACCAAGCTCCTAGAGTCACTGGTTTGGAATCCAAGGCTTGGTGACCCCACTCGATTTCTAGGGTGCAGGTGTTCAGAAGGGTCAGCTCAGCTCAGCTCCTAGGAAGCAATAGCAAAAATTGGATGAAGTCAGGGTCCTCTGACCCCTCAGGAAGACCATGGGCTGCATCTTAGATAACACCATTAGAAGTGGTAACCTGTCACCTTACTCATCCCTGCTCAAACCCAAAGTCACCCCCAGGTGCCTCTGGGAATCCTCTGTCCCACCATTGTAAGTCCCCAGAATTTCTACTGTCATGGGTAGTAAAGCCCGGCACATCACGGCTCCCATGTTGTGGAACCAACTCCCTACTTCCCTCCGCTCACTTGACTCGCACCTTACTTTTAAAATGCACCTTAAAGCCTGGCTGCCGTCAAATGTTCATGCTCAGCAGGTTGAGTCCTCGCCCCAACTCCCAGACCTTCCACTCCTGATCTGAATATGCCTTGGATTGTGCTCTCCAAGCCTTCATTCTGGTGCACTTGCTCAGACTAGAACTGTATTGCACTCACTTTATGTAATAATATTCCTTGAATAGTTGATTGTACTCAACTAAGTGTATTCTTGTATTCAAATGAGTATTGCTGCTATGTTCAATGTGTTGTTAAAGTATCTCCGGTTTGTGCTGACACCTGTACATTCGCATGTGATGTATTTGTATTCATATGTGCCATCTTCATGGCCCGGGTCATGCCTGAAAATGGTCCGTGGGGTCAGTGCACCTACCCCGGTAAACAAACAAATAAAATAAATGCGTAAATTATTATGCCGATTTGTACTTTCTGCATCTTTAGGTTTTTCCTTTTTTATTTTGACTTTTTGACATAACTGCACAATTGCCTACACCGTAGAGTCCAGGTGCCAGTCCAGTGTGGAGAGTTGTTGCTCGTTTTCCTCCTGCCTTTTCTTGAGCTTTGTGATATCCATCCTTAGGGCTGCAGTGTTGAGCTGCATTTCTTTCCAAAAGTCCCTAATGTCTCGGTAAATTATTGTCATTTGTTTCTGAAGTGTAGCTACTCCAAGTGTGTCGGCACAGCTGTGGTCTTGGTGGGAGGTGCTAATGCCTGGGAGCTCTTGCTGCTGTCTGTTCCTTCATCATGGAATCCCTCACCACCAAGGGATCCCATCAGTGTTTGAGAATGAGTCGCTCTTCCCTGTAGCATTTTAAACCTCCCTCAGTCTGGTGTCAGTTAGGATTTTGTAAATAAATAAATAAATAAATAAAAAGCAATATTATGGAGGATAATGCAGGGGATGGAGCTCCACTATCAAGGTGCTACAGAGTCCATGATGTCGCCCAAAGTCCACCCTCTTTCACAACCCTTAGACACCAATAAGAATTAGAGCCAAAGGACTTTTCATGTACCTTAAACTAAGACACGTAGCCTTCTTGTAAGACAGTCAGACAAACCCAACTTGCTCCCCTATAGAGGGTGCCATATATGCCATGCACCCCAATTTCAAGGCAATCTCAGGTTTTCACAGCATGCTACATTTAGCATCTTCCAATCACATGGACAGAACAAAACAAACATGGGAAGCTGAACTGGGCTTAGAAATATCCTCAGCTGACCAGAAAAGAATTATTACATTTATACAATCGTGTTCTAGAAACAATCATCTTCAACAAATACAGTATCCACATACAATATGTTTTATGCCAGTACACCTCCACCAAGTAGATCACACCAGATCTGATCTTTGCCCCAAACGCGAAGGCTCAAAGGGCTGTTTCATATACCTACCATTTCTCTGCCCAAAGGTAGCCAGATTTTGAAAGGAAGTTCACAGAATAATGAAATTTGTGCTTGGCACTGATCTTCCTTTGCACTCCTCTGTGCATTTGCTCAGGTTCATCTCTGAAACCAAAATATTGGGCAGACAAAGGACCATTATGGGAAGCTGGGAACTAGCTTTGGCAAATGCCAAGATGACAACTTCTCAGCAGTGATGCCCACAGCTCCACCTTCAATAGCCAAAGATGAAATAGAAACTTGTAATTTGTCTGCATGAAAAGGACCACTTGGCCCACCCAGTCTGGCCAAGTGTTACCTGCCTAGTCTGCGTCTGCAGACCCTATCTGGTGTCTGGTGACCCTCCCCTGCCTCTGTTCTAGTATTTCCCTATGTTTATCCCACGCATCCTTGAAGTCCCCTACCAATTTAGCCTCCACCAGTTTGACCGGTAGCCTGTTCCAGGCATCTATCACCCTTTCAGTGAAGAAATAATTCCTCCCATTTCTCCTGACCCCCCCCACCTTCATCACATGCCCCCTAGTCCTGGTACTCAACCTCATTTGGAACAGGCTCTCCTTCTGCACCCTGTTCACCGTTGCGAGTTACTTGCTGGTTTTGATCATGTCACTTTGCTCTTTCCTCTCCTACAGGATGTACATGTTGAAATCCCTCAGTCTCTCTTCACAGGACTTCCCTTGCAAACCCCATACCATTTTATTTGCCCTCCTCTGGACTGACTCTGCTCTGTCTATGTCCTCCCACAGGTGCAGTGTCCAAAACTGGATATAATACTCCATGAGGGGTTGTACAAGGGAGCAATACAGTGACAGCACCACCTCCCTCCTCCTGCTGGAGATACCCCTCGCTGTGCACCCCCAGCATCCCACTAACCCTGCACATGGCCTTGTCACACTGTGCTGCCACCTTAAGGTCCTCTAGTATAATAACCCCAAGGTCCCTTTCCTGTCTAGTGATGGTCAGTACTCCCACCCCAATCCTATACTCACCACCATAGTTCCTATACTCCAGGTGCATGATTTAACAGTTTTTAGCATTGAACCCCAACTGCCATGTCTTTGACTGATCCTCAAGTTTCCCTACATCCCTATTTCTCTGCCCCTTCCTGAGTGTCCACCCTCTTTAAGATTTTGGTATCATCTGCAAAAATGCATAACTTTCCCTCCAGTTCTTCTGGAGTGCCCCCTGTGAAGACATTGGAAAGGGCTGATCCCAGTACCAAACCCTGTGGTACACCACTGGTCATTCTCCCATCCTTTAAGTGAGTGCCGCTAACTAGAGACATCACTAGGGGTGGGCTTTAGGGGGTGGAGATCTGAGTCTTTATACATTAGCCCTGAATAAAAGATTCTTAATGCCTAATACTGACCTTCATCCGAGCTGTTTGTTTTTTCACTAGGCAGTAGGTGCTCAAGACCTTAATCTTTTCAGAACTGAGAAACAACCTCGCCTTTAACCACCACCCTCTGTCTCCTATGTGCTAACCATTTTCAGACCCAGTTTACCAATCTGGACTGTACTCCTAAGCTGGTTATCTTCCTAATCAGCCTCCTGTGCAGTGTACTGTCAAGGGCCTTGCAAAAGTCCTGATAGTCTACATCCACTGCCTTCCCCTGGTCTATTTCACTGGTCATCCAGTCAAACAATCTATTAGATTCATGTGGCATGACCTTCCCCCTATGAATCCACGCTGCATGTGGTCCTGCAGCCCTTTAGATTCTAGATGCTCAACCAGCCTTTCTTTCAGTAGGGTTTCATTAATTTTCCTACCACTCATGTTAGACTGACTGGCCTATAATTGCTAGCCTCCTTTCTGCTGCTACTCATATGTACAGGGACTATGTTAGCCCTTCTAAAGTCCTCTGGAACTACACCTGTTTCCAGTGAGCTGTTAAACAAGGCTGTCACTGGGGCAGCTAAACTTCTCTGAGCTCTTTCAGTACACTGGTGTGTATCCTGTCCAGTATCATAGCCTTGTACACCTTCAGGACTGCAAGTTCTTTCAGGACCCTTTACTCTGAAAATGGACTGGTGTGCATGTCCCTTCCCCTATTCTTGCCTCTGCCTGGTGGTCCATCCAGTAGCCTTGCTTACAGGATGAAGCTGGAGACAGCCCTATATCTTACAATTTGCAAACCACAAGACTAAGAAGATAAACTCCGAGAAGGCTATTTAAGATGGTACTTTCTTCATAGCTGCATCATAAGGTGGGGTAGATAGTAGAAAGAATTATTGGTAAACATGACATGTAAACTTCAATATCTGGAGCCGGCCCAGTGGCGTGGAGGGCTAAGGTTTTGAAACCCTTACCTCCTACCATGTTGATGGCCCATGTTCAGGAACAAGCATGGGTTGCCAGGCATCAGCAGGGTGGGAGAGGATAGAGCATCCCAGTGGGCAGCTCTCCTCTCCCTCTGACTGGTGGTCAGTCATCTTGGCCCATGACTGCCACCGAGTGAAGACCCATGGGTAGTAAAGGCTCAAGCGACTTGAAGAGAGGGACTGCAGCAGTGTAGGGTTTGTGCATCTCCATGTGCATATCCTGGCTCCACAGCTGGGGGAGGGACCAGAAAAGCAGAAAATGTGGAACCAGGGCTTTGGGAAGCACTGCAGTGTATCTGTGACCCGCCTTACTGCTCCAGTTGGGAGCGCTGTGACAAAAACTCCTTTTAGTTGTATCAGCTTCTAAGGAGTTTTATCTGATTTACTTCTCCTGCTGCTACCACCTGGTTATAGCAGGAAAATACCTCTGAACAGCTTTGGGATTTGGAAGGTCAAGCATAGTAATAGTTGGTAGAGTGCTCTTCAGATGGTGGACTTTAAAAAGAGAATTTTCACTTTGCCCAGCAAAAATATTAAAATTACCATTGCAATAAGGATGCTCAGCCACTGATACTATAACAATATATTTTTACTATTAAATGATACAAGTAATTACAAACAGGAAATGTACAGCAAACAAAAAGATATACACATTTACAGGAAAAGAAAATAAAGTAGTTTGAACAGATAGCTGGCACACAGAAAAAAACTCACAATCTAGTCTCACACTAGAATCTATATTTACCTGCCAGCTAATTTGAAAGAAGCATTCACTAAACCTATTCTTTTCTCACCCCAGTAAGCCAGTTATGAAAGCAGGGCCCTCTTTCCTCTGAGGACACTCACCAGTAGACAGACCCCAGATCCTCTTCAAAGGGTGCAGGAAGTCAGAGAGTGAGTTGTGCTTAAACTCTTCTATTTATGGACTCAGGGCAGTAGGATGGGATCTCTTCAGAATGGCAGATCCCGCCTGTGTTCCCCACCCACATGAGTGTGTGGTTGGGGTGTGTGTGTGTGTGTTTATAGCTGACAGGCTAAATTGCCCTTTCCTGCCTAGCAACATCCTCACTGCATGATTGCACCTCTGACACCTATCCCTAAGGTTTTATGATGTCCTTTTGTCTTATTGTCCGAGTGTGGAAACCCCTGTTCTTGCAAGTTCCCTCGTATTCTTTTATTACTTTGTTTACTTCATAGCTGCTCAAATGCCTCTGTGGGAAAAGTAACACCATCATACCTGGCATGCATTTTTCCTTTTACGTTTCCCAGGATAGTTGCTGGGACACGTGACCTCAACTCCATTTTGTTCACTTTATGCCATTTCAATCACAGACAAACTTGTGAAAATAAGTAGAAAAGAAAATAATTACAGTAACAAAAAGAGATTACATTAACATGGTCACATTCCTGTCATAAGCATATTCTGGTATGTCTGCAGAGGGACCCAGCTCCCAACAGCAGAGAGGTAAGGGATGGTCAGCAGTATATGGGGACGAGGCAAAGTAGCTGCCTGGTCTGCCTTTAGAGAGATAAAAACCTTTATATAAAAAAAAATGTATATATTGCACTCTTGTTTGGAATGATAAACAAATAGAAACATAGACATTGGCTGCAGAAAAAAGCCATTGGTCCATCAGTTTGCCCTGATATATCCTATCCTGCCCCAATATCAGCTATTAGATTTTTTTTTGTCCCTCCTCTCTCCCCTTGCCCCCTACCTTACCGGTACTCCCTTTAGCAATTAATAAGCCATTAACACTGTCCCAGCCTTGCTTGAAACCATCAACATTTTGGCACCCACCACCTCTGCAGGCAGGCTGTTCCATCACTCAGCTACTCTCTCTGCTCCAGCTTCCACTCTGGTACCTGTGTTTTTGACTCACTGCTCTTGCTGAATGGTTCCTTGCAGTTTACGCTTCTGTCAGGAAATTTAAGGTCTCTGTCATATCACCTGTCTCCCTTCTAGCCTTAAGCGAGCACGCATTCAGTGCCATAAATCGATCTTCATTGGATCTGCCCTGTTGGCCTTGAATCATTTTGATTACCCTACTATGCACTCTCTCCAGCCTGTCTTTGTCTTTCCTTAGTTGAAAATTCCAGAAATAGGTAGCAGTCCGGGGAGGAGGCCTTGCCAGCAATCCATAGAGAGGTAGCATTACCTCTTTCCTCCTGCAATATAAATCCCTCCCAAACCACCCCAACATCCTGGCTGCCTTGCAGTAGGCCTTGTTACATTAGCTAGATTGTTTTAGGGATTCACTTATGAATACTCCCAGATCCCATTCTTTAGAAGTAGTGTCCAGCTTAACACCTCCCATCCAATATACAGTGCTACAGTTCTTGTTCCAAGTTTGCATCACCTTGCACTTTTTAGCACTGATTTTCAAATGCTAAACATTCCAATATTCAGTGCTACAGTTCTTGTTCCAAGTTTGCATCACCTTGCACTTTTTAGCACTGATTTTCAAATGCTAAACATCAGACCCTCTCTCTAACCAATGCAGGTCCCTCTACAGCTTCCTGTTTCCCCACCACTATGCCTACTGTACCACAGATCTTTGTGTCATATGCGAAGAGACATATCTTGCTCTGTAGTCCTTCTTCTATGTCACTGATGAACATATTGGAAGGGAATGGACCAATGACTGACCCCTGTGGCACCCCACTTGTGACCTCCTATCCTCCAACTTGACTCCATTTTACCAGCACCCTCTGCTATCTCTCCCCACCAACCAATTAACCACACATATAACCAGATCCTTTGCTAGATCCTCCAGTGTCTTCAGCAGCCTTCTGTATGGTATAGCATTGAATGCCTTGCTGAAGTCAAAGTGGAATAAAATCCCTGCTTGTCCCTTATCGACTGCCTTAGTTACCCGATCAAAGAATACTATCAGGTTGGTCTAACAAGCTCTCCTTGTCATGAACCTGTGTTGTTTACTATACCGGAAGCCAGTTTATCTCCAAGTAGTCCGCTAGGACCTCCATGACTAATGTATGAAAATTGTAATCATATTACATTATAATGATGATAATGAAATGCACAATGTCAGGTAACTATCAAAGCTGCAATAATTCATTTAATCCATTGATGTATTTTTACAAACCTCAGTTGTCACACATAGTACATTTACCAAGTTGGAAAACTTTCAATAAATAATGTTTAACAATAAAAAAATCACTTTTTTCATAAGGTGAACATAATAGGCAGTACTGCCTCACCCAGTGGGATGAATGGCATTCCAAAACAACTGAAAATATTGATGAAAACATGGGGAAGCCATATATTAAAAAAATTATCATTTTAATTATTTCAAATCTAAAAATAATAATAAATGCTAAAGCAGATTCAAAATGGGGGAAAAGGTATCTTCCAAGACAGAAGAAAAGGGGCAATGTAAAATAGAATTTAAAAAGATATGCATTAAAATTTTAAAGTTTTCACCATAACATGCACTGCAGCTTTGCATGCAAATCTTCTTCATTAATGATGTAGGCTGTAGCCATGGATACATTGTGTATGATATCACCGCAATCAGGAACAGTAAGTCAGAAATGTTTTCCTTGCTTGAGCAGTCAGCTCTATCCACTGTAAGTTTTAATTGCTGTGTAACTTTTAACCTTTGCATAATTTGGACTTCATGCCAAGGTACTTATACTCTTCTGGCAGGGTAGCCATTTTTGAAACAAAAGAACTTGTAAATGTGTAATGTGCTGGTTAAAAAGGTATAACGTTGATCTTCCTTCCTTTAAAAACAAATTTCAACCGATCAGTTTATGCTGAATTACACTGAAGGCAGTTTCAAAGTTTTCTCCAGCCATATCAAATGAGTTACTAGATAAATACAACATAATGTGATCAGCTTAAAAATGCAAATTACAAATTTCAGCATCAGAACCAATACAAGTCATGTGTAAAATCAATTAAACTGACTCGAGAATCAAGCTTTGGGAACAAACCTTTCTTAATCTACATTAATTGAGAATGAATATTATCGGCCTTGGTGATCAGATCCTCCACTTTTTTGTGTTTATTTAAAATAATTTAGAAAATTTATAAATTAGAAAAGACACCCTGAGATTTGCCATCTTGTTTTAGAAACACAGAAACATAGAATTTGTCAGCAGAAAAGCACTGCTTGTCCCACCCAGTCTGCCCAGATGGTCCCTGCTTAATATGTCTCCACAGACCCTAACACAGAAACATAGATCAAGGTAGGGTGGTGGATGTGGCTTACTTAGATCATAGTAAGGCATCTGACACCATACCACATAGGAGATTCATAAGGAAACTGGGTAGTTTAAGTGTGGGTCCTATGGTAGTAAACTGGTTAAGAAATTGGTTAATGGATAGGCAACAGAGGGTGGCAGTAAATGAAGTTCACTCCAGGGAAGGCGAGGGGGGGTGACCAATGGGGTGCCTCAAAGCTATTTAAGTGACACTGCAGATGAACTGGAAGGGGAATTATGCCTCTTTGCAGATGACACTAAAATCTGCAATAAGGTAGACACTCTAGAGAGGGTGGAAAGAACATGCAGAGACTTGAGAAAACTCAGAAAGTGGTCAAGGGCATGACAACTGAGTTCCAATGGGAAAAGGTGCAAAATTATGCACCTAGTGCACAGAAACCCAGAGGTGGAGTGCAAAACGGGAGAAGAGGTATTGACAGTCACCAGGAAAGGGACCTAGAGGTACTCATATCTGATGACATCAAGGTGGCGAGACAGTATGACAAGACAGTGAGTAAGCCCGGTGGGATGCTGGGATGCATAGGTAGGAGTATCACCAGCAGAAAGAGGGAGGTGGTTTTGCTACTGTATAGATCACTGGTGAGACCCCACCCAAAATACTGCATCCAGTTTTTGAGACCACATCACATGAAGAACATAGGGTAGAGGCTGTCCGGAGGATTGGAACTAAAATGGTACAGGGGCTACATCAGAAGCCCTACAAGGAGAGACAAATGAACTCAATATGTACACCCTGGAAGAAAGAAGAGAGAGGGTGGACACAATAGAGACCTATAAATACCTTACAGGGTTAAATAAGGTACAGAGGAGAAGACTTTTCAGAGGAAAAGATGCATGAAAGCAAGGGGACATGTAATAAAGCTGGAAGGGGTACATTCAAGAGAGATGTGAGAAAGTACTTCTTCACTGAAGAGAGCAGTGGATGCCTGAAACAGTCTTCCAGTGGAGATGGTGAGGGTGAAAACAGTGGTGAGGCTTCAAGCATGCATGGGACAGGCACAAGGGAATCTTAGTTGGGAAGCAAGGGGGGAACTTGAGATCAAGTAAGGCCTGCAGTGACAGGATAGGTTAAGCAGGGAAAAATGGGCAGACTGAGTGAGCCAAGCAGTCCTTACCTGCTGTCAAATTCTGTGTTCCTTTGTTTATGTAATGTAACCCCCCCCCCCGACAAATTGGGGTTTACTAAAATGTCTTCCTGGACTCCTTGATGCTCACTGTCAGGCTGGTGTCCTGTCTTAAGTAGTTCTGTGTCTTTGCATGTGAGTGCCATATTGAGCCTCAGCACCTGTCCCTTTAAGAGAATAGCTAATCTGCATTTAGAAATTGGTCTGTGCTGGGTCTGAGTGATTTAGGGCTTGTGACCAGCCAGACAGTGATCTAATTTGCTCCATTCTGCAGTCGCTACTTGCACAGAGGGAGCCTGTATTGGAACTGTGATTGTTTACTGTTTACTTGCTGTTATATTAAAGATAGAGGGGTTTGTCTAACCTGCTTTGATTGCAGCTCGAACATTTGTATGGGAGCCACCATGTTAGGTCCTTGACTTCCAGTAAGTGGACCAATCGAACCACTGGGGATCTAAAATGGATCCTGTCCCTAGGGATCCTGTGGGAAGGACATTCTGTAGTCTCGTAGTTTTATCCAGTTGGTGCCCAAATGGACCTAGAGGGGGAACCCTTACTGTGACTGACAGCTCCTTTTAGCCCACCAAACCTTTGGATTATCAAGGGAAATGCCCTATGTGCCAAGAGACAGGGGATCAGTTAGAATTGGAGGGTGAAGTGAAAACAGCTCGAGCTTTCGAGCAACTGCTCCCAGAAGGAGTGTAGGGGAATTGGTGGGAAGAGGCTAGACTGGCCTTCTTGCCACCATTCTCCTGCATTGACTGCCTATTGCAGAAGTTGGACCTGTCCAATTTCCACCCTGGAACTGCAGCAGAAGAGGAGAAGTTAGTGCAGCTTGCAATTTGGACCAAAGACTTTCTCCTGAAGCGAGTGGCCGAGTGGCCCAGCTTGTGTGAGAAATAGACCTGGATCGAAAGGTTTGTGCATTAAAGCTGGAGGCAGTATAGCGCAGTGGTCTAAGGCTCTAAGCTGCAAATCTAGTGACATCCAGCAGACCAGACCTGGGGTTTGAATCCACAGCTTCCACTTGCATACTGTGTGGCCCTGAGCAAGTCACTTAACCTCCTTGTGCTCCCAGGTGGCTCCTGTTAAACAACTATTTATTTATTTTTTGTTGACCAGGTAAGTGCACTAGACAAATCCTACCCTATTTTCAGGCACAACCCGGGGAGGGAGGGGGTACAGATAAATGCCAACTGATCTTGAACCAGATTAAGCTGTTGGTGGTATTTTTAGTGAATGAGGAAATTTGGCCAGGACACCGGGAAATTCCTACTCTTTCGACAAGTGCCATGGGATCTTTAACATCCACCTGAACTACCACCAATCCAGGCAGATGGGACCTCGGTTTAACGTCTCATCCGAAGATGGTACCTCAGAGTGCAGCACCCTCTCATGCTGCACTACAGTGTCGAGTACTGGGATATTAACTGAAGTGCCAGATGTGGGACTGAACCCACAGCCCTCTGATCTCCCAGCCTCAGAGGCGAGTGTGCTACCTACTGAGCCACTGACACTGACTAAATTATTTTAGGGGAAAAAAGCTGATGATTAGCAACCAGACTGAATCCAAACTGTTTTCCAAAGTAGTTATTGATTTAAATGTGCTGAATGTGTTTTGTTGTTCGCGACTTGGTTCCCCACGACCGAATCTGTTACGCCAGTGGGAGGCTTCACCAGCAGACGATCACGAACTTTGCCAGAACTGTTTACCCTGCCTGGGCCCTGCCATCTTGGTCTAGGCTGCTACTCCTGCAATAAAGACCATTTCGACGAGAGACCGGCTTGGGGATTCGGCCCCCTGTACAACACCATCAAGCAGGTTGCGACCATCTGGAGGTGAGTCGTGTTGGCCCAGCTTCCCCCTGCCCCTTGATCATCACCACGAGGTCTATGTATTGCCTGCAGTGCAGTAAGTTCCTGGTAACGTGAGTACAAATCAGGGTAGCTCCCTGCAACGAAAGCTTAAATCATTGTGGTGCCATCTAATTGCCTTCATCTATTGGGTTTTTTGCAATGGACCGAGCCAACCAGCTTGGATTACAAATAATTGGGTTTTGTGCATGTTTAACTGCCTTTTCTTTCCACCGAGGGCCCCAACATCAGCTGCAATGCTGGCCACCCCCAGGCAACGCTTCAGGCTAGCCTGTATTACCATCTGGGTACCCAGTGTTGTTGAACTGTATGGTTGGGACTTAAAGCGCATGCCAGAAAAGCCTGACTCAAATCAGACTACTAATCATTTGGCTAGATTCATGCCCTCTCCCTTGTTCACTGCCCCTAAATAAACCTGATTGTCTTTTTCACATTTAACCTGGCTAGTGTGCATATTGTTAGTTGGGTTACAGTATTAACATTGTACTGCTGTATTACTAACCTTATTTTCCAAGGGGTCTTCAGAGCAGTTGCTCCTGTCCAGGTCCAGCCCTGGTGGTACGTGAGAAGGCTGTGAGCACAATATTGCTGCTGCCTATTGATTGTGCATTTACCACTGTGTTATATCTTAGGCCACTAGGAGGGTTGGTGAGGGGTATAGTTTCCCAGAGGGCTAAACGAGCGCAGATAAGCAACCCCAATACCATTTCTCTGGTTGGAGGCACCTTATTAGAGAACTATGACCCCTCAACCTGTGTATAGTCATACAGGCAGAGGCTGTAGCCTTTAGAATAGCGCTGCCTAGGGGTTACATCTTGGAGGCACCACTGGGATTAGCACCCTGTAGTGGCCAAAAAGTCAGCTTTTTGATCAAGTGCCATTTTCAGGGACATTTAAAATGGAGGTCCTTACTACCCACCAAGTGGAAAGTTTCTCCCACAAGCTGGTCGTACACCGCATGATGGGGTGGAGTGAAGGCCGAAGGGGTAGACCCCCGCCATGCTATGTTACTACTTGATATCCCTGTGGGGACCGCTAATGATACTATAGAGGAAACTGTGGGGAAAGTTAAGTGCCTGGGGAAGGTTGAAGTACGAGGGCAGGACTCAGATCTGTTTGCCCAGACCTTGGTGGCCCTCATTTCTTGTAGCCTCCCCATAGACCCTGGAATTGTACCCCCTGTTGAGTTATTCATTTACACAGTGACCCATCTACCCCCGGGGGGGGTCCTCCATGGTAGAAGGATTTAAAGACAAACTATTAAGACTCCTAGCTGCTGAGGGACAGTCAGTCAAGGATTTGTGGAGGGCTTTGGAAGACTCTGAGGAATTTACCCCATTCAGTCTCCTTTGGCCTCCCCAGCTTCTCCCTTGGCTCCCACCATTGTGGTGTCCCCCATTGTGATATGCTCAGTACACATAGACTCTTATTGCAGGCTCAGGTTGTTTTTGGGTGCTGTTCCCGTGCCAGTGGGGAGGATGACTTGAAACTTGATGGACTGTGCCACCCCGGTCCAAGAGTGGCAGTGTTCGAAAGGGAGAAGCAAAAGCGACTTATGGAAAGTTTGAGGGGACCTGCACTGGAAGCCATTCAGTTCCTTCAGTCCACCAACCCAGAGGGCTCTGCAGCTGAGTATCTTTCCGCTTTAGAAGGGGTATTTGGCAGCACTGAGTCTGGAGGGATATAATGTGGAAATGCAAGTCTGCTAAACAGTGGAAAAATGAGAAGCTGTCTGCTTTTTTAACCCAGGTTGAACAGGCATTGCAGCGGGTGCATCATAAAGTGGGTATCTCAGCTAGTGAACTGAATCACGTCAGGCTGGAGCATATCATTAAATCTGCCCATTATTCAAGTGTGCTTATGCTGAAGTTAAAGTTTCAAGACAGAAAAACTAACCCTCCTGAATAGTGTTGGCTGATGAAGAAGATCCGGGAGGCTGAGAATGATGAAGATGGCTGGGAACCATATGCGTGGGTTGCCCGCACTGTCCTGACCCCAGACAGACCTGTTGAGAAAGAGGAACCCTCTGAGACACAGCAAGTCCACGAGCTGCTGAAAGAGTTAAAAGAACTGAGAGTCAGCCAGCAAGCTGCAGCTGAGGTGGCCAAAAATTCTAGCCTTTGCCCCCCTAAGACTGAGTCTGGCAGTGAGGCCCCACCCGTGGGTATGTGGGCCCATGCCCTTGCCACTGAACCTCGAGCTTATTCCAAATTGGTGGAAGCAATGAGAGAACTGCAAACCATGGTGAGAGAGCTTATTCATGCCACCCAATCAACCGCCCCCTGGTGGGACTGTGGGGGAATGGAGCCCAAGTTCAAACCGAAAGAAGACAGTAGGACTCCAGCTCCAGATCACTATAAATCTTGCGAAGAGCCAAACCGCCCTGGTGACCCTAGAGGCAAGGTGTTTTGTTATAGGTGCGGAGAGGACGGGCACGCCCAACGTAATTGCAATTCCCCCAGAGATCTGTGGTAAGTCATCACCAAGTTGCTTAATCTGGTCCAGCAAAGAAATATAAAACCTCAGCCAGGCCCACCCCACAAGTCTTTCTCCTCTAAAACTGCCGTAGGCCAGTCCACCAAACAGACTCCTCCAGATTGGTCCAAGATGGTGGGTTCATCCATGGAAACCACAGTGACCGTTAACGGCATCTCCACCCGAGCTGTGCTAGACAGTGGCTCACAGGTCACTATTGTATTTAAAGACTGGTACGACCAACACTTGTCCAATCTCCCACTCTTACCCCTAGAAGGACTGCATGTGTGGGGGTTGAGTGACAAATCCTATCCTTACCAAGGGTAAGTACGAATTTAGCTATCTTTTCCTACTGCTGTTGCTGGTGTGGATGAACATGTGGAGACCCTGGCCCTGGTGTGCCCACCAACTGGAATGTATGATGGTATCCCTTTGTTGATTGGTACCAAGGCCCATATTTTTAGCTGGCTAGCCCAGCTCTGTCAGGAGAAACAAGCCAAACTAACTGGAAAGGCACTACACATTCCATCCGTGGTGCACCGAGCCATGACTTGCAGATGCAAGCTAGAGAGGCTGAGAAAGATGAGTCGGTGGGAGTAGCATGGAAGAAAGATCTGGAATCACTTGTGTTGCCCCCTAATGCTCAGTGTACCATCAGTGGCGAGATACGAATTAAGAAAGATGTCAAAAACAAAATTCTCATGCTGGATGCCCCAGAAGAGGGGAAACTGCCTGAGGGACTGTTGGTCAAGCCTAGCATCCTGCCAGCCCAGGCTCATGCTTATGCTCGGCGGGCAGTGGTGCAAGTCCAAAACATGTCCAACCGGGATATCAGGATAAATCGATAAGTGAGAAGGGTGTGAGCACAATATTACTGCTGCCTATTGATTGTGAATTTACCACTATGCTACATCTTAGGTCACTAGGAGAGTTGTTGGGGGGTTGTAGCTTCGCAGAGGGCTATACCGGCGCAGATAAGCAACCCCAATACCATTTCTCTGGGTGAAGGCACCTTATTAGAGTACTCAGGCCCCTCAACCTGTGTATAGGCATACAGGCAGGGGTAGTAGCCCTTAGAATAGCGCCGTCTAGGGTTACAGTAAGAAGACAGAGGGCTTAAATGGCCACTACACTGGTCAGACTGTCAGGAGTGCTCCTGCTAGACTGAGCATTTCAGTTTGTTGTTAACATTTTTAGTTTGTTTCTTCATTTTAGCGAGTTTAGTCTTAGGTGATCTGTTACATAGTGTAGTTAGGGCATTGACAGTGAAACATTGCAGGGCAGAGTGTTTTGTTTTTAGTTAGTATGGTTGTTTTGTCTAAATCAGCATCCTGCACATTTGCACATATTACCTGTGGTGGGTTAGCATGTCAGTCACCTGATCAAACTGCTTTGTAAATTTCTCTTGTGGCAGTATATTTACCATATCCTTCATTCTGGCAGCCCTGAACTTTACCTATTAGGGACTCTTGTCCTACTTTGCATTTTGGGATACATTTTGCCTGAAGCCCTTATCAGAAGAAAAACTGCTGATCCATTTTCCTGGAGCCGGTGTTCTGTGGATTGACTGGTGTCTTCTCTGAGGCTCTGTTCCTCTTTTTAAAATGTAATGCATTTCTGTGCGGCTGTGGTGGTGAGAACTGAGTGACTGCAGTGAAGTGAGCTTCCTGGCTAGAAAGGGTAAAAGCAGCGCAACCAGGTCGATAGTAAAAGCACCAACTCTGAGTTTTGGTCAGATGGGCTGGTGTGCCTTGTCACAACTTTCCCCTTGGCTCTTGATAAGAGAGGAGATGAGGGATCCTGCCGAACTGTGGATTTCTAATGGGACTGAAAGTTTAAAAAATAGTGTAGGTGGCAGGTGTAAGAGATGGGCCAATGGCTGTTTCTCATCCCTCTCCCTCTTCAGGACTGCAGTTGCTTGGGGGGCCGGAGGGGGAGGATTGATATCATCTGGACTCTTCAGACAGCAAAACTACAGAGTTTCTGTGGAAAATGTTTGGGTCAGTTTTGGGTGGACCTATAAACACAGGCCAATGATCTTTCTGGTGACTACTTCAATTATGATGCATTGAAAAACTACCTGTTCAACTGTGAATTAGTGTAACCCCCTAGGTGGCGCTATCCTATGGGCTACTACCCCTGCTTGCGTGACTATGCTCAGGTTGAGGGGCCTGAGCTCAGTGAACGGGTGCCTCCACTCAGAGGTAGGATCTTGGGCAGCGTAACTGCTGTTGGTATAGCCCTCTGGGATGCTATAACCCTCCCTACCAACAACTCTAGTGGTCTAAACAGTACAGCAACAGAACATTCATATGTACCATATGACCATAATGATATGCTCACACTCCTTGCACTTACCACCAGGGCTGCATCGTCGGCAATTGCCCTGGAGACCCACTGGAAAAAAAACACCAATTATGCAACAATACAATATCAGTACTATATCCCCACCAAGAAGGTACACACTAGCCAGGTTAAACACAAAACCAATAATCAGATTTATTCACGGGGATGTGAACAAGGATGGGGCATAAATCTAGCAAGTGATTTGCAGTTCTGATTAAATTCAGGGTGATAAAGCATGGACAGTGAGTCCCTTTAACTCAGTCTCACAACCCTGGGTACCCAGTATGGAAGACAGGCTAGCCTGAAGCATTGCCTGGGGTATGCCGGCGTTGCAGCCGATGTTGGGGCCCTTAGGGAAGAAAACAATTTGCATGCACTCAAACTCAAATATTTGTAAACCTGAGCCAGATGGCTCAGTCTATTGCAATAAAACCCAAAACAAGCAAATCAGATGAACACACAAGTGATTGCAGCTTTGTTGCAGTACCCTGTTTGTACTCACACTACCCAGACCAGGAAGACGATTCGATGACATGAGACCTGTGCAGAGATTTTGTGAAGCATGAGGAATATTTTCTCATGGTCCTCGTCGAAATGTTGGTCTTCAGGATGCAGGAACAGTTAAAACACTGGCCGAAACATCCACACCAAACGTCAAGAACTGGTTGTCCGCTCAAACACTTCGGCAAACTAAGCACATTTACATGTAAGGCTGTCCTTCTCTGGTCCTTCCACCTAGCTTGCAGGCTGATCACCACTTTTCAGCTCAATTGCTTCTCGAATCCCCTGCTGCTGTGACCCCAACATGGGCCGACTGGACACTTGGTCCCGCAGACTAAAGGCTGAAAAAAAAAGTCAAGGCCTGACAGGCATAACCCCTGAGAGCTGGCAGGCTCCCCAGAGGCACATACACTGAATTTCTGGGCAAATCTCTCAAATCTGAAGATCCTGAGCAGTTTCCCCTTTTATATGGAGCTTGGGTCCAGAGATTTCATTGGCTGCCAAAGCTGTCTTAAACAGTTTCCAGTTGATAATTGTCTTGCCTTATGGTGCCTAGAAATGATCCCAGATCATTCCCCATAAGTCTCTGGCATTGTCCCAAGAGCCCCTTTGTTTAATGCTGGCTCCTAATTGGCTGTTGGCTGCTAAAATGGTGGCTGTAAATACAATCTTTATGCAGTCTAAACAGTGTCCTTATACATAAAGTCCTGGTGCAGCCAGATAACTTTTATTTATTAAATTTCCCACTGTCTTGAAGCCCCAACAGTTCTTTCTTAAATACGTCCACTGTTGATTAAATATCTTGTACCCTTAGGGAGTCATTGCTCCCGTAACACACTGCCCCTAGAAACACTGCAGAGCTTATGAATATTCATTAAGGCATCCTTTAACCTTTGACTTTTGTGCCCCAGAGATAGCGCTTATGGCGTCTGCCTATTTATTTATTTAAAATATTTTTCCCCTTGCTTGTTTTGTGTCCCTGGTGTCTCTTTTAACTTAGCTTGGCACCAGGAACCATAGAGACACATTTTCTGGCTGTTGACCACAACAGTGGTTGAGTATGCAGTGCACCTCCACGATAGTGCGACTGGTGGCCTAGGCAAACATGCCAACCACTCGCAGATGGATTTGCAAGCCCCACAGGGCTCACTGCACCAGGGAACACTTGAGGACATGGAGAAAAAGGCCCAGGCCCACGGAAGAATGGGTGGATGACAGGAGGCAGTGGGAGAACACCCGGAGGCATTCAGGTAAGCCCCCAAATGGGGAGGGCATTACACTGTTCCCTGCCTAGGAAAGCTTGGCGTCCGCATCAAGTCTATGATAGAGTGGTAGCCATTAAACACATTACTAGGTATACTCTATCATAAACAGACATATCTGAGCAGCAATTCTTTCTATAACAACTTAGCTAGGCATATGATAACTATGTATAAGGTAGCATACTATAAATTTTAGTCTCGCTTAACATTTGAACATCCTATGCTGAAGCACTGTCATGGCTTTTCAAATCCACTTGATATACCTCAGCAGTTTAGCATTCACATTTTTCACATTTACAGTTATGTTTACCACATTTTATCACATCATTTCACCTTATTCCCATATCTTCACTTTATACCCCTTGCTACACTGAGTGGGCACCTTAACTTGGGTTGTGGCTTTGGTTTGAAAGTAGGCAGTGAACACAATTTTGGGCAAGGAATTGGGCATGACATAGACTCTTTTGTGCACAACATTCATGGGCAAGTTAACAGGCTGTCCTGGGGTGTCACACTTGTGCTTTAGGATTGGTTTTACAGATCTTTCTGAGTGACATGGCAAAGTTGGCACTGGCACTTCTTGTTGTTGATGCTCACTGGCATTTGTCAGAGGTATTTCTGCAAAGTCGGAATCATCCAGGACACACCTTTCTGGTTCTTGAACAGGATTACTATCAATAGCATGAAACAGTTCACCTAGCCCACTTAGTTTATTAACACTTGCATGGTCACTTGTAGGTTCACTACTTGCTTCATTGTGTTCAGGTTCACTGATTGCCATCAATTCCACCATGCAAATGGAGTCAGCCTCTTCAAGATCCACACTGAGAGCATCACTTTCTGGAGATTCAGGCACAATTGGTGAGTTGGAATCTGTTAACACTGCGGGGGTCAGAGTCATCACCGTAGTTAATGGAAGGAATTCCCTGAAACACTTTCTCAAGTTCAAAAGATTGGTAGAAGATAGTACAGAATTCACTTTCAGACTCAGCATTTTCAGTATCTGCAATGTCTGCAGGTCTGAAGACATTAGGAGTAACAGGTGGGGAAGCAGAAGTTTGCTGATCGTGTTGCTTGGCCTTGGTAGCAGACCTAGTTACAGGGCGCCGAGGAAATTCAGTCTCTTGAACGCTATGAATTGCTGTTTGGCCGATAGGTAACAGGTGATTCCTGTAAATGGTTTTGACTGCACGAGGGTCCCCTTCTGGATGCACCTTATACACTGGCAGATCATGTAGCTTACTGACTACTATGTATGGAATGTGACTCCAGCAGTCGGCTATTTTATGTTTACCTGAAAGTCCAAAATTTCTCATTAGTACTCTGTCACCTGGTTGGTGCTCCTGGGCTTTAACACGTTTGTCATGCCGAGTTCTGTTGGCCAGGGTTCTCTTTGCTGCCATGGTATTTGCAAACTGATAGGCATGATCCAACTGAGCTTTTAAATTCTTAACATACTGCAGGTAGTTTTCTGACCAAACACCATCAGGAGACACTCCAAAGCATACATCCACTGGGAGACGAGCTTCTCAACCAAACATAAGATGGTACGGTGAAAAACCAGCAGCATCATTCTTTGTGCAATTGTAAGCATGGGCAAGTGCGCTTATTTGTTGGCTCCACTTTGGCTTGTCTTTAGGTTGCAGGGTGCCCAGCATATCAAGTAGGGTTCAGTTAAACCTTTCTCGTTGTGGGTCTCCTTGTGGATGATAAAGAGTTGTTCTGGATTTTCTTATACCCCATAGGAACAACAGTTCTTTGATAAGTCTGCTTTCGAAATCCCAGCCTGGATCCTAATGAATATGCTGGGGTGCACTGTAATGTACGCAAAACGTTTCAACAAGAACTTTGACGACAGTTGAGGCCTTTTGGTTTTTGGTTGGGTAGGCCTGTGCATACATCGTGAAGTGATCCGTGACTACCAGTACATTAGCAAATGCCTTTAGAGTCTGACTCCAAACTAAGAAAATCAATACAAACAAGCTCCATTGGTGCACTTGTGACAATATTGACCAGAGGGGCTGCTCTTTGTGGTGGAGCTTTGCGCTGAAGACACCTACTGCAGGTTTTAACATGTTGTTCAATGTCTAGGCCCATTTTAGGCCAGTAGAGGTGTGAGCGGGCCAGATCAAGGATTCTTTCATCACCCAGATGTCCCATTTGGTCGTGCAAAGCTTTTAAGACAATATTTTTTGTCTTAGCCGGCAGTACTACTTGTTTCCTTACAATTTCACCTTGGCTGTCAGTAGGCTCTCCGTATAATAGCTGTTCTCGAAGCTTGAGTTTGGGCCCCTCTCGAAGAAGCAAAGCAGTCTTTTGGTCACTGGACCGCATTTTGGAGATATCTTCCCCCTTTCTTAAGGCATCGACTACTAGTCGGGTCATTGGATCATAGTATTGTTCTATGTGGATGTCAGCTGGAGTTAGCTGTGGTAATAATAATAATAAAACTTTATTTATTAAGCGCCTTTCAGGCACCAAGGTGCTGTACAAATAAACAATAAAATCACATAAGGAACATAAGTCTAAGGCTGCAAAATTACAGTAGGCAACTGGTACACAAGTCTCTGCAGGCCCCAAGCAATCTGCTAGGCAGTTTACAGCTTCAGAGGACAAAGTTTCTTCCTGGTCGAACTTGTGGCATAAGGCTTTTACAGATTGCTCAGGAATAAGAACCCACTGTTGGTCAGAAACAGGCCTTCGTGAAAGAACATCAGCATCTACGTGGTTTAGGCCTGGTCAGTACTCCACCGCATAATCATAGGTTGCAAGAGCAGAAAGCCATCCGTGTCCGGTAGCATCTAATTTAGCTGTTGTTTGAACACAAGTTAATGGATTCTTATCAGTCTTGACCAAGATTTTATCACCATACAAGTATTCGTGAAATTGGTCAACTGTGGCCCACTGGAGAGCGAGAAATTCTAATTTATGCACTGGATAATTTCTCTCTGAAGAGGTCAGATTTCTGCTAGCAAAGGCTATGGGACGCAGTCCTTCCAGGTATTCTTGATAGAGTACTGCTCCAAGGCCACTCAAGTGGGCATCTGTATGTAACACATAGGGCTTTGATGGATCAGCATATGCGAGTATAGGAGCGCGGGTCAGTCTGTATATTATTTCTTCAAAGGCAATGTCACAATTGAGAGTCCATCTCTGTCCAAACAGCTCACTGGGTCTGAAATAGTTTTTTTCAATGTCTCTGTCAGAACCTTTCTTAAACTTTTTGTGAGTAGGTGGATATCTTTGAGTTAAGTTTAGGAGGGTGCAGATCACCTTGGTATAGTCCTTGACAAATCGGCAGTAATAGCCATAGAATCCAAGAAACCTTTGCAGTTCTTTAAAGTTGTTGGGCTTCGGCCAGCTGGTTAATGCTTCCACTTTACTGCAGTCTGTTTGTATGCCTTCTGACGATACAGTGTGGCCCATGTATTTGACAGAGCTCTGGGAAAACTGGCATTTGTCAATGGATAACAAGCCACTCCAACACTTTAAATAGGTGAGCCTCATGCTCCTCAAGAGTTTTACCAAAGACTATGACATCATCAAGGTAGACGAGACACTCCAAGAGATTCATGTCTCCCACTACACACTCCATTAATCGATGAAAAGTTGCCGGTGCACCCAACATGCCTTGGGGCATGTGAAAGAATGCAGAGAAACCCAAGGGACAAATGAATGTAGTTTTTTCCCTGTCCTCTGGAGCCATTGGGATCTGATAGAAGAACGGATAACCATTTACTCCCATTTAGATAGTCCAGGGCATCCTGTATGCGTGGCATTGTATACTGATCAGGCACTGTTCTTTTGTTGAGGGTCCTGTAACCAACACATATACGGACAGATACATTCTTTTCCGCACCACAACAACTTGGGAGGCATACGGGCTGCGTGACCCTTGTATGATGCCAGCCACTAACATCTCTTGAAGGTGACGTCTGACGTCATTGATGTCGGCAGGAGCTAGACATATAGACCTCTCCCTGAAGGGTCTCTCATCGTGCAGATGAATGTGGTGTTCAGCACCCATGACACAACCAACATCCCATTCCTTGAGGGAGAATACCTTGGTTCTCTGAGCCAACTTGTTACTGATCCTGGTTCTCCAGCTGTTTGGAATACGTAAAACTCCAAAATCAAACATATCAGGTGATACCCCACATCCTTTGTCAGTTTTGCACTGGAATAGGAGCACAGCAATGTCAGCACAATAGACTTTAGCCAGGGTGCATCCTCTGGGTGCCGTGATGTCTCTGTCTGCAACATTTCGTATTCGTACCACCACTCAGTCATAAGCATGAGCCCATGCTGGAAGCACACTGGATTTAATCAGCAGTCCTTTGAGTAGTTTTCCCTCGCCTGGAGCATCCAGCATCAAAATTTGGTTGGTCACATCTCTTCACAGCCACACTTCACCACTGATACTGCATTCAGCATTCGGAAGTAACGTAATAGTAGCAGGATCGTTCTTCCAAACCATCCAAACAGGCTCATCTTTACCACTATCCTCAGGGTGCATGTGTTTCTCATGGGTCTTTTGGATTAGGGCATGAACACGCAGGGCTCTTCCTGTCTTTTTCTTCTGCCTTTCTTCACATAGCTGGGCCAGGCACCCAAACATGTGTATGTTGGTACCAATCAGTACAGCGATACCATTGTAAAGTCTGGTAGAAGGGCAGACCAGGGCTAGCGTCTCTTCAGAATCTCCTACACCAGCCACAGAGGATAGAAAAGAAAGCCATACCTTTAAATAGCCAAGATATGGATATGACATTTCACTTAACCCCCACACATGCAGTCCATCCAGAGGTTGCAATGGGTGGTCAGATAAATGCTGCTCATACCAGTCTTGGAAGATTATTGTGACTTGAGACCCGCTGTCTAAAAGTGCTCGGGCCAGGATCCCATCTATGTGTACAGTAGTGTCCATGGAAGGGCCCACCAATTTGGACCAGTCCAGAGGGACTGTAGTAGGAACCTGGATGGACGATTTAGCCACAAAGAAGTAACATTTGGGATTTCCTGAACCTCCGCTGTGATCATTTCCTGCACCCCTCTGCAATTGTTTTGCTTTTCGGAGCTCCCCTTGGAGTTTGTTAACCACCTTTTCTATGTCCTTTTGAGACCGGCATTCTTTCTTCATATATCCCTCCTTTCCACTGTTATGACAAATTATATTTTCTTTGGTCTGGCGTGGCTGAAACATTGCATTAGGAGCTGGTCTCCATTCACAACTAGGAGTTTGGGAAGGGTACACATTTGGTGCTGGAGCACTAACAACAGAAAATCTTGGTTCAACCTCCATCTGCGGTATTGAAGGTGGTGCAATACATCTCAATAATTCCTTTATTGCAGCAGTCAATTCATTTGTTTCAGTTTTTGAGCTGCCGTCGGCAGAGGATGCCTGACTGTGCAACTCCACTCTCATAGCAGACGTGATCTGAGAGGGGTTGGGGTTTGTACCCACAGGAACGACCTTGGTAAGGGCACCGGCTTTCATTTCTCTGACTTCTCTCAGCAGCTCGGCCCATTGAAGAGTATCCTTAGCAGTCTCTGGTTCAGAAGGGCTTTCCAGCGCCGAAGCACTCTAGCAGTGCCAGCACAGGAATTCCAGTCTTCTTCCTCACCTTCAGCCTCCCTGAGTTCTTTTATCAGGTCACAATAATCAGGGGGATTATCCCTCCTATCCCGGAGCTTTAGCTGGATAATTTATAATTTAGAGTATTTGGCACATTGTAGTATATAATGTAATCTCACACGATCCCACTCGCTGGCCGATACCCCACCTTTCTGGTAAGTTCTCTGTAAGGCCCTCTCCAAACGAGTAACATACATGAACAGACATTTCCTTTTCCACTGTTTGGTGCCCTTGAATTGCCACAGTAAAGTTTCTCCAGATTCAAGGCTACCAAAAACACCTTCTAGTGCTGCAGACAGATACTTTTGAGCTGAAGCATCAGGATCTGTGGACCTCAAGAACCTAATTGCTTCCAAAGCAGGACCCCTCAAACTTTCCATGATCTTTTTTAATTTTTCTGCCTCTGCACACTGCCACTCAGGTACTAGGGGGGCAACATAGACTATCCAGGCCTCACAATCATCCTCCCCCTTGGGGGTGGGGCGAGTGCCCCAAAATATCCTCAGCCTGCGGTAAGAGTCGTGACTAACTGCGGGCACAGGTTTGGGTGCCAGCACTGGTGCAGGCACAGGAGCTGCTTAAGGGGCAGGTACTGAAGCTGGCATCGGCATTGAGGAAGGAACACCCCCAGGCAGCATGAATAACTTTTTAAAGTCCTCAAGAGTTTTACCCTCCTCCAATAACAACTTGGCTAACTTTTCCTCAAAGGTCTCAGATAAGGGTGGGAGCTCGTTCCCTGAAGAGTCCTCACTATCTTTAGTTACCACCCTCCAGGTGGCTGGGGACCCATCAACAGGAATAGTTTTGGGCACCTTAGTGCTGTCCACAGGGTTGTTACACTCTGCTAGAGCCATTAGAGTTTGGGCGGTCAAGTCAGCATGTCAGCTTACCACTACAGCTTTTCCCAGGCATTCAATTTTTGAAACTGACCCTTCTAAAGTGTCTTTACTAGTGCCCAGGGGTATATCCAGTATTAGCAAGGCATTTTGGGGGTCAATTGCTTGCCCCGTACACCATCCAAACAACTGATGCACAGCCATTCCTTCAGTGGTACCCATTAGATCCTTAGTTGTAATTCTTGATTTTGGCCGCTAGGGGGCACTAATCCCAATGGTGCATCCAAAGATGTAATCCCTAGGTGGCGCTATTTTATGGGCTACTAACCCTGCCTGCATGACTATGCACAGATTGAGGGGCCTGAGCTCGGTGAACGGGTGCCTCCACCCAGAGGTAGGGTCTTGGGTCAGCGTAACTGCTGTTGGTATAGCTCTCCGGGATGCTATACCCTCCACCAACCCCTCTAGTGGCCTAAACAGTACAGCAACAAAACATTCACATGTACCATATGACAGTAATGATATGCTCACACTCCTTGCACTTACCACCAGGGCTGGATCTTCGGCAACTGCCCTGGAGATCCCCTGGAAAATAAGACCAATGATGCAACATACAATAGTAGTACTGTATCCCCACCAAGAAGGTACACACTAGCCAGGTTAAATGCAAAAACCAACAATCTGATTTATTCAGGAGAATGTGAACAAGGATGGGGCGTAAATCTAGCAAGTGTTTGCAGTTCTGATTAAAATCAGGGTGATAGAGCATGCACAGTGAGTCCCATTAACACAATCTCACAACCCAGTATGGAACACAGGCTAGCCTGAAGCGTTGCCCAGGGTAGGTCGGCGTTGCAGCTGATGTTGGGGCCCTTAGGGAAGAAAACAATTAACATGCACTTAAACACAAGTATTTGTAACCTGGAGCCGGATGGCTCAGTCCATTCCAATAAAACCCAAAACAAGCAAATCAGATGAACACACAAGTGATTGCAGCTTTGTTGCAATACCCTGTTTGTACTCACACTACCCAAACTAGGAAGATGATCTGATGACATGATACCTGTGCAGAGATTTTGTGAAACAGGAGGAATATTTCCTTGTGGTTCTCATCAAAATGCTGGTCTTCGGGATGCAGAAACAGTTCAAACACTGGCCGAAACATGCACACCTAATGTCACGAACTGGTCGGCCGCTCAAACACTTCAGCAAACTAAGCACATTTACATGTAAGGCTGTCCTTCTACGGTTCCTCCAGCTAGCTTGCAGGCTGATCCCAACTTTTCAACTTGATTGCTGCTCGAATCCCCTGCTGCTGCAACCCCAACATGGGCCAACTGGACACCTGGACCCGTGGACTAACGGCCGAAAAAAAGTCTAGGCCTGGCAGGCCTAACCCCTGAGAGCTGGCAGGCTCCCCAGAGGCACACACACTGAACTCCTGGGCAAATTTATAGATCCTGAGCAGTTTCCCCCTTTTACATGGGATTTAGGTCCAGAGATTTTATTGGCTGCCAAAGGTGTCTTAAACAGTTTCCAGTTGATAATTGGCTTGCTTTTTGGCACCTGGAAATTGTTCCAGATCATTCTCCATAAGTCTCTGGCATTGTCCCAAGAGCCCCCTTGTTTAATGCTGGCTCCTAATTGGCTGTTGGCTGCTAAAATGGTGGATGTAAATACAATCTTTATGCAGTCTAAACAGTGTCCTCACACATAAAATCCTGATGCAGCCAGATATGAACATGCGTGCATACGAACATACGAGTGTGACAGCAGAAACAGACCACCTGGTCTATCTAAGTCTGCTCGAGTGTGCAGCTAGCACCCCTAGTTTGCAGCTGCCACACACCCCTCCCATTTGTCATCCCACTGCCACCCCCCACCTCCCCCACCCTCACTCTCCCCTGTTCCCTGTCCCATGCCCTTTTGAAACTGTTCACAGATTTACATGATACCACCCATTCTGGTAGGGCATTCCATTTGCTACCACCCTCTCCGTGAAATAGTGCCTCTTCATTTCCTTCCTAAGTCTCCCCCCTCTATTCTTAGCGCATGCCCCTGGTGGCCCTCCCCCTCCTTAACTTAAAAACCCCATCTGCCCCATCCTTATTGATTCCCCTCAGATACTTGAATGTCTCTATCATGTCCCCCCTGTCCCTTCTATCCTCCAGGGTGTACATATTCAGGTCTCTCAGCCTACCGTCATAGTCTGTCCCTTCCATTCCACATATCATCTTTGTTGCCCTCCTCTGCACCCCCTTTAGTAGCCTGATATCATGCTTTAGGTATGGCCTCCAAAACTGCACACAGTACTCGAAGTGCAGCCTTACCAGCGACCTGTAGAGGGGCAAGATCACCTGTCTTCGCCTGAACGAAAAAACCCTCACTATGCACTCCAGCATTTTGTTCGCTTTTGCAGCTGCTCTCTTGCACTGGGCAGTGTTGACCATGGTCCCTGTTATCATTACCCCTAGGTCCTTCTCCTACTCAGTGATGCCCAGCTTAACCCCTCCCAGCCAGTATTCTCTCTTTGGGTTCTTCACACCAAAGTGCATAACCTTAAACTTCTTTGCATTGAACCCAAGCTGCCACCTCTCTGACCACTCCTCTAGCTTGCTTAGATCCCCCAGCAGCTGCTTCCATCATTCCTCTCCATTCACCACTGCTCCGATTTTGGTGTCGTCAGCGAACAGACTTGTCTTGCTCATCACCCCATGTGCAATGTCTGATATGAAGAGCCCAAACAATACTGGCCCCAACACAGAGCCCTGTGGCACCCCACTCATCACCGACCTTGGAGTTGAGAGCTCCCCTCTCACCACCACCCACCCATTGCAGCCTCCCACTCAGCCAGCTTTTAATCCAGTTCATCATTTTTGCCCCTACACCAGTTAGCTTCCCCCCAAGCTGCCCATGAGGCACAGAATCGAAGGCCTTACTGAAGTCCAAGTAAAGAACATCCACCGCATGACCCTTATCCAGCTCACCTGTCACCCAGTCATAATATTGTATCAGGTTGGTTTGACAAGAATTCCCTGAAACAAACCCATGCTGCCTCACATCCTGGAGGCCATTGTCCTCCAGGTACGACACCAGTCTTTCCTTTAGTATTGTCTCCATGATTTTGCACACTATGGAGGTGAGACTTACCGGGCGATAATTACCTGGTTCATCCCTTGGTCCGCTCTTGTGTAATGGTACTACATGTGCCATCCTCCAGTCCAGTAGCACACATCCTGACTCCAGTGAGGTGCTGTACAGATCCACCAGTGGCTCCGCCAACACCTCCGCCATCTCCCTCAGCACCCTGGGGTGGATACCACCCGGCCCTGGTGCCTTGTCCACCATCAGTGCCCTCAGTCCCTCTAGGACTCTACCTGCCTCAATTCTTCCTTCTGTTGCCTCCTCTCCCCCTGTCCCCACCCTCCCAGCCCATGATGGTAGTGCCCCCTTTTCTTCCGTGAACACTGAGCAAAAGTATTCATTCAGTGCTTCTGCCTGCTCCTCGCCCTTTTCTGTCCACTCCCCACCCCTTTTTATCCTCACTATTGTCTCTATGCACTTTCTTTTCTCCCTGATGTACCTGAAAGTCTCTCCCCCCCCCATTAATTCCCTGCGCTAATGTCAGCTCCCTCTGGGCCTTGGCTTCTCTCACTTTTCTGGTCACCTCCCTGGACCGTCTTGCATACTCTTCCCTGTCCACTGCCTTCTCTGCCGTTCTATACCTCTGGTGCACCTCTCATTTTGCTCTCACCACCTCCACTACCTCGCTGTTCAACCAGCATGGTTTTCTTGCTCTGTTCCTCTTACTCTGTGTCTTGGTGCAGGCTTCTGTTGCCTCTGTAATCCCCCTTTTAATAATATCCCATTTCTGCTCTGCATCCATCTCCTGCCTTAAGCCCTCTAGTTTCCCTTTCAGTACTTCCTGCATTCTCCCACAGTCTGCCCCCCTGAAGTTTACTACCTGAGTAACTGATTTCTCTGGCTCCCCTCACATTGTGATATTAAACCACACTGTTTGGTGATCGCTGTTGGCTAGTGAGTCCTCCACCTTTATTTCCCTTACTGCCTCCCCATTTGACAATACCAGATCTAAAGTGTTCTTTAGCCAAGTAGGTACACTAACCAACCGTGTCAGGAGACCCTCCTGGATTGTGTCCAGGAGCACTTGCACCCTAGCACTAGAGGTGCCTGGAATGCTCCAGTCAACCCCCGGCAAGTTGAAATCCCCCACGATGACCACCTTACCTTTTCTACATACCTTTCTGATTTGTCCTGCTAATTCCCTGTCAAGCTCCTCAGACTGGTACGGTGGCCTGTATACCACCCCAAACCTCAATTTCCTACCCCTTGAGTCTAGGAGCTGCAGCCAGATTGCCTCTGTTCTCCTTTCTTCTCCCTCATCCCTTGTGCATTTGATCCCGTCTCTCACATAGAGTGCCACCCCACCGCCCCTCCCTTCCTTACGGTCCTTCCTATATACTTTGTATCCTGGGATTGCCACATCCCAGTCCCGGTGCTCAGTTGCCCACATGTCTGTGAGAGCTGCAATGTCCACCCTCTACACTGCTAAGAATGCCTGTAGCTCAACAGATGTGTTGCCTAAACTTCTTGCATTCAGCAAGACCACCCTCCATCCTGCCCCCTTCCCTTCATTGGCCTCCATTTCCTTCCTTCCTTCCTTCTACTCCCTCCTTTTTCAGCCACCCAGAGTCCTTCCCTGCTAGCCTGGGGAGTAGGTTCCACTCTATCAGGTCTCTGCCTACCTGCTGTCCACTTGCCACCCCCCCATCTAGCTTAAATCCACCTTTGTTACAATATACCTCCCCAGTCTTTGCTTTAATACCTCCTTCCCCTCCCCACTCAGGTGCAGCCTATCCCTTGCAAACAGATTATTATCCCGGGTACTGCCCCAGCCACCCACAACCCCATATCCCTTAGTTTGACACGATTCTACCAACCATGTGTTCAACTCCCTAATCCTCTCCTTTCTCACTGTGCTTGCGCAAGATACTGGGAGCACTTCGGAGAATGCCACAGACTCCCCCGTCTCCTCACACAACCTTCTCACTTCCTCAGTCCTCTTCTTTGTTACCTCCACCTTTTCCCCCACTAGGTCATTTGTCCCCACATGTACCACAATGTGTGGTTTCCTCCTACCCCTCCTTACGCACCTTAGGATTGCCTGTCCTGCCTTTGATCCTGGTATGGAATCCACCCATATCTGACTATGCCTCTCCCCCTTGCTGCCCCATCTGATCCCCTTGAGTATGGAGTCCCCCAACACTAGTACACCTCCCTCCTCTTTCCTTGTGCCCGTCGACACCTCCCCGCCCAGGTTCTCATTTCTGGGACCACTCAAGACGGTGCTTTTACAGTGTGTCCCAGTGTCTTCCCCCCTGCCCTTCTCAATTGAGACTCCTCGCCCTCTTCCTGTTCGACTGCCAACCTTCCACTCCCTCCTCACCTCTCTGAGTATTATCCCTCCCCCTGCCATATTCAGTTTCTCCACTAGTAGTGCCCCTCTCTCCCTTCTCTTTGTGTAAGCCCCAGGGGGTGCTATCCCAAGGGCTACTACCCCTGCCTGATTTGCCACTAACAGGTTGAGGGGCCTAGATCCAATGGCGGGTGCCTCCATCCAGAGGTCGGGGTTAAGACAGTCTGATATGACTTGGTCACAGCCCTCTGGGTCACTGCAACCCCCGTTTCTTCCCACTAGTGGCCCACACAAATCAATCACAGTACCCCAACCCTTGCCATATACACCTACCCCCAGGATTGGTTCAATCAGCTTGACTCTGGGGACCCCCTGTAAAGTAAGATGCAGTTATACAATAACCACTGTACAGTAATTCAACACAGACACACAGTTCAATCAGTGTAACTTTGCTAAACAACCAAATCTGATTTATTTAGGGGATAGTAACAAGGACAGGGGGAAATCAGGTTGATTGATTCAGTCACATTAATAATCACAGTACTGTGCACGTATTTCAGAGTCCCAGATGTCCCAAATGTCACTCTTACTGGGTACCCAGGCAACAAGAGGCTAGCCTATTTGGTACAGCTGGTTGGGGCCCTGAGGATGGAAAATGCATGCACAATACCCACTTTGTAATCCGGAGCCGGTAGGCTCAGTTCGTGAAGAAAGAAAGGAAAAGTAATCAGATGGAACACTTGCAATTAGATGATGGCAGGGAGCTACCCTGATTTGTACTCACAAATTCAGTGCTGAAACTGAATGGAAGGCAGATTGTCCTGGATTGCCAGGAGGAGCAGACCATGTGGACAAGGTTCTTGTGACTGTACCCCACGGCAGTTCAGAGCAAATGGATGTAGTCTGGATTAAACTGGGGTTTACTTCCAGCTTCAAGCACTCAATTCACTGTACAGGGGATTTGAAACGCGATTTCCCCACAAGCACTACACACATTTATATGTGAAAGGAAAGTACTATACCAGGCAGGCTGCTTCTCTATCCCGATCGCAATTACTGCACAATACCCGGGAGAACACACAGCAGATTCAGTTCCTGACACACCGAGGGCGATTCAGCAATTTCTCCAGTCTTTTACAGGGTGAGCCTGGTTTCTTCACTTCTGGTGCTTCTTTCTCCTTACAACTCTGATTCAGTCCACACTGGCACTCACAAACAGTTGTATACCGAACTTCAGGGCCCCACACGAGCTTCCCGCATGAAAACTCAACAGCGCAGGAGCCCGGAGCTCCTTCCCTCTTCACAGTCACAACTCATCTGATCTTTCCAGTAGACAGAGCAAGGCATTTCCTTTGAGTTCCTCCCAGTTCAGTTGGCTGGTTTGGCTGTCACTCACAGTAAACTCCCCCCTGTTGGTGGAAAAAAGGCGCCGAAGTCCAAACTACAATTCCCAGATGCATTGGCCATACAGTACATTGGTGGCTGGCTCCACAATGAGAGTCCAAGTTCTGATTTGCCAGCAGAAGGCTCCATTTCAAAGGTCCCCCCACACTGATTGGTCCAGTTCAGCAGTTCAAAACTAGAATGGGGGACTAGGCAACACAGTTCTGACTGCAAATAAAAGCAGGTTAGACAAACTGTATTTTTGTTATTACTCTAACTGATGTCTGGCAAACAGTTATATCTTTGAAAAGTGCTCACTCTGCCCACTTAGTGACGGCAGAAACGGAGCGATTTGGCAGCAGCTCGAGTGGGACTCAAGCACGGAAACATACAGACACCCATCCAAATTAATTATGTCTGCACGCAGACAGCTCTTAAAGAGACAGTACCAGAGGCTATAAAAGCACTCACAGATAAACGGCTTAGACGCCGAACACCATCCAGGCTTGGAGCATTCAAGCAAACTCCTGGAAGACTTTTGGGAACCCCCATTTGCAGGGAGGTTACATTTGTAAGTACTATCCCTTTTAAAATCCCCCACTGTCTTGTAGCCCCAACAGTTCTTCCTTAAATAAGTCCACTGTTGATTAAATATCTTGTACCCTTAGGGAGTCGCTGCTCCCGTAACACACTGCCCCTAGAAATACTGCAGAGCTCATGAATATTCATTGGGGCAACCCTTGCCCTGACCTTTGCCCTTTGACTTTTGTGCCCCAGAGGCAGTGCTTATGGCATCTGCCTATTTACTTATTTAAAATATTTTCCCCTTGCTTGTTTTGTGTCCCCAGTGCCTCTTTTAACTTAGCTTGGCACCGGGAACTGTGGAGACACGTTTTCTGGCTGTTGACTGCAATGGCGGTTGGACACGCAGTGCACCTCCACAATAGTGCAAGTGGCACCCTAGGCAAACATGCCGACCTCTCACAGATGGATTTTTGAGCCCCAAAGGGCTCACTGCACCAGGGAACCTTTGGAGACACGGAGAAAATGGCCCAGGGCTGCGGAAGAATGGGCGGACACCGGGAGACAGCGGGAGAACACCTGGAGGCATTCAGGTAAGCCCCCAAATAGGGGGGTGCACATTACATTAGTTTTTTGTGCTTGTGCGGCAGTCTCTTTCTTACTCCCCTCCCTTTTTCTTATTTTAAAATAATACCGTGTTGAGTAGTTTGGTGTGAGTTGGGGGAGTGATTGGTAGGGTTTTTTGTTGTATTTATTGAGTAACTCGGGGGGGGGGTGTGTGTGTGTGTGTGTTCTTTAGTGGGTTGAGATATTGTTTTAAATTGAGGTACTGTATTTTGTTGGGACTATTTTATTTATATTCGGGGAGGCGGTTGATTTTTAGGTTTTAAGGTTATTACTGGGGGGTGAAGCATATGCAGAGATGTTAAAACAGGGAGGCTCATTTACTCCAGTGACCAACCGTGGCAGCTCTGTGCCTTCAGCAGAACCCCATTAACCCTCCCTGCAGAGGTCTTCAACCACTGAAGGGGACTGGGGATCCTCCAGAGGTGGCACAACATCCACAGTAGAGTTCCCGGGTGCAAAGTTCAGAGAAGAGGAGGACTGGGCTGGAGAGAACCAGGAGACACCCAAGGAGGGTTTGGAATCAGGATTGGGGTCCTCACTCTCTGGTTCCCCTCCCCAGGGCTGTATGTCAGCGAGCAGGTAGTAGTCAGCCCACCCAGTCCTGCTCCACCTCTTTCAGCCATTCTTTTGTAATGCAAGGTCATTATGGAAAAACTGCTGCGATGGAAGATCTCATCATTGATTCTTCAGCTGACCTTGTTTGCATCACGGAGACCTGGTAGGGGGATGGCCCCAGGCCAGTTCTGGAGACATCTGTCCTGCTAGGTACTCAGTGTTGTATTGCCTGAGGATGGATTGGTAGGGGTGGGGGGCATTTGTTTTAAAACCACTTTGGGACTCACTGCATATCCAATTGGAACTTTCAGATCTTTTGAATATGTGGCATTTAGATGTGTCCCAGGTGTTAGTGGTAAATTCGTCTTCACATACTGACCTTTGGTGTGTGGGAGTGATGTTATGCAGAAGCTGGCAGACTTCATGGTCAAGCAGGTGTTGAAAGCTACCAGACTTTTAGTGCTGGGAGACTTCAATTCCTAGGCTGACCCTTTGGTCAGCAGCTCCTCCAGCTGATGACCTCACTGGGGCTAATGCAGGCAGTTGCCTCTGACACACATCACCATGGTCACAGTTTGGACCCGATCTTCTCATTGGGACTTGACATCAGTGTCGTCAGGGTTGATCTGGTCTTTTGGTAGGATCATCATGCAGTGTCTTTCCTTTGTGTGGTCCCCTGTTTAAAAACATTTCCTGTGGAGATGGTCCAGTACCATCTGAAACATGATCTGGATCCCTGCAAACTCCTGGAGGCACTGGACATCTTGGGTATGATGCTTTAGTGTGTGCAGGGAGCTAAGAACACCATGGAGCACTATAATATGGTTCTTGTAGCTGCCTTAGACCCCCAGCACCCTACCGCATTCGTCCCATGACATCTTGGCACAGCTCACCATGATACTGTGATGAACTGCATTAGTGAAAGACTAAGGGATGGAAGTTGGAGTGTTAATGGAGAAGTTGCTGGTCTGTGGGGGGCAGACTGGTGCTGAAGACTGACTTTGGTGAATATTAATGGTCAGTCACCCTGAAAAAGGCAGAGTCCCTGTCAAGAACAACTACTGCACCATGCACAGGTTAATTAATCCCTCCTGTCTGCAATCCATTTGAGCTCTTTCTGCAGAAAAGTGTGAAGAGTTTGGCCAATTCTTTGCTGACAAGTGTCCTTCATTTGACTGGGTATTTCCTCAAGTGATCTGTCATGGCCAGTAGTGGCCAGTTTATGAGAAACGTAGATCTGCCTACCTGGGATGAGTTCTGGCCAGTTGTTGAGGAGGTGCTCCAGGTGATTTCAGGTCTGCACCCTACCTGCTGTATGCTGACCCAGGACCTACCTGGCTGCTTTTGGGCTGCCAGGAATCCCTGCGCCCAGTTATCACTAAAATTACTGAATGCTCCTTAAGGCCTTAAGGGAGGGTGTTTTTCCTTCTGCTCTGCAAAGGCGGTGGTTAGACCCATTCTGAAAAAGTCATCTTTGGATCCTGATGCTCTAGTGAATTACAGGCCTGCCTCAAATCTTCCCCTTTTGGGGAAGATTATCGAGAAGGTGGTGGTGGAACAGTTCGAGGATCGCCCAGAGCAGTATAACATTTATGAGCCTCCACTGTCAGGTTATTGGCCTCATCACAGCACAGATACTGCTATAATCAGGGTGACTCAAGATCACCTCATGGTGAGGGATCAAGGACTATGTTCTATTTTGGTCCTTTTGGATCTCTTCTTGGCATTTGACACAGTTGACTGTGAGGTGTTACTGGATCGCAAGCGGAATTATGTGGGTCTCACCAGCACAGTTTTGTGCAGGTTTGAGTTCTTTATAACTGGTGGAATGCAGCAGGTGGCCCTAGTTAAATCTGGGGCTTCTACGCTCTCCTGTGGTGTTCCCTGAGGCTTGATCCTTGCCCCCATGCTGTTTGCTGTGTACATGCTGTCATTGGGGGAAATCATCAGATGGTATGGTGTTGAGTTTCACTGTTACACAGATGATACTCAACCATAGCTATATTCACACCTGGTTTAGGTTCTAGCTGCCTCAGTGCTGGAGTGATGTGTTGCTGAGATTTATGACTAATTAATGTCTGGTTGTGTCTTAACTGAGGGAAAATGGAGGTCATAGTAATCAAGCCTGGTTGGTGGGGTTCAGTGATGATGGAGGTTTGGCAGCAGTTCCTTAATTGGACGGCTAATCACTCAGAGCTGCAGATTTGGTAATGAATCTTGGGTCATTTTGGACTGCAAGTTGACATTAGAACAGCAGGTGTCTGCAGTGGTCCAGTCTGGCTTTTACCATCTTCAAACATCATCAGGATTAAACCGCATCTGGTGCCAGCTGATCTGGTGACGACTGTTCATGGTGTAATGTTATCTAGAAGCTTGATGTGCCATCTGCAGCCTGAAACTCCTTGGTGGGGCAATATCACGCCGGTTCTGTATGCAGTGCCCTGGTTACCTGGACGGTGGTGAATCACCTTCAAAATATGCTTGATAACTTTCAAGGCTTCATGCAGTTTGGGACCTGTCTACCAAAAGATCTCCTGGTTCCTCCAATCCAACTCGCCCACTCCGTTCCTCTGACGGGGCATGCTTGTTGCCCCTTCTTTCCATTTAAAACAATCTGGGGACAGGGACTTTGGTGTGGTGGCCCCCATTGTCTGGGATACATTACTGGGGAGTGTCCATTCTGCTTGCATGGTGGAGGCCTTCAAAACCTTTTGGAAATGTATGTGTTCCCATAGGCATTCCGGGATAGCTTTTAAAATGAAATACGTTTTAAGTATTGTGATTTTACATGAGAGCATTCATAAATTCCTCAACTCCCACAGTCTCCCCTCTCTGACCTCCACCTAAGTGACATCCCTAGAAGCCTCCCTTACCATAGATGAGATAAGATTGAACATCCTCTCTATGAACAAAAATAAATCTCCATAGGGAGATGGGCTTTCTATTGACTTTTACCGATTACTGGTTGATGAAATCTCTCCTCCTCCTTCGGACCTCGCAGGAAGCTCTATTGTGCCATACCATCCCGCCTCTTATGGGAGGCAGTAATCACCATCCTTCCTAAAAATGGTAAGGATGCTGCTGTGCAGGTAGCTATTGACTCATCTCCCTACTTAATGTAGATGCAAAAGTCCTGGACAAGGTCCTAGCTGGGAGACTCGCCCCTATTCCCCCCTCCTCGTTCACCCCTCTCAGGTGGGTTTTGTCAGTGGTAGAATGGGATTTGACCACCTTCACTCCATCATCAACTTGCAACACCTTGCCAATTACCTCTCCTCTCCAGCCACAGCCCTAACAGTAGATTTGGAAAGGTCTTCAACTCTGTTGAGTGAGGGTATCTTTTTGTCATAATGCACTCCATGAATTTTGGCTCTACATTCTTGGGTGCCATTTGTACCCTTTATCATCACGCATCAGCTAGGGTACTAACTAACAGCACCCTTTCAGATTCTTTCTCCATACACAGAGGCACCCAGCAGGGCTGCCCCTTGTCCCCTCCTCCTTTCTTCCTAGCTATCAAGTCTCTGGCCCAGGCCATTAAGGCACATCCACAGCTGCAAGAGATATCAGCAGGTGACACAGAACACCAAGTTCTGCTCTCTGCAAATTACATTCTAATAGTTCTAATGGATGTCCCACATGCTATTATAACCCCCTTCCCCAAAATCTTTATTGGCAGAATTCTCTTCAGTATCAGGTCTGCATATTAATTATGGCAAGTCAAAGGTGTTCCCTGCTTTTTAGTCCCCATGCGGGGCTGGCAGGCAGGATCCAGACCCCTTTCAGAGGGCTTGTTTCACTCCAGCACCCTGCTGCTGTAGGTGCTGTCATGAAACCTGATAGCCCCATTTTCTCCCCTCCTAGGTTGCAGAGGCGCATGCACACTGCAGTCCACAGCACCCTCCTTTCATGTCACCCTCAATTCCAGATTACCCGCCATACCTTCACCTGGTGGCAGTCATTCAGCGGGAGCGACAACCCACCCCCAGGAGACGAGAGCAGTCCTCCAGATGCTCTATCCTCTCCCTCCCTGGCTGACTTCCGGTGATCCAAGCTCATTCATAAACCTGGGTCACTAGTGTGGCACGAGATGTGGTGGCCAGTGCCTCAACCCTCAGTACCACTGGGCTGGCTAGAGGTGTTCCCTCTTAATGTCAAATGTATGTCTCAAGTCCTGGCAGGGGGGCCATGGGAATGAATTGAGACAGGAATTACCTACCTCGGTATCAGGCTCACACTAATGTTTCACTACATGTGCAAAGCCAATTTTATCCCCTTTTTAAACTCTCTAAAGCTTGAATTCAGACAGGTGGAAGCTCCTCAATATGTCATTGACAGGTAAAATTGCTGCAGTTAAGATGGTGGCAGCTCCCAAGATTCACCACCTGTTATCCTATCTCCCAATTAATATCCCTTCAGCATGTTTCTTCACATTTGATGCACTGATAGGAAACTTCCTATGGGAGGGGCACCCCCAGATTTAGTGGGGTTAAACTTCAATAGCAATGATCAAAAATGGGGTGGGGACTCCCTCATTTTTTTTTCAGTACCATAAGGCATTCACCATTACACAGACCGCTAAGTGGTTTCTACCCACCTCAGTGATGCCTCCCCCCATAAGTGACAATGGAGGGCCATGAGTTTTCAACTCTTAATCCCAGGCTAGCCCTCCATTCCAATAAAAGAAAGGGAGTAACACACCACCCTACAGTAAGCATCTTATGCAAATAATGGAAGCAGCTGACCTTCCTGTGCCTCCAGGCTCTCGGCTTACTTTATGCCCCTGTTTGGGCTAATGCTATTTTTTGCATAGCCAACAAACCTATACTGAGAAGTATCTAGATAACTGATGGTATCCAACATGTGTAGGACATGTCCAGCTGGACAAGCATATCTATATTCATTCAATGACCTGGTTTCCACATACCACCTTCCCAAACAAGAGTGTTGCACCTGCAAAAAAGATCCCTCCTTTCCCTCCCATCTTAAGGACTCCAGTAAGAAAGAGGGGACCCATCATTAGAGTCATGTTTAAACCAAACAAAAGGGGCAGCAGGGACTATATACAGGGCCATGAGGGGAAGTGGGACCTTCCACTACAATCTGCCAATGCTAAATGGCAGGAAGAACTTCACTTCAGCATATCTGATCAACAACGGCAGACTGAAACATAGAAACATAGAAGCTGATGGCAGATAAGGACCGCAAGGCCCATCCAGTCTGCGCATTTCTTTTTCTACCTTATGAATGTGCCATTGGCCTTTGCTCTGATATCAGGCCCACACCTGCAGAACACAGCTCATTTAGCTAAAAATACTCAATAGATGGTACAGACCACCACAAGCCCTTAAAAGTATGGAGCTTCGTCCAGTGGATAGCTGTTGGTGCTGCACTCAGCAGGAGGGCTACCTGTCACATATACTTTGGTCCTGCCCACTAATTGCGGAATTCTGGCTGGCTTCCCTGACTTTTTGTAAATTAATCTTTCCAGAAGTAATCACATTGGATGCCCCTCTGATACTCCTTGGTATCACACCCTCTGCATCCCCAAAGGAAGCACATCCCAAAGGTGGGTTCTTGCAGCTACCATAGCGGCCAAATTCCTTCTGCTCAGAACGGAGCACATTCCATCATTTGGTAAACAGCTTCAAGCCATGGGTCAGTTGTGATCCCTGGAAAGGCTATCATACTTGACACTAGGGAAAATGGACCTATATAATGTCATCTAGTCTTCATTTCCAAATATCCAGCCACCTCCTATGCAACTTCAATCATAAGAGATCACCTAGACAGGACAACCTGATTCTCCTCACCTTGCAGGTACAGCTTTCTGGGATGCTTTGCATGGACTTGGAATAAATCCCCCTAGCTGCTGAACTTTTCCAAAATTTGGAGACACTCAAAGCATGATTTACACCCTTCCTGTGCCATTGATGAAAGAAACCCTTCCCTCATCTGAGGGGCTCTGTTATAAAACTGTTTTGATCTGTTTCTCTTACCAGACATGTATTGTATTGGTATGACTATGTGTTTCATTTTGTGATATTGTTACATGTATTGTATGTACTGTGCTTTGTTGTGTGTGAAAAATGTTAAAAAGTTTAATGTAAAAAAAAAAAGCATTAGGATTTTATTTATGAAATTTCTTACTGATGTGTATATGATTGTTTTATTTTATTGTTACTGATTATATAGTGCCCTGAACCTATGGGGAAGCGTGCTCCATAAACAAAATGCGCCTTGCCTAAATTAACTTCTGTCTTCATACAAAAGACAGCCCAAATAATTATAAAGTTCACAACGTAAGGCAAGATATAAATAGACATATAGTATTAAAAAGCACTCTGACTCTGGGTAGTGCCCCACCAGCAGCAGAATAAATCAATATCCTGCAGTCAAGTAACGGGCAGAAGAAAACTGTTAGACAAGGGCTTTCTAGATACAGGAGTTAAACAATGACTGGCTGTAAATGAGATGCAGTTTGACTAAATCATTTTTGACCCATATTGTCAATATGACGCTCATATGAGAGGACACTATTCAGAGTCACACCCAAACACTGGAATCCATTAATTAACTCTGTACTTTCCCCCATTTTTCACCTTAATCAAAAATTCATTGTTAACCAGTCTTCTGGGGCCTAAAAATATCATTACTTCAGTGTTTTTTTTTGCTGTTTAACACCATTTTATGTGGGGAAAAACAATCTTGCATATAATTAAAATCTTGTTGTAGAATACTATTACATTCAACTAAATTCTTTCCTTTTTTTGAAAATCAATGCATCCTTGGCATAAGGAATTAATTCCACTGATAGGCAGGCACAAACAAAAATGTAGAGGTCCTAGTATGGTGTCTTAAGGCACCCCACAATCTGTTCTCAAAAAACAGAGGTTGCATTTAACATTGGTATCCTATAGGCTGTCTCACTCGAATAACATGTAAACCAGGACAGCACCCTTTCTGAAAAATCTACCAGGAGCAAAGATTCAATTAACAATTCATGCTCAACTAAGTCAGATGCTTTGGTCAAGTCCACAGCTATATAACAGTTTAATAGTGATCTGTTTCAAGATAATAAAAAAGTACCAAAACATTATAAATTGTTAAACATTTGGTAGTCGGAATCACCATCACATCTCTTGCAAATTTTAGGAGTCTAATCTATTCGATCCATACCAATAACCACATGAGGATTCATTTTATTGAAGTATTCTAAAACTGGATTTGGAGAAAGATACTGAAAGAAATGTTGTATGATTCAATGCCAAGAAAGAGGGTTTAGATACAGTGGGAGCTGTTGTAACTAAAAAAATATCTAAATTTCTCCACTTCACCAAAAAGTCATTAAACAGAGTAGCTATCCCACTTGGTTCACTAGCTAATGTCAAGTCATTTTCAAGTACAAAAGGTCCAGAATTTTGGGATCTCCCTTTGAGATAATTCAAAATATTCCAGGTCCTTCTGGATTCAACACAGGCTTTTAACTGTTTAGTTCTAAAATATGACATCTTAGCCTGCCTAATTATTAATTTACAATTGTTTCTTGCAGAGAATGTTTATGAATTGTATTGAAGTGAGTCGGCCCAGTGGCATAGAGGGCTAAGGTGCTATGTGCCTTACATCTTACCACACCAGCAGCTGGGGTTCAGGAATGAGCTTGGGTTGCCTGGGGTCGGCTGGAGAGCGAGAGGATTTGAGTGTTAGATGGACAGCTCTCCTCTCCCAGGGTGGGAGGTTTGCCAGCTCAGCCCTTGGCTGCCCCTGGGTGGAGGCCTCGGGGTAGTGCCGGCAGCCCGAGTAACATTAAGGGAAAGGTCACGGTTCTGTAGTGTGCATATGCCTCCTCGTGTGCATGTTTCTGTGCCACTGCGGTGAGGGGGGACGAAGGGAGAAGACAGAAAATGGGCTGGCACAAGCTGCCTGCCCGCCTCTGCCCCATGCCACTGCTGGTCTGCCTGGCCCACAAATCTGAACTGCATCTCCGGGTGGGGGAAGGATGGCCCTCCCCTTCCTGGCCCCACCAAGGGGGGGGAAGGATCGGATCTGTGGAGGAAATGATGCTCAGTGGACTGGGGGGTGGATGCTGGGCAAGGGGGGGCAGACAGAGCTGAGAGACCCACCTATGCCGTCCCACTAGGAAGAAAGCTACTTGGAAAAAATATATTGCATTAAAGCTTGTTTTCTGTAGAACCTGCTATGCCTGAAGAAGGGCTCTGTGTAGCCTGAAAGCACGTGTTTTGTAGATTTGTCATTAGTCTAATAAAAAGCATCAAATTCCCCACTTCGTTAATTTATTTCTTGCTGATTCATAATCTAGCAATAAAAAATGGACCACTGGTCTATGTTTAGACTGCTTTTTATTCTTCTCCTTAAGCATCTCTAAAATATCAGTAGTAACCCATTATTGCTTATTTCCACTTATCCTGATACATTTAATAGGAACTAAGTAACCACTAATCTGCCTAAAGGTAGAACAAAACTTCATATACCCATAAGCAACATTGATATCCAAAATACTATCCAAAAAGGCCAGTCCATGGACAGCAAACCCCGTTTAAAAGCCTCCACATCCAAACTTTTCAGGATACGAGAATTAATAAAAAGAAGCCACTGTATGAAGTAGACTTCTTTGCTGTCCAATGACAATATACTGGGGCTGGGATCACTTAAAACATCAAACAAAAAGCCTGCACTAATAACTTTATAAAGGTGGGAGACAATAACCCAATCTAAAACAGATTCGTAGCCTATCTTATAATTAGTTGTTTGTTTTTTTTTAAGCTTTCTAGTTATCCTCCTCCCCTCACCCCAGAGCTGCGTTTCTTCGGGAGTCACCTAGACCTACCCCATGGCTTGTCTTACCTTGAATCTCCGGAGGTTCCCCATGGAGCTGTGGCTGTACCCCCCAGGCGGGTACAGGGAAGGGCCCTGACGCCCCGATATCTTCAAGTGTCGTCGGGTCTTCTGGTGGTCAGGCAGGCAGCCATAATTAAGGTCAGGCTGGCGCTCTGTCTACCCACACTCCAGGATGCATTTTTCCTCCTGTGTTTCTCCCTACATGTGGTGTGCACCCTGACATCAAGGTGCTGCATGCCGGACGTCCACCACATGTCTCGACCAGTCCCTCCTGCGACTGCAGGACTTGCCATACCTCAAGCCTCCGCCCAGGGTCAGGCAAGTTGTGGACCCCTGGAGAAGACAAGCAGTCATGGGACGCTCAAGTCTTCTCCCCCGGCCGGCCCTCCAGCGGTTAAAAATTCAATGCACTCACTATGTTGTCTAATATATTATTTTTATTCTTTCTTGATTCCCCTATGTTTCACTCATACAATGGGCTTGTTCACTGGGTATGTACAATCTCTGTAGTCTTTATTTTATCTGTAAACAATTATAAAAGATATTCAATAAATGTCACTTGATCAATAATGCTTATAAGGTAATTTCATGAATATTAGCCAGTCCTCATACCTGAGTAGAAATGCTGCCTGTTACCACAGAATTTGGTTCTGTCTACTTAAACCCTTTTCAGAATACATTTTTCAAAATTTCTGTGAAAAATACATTGAAAAAGTGAGAAGACGCTCTGGCAATCAATTATTGCTCACTGTTATTGAAACTTGTGCTCCTTTATAACAAAAGCACTCATTCTGCCTGGCCCAATGATGCTGTTAGGTGCAAGGATTTGTGTGTTCTAAAACTTTTGAATTATTTTCTGTAAGAAAGGGCATAATGAACATATTTTCAAACTCCTGATTAGAAGCATCTAAGGCTTATACCACTTTAAAGCCATAAACCATTTTTATATACTTACAAAATGCATAGACAAGATTACTTTTAGCCAACTGCATCTCTCTGCACCACAAAAATGGCTGCTTCTATTTATTACTGCTCTGAGAGTGCTTACTATCCTGTTGTGCCTGTTTTGCTAAAAATCCCATGATTGCACATCACACGAGATGACGTCACAACTCTCTCTTGCGCGAAAGACTGACATTGCAGTCTGTAGCTGGCCCCAACCTGGGGCCATGGATTTTAGTGCAAAACAGGCACTTTAAGACTTCCACAGTAACCCCTACACCTTAAATTTTTATTCATTGCAGGCTTTAATGTTTAAATGTAGATTGCTAACTAACCAACTTAACATGAATACACCATTTAAAGTAATACTTTAGAAAAAGAGAAAGATATTATTACATTACCATCTATTTGTATAAATTACTAACTAATATACTTCAGGTAAATAAGCCATTTGGAATAAAACTTTGGAAAAAAAGGAAATTATTACACTACCATCTATCTTATTAAGGGGAAACAATAGGGGATACAGACACAGGCCAAGTTAAATTATGCAGTAGGAGGTCAAAAGGTCAACCTTCCTCAGCTATTTCAATTTCAGCATTTTTTGACTTGTATTTTCATACTCAATTGTGTTTTTATAAGGTTACTTGATAAGATTATACTGTGTGTGTGTATATATATATATATATATATATATATATATCTATCTTAAGAGTGTGTTAAAAAAACAGTGAAAACAAAAAGGTTTTGCTAATTTATTTTTTACATCACAATTTAAAGTTTTTACTAATTTCATGTTTGCAACGAAACTCCATAGATTTAACAAGTTCTCATACCTGAAAAGACATGTTGTCAGTTGCCACTATATCAGATTCTGCCTAATTACATCATCTCAGCTTACGGCACATATTTGCAATTATTCTGAAAAAATGCATTCAATAAGTGAAAAGACACCATGGCAGGCTATTATGTGTTCACTGTGATGGAACATGTGTTGCTTTATGTCAAAAGCACTCATCAATCCTTTACAACTTAATACTATCAAGTACAAAATGTTTGTGTTTTTAAAAATGTTTACAAATTATTTCCTATAAGTGAAAACCCAGTAACCAATGTTTGAGAACTTCTCTAATTACATAAAAATCGTGTGCTCTTTTATAACGACAGCACTCATCATTCCTTTACAAAGTCAAACTATTGGGTGTAAAAAATGTTTGTGCTTTGAGGCTGACAAATATTTTCTATAGATAGAAGAGCAACAAACAATATTTTGAGGCTTCTCTAAATACATAGGAAACTTATCCTCATTAGTTACAAATAAACTAGTTTTCCATACTTACTTTAAGTGCAGACTAGAATGTTTTGGGCCAAATGCTCCTCTCTGCACCACCAAAGATGGCTGCATGTGTTTGTTACTGCACTAAAAGTGCTTCTTTATGCTCTTGTGCCTGTTCTCCTCAAATGTCATGATAGAACATCATAACGTGATGTTGTCTGTATCGTGCTACTGAGCATGTGCAAACAGACTGATAAAACAACCAATAGCTGGCTCCATTCTGGAGCCATAGAATTAAAGGCAAAACAAGTACTTTTAGGCTGCTATAGTGTCCTCCATTCACTGTGCATTCTTTTAATACAGACTTTATTATTATTATGAGACATACTATACTGCCAAGCAACTTTGAACATATGGAACATCTGAAAATCATCTCAAGTAATTTAATAGAGGGAAAAGACACTACTACAAATACTTCCTACTATGATGAAAAAAAACATAAAACAATTATTTAAACTTAGTAATATGCTATAAATTGTTTACCTTTTTAGTCAATAATTATAAGTAACTATAATATGCAACAAATTACTATAGTTCATGCAACGTGCATCATTCCTACCTTAAATGGCCTTCTTGTCAATTTTTATAGTGGGAGGTCAAAAAGTCAACCATACTAAAAAAGCGTTTTTGTGTATATTTACTATTTTAAGTTTTAAACTGGGTACATAAAACCTGTCTATTGACATGTTTATGTGCGTCATTCCTGCCTTAAATGGCCTTCGTTTATTTTTATAATGGGAAGTCAAAAGGTCAAACATACTGAAAAATTATTATTTTGTACATTTACTATTTTGAATTTTAAGACCAAGTGTGTGAAGTTTATCTAGTAACATGTTTATGGAATTACTGTAGACCAAATAATGGTCCCTCTGATAAAAGTTTACTTGTGATATAGATAAAGGGTCAAAAGGTTAATCATACCCTTTACCACTTTTAATAACTTTCTCAGTAATATGTAATGAATTAGGATGTACTTCTCTATTTTATTACATTAACTGACCCACATAACCGACTTCCAGCTAACTTATAGCAGGAGGTCAAAAGGTCAACCATATAAGAATAGTGCACATGCACAAGCTTTACATGGTAAGCATTTAAAAAAAAAAAATCCTATATCCATAATTTCCGTCTTAACCAAACTGACACAACCATAGAAACTCATTTGCACTCAGAGACTCCTACTCAAATGCCTCATTCTACATTTTTTACATTTTGTATTATAAACTAGGTACAGGCTTGCCAATTGGTTTCAGTATTCATACCTATACTTCTGTCTAATGTATGCATGTGAAAAGTCCATCTCATTTCAGCCCATAATAAAACCTCTCTAATGTTCCCTCCTCTTGGAGGGATACTTACTTTTTCTAAACCCCAAAATCTAAGTGAGGCCCCAGAGTGAGACACTTCATTAAAGTGTTTAGCTACTGGAGAGTTTACAACATAGTTTCTAATATCTCCTTTATGTTCCTGGATTCTCCGATGTAACTCTCTACTTGTTTGTCCAATGTACAATCGATCACAAGGACACTGTATCAGATATATAGAGGCTTCTGTGTTGCAAGTAATATGTTGTTTAATAGTGAAATGTTCTTGTGTATGTGGATGGATATATACTTGTTTTTCAGTTGTATGATTACAAACACTGCACCTGCCACAAGGAACCATTCCAGGCAAAAGTGGGCCCAGCCGGAGCTGGCTTTCTGCTGTGGCCTGTGTTTTAAACTGTGAGTGTACCAAGGTATCTTGCAGATTTTTTACTTTCTTGGCTACTATTATGGGCCTATTTTGTAATGTTTGTATCTGTTGATTATCTGTTTGAACTAAATACCAATGTTTATTTATAATTCATCTGATGTCAGCCATTTTATGATTAAATTTAGTGGAAAATACCACTCTTGGAATATCACTCTGTGAATCTTTAAGTTGTAATAATTCATCCTTATTTTTTTGATTAATTCTTATCTCTGCTTGATTTAATACATGCTGTCTGTACCCTCTAACCTTAAATTTGTGTAACATCTGCTGTGTTTCCAATTCTGTATTCTCTGTCTTACTACAATTCCATTTAACCCTGGTAAGTTGAGTGTAGGGAATGCTATTCTGTAGTTTTGATTCATGGAAACTTTTATGATGTGAAAGAGTGTTCCTATCAGTTGGTTTCCTAAAGAGCAATGTCTCTAAATGATTGTCATCATTAATAGTAAGTAAATCTAGATATGGTATTTTATGCATGTCATAGTTCATAGTGAATTTCAAATGTCTATCTTGCTGATTAAGTTCTTCATAAAAATTTTGCAATTCCATAATAGTGCCAGACCATATCATAAAAATGTCATCTATGTAACGTACCCAGGTCACTATTTTATCATGATGTCTGTTCTTTTGGACATCATATATGTATTTCTCTTCAAAATTCACCATATAAGAGTTCGCATACACAGGTGCCATGGTTGAGCCCATGGCTGTTCCTTTGTTTTGCTGATAATAAAATCAATCAAATTCAAAATAATTCTTACTGAGAATCATTTGTGCCATCTCCTGTAGAATCAAGGTTTTCAGTTTACTATTATGTGACCTCCTATCCAAAATGTGTCCTATGCAATCCACCCCTTGTTGGTGAGGGATCGAAGAGTATGAATCTGTCATGTCTAAAGTTACCAATATGCTTTGTTCTGGGATACCAATTTCTGAAATTTGTTGCAAATGTCTTATCATGTCTTAAGTGTCCTTAATATATTAATTTTGTGTTTTCAATTAAGGGCTGCAGGTGAAAATTAAGGTATTTAGATAAAGGTTCAAAAATGGAACTAATTCCCAATACAATAGGTCGTCCAGGTGGATTAGAAATGTTTTGATGTATTTTAGGAATACAGTAAAATATTGGAATTCTGAGAAATTCACAATACAGTAAATCAGCTTCCCAGGTCAGAATCCACCCATTGGCCATATATTCTACTAATTAGCTTCTTATCTCCATTTGGATTCTCACAGTAGGATTATCTGGTAATAATTCATAATTGTCTTCAAGTGATCACTTAAAACATCAAACAAAATGCCTACACTAATAACTTTATAAAGGTGGGAGACAATAACCCAATCTAAAACAGATTCCTATCCTGTCTTATAATTAGTCCTTTTTTTTTTGAACTTTCTATTTATTCTCCTCCCCTCATCCCAGAGTTGCACTTCTTCAGGAGTTGCCTAGAACTACCCCACGGCTTGCCCTACCTTGAATCCCCGGAGATTCCCCCATGGAGCTGTGGCTGTACCCCCCAGGCGGGGGGTACAGCCCCGATATCTTCAAGTGTGGTCGGGTCCTCCAGTGGTCAGGCAGGCAGCCATAATTAGGGTCAGGCTGGTGCTCTGTCTACCCACACTCCGGGATGCATTTTTCCAACTGTGTTTCTCCCTACAAGCGGTGTGCACCCAGACATCAAGGTGCTACGCGCCAACGTCCACCACATGTCTCGACCAGTCCCTCCTGCGACTGCAGGACTTGTCATACCTCGAGCCTCCTCCCAGGGTCAGGCAAGTTGTGGACCTTGGTCCCCTCCCTCCCCCCGGAGAAGACAAGCAGTCGTAGGACGCTCAAGTCTTCTCCCCCGGCTAGCCCTCCAGTGGTCCTGGCTCACTCCCGATCCTGGGTCACTGGCGTTGCAAACGGAAATCCAACCACTGCACCAGCAGGCTGGCCATAATTAGTTCTTTTTATTTCAGTTCTTTTTCTGGCTCTCTGGCCAGGGCGTGAATGTACCCCTTATCTGTCCCAGGTCCTACAAACTACCCACACCACCCTCCCAGCACTTCCTGAAGCTGCCCGGTCAGAGAGGACCATGACTTTCCCCTCACAGGTGGGCTCATTGCAGGGAGAGACTTAAATCACCCTGAGACCCCCACCAAGACTTATGCTGGAGTAGTTTCAGCAGTGAGTGGAGTCTGGGGTCCAGGCATCATGCTGCTTTCTTTGCCAGAAGACTTTTCTTCTTGAGGTTCCCCCTGAGGTGCAACTGTGCCATGATGGCAAGGGGATGACCATGCATGCACCCACACATGATGCACTAACATCCACCGTCACCTTCCCCTGCATGTGTGTTCCCAGGCTAGTGTTCACCCAGCCTCCACTAGGAGTCACCATATTACTGGGAACTACAGTTCCCACCCCCCACCCCAGAGGAGAGCAGTTCCACGGACATTCATCCATCATCCTGTCTCCCCACACTGACCTTCTGATGTCTCAAACTCATTCACAACTTCAGGTCACTGGCACTGCATGCAGTAGCACTACTGCTATCCCAGCTGGTTGGCCTAATTAGTTCTTATTGTAGAGGAATTTAACTGATGCATGCCCAAAGCCTGAAATAAATTGTACGTGTAGCCCTCCCCCTCCCCAGTGTCTAGGGGTACGATGTTGGAATGTCCTTGGGGAACGGGAACCACAGCAGAACACCACTCCAGAAATGATTTGCATTTTACTAGGTCTCACAATCATGCAAGGTTCTTCAGGAGCTGGGCTGAAAAGCAAGCAAGGTTAGCTACAATAACATTTGATGAAATAACTGGAGACCACAACTTGATAGAACAAACCATGGGGATCCCATTTAATGGCAAAATGAATAGACACTCCATGGAGCAGACAGTGGTTGGATTGAGGTAGGAAGTGCATGAAGTCTTGGATCGCTATGATCCCTTGGCACACATTAGCAGCAGTTCACATAATTCGTATAAACGTCACATGGTGTGATTCAGACATCCGCCACAACTCAGACAGCTTAGAATCCTCTGGTATTAGGGGCCAATATGACCCCAACAGCTCATCTTCTCCTAGGACTCACTGACATCTTTTCCCCACAGAACCATCTGGCCTCTCACCTCGGAGCTGCCAACTCCATCCTGGGTCCCATCTCACTGGCACACTGTGGCACCTCTCATTTTGGCTTCTTGTGGCTTCCCATGCTCGACTGTCCCCATGACTTATGGGCAACACCTCCTCAACTGTCGATCAGCAATACATTATATCACTTCTCAATCATCTCTCTTTCTCTGTATGGGGCTTCAAGACTGGAAGCTTCCAACAGAACCCCTCTTACTGTTTCACTATTCAGCTCAATCTCCTACTTTACTCAAGAGCAATGGTCCTGGGGGGCATCTTGTTCAATTTCCACTGGGGTGGTATGACATGGGGTCCCACACAGGGCTTGAACTACAGCCGCCAGCACATCCTCCCACTGGCTTTCTCTCACTTCTCAGCCTGGAAAATCACTACAGCTGATGTGAGTGGGTGATTGCCCCACTCTCTTTCTTTTCTCCTTGAACTGTCCCCCAATCTCTTATGTGTCCACGCTTATATCACGCCCACCCATGGCAACCTCCAGGTAGCAGCAGGTCCCCGGAGGGCAGTCCAGGATTAACCTTTTCCTTACTATACTTTCCAGCCCCAGACAAGTACTTACCAAGGCACATACTGTACCAATCATTATCTACAGGAATGAACTGTACCCTGCCTTAGGTTCGAACCTCACGGGGGGGGGGGTTACATACGTAACATCAAACTGCTTTTGGGACCAATTCAAATTAAGATCTCCTAGTATAATCTATTCATGATTTTTGGGGATTATTTGTCCAAATTTTAACAAAAACTCCCGTCCCTCATCCAAATGCCCAAGGGGAATATATATTACACTCATAGTGATAATCCTAGTAAGATCTAAGATTTACTGATATGAAATCATAAGTGGAAGAATTATCAGAAAAAAGAAGATTCAGCAACCATTAGATTTTCTGTAATGTACAGCATACACCCCCACCCTGTCTATCTTTCCTTAAATAAAAACTATTACCCTCCATGTTAACTTCATTATCAGGTATCCTGTTAGTTAACCAAAATTCAGATACACCTATAATATCAAAGTTATGCTCCACAGTCCATGCTTCAAACAGGACCCTCTTAACCAATAGGCTGTGAATATTCAGATGAACAAATTTCAATGATGGTTTAAGTAACTGAACAGGACTATTGTCATTCATTGCAGGTGCGCCATCCCTGGGTGAGTATGGACACTTTGTGAAATCAACACCAATAGCAAAAACAACATTCTTTTCCTATTTTGACTAAAGAATTCCTTGCATTCCTGTTGGCCAGCTTAACAATTTTAGTCTTATCAATGTTACCATTAATTAAATTGCATCCCATATTAAAAAGTAGTAACAGATCAATGAAATCAGCCACATAATGTGGATCCATACATGGTCCACTACAATAATTACCAAAGTACAATGCTATACCCGTTCTAATAATAGATACAAAACAAAACGATGTAAGAAACCACTATGGTTCTCAAAGGAAGTGGCAGTGAAGGTTCAAGAGAAAAAGAAAGCATTCAGGAAGTACAAGGAATCGCAGAAGGAGCAGGACAGAGAACTGTATCAGTTAAAGCAAAAGAAAGCTGGGAAGACAGTCAGAACAGCAAAGCCCAAACTGAGGAAAAGATAGCCAATTCAGTTAAGAAGGGGATAAAACCTGTTATAGGTACATCAGGAGTGAAGGAAGACCAGGAGGGGATAGTGAGGCTTAATAAAGGGAGGGAGGGGGCAAGAGGAGACTGTGAAAGGGCAGAGATACTAAGCAAATATTTTTGCTCAGTATTTACAAATGAAGAGGGGAGGTACCTAAAACAAACAGTAGAAACACTCTGGATACAGAAGTTGATACCAGCCCATTTACAGAAGAAAGGGTTCGAAAGAACTCTTAAAACTGAAGGTGGACAAAGCAATGGGGCCTGATGGGATTCATCCCAGAATTCTAAAAGAACTAAGGGTAGAACCAGTGACACCACTGACTACCCTCTTTAACAAATCATGGGAGGATGCGGTGGTACCCGAGGACTGGAGGAGGGCAGATGTGATTCCCCTTCACAAAAGTGGGAGCAAGGCAGAAGCAGGAAACTACAGACCTGTTAGTTTAACCTCAGTGATAGGGAAATGATGGAATCACTTGAAGGAAAGAATTGTGTGTATCTAGAGGCCAGAGGGCACAGGACCCTAGGCAGCATGGATTCATAGCGGAAGGTCATGCCAGACCGAATCTGATAGATTTCTGACTGGTGACCAAACTAGTAGATCAGGGAGGGGCTGTGGACATGGCCTACCTAGTCTTTAGCAAGGCATTTGACACAGTCCCACACAAAAGATTAATATACAAGTTAGCCAGCCTGGGAGTGGGTCCCAATATGACAGCCTGGATAAAGAATTGGCTGGAGAATAGGACACAGAGAGTAATAGTAAATGGAGTCCACTCAGAAGAAAGGGGGGTTACTAGTGGGGTACCGAGGGTTCAGTATTAGATCGGTCCTCTCAATGTCTTTATAAGGACATTGCAGAGGGACTGAAGAAAAGTATGTCTCTTTGCAGATGACACAAAGATCTGCAACAGAGTTGATGCACAAGGTGGGGTGGAAAGGATGAGAAGGGACTTGGCAAGGTTAGAGGAATGGTCAAATGTATGGCAGCTTAGATTCAATGCTAAGAAGTGCAAGGTAATGCACCTGGAAACAAAAAGCCAGGGAAGATTACACAATGGGGTGAGATACTAACAACAACAAAAATGGAAAGGGACCTGGGGGTAGTCATATCAGATGATCTAAAGGTGGGCAAGCAATGTGAGAGGGCAGCAAGGAGGGCTGGGGGAATACTGGGATGCATAGGGAGAGGCATTACCAGTAGAAAACAGGAAGCTATTATGCCTCTGTACAGACAGCTGGTCAGATCCCATCTGAAGTACTGCGTGCAGTTCTGGAGACCCAATCTCCGCAAAGACATAGACAGGATGGAAGCTGTCCAGAGGAGGGCAACTAAAATGGTGCAGGGTCTGCACCGGAAGACATATGAAGAGAGACTAAAGGAGCTTAATATGTATAGCCTCGAGGAAAGGAGGGACATGATAGAAATATTCAAGTACCTCAAGGGAATCAACAAAGTCCAAGAGGGTAGCATCTTTCAAAAAGAGTGTGCAAGAATAAGGGGCACAATTTGAAGATAGAGGGGGCGTGTCAGAGGTAATTTAAAGAAGTATTTTTCACAGAGAGGGTTTTGGATGCATGGAACGGCCTTCTGGAGGAGGTTGTGGAGTCAAAAACAGTGGTGGAATTCAAGTATGCATGGGACAGTCATAAGGCCATTCTGGGGGGGGGGTAGGAAGAAGTAGGCTGCTGGTTAACTAGGATCTGCAGCTTATCCAGTATGTAGGGAAATGGGCAGATTGGGTGGGCCAAGCGGTCCTTATCTGCCATCAAATTCTATGTTTCTACGTTTCTATATCACTACCAAAGTCCCCCCCAAATGAGTGAACAAGCCCCATTGTTCTTCCTTCCAAAACAAGCATTCTTCCCCCTTGAGTGATAGAATACTGTCTCCATTGGAGATGCAGCTGACCAAAATAAAACTACCCAAAATCAACAAATACATTTTAAAAACATATATTAAACCATACACACACAATATACAGAGCAATTCGATAAACAAGTTTACACATAGTCAATGACTAACAGTACTGAGATAGCCATATGCACATTTGGCCAATTTAACCCTCAGTCACCACACAAAGCTCACCCTGTTTTTTATCCACTTGCAAGAGGCAAGCAGTTAAATAGACTTTATGAAGTTTTTACATTTGCAGTCACTTTAAAGAGGATTGTTTATGAGCAGCATACATCGTAGTCTGAAAGTCCGTGAAAAGCTCTCTTAAATGAGGAAGTGGGTTTACCTTAAGCAGGCTGCAGGCCAGCCATATCAGTAATGAAGTAGAAACATAGACATCGTCAACAGAAGAAAAGCAATGACCCATCCGGTCTGCCTGATTATTACTCTTTGTGCTGTGACCTACTGTCTTGGCAGGCTTCCCGTCTCCCTCAAATATACACACCCCTCCCTGACTGATTCCCCATTACCCTGTCCCAGCTATGCTTGCAACCATTTATAGTCATTGCCCCTACCAACTCTGCTGGAAGCCTGTTTCACAGCTCAACTACCCTTTCTGTGAAACAAAACTTCTTCACTTTCCATCCATTCAAGCGTGCCCTTTATTGGCTCTACAGTGGCATCATTTAGATTTACATGCCCATATTTCATAACTCATTAAAGGAAATGTAGACCTTTCTTTACAGTACCCATGTTAGTATAACTGGAAGGCTGGGCATGTATGTTGCCTCCTAAATCTGTCTTCTGCACTTTGTCAATATGTTTGCTTTGAAATAATAAAGAACTGTTCCCTTTTTTAGGTCCCCTCTTGATACTACCTTTTACTGCCCAATATTAACTTTTCCTTCTGACTCAGGACAGTTCCATGCAAAGTCCTCACCAACCACAAAGGGAATAACTCCACCTCCCCTGAGAACAACTGCCATACCTCTCTCTCTGCCTTGCACTTGCCAAAGTGCAAGAAAAGCTTCTCCTTTATCAACTCTCTTCCTTAACTCCTTCCCTTTCCCTTTCAATCTGATTTTTCACAAATCCTTCTCCACTGTTTCTTCTCTATCTTGGGTCATCAACTCCCTTCTAAAGGAAATGGACCAGGGCCTTGTAATTGTGCCATTTTTGTCAATCATGTCAAAGTCTTCAACACTGAGACCTACCCCATCCTTCTGGATGAACTGATGGGGCTGGATTTACTCACCTCATGGTCAATTGGTTCCACTTCCACTTACCTGATCACCACCAGTGGGTCTAGTTTGTAAATTACATCCCCCCCCCCCCAAGTCTGTTCTTGAGTTACACTGGGCATCATTGTGAGACCAATCCCTTCTTCCATCTTCTTAAATGACCTCCCATCATCTGCGTTTCCTTGCACATACATATGTACATGCAAGACATAGTACTTTTTACTTCAATTGCCTCACCCCAACTTAGAATTGTCTCTGCAGTGAGACTTCCACAATGTCCAGTGCTGGTTCCACTAAAACCAGCTCTCTCAGTGCCAAAAAAGATGGTCTCCATGACCTTGGCACAAAGCAGAGGCTCACTAGGCTACCCTCAACCCTGGTCTTCAAAACTCTTGATGCTGTCCTCCATGAAGACATCCCCAACTTCAAATACTACCATGTCTGATTGGATTACAATCTTGGTTTCTCCTCTTACATCAAGGCCTTGCATAGGAAGCTTTGCCCCAATCTAGGCACACTGTATTGCAACAAGTCCCGCATTTCCACCACAGTATGCTGCAAGGTTATCCTCAAGATAATGATGCCTACCGGTATTTGACTACATGGATGTGGACTACAGTGCTACCCTAATCTACCCTTGTCAGACTGGATTCCCTATCCCACCCATTCTGTTTTTCCACCCTCTACTTCCCTCCTTGCACCCACTAATGTTCATTTTACCAGAATATATCTCTCTCTTTCCTCTCTGTGTGAGGGTAGATGCCTTTCACACTGCACTGTTTTACTTTTAATGCTTAATTCTGGCTTTTGTTCCCTTCCCTGCTGTCTCTCCTCTCTATTGTGATGTCAGCATGGCTCAGTTAGTAGCACGTCCATCTCTGGGCTAGAAGTTCATGGGTTCAAGTCCCACACCAGGATTGGACTCGTATTATAAACTCTGGCACCCGAGTGCAGTACTAGGAGAAAGCTGTATTGCAGGGTGTTCCATCATTTGAAGGAGTTGATAAATCAGAGTCCCTTCTGCCCATCTCTGGTGCTGTCCTGATGGGTGTCCTGGTGGAAGTAAAATAACCCAAGGCACTTTCACAAGAGATGGGGATTTTCCTCAGTATCCTGGCCAACATCCTGATTGCAATAAAAAAAAATGGTTTATGCCATTAGCCAAGGCTGTGTGTGTAAGTGCTGATATGTAAAATAGCTGCCACAATGCGTTGACAGTCACTACCAGTCTCTCATTGCTTGCAAAGTACTCTGGAATAAAATGTGCATGAAAAGTACTACATAAATGCTAATTATTATCGCTTCTTTTTCTTCCCCCTTCCTTCTTCTTACTTGCTCCATTCATCAGATACATGTTTCTTCTCTATCCCCTGCTGCTACACAACCTCTGCTGGGCAATCTGCCTTCCTCTCCAACCTCCCCCTCATCTGAAACTGCCAGCCCTTCCCCATTCACTCCTCCCCTCTTTCAAGACTGTCCTCAGGAAACACTTTGTCCCCTTCTATCCATGCAGCTAGCCACTCTGTGCCTTCCCACCCCTCGTCCTTGCCCCTTTCCCCAACTGTCTTGCTGCTTTTTCTCCTCTATCCCCCTTCTGTGCCTCTTCTGTCATTGTAGCCTAGTTAGAGAACCCCATGCCTCCCTGATCCCCTTCTAGTATTGTGTAATAGAAGAGTTCTGCATTTGTATTTACTTGTTCTGAATTATATTTATTTTTCCTTTTATTTATTCCTTCTCAGGTTACTCCCATACCGTGTTCCTACAGAACTTTGGTACAAACACTTTTCTTTGTACTGATTGTAATTTGCATTAATTTTAATGTTGCACCACAAGTCATTTTCCCCACTGTAACTCCTTCTCCCTGGGTAACACTAAAATCAAGCCTCAGCTTAGTGTGCCTTACCTGGTCAACAAAACTGTAAATAAATAAAGTTAATTTTTAGAATTAATGATCAGTTTCAGAGCACAGTGACATTGACTGAGTGGAAGCCCTGGGGCGAAACTTTTATTCCAAGTTTTGCTTCAACTGATGTCACTGGGTTGCAGAACAGATCAATACTTAATAAATGGATACCAGGCAGGAAAAATGTGATATAGTGGGCAAGGAAAAGGCAACAAAGGAAATAGACATGGAGATCCCTAGGAGCCATAAAACAAGGAAGCAAATCAAAATACTCTGCACAGCATATTTTGTTTTGTAAATTTTATTTTTGACTGTAGTTAGAAAGAGCAAGATACTGAAAGAGAAAGGTACTGCACTGAAAGAGAAAGAAATTCTGAATAGAAAGAAAATAATACTGAACGAGAACTATTGAGTTCTTAGATGTATTAGCCCTGTGTCTTGTATAGTGATTTTGTTTGTATTCTGAGGTTTGGTTGCCACATTAGGATGCCAGAAAAAGTTCCTGTGAATTGTTATACGGTAGTTTTCACTGCATCTGACATGCTTTAACCAATCACAATGCAGGATTTCTGACTCCCATCGTATAAGAAAAAATATTAAAAAGCATTACTTCATACAGAGGGTGGTTACCATGTGGTGCATGAAGCAATATCACCACAGAGAAGTAGGGCAGTCATGAAGGGTAACATTGCCTGTTACTGTCTTATACTCCTTAGTATGATCCTTAGCATAGCCTACCTAGTGATATTTTGAAATGTAGCTCTGTTCAGGCTTTCATAGCAGGACTACACAGATTCCTGAGAAAGAAAGCCAAAGAGGGGTAAACAGTATGCGTGTAAGCGTAACATTTCTGTACTTAAGCTTAGAAACATAGAAAAACAGAATTTGACAGCTTTACAACAATAGGAACACAAAATGAAAAATAGAAGCTGCAACATAGTATGGGTGATTCAGGCCTAAAGAACATTCTGGAAGTAGAAAAACAAAGGCCAAGCACTCACTCCCAACAGGAACACCATCATAGAAATAGCAGTGCAGAAAGTCTTTATTGACTATGCGGTAAAATAGGTTAAAAGACCCCCAAGAAGGAACGCCGGACACATTTCACCCAGGGTACGTTTTCAAAGGTTAAAAGTACTCGAGATGAGGGGTTTAAATATGGAGTCCTTAAAGACGTAGTACAACAATACCTCTCAAATCTCAGAGGCCAAAATTAACAACAGTAAACATTATAACCTTGATTGTCCAAACCACCAGGGAGACATGCATTTAGTTCAGAAAATCAAGTGGTTTGGAAAACTAAGAGTTCTGTTAAATGAAATGAGTATTCTGTCAGCGGTAATGTTTTTGGTGTGTCTCACACATACTACTGACAGTTATGCCACGGAAACAGTGTGAGTGGTGAAAAAAAGTAAATACTTTATTGTTTAAATAAAAAAAAAAAATGCTGTAGTGCACTGTGCTGCACTAATCAGTTGTTACAATGTTTAAAACAAGACGGCATGCTAAGCAAAACAACAAAACAAGCATGCAGTCACTTATCTGTGCTTGCTCTCTGTTTAACACTTTAATTCTGTTTTTTTACTGCCTTCAGGTGGAGCTGTTGAAGTAGGAGGGTACGGATGTAGTCAGTGTCTGGCTGACCCTCTAGCCAGAGAATGCATTTTTCAAAAGCTTCAGCCGCTTCCCCTGCTGCTGGCATGGCAGCACCTGTATCACAATCTCTGCACTGACGGGTGAGGTTCTATCTAAACTTAAATGCTGTCTCTACACTATTTCATGATTACATGATTGGGGCGTGATTACAGTGATTGGGTGTTAATTGCCTATGACTGTGTTACATGCAGTGGCATCCCCCAGGATGAAACCCACTTTTAAAGCACTCCGCAGTATGTTGCAGCAGACCTACAGAATTAAGCAATGTAATTTCAATGGCAATTAGTCCCTTTTATCATGCAGGAAACTATGGCATTCACTTCATCCTGGCAGTGTCACATTTTCCTGAATGACAAAAGGGACTAATTGCCATTGAAATTACATTGCTTTATTCAGTAGGTCTGCTGTAACATTCTGCAGAGTGCTGCAAAATTGGGTTTTTTATGCTGGGGGATATACATTACTTAATTGATGCTCAGGGGACAAGGTCGGCATTCAGTTAAACCAGAGGTTCAGTTAACCGGGGGGAAGGGGCAGATAATCGAGGTTATACTATATTAGTGAAAGTGCAATTTTAAAAGATTATAAAAATAGAATAGTTAAAAACAGACACCTGTGTATAAATACATTTATACATTAGCCACAATGGCTTAATTTATTCATAGTATGGTTTATTACACTGAGTTATAGTAGCTTTATTACAGAACTCTGGAGTTCCTGGTGTTTCCCTTAGAAATTTCTGCTGGGCACATCCCCAGAGTCCATATATGGCCATCTGTATGAGAAACAAAAAAACAAACAATATTAAATTCATTTTAGAAATGGAACTAAGTCAGAACTAACATTTAATCCTGGCCAGTCTGTTGCTCCCAGAGTCCAAGTCCAAAAACCTTCCCGTTGTAAAACTAAATGATCAAACCCTACCCCCCCCAGTTATGCTTCACTTCTTCTATGCTCGTAAAAGTAAATCTGTGGGTTTCTGGGCCCCTGCAGAGTGCACATGGTTTGGGGTACCATGTTACATATTTCTATGTAATATCATTGATAATACAAGAATGGTAGCAAGAAAACAACATTTTTTTAAAACAAAACAGAGTTCAAAGGTAGCCCTGTATGTGTATTTTGCAATGATTTGAGTTTTACTAATGAGTTGCCTAGAGGCAAGGTGGAATCTGATAGAGCCCTTTTAATGCTTGTTTTGAAGAAATGTGACCACATTTAGAAATGAAATATGACAGCGGCATGGTGCTGCTGTAACATGGAAAACCTGCAATATAATTGCCTCAGTCTGGTACAAAGTGTACAGGGCTTGCAGGATAATTGCCTACGATAACACAAAACTGAAAAACCACTAACTAAAATGCATCACTTTTCATCAGTTCACATTCATTACTTAGGAACACAAAAACATTATGCAGAGCTTTTAGCTTTTCCAATTCTAGGTAGTACAGAATGTTTGTTTTACAGTTTACATACCTGGGATATCCCACCTGAAATGTTCTGTATCATTTAGAATAGGATCCTGATTCTAAGCTATGTTCATGCTAGGAGGACTAAAGCACTGGGAGGTTTAATGACTTGCTTAGGACATACTGTATCTTTCAAGGACCAATTTCACTATGCTGGCCAGTGTACTAGCAAAATACATATTGCCAGCCTGCACAGCTCTGTTAAGTAACACCGCAGGTATGCCTTGCACCTACCTTGGTGGCATTCAAGATTCCCAATGGCCCGCAGTGATGGTCCTACTCACTATTAAAGGCTAAGAGCCCCACACCCAAATGTGGATCTGGTTCCAATTTGTACCTTGTGTGCAAAATATATATATATATTTTTTTACTTATGGTTTACTGCAGTAATGTATATTGTAGGCTAATTCTGGTGACTAGCAAGCTGACATTTGTTGTAACCAAGAATCCCCTGCAGCTGACATCAGAGCAGGGCTGCACAACTGTGAGGCTCAACAGCCTTACTACTCAAACTTAGCAGAGAAGCATACTGTAGAAACTAATGGGTGTGGACACATCATCTTCTCACCGCTAATGTAGAGCTCCCAGGAACAACTGACATTTCAACAATCAGAAAATGGAGTAAAGAAGGTGGGTTTTAGTTGGTAATTGGACGAGCTGAAAGAAGTGAGTTGCAGAGACTGGGGATCCACAGTTAGCAAGCCAGAAGCATGCTGCCATCTGTGGTAGTAAGATTGAAAAAAGTCATGTGGCAATCTGTGTGTAGGTGGGCTGTGGATGGGGCTGGCTGAACTAAGCGAGGGAGCAGAGGTGATGCAAGTGTTAAGGATGACTTTGAAAGATAGAGAGTACATGATTGTCTGGTGGAGTTTATTTGGGATGTGGTGAATGAACAACAAGGTATTTTGAGGTAATGTTGTTGTTACAGATCATGAGCTCCAGGACATGGGAGAATGGGCTGAGAGCAGGTGGTCAAGTGAACAACGAGCATGGCATTTAAAAAAACCCAATACTCATTAACCTATCTAAAAGACAAATAAAATTGCAGATTACTGTGGAAATTCAGGTATCAGGGACCAGATATTCAAAACATTGCCCTGGTCTAAATTAGCACTGCCCAGCGGGCAAACTTAGCCTGGAGCAAAAAGCAGACTATATTCAAAAGGAATAGCCCGGTGCTAATCCTGCTGAATACAGCATTCTAAGAAAGCCGGGCAAACTGGTCTGGGAGTGCAGGGCAAAAATGGCATGGGAATAAGACAGCACTGAATATAGCAACAGGGAAGTGCAAACTGCAACTGCAGCTCATTAGACTCTGTAGCAGGTCAATGTTGCAGGTGGAGAATATTGTGTGTGATTGCAGAGAGATGTCTCACATCTACTACAAACAACAATGTAAACCACACACTGCAAAACTGTGCTATGCTGACGTGAGGTTTGCCTGGGGCTAACCTGATTGCACAGTGCTAACACATTAGCCTGGTGCAAACTGGAGCTATATTCAAAGCTCCCATGCAAATGAGCCTACTTGGGTAATCCGTGGGCAAGCAGGCATATTTGCATCTCATTATGTGCTGCTTAGCATACATTACCATGCAGTTTGCTCAGTGCTACTGCATGGTGCACACAGCTCCACCTTTTGGTCAGAATGGCAGTACAGGCTGGACGCTGCATGCCAAGACATGACCACAGCATCCCCTGTTGGTCAGCATGGACTACAGAACAATATAGCTCTATATTATATATATAATATATATATATATATATATATATATATGTATAGAGAGAGAGAGGGAGATCTATACACTGCCTGAGTCCACACACGCCCTGGAAGACAGCCCCCATACCTCACAAGTTCACAAGTGTCCCTCAGTACACGGGTCAGCCCTAATTTGGCCCCTTAGCACTGCTCTGTTCCTCACCTATCCCTCATGGCAAAGGTGCTGCCTTCGGGACTAGTTGAGGTTGGGGATCGTGCTGGGGGTGGGGACCACTAAACCACCATGGATTTAAGTGTTATTCCGGGCTACCGGAGTCGGGATCATGATGGGGAGGTGGGGTTGACACTGCAGCATTACCGCCAGCTTTTTGCCAGCAGTATTTGGTGCCATGCTACAGGTAGCACTAATGCCTGTAGCATGGCACTGTCTGTTTGAATATGCCATGCAGCCGGCATTCCTGGCCACTCCCATAACTCCCGCCCCTGCATACATTTACTTTTAGCATTGGGGCTATCACACAGCACCGACTCTATTAGGGCTTCTAAATATTGTAGCCTGGCACAAATCTAGTGCTATTCCAGCGCTACTGCTTTGTGTCAGGCGCAAAGCTTTGAACATCTGGCCCCAGGTGTCTAAATTTTGAAGGGTTGTAGAATATGATGTTGCTGACTGTTACTGATTAAAAATAGCAACTGTTTACATTTTTTAAATTCTAAAGGCTAGCACATGGATCTCTATAATGCTCTGCATCCTGTTGGACAGGACCTGTTTTTTTACAATGCATTATGCTTCTTTAATACACTAGTCCTAATCAATCAGGATGAAGGATCTTCTCTACCCATTTTATAAATTTTAATAATGCATACTGAACATTTTCTTTATGGAGCTTTTTCCCAGAAAACAAATAAACAGCTATACCATGTACAAATGTGGTGTATAACATCTATCCAAAAACAAACTTCAATGTGCAAAACATGAACAAACAGCACTGAGAATATTTCTGTAATATAACAACACTGTCCTCATCACCATAGTTAAGTCACTGTGTTAGGCTAGAAATATATATAGGTAAAAAATACACAACTAAGGAAAAGGAGTCAGATGAGTTTCTATACAGATCAGTTAGATACAGTGGAAACAAGGTCCAGTCAGATCATGATGCTGCGTTTTCATAACAAGATGAGAAGAGGAGAGTGATGAGAGTTTTTGTTCCACAGCTTAGGGCTCCTGTGTAAGAAGGTAATTTTTCTTAACTTACATTTAGGGATGGGGAAAGTACAGTATGTAATGACCAGTATTTCAGCATTAGAGGACTGAGGACCAGTGCTAATAGCTTATTTTAACTAGTTTTAGTTAGTGCCAGATTCAGGTTATACATTTACCATTTTAAAATTAGTTTAATTTGGGGAGCTTTACCCCCACCCTGGTTTAAAGGAGAGGCAAGCCCCTCCCAATTGAACAAATTTAAAGAAAAAAAGGAAACTTAACCATAATCATCACATGTACTGTGACATCTTTATCTGTAACTAGTGTGCATAGCATAAGTCTCCCATAGTTCCACACCAATATTTTCCCAACTCCTTATGCGTAACTGTTGTGTGCCTCCTCCAGTTGTCAGCAGTCCTATTGCTGTCCAGATCTAGATTATAAATAAAAATATACAGCCCCCAAAAGTTATCAATGTGTTTGTCCTCCATTTTACCATCAGTGTTGCTGGAGGCTGATGTCATCAGAGCAACAGATAATGGTGCTGCACTAAATGCAGTTCCACAAGTAGACCAAACTCACAATGTCTGGTTCCCCGCTTGAGTAATGGAGGAACCATTTAAGTGTTGTGCACATCCTGAAGTGCAGGTCTAATAGGGACTAGGACCATGTGAGTGTGATGCAGCACTGATTTGAGGTATATATAGTATTCATGTAAGGAAGTGCCTGTATGTGTTGTGTTACTGTTTCTGTTAGTAAAAACAGTTTACCCAATAAATGACTCTGGGTACAACAAGAGTTTTAAGCAGTATTATGCAGCTGTTGTATTATGGTGTTTGTGTGTGTTAACATTCTCTGTTTTAATTGACACCAGAAGTGAGAAACAATCTTGCAAATAGGCCCCTTTCCCTTTGTTACTAGGCAGTCAGTGATTGGATGGCTGCAGTAAGGCAATAAAGAATTCAGCTATGACAAGGAATAGGTTACCAGGAAAGCACAGGCACAAGTACTGGGGGACTCTGGTTCAAATACTACTAGAGTTCCTTACTCTCTAACCCTTAAGAAGTTCCCCTAACCTCCTTAGATACTGTGATGGCCCCTCAGGTCCATGACTTTAAAAGTGCCCCAATTCCCATTATAAATCATTAGCAGTGATGTGAGAGCTACAGCACTTCCCTTTCAAGGTACTTAGGATAAGCTGTGGCAGCCCCACCCACCCGCTTTGTAATGCCAGCATTTGAAGTAGGATGTCCCTCACAAATCAAATGCTACACCTCAGCTGTTGTAGGTAAAGAAACTAATCAGTCTCTGTTTGTAGTGCTCTGTATTTGCTTACCTCACTCCTCCCATGTCATATGCATTCTGTGTCTTGGTATTTCCAGTCAGAAACTCAGATTTAAGGAACATTTGAAATGTAAAACAATACACTTTATAAAGTAAATTATCTAGCTTTCCACTTTCAGACTGCTGAAAGGGGATGTGTATAAGTCATTCTTGTGTGTGTTCCTTTGGTAAACTGCCCAGGCTCATCTTGTAACGAATCTTCTCAAGGGTGATCACCTGGTTCAATACAGAGTGAGTGAGTGACTGACTGCTCGATTGATTGATTTGGTTGGTTGGTTGATTGACTGATTCCATCTACTGCTCTCCCACAACATGTTACAACTGTCTCACAGAGAGAAATGAGTAGTACAGAGAAACAGCTTTTGTTTCCTATGAATGAAATACTATTGGATGTATTATTTGCTCTACACATACAGTATTAAGGCTACAAGTACCACTCACTGTGTGAGTTGCATGACAGAACTGCTTTAAGCCATTGCAAACCTAAACTAAAATCAGGCTAGACAGCATTGATACCCTTATGTTTTGTTCTCCACTGTTGCTGCAGTGACATCAAGGAATGGGAGGTGCTGTATTACAAGTGACTCATTTGCATGTAAATGGAGGCTTGCTTGACATTTTACTACCTTGTGTCAGAGCCTCAAACTCTAGATACGTGTTGCAACAGAAGAAATGGCTGATCTCTTATTGACATATGTACAGTACTTGATGTAATGTATAACAAATACATCAGATATATCCAAATCATACATATACAGGAGTCTTCTCCTTTAACACCGGTCCTTTGTCCTCCACCCACCAGGGAGTAGGACAGGGAGAGGAAGTAAGGAGAGAGAGCTGGTAGCCAGGGAGGATACCTGACCAGTATTTATGCATGACCCTCCCTCTCCACTGTCAGCCCAAAATTATATACATAGCTTAGTGCAAATAGGCAGAATTAAAGACGAGGGTCCAGGTCGGCCCTAGAGGTTTTAGCAGCAGCACAATAAACAACGTCAAACACAGGGAGAATTTAATTGTTCATAAATATAGACCCACTTGGTGATGGGAAGACAGTCATGGGGGGTTGGAGTCCAGGTTATGCCCCTGTATACCTATGTTTGAGTCCCACTACTGCCATATGTGGACTCACTTTGCAACTGGGAAGCCAATCATGGGGAGGGGGTTAGAAGGCTGGGTTGAACACCTGTGCAGGTCCAGAAAAAAAAAAATGAAATGAAGGCTCTACTCGTGTATAGTTAGGTACTGCTTTGAATTTTATTAACACTCTAGCTTGATCAGGTTATCAATATTTCATAGGAAACCACTTCATAGGGGTATTGTGGTACTATTTAAAAATACACATGAAAAATAATGAATGTTTGTGCTCCCAGGTTTGAGTTCCGCTACTGCCATGCATGGACTCACGTCGTGACTGGAAGCAAGTTTCGGGGAGGGGGTAGAATGGGGCTGGGCTGAGCTGAGCACCTTTGCACTCAGGTTTTGAGTCCCACCAAGGCTATGCATGGACTCACTTTATGACTATAAGTCCATCACAGGAGAGATGGGTAAACCAGCTCAAGTCCTGCACTTCAGCCGACAAATCTCCATCATATTGTACCCGGATGGAGTTCCCCAGTGCTCCTCATGTGGCCCTTTCACTCACCGCCTTTGACCTTCCAGGTCTCTGTCATCAGTTTCCAGCAGGCTATCAGATTCACAGAGTCAAGTGACAGTTTCAGTCAACTGCTAATATTTTTTGCCCTGTGTTTCTGGTTAGAAGATGTCCTGGGGCTACATTGTTTATTTTGGTTTGGGAAGGTCACTGCACTGGGTTAGAGGTCAGGGGGCATGTTGTTTGTTATGGATCTCCCAGTTAGATGAGAGAGATGATGTTGCTGAGAGCAGTGAAATGCATTGAAGAAACATTCAGCAAGCAGCATTTTCCATTCTAATAGTCTGGAATGTGGAGTGGGGGAACCAGTAGTATGGGTTGGTGGAGTGGTAGCACCTTGTTCCTCAACGTGTTGAAAGAGTCTATCAGAAAACATGTTGTTGCCTCCGAGACTAAAACAAGAAGCTGAAATAGTAGCAAATGTCACCTCTCATCTAAATGGAGCAATCACTTCAGACCATACCTCTCAACTGTCCCACATTAAGAGGAACAGTTCCTCATTTCACCTCAGAAAAGGCCTCTGCTGTTCCACACTGAATGGATATTTTCCCACATTATACAATGACATTTTAAAACAGAAATCTAAACAATGAATGTGAAAAACATGTTGCTCAATAAACAGATACTGACACAGTGTTCTGAGCTTCTTTCTTTGTGATTTGATGATGTGTTCCAAGTTTTGTCTATTTGTTCCACCAAGGATGGATTTTCTCCCTGGGCTGGCATGCATACTACGGCATGCACATACTGTGTAAAGACACAGTATGTCTCAGTGACCTACACCCGGCTAACCAGGAAGGCAACTGCTGTGACATCACCCAGCTTCCACCAGGTAGTACTCAAGCAGTGGTTGCGCTTGTCCCCCCTCCCCAAAGGAGGAAAGCTGTTGTGGGATGCACAATGCTGCCTTCCCCAGCCAGCCTTCAGTGATCTCGGTTCATTCCAAAACCCGGGTCACCGGCATGGCTGATGACAAGGCCCCCTGCCTCAGCTCGCCACGCCCTTGACCAGCCTATGCCCTGGCCCTTTAAAAGCTATATGCATTGGCTGCATGCAGGCTTGAAAATTCGAGTGGAGGAAGGGCACAAAAGAGCCTCACCTGGGAGGCTTAAAAAGGAAACCAGACAGAACCAGAAGGAGGATCTGGGGGTTGGAAAGAGTAAGTGAGTGGAGGGCTGCAATGAACTGGAGAGCTGAATCGACCTAAAAAGTACTTTGTTTTGTATTTGCTCTGCCAAAGTAAGCTGCGTTGAACCCTTATTTTATGATGAAGTACAGTAACCTTTTGATTTCATTGAACTTTGCCTGGAGTTTTTTTTCTGAGGGTTCCCCCAAAAGTCTTAGCTTGTCATACCAGACCATATCACATTTTCCATTTATTACTCACTTGCTGGCATCTTGATGCCCTGGTTAACTGTTGCACCACCATGAGCCCCACACCTGGCTCTGCTACGGAATGTGAGAGCCCCAGGGGCCTCACTGCCCCCTCCACCCTCCCTTCTAAGTTCTGTCTTTACCAAGCCCTTGTATCTGCCCCACCCATGTTTAAATTCCCTACAGACAGCCTCTTTTGGCAGCTTGTTCCAGACCTGAGTCACCCTTCCCATGAAAAAAAGTTTCCTGGTATCTCTCTTAAATGTGCCCTGCCAGCTTCATGGAGTTGCAGTGGTACTGGTGTTCCCACTCAATCTGAAAAAGTCTCCACTATCTGCACTGTGCATCCCATGGAGGTATTTGTACTTTTCAATCATGCCCCACCTCTTCCTTCTCACCTGCAGTGTGTGCTTGTTTAAATCTGCCAACCTCTCTTCATAAGTCCATCCCTGCTGGTCCCTGGATCATCTGTTACTGTCCTCTGTACTGCCTCCACCCTGTCCCCGGCCTTCTTTAAATGTGGTCTCCAAATCTGCACACAATGTTCCATGCGAGGATGTACCAGTGACCTATACAGTGGTAGCAGCAGCTCCATTTTCCTGCTGCCGATCCCCTCCCTGTTCACCCCAACATCCTATTTGCCCATCCTATGGCCCTATTGCATTGCGTAGTTTTCTTTAAACTGGCAGGAATTATTACTCCAAAGTCCCTTTCCTCAGTAGTGCTTTCCCTTACTACATTCCACATTCTATATTCAGTGTCCAGATTCCCTCCTCTGTGCTCATCTTGCACTTTTTATGTTTGCGCAAAGCAGGCATAGTGAGAGATTAGAGTAGCAGACTTCAGAGGCATGTCACTGTCACATCCAATGCAGCGCAGGCTGCCAGAGGCTCAACAGTGTCAGGCCAATGATCAGTGAGACTACGACCCCTTGAAGGCAATCGGCCAAGGCGCCTGGGGCTTTTTGCACTCAGTTTGTAAGATTGTATGCCACTGATTTTCAGAATAAAGATATATTTTGTTTAACTTTAGGCAGTTCTGCTTTTTTGGAAGAGCGCTGTTTACTTGTGGACTTATATTCAGTGTCCGTTCCCTCCTTTGTGCTCACCTTGCACTTTTTATGTTTGCGCAAAGCAGACATACTGAGAGATTAGAGTAGCAGACTTCAGAGGCATGTCACTGTCACATCCAATGCAGCGCAGGGTGCCGGAGGCTCGACAGTGTCAGGCCAATGATCAGTGAGACTGATCAGTGATGCTGTTCTGCTGGGTTATGGATGGAAACTTTGTGCAGTTGAAAGGAAGAAGCCGCATCTATTAGACAGCAGCTGCATCCTTTCCCAGCAGCATGATTCTCGGTCTGTGTGTCCTCTCCGTCTCCCTGTGTCTGTAGTCTCTGGTAAGAGGAAAGTTAGGGTCAAGAGTCAGAGTGTAACATTTTAGGTGTAGAACTGCCCTTTTCAAGTGTTGTGCCCATTAGCAGGCTTTACGTTTCCCAGCCTAAATGAGCTTTATAGCAGTGGCAGTGGTTGGAGGTCAGAGCGGCCCCCTTTTCCACTCCCCTTGGTCTCAGCCACTAGGCAGCAATGTCAGTGCTGTCCTAGCCCCCCTGCCCCTAGAAACAGAGCCGCTCAGTGGGATGACAGTCCTTTAAATCCTCCCTCCCCCCAGCAATGGTGTCTCATGTCACTGAAAGCAGTTCTGTCCCGGTCCCCTGGTTTACGCTGTCCATACCTTTCAGTATGTGAGTCAGCTGTGTCTTATTTTTGCTGCAACTGTGTATCTGCCTCCCTCACAATGCTTCTGTATCTTATTTATTTTATTTATTTATTTAACAGACTTTAGAATTACAACCTTTGAGTCAGGGACTCATTTACAAAGGCTCCGCATCAGAAAAAACAAACATAAATATAGAATGGCAGCTAAAGGTTACAGTTATTATAGTTACACAATATTGCAGAATCAAGATCAGCTATACATTGCATAGAATGTGTTACCGAGAGCTGTATTTTACAGTTCTCAAGAGAACAGTAAGTTTGCTGATAGAGGGAAGGAGTGACAGGTTTGATATTTACAGCAAAGTAGAGAATTAGACAGATATCTTGTGAGTGCAGCCAAAGGAGGCATTGTTAATAGGTAATGTTTGGTAGCCCTATCAGTAGGTGCTCAGTGGCAGGGTGGTCCCGTAAGATGATAGATAGATGACCCAGCACTACCTGGTACACTGGCAGCGCCGTGAAGCGAGAATGTGCTTTTTGAGGGCTGACTTGAAAAGTCCTAATTTGGAGATGGAGGAGATGTCAGAGGGGAGTTCATTGTACCAGGCTGGAGCCCTGTGTGGGAATGACCTTTGGGGTAAGGAGGTTCTAACCCTCGGGATGGACCACACCTGTCGGTTGGCAGTGTGGGTGTTCACCGTGGTGTGGGAGGATAGGAGACAGACAGAAACTCCCAAGGGGGTAAGCCCCAGGTGTATTTTCTTTGAGAGGAGACATGTTTGATAAAGTAGCCTTTCATCCAGGGTGAAGAGATTTGTCAGGGCATATAGGGTACAAGTACAGGTACGGGTACGCTTGTCTGCCCCGGTGAGGAGTCTGCATGCTTTGTTTATGGCAAAGTGGATTTTGTTAAGAGCTGTGTGGTCAGCAGCCGAGTAGATAGTGAGCCCATAATCGACTTCGGAGAGGACTGAGGAGGTGACAGCCAGATTAAGGGCTTCCGGAGGTAGGCAATCCTTGTGCCAATACAATAGGCCTATACAGACTTTTATGGCTGATGATAGAGTGTCAATGTGGAATGGAAGGAGAGGCTGGAATCAAATGTAAGGCCCAAGTATTTATATGTATGGACCTGTTCTAGAAAAAGGGGAGAGTGGGAGAGGATTGATAGCTGTGCATTCTTCGCCTTATTCTGTTGGTGGGCAAAGGGCATAGTCTTTGTCTTTTTTTACACTGACCACAAGTCTTTGGTCTGTAAATCAGTTTTCAATCTGGTTAAATGCGTGTTGGAGGGAGGACTGCAATACTGTGGGATCTGGGTGCGAGGCAAAAAGAACTGCGTCAGCCGCATAGAGTAGTAGGTTGCCGGAGCAGGAATTGGGCAAGGTGTTTAGGTAGATGCTGAATAATAGAGGGCCGAGGATGGAGCCCTAGGGATCCCCAGAGCAGACTGGCAGGGTAGTTGGGAGGGTGCTGTTTATTTTGACACATTGTGATCTAGCTGTGTGGTAACTGGTAAACCAGGAGATGGGTCCTTGGGACAGACCTATGTGGTGGAGTGTGCTTAAGAGTAAGGGGTGGGAGACTGTATCAAAGGTCTTTGATAGGTCGATGAAGACAGCTCCAGCTAGGTGTTTTCTATCCAGGGCAGAGTGAATAAAATTAGAGAACTCAGTGAGATCCATAGTTGTACTGTGCCCAGATCTGAAGCCATGCTGCTCCCTGCAAAGTAGATTATGAGCAAGTAGGTACTCAGTGAGTTGGGGGGCTATAATTTTTTTGAGGGCTTCAGGAGTGGTGGGAGAATAGATATGGGACAGTAGTTATTGGGGGAGGTGTTGTCACCACTCTTCTGTATTGGGGTGACTGTGGCAGTATTCCAGGCTGCAGGGAACTGCCCCAGACTTAGGGAGCGGTTAATAAGGTCAGTCAGTGGGGAGAGGACTGTGTCTAGTACTAGATGTAGGATTCTCAAATCAAAAGAATCTTTGCAATAGCAAGAGCCACTGAGTGCTTTAATGAGAAAAGACCTTGCCTCATTCATAGAGTTCACCCTGAGATGGAAGGGGGATGCTGGGTATTAAGGGGCAGGATTGCAGGAGTGGGGTCGAAGAAGTTATTGGGGAGTACTGCACTAAGGTCAGAGAATGATGAGTTGAGCCAGTTGGCGATGGTCAGCGGTCGGTGGTAGGGACATTGCTGACAGTTAGTGGGGGGGATTTGCCATTGAGTTCCTTGATATTGTCCCAGAACAACTGAGCATTCCCCCAAGAGGAGGCAAGGGTCACTTCGTAGTAGCCCAATTTGGCCGGTTTAATGGCCCAAGTGCATCTGTTACAAGCCATTTTATAGGCTTGCTTGTCCACGTGCATGCCAGATGTGACTGCTTTATGTCAGAGATCATCTCTGTGCTTTAGCTGTTGGAGCAGTGCAGGCATGACCCAGGGGGCATTACATTTCTTGGATTGCACTTTTGCTAGTGGGGCATAGATGTCACATGCTTTATTAAAAGAACACGTGAAATAATCAAGGGCTTCATCTATAGTAGGGGTCCTGGAGATGGGGGACCAGTCCCATTGAGTTAAGTATTTTCTTAGTTTTGTGAGGCCTCTGAGTCGGAGATGACGCTGGGCAATATAGTTTGGTTTGGGTTCTGCTGAAGACATGACCAGGAAAAGAGAATGGGTGCATGATCGCTTAGGGAGCCTGGAAGGACCACTAGGTCAGAGATTCTGTGGGGACGGTTGGTGAGGAGAAGGTCAATCAGGGTGCTAGAGCCATTAGTGGGGTTCACCCTGGTAGGCTGGCTGATCAGCTGGGTCAGGTCCAGTGCAGCAAAGGTGTCCTTGGTGTGGAAAGCCTAACTGGCAAGCCAGTTCACATTAAAGTCTCCAGCTATGATGTGTTCCATTTTGGGGGGGAAGCCGGAGATGTAGTTAGCAAGGGTTTGTATAGCAGGAGCTTGGTTTCTTATTGCCTCAGTATGCAGACTTCCATCTGTTCTTCCTACCCACCCACTTGCAATGTATTCCCAGAAATAGAGCCACTCGGTGGCAGTGGCGGTGCTCTCCTGTTCCCCACCACCCCTAGAAATGGAGCCACTCAGCAAGATGGCAGCCCTTTCCTTTTCCCTTCCTCCCAGCAATGAAACCTCATGCCATGGAAAATGCCACTGTCCCTGTTCCTCCTTCACTGCTACCATCCACAGCTTTTTATCCCCCCTTCCACTTGCAATGCGACTGTGTCCCGGTAGCAGCTGTGTATCCCCCCCACCAGCTGCTTCCATCACAGTTCTGTCCCAGTTTCAGAAAGCGAAGCTCCCCAAGAGAGAGAAGTGGCAGCCAAGATTGCAGAGATACCAGAAAGTGTTCCAACATTCCTCCCTCAGCTATGCAACCCCCACTCTCCACTCCCAGGACTCTCTCTCTCTCTCTTGCCTCTCCATAGCCTCTCTGTGAATGACCTTATGGAAAGGAGCTCTGTCCTCCTCATTACACCACTGGTTTTTATATGTAAACTCTGCAGCACAAAGAAACAGAATAAGACAGCCTTTTTTTACCAGTCCTGTGGCACTGCAACTTTCTATTTGCCCCTCCCCCCCGGCAATGCACATGAGGTCTCTCCCGAGGGAAAGAAGTGGTGGCCCAGGTTGCAAAGATCACTGAAGGAAACAGGGTGTGCTAGGGAGGTGGCAGACCAGGTTGCAGAGATCACTGTGAATGAAACAGGCAATGTGAGGGAGGCTGAGCTATACAGAGGGATCCACCTCAGTAAGAGCATGGCTTAACTTGCACAGACTCTAGTACAATAAAAACAAAGATTTCACATTTATTCTAAACCTAATAGCTTCCTTACCAGAGCACAGTGTGTTTACCCCAGGCTTTTAAAAAAAACATTTCTTGGCTCCCCCAACCTTTCCTCCCTCCCCATACCTTAATTTTATGACAGCTGCTATGCTGGTCTGGCTGGCATTCCAGGGGCTCAAGCAACTGAAAAGGTGGCAGTAATGGTTTGGTGACTGCATTGCCAAAAACACCATTCTTTGATTTACTTTATGTTCTCTTCGTAATATCCACTTTGTACATTCACTTGCTCCACAGAAGGAGATGATCACCCACTACCCCAGCAAGCCTTTGTTCCCCATGTGTTACAGCAGCACCTCTGTCCTAACCTCTGGGCCCCCACAGGCAAACTGTAAATACTGCTTAACATATCATGACCCTTCAACTGGAGAAAGAGGAGGATCTCCTGTTCCCCTAGTCCTCACCCGCCATGATCCAGCCCTACTGTGGTGCCCAGCCTCCCCACATTGCCTGGTGAGATTACCACTGTTTGGTACTGGTAAAACTATTTTCTCCCCAGTCCCCCTTCATGTACCAGTAACAACATTCCTAGGAGCCCTGGTTCTCCCTAGCGACCTGAGGTGGTAGTACCTGGCTGACCTGAAGAATGTCCTGGGGTTATCCACCACCAGGCTGCCAGGCACCGAGGTGGGCCAGGATTTGGGGGACAGTGTATATTAAGTAGTATTTGCAAACTGCCCATCGAGGCCTGGGGGTTAGTGGGAGGGGTGCTTCTATACTTAGGGAACAGAAAGGCTTGTGGGAGGAGGTCAGTCTACAGCAAGTGATGAGTGGACAAACTGGACATTACAAAGGACAGCACATAAAGAAGAATGAAGAAAGTTATATTTGGTATTGCATTTGCTGGACCAAGAATCCATAACTGCTGCCTCTTCAGTCTCCAGCTGCCTGACCCTCCGTGAACCCAAGCCAGAAAAAGCAGCCCTGTAAGGAACAGAGAGATTTTTTTTTTCAGTGGGGTTCTGCTGAAATGGGGTCCTGCTTTCACTCATTTTTACAAAGTATTTACCCATGACAGCCCAGCTGAGAGGCACTATCTCATTTTCACTGGAGTCCTGCTTTTACAATATGTTTTTTCCTAGGACATACCAGCTGAGATGCAATACCTCTGTTTCAGTGGGGGTCGACTTTAGTGGGTCCTGATGGTACATAAACAAAATCTAAGACAGAAAAGGTGTAAGGAAATTAAATGTGGGGCTGGGGGAGGGGGCCTGAGGAATAACAGTTATACCAATAATGAAATGCTTATTGTCTCTGGATGTGCCATTAACACATTTTAATTAAGAGTAGGTACACATTTCCATATTGGTATAATATTATTAATTTTAGCTTCACTATCTATGTCCAGCAACTACACTGCAAATGCAAGCAAGCAAATGTTCGGCATTGACAAATGCTTGTTGGCATTGCTTTTTAACTGCCATATTTTTGACCTCTTCTCTCTAATCTACCCAGCAGGGGCGTCATTTAGGGGTCGCATTCGTGACCCCTATGAAAGCCTAGAGCCCTATGACGGGGCTTCGACCCTGCTGCTCTTGCCTTGCCATGGCTTTAATGAACTCTTGGGCGGGTGCCACTGGCTGGCCAAACTAAAAAAAAAAAATGTTTTTTTTTGCCTCCTTGAGTGTCCACCTCCGCCTGCCTGCCCGCCGGCTGTAGGCACAGTAAATGCACACTGGGACTGGGAAGCAACAACAACACAGTGACTGTCCTTTTTAAAACTCCATGTCCCAGTGTGCATAGCATTGAGTCGAGGATGTTGCTACTACCGCGATTGGCTAGAAGGAAAGCCAGTGGGTGGGACAAGTAGTTACGACGTGGTGCGGTGGTACATGAGGAACGTCATGAAAAGCGGGAGAAGTGAGCCTGTCTAAGTGCGAGCAGACAAGAGACCAAGTATCCCTTCGGAGGCAGGCCACGGGACAGGCCGGAAAGTAGTGCACTTCTTCGACTTTGTTCATGTAACTTGTTGGGGAAATCGAAATCTTAAATTCAGCCAGCTTCAAAAACATTGTGAAAGTAGTCGGTCGTCCACGCCAGTCACACGGGTCAGCAGTCACCAGTGAGTCGGTCAGCTGGACAGTCGCAGATGCATCGCCGGTCAGAGGAGTCAACGCGGAGAAGGATTGAAGGAGAAGAACAAGACAGTACAAGCAGGTAGGCAAAGAAGGCAAGAATAATTTAGGAGGAGTACGGAGCACCTACAGTGTTTCAGGGCCAGGCAGGGAAGGAAGTGCACAGCCACACTGGGCCTATGTAACTGAACTCACAGGTCAGGCCACATAGCTGGAAATGTGCAGAAAAGCCAAAGGGCACTGTAGTCTGTGTTCAGTACTTCCTGATAAGAAGCAGAAGGCTTACCATTTTTGATTTTAGACATCCATGTCTGCCAGACTGCCCCTTCTGCGTAACAGCTAATCCCCAAACTGATTGCTGGTTTAATCTCAGCAGGCTAATCAGCACTGCTCTTCTCAGTTCATGATCCACGGAGCAGAGTGGAGTGATTGCACCCCAGTGAAACCATGAGAGTTTGTAAGTTTATCTTCATTATTATTGCCGTGAACTATTCATTTATGAAGCCTGTGTATTAAAACGGGAAGGATTGCTGTCTGCTCTGCAAGCACTCCAACCATCTGCCTTTGTGGTGATGGTAGTTAAGTAACGTTCACTTCTTAAGTCATGTCTGGGTTGTTTTTTTTTGTGTGTGTGTGTGTGAAGATTAAACTCCATTCAGTTTTAAGTGAAGTGATTCAGCAACTACTGCAGTTTATTTTCCCAATTATCTTCTCTCTGCAGTCATAATATTTTAAAGGGCTTTTCCTTTTAAAGACAAGTTCACGATTTGACACTTGTTGAAACACAAAATATGTAGTTTCCCATCTTAGTAAAGCTGCTTCTACAGAGGAATAAATGAAATATGTATCAGGTTGGCGAAATTGGCATGCAGTGGTCAGTTCAGCAGGCAGAGTGGCCTGGTTTTAGTGGACTCCACACTAAAGAGACTGTGGTACCAGTCCAGTTCTAGCTGTAGTTTCTGGATTCCTGTGTATACAGTACATTTCTTATTCTTTATTACTTAGGAAATATGTCTAGCAACATGAATCTTGTTACTGGGACTTTCATCAGTTCATGCTGCTTGTCTGCATGTGATGTCATAATCTCCTGCCTGTGGCATCATATTCATCCACAGAACCAATTACGATTCATAAAGAAGATTATGACATCACGTGTAAGATAGGCAGCAGTAGTAGATGAAGTCTGAGGGACAGGGATCCTATTTTCAAGCAGCTATCCTTAGTAATACAGAACATGTGGAAATAAACTGATAAAAATATGTAAAAAAAGCAGACTTGTTTAAAAACAATATGTTTATAAACTTATCCTGAACATGTCACAGGCTTTTTATTGCTGGATCAATTTACTCTGCAGGTTACTCTGCAGGTAATGCTTTTCCAAAATTATAGATGTGTCTGCTGTCAAGTGTGTAATATTTCAAACAAATATTCTACAAATTTAATCAAGCTCAGCTGTATGACCAATATTAGGTTTTGTGCACGGTTTCTTCATAAGTAAGTCTGGTAAAAGTATAAAAAGCTAAATGTTGCAAGTAAAATGTGGTATTGTTTAACTTGCCCCCAGTTCTTTATGACTAACCATCAAGACTTGACATGCACTGCATGGAAACTGTGGTTTTCCATCTGGGGCCCTTTAATCTCATCTTTAAACTAGCTTATATGATAAACTACAACTTATAGCATGCAGTATGTTAAACACTTTGCTGTGCTAGTCCTTCTCTCCCCTCTCACAGCTGTATTCTCCATGGTAACAAGAGAGACTGCGAATGATACTTTACTGTCCAATTCATACCCATTTTTAAATTACTTGGTAACTAGCGCTATGTCACATTGACAAATGCCACCCTCTCTGGCCCCGCCCACACCTTGGCCCCACCCACATCGTACCCCCCTCCCCACCTTGCTACCCCTATGATTTTGCTGAAATGATGCCCCTGCTACCCAGGTCCTCTTTCATTATTCTAACACCCTCGGGAAGGAAGGAGATTGAGCACAAGGAGATTAAGTGGCTTGCTGAAGGTCACACAGTGGGTGACAGTTACAGGAACAAAACATGGGTCTCCAGGTTCAAAACTCTTCTTTCGAGCCACTAATCGACACTACCTCCCTTGGTAAATCTGCTTTCTATGCCCAATGGGAATGGTAAAATCAATTAAAAAAGGCCACTAAACAGGGTTCCAAAAACGTCTGCAGAATGGGAACAGTTATTGCTAACTTATTTATACCTTTTTAAGGCCTAGCTGAAAGGTTTTAGTGAGTAAAGGTGGCAGCCGTGTTTGTGATGGAAAACTGCTTGACAAGGCTAATTGATTTTAAGAGAGGGGAGGCTGATATCCAGGGACTTTTATGAAGTGTGATTTAGTATTGTGCTACCATCACTGATTAGAATGGTCACTAATCAATGAGAAGGCAGAAAAGTTCCATGTCGTTTTATAATTTTAACTTGTTTTTCCCCAGGACAGACCAACTGAGATGCAACATCTTGTTTTCAGTAGGATCCTGCTTTTAATTAAGTTGTACAGCTGGGAGAGCCTGAAGTATGGGGGAGGTCAAGGGGCTTGTTGAATATCACACAGGAAAACTAGTAGCCGTAGTGGTGAAAGAGCCCGTCATCGTGTCTTCTGCAGTCTGTGAACTGAATCAGGTAGTTAACAAACATACCTAGAACTGCTGGATGTTAGAACACAGTAATGATTGAAAATCAGTACCAGATTAATAATGGTGCCATGACACCAGGCACACACTCAGAAAGGGGTCCAGGGCAACCGCAATAGCTTTATTTAATTTTGCACAAGTGCCCTACTGTGTGGGCTCATGTTGTGGCTGCGCACCTAAATCTTACTGTTCTCCACCTATCAGTGATGTCTTCACGTGACGTGGAAGAGCAAGAGCACGAGAACTGCATGACACACAATTTTTTCCCACCACATGCTACAGCTTGGTTGGTCACCGATATGCTCTCTCTCACTTGCACAATCACACTAACGCGCAGAGCGACAGCATCAATTCAAATAGAATTTCAGCCGCCCTCACAGCTCCAGCCAGTCTGAAGCTCTCGGATGGGCAGGAGGAGAGGAGGAGGATGGAGGTCTTAAACTGGTGGGCTGGTGGGACACTGGTAGGCTGTAGGTTCCGGCCAGGTAGTGATGGCCAGGTTACTAAGTAAGTTAATTTAAACGATTTAATCACAAAGACATCATTGGGGGAAGGCCAATAACTGAGAAGGAATGCATTTAATTTGCAGTTTTATGTTGGTCTTTTTGCTGGGGCAGTGTTGTAAACTTGTGTCAAAAGGTCTGTTCTCTGGCAAACAGAAGCTGAGTCTGTCAGTGTGAATGTTTTTTATTTTCTTTCTGTCCCGCTCTTCTTTTTTTGTTATGCTCATGGTCAAGAGAAACTGCTGAAAACTGCGTTTTTGCCTCCTTTGGTTTGCAGTTTGCCCCAAGGGTATGTCATGGGAGATGGCAGTGACCGGTTCCTACAGGCACTTTTTAACCCTGCTCATCTGTATGTACTGCATACAAACATGTGAAACAAGCCAGCAGATACAGGCCAAAAAGGTCTCTCTCATCTGCTTGATTTTGCGTTCATGGTTTACACCAGTGCTGCCACACACCCCCCGCCACTTGTCACTACTATCACCTTTCTTCTCCTTTACTGAGCTCGACCGCTGGGTCAAGTCAACTCCAATGCTTATTGTGCTCTTTACTGTATCCCACCCCATTAAAACTCTCCACCAATCTCTGTGAGACCAGCTCCTCTGGGAGTATGTTCCATGCTGCCACCACTCTTTCTGTGAGGTAGTGCCTTCTTAGTTCCCTCTTGAATCTTCCTCCCTTCAGCTTCATACTGTGGCCCTTAGCGATCCCACCTTTCATCAATTGAACTGTACCCACAGTGCTAACCCTATTTATGCCCTTCAGGTACTTGAAGGTCTCAATCGTATCTCACCTGATCCTTCTATCCTCCAGGGAGTACATATTTAGCTCTTTCAGCCTCTGCTCATAGGGCTTATCCCCCATCCCCCTTATCAGTTTGGTCACCCTTCTCTGAACCCCCTCCCAAGAGCTTGATGTCCTTCTTTAAGCAGGGGCACCAAAACTGTAAACAGTATTCCAGGTGTGGCCTCACCAGTCATCTGTACAGGGGGAGGATCATCTCCTCGTTCCTTGAGGTGATCCCTCTTGCAATACACCCTAGCATTTTGTTGGCCTTGGCCGCTGCCAACCTGCACTGTTCAGAGTGATTCATATTCACTTTGACCACCACCCCCCCAGATCCCTTTCCTCCTCTGTGACCTTTAACCTCTCCCCCCCAATATGGTAGGTGTTTCTTGGGTTCTTTGCCCCGAAGTACATGACCTTTATTTTCCAGCATTGAACCTCAGTTGCCGTGTTCTTGATCAGCTCTCCAGTTTCTCTAAATCCTTGTGCACCACCCTCCCCTCCTCCTCAGAATCCACCACTACACCAATTTTGGTGTTGTCAGCGAAGAGGCTTATCTTGCTCTCCACCCCTTCCACTCTATCTGCTATGTAGATGTTGAATAGGACAGGTCCTGGGACTGAGCCCTGTGGGACACTGCTGATGACTGCCTGGGGTGTTGTGAGTACCCCCCCACTACCAACATTTGTTTCCTATTTCCCAACCAACTTTCCACCCACCTAACCAATTTTTGCCCTTCCCCCATGCCCTTGAGTTTACTCATCAGTCTGCCATGTGGCACTGAGTCAAAGACTTTACTGAAATCCAGATACAGGACATCAACCGCCTTTCCCCCATCCAGTGATCTAGTCACCCCAGTCAAAGAATTCAACCACATTTGTTTTGCAGGACCTCCCGTTGACAAATCCATGTTGTTGGTCATCCCCAGCCAGTGTTCTTGTATGAAGTCCACCAGCCATTCCTTTAGGATGGTCTCCATCAATTTCCCCACTAAGGATGTGAGTCTAACTGGCCTATAATTCCCTGGCTCATCCCTGGTGCCACTGTTATGTATGGGCACCACGTGCGCCATGCTTCAGTCAGGTGGCACATATCTTGTCCATAGGGAGGTGTTGAATACATTCATTAGGGGTGCTGCCAGCACCTCTGCTGGTTCTTTTAGCACTCTTGGATGAATCCCATCTGGACTTGGAGCCTTCTCCACCCAAAGAGATCTTAGGCCCTCCAACACCCTCTTCTCTGGAATCTCAATATCTGTCATCCTTCCCCAGAGGTATGGGCCTGTCCTTCTGTGAATACTGAGCAGAAGTACTCATTTAGTACCTCTGCCTGGTCTGCCCCCTTTAGTGCCCATCCTCCACTGCATGCTGGTATAAATCCTGCAGTTTGTTATTAATTTGCAAAAACGGTTTCCTGTGACACATACCCCCTTTGCCATGTACACTTCAGATTCTCTAGTGACATCTATAGGAGGGAGGATTTGTTATAAATAAACTTGACACTCCTTATATAAGTGGTGTCCAACTTGTTGGCTGTCTACCACACTTCCTGTAACGCATGCAGCATCATACTTTGGTGTTCAGGAAAAAATAATGCTGGGCAAATAACTTTGCCAAATAAACAGAACCAAAGTGTTTTTGCCTTCTTTATTCTTTGTTTCCCCTTAGTATGATGCTGGTAATCGTATCCTGTCTGCCACTGATACTACTACCTTGTGGCAAATCTTGTGTTTCACTGATGGCTCCATCTTTTGAAGGCTTTTTAGATGTGGTGAGCACACCAGTAGGTAAAGCACAAGCCATGACTGGTTGTGCACTGAAGGATTTGTATGTATGCCTCATGGACATGGGGCACAAGGTCGAAGTCCAAGTGTCCTTACTATAAGCCCCCCCTCCTTTTTTAAGGGGACTTACCTGGTGGTCTGCAGGCAACCAGCGGTTCCTTCCCAGATGCTCTTGCTCATCTTCACCCTCCAATCCCCTACCTCTCTCAATGCACAACCCAGGAGAGGCTTATTGTGCTTTTAACCTTTAGGCTGCCACTGGAATTAGAACGTATTGGAAATCTGGACTGTCCACAGCACAGCAAGGGTTAAAATGATTCACTGTTATATACTGTGATAAGCATCAATAAAAGAATGTTCTTTTTAAATGAAATTGTTTAAGCCAGGCCCAGATAGAGGCATACAAATGTAGAAACATGGAATTTGACAGCAGGTAAGGACTGCTTAGTCCACCAAGTCTGCCCATTTTTTCCCTGACTATATAGTCACTGCAGACACTACTTGGTCTCCAGCTCCCTCCCCTCTTGCTTCACACCTAAGACCATAGGCTAATAAGACTGGTGTAGGGCCCCCACCTGCCATGGGGCACCAACCCTGAGTGGGTGCTCCTTGGGCACCGGCCTGTCTGTATTCGGCACCCCAAGCTGATGAGTCTTTGTTCCCAACACGCCATGTTTTGCATGACTTGTACTGCAGTACAGACACTATACGGCAATTGTTTTCCCTCTCCCAAGTATGCATGTTGGTGCCAGGTACATACTTCTAAGATGGGACGAGCTAGCAACACAAGCATTTGCCTAAATCAGGTCTGCGTACTCTACCGCAGATCCTTTTGGTCAAATTTTATTTTGTTAAATGTTGCTGATTCAAAAAATGGTTAAATGGGCCATTTTCATCTGAATAAAGGGGAATTTGGGTGAAATCCATAAAACACATGAAAATGGGGGCCACTAAAACGTTTTGGCACCAGGCCCACAAAAGGTTAACCCAGCCCTGCTAAAAAAGTATAAAAATTAACATCCATCCAAGGGTGGAACTGGAAAATGATTTGCATCTATATTTATCAAAACTATATTTAGACCTTTGCACTGCAATTTCATACACAATAAACTAATCATACACATGACAAGTAGAAGATTACTGTAGTAGTAACCGTTAATAAACAACTTTACTTGACTTTAGTCTAAAACATGGATAAGCAGTATAATACTGCAAAGGGCAGTGAAAGAGGACAAGGAAACATAATGCATTAGTAGTAGTATTTTTTTTGTTAGTAAAAATGTCCCCTTTCTCCCTTGTTTATATTTTTCTGACCTACAGTACTGCCCTCCAAACTGACTAACATAACGTAAAGGCAGGATAATGTGGTCTAGTGGTTAAATCACTGAACTATGAAATGGAGGAATAACAGGTCTGAATCTAACCACAACCACTGGGTTCACTAATCAAATCAGCCTAGTGTAGTGGCAAGAGCACAAATTCTGGAACCAGGAGACCTAGGTTCAAATCCGACAAGAGCGGCTTACCGACTATGTGACATGTAGCAGCTCACAAACACCCAGGGCTGCAAGCCACCAGGCTGTACAAATTATAAAACTGCAGTACCCCAGCAAAAACGAGATACTGCATCTCAGCTGGGCTATCTTAGGTAAATAAACTGTAAAGGAAAAAACACACAGGACTTACTGTAGCTGAGCATCAGCCCTTCCATTAGTAAAACTGAGTGACAGACATTCCCAAAGTAAATACCATAATGTACAGTATACGAGGACTACTATGTAAACATTCACGGGTGATACACAAATTTTGCATAAGGACACAAAACCAAATTTCATGTGCATAAGTCAATTCATGTCACTGCACGCAACTGGGTATAGCAGCATGCAATGATCATCAAGCTTCAGTTTGTTATATATAACTAATTATTAAACTTTGGCTCTAATACGATCATTGGATTGATCAAAACCAATTAAAATGACAGTGTTTTGTAGGCATTATTAAACCTTGCATAAAAATCCTGGCTTGTGACTGGTTCTATTGCCTGGTTATTTCGTGACGATGAGCAATATTGTGTAGCAATGGTAATAGAAAGAAAAAAAAACTGTTGCTCAGCTGTGACTTCTGGGCATCCATTTAAATAAGGGTGCCAGTTCCAATCACCAGACACTGCCTGGAGCAAATGGTACACAGTGGTAGTGCTACCCCGACCTACTCCTGAGCCCTGTGATAAACATAAAAATGTTTTACCTGTTAGTCCAGTAGCCCACTTCCTCCCAGTCAGTGTTGGGTAAGTTACTTTTTCTATTACTTTCTATTACGTTTGGAAACTTGTTCCAGGAAGCTCTGTGCAGTCACTAGCAAGGATGGAGAAGTACCAGAAAAAGTAATACTCCTTACAATTATAGTTAATTATTTCTTTTTATACAAAAATAATAAATAACTATAGCAGATTACATTTTTTGAAAGTAATAAATTAGTTACTTTAAAATAAATGTAATCAGTTATAGTTACGTATTTCTTTTGAATAAAAATACATAAGTAATTGTAACTGTAAGGTGTATTACTTTTTCCAGTACGTCTCCATCCTTGCTAGAGATTGCACAGAGCTTCCTGGAAAAAGTTTATAAAAGTAATAGAAGGTAATAAAAAAGTAACTTACTCAACACTGCTCCCAGTCCTGTTAATCACCTCCCCACTCCCTCCCATCTGACCCGGCGGTAACTGCAGCTGGTATTCACCCTCTGCTCATCGCCTCCATTTAACCCAAGTATACTTACTTGCTTTAAGTAACTTTGGGCTCGATTTTAAAAAGGGTTGTGCTCACCGCAACAGACTTGTGGCAGGGAGTTTGATGCAAGTGGCGACAAGTCCAATTTTTGAAGAATCAGAGCCACGGCACAAGTCCCTTATGCTGAACACAGGATTTAGACCAGCTTCCCTCAGTCTATGTTTGTGCCATGGCGGGAGCCATTTTACGGGGCTTGCACCAAACCTGTCACAAATTGCATCGAAGGTTATAAAACTGGGTGCAAGTTGTGTCAAACCCTCAGACACAGGTGCAGCAAACTTTGTGGGGATGCAGAGCTTGGTCGCAAGCCCTACGTCCCCATCTGAAAATTGGGTCTCTTGTCAATACTGTACTTGCATGAGTACAATATCAATGAAATTATCTGAATAATGCAAGTGAGTATACTTGCATGAGATGATGGCTGGCAGCAGAGGTGAGTGGAAGGTGAATATTGGCTGCCATCTGGGTTTTGGACGGGGAAGTGAAGAGGTGATCACAGGAGTGAAAGCTGGCAACTTGACTAACAGGGAAACTATTTTTTGTGAATTGTGAGGGGGACTACTTAACTTCCAGGGAACATGCCCTATATAGAAAAAAATAATTAGGAACAGAACTGAGGGGATCACTAGCAGCAAGGAATTAGGAAGAAGCATGGGCGGCTCTACACCAGGACCCGCCAGGGCACGTGCCCTGGTAAAAAAATGCTGTGCCCCAGTTGGTACCCCATATGGTGCAGAGCTTCCCCCATAGTAACAATGTATCAGTGCCCTGGCTGCCATCTGTTGTGCCCCAGTAACCATTTGTGGCTAGAGCTGCTACTGGGAAGAAGATTAAACCACAAGCACCAAAGAACAAAGGTAAACTGCAGTACATTTCAGATGGGGGAATATAACTCAGGCAAAGTTTAATAAAACAGATACTGGGCCAGTCAACTGGTGCAGCAGTAGCGCTATGGCTCACAACACTGATGACTCGGGTTCAGAAATGAACCTGAGGTGTTGGAGGGCCAGCCGGTGGGGGGGGGGACTGACCATCTGTTGGATTGCTCTCCTCCAGGGGAGACGGGGAAAAAGCTCGGAGCTCGCCTGACTCCGTGTGGAGGCCTGGAGGGGATGCAGCCCAACCTACAGAGGTGGGGAGATGTGGTAGACATCAGCATGAGTGCCTTGACATCAGCACACATCATGTCCCCTGGGGGCTGAAAGTAGGAAAACCCTGGTCATGCATGATGACCGTCGGCATCTGCAGGCCCCACACCCATTGACTCAAGCACCTCCTGAATCTGGATCTGGTCTGGTGGGTCGAGGGGTTTGCCCACCCCCTGACACATTAGGCAAATCATGGGGGATATAGGGAGAGATAAGACCTGGAGAACCCGGGGTGATGAGGCTGGGAGGACCGGCAAGGAGGAGGACTGGCCGGGACAGGGAGAAAAAATAAATAAAACAGATACTGACCGGAGTTGTTTCAGGATATAGTGAGAAACTCTTGGCTCCTTGGGATGAACAACTGATTTACAGTAGTCATAGTGCCCTTAGTCAAACTACTGTCCAGTGACCATCATATGGTATGGTTCGATTTGGCCACTAGAACTAAATCATCACATTCCAAGGCAAACATATGGGACTTCAGAGGAGCTGACTTTGATAAGATGACCAGCAGAGTTAAGCTAGCCCTGGCAAAAAGAAATACAGGTGAAGGAGTACAGGCAAAGTAGGCAAGCATTAAGGATGCAATACTTGAAGCAACGTCCCACTGTGTTAGAGAGAAAAGCAAGGGCAAAAGAGGGAGGAAACCACTTTGGTTCTCAAAAATAGCAGAAGAGGTCAGAGTCAAAAGGCTGGCCTTCAGGAAATATAAGGGAACACAGCAGGACGAAGATAGGGAGGCATACCAAACTTCCCTAAGGGAAGCAGGGAAGGCAGTAAGGCAGGCAAAAGCCCAAACTGAGGAAATATTGGTACAAACAGTAAAAGAAGGGAACAAGACTTTCTATAGATACTTTAATAAAAAGGGAAAGTCCAGAGGGGGTATTGCTAAGATCAAAGGGGATAAGGGGGAGTGTGTGGAGGAGGACCAATGAAAAGCATCTATCCTAAATGGATACTTCTGCTCAGTATTTAGTGAGAAGAAGGTAGGGCAGGGCCCACAGCGCAGCACCATGGAAACAGGAGGAGAGAGGTGTGCACAAGTACCTTCACAAAAGAAAAGGTCCTACAAGAGCTCACTAAGCTCAGGGTGGACAGGGCAATTGGACATGATGGCATATATCCCGGGGTACTAAAGGAGTTAAGGGTGGAACTAGCAGAGCCACTAGCAGAATTGTTTAGTGAGTCTCTGAGCACAGGAGAGGTCCCAGAAGACTGGAGAAGGGCTCATGTGATCCCGCTCCACAAGAGTGCCAGCAGGTAGGAGGCAGGGAGCTACAGATCTTACCTCAGAAGTAGGCAACATTATGGAGGCACTCCTTAAGGAAAGGATAGTGCAACACCTGGAATCCATAGGAGCACAGGATTCAAGACAGCATGGGTTTACAACAGGAAGGTCCCTTCGAACTAATCTCAGAGATTTCTTTGACTGAGTAACCAGAGTGGAGGACCAAGGGGGTGCAGTTGATGTCGCCTACCTTGACTTCAGCAATGCTTTCGATACTGTTCCATACAGGAGATTGATTAATAAGCTGGGTAGGCTCGAGATGGGTCAGAAGTTGGTCAACTGGATGGCAAAGTGGTTGGGGGACAGAAAACAGATAGTGGTGGTAAACGGTATACAATCAGAAGGGATGCAAGTCACAAGTGGGGTGCTTCAGGAATCAGTCCTGGGGCCAGTCCTCTTCAATATCTTCATCAGTGACAATGCAGATGGACTGGAGTGTAAGGTTTGCCTGTTTGCAGAAGACACCAAGATCTGCAACAGAGTAAATGATCCAGATGGGGTGGGCAGAATGAGAAGAGATCAGGAAAAACTGGCAAAATGGTCTGAAGAGTGACAACTGTGGTTTAACACAAAGAAGTGCAAGATCATGCACATAGGGAAGAGAAATCCTGACACTACCTATAGGTTGGGAGGGGAGTTGTTGGCAATCACAAGGGAAGAAAGGGACTTGGACATCATCATCACAGATTACTTAAAATCATCCAAGCAGACCACTATGGCAGTAGGTAAGGCTAGAGAGATGTTGAGGTGTATTAGTAGGGGTATCACGAGTCATAAGAGGGAGGCAATAATCCCTCTTTACAAGACAGTGGTTAGGCCCCATCTGGAGTATTGTGTTCAGTACTGGAGGCCCCACCTGCACAAGGACATTAACAAAATGGAGGCAGTCCAGAGAAGGGCAACCAAAATAGTGCAGGGACTGCATCAGAAAACATATGAAGACAGATTAACGGAGCAAAAGATTAATATACAAGTTAGCCAGCCTGGGAGTGGGTCCCAAGATGACAGCCTGGGTAAAGAACTGGCTGGAGAATAGGACACAGAGAGTAATAGTAAATGGAGTCCACTCTGAAAAAAGGGGGGTTAGTAGTGGGGTACCGCAGGGTTCAGTATTAGGACCGGTCCTCTTCAATGTCTTTATAGTTTACATTGCAGAGGGACTGAAGGAAAGTATGTCTCTTTGCAGATGACACAAAGATCTGCAACAGATTTGATGCACAAGGTGGGGTGGAAAGGATGAGAAGGGATTTGGCAAGGTTAGAGGAATGGTCAAATGTATGGCAGCTTAGATTCAATGCTAAGAAGTGCAAGGTAATGCACCTGGGAAACAAAAACCCAGGGGAAGAGTACACAATGGGGGTGAGATACTAACAACAACAAAAATGGAAAGGGACCTGGGGGTAGTCATATCAGATGACCTAAAGGTGGGCAAGCAATGTGAGAGGGCAGCAAGGAGGGTTGGGGAATACTGGGATGCATAGGAGAAGCATCACCAGTAGAAAACAAGAAGTTATTATCCTCTGTACAGACAGCTGGTGAGACCACATCTGGAGTACTTTGCAGTTCTGGAGACCCAATCCCTGAAGACATAGACAGGATGGAAGCTGTCCAGAGAGAAACCAAATGGTGCAGGTCTGCACCGGAAGACATATGAAGAGAGATTTAAGGAGCTTAATATGTATAGCCTCAAGGAAAGGAGGGAGAGGGGGACATGATAGAAACTTTCAAGTACCTCAAGGGAATCAACAAAGTCCAGAGGGTAGCATCTTTCAAAAAGGGTGTGCAAGAACAAGGGGCACAATTTGAAGATAGAAGGGTGTCTCCAGAGGTAATTTAAAGGTATTTTTCTCAGAGAGGGTTGTGGATGTATGGAATGGCCTTCCAGAGGAGGTTGTGGAGTCAAAAACAGTGGTGGAATTCAAGCATGCATGGGACAGTCATAAGGCAATTCTAGGGGGTGGGGGTAGGAAGAAGTAGGCTGCTGGTTAACTAGGATCTGCAACTTATCCATCAGGTAGGGAAATGGGCAGACTGGGTGGGCCAAGCAGTCCTTATCTGCCATCAAATTCTATGTTTCTATGTATACTCTAGAGCAAAGGAGGGAGAGAGGTGATATGATCCAAGCATTCAAATATCTTAAGGGCATTAACAAGGCGAAAGAGTCTAACATATTTCAGTATATGAAAAATAGCATGACAAGAGGACACAGCATGAGATTAGAGGGAGGCCAATTAAGGGGTAACATGAACAAGTTATTTTTCACAGAAAAGGTGGTGGATGCATGGAATGACCTACCTCAGGAAGTGGTGGACATAAATACAGTGCAGGGCTTCAAACAGGCTTGGGATAAGCATAAGGGAGCAATACAGATGCAGATGCCAGATGTTAACTGGGCGACATGGACTGCAGCCACATCCAAGAGCAGGGTCATTCTCGATGCCCTACAGGGGGCATGCCTTAGACAGCTAGTGGTGGAACCCACTCGGGAGGGAGCAATATTAGACCTGGTACTCTCAAATGGAGAGAGGATCACAAATTTAGAAGTCAGTAGACATCTGGGAACAAGCGACCACTGCACAGTGTGCTTCACAATAAACACAACCATGGAGACAAGCCATACAAAAGACAAGGATACTGGACTTTAGAAGGGTTGACTTTGGCATAATGGGTGAATACCTGAGGAATGCATTAGCAAATGGCTCAGAAAGGAGGGTAGAAGAACAATGGAGAAAAATCAAACTGCCATCATGGAGGCAACAAGCCTTTGTGTGAAACAAATAAAGAAAATAAAGTGGAATAAAAAAAACACTATGGTTCTCAAAAGAGGTGTCAGGGAAAGTTAAGGAGAAAAAGGCTGCATTCATAAAGTATAAGGAATCACAGATGGAGCACGACAGGGAACTGTGTCAATTAAAGCAGAAAGAAGTGGGGAAGGCAGTCAGAAAAGCAAAGGCCCAAACCGAGGAAAAGATAGCCAACTCAGTTAAGAAGGGGGATAAAACCTTTTATAGGTACATTAGGGAGCATAGAAAGGTTAAGGGAGGGATAGTGAAGATTAATAAAGGAGAGGGAGGTGGGCAGAGGAGACAGTGAAAAGGCAGAGATACTGAATGAATACTTTTGCTCAGTATTCACAAAGGAAGAAAAGGAGGATTACCTAAACCAAACAGTAGAAGCACTCTGGATAGCGGGGTAGCGCCAGTCCATTTACAGAAGAAAAGTATGAAGAACTCCCTACAAACTCAAGGTGAACAAAGCAATGAGGCCTGATGATTCACCCTAGAATCCTAAAAGAGCTAAGGAGGACCTAGTGACCCCTAACCACACTTTCAACAAATCATGGGAAGATGGGGTGGTACCTGAGGACTGGAGGAGGGCAGATGTGATTCCCTTCACAAAAGTGGGAGCAAGGCAGAAGCAGAAACTACAGACCTGTTAGTTTGACCTCAGTGGTGGGGAAATGATGGAATCACTCTGAAAGAAAGAATTGTTGAGTACCTAGAGGCCAGCAGGGTACAGGACCCAAAGCAGCATGGATTCACAGCAGGAAGGTCATGTCAGATGAATGTAATTGATTTCTTTGACTGGGTGACTAAAGCAATAGACCAGGGAGGGGCTGTGGATATGGGCCTACCTAGACTTTAGCAAGGCATCTGATTACAGTCCCGCAGAAAAGATTAATAATCAGTTAGCCAGCCTGGGAGTGGGTCCCAGGGTGGTAGCCTGGTAACAAACTGGCTGCACAACAGGACTACAGGTAATAGTGAATGGAACACATTCTGAAGAGGGGTTACTAGGAGTACCTCAGGGCTCTTACCATTGGTCCAGTCCTCTAACGCCTTTATAGGTGACATTGCAGAGGGTCTGGAAGGAAAGGTATGCCTCTTTGCAGATGACACAAAGATCTGTAACAGAGTTGATACACAAGTGGGGGTAGAAAGGATGAGAAGGGACTTGGCAAGGTTGGAGGAATGGTCAGACATATGGCAACTTAGATTCAATGCAAAGAAGTGCAAAATAATGCACCTGGGAAATAAAAATCCAGGAGAAGAGTACATAACAGGGGAGGTACTAACGACAACAATAATGGAAAGGGATCTGGGTGTAGTCATATCAGATGACCTAAAGGTGGGTAAGCAATATGAGAAGTCAGTAAGGAGAGCCAGGGGGATACTGGGATGCATAGGGAAGGGCATCACAAGTAGAAAAAGGGAAGTGGTTATCCCTCTATGCAAACAGTTGGTGAGACCCCATCTGAAGTACTGCGTGCAGTTTTGGAGACCTCATCTACGGACATAGACAGGATGGAAGCAGTCCAGAGGAGGCCAACTAAAATGGTGCATGGTCTACATCAGAAACCATATGAAGAAAGACTGAGAGAGCTTAATATGTATACCCTTGATGAAAGGAGGGACAGGGGGGACATAATAGAAACTTTTAAGTACCTCAAGGGAATCAACAAAGTCCGGGAGGATAGCATCTTTCAGAAAAAGAGATGTGTAAGAACAAGGGGATACAATTTAAAGTTAGAGGGGGGACGGCTCAGGGGTAATGTGAGGTAATTCTTTTTCACGGAGAGAGTGGTGGATGGATGGAACCGCCTTCCTGGAGCGGTTGTGGGGTCTAAAACAGTGGGGGAATTCAAACATGCATGGGACAGACATAAGGCAATTATAGTGGGGGGTTGCAGGAAGTAGGCTGTTGGTTAACTAGAATCTGTGCTTATCCAATAGGTAGGGAAATGGGCAGACTGGGAGGCCAAATGGTCCTTATCTGCTGTCAGTCTATGTTTTGTCGCCCGCCGGCGCAGCGTTGATTGCGATGCACGCCGGGCGACCCGGTTCGGGAACAGACCAGGGTCGCTGGAGGGCCGGCCGGGGGGGAGAAGGATGGAGCGTCCTAGGGACTGCTCTCCTTCTCCGGGGGGAGGGAGGGAGGGGAAAGTGTCCGGAGCTTTGCTGTCCCCTGGCGGAGGCCAGGAGTCACGTAAGCTACCGGCACTAGACAACTGCATAGAATGAGGCGAACACGGCATCATTGCCGCGACCCGCCTCCCTGAAACGGAAAGGGAACAGCTGCCAGCCGCCGCTAATGAAGCCCGCCATGGCTTCAATATGCTCCCCAGGCCAGCCCTCCAACCTACTTCGAAGTCTGCAGCATGCAAGGGGGGAATGCCGCAGCCCCGCCGTGAGGGGTAAGCCACAGGGTATCAGAGGGCCTGAGGCCAATTTTGGGGTTGCAGAAGCCGGTGGCCTGTGACCGGGTGGATCTCTGGAACATCAGGCGGCAGGCAGCTTGGTGGATAAAGAATAAATGGAAAAAAAAAAATCTATGTTTCTATGTTATATGAATAGATAGGCCATTGACAGAGTAAAGGCCTATGGCACATTCATAAGGTAGAAAAAATTGGCAGACTGGATGGACCTTGCAGTCCTTATCTGCCATCAACTTCTATGTTTCTATGTTTCAATCAAAAGTTCATCCCTCTGGGTTAATATATTCCAACAGTATCACTTAAGTCTGGTCAGTACTTGTATACTATTTACCAGCTTTTCACTAGCAGCGGACAACGGTTTATGATAACAGGCAATACATCAAAAAACAGTTGGACGCCATCAGAAATACAGGCATACACCCCACTCCAGTTCTGAGATGGTAGCCAGCACTTACACTCCTCTCACCTCTGCTGCTGGCTGCCATCTAACACAAGTACATTAACTTGCATTACAAATATCGTACTAACACAAGTACAATATTGAAAAAGTTGCTTGTATAATGTAAGATGAACACAATGGGTGATTTGATACCTTTTATTGGACAAAATTTTTTTTTACAAAATATTTAAGCTTTCGGACTCACAGAGTCCTTCATTAGAAACGTGATTGGATGTCCTTAATGATTTTACATAGGGGCTGCAGATCAGGGCTTTACGTAGCAACCAAGGGTATCTGGTTGGTGGTGGTCTTTTCTTTATATTGTAGTTCTCTTGACATAAGTGTGGCACATTCCACAGCTCTGTCAGTTTCTCTGAAGAAGTGCCGCTGCCCAATAAATGTTCTTCTTAGTGTGGCCAGGTGTTTTCTCTGTCCTCTTCACTTGAACAGATTCGGTGGTAGCGATGTGATTGACTGTATATTATTGTTTTTTTAGTGTGCCTAGGGTGATTGCTGTTGTTGTGTAAATATCTCTGTCTGGCTATTTGAGTGAAGAGAACAGAGATAAACACTTGGCCATGCTAAAAAGAACATTTTTTGGGCACGGACACTCCTCTAGAGAAATTGACAGAGCTGTGGACTGTATCATGTGTATGCCAAGAGAACAACTCCTACAATATAAAGAAAAGACCACCACCAACCAGTTACCCTTGGTCGTCATAAATAATCTTGATCTGGAGCCCCTACATAAAATCATTAGGGACCTCCAACCAATATTCAGTGAGGATGACACCTTGAAATGTATCTTCCAAGAACTACATTTACTGTCTTTCAAACAGCCACCTAATTTATCTAACCCAATTGTCAGGAGCAAACATATACCTGATCAACAGATACATAGGCCTACAACTGGAGGATGAGGGAGTTATGAGGGCTCACTTATAACAACCCAAGGCTATAGTTCCCTCTCGGCCAGAGGTTACACAGGGTCAGATTAATATAGAACACCCTAGTAATGAGGGAACAGCAGATAGAGATGTTGTAGTGATAGGGGACTCTATTATAAGAGGGAGAGATACTATAGTGTGTTGGGGGCGAAAATAGCATACTACCTGGAGCCAGGCTACACAATATTTCAAACCTTCTGGATGGGCTACTAGAAAATACTAGTAAGCCACTGGTGATTTTGCACATAGGAACAAACGATGTAGCAAGAAGTAGAATGGAGGCCATCCAGGCTGAGTTCAGGGATATAACAAGGATCAAACACAGAAATGGGGAGATTATAATATCAGGGATTTTACCCACTTACGGCTTACATTCACATAGAAACTATGGACTCATTATGCTAATCAACAGGTGGCTAAGACAAATCTGCAAGGAGGAAAAATGTGGTTATATGGATAATGCCATAACATTTAATAGACCAGTTTTGATTAAAACAGATGGCCTGCACTTAACTTCTGCGGGTACTAGGATTCTGGGGGAAAAAACTCTTGAGGTAATGCAGTTCCATTTAAGCTGGAAAAAGGGGGGGGTCTGGAAAGTGACCTAAGCAGGGGTACTAATCCCAAGACAAATCCCAAAGAAACCCCTGAATGGAAAGCAGTTCTCATTAATGCCAGGAGTTTGGTTAATAAGTATGATGAATTTTCTTTGTTGTTACATTCTCAGAATATCCATGTGGCATTAGTTACAGAAACCTGGTGGGATGATAATGATCTGTGGGATAAAAAGGTGACAGGATACCACTTATTGTCCAAATCCAGATTACATAGAAAGGAGGATGGAATAGCCATATATGTGCATAATTCTATACATTGTGAAGAACTACAATGGGATATGGGAGCCCTAGAACTACTATGGGTAAAGCTACTTCCCCAGAAGGGTACAAGGATCATTTTAGGACTAGTATACAGGCCACTCTCTATAACATCTGAGGATGATAAGGCACTATTAAAAATAATAGGGGAGTTGGATCCAGTAGATAGAATATTGCTGACAGGGGACTTCAATCTACCTAGTATAGATTGGTTAAAGGGGCAAGGGGTTAGCAATCTGGACAAAAGGTATGTTGACACCTTTGACCAGAGAGGTATTGAACAACTAGTCCAAGGCAGCACCAGAGGTATTAGAACCCTGGATCTAGTGCTTACCAATATGGGTAACACAATGAGCAATCTTCAGGTTAACAACCCCCTAGGTAATGGTGACCATTGTTCAGTGCACTTCAGCATCATGGAACCTGTGCTGATTAAAAACATGGGTACTACAACCAAGCTAAATTTTAGGAGAGCAGATTTCTCCACTATCAGAAGCCAAATGCTTGCATGGGATTGGATGAGTGATTTTAAGGGCTTATCTGTGCAAGAAATGTGGAAACGGCTGTTATCTAGATTATCAAATCTTGTGAAAACCTTTATACCAAGCGTACCAAAATACAACACTAACATCAAAACAAATCCTGTATGGATGAATGCGTCCATTAAAAAATGATAAACAGGAAGAGCAGATTGTACAAAAAACTAAAAGGTTAACGGGTCACTTGGGACAAATCAGGCTTATAGGGAATGTGTTAAGAGTATCAAAGTAAGAATTAAAAAAGCTAAAGCACAGTTCGAGTTGGATTTAGCTAACAGAATGAAGGGTAATAAAAAATCCTTTTTTTCATTCATTAATAACAGAAACAGAGGCCACTGCATGATAGGCCCATTTTTGAATGACTTAGGAAATACAGCAACAACTGCAGAAATGGCGGACATTCAGAACAAATATTTTTGCTCAGTCTATAATAACAATACAGCACCATATGTTGGTAAAGAAGCATCCACTCCTGGGAAAGTTATTATTAACCCCAAGGATGTATTTGATCGACTCACAAAAATTGACATAAATAAATCAACAGGCCCCAAGAATTTACACCCTAGAGTCATACGTGAACTAGCTGATGTGCTGACACCACCAGTTACTTGCACTTTCCAAGCCTCCCTAGATACTGGCTCAGTACCTTTTGACTGGAAAACTGCTATTATAGTCCCTATTTTAAAGAAAGGGCCTAAGACAAAACCTGAAAATTATAGGCCAGTAAGTCTAACCTCTCTGCTGAGAAAGATTTTGGAGGGATTGGTCAAAGACTTAATGTCAGACTTCCTAACAACTCAGGGATTAGTTGACCCGGCTCAGCATAGGTCTACAAAAGCTAGATCCTGCCAAACTAATCTTTTGGCCTTTTATGAGAACGTCAGTAGAGCTAGATATTGGGAATTCTGTGGATGTGGTTTATATGGACTTCGCGAAAGCTTTGGATAAGTTATCCCACATGGAACTTCTAAATATGCTGGCGAACAGTAACCTAAACTGGAACATTTGTAATTGAATCTCAGCGTGGTTGCAGGGGCGAAAACAAAGGGTTACCATAGGTGGAGTGCTTTCTGATTGGGCACCAATCACTAGCGGGGTTCCCCAGGGCTCTGTTCTGGAGACTAGTCTTTTTAATATCTATATATCCTCCCTTAGTTTACACAACCCTAAAGTATGATTACATAAATTTGCAGACGACTGCAGATTTGGGACAGTGGTGAATAATCAAGAAGATTCTACATCCCTTCAGAATGCTATCAATGAGACTTTGGAGTGGGCAGTAACAAACAAACTTGTCCTGTATACGGGCAAATGTAAGGTTGTGCATTTTGGTAAGCATAATGCTAAAGCCTCATATATGCTTGCTAATGATATGCTAACAGTTACTCATGAGGAAAGTGACCTGGGGATTAGGGTGACTGGTGATTCAAAGTTCGGGACCCATTGTAGGGTACAAGTGAGGAAAGCAAATCAGAACTTAAATTGCATACTTAGGCACATAGCTAGCAGGGATGATGAGGTACTCATGCCACTCTATGTAGCTTTGGTGAGGCCCCATTTAGAATATTGCACCCAGGTATAGTCCCCTCAGAACAGGGAAGACATCAACAGGCTGGAAAGCATTCAGAGAAGATTTACAAGATCTATAAAGGGTTTAAATGAATTGCCATATGAAGCAAGATTGTCATCCCTCAATTTGTATTCCCTTTATCATAGAAGGTTTAGGGGAGATTTGTGTTTTTTATATAGAATAATGGGAGACGACAAACTTCGGGCAGTGGTTGGTATCCAGTCTAAGACAAACTGGTGTAGTAGTAGGAGACATAATAAGCAACTTGTCCATTTTAATTGGAACCGTAACCTAAAGAAGAGCTGGTTTAGTCAAAGGGTGGTGGTACCTTGGAATGCGCTTCCATTAGTACTCATGGATAGCCCAAGTATGAATAACTTCAAAGTTAACTTTGACCGACATTTCAGCAAAATAAAAACTCAATTCTAAATTTGGTGTTGGCAAGCAATTATGGACGTTAAGTTTGCTAGCTTGAAATTACATGTGAAACCTATGAAAACAACAGAACACTAGATGGCACTAAACCTTGGAAAAGTCCTAAATGCAAGACGTGAGTACATTTCCACCTCAGATTCTATCAACATCCCCCAAAACAAACAATTCAAGATACCAGGGAATTATACATGTAAATCTAAGAATATTGTTTATTACATCCAATGCAAGAAATATCCACATACAGGTTACGTGGGGGGGAACCGGACAATGCCTTCAAACCCAAATGAACTCACACAGAAACATAGACTTTGATCGCAGATAAGGACCGCTTGGCTCACCCAGTCTGCCCATTTCCCTAACTACAGGATAAGCTGCAGATCCTAGTTAACCAATAGCCTACTTCCTCCTACCCCTCCACTAGAATTGCTTTATGTTTGTCCCATGCATTCTTGAATTCCCCCAGTTTTTGACCCCCACAACCTCCCCAGTAAGGCCGTTCCATACATCCACCACCCTCTCCATGAAAAAATACTTCCTTATATTGCCCCGAGCCATCCCCCATCTATCTTCAAATTGTGCCCCCTTGTTCTTGCACATCTCTTTTTCTGAAAGATGCAATCCTCTTGGACTTTGTTGATTCCACTGAGGTACTTAAATGTTTGTATCATGTCCCCCTTCTCCCTCCTTTCCTCGAGGGTATACATAATAAGCTCCTTTAGTCTCTCTTCGTATGGCTTCTGTTGCAGACCCTGCACCATTTTAGTTGCCCTCCTCTGGACTGCCTCCATCCTGTCTATGTCCTTGCGAAGATGGGGTCTCCAGAACTGCACACAGTATTCCAGATGGGGTCTCACCAACTGTCTGTAAAGAGGGATAACATCTTCCTGTTTTCTACTGGTGATGCCTCTCCTTACTGCCTTCTCACATTGCTTGCCTGCCTTTTGGTGCCTTTCCATTTTTATTGTTGTTAGTACCTCTCCCCACTCTGTATACTCTTCCCCTGGGTTTCTGTTTCTCAGGTGCATAGACATAACATTAAAATAAAAAGTACAGTAAAACCAGTGGGACATTTCTCTCAATCTGATCACTCCATTTTTGACCACGCAGTCCTGGTTCTCAAGGGGGCATTTCAGGAATGCATGAGAGGTGAGCATATGAGGTCAATTTTATTTATCTTCTTAATACATTTAATTGTGGTATGAATATGGAGCTTGGTTTTATGATGCATTACACAATCTGAACTCCAACTGCTTTTTCACTTGTCTCCGATTCATACACAGACATACTGCTGTGCTGAGCACTCACACACTCTGTTCTTTTCAGGTAACTATAGCTGATCATTTATAGATTTATGTTGTCATAAGCATTCCATTTTGTTACAATTTGTGATTTACACCTAATTAAGCTCCCAAGGACTGACTTTTTATCTCTGGTTTTGGTCTGTTTGAAATCTCATTATCAGCTAACATGTCCAATCCATATGTGAAGGTTTTTATTAATTCTGCTCTGAGTACTTAAAGTGATATTTTTCCTTAACTGCCATGTTTCTGATAAACTCTGTGGCCCAGATATTCAAAAGGGTTGCGCCATGCGCAACAGGGATGCGCTAGAGCAAGTCCGAAAATGCGCCATTCTCCGATATTCAGCGGGAGGCAGATCGCCCCCAAATCTGACATCAGGCGTAATGATAATAAATGCATGCGCAACTGAAGGGAAGGAACCATGCATAAATGGCGCGGTGCAGTATTCAACAACTTCGCCATGCGCAATAGGGGAACAAGCGGAAGTTGTGCGATAGTGGAAATGAGCCAAAATAAAAAGGAACAAGAGAGAGAGGTGCAAGAACGCTACAGGGAAGGCACATGTTGCTGAACTGCAGGCAGCCACACAGGCACCAAACACTGGGAGCAGGACAAGGCAGGACAGAGACAGAGCACCTGGAACCCCCAGGAACAGGGAAGGTGTGGGGAGTCTCTGCCACAGTGCAGACCAAAAGGGGGAAGTGCCACACAGCACTGAGGCCACCACAGGGAGGTGTTCCCAGTGCAGGGGAGTAGCAGCAAGGACAGCGGGGGGAACACAGAAACAGCTGCCGGGGGGGTAACACAAGCCAGGGACATGGCCAGTGCCACCATCCAGATGGAGGCAGTTATGAGGGAGGTGAGAAGGCAGGCAGCAGAGGGGCCGGCCGTGGAAGGGCCCGTCGGCGGTGTGCCCCTAACAGGCAGTACCGAGCCCACACCAGCTTTGAGCTGTACACTGATACTGAGATCGTGGGCCGGTACCGCCTGAACCGGGTGATTCTGAGGCGGCTCTGTGAGCTGTGCAGTGATGTGATGCAGGCACCCACACAACGGAGCCATGCTCTGTCAGTGGAGACCAAAGTGACAGCTTGCATGTGCCTGCTCGCCACGGGTATCTTCCAGAGACCAACAGGGGACATGACAGGCATAACCCAGTCGGCTGCATCACGCCTCCTCACCCAATTCCTCAGCGCACTGCTGCCACATGCTGCAGAGTACATCCGTTTCCCCAGCACACCGGCGGAGCGCACAGCAAACATACAGGAGTTCCACAGGGTAGCACATATGCCTGATGTGCTCGGGGCAATAGACTGCACCCATGTGGCCATCCACACACCACCTGGCCCCGAAGGGGCCACATACATGAATCGGAAGGGGTATGAAAGCATCAACTGCCAGGTGGTGTGCGATGCCAGGGTCGCATAATCAATGTCTGTGCCACGCACCCTGGGGGAGCACATGATGCCTTCATCTGGCACCAGTCCGCACTGTGCCACAGGTTCGAGAGTGGGGACATCCCCACTGGCCACCTGGTGGGTGAGTATGCAAAGCACGCAGAAAGACATGGAGCTTGGGAGGGGCATAGTCTGAGGTGACATGGGTATTGGCCTAGATGGCCCAAGGCAGGGTGACGCTGATCACCAAACTAACGTCCACCCTCTACACACAGGTGACAGTGGATACTCACTCCATCCCTGGCTGCTCACACCATACCAGTGGCCCGCAACCCCATCGCAGCAACACTACAATGAGGCACATGCCACCACATGCAATGTCATTGAGTGGGTGTTCGGGATGCTGAAGGCACGTTTCCATTGCCTGGACATGTCTGGCAGTGCCCTACAGTATAGCCCCTCAAAGGCCTGCGAGCTATTCCTGGCCTGTTGCATCCTGCACAACATGGCCAACAACTGTGGGATAGCCGTACAGGTCGAAGAGGGGGACAGCGATGGGGACAATGAGGATGCTGGTGAAGATGGTGATGGGCAGCCGCCCCTTGGTCGAAGGGAACCCCGACTGATCCGGATGGCACAACTGCACCGTGACACCATCACAGAGGAGCACTTCAACCAACCCAGGTAAGTCATGGGGCCATGTGCAACCACCAGTGGTAAAGGCACAACCTATAAACACGCATGGACAAACCCCAGGGGTGCATGTCGTTAAGGGGATTGGCCAAGCATGGAACCGCATACGCCGTCAGGGATGGGCAAGGTCTAACATGGCATGCAGTCTCTCACACACACACACACACACACCTCACAAGACATGAACAAAGGGTAGGAGGCACGCAGACCTCAACTGCCACCCCTAGCCACACACACGTCCACAGACCACCACGCCCAGTGCCTGTCATTGTGCGTGTGTCAGACGCTGGGCATCATTGCACAGTGGCAGACAGCGCAACGCAGGCATCATCATGCACACACCACAGTGGACAGCAGCCAGGAGGGTGTTCAGATGGAACGTGTCTGTGCGTGCAGGGCCAGGTACCCCACCCGTGCATTGCATGTTGAACAACACAGTGCACACACGGCAGCATCAGACAGTAGCCATGCTGGGAGACAGGTCAGTCACACGCCACGGCCACCGCGGATGCGTGGGCAGCCCCACTGAGACCCGCCAGCAGTGACAGGCTGACCAATGGCCTCATGGGGTGGCACCAACGGTCCCCCAAGGGTTCCACTGCGTGAGCAGCGACCGTGCTCGCGCGGGGTCTGCAGCACACCGAACATGCCTGCGCCAGGCGTGCTCAGGATGCCCACAGCTGAACCGGTGTCGACAAGGAGGGTGTTGCGACGCGCGGAATGGGGTGGACATTGCACTCACGTGGTGTCTGCGATGCATGGGCAAAAAACTGTGTGCCCATTGTGGCCATGACAGCTGTGATTGCCTGTGTTTGCCTGTCAATTGCAGCGGTCACATCATCCCGCATCTGGTCCATCCCTGTCAGGAGCAGAGCGGTGTCTCTGCTGTGCCGCTCCTCTGCCTGGCGCAGAGCCGCACTGAGTGCATTCACCGCCGTCACAAGCCGCACCTGCTGATCGACTGATATTTGGAGTATGCAGGTGTGCTCATCTAAGAGGTCATCTGCCTGGTCGGCATGCTGTCCCTCATGGTGTTCGCGGCCCTGATGGTCAGCACCCCTTGAGGGTGGGCGCTGCACACCAGGGACAGGCCTGGGCATGTCCACAGGCGGTGCACTGACGCCGCCCCCTGACACTGTACCCCCAAGGCCATTGGCCGACTGCTGACATTGCCCCTCCGGCTGCCGCTCTCCAGGGCTCAATGGTGCCACCGCAGTGGCCACAACAGCCCCACTGTTGCAGACAGGCACAGGCTGGAACTGTGATGTCACGCAGGCCTCCACGGCAGCACCACCCACAGCCATGCCCGTGATGTCACCTGCTGTGTGGCCATCCTCCGGCCCACATGTATCACTGTTCATGAAGTGAGCTCCATCATCATAAGTGACGGATCTGGCACCAGCCCGAGTCTCAGCATGCTGGCATCCATGGACGCTGGCACGCAGGGTCATGGGTAGGGCCTACTCCGCACCTGCTCCACCAACATCAGTCCAGACGTCCAGGTGGGCCCACTGTTGCCCTGACCCTCATATGCCTGTGGAGGTGGACGGGCCCTCCTCTATCTCCATGCTACCATCCTCAGTGGACAAGCCCACCACCTCTGACCCATGTAGATGCTCTGGAGCTGTAAGGGAACACAGTAGCATTAATGTATCTGCCCTACCCTGCTCCCCCCCATTGACAGACCAGGACCTACCATGTAGTGATGGGCTACCACCCATCTGGAGTCCACCACCCGGAACACCCTCGATGGCACAACGCTGCATGCTGCCAGCAACCCGCTCTTCTTGTGGGGTCAGGCGTTGCACGTTCAACTGTCCCCCACCAGTCGCAGACTGTGCTGCCCTGATGGCAGCCACCTTCTCCTTAATCCTCCGCCTGTCCATGCCCATCTTCTTTTTGCACTCCTGCACGGACTGCTGGTGGCTGCCACGCAGGTTGGCAGCACTCGCCACCTCTTCCCATGCAGCAGCATGGGTCTGTGGTGTTCCCCGGCGTCCGCTGAGCAGCGGCTCCTGGTCGAAGTAGGCCTCAAACAGGGCATCTGTTTCTACCTTGGTGAAGTTAGGCCTCCTCTTCCTCCCACGTCTCTGTTCCTCTTCCTCCACCTCACGATCGGTCATTATTCATCCTGTGAGAATGACAGGTGTTACCTGTGACCGTGCAGTCCCATGCATGTCCCACATACCACAGTCCACCCAAACAGTATGCTACTCACCACAATAGACTGCAGTAACCGACTATGGCCAGTGCAGCCCAATGCCGCATTTTTATAGCGCAACGCATGCAAATGAGGTGAGGAGCATTTTTAAGTGGATGCAAATGCAGTGTCTGCGCCATTGAATGGCTGATTAGCTGATCTGCATATGCCGGCTGAATATCGCGCTGTTGCGCTTTGCACAATTGTGTTGAACGTGCTCAAGCAAGGGTGCATTTCTGTGACATGAGCAGTACACACCGAACTGCGCATGCCCAGGGTGATGACGCAGACGCCTGCCGTGCTGCTGAAGTGCTGTGCATGGGAGGCAATGCAGGGCACGGCCACCATTGTGCCAGTGGCGCTACTGCGCTGTTCACATATATGGCGCTGTGGCACTGGTGTGCCATAGGCGCACTGGGGCCACTACAGGAGGTGGCACACATGCACCCAATCGCGCTACATGCATTGAGTTCCAATCGCGCTGTGGCTGTCCATGCGCGCGAGACCCTGACCCTGTGACCGTTGCTTCCAGGCTGTCGTCCGCATGGATGCACCATATCGCTGTTCGGTGACAGCATGATAGAGAATAGCAGCGCTACCGCGCAGCATCTGCAGGCGGACCGCGCTACCGAGCGCCATTTTGACTCCAACTAGCTGTTGAGATGGCACAGAGAAGGGCTGCTGTGTGGAGCCAGGTTGAGTTGGCCAATTTGGTGGCCATTGTAGAGCCCCATGCTGGGGCACTTTATGGTGATGCACCCCTGGACAGGGCCAGGAGTGCAGTATGGGAGGGGGAGGAGGTGGCAGTGGCACTGGAGGAGGCCATGGGAATCGGGCGCACAGCTGAGCAGTGTCACCACTGGTACAGGGACCTCCGGCGCAGGGACCCGGAAATGCTTGCCCGCCTGCGGGGACGTGCCATGAGGGGCACGGTGCCACAGCTAGGTAGGTGCCCCATCCATACACTGTTAACGTCCATACAGGTATCACGGTTGCATGTGTCCGGCACATGGGGGCCATCCAGTGTTGGCCGTGGTGGTGGTATGGGGGGTGGATGGGTATGGCTGTGTGGGATTGCACACATGGGGTGGGGGGACTTTGCTACCGGATTGTACTGATGTTCCTCTCTCCATGTTTGCATCTTAGGCCCAGAGGAGCGCCGGGGGGCGAGAGAGAGGAGGCGCTGCCAGGAAGACCAGCAGGACGGGAGGGATGCAGGTCCACAGAGGCGCAGGGACCAGCCTGATGATGGTGAATGCCTTACATCCATGATTACTACTGCATGCTGTGTAACAGGGTGGGCAGCGGGGCATGGCCACCATCCACTGACACCACTGCCATGCACGCAACTTGTTACAGTCAGCAGTGTCCAGTGGCACTGCATGTCTGGGAGTGCGTCAATGGTGGTCCATGCATGCACCGGGTACATGGCTGTGCCACTGCCTACACACACCGCATAGCCATGTCACTGTACGGCCACGGTGGTGCTGTGCGGGACATGGGCAGTGGGTGTGTGCAGTGGTCCGCATGGCTGTGGGTGCCTGGGTAGGCAGGTCTTGTGGACACGGTCACTGTGGGTGGTCGCTCACCATCACAGGGGTATGGCACATGGCTGTATGCCATGCACAATGGGTGGGCTGCAGGGGGCTGGACAGTCACATGTATTGACTCTGCTCCCTTGTCCTAGGTGGATGGTGACTACTGGCCATTGAAAGGAGAATGCAGGAGTTACTGCAGCTGGCAAAGACGACCCTGGAGATCCTCCAGAGAATGGAGCGGCATGGGGTCAGGAGGCGGAGGACACGTAGGCACCACATGACTGAAGAGCGGGGCAGACGATAGGCCCTCCATGCCCCTGGAAACACCTTACCCCCTGGAGCCACCCTCACACCCCTTCTTCCCTCTCCTATATGTTCACCCCTGCCCCTTACCCACCCCCACCTGGTATGTGGCCTTTCCCCCATTGTATATATTTGTAAATAGTTTTGTTTCTTACCTCTTTTTAATACATTTGTTTTGTTATGACAGCTGTGGTGGTCTCTGATTTGCAGCGGGCTACAGGTGCTCAGTTGCAGTGGTGTGCATGGCGTCAGGGGTGGTGCAAGCATGGGCGTGTGTGTGTGTCCGGAAGGGAACCGCCTATGGTGTGGGCGGGGAGATCAGTCACTGTCTGTGATTTGTGCGTTGTTCTCTGTGCACTGGATGCCTGTGTGCAGTGGTCCATGGTGCATGCACTGTGTCGATGGCACCCCTGTCAGATCGTCCATGGCCTGTGCAGCTGACACCCTTGCATGTCTGTGATATGCACGGTCTGCTGGCATGTCAGTGGTGGCTGTCCATGCTGGACAACCACTGTACCCGGCACAATACCAGGTTGCCTCCCATCACCAGTATGGTGCACGTCTGCCTCCGGTGGCACTGTGGCCTCTGCTGTTGTTGTCCCCTCTCCATGCTGTCACTTGTGTCTGTTGCAGGGGATGTGCTCCACTGTCTGTCACTTGTGCTCTGGCCGCATGCTGGTGGCATACAGCTTCATGGTGCCTGCGCAGGGTGGCTGGCACACCTGTGCCATGTAGGGGTGCTGGCCATGTGTACACAGCTGCCATGGCCACACGCCAGTGGCTTGGTTGACCTGCTACTGTGTCCCTGTGTTGGTGTGCCCCTGGGTATGGGTGGGTGTTTGTCCATGCACTGTGTTGCATCCTGTGTGGCACATGCTTCCATGCAACACTGTGTGTGTCTGTGCTGGCTGTTGTGGCCAGTGCTGGGATGGGATGTGTCCTTGGGAGGGTGTGCAGGGTGCTATACCGCTGGTGGTGGGGTCCAGGGCATGCCCAGTCATGTGTGGGGTACCTCGTGTGCCGACACATGGTCGGTCTCTCAGCTATACCTCGGGGGGGGGACGTGCAGGGTGGCACTGTGTATGCAGTTGTTGCATCACTGTCTGCTGCCGCCCACTGCAGGGTGCACATGGTGGAGCTGCCTTGCATGGCTCCGTGGTGCACAGGGTTGCATTGTCACAGTGGGAGTGGTGGCATGCATGGGGTGTCCTGCACTGTTGGGTGCTACTCCTGAGCAGGGTGTATGGGGATCGTGGTGCAGGGTGTGCTCTGCTTTGGTGGGATGGTGTGGCATGGGGTGGTCGGCCCTCCTTGTGTGCCGGTCACAGCTTGCTAGGGGGTGTGCTGGGTCACCATGCCCCAGCTGTGGGTTGGTTGCTAGTATCCATGGGCCGGTGGTTATTCCAGCTCTCCACCGGTTGTGCAGTGCGTGGGGGGGCAATGTCTGTTCTGCTGTGTGCTCCTCTGCCCATCTGTGGCATGGGTGGTGGGCCCCTGCATCCTGTCCCTGCCCATCCCTGGTTGTGCTGTTGCATTGCTGCTCTGCTCCACGGGGCATCCCTGGTTGCGCTATGGTGCATCTGAAATGCGCAACTGCACATCCTTGGTTGTGCTATGGCGCAGGTGGCGCGATATTCAGTCATGTGCCACAGGCACTTTCTGACCTTCGAAGTTTTTGAATATCGAGCTTTTTGCGCATGGGTGCAGTGGACTTGCGCTTGCTCCTGCTGTTGCACACTTTTTGGGCGCAGTTTGAATATCCGGGCCTCTGAGTCTAAAAGCTTAAACATTTTGTAAACATTTTTTGTTAGTCCAATAAAAGGTATCAAACCACCCATTTTGTTCATCTCCCTGTACAAGGACCACTATGGCAGCTAACATTTTTCTTGTAGAATGTAAGGGACTGTACTTGCATGAGACTGTGGCCAGCATTGGATGTGAGTAAAAAGTATGTGTTGGTCACATTCTCAGGGCAAGGGGAGATGTATTGTTCAAGATACTAACACTGGAAGAAGAGATCACTAGACTATCAGGAATTATTGTTTTATTTAAAATGGGTGCTGGAGTGGGAGGGGGTACCAAGGGTACCAGGGATTTTTTTTTTTAAAACAAAGGGATCGGGCATGTAACTTATTCAAGGTTTAATAAAACAGATATTGAGCAGAATTGGTGTGGAATACAGTGGGGAAAATCTTGATCCCCTAAGGATGAACTAGTGACTTTCATTAGTCATACTGGCCTTGGCCATTGGCATTTGGCATTATAACAATCTTCAGCCAACAGTGCATCCCTCAGTGTCAATATTTTCCCATTATATCCCTCAACTCTGGTCAATATATTATGCAATCATATAACCCCAAATGCTCTTTTCTTTTCACTCTTTTCCCCCGCCACCTCACTTCATTCCTTATTCCTTCCCCTTATGTACTATATCCTCTCTCCTCCTCTTCACCACCCCTTCCCATGAAATTAGCACTTCCTGACTAATTCTTGTTTGACAAATGCCTCTGGCTACTTCTTCGTCTCCCCCTCTTCACCTCCCTATGGTCATACCAAACGTTCTAATACTTTAACTGTCTGAATACACTACAATGTTACCATTCTGTGAAATTTTTTGTTTCCTTTGAAATGTTTTGTTCTCCCCTCCTGTATTTCTCTGACGTGGAACCTTTGTAAGAGAGTCTTGGCTCAAAGGTACTTGTAATCCTAGATCCGAATAAATAAAAATAAAAAATAAATAGTTGTATAATATATTCCCTGTCACCCCTGAGCTATCTTTTGATATAATTCATTTTTCGGTTTGTTTAAAACATCTTTTGTCTGCACTCCATCACTTTAGTTAACCTACTGTTTCTATTCTACAATTAGGCATAATCAAATCAGTATTTTATAAATGCCCAGCAACTAAAGATACCCTCTCTCTTTCTCTGTGCTTAACCTACCTCTGTCCCATGTGATGTTCCTGGGTGTGCCTAACAAAAATTTTAACTGTCAATGACTTATAAACTACTTTGTGACAGAGCATCCTTTTTGTCACAGAGCCCTCTGGTTGACGACTAGTTTAACTCATTTTGCCAGTGCTGCCACCAGCCTGGTGTGAACTCACATGGGCCCGTTTCCTTCTAGTCCCACTTTAGGTACTCACACAATGCACTATATCTGTGGACCTCCAATCCCCCACCTTGTTCCTGGTACTCCATCACTCTGCTCCTGTACTACACGCAGCAGTACTTGGATTTGGTACGTGTTTTCAGAGGCACATCAAAGAATAGCAAATAAAATAGATCACCAGTACCTTTTAAAACACTGTTCAGGCACAGATATATTGAATACAAATATTTCTTTTGTATAAAATATACAGACAACTATTGGGAAATACATAACAGTAAGGAAATCAAATTAAAATTTTATATGAAAGAAAAATGCAAGAAAGAAAAATGGCTAAAATCAAAATTCTCATCTCACAGGTCATTCCTTGAAAAACAGACTTTCCACTCAGGGCTTCACTTCCCCAAACAAATTACACAAATCTTTTTGGAGAAAGTCTGTCTGTCTCTCTCTCTCTCTCTCTCCCCACTCCCTTGCAAAAGCAGTCACACTGCAGTGTTCCTGGGTGCTGGATTAACATCCTGAAAAAGAGAGTGTGCCTTCCTTGTGCATCCCTGGTTATAGGATGTCTTGGGCTCCTATAATGCCTCAGAGCTGGGACATGTGGTATCCACAGTAGAGGTGTGCAAAGTTGCCAAAATTAACTTTGCAAAACAGAAATTTGTGAATTTCAGCAAATTCAGTTCAATAAGGGCTACAATTCAGGTATTTATTCATGCAGCAAATCGTCCAAATTCGCATGGTAAAACTATGAAAACTGGCAATTCACAGGTGAATTAGGCAATTCACCTAGTTCTGCTACACAAATTTGTTCAATTCACCAACAGGAAATAGGCAAATTGTGGTCTTTATTTTACGTAAAATCCCTCCCCTCACCCACTGGTATAATTCTACCCCATCCGACCTCCCCAAACACTTTTAAACTGAATAAGGCCCCTCGATCCCTGTCGTAGTACTCTCCTTCCCCAAGCCTGCTGAGTTAATGTAAAAAGTCTAGATACAACTGCTAATATATACCCTTCCCCCCCTCCCAACTAGACATTATTTTACAAAATACCCACACCCCTCCTCCTTCAACCAGCACCCAAAAAAAAATGGTTCTAGGGGCATGGATATGGTGTACTATCCACACTGCAGCAGTGTTCCTTTCCCTTTAAGGATGGCGGGAAGGTCTTCAAGTTGGTTCCTCCCACCCACCTGGGTGGTATCCTAGTCAGCACCCCCCCATAATGTCAGATCTTCCTTTCCATTGGAAGCATCAGGTTCCCTCCATCACAGCTCTTTGGTTGGTGTAGACCCTAAAACATTTTGTGCATTTTTTCAAAGTCTTTGAGCTATTTTTTTTTCCTATCGGTTATGGACTTAGGAAATTCAAAATAGGGACCGGGCTTCAAGAAGTGCCCTTGCAGCCAGATGTCTCGAACTGATCTACACATGTCATGTGTCCGTTTGGGGATAGGTCATGACCCGCAGGCTTGTGGCCTATGTTGCTCTCTCCACCCCTCCACCCTAAAAGACCGCTATGTTTGCCTCCTGCTTGGGTGTCCGGATGAATGGGACACGCCAGTTCATTCAAAAGAAGTCCATCATTTAGTCTCTTCATTCTCTGCGGTGGCTGGCTCGACTGAGCAACTCATCGCCCTGGAGGAATCAATGGCTTAGGATGTTGCGGGAGTTTTTGTCTGCAGCCACTAGTGTTTAGGCGGGCATTGGCACCTTGTTCACCAGGGTGTTCTCAGACCTTTGCTAGTCCCTCTCTACCCTTGGGGAGGGCCCTTCCCTTGGGTGCCAGCCCTCCAAATCATCTAAATAGGACTCTTAGTCAAAAAAGTCCCATGTCGGTAATGGGATCGCAAGCGCTCTTGGGCCTTGGGTTCCTGCATTTCTCCTGGCTCAATGACTTTCAAGCTTTTGGCTTTGGCCGATACTTCTGTCCCAGCCACTGTCCCCCCAGTCTCCCAGTCAGGCCTGTCCACTGAGATGTGGGTCTACCACGCAGTCGAGATCCTTCTCGAGAAGGCTGACCTGTTGTTGCAGGATGAGGGAGATGACTCTCTCTCCAGGAATCCGATCCTACCCATCATCTCCCAGGGAGGGTTGGACCAGCATGCTGGTCCACCTCCTCCCTTCCAGAGCCAGATCTCCAATTCACCAACTCCAGCTTCTCCTCACTGGTCTCTCCAATGGTCGAGGTCCAGGACTCAGTCCCACAGTTCAAGGCTGAGTAGCTTCTGGCACTGTCGGTCCAGCTCTCGCTGCCCGGGAAAGAGATGACGTCGACGTTCGTCCTCATCCTCCTCTTTTGGGGGGGGGGATCAGCTCTGCCACAAAATGTGGTGCCACTATGAGGAGTTTGTCTGGCAGAAGTTGCTGCTTGGTGTGGGAAACAAGCCCCTGGTAGTGCCCCAGCCCCCTTGGGCACTCCCTGGGTTGCCGCTGCCCCGGCCCGCTCTGATGCGTCCAGCTCAGCAAATGCAGAGTTCCCCGCTGATCTGGGTGGAACCCCCACCCACTCAGCCCAAGGATGGGGCTCCTTCCAAGTTAACTCAGCCGGCATCTGGTTTGCCCCATTGACTGTCAGTCACTGTGTCTCAGACTGACAAATCTTGTCAGGTCATTGGGGACTTGGGGGCTCACCCAGTGTTCAAAGAGTCCTCAGAGTTGGATACTTCTTCAATGCACTCCTGTCGGACTTCTGGCTGTGACCAGGACTCCAGGGAGGAACCCTTGGTGGATCAAGGGCCTACTGCCTTCGGGGTCCTACTCCGCCTGATCTCAGAGTCTACTAGGACCCCTCTGGAGCCAGTCCAGAAGTGGAATCACTACCCACTCATGGAAATCCTCAACAAAGACAACTCCCCTGGGGACACCTGTCCAATTGTGGAAGCCATCCTGGGCCGTGCTTTGGAGCTTTGGCAGTGTCCTGTTCTTGTTCCACTCCATCAGCCCATGTGGTCTGCAAGTATGCAGTCCCTACTAGGTCTTTGTTCAGTTTCACAAAGCATTCTTCTGTGGAAGGTTCGGTCGCTGACTCGGTCTTTTGCTGTTCGGACAAGACTCCTGACAGGGAGTCTCAGAAGCAGGACCACTCAGCCAAAAAGGTCTATGCAGCCTCGTCCTTGGGCCTTTGGCAGGTGAGTGCTGCATTACACATGGCCAACTTTGCGCATAGCTTGTTGGGCACCCTAGATCAGGTTATCCCATGATTGCCATCTGACCTTCAGGCTCCAGTCAAGCTGGTGCAGGACTTAGGCCGTGGATTGCTAAGTAACAGTTCCAAATGGCTCTTTCTTTTTTTTAAATTTAATCAACTTTATTAATTTTATAAAAGGAAACAACTAGAGAAACATCAGAACTGTAAATAAGACAATGAGCAACTCCCCACCATCCCCCACCCATCCCTCCCTATGGAGTGTGCCCCTGATCCAACACAAGGTAGACACCTACAAAAGGGCTAATGAGTTACCAGAGGAGCAGAAGACAGCACAGTAGAGTGGTTCACTTCAGGTAAAGGGCGTTTAGTTTTCCCCCCACCTCTTGTCAAAGTGAGCCGGCTTGTGACGAATGCTGGCTATCATACGTTCGGTCCATAAACAAAAGGCCAGCTCTTGTAACCATTCCTGAAATGGGAGGGAAACCTGGTCCAGCCAGTGTCCAAATGGCTCTTAACATCAGCAATTCTTGTGCCTTGTCAGTGGCTGCTGCTGTGGCTACGTGCTGCAGGGCTTGGCTGCAGATCTCGACCTTTACGGCCAATACGCAGCAAATGTTGGCAGATGTACCTTTCTTATTTACCGACCTGTTCTGACCTGGAGTAGATGGCCATCTCACTCAGATTGAGAAATACAGTGCCACTCTGGACTCCATCACCTCTGCCCAGGAGGGCAAATGGCTGAAACAGAAAAATAAGCCTTTCCAGTTTGAACCTTCCTCTGTACCTGCAAGCCCTCCCATGCCACCCCTTACACCTCAACAGCAACAGCAGCAACAGTCCTGGTGACCCCAGCCTAAATCTTCGTTCTCTGCTGCCAGACAGTCCAGAGGGAGAGGGCCAGTGGCTTCCCTGGCTGGCCCCTCCTCTGCCTCCTGGCCTGCAAAGTAACGGGTTGGGGCGGCCTTTCCCCCACCCATTCTGCCGACCTAAGCCCTACCATGGGGGGGGGGTCAGCTCTGACACTTGGCTTCCACCTGGTCTTCCACTATGACTGACAGGTGTGTCCTTAAGGTGGTCAGCAGTAGTTTGCCTCTCAAATTTGAGGCTCCTCCGCCCAGCCGAGCCCATGCCCCACAGGAAGACGCGGTGCCCTCGGACCTGGTGTCCACCATTCAGGAGGACATTCACCTCCCTCCTCCTCCTCAAGGAGGCAGTGGTACATGTCCAGGATGCCATACCCAGCCTGGGGCTCATTCAGATATTTTCTGGTCCAAAGCAGACAGAGGGTTGGCGCCCCATTCTGGATCTGCACAACCTCAATCGGTTCCTGCATCCTCGCAAGTTCCATATGGTCTCTCTAAACCAGATCATTCTATCCCATGACCAGAACATGTGGTTCTGCTCTCTGGACCTCCAGGATACCTTCTTCCACGTCCCCATCCACCTGTCCCACTAGCAGTTCCTCCAGTTCCACTTAGAAGGGACTCTGTACAAGTTCCAAGCCATGCTGTTCAGCCTCTCCTCAGCTACCAGGGTCTTTAAGTGCACTGCAGTGGTGCAGCCTTCCCAGGGTGCCAGGGGATCCAATTGTACTCCTACCTGGACTGCCTGATAGCACGATCCTCCGGGTTGGAGGTGGGGAGATCCAGAGATCTGACCTCTCAGACCTGCTCGGCTCTCGACCTCTTGGTCAATAAGGCCAAACTGGAACTCATTCCTTCTCAGGTGATTCAGTTCATTGGAGTGGAGCTTGACTCCTGCTGGGCTACAGCCCGGTTTCTGGCAGACTGGGTAGAGGATCTTACCTCTTTTGCCTGCTAATTTTGGGATGGGCAACTGCACCCTGCCCAGGACTTCCTGTGCCTCCTGGGCCTCACGGCAGCATGCACCAGCGTGGTCTGTTGGGTCCACTGGTGAATGTACTCCCTGCAGTGGGGGCTGGCCAGACAATGGTCTCTGTGCCACAGTCACCTCAACCAGTTGGTCTCAGTGGCCCAGAGGATGTGGGATGCCATCCAATGGTAGCTAGTCCCAGTCTATGTCCAGGAAGGAGTCCCCTTTGTCCGTCCAGGGCCGACAGTCACCCTAATGACTGATGCCTCCCTTGTGGGGGTGTGATGCCCATATGGGAGTCCACTGAGTTCACAGGCTCTGGAACCCCAAGCAGTCCTGCTGCCTCATCAACCTGCTGGAGCTCCAGGCAGTGTGTCTGACACTGACAGCATTCACTCCCCATGTTCGGGGTCAGGTCATTCAGGTCCAGACAGAAAACATGACAACCATTTACTATCTCAACAAACAGGATGGGACGCACTCTCTTCCTCTCTATTGGGAAGCTCTCCACATCTGGACCCTCTTGCGCAGCTTGGACTTCTGGCAATTCATATGGCCGGAGTGTCCAACCAGCTTGCAGACACAGCTGGGTGGGTGAGGCATCTCATGAATGGTCTCTTCATCAGGAGGTAGTTGACCATCTCTTGGCCTGATGGGTCACACCCCAAGTCAACCTGTTTGCCTCCAGGGAGAATGCAAAGCAAAGGCTGTTTTCTGCCCACCCCCCTCAGTGCAGGAACTGCAGGAGGATGCCTTCACAAGGCCCTGGACACAGAACCTCCTGTAGGCCTTCCCTCCCTTTCCCCTGATTCACAGGATACTGCTCAAGGCATGAAGGGACAAGGCGTGGGTGATCCTGGTAGCTCCAGACTGGCCATACCAGTTCTGGTGCCCCATTCTCCTCAGCCTGAGCAGCAGGCCTCCATGGCATTTTCATTTCCATCTGGATCTGCTTTTTTGCTCCCAGGGGAAGGTTCTACTTCCAGACCTTCAATCCCTGCACCTCACAGCCTGGTTCCTGAGCAGTTGGAGCTCCAGGCCCTTGGTCTCTCCAATGAGGTCCTCCACATTGTTGAGACCTCTTGGAAGGAGTCAACTAACAAGTGCTATGCCTTCAAGTGGAAAAGATTTTCCGTTTGGTGCCAGTACAAGGAGCTAGACCCCTTGTCCTGCCCAGTGGCATGCATCTTGCAATACCTGTGGTCTCTCTCTCAGTTGGGCCTCTAGTCAACAACTCTTAAGGTGCACCTGGCTGCCATTTCTGCATACCAGGTGTGGGTCAGTAGACTGACAGTGGCACAGGAAAAAGTGGTTGGGCACTTCTTTAAAGGCCTGGACCACTTGTCCCTGCTGGTTCGTGAACCACCAACAACTTGAGACCTGTTACTGGTCTTGGCTATGTTCATGAGCAAGCCATTTGAACCCATGCACAGGTGTGAGATGTCACACCTGTCATGGAAGATCACCTTCCTGGTGGCATTATCTGAAGGATCAGTGAGCTCCAGGCACTTTCTGTGGAATCTCCTTACCTGGTCTTCCACAGGGACAAGGTTGTCCTCTGCCCCAACCCGGAGTTCCTCCTGAAGGTTGCGTCAAAGTTTCACCTTAACCAGGTGATCAGTCTCCTAGTGTACTTCACCAACCACACATCAGAGGCCGAGCACAGGAGCCATACTCTGGACCTGCAGCAATCACTTACCTACTATAAGAAGCGTGTGGCTGGAATTTAGGGAGAGGTTCACCAGCAGTTTGTCACCTACGCTGAAGCCACACTTGGCAGACTGGCAGCAAAGCAGATGATTGGCAGGTGAATAGTCTCATGCATCGATGTCTGCTATAGGTTGGCTAGTAGGGAGTCTCCCATAGGGATAAGGGCTCATTCCACCAGACATACTGCTACCTCGGTGGCTGTTTCCCGGGATGTCCCTATCCAGGAGATCTACAGGGTGCTACCTGCCTCAGACATCTATTTTTGGAACCTACTCATGAGGGAGCAATCTTAGACCTCATACTCTCAAATGGGGACAGTGAGAGGATCTCAGATCTAGAAGTGGGTAGCCATTTGGGAACAAGGGACCACCAGTGTGGTTCATGATAAACTCAGCTACAGAGTCAAGCCATACAAAAGTGAGGGTTCTGGACTTCAGGAGTGCTGACTTTGGCAAGATGGGAGAGTGCCTTAGAAAAGCACTAGCAAACAGGCTAGAAGGAGGGTGGAGCAACAATGGGGAAATATCAAAATTGCCATCACAGAGGCAACAAGCCTTTGTAATGAGCAAATAAACAAATCAAATAAAAGCACACTATGGTTCTCAAAATAAGTGGCGGTGAAGGTTAGGGAGAAAAAGATAGCATTTAGGAAGTATAAGGAAACACAGAAGGAGCAGGACAGAGAACTGTACCAGTTAAGGCAGAAGGAAGCAGGGAGACTAGTCAGAATAGCAAAGGCACAAACTGAGGAAAAGATAGCCAACTTGGTTAAGAAGGGGGATAAAACCTTTTATAGGTATATCAGGTAGCATAGAAAGACAAAGGGAGGGATAGTGAGACTGAATAGAATGGATGGTGGGTGGGCAGAGAGTGGCAGTGAAAAAGCAGGGATACTGAATGAATACTTCTGTTCAGTATTCACAAAAGAGGAAGTGGGGGAGGTGCCTAATCCAATTAACAGAAGCACTCGGGGGGTCGATCCCAGTCCTTTCACAGAAGAAAGGGTTCTGAGAGAACTCCTAAAACTGAAGGTGGACAAAGCAATCGGGCCTGATAGAATTCACCCCAGAATTCTAAGAGAATTAAGCAGAGAACTAGTGACACCACTGACTACCCTTTATAACAAATCATGGGAGGGTGGTGTGGTACCTGAGGACTGGAAGAAGGCTGATGTGATTCCCCTTCACAAAAGTGGGAGCAAGACAGAGGCAGGAAACCACAGACCTGTCAGTTTGACCTCTGTGGTAGGGAAAGTGATGGAATCACTTCTGAAGGAAAGAATTGTTGAGTACCTAGAGGCCAGTGGGGCACAGGACCCAAGGCAGCATGGGTTCTGGCCAGGGAAGGTCATGTCAGGCAGAATCTAATTGATTTCTTTGACTGGGTGACCAAAGTACTAGACCAGGAGGGGCTGTGGACATGGCCTACCTAGACTTTGTAAGGCATTTGACACAGTCCCACACAAAGATTAGTAGTCAAATTAACCAGCGTTGGAGTGGGTCCCAGGGTGGTAGCCTGGGTAAAACATTAGCTGAACAACAGGACACAGAAGATAATTGTAAATGGATTCCTCTGAAGAAAGAGGGTTACTAGTGGGGTACCGCGGGTTCAGTACTGGGTCCAGTCCTTTTAATGTCTTTATAAGTGACATTGCAGAGGGACTGGAAGGAAAAGTATGCCTCTTTGCAGATGACACAAAGATCTGCAACAGGGTTGATACACAAGGCGTGGAAAGGATGAGAAGGCACTTGGCAAGGTTGGAGGAATGGTCAAGTATGGCAGCTTGGATTCAATGCAAAGAAGTGCAAGTAATGCACCTGGGAAACAAAAACCCAGGGGAAGATTACACAATGGGGGAGGTAGTAACAACAACAAAAATGGAAAGGGACCTGTGGGTAATCATATCAGATGACCTTAAGGTTGGCAAGCAATGTGAGAAGGTGGTAGGGAGGGCTGAGGGATACTGGGATGTATAGGGAGAGGCATCACCAACAGAAAACAGGAAGTTGTTATCCCCCTGTACAGACAGTTGGTTAGACCCCATCTGGAGTACTGCGTCCAGTTCTGGAGACCCCATCTCTGCAAGGATATAGACAGGATGGAGGCAGTTCAGAGGAGGGCAACTAAAATGGTGCAGGGTCTGCAAGAGAAGCCATACAAGGAGAGGCTAAAGGAGCTTAATATGTATACCCTTGAGGAAAGGAAGGAGAGGGGGGACATGATAGAAACGTTTAAGTACCTCAGTGGAATCAACAAAGTCCAAGAGGCTAGCATCTTTCAGAAAAAGAGATGTGCAAGAACAAAGGACACAATTTGAAGATAGAGGGGCATGCTCAGGGCAATGTGAGGAAGTATTTTTCACAGAGAGGGTGGTGGACGTATGGAACAGCCTTCCTGAGGAGGTTGTGAGGTCTAAAACTGTGGGAGAATTCAAGAATGCATGGGATAGACATAAGGCAATTTTTGTGGGGGTAGGAAGAAATAGGCTGTTGGTTAAATAGGATCTGCAGCTTATCCTCTAGGTAAGGAAATGGGTAGACTAGGTGGGCCAAGCGGTCCTTATCTGCCGTCAAAGTCTATGCTTCTATGTAACCTTCATCTCCCATTATCACATCAATCTCAAGTCACACTGGGATGCTGGTTTTGGGGCCTCGGTTCTCCATTCTCTTTTTCCCAAGTAGGGTGTGTGTGCCTTGCGCCCTCCTCCAAGGAGAATTGCTAGGAGTCTGCTAGAGTGTGGATAGTACACCATATTCATGCCCCTAGAAAAACAAGTTACTCACCTGTAACTGTAGTTCTAGGAGTGGTATATGGTGTACATCCACACAACCCACCTGACCTCCCCTAACAAGTGGCACACCCATCTTGCATCCAGCATGCCGAGGAGGATACCACCCTGGTGGGAGGAACCAGCTTGAAGACTTTCTGGCTATCCCTAAAAGGACAGGAACACTGCTAGAGTGTGGATGTACACCATATACCACTTCTAGAACTACAGTTACAGGTGAGTAACTTGTTTTTATACAGAGACCCTATAATAAAGAGAACAGTCTGCTGGTGCAGAGTGTCTGCTCTGTTCAGTGTTCCTCAGTAACTAATGACACTAGCCCACGAATAATTTGTAAATGGTGATGTCTTTGCTCCTAGTAACCTCTGACTGGCTGAAAATTCAGCCAATCAGATGTTATTAGGAGCACAGATGACATTCATCCATTTGCCAGTACCATTACTGAGAGGGGCATTGAACAGAGCATAAGATCTGCACTGGGGAACTGTTTTCTTTATTACAGGGCTACTGTAAATTATTTTTTTCTGGGTGCTGGTGGAGATAGGAAGATGGTGGTGGCGAAGAGGGGTTGGGCGGGGGTCATTTTGTAAACTAGGGTCTGGTTGGGTGAGGGAATGTGTTTGGTGCATGTGTAGGGGAAGGGTTTAGCAACTGTATCTGAACTTCTTATATTCATTTACCAGACTTGGGGGAAGGAGGGGGCTACTAGGGAGCTGGGAGGAGTATTATTCAATTTAAAAGTGTTTGGGTTGGTGGGAAGGGTGGAATTACATCACAGTGGGTAGGGAAGGGATTTTATGCCGGTTTAGAGCTTCTTTTTTTTTTTTTAAGATAAAAAAATTGACCGGCAAAGTTGGTACGCCCACTGAGAAATTCGCAAAGTTTTGCAAACTGCGAATTTCCTGGATTTGTGCCAGCTTCACTGGCGAATAAAAACTTCACAACATCTCTAATCTATGGTGACTATTTTTGTTTATCCCTGACATTTGGCCAGTTTCTCTCTGTACCTAATCAGTGTAAACTGGTTTAGGAGACCTCTCTCCTCCTCCTCCTCCCTCCTCTCTTTTCCAGTGAAAGAAGTTTTATGCTTTTTTCTATCTGAACCAAGAAAAAGCCTCCTGCTTAGAAAAAAAAGAGGTTTCACAGAATGCACAAAAAAATGAAAATAAAAACTGAGACTTAATGACAGAAAACAATTTGCTATACAGTTGTCACATCACATCATGTATAAAAGGCACTATACAAAATAAAATCCCTTTCCTTTTCAGGAGCAAGAGCATTCTTGTCAAAACTTCCTTTATGTTAGAAATTAATTTAACATTAACATTTGAATGTGCTCCTCGGATCCTTCTTTGCACAACTCATGTTTTTTCCTGTAGAATACACATGCACAGTATGAGCTGCATATAGGTGGGTTTTATCCCCGTCTAAGTTTATGTCAAACATCCAGCTTTATACTATGAATACATGCACACAATTCTCACACATACAGACATGCTCAGCTCGGACTATACTACACATACAACCATGGAAATTATGGAAAACAATTCATATTTAATTTTCTTTAAAAGAAAGAAAAAATTAAGAATTTTTATTATACATTTTTGCAAAGTGCTTTTGCTTGCAAGGTTGTAAACAATATACAAAATAATTTATTAATATTAGTAAAGCACCAGTCCTAAGGAATATTTATTTTAGTGCGCTGCAGTTTGACTCAAACTAGGAACAATACATATGACATGTTATGGCACTGTTGTCTATTTACACTCTACAATGATCAGATTAGAATAACAAGACACCTTGTAGTATCGGTAAATGTCAGGAGAGCCTGGTACTTTTGTTAAGCAACTTAAACAGTAGCTGATACATCAGAGAGAACATTAAAAAGCATACTATTTAGACACAATTCAGCTTCTAGTCCACATTTTTCTGTATTCTCACTCTCTCTTATTTATTTTAGAGCTTATTTGCATAAACACAAGATCTCTGTTCCATAAGAGACTATGTGTTCCTGTTGCTTATTTAGAAACACAGAATTTGTCATCAGAAATGGATCATGTGTCCCACCCAGTCTGCATAGATGGTCCCTACCTAGTCTGTCTCTGCAGACCCTATCTCTTCTTTATTTCCTACTTGAGTTAATAATACTCTGCTTGTGACGTAACAGTTATTCCCTTGAAAATGAATGCCTAAACGAGGATTATGACTTCAATGAGGGAATGAGCTGATAGCACAGATTAACTTCTTTTTTTTTTTGCTATAGCATTTTGTGGCCCCCAGTTGCTGCTGTGCACCTGCTGCAGGCATCACAAAGTGCCCCCAGTCCCATATGCCACCCCCCTTTCATCATGCCAGCAGGGATCTACATGGGGTGGGACCTGAAGGCTCCAGTGCTCTCATACAAGGTAAACAGTGAACATTAGAGTTTTTCCCAGTTTTCATCCTCTCCTCCTCCCTGACCCCCAGCCTACAATGTGCATCCCCATGAACACTCCTTGGTGCATGTAGCGATGCCCTGCTGGAGAGACAAGCTCCCTCTGCCCACCACTGGGGTCACTATGGTGCTGGAATCTGGGCACCTCCCTTCCCTGGCTGGGAGCACTGCCACAACCCAAGTCCACTTCTGAAACTGGGTCGCTGTGCAGAAGCACAAAGTCCCTCCCCTGGACCATCCATTGGCCCAGGGTACATTAACTTTGAGGGATATGGATGATGGGTTTGTGAAGATTTCCTCTGTAATAAATAGCTGTGAGAAGAAATACAGACAAAATAGAAAAAAACCAAAAGAACTATGTCTTAATATAATGTTTCTTCTAAGTGTTTCCTAAGGCATCCGCAGCGTTTTCAAATGACAAGGATTCAATCATGACAAGTGGAACAGCCCAAATAGTGACTCTACTATAGTATATTTGGGTATTTCTTAGCTTCATAAATAATACCTCTTTTATGAGACAATGTATACCTTCCTCTTTTTTGGCAACTTTTTTTACTTACTTTAGAAAAAGTCAAGACCACAGTCATCTTTTTATCACCAACCATGACAGGTATGGTGTGCCCAGCCGCCATGCATGTTATCCTACACTACACCACCAATATGCCTCAGCCCTGCCTGTTAGGGCCACCTCCTGCATGCCCAGTCACTGCTTTGACTTTCATGCTGAATATTGGAAAGGTTGCCAGATAATGCTAACTGTGTTGGTGAGTTTTGGAATGTGCGCATTTGTCCACTAAGAACTGGATTGAGGACACCATCTCATTTCATAAAGGTCACCAAAAAACATATCCGCTAATGAGGACTCATGGTCACTAACAACCTGGGCCAGATTTTAATCAGTGTCCTAATAAAATGTAATCTACCCACTAATAATCCCATGCATAGTTTTATCTCTTACAGAAGGGCATCCACTACTTAAAGGGAACATAAATATTGCTCTGCCTTTTTAATATAACTGGAAATATGAGCATGTGTGTAGCCTCATGTCTCTAGTGTACTTTTTCTTTTATTCACTTGAAAATATTCAACTTTGCATTTCTTAAGGTCCCTTGATGATACTGCCTTTTTCGTGCCTAAAATGTATTTTTATAACCCAGTGACATCAGCTGAGTGGAGGCCCTGCAGTGAAACTTGAACTGTGCACTTTCACTCAGTTGACAACACCGGGTTCCGGAACTGATTAGTAACTGCTGAAATAAATAATCAGGTGGGAAACGGGAAACATCAGTAATGGATGTTAAGAAAGGGATAAAAATGGTTTATTTCAAAGCAAATATGAAAATGCACAACATTATGGAAGATAAATACATGTCCACATTTTAAATTATATTAAAAATTGATAAAGCAAGGTTCATCGTCACTTGAAATACTCACCATCATACAGCCATCAGAAATTACTTAAACACATCTAATAATAAAGGGAATACATGTAAAATACCATCTTCTTGCTGAAAATAATTGCAAAAGAAACTTTCAGAAAAGACGTCCATTGAGAGAACCATAAAACTGTACAAAGCAGCACAATGATCAACACTGTATAATTTGTCTTACATTCTTGCTTCCAAACAAAAGGAAACTTACTAACTTTATAAATTACAGAACTTACATTCATATGCATGACATTTCTACATGTGCATATTTATGTATGCAAGTAGTATTTGCAGTAATAGACTGCTGGGGTATAACACGTTTATCTATGTCTGATTTGCAAACCCAGAACTCATTAGTGGCAAAGTCTTGAATGTATTATGAAGATCTTACCCTGCCATGTGAGGGTAAAAGCATTATCCATTCACAACCTAATGCATATCTGATATCCATCATTCTAAAACATAAAGCTTTTAATTATGATTTTATGAAACTGTAACTTTCTTTTTGAGTACAACTGCAGAAGTTTGAACGTGGCACAGGGACACTAATGTCATCAAGCTTTGTGAAAGCTGCTGTCTTAATGGTCAAAATAATAGCTAAATTATATAGTTAGGTAGAAAGGCAGGAGAGCTGGACCAGGAGAGTCTAAGGAACAAGGAATACTGGGAGGGCAAAGGGGGATCCAGATGCAATGGGATCCTCTACCCCAGAGGGAGAGGAAACTAAGGGAGGCAGTATGGAGGACTGTTGGGGAGGATAAGGGATAGCAGGGAGAAGGGGGCGCGGATGCAACCAAGGTGGTACCAGTAAGGAATCATTTACATAGGTGATGGGGACCTAGGAAGGAACCAGGTGGAGGAGGGGCAGTTGGTCTGTGGAGGAGGTTCAGGGGAGGCTGCAGTGCATGAAGAGGGGGGAAACGGGCAAGGTTAGGGAAACAGGAGCAGCGGGGGTGTCCTGGGGGTAGGGAAGAAAGTGAAGTGGAGAGATGGAGAGGCAGAGTCCAACTGGGGCAGGGAAGGCACAGGGGTAGCTGAGAAGGGGTGAAAGGACTATAGACAGGCAGAGGTTGTAACACCAGAGAAGGGAGAGGGGATGGCAGTGGGGGGGTAGAAGAGTGGGTGGAATGGGGGGTAGTCGGGTGAGTGGAACAGGAAAGTACAGTTCCAGTAGGTAAGGGGTAGGAGAAGGAAGGAAGGGTGGTGGTAGGGCATAGTGCTTGGGATTCAGTAGTGAAGGGGGGTTAGATGGGCTAAGAGATGGGGAGCACAGCAAGGTAAGAGAGCAGTGTGCCTCCTAGGTATGGCATCAGAATGCATACACCCGATGGTAGGCCCACTAACACAGGGGAAGGGGGAAGCCAGATGTGGTAGTACACCTAGGTACAAATGACCTGGTGGGTCATGAGGTAGGGACAATGCAGGAGAGACCAAAGCAGCTTAATATGTATACCCTTGAGGAAAGGAGGGAGAGGGGGGACATGATAGAAACGTTCAAGTATCTCAAGGGAATTAAAGTACAAGAGGGTAGCATCTTTCAGAAGAGGAGATGTGCAAGAACAAGGGGGCACAATTTTAAGATAGAGGGGGGGACGGCTCAGAGGTAATGTTAGAAAGTATTTTTTTTCACAGAGAGGGTTGTAGATATATGGAACAGCCTTCCTGAGGAGGTTGTGGAATAAGGAACAGTGGGTGAATTCAAGAATGCATGGGACAGGCATAATGCAGTTCTAGTGGGAGGGGTAGTCGGAAGTAAGCTGTTGATTAACTAGAATCTGCAGCTTATGCATCAGGTAGGGAAATGGGCAGACTAGGTGAGCCAAGCAGTCATTATCTGCCGTCAAATTCTATGTTTCTATGTGATATTCTGGTCTGTGGGGCTGGTATGTAGGGGAGTAGCTAGATTGGTAGCCTTCACAGAAGTACTGTTGGTGCTTAGGGCCAGCACAGTTAGGAAACTCAGGATAGGGGAGTTTAATAGTTGGCTGAGGGAATGGTGCAGGGAAGAGGGATTTGGGGTATGTAGAGAACTAGTTGGGAACCTAGGATAATAAAACCCTCTACGTACCCAATAGGCTGCATCTAACTCAAAAGGGACCAGGATTCTCAGGAAATGAATTGGTGAGTATATAAACAGAAGCCTTAATTTATACTGAAGGGGGGGGGCCAGAAAGGGTCTCACCACCCAGAGAGTCCTAGAAGAGGGGGCAGCCAGGTCCCCCCAGGTTGAAAACATGGAGGGTTCAGGGAATGAAGGGAGTAGGGAAAGTGGAAGGGGGTAAGGATTTCTAAAGCAGGTGGCAACCAAGTAAAAAGCATTGCAGAGTCAGGAAAGGGAGAGAGTGAGGGGAACAGAGGAGGGCAGGGGGTAAAGAAAGAAAGAAACATAGAAACAATTTGATGGCAGATAAGGACCACTTGACCCATTCAGTCTGGGCATTTCTCCCTACCTACACTATTACCGCAGACCGTGCCCAATCTACAGCTCGTTCTCTCTCCCCCTCCTCCTTCCTTTCCACTATGCTTCCTTTGTGCTTATCCCATGCATTCTTGAACTCCACCACTGTTTTCACCCCCAGCACCTCCGGTGAAAGGCTGTTCCAGGAATCCACCACTCTCTCTGTGAAGAAGTACCTTCCCACATCTCTCCTGGATCTACCCCCCTCCAGCTTCATAGCATGTCTCCTTGTTAATGAGCACCTTTTCTTCTGAAAAATACTTTCCTCCTGTAACTTATTTACTTCATGAGGTATTTGAAGGTCTCCATCATTACCCCCTCTCCCTCCTCTCTTCCAGGGTGTACATATTGTGGTCCTTCAGTCTCTCCTCATAAGGCTTTTGTTGCAGACCCCTGAATCATTTTAGTTGCCCTCCTCTGGACCACTTCCACACTATGTCCTTCCAGAAATGCTGTCTCCAGAACTGCACACTGTACTCTAGGTAGTATCTTGCCAGTGATCTATACAGATGCAACACCACCTCCCTCTTTCTGCTGGTGATACCTCTCCCTATGCACTCCAGCATCCCATTAGCCCTTCCTACTGCCTTGCCACACTGTCTGGCCATCTTTAGGTCATCCTGTATGATTACCCCAGGTCTCTTTCCTGCTTGATGGTTGTCAACACCACTCCACCCATTTTGTACTCTGCTCTGGGTTTCTGTGCCCTATGTGTATTATTTTGTACTTTTTTGTACTGAAACCTACCTGCCATACTCTTGACCAGTTCTCTAGTTTTCTCAGGTCTTTGCTCATCCTCCCCAGTGTCCACCCAATTGCAGATTTTGGTGTCATCCACAAAGAGGCAGACCTTCCCTTCCAGCTCCACTGCAGTCTCATGTATAAAGACCCAGCACTGATCTCTGAGGCACCCCGCTGGTCACCCTCCCTTCCTCAGTGTGAACTCTGCCTACTACCATCCTCTGTCACCTGGCCCCTAACCAGTTTTCTTATCCAGTCTACCACTTCTGGACCCACTCCTATGCTACCCAGATTGCTTACTAGTCGCCTATGTGGAATGGTGTCAAAAGCCTTACTGAAATCTAGGTAGGCCATGTCCATCGATCCACCCTGATCTAAATGCTTTGTCACCCAGTCCAAGAAATCTATCAGATTAATTTGACATGACCTCCCCCTGTGAAACTATGCTGCCTCGGGTGTTGTAACCCACTGGATTCAAGATATTCCACAATCCTTTTGTTCAGCAGTGATTCCATTAACTTTCCCAGCACCAATGTCAGGCTGACTGGCCTATAATTGCCAGCCTCCTCCCTCCTGCCATTTTTGTGTGGTGAGACTACATCTGCCCTCCTCTAGTTCTCCTGAGCCACTCCTGTTTCCAGTGAGCTTTTAAGCAGAACTGCCAGAGGTGCAGACAGTATTTCCCTGATCTCCCTTAATACCCTTGGATGCACCCATCTTGCCCCATTGTTTTGTCCACCTTCAGATTAGCAAGTCCCTTCAGGACTCTCACCTCCAAAAAAGACTAATGTCCGTCACCCTCCCTCCAAAGCTTCTGTTACTTTTTTGTGGCCCTTCCCTTCTCCTTCCTCTGTGAACACTGAATGAAAGTATTTGTTTAGGATGTCTGCCTTTTCCTAGTCTCTCTCTGCACAATCCTACCCTTTCCCTTTTTAACCTTACAATCCCACCCCTGGTCTTCCTCTTCTCACTTACATACTTAAAACAATGTATTGTCCCCTTTAATTTTCTCCTGGGCTATTCTCTCTTCAGTTTGTGCCTTTACACTCCTTACTGCTTTCCCTGCTTCCCTCTGTTTCCCCTGACACACCTCCCTATCCTCCTCTCTCTGCATCTCCTTACACCTTCTGAATGCTACCCATTCAGCCTTTACCTTTTCAGCCACCTCTTTCAAGAACCACAGTGGTCTTGTTTTCCACTTGCTTTTGCTTATTTGTTTGATGCAGAGGTTTGTTGCCTTTACTATGCTTCCTTTTATCTTAGCCCAGTGTTCCTCCACCCCACCCATGCCATCTCCCCCACATGGTTATCCCTGAGGCATTTACCCATTTTTGTAAAATCTGCCCTCCTGAAGTCCAGGACCCTCGCCCTTGTGTGGTTTGATTCCACAGCCATCCTAACATACTAAAAGCCCAGCAGAATGGCCTAACAGTCTTTCGTGTTTGGTCAACCCCCACCCTGGGAGCTGACCTTGCTGCCCCGCTTGCCCTCTCTGGTTTCTCCCTTCCCAGTCCTAGATATTCTCGCTGCACAGGATTTTGCTTCCAGAATCCATCCTCTGTACCTGTCCCACCCCCTCTTGAACCCCTCCACCACCTCTGCCTCCACCAGCCCCCTGGGCAGCGCATTCCATGGCTCCACCACCCTCTCAGTGAAGTAGCACCTCCTCCTTTCTCCCCTGAATCTCCCCCCTCCAGCTTCCACCCATGCCCTCTAGTTGCCCCCCCTCCTTCCTTCGAGTACCCTGACTGCTCCTCCCTATTTACCCCTTCATGTACCTGAAGAACTGTATCATGTCCCCCGGTCCCTTCTCTCTTCCAATGTGTACATATTTAGCTCTTCGAGCCTCTCCCCATAGGTCCTGTCCCCCAAGCCCCAGATCATTTTGGTTGCCCTCCTCTGGACCCTCTCCAGGAGTTCGATGTCCCTCTAAGTGTGGCCACCAAAACTGCACGCAGTACTCGAGGTGCGGCCTCACTAAGCAGTTATACAAAGGGAGTATCACTTTCCTCCTTCTGGAGGTGATCCCCCTAGCGATGCATCCCAGCATCTTGCTGGCCTTGGCCACTGCCCTCCTACAATTCTCAGAGTTGTTCATCTTGACATCCACCACCACCCCCAGGTCCTTCTCAGCCATTGAGACTTGTAGCATTCCCCAGGGTGTACACTTGGCCCAGGTTTCTGGCTCCCAGGTGCAGTACCATGCATTTACCTGCATTGAACCTCAGCTTCCACTTTCTAGACCACCTTTCCCGAGCCTCCAGGTCCCCCTGTAGGGCCACCCTTCCCTCCTCCCCATCCACCACGGCCCCCAGTTTTGAGTCGTCCGAAAAGAGACTCAGCTCACTCCTGATACCCTTCCTTATGTCAGAGATGTAGGAGTTGAACAGGAGGGACCCAAGGACTGATCCCTGAGGGACCCCACTAATGACCCTCCTTGGGGATGAGATTATCCCGCCAACCATGACCCTCTGGGTCCAGTTCTGGAGCCAGTTTCCTATCCATCTGATCATCTGGTTCCCCCATTTCTCCCAGCTTATCTAACAGGCCCCTGTGAGGAACAGAGTTAAATGCCTTGCTGAAGTCTACCCAGGTCCAAGGCACTTGTCACCCACTCATAGAACTCCACCAGGTTTGTCTGACACAATTTCCCTGGGACAAATCCATGCTGCCTATCATCCAGACACCCTGACTTTTCCAGGTCCCCCCCAGCCTCTCCTTGACAATGCCCTCCATCACCTTGCCCACCACCGATGTCAGACTGATGGGCCTGTAGTTCCCTGCCACCTTCCTTGATCCATTCTTGTGGATGGGCACTATATGCGCCACCTTCCAGTCCTGGGGCACCCAACCCGTCCTCAGAGAGATACTGAAAAGCTCCGCCAGGGGTTTTGCCAGGACATCCGCCAGTTCCTTCAGCACTCTGGGATGTAATTTATCCAGCCCCAGTGCTTTCTCTGTCTTAAGGGACCTGAGGGCTTCCCTCACTCTCTCTGCCATGATTTCCACCGCCGCTACCTCGTCCCCCTGCTTTGCCTTCCCCCCTACTTCCAAGTATGGCCTCCCCTCCCCAGAACCGCCGATCGGTAAGGATCCCCCCTCCTTAGTTTCACCATCTCCTCCCATGTATGATGCAGCCCCCTATTTTCCTTCATGAAAACTGAGGCGAAGTACTCATTTAGTACCTCAGCCTGCTCCCCCAGGTCTTGTGCCCATCCCTCCCCTGTTTTAATCCTGCTAATCTGCCCCTTCACCCTCCGCTTTTCCCCAATGTATCTAAAGAACCCCTTGTTCCCTCTCCTAATTTTCCAGGCCAGGTTCTGCTCCTTCCTTGCCTTAGCTGTCCTCACCACTCTAGTGGCCCTTCTAGCCATCAGCTCATACTTCCCGCAATCCCTTTCACTCCTTGAGCACTTGAAATGCCTATAAGCCGCCTTCTTTCCCTTCACCACCTCCTGAATCTCCCTGGTCCACCAGCAGGGTTTACGGGCCCTACCACATTTTCATCTTACTCTTGTACAGGTGCTGGTAGCTTCCTGCACCCCCCTCCTGATGATTTCCCACCTACTGTCAGCATCCATGTCTGGCCCAATCCCATCCAAATGCTTCTTAAGGATCCTTCCCATTTCCTTGAAATCCGACCCCCTGAAGTCAGTTACCTCCGTCTTTGTGCAGCCTTCTACCCCTCCTAGGTCCAGGTAGAACCAGACCATGGCATGGTTGCTCCCCGCCAACAGGTTCCTTACCTCCAGGCCTCCAATCTGGTCACTGTCTGCCAGGACCACATCCAGTATCTGCACCTCCCTGGTCGGTTCCCCCACCTGCTGAGTTAGGAACGCATCCTGAAAGACATCCAACAACCTCTGTTCCCTGGCCACCGAGGATGTCATAGTCTCCCAGTCTGTTCCTGGCATGTTTAAGTGCCCCAACACCACCACCCTTCCCCTGCCCAAACTGCAGTGTCTCCCCACATCTGCCACCAGACTCTCCTCCAGCTCCTCTGCCAGCGTGGGTGGTCTATACACCATTCATATTTTTACTCTCTTGCCCCCGCTTTCAAGGTGACCCAAATCGCCTCCACAGTTCCCTCTGCCAATGCAGTTTTTGAATATTATTGTTACCCCTCCTCCCCTTCCCTCCTCCGTCTTTCCTGAACATGGTGTAACCCTCCAGGTTCAGGTCCCAGTCGTGCCCTGCGGTGGCCCAGGTCTCAATGACCGCTGCCACATCCACCTCTCCCTCAGTTAGCATTGCCTGGAGCTCAGGCATTTTATTGTCCAAGCACCTGGCATTTAGCTGGACTACCTTCCACCCTTTCCATATACTTCCATTTCCCCTGCTCGCGTTCCCATGGGGATTCTGTCTTCTCCCGGTCAGCACCTTACCAGTTGGCCTTTTCCCGCATTCCTCCAGCTCCCCAGGGGGGTGGAGACAGATTCCCTCTTTTATCGGACCCCCCTAGACAGCCTTTTCTCCCATCCCTCCCCTCTTCACAAGTTTAAACCCCACCTTTCACCAACTAACCCTTCTATTTTCAACTTAAGGATTTCCCTCCCCTCCAAACTGAGATGGAGCCTATCTCTAGCATATAGCTCCTTATCCTCCCAGGTCTTCTCCCAATCCCCCATCAACCCATGCCCTCTGGCCCCACACCACTCCCTGAACCACTGGTTTATCTCCCTAATTTTCCTCCTGTGTTCCCCACTAGCCCTTGGCACTGGCAGGATTTCCAAGAAGGAAATCATGCATCCTATGTCGTGGCAGACCCTGGCAAGCTCCCTGAACCTTGCCTGTTAGCTCTAGCTCACTACTTCCCTCAATGTCATTGGTACTCAGGTGGACCAGTATGCCAGGGGCACCTCAACAATCCTTTGCCAGCTGATATACCTCATGCTTGGCCCTGTGCACCATTAGTCCAGGGAAGCATTTTGTTCAAACCAGGCAGGCTTCCCCCTTCCTATCCCATTTGATACCCCTGATCATGGAATCACCCAACAGGAGCACTCTGACCGCCCCTTTTCCTCCATTTCCCCCCTTCCATGTCCCTCATCCTTTCTACTGGCCCCTCCCCTCAGCCGGCTCCTTGCTCCTCCCCCTATCTAGGTGCCACCTGCCACCCCCTGCCTTATTTACCCTGGCCACCCTCCTTCCAATTCTATGCCTCTCCTCCTCCAGGTATCCTTCTGCCCCACTACCCCGCTACTGCTCATGACTGGTCTCCCCCCATCTGCTATACTTGCCTGGCTCGTCCTCTCTTCCTTCCCGTCTCTGTTCAGCCCCTCCTTGCCTGTCATGCTCCCCTGGCCTAAACCCTCAGCTCCCTTCACTGTATCCTCCTTGTACTTCTGGTCCCTCTCCTTGCCCTTTCCTCCCAACTGGTCTTTCTCCTTGTGCTTTCCTCCCTCTACCCCTTCCTCTTCCTGCTCTGATCCCCCGCTCCCCCCATTTTCCCACGTTCCAAGTTCCCCCCGTTCTTCCTGCTATCCGGCCCCTGCCTTCTGGCCCCCACTCCCTTTCTATCTCTAACTGCCCCTGTCATGGCTACATCACCCCATCATCCTCAAGCAGAAAAAGAGAATTGAAGTGGTTACTGAGCTTAAGGTCCGATCCACCTTCCCCCACTGCTTCCTTCTGTCCAGCCCCAGCCATCTGCCTACTTCCCTGAGAATGTCCTCCCTTTGGCCCCCCTCTGTGAGGATCCTCAGATACCTGCCTGCTTCCTTGGTAGTGTCCTTCTTTTGGGCCCCCTCTGTCAGGGTCCCTATGTGACTCCAGAGTACTCTCCTGCACTCCTTTCCCCATGTCCCCGCCCTTTAGGCAGGTTGAAGTCCCCCACCAACACCGAAGCCAACTGTATGGTGATCACTGGTCCCCAAATGGTCTCCCACCTTGATGTTTACAACACTGTCCCTGTTCATGAGTATCAGGTCCAGTATTGCCCCATCATGAGTGGGTTCATTGATTTGTTGCTTGAGGAATGCCCCCCTGCAGGGAGTCCAGGATGTCCCTGCTTTCAGCTGAAACTGCTGCTAGGAGGCTCTAATCTATATCTGGCAGGCTGAAGTCCCCCACCAACACTACCTCCCCCTTTTCTGCCATCCTGTCAGTGGCTTTCACCAGTACCTTATCTAATTCCTCTCCCATGCTGGAGGTCTATAGATCACTCTAGTGCGAATAGTGGCTCCATTTCCTATCTCCAAGCTGACTCACAATACCTCCGCTACCCCTGTATTCACGATATGTCTGCCCTTTTATGCTTTCCCTCACATAAAGCACCACACCTCCTCCTGTCCTTCCAGAACAGGGTTGAGTCTGATATGGCCATGTCCCAGTCATGGTTTCAGTGCACCAAGATTCGGTAATGGCCACAGTATCCAGGACAGCCTTTGCCATCATGGCCTCTAGGTCTGGAATCTTATTTCCTAGATTTCTAGCATTCACACACAAAAGCTTCCAGATTTCTTTTTTTAATTTTTATATTTAGTATGCTTTTTTCCCCCTGCCACCAGCTGATTGGAACCTCAGCCCAGTCATGGACCTCGGGCTTCCACCTCCAAATCGACTGCAACCTTGTGATGCCCCCTGGCCCCCGGGTGAGGTTGTGGCACAAGCCCTCTAACAGTGCCACAAGAGATGGAATAGGTCAGAGGGCTGGCCTGGAGGCTAATGGAAGCCGAGGTGGGCTTCATCTAGAGCGTCCGGCAGCTGAAGATTTTTCTTTCTTTTTTCTTGGGGGCAGGGATGTGCAATGAAGTCCGGTGTCCGCCCCACCTCCCTGAACATTCTGGCACCGGTGTCTGCAGTACCCCCTGCCTCCACCAGGGGTACATCAAGCACCGGTCGTACTCCCCTCCCTCCCCCTGGAGAAGGAGAGCAGTCCTCGGGATGCTCCATCCTTCTTCCCCCGGCTGGCCCTCCGATATCCCAGGTCCATTCCCAAACCCGGGTCACCGGCGTCACAAGCGGAAATCCAACCGCTGTGCCAACAGGCCAGCAAACCTTCCAGATTTTGTTTCCACTCTGTTTTTTTGTCTCCTTTTTTCCTTTTTACCCTCCTTCCTCCCCCCCCCTTCTCTTTTTAATACTTCCATTCCTTTCCCTCCTTTATCTCTACCACCAAGCTTCCTTTATTAATTTGCACCCTATGGGGTTTCTCTCCCTTCAGGTTCTCCTTACTCACTATTTCAGCATGTTGGGGGGGGGGTTCTGATTCCCCGATTCCTTCCACCACCCTCCTTGGCTAGTTTAAATGTTCACTAAACCGTCCACTAAGGGCTGCATTTCCTCTTCCAGATGGATGCAGACTATCACACCTGTGTAAGCCCTTATCCTCCCAGGTGGTCCCTAATCCCCAGTGTAGCCAAATCCTCCCTCTCTACACCATTTCTTCAGCCATGAGTTGAAGCTCCTAGTGCAGAGAGCCCTCTCCTGTCCTCTGATGTAGATAGGCAGCCCCTCAGCAAAAGCCACTGAGTAAGCTACTTGTCTAAGACCCCTCCCCAGTTCCCTAAACTCCCCCTGCACTATTCCAGACCCCTCCCTAGCTAGATCATTAGTCCCCAGGTGGAGACTGACATCCAGCTCTCTTTCTCCCGTCCTGCTGCCCTAGCGATTTTCAGACTCTACTTCTGATCCCTCTGGGCCATGGCACCAGGTAGGCACCTAACCTGCCTCTCCCCTCTCTTTCATATTCCCAAATCTGTCCCCCCCTGACAACTGAGTCCCCTACCAGAAGTTTCTTCCTCCTTCTATGCAGTCCTCTACTACTCTCCTTGAGGTTTCCACTATGGAGGGCCCACCTACATCCTCCCTGGTCACTACAGTGGGTGCCACGTCCCAGTAGTCTTGCCCCACCAGAGTGGCATAGGAATTATGTAATGGTACCAGTTGAGGACTGTGCCTCTGTCACACCACCCCCACCATTCCACAGCCCACTATAGTCCAGTCACTCCTCCTTCCTGGCATCCTCTGAGGTAAGTGTTAGACTTGGTAGCCCCTGGGAGGGGGGGAAGAGGTCACCCGAATCCTAGCCAACTCGACCTGGAGTCTAGTGACCTCCTCTCTAAATCCAGAGAGATGTGTGCAGATGGGGCAGCACTGCAGTCTCCAGAAGGGCTCTCTGAAAACTGCTGCCCCACAGCCACTGCATTGCACCACTCCCAGCATTCCCAATTTCTATCCTCCTTGTTTTTATCTGTAAATACTTTTGTACCTTTACCCTTGCTAGGGTGTGTCTAGTTTGACCCTTTTTTGCTTGTTTCTATTTCTGTTCCCCTTGTTTAAATCTTTTTATACTCCTACCGTAGATTGGCGTTGCTCCTTTTCCCAGTTTTGGCCCACCTTCAACATTCTGCCCTTCACAGCAGTGACTGTTACACAGTGGTGAACAGGTGCCTTTCCTTAGTCGACCAGCAGAGTTCCCCACTTCTGCGCTGCCTTGTGGTGACACCTGGCAATGCCTACAACACCAGTCACCTGTTTCACTCCTTTGCTGTTCCACTCAGTCACTGGACATGAATGTGTGGGACACATTGGCAATGGCTGCTTTTATGCAGAACCTTCTCCCTTCCTTGTGGCACACTATTGGCTGTGGGAGGTCAATCATCAGCTAGCTGAGGCCCCAAGCCAAACAATTAGCACTCCTCCTCCAAACTATAGAGCTAGACACAGTTCTTATAATATGGCCCCTAAATGTGGAACATTGTGGCTTCACTCAATGATAAATACACCAATTCTAACAAGTTTCACCATAGTTTACCCCATCTATATTGTATCCAAAAAAAAAACAAGCCTTTTTTGTCCCTTCTTTGACAAATGCAAGCAGACTCTGCTTAAGGCCGGGGGGGGGGCATCAAAGGAAGAAGAGGGAAGGGTCAGGTAGACAGGAAGAGGAGAGGAGAGGGGAGGCATGTGGACAAATAGGAAGGGGGGAATCAGTAGTTGTGGAGGGTGGTGTCTCTTAATGCTAGAAATATCAGGAGCAAAATGGATGACCTGCAGGCCATGATGGCAGAGGGGAAGGTGGATCTGGCGGTGATTATAGAGACAGGCTACTCTGAACCATGAGTGAAAGGACCTCTCCATTCCAGGGTATACCCTTTACAGAAGGGACAGACAGAAAGGAGAGGGAGGAGGTAGCACTATACATCAGGGAAGACATCACTGCCGCCAGAGAGGAATTAATGGAAGGGAAGGTAGACGCACTGTAAGAACAACTTCAAACAGCAACAGGAAGGCAATTGAGACTGGGTGTTGTCTAAAAGGCCATCAAATCAGGATGAGGACAGGGATGGGGAGTTGAGTACCATGATCAGGATGGTAGCAGACAAGGGCGAAGATGACGACGAAGAAGAAGAATCACAATTTATATAGCACTTCTCATACACATTGCATCCCAAAGCACTTTACAAGCAATACTAGACTGGTAGCCAAGTAACTGAGCATGTAATGGCAGCCATTTCACACATCAACACCCACACATAGCCTTGAACAATTACAGGAAGAGGTGGTGGTGGTGGTACTGGGGGACTTCAGTTTGCTTAAGGTGGATTGGAGCATCCCATACACGACCTGTGCCAGGAGCCACTTGACCCTGTACGCAGTCCAGGGTGGTTTTCTTGTTCAAGGGGTGACCGAACCTGCATGAGAGGGAGCCATCTTGGACCTGATATTAACTAATGATGAGCATGTCAGGAACATGGTGGAAGAGCCCTTAGGGAACAATGACCACCAAATGTTGTAGTTCCAAGTGGATACGGGTAAGGACTCACAAAGTACTAATATGAAACTGCTGTACTTCAGGACCACCTGATGAAGACTTATCCTGAGTCAAAGCACTGGGGCTATGAGTAGTGCTTTCTAAAGCTGGTTTTGCAACAAAAGCATTGCAAATTCATTTTCATTTGGCCCTTATTACTTTTTTAAGCTGCTGAGTGCATCTTCTTTTTGTTCATGCCTAGACTCAGGAAGGCTGATTATAGTAGGATGGTAATGATACTGAGGGGACACCTAGCTAGCCTTAAGAATGGTATGGGGGTGGATCAGCAGTGGACAGTGACTGAGGAAGGGATTGCAGCTGCCACTAATACCTGCACTAGACAAAAGGGGAATAACTCCAAAACCAGGAGACCAAGTTAGTTCGATAAGGAGCTTGGACAGGCAGTGATTAAAAAGAGGGCCACATACAGGAAGTCCCAAAGGGATGAAGATAGGGGGAGGATTACTTGGAGAAAGCTAAAGAGGCTAGTTGGATGGTCAGGCCAGCCAAAGCTAGAAAGGATTAGATTGTTATTGCTGTATACACTGCATATGTCGTAAGATGTATGCTAATGATACGTGGCTCCAAGCTACAATGTAATAATAATAATAATAATAATATTCTTTATTTTTAATGCGCTTTCCAAAAAATCAAAGCGCAGAACAAGTTGTAGGATCACATCATAATAAAACATTACAATACAAATTACAATAAAAATTAATAATACATTACATCAAATAGCATGAGACAATAATAAAATCAAACCAAATCAGTCAGTCTCTTCCCCATAAGCCTTAATCCATAAGAAGGATTTTAAGGCTTGTTTAAAACCCCTCACTGTCGCTCACTCTCTAATCCGACGTGGTAGAGAGTTCCAGAGGGTCGGAGCCACAAACGCAAAGGCCCGGGCACCCGATGATTTCAAAATAACCCTCGGAATCTCCAGCAACCCCTCACCGGCCGAGCAGAGTGGTCACTCCGGGAGATAGGGAACCAGGAGCTTTTTCAGGTAGTCAGGGCCCAAACCATGCAGGGCTTTGTAGGTCAACAGACCAACTTTAAAGGTGATCCGCCACTGAACCGGCAGCCAGTGCAGTTTCCGCAGCACCGGTGTAACATGGGAAAAACGATAAGTCCCAGTTAACAACCGGGCTGCAGAGTTCTGCACCAGCTGCAAGCGGTGGATATCAACCCCAGGAAGCCCAAAGTAAAGGGAGTTGCAGTAGTCCAGACGCGAGGTCACAAAGGCGTGGATCAGCGTAGGTAGGTCCCCGGACGGAACAAGGTGATGTTCCTAAGATGGTAAAAGGAAACTTTAACGACAGCCGACACTTGATCACGTAGTGTCAGACGATCATCAACAATCACCCCTAGGCTCTAATGATATCTGGTTCACATCTAAAATGTACTCTGCTATTCAGATGAAATGTACTGATGAGATTCTGTAGATACAAACGCATGCATTTACCATTTGTCCTGTATGTTTAAAGGAAACATTTTTCATAAAAATAAGTTTAAAAAATTACAGAAGGATTAAGGAGGGAGAAAAGGCTTTCTTCTGGTATGTCAGCAAGAAGAGGGGCACAAAGGAATAGTGAACTTAAACAGAGGGGAGTGATGGGTGAAAAGCAGTAAAAAGAAAGCAGAGGTATTGAATACATTCTTTTGCTTTGTCATTACGAAGGAAAAGAATGGGCCAATGCCAAAAGGGAGGATGGGGGTGAGAAGGACGGAGGATATGGCTAAAGTTAGGATAGCAGAAGACAGGGTTAGGAAAGGGCTCATGTCTCTGAAGGTAAACAAGTTCCCAGGTCCAGATGGCATGTACTCCAGGGTGTTGAGGGAGCTCTTGGTGGAATTTGCAGGTCTGCTGGCAGATCTAGTCAACAACTCTGTAGATAGGAGGGTGGCATTGCAGGAATGGAGAACCACACATGTGGTACCGCTGCACAAGGGTTGGACCAGAGATGACTCTAGGAACTACAGGCTGGACAGCCTAACCTCCACTGTTGGCAAATGAAAGGAAACCATTCTAAAGGAAAGGCTATTCAGGCTCCTGGAGGCAACAGGTGCCAGGACAAGAGACAGCATGGGTTCATGTCAGGGAGACCCTGTCAAACCAACCTGATCAGATTCTTTGACTGGGTAATGAAAGCAGCAGACAAGATCCAGGCAGTTGATATTCCATACTTGGCTTTCAGCAAGGCCTTTGATTTGGTAAGAGGTTGATCAGGAAATTGTAGGACCTTGGGGCAGAAGGATGGGGGCAAGCTCTCTGGTATAAGGGAGGTCACTAGTGGGGTCCTGCAGGGGTCAGTGGCTTGGTGATGTTTAATGCATTCATAAATGACACCGGAGACAGTGTTAAAGGCAAGATCTGCCTTTTTGTGGATGACACCAAGCTCTGTGGGAGGGTGGGCAATGATGAGAGCATACAGGACCTAAAAGAAGACCTAGCAGAGCTGGAAAGATAGTCTGGCATATGGCAGCTTAGGGTTGCAAAGAAGTGCAAAGCCATGCACGTAGGAGAAAAGAACCCGGGACCGAGTACAGTCTAAGGGGTCAAGGTTATTGAATCAGAGGAGGAAAAGGACTTGGGATAGCCATCACCAGCAACCTAAAACAGGCTACGCAGTGTAGAAAGACAGTAGCCAAGGCAAGCAAAATGCTGGGCTGTATTGTGAGTGGGTTCATGAGCTGAAGGGAGGTTATACTGCCACTGTACAGATCCTTCATGTGACTGCACTTCGAGTATGGTGTGCAATACTGGAGTCCCTACCTGAAAAATTATATCAACCAGCTCGAGGCAGTTCAGAGAAAGGCAGTGTAGATGGTTCACAGACAGAAGGCATACGAGGACAGGCTGAGAGAATGTACTCAGTATGTTCTCACTGGAGGAGAGGAGGGAGAGAGGGGACATGACTGAAAACTTCATGTACCCAAAAGGTATTAGCAAGATGGATATCAGGAACCTCTTTTGTCTCAGTGGGAACAAGGCCACAAGTAGGCACTGCTATAAGCTGGTGGGGGGGGGGGGGGGTCAAAAAGGTCAGGAGACATTTCTTTATAGAGTGAGTGGTGGAATGAACTCCCATCTGAGGTTGTTGTCACTCAAAGATGGAAGGAAGGTTCAAGAGAGGGTGCGACAGGTAAAAGGAGAGGGTCAGGGATGATGGGGAAGGGAAAGAGACCACTGGTTCTGGGGCTCTGCAACAAGCAGACTCGACAGACCATAAGGCCCACTTCTGCTGGCTATTTCATATGTTCATATATTATTAACTACTTAGTTTTATTCACACTGGTGTAGTATAAACAAATATATTGTACAAATATGAACTAGAGCTGAGGCTAATGGTACAAAATAGTTGCCCAAAGGTTGAAAGACATGACAGACGATAAATGTGGCTTTGATTATTATTGCCTATTATCTGTCACCTTTTTCACCCAATGTTTTCAAGTATAAGCCAATACTGCAGTCTGTGGTTTAGCAACACTGTATGCACATGTAAGCACGTCCGCGCACACACAAAACTAGAATTCCTCATAGATGTATTTAAAAAGGACCCTATGTGGTCAAGTGTTTTTTAGGATTTTTTTTTTCAAAAGTACTTATTACCCTCTTGATAGGTTTACTATAAACTGCTTGGAAGGCAATAACACAGAGACTATTGACTGCTTTTATGGCAATGGTGCTATAGTGCAGTTATTTTTTGTCATATGAGTATGTTTTAACCAATCAGACTACAAGTTAAATTTGAAAGGTTTAATAAGTACTGTATATACCATCACCGCCAATGTAATGATGCTCCTCCTCATTGGGGAAATGCTTTCTTTAGGCCTTCTGCATACCCTAGACATGTCCCGATATAGGGTCTACCTTTGGCCCAGACATATCCCCAACACCCAACTTCTAAGCACCTATACCCCATGAGGTTACCCCTCTGTTCAGTATCCCCTTTTAATGCTATGGGCAGCGATTCTCTTCTATATCTGGCAGTGGTGGGAGAAGGCGCCGAAGGTGGGCCCCTGGGCTCTGGCCCAACCCAATGGGAAAGCAGGATGTAGGGTCCTCATCTCCCAGTCACCCCATCCCATTTTCCTTGTTCTCCCAAAATGTCCCTATCTCAGGACGTGAACATGGGTCTCAGCCATGGCATGTGGGACCCACTACTATGCTACTGGCTTGGCATATCTCTGTACAGAATGCAAGATATCAAGAACTCAAATCTGCCATGTTCCAAGAGTGTCGTAATGCAGCCAGCCCAAACAATACAAATGATGACTCCCGAAGAAAATGTCACAAATCTAAAATGCAATTAGAACTTAAACTAACCCCCACCCCTTCACTCCATGTGTGTGTCACACAGAAACACATAATTTGCTGGCGGATAAGGACTGCTTGGGCCCACCCAGTCTGCCCATTTTTCCCTGCCTACAGTATCACCACATATCGTACTTTATCTCCGGCCCACTCACCCCCCCCACCTCCCTTTCCTTGAAATTCCCTTATGCCTATCCCATGCCTTCTTGAACCCCACCACCGTGTTCACCCCTACCACCTCCACTGGAAGACTGTTCCTGGAATCCACCACTCTTACTGTGAAGAAGTACTTTCTCACATCTCTCATGAATCTACCCCCTCCAGCTTCTTATCATGCCCCCCTTGTCCTTGAGCACCTTGTTTTCTAAAAAATACTTCCCTCCTGTACCTTATTTACCCCCCATGAGGTATTTCAAGGTCTCTATCATATCCCCCCTCCTCTTTTCCAGGGTGTACATATTTTGGTCCTTAAGTTTCTCTTCATAGGGCTTCTGACGCAGACCCTGCACCTTTTTAGTTACCCTCCTCTGGGCTGCTTCCACTCTGTCTATGTCCTAACAGTACTCTAGCTGGGGTCTTACTAACAATCTATACAGAGGCAATACCACCTCCCTATGTACCCCAGTATCCCACTAGCCCTCCTGAGTGTCTCTATGATATCATAAGGCTACCACTGTGATATTATTTTTCCAGTCACAAGGAAACCTTACATAACTCACTTATGGGTCTGTCACTTGTACGCAAGTTAGTTTTGCCCACTTCTGGATAATTTTCTCCCCACCGCTGCTCTCTGATGCAAACCTAGTGCTGATAAATCTGTGAAAGTAAACACTTATTTTTCTCAAGGACATACCCTACATCAAAAAGCAAGTTTCTGAGATTCTGTATGTCCCTAGTCACTATCTCAAAGATTAGGAATGTCATAGTTAAATATTAAATCAAATAAAGAATCTGTTTTTCATAATACTGAGGGGCTCACAATAACTCTGTGCTACATTCAAGACTATAGTTGAACTCAAATGGAAACCATTACATTTGTCCATATAGAGCTGGTCCAGTAGTACAGTAGTAGTGCTGTGGCTTGCTATGCCAGTGACCCAGTTTTTGGAACAGAGTCGGGTTAACCAGAGGAAGGTGGATTGAGCCTCCCAAGGACAGCCTCCCTCAGGAAGTGTAGGCACTGTATCCTGCTACCTGACTGCCACCTGGTGGCAGCCAGCTGGCAGCACAGCCCGTGCATGTGGATGGTGAGAGGGGTGGCCACCAGATGCCAACCATGCATGGGTGCCTCCACATACATGTGTGCAAGATACTGCACACTGCTACCTTCAGGGAGACAGCCATTCGCTGGAGGAAAAAAGCACTGGATCACCATTGTGCCATCACCCACTTAGGACCACACACGACCAACATGGCAGGCTCCCCACCATTATGGACCCGGGGAAGCAGGGGATAACTTATAAGCCCATGAGAATGTCAGTGATCGGAAGGGGGAGAATGGGAAAAAGCTTGGTTAAAAAAAAAAAAGAAAGAAAGCTTGTCCCACAAAGAACTACTTTAAAAGTTAATATATTTTAGAATGGTGATATATGAATCAAACACACAAATCAGTAGACTCTAATTATGCAAGTCATTGCCACTAGTGATAGGCAAGGCTTCCATAACTTACTCATGGAGAGTTAGGAAATTGCCTCCTTAGTCTTGAAAATAAAGTGCATACCCTGAGTAAGACCACTTCCTAACTCACACATGCACGCACACACACACACACACCTCCATATACGATACATATACAGATGTATGACTACAATTCAGATTCTTTTTCAGCTTCATTTTCGTCTAAGTAATATTCATCATCTGTTGTAGTGTCTGAGTCAGCGTCAGAAAACGGATCTTCACAAATTCCAGGTTCAGCCTTTGCAGTTGGAGAAAGGCTATCTTCTGACATTCTGCTACCACTAGAACTAGAGCTCATGAGCTGTGATCTGAGTGGATACGTTGAGAGTTTATTGCTAGTAAAACCTGGATTTTCAAGACTGCGTGGCTGCCATAACCTCCCTTCTGAAAGGGACTTCTTGATACTATTCAAATAAGCATTCTGCTGTTCTACTCCATAAATGTAATCAGAAGGCCTCAGACTATAACCTACATTTTTCAGTTTTGTGTCAGACTCTCCGTTTTTTTCAGGTTGCAAAACCCAGTTCTCATTTTCATCGCATGTCCCCAGCTCTGAATAAGATCTGAATAGCCTGTGGTGTTTCATAGCATTTGAAAACGCTGACCTGGGGCCATGCCTGCTATATGCCGTCTTTCTGTTAGACTCAGGGTCCACTGTATAGTAGTCCTCATTATGTTCGTTTAAAGTTTTTAAACTTTTTGACCGGTAAATGGTTTCATGTTGATTTTCAATGTTATAGTCAGTAAAAGAAACACTCTTGTGTCTTGGATGTGTGTGCTGCGTTCTGGATTTAAGCTGTGGTTCTAGGTTTTCTTTTTCCATTATGCTACTATTTCTGCCAACAGCTGACGCCCTTGACTCATCTGATGTTACATAATCATTCATCTTGTTCCGATCATCATAACTGTCTGCTATATTAGAATTACCTAGACTGTGCTGATATTTGCTTTGAAGCAAGGAAATGTGTTTGTTTCGGTTTCTGTCAGCTAATATCTCACGCTCAAACTTTTTTGCACTAAATAATTCCCTTCTTTGCTGCAGGATTTGATCCACATTACTGGACCTAACTTTGTGCCTACTGGCTGATGAATTACTATATGGTTCTTGCCCTGTAATGGAAGCAGTATCAGAGGCATGTCTTTGTAGTTTTGTGCTGTTAGTGGAATCCTGAGTTGTCTGGCTAGAGTCAGGAATAACAGAAGTACTGTAATGCAGGTGTTTGTTGATTTTTTGTATAGAACTGTTGCCATTTGCAGTGTGCAAGTTCGTGTCTGATCTGTTTGGGGATTTAATTTGCCCCAGCTGCTTATTGCTATATATGGAGTTTGTTGAGGAAATGACTGCAAGTCCACCTGAGGCACTTGGAGATAAGATGCCAGTAGCATTTGACTGCACAGTTGCAGCGGAGGCTTTGCCATTTTCTTCACAGTTTTGAGCTGGCTTTGGTAAACTGTAGAAAATATGTTCCCTTTCCATCTTTAGCTTCTTCTCAATTTTTGGGTCAGAATAAATATGTGCATTATTAGCATCACTGATGTATGGAGTTTGGTAATTTTCTTTACTAAAAAGACAGGTATCTGAAATGAATCTCTGCAAAAGGGTGTTTTTGTATGAACCTGAATGTGCTCTGTCAATCTTTCTTTTTCTATCTTTCCCATAATTTCTGTCATCTCCCTTATTTTTATAATTGACATTGGCTTTATCCTCTCCAAAGCTATTGTCAATACTCGTTGAAAACCATTTCTGGAAGGCGTCTGCATTATCTCCTTTTCCCTCTGAAACAGTCCTTGATCTACCCATGTTTGCTCCATGACTGAATCTATATTTAGAACTCAAATTGAAATGATGTTTGTCTTGCAAAATATCACCAACATTACTTGTTGAGACTGAAAACCTCCGTGAAACATTTCCTCCACTATAATGACCAGGTAGGGAAGTCATATCACCAACACTACTTGCTGAGACGGAACACCTCTGTGAAACATTTTCTCCACTATAATGACCAGATAGGGAAGCCTGGGTACAGCTTTCTCTTGTGCCATTTTCTGTATTAATGATGGGTGCTAAAGGGCTATACTGATGTTTTACAGCATATGGAGGAGTCCGTGACTTTGTGATTGATTCAGATTTTGGCAAAATATTTGTCAAGTGTCTCTGATTTTCAAAATCATATCCTTTCCTTCCCACAGGTAAAGACTCTTCAGAATTTCCTATGGCAAATTCTTCTATAATGGGTTCTCTATTAAGTCTGTTAGTGGGGGACACAGGAATGTTTTCTGAACTGTCAGAGTGATATGTGCTCTTTTTTCCTTGACTATTACCTTGTGAACTGTTATCAGGAAGACTTAAAGTTCTGTAGAGCATGTCAGAGTGACTTAAAATCCTTGGAGAAGCTTTTGGGCTTTCATGGTCTAATGGAACAGTAGCATTGTTGTACAATGAACTAATCTGTTCCTTTTTCTGACTTCTGGTATGAGAATTGGGTTTCTCATCTGCATCAAAGGAAAAAGGTGCTAAAGTAATTTTATAAGGTTTCTCCCTTGTTGTAACAAGAGGGGGGGTTGATGATTTATGTTCTTCAGTGCCATTAATTTGGGTGGAAGACGAGGAATTGGGTGTGTATGTTTCAGGAAAAACAAATACAGTATTCGTTATATGGTCTTTCTGTATCACATGGCTCCCATAAGGTCTACTGCTTGGGGAGACATGCTTATTTGTTTTTTCCAAAGACAAAGGTTTATCTGTATGTTTGGAGGGCTCAGTAGGAATATTAGTTTTTAAAGAATGCCGGTGTATTTCTGATTCAAATGAAAATGTGTGAGTAGGTTTTCCCTTAGCTAGACTAGAAGAATGAATATTACTGGTGCTTGATGAAAAATCCTTCAAGACACCCCCCTCAATGATGCTGACAGATTGAGGTAGTGGTCTGCTATTTCTGTCAGGGGAGGGAAAAAAATAAATATTTTCAATGATTTGGGTTTGTGTAGTTACATCAACGTTTGTATTACCACTGCCTCCATCAGTTGAAAACAACTCTGGTCCACCTTGAAAAGATTTAAGAGATTTGCTAATAAATGCATTTGCCTGAAAAGAATCATCATTATTTTGATTTGAGTTTGGAGACAAATGTCTGATGTCAGCCTCAGATTGAGTGTTTTGAGGTCTAGCATCTTGCGAAGGGGCTAGAACACTCTCTAAGTAACTCTGGAAACTGGTGTGAGCAGAAATGGGTTTAGTCCTTTCTAGAGAAATCGATGAAATATTCAAGGCATCCTGGAATGTATCTGTGTGACTTTTAAACAGAGACAAATTTGAGTAGCTGCCTGGGTTTGCAGCAGTAACAGCATCATTTGATGTGGTTAGCTGTGAAACTGGTCTCCCTTCATATCCACTGGCAGGAAACTGTACTCGGTTTCCTGTATTGGGAGAGACAGATTTGATTGGCTCAGAGAGATCGCTTTGGAAAGTCCTCTCTAGATTTTGTGAAGAAACCCACTGAGCACTTTGATAGACTTGGACAGCTGGGAGATACGGTGAACTTCTGTTTTTATTCGAAAAAACAGTACTATCAAGGTCATCATTGATTGGTATACTAGAGCCATCATGTTCTTGTCTGCTTTCAGAATTGTACAATGTGCGTAGTTGCATAGCACTGTTCTGACAGAATGGAGACTGTGGCATGCCTGTTGGTTCAAGAGAAGAACTCTTAACTTCATGAATACCACTTTGCGTGGTAACTGTAGCACAATTGGATGAAGTATTCTGAAGGACAGCCGCATTATCTGAAAACACGGACACAGATGTTAGCCTAGGGGCATAGCTCTCCATTCCTCTTGATACCGTATTGTTAACACTGTTAAATGAATAGATTTTCAAATGTTCATGTCCATTAGTTAGGTTAGTAGAAGATTTTGATTCATTATCTGAAACACCAGAAACAGAGTCTTTAATAGCTGAATTTTCATGTTGGAAATTTAATGCGTTTGTGCCTGAAGATGTCTCTTGCATTCTATTTGTAGAAGCAGTAAATGCTGGTAAAGCATTTCTCCCAAAATCAGAGTCCTTGGTGTTGTAGTTTGCAGCATGAGGTAATGATGGAGTCCTTAGCTTGTTCTCATTGTCTTCATGACTAGTAACAGAATGTTGTTCAGTTGGAATGGTAGAAGAGGGATGTCTCCTTGTAGTTTCATGATCCATCTTTTGTAAGTACCCATCACTTCCACCTTTAACTGCAGTGTCTGGATCACTGGGAGTCGGCTTCTTATTCTCCATGTTTGGATCTGGTGCAATGAAAGGTCTGTTGGCTTTGCTGCGTTGTGAAAATCTCAAATTGAGTCCTGCATACATATCAGATATTTTTCTTGGTCTGAATCTGGAATAGGTTATATAGTTCTCATCTGGTGCTAGATTCCTTACACTACCATCTGAAGAATGATCGCCGACAGAGTCACGGTTTTCTACTAATAGGGCATCATGATGCTCTGGCATACTATTATGTAGTTCTCGTGGTTTGTGGTTAGTTAGGTTTTCAGTGATTGGTAAGTGTTCTGATTCTTCTGCCAGTTTCACATCAAGGTCACCTAGAACTAAAACAGTGCAATTGTTAGATGTGTATCTTTTTTATTATTTTTCAATTTTCTTACCATAAATACTGTCTTTACCCCTCCCCCATTTATGAATGCATTCAAATATCAGCTAGTTTAAAAGTATACCACACAGTTGAGTAACCTGAACTTCTTATGTACATTGGTATCTGTTCCTCTAAGTGAGGAGCTATATCTTAAAATGAAACTAAAAACCTTGTTTTTGATATTTTTAATATAATTGGAAATTTGGGCATGTGTGAAGCCTGTTTGATATCACCAGTATACCAATTCATGTGATTGTCTGAAATAGTCCTTGTCATTTTTATTTATTTATTGTTAATTTAGGGCCATTTGCTAATGCTGTCTTTTTCCTGCCAAATATTTTTTTAATTATTTATGAGTTCAAGAACCCGGTGACATTAGTTGAGTAGAAGTCTACAATGAAGCTTTCCGTATGGAGTTTCAACTCAGCTGATGTTATTGGTTTCCAGAACTCACAAGTAATTAAAATATGAATATTAGGTAGAAAAACAGCAGCTTTAAAGCAGCAGAGCAACAATAAATGTGATTTCAAAAATGCTCATTTTCTGCTAGGGTTAATGGAAAAATATTGACAAAACTGTTGATTTGGGTTTTCTGGATGCTTCCTATGCTGTGTACTGTACATTTGCATTTTTGTCTGGATTCCCACCCTCCTCAGGTCTACAATATTATTTCTATGCAAAAATGAGGCGAACATATTTTTTTCCTGAGAAATAATTACTTAAAAAGTTCGTAAAATTCTTAAATGATAACGGAAACTGAAAATTTCACCATCAAAATAAACTGGAAGGCATAGGGCATCAATTAAGAAGAAAAAAGGCACGGTCAAATTTTAGTCCATTTTCGTTGCAATGCTGCTTTAACAAGGGACCTTAAATGAGGAAAAAAAAAGGATTATTTCAAAACAAATACATGAAACTGTACACTGGGGATATTAAACAGACTTCACTCATGTTCAAATTTCCAATTACATTAAAAAATGAAAAAAAAAAAGATTTAAGTTCCCTTTTAAGTCTAGGTATACTGATAAAATATAAATTCTCCAATCGCGAGCCCTCTCTGAAAAAAAATTAGTAATTAAGAAAATATTGTCAGGCAGTCTGAAACCAGGAATATGTTGGTTCCTTATTGCTGTTACAGCCTTTACATACATAACTGGGCAGAACACAGGAAAATAGGCAATCATAAACGGAAAGAGACTAGGAAGTTCATCCAGCCCATCCCCCTGCTATCTAGGCAGCTGACAGTTATCGCCAGTAATACGCTCCTCTTCCAAACGGTGGAGTACATACTCTGTAACATGTTAGTGAAGTACATGCTCTGTAACTTGCTCACTTGTCATCGGAGGTTTCCATTGTAAACAAGATCTGCTCAAGTATTTTTATCATGAATAAAACAGACTTGAACTGTCTGTGCTTCCCTTTACATATTCTTTCTGGTTTTCAATCTACTCAGATTCCTTCAAATCAAGGATTAGGTAGTAGTAGTAATAAACACATTTCTCATTTGCTTACTTAAACATTAAGACAGTCATCCAAGTTATATTAATTTGGTTTAGGATTTGCACTATAACCCAAATATTTCTGCATAATACTACTACTACTACTAACAGTAATAACTTATAATAATCATTTATTCATTTAAAAATTTGGTAACCGTGAAATGCACACTGAGCCAAAGCTCGTGTCCAGGTGCAACCCGGGGGTGAGGGTAAGGATACAGTCAAACAATAACAATTGGATTGAGCAATACAAAACAAGTAAAGTGCAGACAAAAATAGCACAAACATAGTTAGAAGGTACATCATATGCAGCAGCTGACTGAAGCATGATACGCTAAACATTCATAGATGCAGCCAACAAAGGACTGAAACACTCAGTGCTGAAAATTTTACAAGAAGTAAGATCAATCCCAGGGAGGGGGCATAAACTAGGGGGAAGGGAAAAAAACAAGTCAGGTGGGGAGTTGACAGATGCAGGGAGGGGAGGGCATGAATTCAAGCTGATGCTTAAGGGAAGTTGTGGAAGGTGAGCAATGGACGGAAGAGGGGAAAAGGTTCCAGAGTAAGGGAAGGTGATAGGAGAAGGCAGACTGTCCAGCAGAGGTGCGAGGGTGAGGGAAAGAGAAGTAGTGGGTATCCCTGGAATGAAGGGAGTACGAGGTGGATGGAGTGGGGGAGATGAGAGTGGAAAGATACAAGGTCATTGTCTCAAACCAGTATTTAGAGATAAAAGAAGCACAGTGGTGCAGGTGACAGAAGGGAAAGGACAGTATGGAGAGGTTGGAAGAGAGAGTGCAGTGGTAAGTATGAGTAGATGAGTTAGTGGCAAAATTACAGAAGTTACACATGGTGTCTAGTCTGGCAAGGGAAGAGGAGGGAGATGGAGCCATAGACTACATCCACATAGTCAAAGACTGGTAGCAGCATCTTAGTAATTAATTCCCAGCAGACATGAGGGGTAAAGCAGTCTCTGTTTTGGTACAGTGAACCAAGCTTGGGGCGGAGCTTAGCATGGATGGCATTGATTTGGGCAGAGAAGTCAAGCCTGCTGTCAAGCCACACACCAAGATACTTGAAGGAGTAACCATCCAGTGTGGTAAAGGAAGGGAGGGAAGCAAGCAAATCTAGCCAGTTTCTGGCTGGAACCAAAGGTCATGGACACTGTTTTTCAGTGTTGACCTGGAGTTAGTTGGCCTGAAACCAATGAAGGATATTGTGGAAGTCTTGCTGGAATGAGACTTCCACAGCCTCTGTCAATGGGCCTGAGGAACAGAGGACTGTGTCGTCTGCATACATATGAATATATGCGTTGACAAAGACAGATGTGAGGACTGCCTTTATTTTGCAAAGTAAAATAACCCACTGAGATTTAACTCACATTTCCAAGAGCGGCCTGGCCAAAATATAAGTTGCATATTGGAATGAGTAAGTTGTAATAAGTTTGTTGAGCATAACACATTTTAAATTACTATAAAACTTTAATCATCTTGCTACTGCAGGGCTGGGTTATACAATAGCTTATTTTTTTTTAATATTTCTGTTTTTTCACCTCTTGCCCAAGGCGCCGGGTCCTCCTTCAGTCATCTCTAAGCTTGCTACTACCTCCAGTCAAGAGCTCACCTCTCTCTAGGACACATGTTCACTTTACCTCTCAGACTCCTCAAAAGCTTGCCCTTTCCAATGCAGCCCAGCAGCATTCCAGGCTAGGAGTGTTTGGTGTTGAGACAGGTAGAATGACTCCCCCTCACTTGGGTGGTTAAAGTTTGCAGGAAAAGTGCATGGTGCAACCTATCCTGCGCCCACCCTTTTCAAAGGAACTAGTGAATGTCCACTCATGTTGTAGAGTGGCAGGCCAGCTCCTCCCCATTCCTTTGGTATAAATTTATATTTACTGTGAGAGATGTCTATTATGGCATATGAGTGTGATCTCGCTCAGTTTGGGCAAGAGGAAAGCAAAGCTGAGCGGTTCTGTCCACCCAATCTGTGCAAGATGTTGCTCTTATACCATAAGAGATCTCGCTCAGCACACATAAACATCATAAATCACTGGCATCAGATAGAGTGATTTATAAGTTTTACATTCTGTTTTTTTATAAACAAGAAGATATTATGCTTCTCGATCACACCACAGAAATGTTACCACACATGAGGTGAAAACTGTATGGAAGAGAAGATACCCTCTGGTCTGAGCGCTAATTGACAGACATCATGCAAGTGATTAATAACACACAAGTAGCAGGTTTTTCCAGCATTTTCATAAAGTTGTTTTCAATATTAGACCATTAAAAACACTTTTCGAGAACATGCAGAACAACTTGGAATACTCGTTACGAGCTCATCGGTGAGCATGAGCTACTTGTGCTGTTAATCTCAATTACAAACTGCTATGGTAAAAAAAGGAACCTGTTACTTACCAAGATCATTTTCAAAGCACTGTTGCATCCCTCTTTTATTGTTTTATAAAGTTTATAAATTAATGTTTACAGTAAATAACCTGGCTTCATGTCCCATTTATAGTTAATGCTTGCATAGTTGCTTGATTGGCAGTTATATAAGGGATATGTGCACCAAAAGAGACTAAGCAGAAAAAGGAAAAAAAGATAACCAGAAAAAAGTGATAGAAGGATACAAACAAAAACAAGCATTTGTCAATGCCGAATGTTGGCTTGCTGGCATTGGCACTGGTAGTGCAGGAGTTAGGGAGATGCATATTAGGAATGGCAGTGAAGTACTAAACTGATGCCAATCCCACCCCCACCCTGCAGAGACTGACAGGCATTGGGGGTGTGCCTTTGGATCATCGGGTATAACGCTCATGCCATTTCATCTCACATTACTCTGCAGGTGTTGCAGTGTGCTTTGGGGTCTTCGGGCCTTATACTAATCCCATTCCACAAGGACATATGCCGAAATGGGTGCGGTATAGGAGAATGGTGTGAACGTTGGGGCCAAAGACCCCAAGGCACACCTTGATGCCTATTACTAGTTGCAGGGTGGGGGGTGGAATAGTGTGTACATTACAGGCGACTATCCCAAGTCACACGCCCAATGCCTGTCAGTTTCTACAGAGTAGGGCATTATGGTTGGAAACCCTAACGCTCTGGGCGTTTGTTGGTATTTTTGCTCCAGATTTTCTAAATGGGATTTTTGGGACCCCACCTCATGAACAGTGGCACTATCATTTCGATACTCAATCCCGAAAGGTGGTTTTGCATAACGACTGTGCCATTAGGCACCACAGGTATGAAAACACATTTCTGGCAGGATGTGAAAAATGACAGCTGTACTGTTCATGAGGTGGTGTGAAAAAATGGCAATGTTGAAAATCTGGAGTGAAAATATGAAAAACCTGCGAAGTTACGAATGTGCATAGCAACTATGCAAGGCACGCCTGTAACGCAATCATTTTTGGGAATTTTTTCACCGAATTTTCAACGTGGGTAATTCTGAACCTCTCCTCATGAACAGTGACACTGTAATTTTGTTACTGTGTCCTAAATGTTGATTTCCCACAGCGACCGTGCCATTCTGTGCCACAGGTGTGAAAACACATTTCAGGAAGGATGTGAAAAGGGACAGCTGTACTGTTCATAGGGAGGTGTGAAAAGATGGTAATGCTGAAAATCTGGAAAGAAAATATAAAAAATTGGTGAAGTTATGAGCATGCGTAGAAACTGCACAATGCACGCTCAAAATGCAGTCATTTTTTGGAATTTTTTCACCAAATTTGCAACATAGGCTTTTTGGGAGACCACCTCATGAACAGTGACACTGTACTTTCATTAAACAGTCCCAAAAGTTAAGTCCATGCAGTGCCCGCGAAATCACCTTTTGAGACATAACAGTGACTGAATTCATGAGATGGGATCCCAAAAACCCCATGTTGAAAATTTGGTGCCAAAATTTGCAAAAATGGCCGAAATATCCACCTACGTTGAAACCCCTCCATTTATGCTATTATACAGCTTACCGGCATTTTTTCAGTTCGCAGTCGGCTTTGAAGAGAACAGATGTGTTCCCAGTCCACTGAAGATCATCGCGCTGGGCTCCAGAGGTACGTATGGGGTGAGGGGGGTGTGAGGATGTGAGGTGCACAGAGGGTGGGTGCAGGTTGGGGGAAGGGGCACCAGAGACAGCGAGGGACCATTTTCTGTTTTTACAGGAAAAAAAATAAATGACAAAGTGGGAGGCTTTTGGCATGCTGCAGTAGGCTCCCAGCATACCACCTGGGTGTTTGTTGGCAGGGGGGCTGGAGCTAATGGGGATTGGGCACCCCCATCGGCCATACAGTGTGCTTGGGGGGTGCATGAGCTGAGGGGGATTGGGCACCCCCCTTGGCACGTAACAAATGGGGTGGGATATTATGCTGAAGGGGATTGGCCTACCTCATTGGCAAATGAACTGGGGAGGGAGCATGCCAACAGGGGGATTGGGCACCCCTATTAGCTTTCATGGGGACTAAGAGGCAGCTGGCGACAGCTGCTGCTTGCCATCAATGTGAAAAATGCAAATTGCCTACGGATTACCACCACTGATTGCAGCAGTGGTTTTCTTTCAACTGCACACCACTGCATCTGAACTGCTATCACAGACAGCTCGGTCATTCATTGGTGCGGTGTGGTCATGCGTGCAAAATGTATCAGGGCATTGACAGAGCGGGCGGCACACCTCCAAAAAGTCATATGGAGGCACTATGTTTCTTGCGCATGTGTGCAAGCAAACATCAAAATGAAAGGAAATTCCTTAGGCTGTCATGTTTCTACCATGGGATACCTTTTTAAAAAATTACAAGATCATGTTATCCACAAGATCAGCTTATCTATTCTAGACAGCAGTTCCGGCAGATGAATAACATCACAAGATACAGCAACTAGTGCAGATGGGAGACAGACTTGATGGACCATCATTGATCAACTACTAAACCCTAAAATGTCTGTCCACTAATGCCAGTGATTACAGTCAGTTACTGCACTCTGCCTTATGCCTTTACAACTGCAGCCAATAAAAAGAAAACCTGAGCAAGAACCCTAAACATTTCTCTACTGTAGTTGTTGACGGACTACAACTCTGTGGTGAGGTGTAAAAGAAAATCACTACAACAAGGTAAACCAGGGAGAAGTACACTACAGGTAATGAATCTGTACCTTTACCTAAAGGTTTTCTAAGTTTCTATTTTCAGTATTTTATAGCTCCTTTCAAATCAGTCTTCTTAAATAACCACAAACACCTCAGGGGAAAATTTGGAAAAAGGTAATATTTAAAGGAGAACTTCAATGAACTTGCATATCATTTCCTAGTTGAAGCGGTCTTTTTTTTTTTGTGTCAAAAACAGACATTGGTTCCAGTTATGTTCTTGTTTCATCTTATCTAGCCTTTTAGTAAACTCAGTAAGGGGGTTTCAAGATTCATGTTTGTCAGACTAAAAGTTTGTCATTACAAAAGTTCAAATCACATCATTCATTAAAAAAACTCACAGTCCTAAGTACAGTATAATTACTTTGCATTTGAAATCCAATTTCTTTTCTCTTCCTTTCTGTTGCTTTCAGAAAATTTATGACATTTAAATACCGTCTTTTAGTTATTTGAATACATCAGCCTATGTAGGAATTTTGATCTTGGCTCATAAGAATTCAGTAAGTTTTTGGCTAAATAAATATTCCTTTGTTTGTCAAAGATGGGGCATATCAAAAGCATGTGTAAAAGATCAGCTATTGGCTGTGCTTTACAAATACACTGCACAAAAATGGGAAATGTTTTTGAGTACCTGTTTTTTCTAAAGAAATTGTTATACAACTCCAGGCAAAAAATGGTAAATATCCTCCTATCTTGAGGGGATATAGAAGAGTGTCAAGCAGTATTCAGTTTCTCCTTTTCTTTGTGCGATCCACTACAAGCATCTCGGCGGAGGTTCTCATTTACACACTGGAGGTAAGTAAGACTATGATGCAATGTATGTCCCATTCAACCAGAGTTCCTAGTAGAACATGTATGCCTTGTGACAACGGTGGACAGGCATTAATTATGGAGCATCACAGAGTTCTTAAGTGGTCCCTACCACAAGTGTGGAAATCACAAATTCACTGAATGTACCAAAAGGCTAGTCACTATAAGACATTATAACATTGGGATAGTAGGATTAGGCAGACGATTTGTGGAGTGCGACCGTCTGACCGTGCATTAATGCAACATATACTTACAGTTGCTGTGCTCAGTCCAGCAAGTGAATCAGTGGGCAGCATGGGTCTTTGTACTCAGTCTGACAGCACAAACATCCTCAGCAGGCATTTGCATTAGGTGGCTTAATGGCAGATAGTGGACTCCCAAAGCAGTGGGACCATGGGCACAATGTATCCTTCTGTGTGTCCCTGTAACACCAGCGAGAGCCAACAGCTCAGTGCAGCGCATACTGTGGCAGATTTTATCCTTCCCACCCAGCTTGTGCGGATCACAGGGACCCGGCACACTTCTTCGGTGGAGAGTGACCTGCATCTGTAGAGACTTGAAGTGCACTGCATAGAGCACAAGACTGTGCCCTCCCCACCTGCCCCACGGATCTCCACAGACCAGCCGCACACTTTACTAAGAGAGAGCCATGAGTGTCAGCAGCTGGTTTCTCTCCCTGTGCCGGTGGCAGAAAGCACCACCAATCAGCAATTGCAGTGGACAGTGCCCCCTAATTAGTACCCCCATGCAGTAGTGTGGATGTGTCACCACCATATGTGTCACATACTGTAGGGCTGCCCGATGTGCTGTGTCATGGCAGTTTTTGCAATACTGACCTTGGTCCATGTAATGAGTAGCAGTAGCCTCTGGCGGCAGCCATTACTCCCCTTCCCAGACAGTGTATGTGAGCAGCATGGTAGTACTTACAGAAGTCGGGCGAAATGCACAGTAGTTATACCCTGCAGCTGTCACAAAGTACGGAGTGCCAGGCATACCACCCATATTGTCCCCTAATGTAGTCATGGACACTTCTTCCATGACATCGAGAATCCCGGTCCTATACCATGCCTATGAGCCACAAGCGGTGCGGCAACATGCACGGTGCACATATCCCACCCTGCCACTCAATTGAATCAGTGAGCTATGCCGTACTATGAAGTGCACCGTGCGCCGCGCTCCACACTCACCCTGAGGAGAACACTGATCCTGACAGCAACTAGAAAGCCATAGATATTGCAGCTGTAGCATTCTGTTGATGTACACCACAGATCAGCAGAGAAGCACACACGCAGGTGTCATCCAACCTCGCACTGTACAATGCTATAATACCACCGTGTCCCACAGTGCAAACAGCAATTGTGGATTCTCTTGCCGTACAGTACAGAACAGGAGAGAAGCAGACACACAGCTGGCATGTACCCTCGCACTGTGCATCCTGAAATGGTAGTGGCGATTTTGTGCTCTCATCCACTCACGGCGACCTGTTTCATTGTGTGCAGTGGTATATTCCGAACAGCAAGTACTGCCATGTCCAACACTTGAAACAGCAATTCCCATAAGCAGTCAGGTGTGCGTGTATCCCCAGAGCAGCTCAATACCTCAGTACCCTTGTTCCTGTATATTGAAGTTCACAAGTATGTGGCACTGTAAGTGCAGATACGTACCAGACATGTATGCCTGTCTTGCAATAAATGTTCTACTATATTTCTACACACACGTGTCCCTTCTTTCTGTGCACAACACAAGTTTGTGGTGTCACTCTCATGTCAGGCTACTTTGTGAGGGGGAAGGATACCGGGAGAGCTCCCAAGGTTTTCTCCATGCTACATATGTGTGCTTGAGTATTTCCGCAGGGGGAGTAACCCCATGTTATAAGTATGTAACCCCTAGGTGGCACTATCCCACGGGCTACTACCCCTGCCTACTTGGCTAGTAGCAGGTTAAGGGGCCTAGGTTCTACAATGGGTGCCTCCACCCGGAGGTCAGGGTTGGTAGTGGTCAAACTAACCTGGGCACAGCCCTCAGAGACACTGTATCCCCCCTTTCCCTTCTAGTGGCCTGAGCAATATACGATAATCACTTTCACAGTACCCCTTGTACGCCTTACAAGTACCCACACTGTTGCCCTTACCACCAGGGCTGGTTCCTCTGGCTCGACCCTGGGGACCCCCTGTAAAACAAGGTTATGCACAGCAAATAGCAACAGTACAGTACTCTTGGCACAAACTGGAACCACAGTCAGGTTAATTGCAGAAAAAGTCAGATCTGATTTATTCAGGGGACTTGAACAAGGAAGGGGCGTAATCAGGTTGATTGGCTTTAAAGCTGTATTAATCAAACAGTTATGCATGTGCTTTAAGTCCTCACACAGTCACATCTCTGGGTACCCAGGTAGGGAGACAATGTGCTAGCCAGGAATGTTGCAGCTCGTTGGGGCCCTGTGATGGAAGAAAGCAAGATGCACAACACACACTATTTGTAATCCAGAGCCAGAGGGCTCAGTTCGTGAAAGAAAAAGCAACCAGACAATCCGATGACAACGCTTTATATTTCGCTGTCGTTGCCGGGAGCTACCCTGATGTTTAATCACGATACCCAATACTGGACACAGGCAGGATGAAATCGAGACTGCAGGTTGTTGAGCTGGAGTGCCCGGAAAAGTGGGGCCCACACGAATCACCGCGGCGTCGTTCCCGTTCAGGTGTTGAGCAGGGGGCTGATCCCCAGGCAGGTCTCTCATCCATGGCTTTCTCTTTGCAGCAGGTAGTTGGGCTAGACCTGTGTGGCAAGGCACAGGCCCAATGGAGATGATTTTGGATTTAGTCCGTGGGGCTGGATGCAGCTTCCAGCAAGCAGAATACAGTTCAAACCACAGTGGGGAACCAAATCACGACCCACTAGCAGCACACAGCACATTTACATCTAAAGAAATTCTAATGCAGCTTCCAGCAAGCAGAACACAATTCAAACCACAGTGGGGACCAAATCACGACCCACTATAAGCACACAACACATTCACATGTAAGGAAATTCCACTGTATCAGGCAAAAGGCTCTCTGGTTGCAATTACAGAGTCTCTGCACAATCCAGGAGTTCAAAGGTGGCTGAAAGTCCTGACAGGCCGATCGCATTCAGCAAATTTTTGGTCTTCTTCAGGTTAAAACCTGGTCACAGTCCAGTGGCTTAAATCATTCTCACAACTCGGATTCAGTCCAAATAAACTCTGTTTTTCCTCTCAGGGATAGCAGGCAGATATGCAGGCCAAACTCACGCGAATCCATGCCTGGGCTGCTGCTTGAATCATTCAAGCTGTTATCTCTTCACTTCCCAACTCAGAACTGAAACTAGCAGCAAGCAGCTTGGGAATTTCCCCAAGATCCAAAAGTTGGCTGATTTGTCTGTCATTCACAACAAGGGCTCCCCTTCCATGTTATTTTAGGCGCCAAAATGCAAAAACTACAATTCCTACAAGTTTTGATCCCACCAAGCCCCTGTAGGCACGCTCCATTTTAGAGTCCCAAATGTACTGATTGGCCCATTTCAGCAGTCCAGGGCCAAGATGATGGAAACAAACAGAACTGTCCATGCTGCAAAGAAGGCAGATTAGAACAAACTGCAATATTATTAATACTCTAACAAATGATCAGCAAACAAGCACATCTTCTAACAGAGCTCCCTTTTAGATTAATTATGACCGCAATCCAGGCAGCTCTTAAAAAGACAGTACACAGAGGCTATATAGGCACTCTCTGGCAATCACATTTAAACTGCAAAAAAAGCAGGACACCAGCCTAGCAGTGAGTATTTAGACAAGTTCAAGGAAGACTTTTCGGGAACTCCCATTTGTAGGGGGGGTTACACCCTTCCCTGCCTGGAGAAAACTTGGCATGCACATCAAGTCTGTACCATCACAATATCAAAAATGCAATATAAATGAGACATATATATCATTAGCTTGTTACATTACTGTACATTTCAATATACTTCACATTACTACTTCCATATTGACAATACTTATGCAGGTTTCATACAAGTAATACTGATTCATTTAATAACTTCTTGTATATTAAACAATGTAAGAGGAGACACTTCCCCATCAGCTAACTTGGGGCTTGGTGGGGCAGGGGCACAATGGTGAGAGGAAAGAACAAGTAACCTGGAGTTGGCCATCAAGCTCTATTTGGGCAGTGAGCTTGGCAAAACATAAACCCCTTTGTGAACCACATTGAGAGGCAAATCTACTGGCCTCCCAGGGGAATCATAACTAAAGCATAGCACTGGCTTGACAGCTCAGCCAGTCTTTCTGGGGGAGCAGCCACAGTCTCTGTACTTTCAGCAGTAACTTTGGAGCTTTTGTCACTTGTGAGGCATGCCTCTGCATGGATGGGAATGTCCAAACTTGGAGCACTGTCAGCTCCTTGCTCTGTAGGCTCTGTTTCCACAACACCTTGCTCATTATCTTCTGACTGAGGCCCAGGTTGCTCATTTTGAGGAGGCTCTGGCACAATTAGGCTTTGCGGCACTGAAGGGGTCTGTCAACACTCTCTCATTGTTCTTCAAGTTCTGGTGTGTCACCACAGAGACTTAAACCATCAGACCCTCAATTCATAGGAGGGGTAACAGGCATTGTCGTACTCACTTTCGTCAGAGGTGGACTGACAGTCACTATCATTCTGTGCCTGCTGAGGTAGAAACCTTAAATCTGTAACTACTGGGGTAGGTTGACTCTGTCTCTTTTTTGTAGCAGCATGAATCACTGGCCCAGAGGAATCAGTCTCTGATGGTTCAGCCTCAATTATGACTTGGCCGATAGGTAGCAAGTGGTAACGGTGCATGGTCTTGACAGCTTTGGAGTTATTCTCTGGGCGCACCTTATACACTGGTAAATCATTCAACTTTCCAACTACTACATGGGGAAGATGGTGCCACCTATCAGCAATTTTGTGTTTGCCATGCAGTCCCAAATTGCGTGACAACAGATGGTCTCCAGGCTGAAGCTCTTGAGCCTTTACTTTTTTATCATGCCTTTTTTTGTTGGTGAGATTTCTTTTGGTGGCCATTGTCTGGGCCAGTTGATAGGCATGGTTCAACTGAGCTTTCAGATTCTGTACATACTGTAGGCAATTTTCAGCTCGGACCCCATCTGGAGAGACCCCAAAGCAGACATCAGCGGGCAATCGGGCCTCCCTCCCGAACATGAGATGGAAGGGGGAGAACCCAGTAGCATCATTCTTGGTGCAACTGTATGCGTGGACCAAGGTGCTAATCTGCTGGCTCCACTTAGGCTTGTCTTTGAGATGGAGGGTTCCCAGCATGTCTAGAAGGGTGCAATTAAAAATATTCTGGTTGAGGGTCCCCCTGTGGGTGATAAGGGGTGGTTCTTGACCTCTGCCCCCCCAAAGAGAGAGCATTTCTTTCATTAGCCGACTTTCAAAATCTCTGTCTTGGTCAGAGTGGATCCACGGAGGGGCACCGTAGTGGATGAAGACATTTTCCACTAGCACTTTGGCCACGGTAGAAGCTTTTTGATCTTTAGTTGGAAAAGCTTAAGCATACCGTATGAAATGATCCATAACCACTAACACATTGCTAATATTCCACTGATCAGATTATAAACATAAAAAGTCTATGCAGACCAGTTCCATGGGGGGCTGGTAGTAATACTGACAAGGGGGGGGGCAGCTCTCTGAGGTAGGGCTTTCCTTTGCAGGCAATGACTGCAGGTCTTTACATGGTGCTCAACATTGGCCCCCACCTTGGGCCAGTAGAATCGAGATCGTACCAAGTCGAGAGTTCTGTCAATACCAAGGTGCCCCACGTGATTGTGAAGGGACCTCAGTACCAAATCTTTAAAGGCCACAGGCAGGACCAATTGCTGCCTGTCTACTTAACCGCCATGATCCATTGTCTCGCTGTATAACAACTGACTGAGTAGCTTCAGCCTGGGGTCTTCTCTAAACAATAGAGCAGTTCGCAAGTCAGGGGAACGCAACTTGGACACATCTTTCCCTGCACGCAGGGCATGAAGTGCAGGCTGAATCATAGGATCTTGGGATTGAGCCCACTGAATGCAATCATTGTCAAATTGAGGTAGTGCACTAATATGTAGCACAGAAAAGTGGCAATAGGCAGCCGGAATGCAGGTATCAGGAGGGCCCAAGCAATCTACTAAACAGTCCACTGTGTCCGCAGACATCTGTTCATCTTGGTCAAATTTTTGGCACAAGGCTCGGATGTCAGGTTCAGACAGACTGACCCAATCACTCCTGGAAACTGGCCTTCGTGACAAGGTGTCAGCATCAATATGGTTCAGTCCTGGCCTGTATTCAACAACATAATCATAGGTTAATAAGGCGGAAAGCCACCGGTGCCCGGTGTCATCTAACTTAGCTGAAGTCTGTACGTAGGTTAATGGGTTATTGTCGGTCTTCAACAATATCTTTTCCCCATAGAGGTATTCATGAAACTGGTCAACGATGGCTCATTTTAGTGCAAGGAACTCCAGCTTGTGCGCAGGGTAGTCCTCCGATGGGGTCAACCTTCTACTGGCAAAGGCCACTGGTCTCAAACCATCCTCATGGGCTTGATACAGCACAGCTCCTAGACCCTGCAGACTGGTGTCCGTATGCAGCACATAGGGCTTGGTGGGGTCAACATAGACGAGGATGGGGGCTTGGGTGAGCTGGTATATGACTTCATGAAAGGCTGCTTCACATTCAGGTGTCCAGCGGGGCCCAAAAAGTTCACCTGTGAGGAAGTACACTTTCTCTGGTTCTTTGGAGGACCCTTTTTTATATTTATGGTTAGTAGGAGGTTAACCCTGGGTAAGATTCAAGAGCGGGCGAATCACCTTTGAATAGTCTTTTATGAACCTGCTGTAGTAGCCACAGAACCCCAGGAAACATTGTAGTTCTTTCAAATCATGGGGCTGGGGTCAATAAGTCAGTGATTCAACCTTGCTGGGATCAGTCTCTATCCCTTCTGCAGATACAATGTGCCCCACATACTGTACTTCATGGCGGTTTGAAAAAATGGCACTTGTCAATGGACAGATTGAAGCCGAAGTCTTCCAATCGGTCTAGGACTTTAAACAGTCAGGTCTCATGCTCCTCTAATGTGTACCCAAACACAATGACGTCATCTAGGTACACTAGATATTCCATCAATTTCATATCTCCCACCACACGTTCTATCAGTCGTTGAAAGGTGGCCGGGGCACCTGAAATCCCTGTGGCATTCTCAGGAATTCGTAGAACCCCAAAGGACAGATGAACACTGTTTTCTCACGGTCCTCCGGGGCCATCAGGATCTGGTAGTATCCACTGCGAAGATCGAATACCAAAAACCATTTGCTCCCATTCAAACAATCCAGGGCATCTTTATACCGGGCATGGTGTATTGATCGGGGATGGTCCGCCGGTTCAGGGTTCGATAATCAACACACATCCTTACCAACCCATTCTTCTTACGCACATCCATAATGGGAAAGGCATATGGGCTCTTTGATTCTTGTATTACACCAGCAGCGAGCCTTTCCTGCAGGTGTCTCCTCACATCATCTATGTCTGCTGGGGCAAGACGTCGGGATCTCTCTCGAAATGGCTGGTCATCATGCAGGCATATGTGATGTTCTGCACCCTGGACACATCCCACATCCCATTCTTTTAATGAAAACACTTGGTCCCTCTAAGCAAGTTTCTTACTAATTCTAGCCTTTCATTCAGCTGGCAATGGGGAGTCACCAAAGTCAAATAAATCCAGGGTCACTCCCTCCTTCTCGCCAGAGCACTTGTTGCTGGGCAATACGGCAGTGTCGGCACAGTGTAATGTTGCTAGGGTGCACCCCCTGTTCACCCGAATCTCCCGATCTGACACATTCTGAATCTGGACCATCACTCGTTGTGCATAGGTGTGGGCACGAGCAGGCAAGATGCTAGGTTTGACCAATAATCCCTCTGGCAACTTTCCATCTCATGGTGCATCCAACATTAATATTTTGTTCTTTACATTTCTCTTTAGGCGGACTTCTCCATGGATTGTGCACTGGGCGTTGGGGGCCAATACCAAGGAGTCAGTTTCCTTTTTCCACACTATCCCCACTGGCTCATCTGGGTTCACTTCATCGAGTCTCTGTTGCCAGTCATAAGCCCTTTTTACTAAGGCTGGAATTATTAGGGCCCCTCCAGTCAGCTGCCCTTGTTTCTCTTGGCAGAGTTGTGCTAGTCTCCCAAACATGTGGGCGTTTGTTACAATTAACAGGGTAACCCCATCATACAGTCCAGTGGGGGGGGGGACACACTAGGGCCAGTGTCTCTACTTGCTCCTCTATGCCAGTGACAGTTGCAGGAAAAGACAACCAGAGGTGGGTATATCCTAGATATAGATAAGACTTGTCGCTCAGCCCCCACACATGTAGGCCTTCCAGGGATTGTAAGAGCACATCAGATAAGCGTTTGTCATACCAGTCCTGAAACACAATGGTTACTTGTGACTCACTGTCAAGCACAGCCTGAGTAGGAATACCATTCAGAGCCACATTAGTCTCCATTGAAAGATCCACTATTTTGAACCTGTCTGGAGGGACAACTGCAGGGACCTGGACAGACGATTTAACCAGAGAGGGGTTTGAGTTAGGATGGCCGAAGCCTTTGCTGCAGTCATTTCGTGCACCCCTTGACCATTGATTCATTTTCTGAAGCTCTCCTTGAAGCTGGTTCACCACATTCTCTAAGTCCTTCTGAGACTGGCATTCCCTCTTCATATAGCCATCCTTGCCGCAATTGTGACAAATGACATGCTCTCGGGGCATCTTTGGGGAAAACATATCAGGGGATGCTGGAGCATTGACAGGAGATTGTGATCTGACTTCTGTGGGTAATGTACCACGTCTCAAAAGTTCCTTTAGGGTGGCAGTCAATTCCTTGAGCTCAGCTGAGAAGCCACCCTCAGTAGAGGATGCTTGAGGGTGCACCCCACCCCCATAACAGTCACATGCTGACAGGGGACATGGTCTCTGTCAGCAGTGGATACCTCAGTGAACAAACCCGGTTGTACTTTTCTGACTTCCTTCAGCAACTTGTCCCCCCACCATTTAGCCCATGGCAGGACACTCTTAGTGGTCTCCATTTTGGAAGGGCCTTCCGGTGCCATGATCACTTGGGCTGCACTCACCCCATAATTACAGTCTCCCTCTTCACTTTCTACCTCCCAGAGTTCTTTTATCAAGTCACAGTAGTCAGGTGGGTTACCTCTCCTATCCTGGAGCCTTAACTGGATGATCTGCAGTTTAGAATGCTTGGCATGTTGCAGTATGTGTCCCAATCTCACATGGTTCAAATCACTAGCAGCTAACCCACCTTTCCGGTAAGCTTTCTGCAGAGCTCTTTCTAGGCAAGTAACATATGGAGACAAACTTTCCCCCTTCCATTGTTTGGTACCTTGGAGTTTCCACATCAAAGTCTCCCCTGACTCAATGCTCCCAAAATTGCCTTCAAGTACAGATAGGCACTTCTGAGGAGATGCATCAGGGTTCGTGGACCTCAAAAATGTAACGGCTTCAAGGGCAGGGCCCCTCAAACTTTCTAGGATTCTTTTCCACTTCTCAGCCTCCACGCACTGCCACTCGGGTACCAAGGGGGCAACACAGTCGATCCAGGTCTGGGGGGTGGGGAAGTGCCTGAGAAGATTCTCAGCCTTTGGTAGGAGTCATGACTAATGGCGTGTACAGATGTAAGGGCCAGCACTGGCATGGGCACAGAAGGCAGGGCAGTAACAGTTGCTGGAGTGGGACGGGGTGTTGGGGAAAGAACACCCCCCCGGTGGCAGGAACAATTTCTTAAAGTCCTCTACGCTTTTCCCTTCCTCCAGCAACAATTTAGCAAATTTCTCTTCAAAAGTCTCAGATAATGGTGAGAGCTCATCCTCCCCAGGGTCTTTATTGTCTTTTGTTATCACTCTCCAGGCGGCTGGGACCCCTTCTCAGGCAACAGTCTGTGGCACTTTAGAGCTGTCCATGAGGTCACTACACTCTACCAAGGCTATGAAATTCTGGGCAATCAAATCAGCCTGTCGACCCACCACCAGAGGGTTTTTAAACATTCAACTTTGGAGTGCACTCTCTCTACAGTGTCCTTACTGGTACCCAAGGGAATATCCAGTATAAGCATAGCATTTTGGGGGTCAATCTCCTGCTCAGTACACCACCCCACCAACTGGTATACAGCCATTTCTACTGGAGTAGTCATTACTCTTTAACAATAATTCATAATTTATGGCCACGAGAAGGCACAAAATCCCAGCAGTGAGCCTCCAAGATGTAACCCCTAGGTGGAGCTATCCCACGGGCTACTACCCCTGTCTGCTTGGCTAGTAGCAGGTTAAGGGGCCCAGGTTCTGCAATGGGTGCCTCCACCCGGAGGTCAGGGTTGGTAGTGGACAAACTAACCTGGTCACAGTCCTCCTGGACACTGTAACCCCCTCTTTCCCTTCTAGTGGCCTTAGCAATGTACGATAATCACTTTCACAGTACCCGATGCTCACCATACAGGTACCCACACTGTTTGCTCTTACCACCAGGGCTGGTTCCTCTGGCTCGACCCTGCGGACCCCCTGTAAAACAAGGTTATGCACAGAAAATAGCAACAGTACAGTACTCTTGGCACAAACTGGAACCACAGTCAGGTTAATTGCAGTAAAAATCAGATCTGATCTATTCAGGGGACTTGAACAAGGAAGGGGCGTAATCAGGTTGATTGGTTTAAAGGCTATATTAATCAAACAGTGATGCATGCGCTTTAAGTCCCCACACAGTCACACCTCTGGGTACTCAGATAGGGAGATGGTGGGTTAGCCAGGAACGTTGCTGCTGGTTGGGGCCCTGTGATGGAAGAAAGCAACATGCACAACACACACTATTTGTAATCCGGAGCCGGAGGGCTCAGTTTGTGAAAGAAAAAGCAACCAGATTTAGATTTAGCTGTTGTTGCAGGGAGCTACCCTGATGTTTACTCATGATACCCAATACTGGACACAGGCAGGATGAAATCGAGACTGCAGGTTGTTGAGCTGGAGTGCCCAGAGAAGCAGGGCCCACACGAATCACCGAGGCGTTGTTCCCATTCAAGTGTTGAGCAGTGACCTGATCCCTAGACAGGTCTCTCATTGATGGCTTTCTCTGTGCAGCAGGTAGTCGGGCTGGGCCAGTGTGGCGAGGCCCAGGCCCAATGGAGTTGATTTTGGATTCAGTCCATGGGGCTGGATGCAGCTTCCAGCAAGCAGAATACAGTTCAAACCACAGCGGGGAACTAAATTGCGACCCACTAGCAGCACACAGCACATTTACACATAAGGAAATTCTAATGCAACTTCCAGCAAGCAGAACACAATTCAAACCACAGTGGGGAACCAAATCACGACCCACTATATGCCCACAACACAGTCACATGTAAGAAAATGCCACTGTACCGGGCAAAAGGCTCTCCGGTCACAATTACAGAGTCTCTGCACAATCCGGGAGTTCAGAGGTGGCTGGAAATCCTCACAGGCCGATCACATTCAGCAAATCTTCGGTCTTCTTCAGGTTAAAACCTGGTCACAGTCCAGTGACTTAAATCATTCTCACAACTCGGATTCAGTCCAAATAAACTCTATGTTCCCTCTCAGGGATAGCAGGCAGACATGCAGGCCAAACTCAGGCCTTTCCACAGTTCTCCCACACAAATCCATGCCGGGGCTGCTGCTTGAATCATTCAAGTTGTTATCTCTTCACTTCCCAACTCAGAACTGAAACTAGCTGCAAGCAGCTTGGGAATTTCCCCAAGATCCAAAAGGTTCAGTTGGCTGATTTGACGAGGGCTCCCTCTGCAGGTTATTTTAGGTGCCAAAATGCAAAAACTACAATTCCTACAAGTTTTGACCCCACCAAGCCCCTGTAGGCAGGCTCCATTTTAGAGTTCCAAATGTACTGATTGGTTCATTTCAGCAGTCCAGGACCAAGATGATGGAAACAAATAGAACTGTCCATGCTGCAAAGAAGGCAGGTCAGAAAAAACTGCAATATTATTACAACTCTAACAAATGATCAGCAAACAAGCACATCTTCTAACAGAGCTCCCTTTTAGATTAATTATGACTGCAATCCAGGCAGCTCTTAAAGAGACAGTACACAAAGGCAATATAGGCACTCTCTGGCAATCACATTTAAACTGCAAAAATGCAGGACACCAGCCTAGCAGTGAGCATTTAGACAAGCTCAAAGAAGACTTTTTGGGAACCCCCATTTGTAGTGGGGTTACAAGTGCAGCAACCCACCCCAGGCTGTGCAGTTATTAAGGATTAAGCAACACCCTGGGTGCTGTTATGGCACTCACCATGTGGCCTCATGCCTCTCAAAGCACCCAGGGTGTTGATTAATCCCCAATAACTGCACACACTGTCATGGGTTAGTGCTTAGTTATACAATGGCAAGAAAAATGTCTCCGCTCTGATTGGTCAGTGCCCTCCTTCAACAGTGATGTTATCTGACTATAACATCACTGTATGATGGTCCAGCAGCAAGATGACCTCAATATCCAAAAACAATCACTGCACCCCTTTATCTCTATTCTCGCCACTATCATGGTCTTCTCATGCCCCCCGTGTCCAGTGTTCACTCCACAACCTGCCTGGCTTGCCATTACCGACAGCCACACACTGTCAACAACCTCCTACCCCCCAATATTCCCCAAACAGCAAAACTTTAAAATGTATTAAAAAGAATTATCGGAAAGGCATTTCCATCCCTGTAGCAAGAGCACTTTAAAACTGCCATGCTTGTTGTTCACCAGATAGACCACTGAGTTACTCAAACAAACGTCCATGCTGCTTACAGCCAAAAAGCCCAAATTAAATCAATAAAAGCACAGCAAGTTAAAATTTTTTGGCAGTGCCACAGTACAGAAACAGAATGTTTCGACAGATACCTGTGGTCGCTTCCCAAGTAATGTTCGAAATATCAGAAGTATTTTATTTTATTTATTGCTTATTCGGAAAGTACCTTTGAGTCAAAGACTCATTTACAAAGGCTCCACGTCACATTTAGCAGGATCGTGGTTCTCAAACTGCTCTAAATACAGTGGCTAGGGCTTCAGGAAACCACCTGTAGAAATGTAAAGGGAAAACAATGCCACCAAAAAATAAAATCTCTGAGCAATACCGCTTGCTGTCATTGTGTGTATATGGGGGGCTGAGAATAAGACACTTCCTGCTGCACATTGGAAGACAGAGCCCCACAGCACAACAGAATTCACCAGCTTCATCTACTGGCCAAAAGAGTGGAAAATATTTATTTATTTTTTTTTTATATGTATACCTACCCCAGTAAAAAATTAACTAAAATAGCTTATTTTACGCAATTTTTAATATTTTTCTTTCTTTCTTTCTATACAAACAAGTCATTGTATAATAGCAATAATGCACTTCAGGGTGTGTGTCGTGCTGGGATAACATCACTTCTTGGGTATCAGACGCACTTGGACTGCGGCCACATGCACAACCACCTGAAGCGTGACATTATCCCAGCATGACACACCCCTTGCTGTGCAGTATTGCTTAAATAATGGAATGGAAACCAGTGTTTGAAGCACAGCTTCTACAAATAATACAGGCTTGCAGTTTAAAGACCATTATCCTTTAAAGCTCATATGTTCTAGATCACATTTTCTGTATTAATTACCAAACTACATTTGCATAGGCCCTTACACTTTGGCTGCATTTAATATTCTATCATTGATACTGTAATCTTTGCCACAGCAATAGATTGTGATGTCTCAAGCAAGAAATTTGTGACTTCAGGTGTAGACAAGCAGCACAGAAAAGAACACCATTTTCATGCAAATTTCCTTTGTGATGAAGAGCAGAGAAATACAGAACGTAGAAACTGAATTGTGTCGAAATTTTTCCATCAATTTCCCCTAAGGCTTTAGTAGCTGTTTAAGGGGTATACAAGTAAAGAAAAAGTGAATAGTAACAAAAAATGTCAAGTTTCTTCATCTTTGTTCTTTATTTCCCTTATCAAGTGATTTTGTCAAGGTCTTGTCACTTACCGGTGAAAATATCCTTCTGTGTTTCTGCATCAAATGATTTGTGAGTCCTTTTAATATGACTGCTCATCAGTCGGTTTTCACTATGCAGATAGGAAGTGTCCACGTTAGTCTGCAAAAGTGAAAGAACACAAACCATTGAATTTTGTTGTACTTGAACTTTGCAAGCTAAAATGCATCTGCACAGTACAAGCTGTTACAAAACCCTTTGACCAAATAAACAAAAGAAACAAATGTATTTGTACAAAAAGCTTCTTCCCACACAACTGTGCAGAAGGTAGACAGAGGAATATGGAACTTGACCGGTGCTTATAAAGTGGATAAGAAAAATGAAGTGCTAAGATTGTCCGAGACTGTCACATAACTGTGTGTTGCTGTTGTTGAACAAGCCTTTGTATTGCTAATGCAATTCTAAGATAACCCTTCCAAGTGGTAATTTTGTACTGAAGTTTTTTTTTTTTTTTACATTGCTTTACTATTGTGGACTCTGTATACTATTGTGGGCTCACCATAATCAAACCTGGTTTCTTCCCTCACTGGCTGAAATACAGATGTGGCATGCTGATAAATCCTAGCATGGACGAAACACATGGCTGGGTCTGCTGTTTTTAACCTTACAGATTGTTTCTGTGAGGCCTTTTGACATCATTCAGATCTGCTTAATGCCGAGCCAGCCTTAGTATTTTATAATGATTTGCATATTTATTTATTTTATTTATTTAAGAGATTTACCAGGAAGGCATGCTGAGCAGAGTACTGCTCAATTCCAGATGCGCCCTTGGGGTAGAGGGGTTACAGCAAAAACAAGAGCATACATTGGCAGAGTACAGGCAGTAGGTGAGACAGTTCAGTACAGTTACAGGTACAGTTATAGATACTTAATCACTAAAATGTGTTACCAGACATGTGAGGAGCAGAACTACAAGTTAGAAACAGAACATGTTGCTGCACAACTGGGAGGATTATGGAGACGAGGGGGAGGACAAAGGGGGAGGTTACAGTTGCAGTTGGTAGCGAAGTGCAGTCTGAGAAGAGCATTCAGTTGAGGAGTGCTTGAGGAATGTCTGATGTCAGCTGACAGGGAGTTCCATAGTTTGGGCAACCTGAAGCTGAAAGCAGCCTGGCCTGACCGGGTGGATCTGTGGGGGATATGTAGGAGCCGAGCATCGATATTTCGAAGAGCATAAGTAGGAGGAGTGAGGGTGGCTAAGGAGGAAGACAGGGAGGGAGGGTATGTGACCAGAACTTGACAGAGGTTTTAGCTAGTGGAGCAGTCTTCTATTATGAAGAGACAGGAGGTCCAGGGATTGGTAGAGGACACAGTGGTGGGTATTGGGAGGGAGGTTTAACGAGAAGCGGCCAAAAGAGTTAAAAAGGGGATCCAGCCTAGCTAGGGAAGTTTGGGGTGCGATACGGTAGACGACATCCCCGTAATCAATAATAGATAGGATCATTTTTTGCACTATTGCTTGTCTAGTGCGTAGAGGGATGCAATTTTTATTCCAGTAGAGGGCTCCCAACATAGGGTGCAATTATATGTGTAGTGCATCGATATGCACTGAAAAGTCAAGATGCTGGTCTAGCCAGACCCCAAGATAACGACAGGCGGTGCAGGCCTCTAGTGGGGAGCTATTCAAAGTAGAACGAGAGGTGCAGGGCCGTGCTATTTTGGACCGGGGAGCCAAGGCTAGGGAGACTTTGTTTTAGGGTTTAGGTGGTAGCTGGTTTAAGGTGAACCAACGTTGATGGAATCGGAAATCCTGCTGTAGGCAGGCTGTCACAGCACTCAGAGGATGGGCCAGAGGCGAACAGCACCGTGTCGCCAGCATACATGTGGATAGATGTTTGTAGGCAGGCTGCAGGCAGGTCATTAAGAAAGATAGAGAACAGCAGCGGCCAGTACAGACCCTTGGGGACACCACTGGTGACAGGGAGTGAGGTGGATCTGGCCGAGCCAATGCGGACTGATTGGGACCTGTCAGCCAGGTAAGAGTGAACCAGTCAATCATGCTTTTGACAGTCCTGCTTGGGTAGTTTAGCCAGCAGCAAGGGATGGGAGACTGTGTCGAAAGCCTCGCCAGGTCAATGAAAATGGCAGCTGTTAATTCCCTTTGTCCATTCCCATGAGGACTGCATTAGTAAGACGAAGAAGGGAGGTGGTGGTGGAGTGATTTTTCCTGAAACCGGCCTGGAAAGGGGTTAAAAAGGATATAGTATCGAGATAATGATAGAGCTGAGAGAGAACGAGTCGCTCTTGAATCTTTGCTAGGACAGGGAGCAGGGATATAGGACGGTAGTTGGATGGAGAGGAGAGGTCCCCTCCTTTAGGTAGTGGAACAACAGTGGCTTGTTTCCATAAGTTGGGGACAGCCCCGAGTTTAAAAGACAAGTTAAAGAGCAGAGCTAGTGGGTATGCTATGGCAGGTGCAGAGAGCAGAAGCATCTTGGAATCGAGGCCCGATGGACATTTTCCCTTTGATGGGTCTACGCCTGCAGTATTTTTAGTACCTGGCTAGATGAGACTGGACGGAGACAGAAGGTGGCGGGTAGGTACAGAGGGGGGAGGACGAGGGATAGGGATGGGAGGAGCGGAAGGAAGAAGACAAGGAGGAAAAGTAGGAGTTAAACCTGGAGGCAACCAAGCTAGGATCAGTAATGGAATTTACTCAGAATGTTTAGAGGGAGTAGGGGTTGGGCAAGTGGGAGAGGAGGGATTTAATAGACTTCCAGAAATGAGCGGGGTGGGAAGTTGTTGTTGAATGCAGTTTTAAAGTAATTTGATTTAGCCTGTCGATGTGTCTTGTACAGGTGTTTCTTAATGACCGTAGTGTAGCTGAGCTGTTTGATCACCTGTAGCCTTAAAAAGATTTCAGGCAACGGGTCTCTGGTATGAAGGAGTTCCATGAGGGTAGTAGTTACCCATGGTAAGTGGAACTCTTACCTGGGATCTTCTTAGGGTGCATGTCGTCCCAGATGGCGAGAATTTACAGAGAAAAGTTTAGGGCATCATCGGTAGAGGTGGCCCTAGGGATGAGACCAATCAATACTAGAGGTCATTTAGGAGAGCAGTCAGGTTAAGAGACTTATAGGCTCTGTTTTGTGAAGCACACGGGGTGGGGGGGCCATGGGGCGGAAGATTTTTCTCACGATAAAAATCATATGGTGATCACTAAGGGAGTCAGGCAGTAGGCCAGCTTTACAGATCCGATGGGGGTGGGTAGTTAAAGCCCAATCCAGGAGTGTGTGCTTGTTTGATTTAAGGTTTAGGCAAGTGGGTTCCACTATTTGCTGGGACAAGTTTAGGGCATTTACTTGTTGACGCGATTTGGAGGCTGCACTGCCTAGCCAGTTCAGGTTGAAATCACCAAGGATATGAAGTTCCCCGCCCTCCGTGTGTGACCTCAGGTTGCCAAGATGGTCAATAATGCAACCCAGAGGAGTACCAGGTGGACAGTAAGACCCAGCGATATAAATTGGAATGGAGTGAGGCAGAGGGATTTTGATTAGAAGGGAGTCAACAGAAGGAATAGGGGCAGGCAGGGGGATTCTAGAGAACTGGAGATTGGAGGAGATATACATGACTGTGCTGCATATGCTTCCCATGATGCTTTGCATTAGTTTTGTACATGTAATTTAGTTTTTTGTCACTATAGCTCTATGCAGTCACTCCATTACAAAACCTCATCACACATGTCATGTCAATACACCAGTGCACAGTTTTAAAAACTTGGCGGACATTTTGTTCCCTACATCAGTCTTGATAACTAATTAACTTTACAATAATGGTGACCACCCCTGAATTCAATAAATAAAACTGCCTTGCAAGACATTTCCGCTACCTACAGTGCTAGTTCAGTCCAGCTTTGTAAACTTTGGTACTACCAAGAAGATTTTGCAACTTATACTGACTGGTCTTTCCTGCCCGCACAGCTCTCTCTCTCATCTACACCGCAGCTCTGCAACTGTGCAATTCTTTATCGCAACTCACACAAAATACCAGAATTATCATACTGATTGTAAAAAAATGTATAGCAAAGCTGGCAACTGCCAATTCAGTCACACAGCAGCCCCGTGGGAATTAAAGTATTCCTGATGGCAAATAAAAGAAAACGGAGGCTCTGGACCACTACAAAAATCATGGGCAAAGCCGTTAGGAGTCAGGAACAATGACTTTATAAAATAAAAACATTTACTGCAGAACCAGTTCAAAGCCTAAACTTTCACGTACAAACTAGATGAACATCCAGTCATTTGGGGGGGGGGCGTGTAGGCAGAACAACTGTTTTGCTAGAATTATACAAATATTCCTGTTTTACACAAAAGTCGACCTGGTGGCTGTAACTGAAACCTGTGCCACAGACAACAACGATTGGTACCTTATAATTCCAAGCTTTGTGCTGTTTAAGAGGGACAGACAGGAGGGGGGAGGGGTTACCCTCTATGTGAGGGAGGGCATTGAAGCAGCTGAAAATATAAGCGCCAAGACTTGAGATGGGGTGGGGCATATAGTCACTTTGGGCTCACCTAACCACCACAGTGAAAAGGAAACTGTGCATGGGGGTGATATACAGACCCCCGGCGCAGGGAGAGGAGAAGGATGGGCAATTAGCTGAGGAGATACAAAAGATGGCAGGTAAGGGTGACATAGCGGTGGACAGGGAACTGAACCTACTGGATTTGGACTGGGAGGTTCCAGTAGCCAAGAGCTCGATAAGTTAGGCTCTACTGGATACAATCCAAGACTGCCTGCTGTCCCAACTAGTGAAGGAAACCCACCAGGGGAGAGGCCATCCTGGATGTGATCCTCACAAAATCAGAAGTGATTAGATCAGTCAAGGTAGGAGAACCCTTGGCAAATAGTGACCACAATTCTGTCTGGTTTGAAATAGCCACAGGTGATACAAAAACCTCCTTAAAGACAGAGGTGCTATGCTTTATGAGGGCAGATTTTGGCAAATTAAGGCAATTCGTGAGAGAAAGGTTAACGAATATCAGGGACAAGTTAAAGGTGGAGGAAATATGGGAAGGAATTAGGTATTAGGGAAGCAGTCTTCGAGGCAACCTGGCTCTGTTACAGGACTGTAACAAAGAAAAACTGGTATAAAACACCCATGTGGTTCTCCCTTTCAGTAAGGGAGGTAATCAGGGCCAAAAGGAATGCATATAAATTGTTCAGGCAGCAAAAGGGGAACAGGGAATGGGAGGATTACTTTCAGAAAAGCAGGGAGGCCAAGAGAATAATTAGGGATGCCAAGGCAGCAAAGGAGCTGCAGATTGCATGTGGGGTTAAATCAGGGGAAATAATTTCTTCCGCTACAGCAGTGAGAAAAGGAAAGGGGAGGGGTTGTAAGGTTAAAAGTTAAGGATGCGGTGACTGAGGACAACGGGCAAAAAGCAGAGGCCCTAAATGAATACTTCTGCTCACTATTCACTAGGGAGGAACAGGGCCCTCTGCCAGACAGTGGTATCAGGGCCGCAGCCAGGGGAATCCTGAGAATGTGCATCCAGGAGTTCACTACTGACAGGGTCAGGAAGGGCCTTTCAGACATCGGACTCGACAAGGCCCAAGGCCCTGATGGTCTGCATTCCAGGGTACTGAGGGAGCTGGCAGAGGAGCTAGCAGCCCCTCTCGCGCACCTATTCAATAAGTCACTTAAGTCCAGGATTGTACCAAGTGACCAGAGGGTGGCTAATGTACTGACACTCCATAAGAGTGACGATAAGGAGGAGACAAGTAATTATAGGCCAGTCAGCCTCATATCAATAGTAGACAAGCTGAGGAAGACTTTTTTGAACAAGATCTGGTAGAATACCTTGAAGTTAATCACCTCCAAAACAATAAACAGCACAGGTTCATGTCAGGCAGGTCATATCAAATGAACCTTATTACTTTCTTTGACCACATGACCAGGGAGTTGGATAGAGGCCATGCAGTGGACCTGGTTTACTTTGACTTCAGTAAGGCATTTGACACAGTTCTGCACAGGCACTTCTTAAAAAAGTTGAAGGACCTGAGAGCAGCAGAGCAAATAGTCAGGTGGGTGCGAAATTGGCTGGAAGACAGGAAACAGAGGGAAGTAGTAAATGGGATCTACTGAAAGATCTACCGAAAGACATGTCACTAGTAGGGTGCCTCAGGGGTCAGTCCTAGGGCCGATTCTTTTCAATATATTCATCAGTGACATTGGCAAGAGTATAAACGGCAACATCCCCCTGTTTGCCGATGACACAAAACATAGAGGCAGGTGGAAGACTAGGTTTGCTGGCCAAGGCACTTAGCTTCACCTGAACTCTTTCCTTCTAGGTTGCTTGAAAGGACAGAGCAAAGAACCTTACTAGAGCAAGGGAAAGGATTAAGTCTTCTTTTGGCTAGGCAGAGTTATTGTGTGTTGTTATTTTTATTTTGTATTCACAGGGATTGTTACTGTATGTTGCTAACATTTGTTTTTTTTTTCTCTGATTCAAACTGTTGTTGCTGAGTATACCTTCTGCTGCATTACAAGGTGTGCCTACAGGTGTGTGCTAAAAGATTACTGCAGTAGTCTTCTGATTCAAATTGTCTTTTGCAAAGTATATCTTCTGTTACTGCTTAATTTTTCTCTGTAGCAAAGTGTTTCTTACAGGGTATATCTTCTGTGAAATTATTACAGGTGGTGCTTTACAGGTTTTACAGTTTTATCTATCATTAGGATAAGCTTTCAGGATTACTGCATTTGTTGCTGATTGTTTCTGCTCTTACCTCCTTGTTTCTTTTGTCCATGGTTGTTCTTTTTCGGCAGGGGAAGGGCCCAGCCACCCAACCCCAACCACCCCATAATACACTCCTTTTATAGGGTAGCACAGTCGTGACATTTCCTGTGGCAAAGCAGGAAGGGCAGATCAGTGGGGTATCCACACGGTGACTTCATTTACAGGGGCACTAGTAATTTAACTTGTTATAACAAACAAAACACAATCCGACTTCTGCTTTCATTTTCCTCCTTCTAATTACTCTGACCAGGTTATAAACCCAGCAGCTTATCTGGAATGGATATTAACTGCAGCTACTGCAGAACACTTTTCAGAAGGGCAGTTTTACAGGATTTAGGACACTGTCTTACATGCTGGGCCATTGGAGATCTCTGGGCTCAGCTCCAGGCAGCATGGGCAGAGATTGCATGCCACAAATTTCATATTCAAGAGGAAATATATTACAAGAACCACCCGCCATTTCCCCCAACATCCAACAGAAGCACCTCGACCGCAGAGGGTAGTTGGTCTGGGAGGTTGGCAGGTGGTTAGGAGGGGCAAATCGGGTGCCCCATCACTCAGTGTTGTCCAACATATTACCTCCCCAAACCATGTAAAAACTACAAACCGGTATCTGCCTCTATCTCTGAAACCAAACAAAGGGGCAGAGGACAAGAAACACAAAAGGGAGGAGCACTAAAGATGTATATAAAGCAAAACATAAATCAGCACACTCGTGTAAAGTGCAAAAGCATGGAGCCCGCGGCTACTACATCCCCGGCGCTTTGGGTCTTCTCATGAACCTTTCTCAAGGGGCAGAGGACACTGCAGCACAAGAGCTAGCACAGCAAAACTCACCCAAAACAGGAACCAAAACAAAAAAAGCAAAAAGGAAATCCAAAAAACCTCTGATCATAGGAGACTCCATGATTCGGGGAGTTGATACCTATCTCCATCCGGGGTAATGGTCAGATGTCTCCCAGGTACATCAGCATGGAGAGACACTGACCACATTGATAAAATTGTTCAGGAAGCAGGAGAAAACACTGACGTCCTGGTACACATAGGGACTAATGATCTCATCAGACGGTCGATTGTGGAGACCAAGGAACACCTGACCAGGCTGGGTGACAAATTATCATCCATTTCGTCCGGCATCTCCTTCTCTGAGATCCTGCCAGTCTGGGAGAGGGGGACAGATGGATGGAAGGTCGGAGATAGGGGAGCTAAACATGTGGCTCAAGGGCTGGTGCCAGGAAAAAGGACATAGATTTGCAGAGAACTGGCAACAGTTTTGGGAGCGAAAGTTCTTTAAATTTGATGGACTGCATCTGACTAAGGAGGGAGTCAGTGCATTGGGGCAGAAGTTTGACATCTTTGAAGAATATTTAAACTAGCAAATGGGGAGAGGGGTGCAGCACCCCATACGCTGAATGGGAAGAACACCCCTCCACCCTCAGCTAGTGGTCAAACAGGAGTTCAGCATGTTTGTAGTTCATTTGCATCACCAGGTGAGGAAAAGGTCAGCTCACATGTGTGACGCACAGGGAAACTACAGACCTCTCACTAACAACTAGCACACGAAATCTGGCCAATGGAAAATCATGTATACAAATGCTCACAGTCTGGGAAACAAGATCCCAGACCTGCAGGCAATAATGACAGAGGCTAAACTGGACATAGTAGCATTTAGTGAGACGTGGTTTACCAGTAACCACACTTGGGAGACTTCAGTACCTGGCTATGTACTTTTCAGAAGAGACCGAGGTGCAAAAAGGGGGGTGGAGTGGCCCTGCATGTCAATGAAACTATCAAAGCTACAGAAATTCAGAATACACATAAGGAGCCAGAAGAACTGTGGGTCACCCTGGAAACAGGAAATGGGACAGCCATAAGAACTGGGGTTATCTACAGGCTACCAGACCAGGGGGAGGACATAGACACATTACTGTTAGAAGATATACAAAACATGACAGCTAAAGGGGAAGTTCTGATAATGGGAGACTTCAACATGCCAGATTGATCAATACGAGCAGGAACATCTGCCAGAACTAGACACATAGTGGATTCCCTGCAGGGGAAGGGCCTCAAACAACTGGTACAACAACCCACAAGAGACAGGGCAATCCTAGATATAGTGCTGGTTAACAAGGAAATGATCACAGATCTCCAGGTAGAAGGTCACCTGGGGGTCAGTGACCATCACATGGTATGGTTCAATTTGGCCACCATAACCCATTCCAAGGCAAAAATATGGGACTTCAGAGGAGCTGACTTTGATAAGATGGCCAACAGAGTTAAGCTAGCCCTGGCAAAAAAAAATACAGGTGACGGGCTACAGGCAAAGTGGGCAGTCATTAAGGATGCAATACTTGAAGCAACATCTCATTGTGTTAGAGAGAAAAGGAAGTGCAAAAGAAGAAGGAAACCGCTTTGGTTCTCAAAAACAGTAGCTGAAAAGGTCAGAGCCAAAAGGCTGGCCTTAAGGAAATATAAGGGAACACAGCGGGATGAAGATAGGGAGGCATACCAAACTTCCCTAAGGGAAGCAAGGAAGGCAGTAAGGCAGGCAAAGGCCCAAACTGAGGAAACACTAGCATAAACAGTAAAAGAAGGTGATAAGACTTTATATAGATACATTAGTGAAAGGAGAAAGTCCAGAGTGGGTATTGCTAAGATCAAAGGAGATAAGGGGGCATGTGAGGAGGAGGACCATGTAAAAGCATCTATCCTAAATAGATACTTCTGCTCAGTATTTACTGAGGATAAGATAGGGCATGGCCCACAGCTCAGCACTATGGACACAGGGGGAGGGAGGTGAGCACTAGTCCCTTCACAAAAGAAAGGGTCCTACAAGAGCTCGATAAGCTCAGGGTGGACAAGGCAATGGGACCTGATGGCATACATCCCAGGGTACTAAAGGGGCTAAGGGTGGAACTAGCAGAGCCATTATCAGAACTATTTAGTGAGTCTCTGAGCACAGGAGAGGTCCCAGAAGACTGGAGAAGGGTTCATGTGATCCTGCTCCACAAGAGTAGTAGCAGGAAGGAGGCAGGGAACTACAGACCAGTCAGTCTTACCTCAGTAGTGAGCAACATTATGGAGGCACTCCTTAAGGAAAGGATAGTGCAACATCTGGAATCCATAGGAGCACAGGATCCAAGACAGCATGGGTTTACAAAAGGAAGGTCCTGTCAAACTAATCTCATAGATTTCTTTGACTGGGTAACCAGAGTGGTGGACCAAGGGGGAGCAGTTGATGTTGCCTACCTTCAGCAAAGCTTTTGATACTGTTCCACATAGAAGATTGATTAAAAAGCTGGGTAGGCTCAGGGTGGGTCAGACGTTGGTCAACTGGGTGGCAAACTGGTTGGCGAGCAGAAAACAGAAAGTGGTGGTAAATGGTATACAGTCAAAAGAGATGCAAGTCACAAGTAGGGTACCCCAGGGATCAGTCCTGGGGCCAGTCCCCGTCAATATCTTCATCAGTGACATTGCAGATGGACTGGAGGGTAAGGTTTGTCTGTTTGCAGATGACACCAAGATCTGCAACTGAATAAATGATCCAGATGGGGTGGGCAGAATGAGAAGAGATCTGGATAAACTAGCAAAATGGTTGGAAGAGCGGCAGCTGGGGTTTAATGCAAAGAAGTGCAAGATCATGCACATTGGGAAGAGAAACCCTGAAGCCACCTATAGGCTGGGAGGGGAGTTGCTGGCAGTCACAAGGGAAGAAACAGACTTGGGCATCATCATCACTGATGACCTGAAATCATCCAAGCAGACCACTAAAGCAGTAGATAAGGCTAGGGGGATGTTAGGGTGTATTAGTAGGGGTATCACAAGTTGGAAGAGGAAGGTAATACTCCCTCTTTACAAGACTCTGGTTAGGCCCCATCTGGAGTACTGTGTGCAGTACTGGAGGCCACACCTTCACAAGAAAATTAACTAAATTGAGGCAGTCCAGAGAAGGGCAACCAAAATGGTGCAAGGACTGCATCAGAAAACATATGAGGACAGATTAACGGAGCTCAATATGTATACCCTAGAGCAAAGGAGGGAGAGAGGTGATATGATCGAAACATTCAAACACCTTAAGGGCATTAACAAGGTGAAAAAGTCTAACATGTTTTAATATAAGAAAAATACCAGGACAAGAGGACACAGCATGAGATTAGAGGGAGGCTGATTAAGGGGTAATGCGAGGAAGTTATTTTTCACAGAAATGGTGGTGGATGCATGGGCGGCCTACCCCAGGAAGTGGTGGATATGAATACAGTGCAGGGCTTCAAACAGGCATGGCATAGGCATAAGGAAGCAATACAGATGAGTATGAATAGATAGGCCACTGACAGAACAAAGGCCAATGGAACGTTTATAAGGTAGAAAAATAAATGGTCAGACTGGATGAGCCTTGCAGTCCTTATCTGCCATCAGCTTCTATGTTTCTATGTAGGTGGACAGCATGGAGGGAGTTAGAAAGCTATAGAAGGACCTCAAAAAGTTGGAAAGGTGGACACACACATGTGGCAGTTATAATTCTATGCTAAGAAGTGCAAGGTGATGCACCTGGGTAGAGCTACCCTAAGACAGGATACTGGCTAAACGTGGTCAAACTTAGCTCCTTGGCAGAGGAACAGGATCTGGGGTCATCATTAGGGATGACCTCAAGCAGGAAAGTCAGTGTAATAAGACTTACAGCAAGGCTAGCAGGGTACTGGGATGTATTGGAAGAGGCACAGATAGCAGAGACAGGGAGGTGATGCTGTCCCTCTACCAGTGGCAGAGCTAGGGGGGAGCTGGGGGGGGTGGTCGCCCCTCCTGGCTGCCCCAGTGTAGTGGTGACCACCACCTTCTTTGTTCAATGTTTAGTGCCCATTGTGGAGCCCATGGTTGACTGAATGGCCCCCCTGGCTCCCAAATACTCCCAAACCAGGCTCCGCTACTGCCCCCTACCAGTTCTTGGTGAGACCTCACCTGGAGTACTGTGTCCAGTTTTGGAGGCCTCACCTTAGAAGGATATTGATATGTTGGGTGGTCCAGAGAAGGGCAACAGAGATGATACATAGCCTTCACAGAGTCACCTATGAAAAGAGGCTAAAAGCTTTGAACATGTGCTCATTGGAAACTAGGAGGGACGGGGGGATTAGTTAGAAACCTTCAGGTTCCTGAGAGGCATAAACAAAGTGCAGCACACAGTGCTTTTCACCAGGAACACCAGTTCTACAACACGGAAGCACAAGTGGAAATTAATAGGTGGGAAATTCAGGAGGGCCATCAGAAAGTATCACTTCTCGGAGAGGGTGGTGGAGCCATAGAATAGACTGCCACCCGAAGTGGTAGCTGCAAAGTCAGTGTCGAGTTTTAAGCGCATGTGGGACAAGGCTTGGGCACAATCACACAGCATTAGAGAAGGCTAGGCTGGACATCTTGGGGAACAGGACAGTAGGTCCTGGAAAACCATGTTTGGGCAGACTCGATGGACCACAGGTCCCCACCTGCCATCATTTTCTGTTTCTAACTAAACCCATCTCTGTAAAAAAAAAATTCACACACATTTTATTTAAATAATAATAATAAAAAAGGGATTTTCTAAGCACAACAACACATACTCCAGGGCATACATCGTAACCTTTTTTCAATGAAATGAGGGACATGGGCACTCAGAATGAGGGACACTGAACCGGAGAATGAGGGGCACATCCTCAAACATGGTGTAGAAGCTCAAAATACTGTGGAAACAATTGTCTTTACCTGTACAAAGTTCATTTTTGATTTAACATCTTAGAATGTCATACATTTCTGCTTTAAAGTCTAAATTTATAGCACATTCTCTGTATGGACAGCACTTTTTCCATGAAGGATGGATGAGGTACAGATCAATTCTGACAGGTGAAATGAGGGCAGTCCTTCATAATCGGGGGATGGTTGAGAGGTATGCTCCCGGGCACGCGTCAAGCTAAACTGACACACATTCTGAGTTGTTGAAGGTACAAGTCTCAGCCCAAAGCACTGGGGTTATACATCGATTAAGCAATAAGGCATGACAGGGAGTGCATTATGGTGGGATAATGCCCCACTTTGGGTGGGCTGAAGCATGGGGCAAAGCTGAGTGCATCCACAACCCACGGGATGTTAGCCACCATAATGCACTCCCTGGAGTACCTTACTGTGATTATGAAATGGGTCCTTTTTAGTAAGTTGGATGTATTTTTTAAACTACTTTCAGCCGGGCCATTGTGCTGGGATAACAGCCCAGCTGAAAGGACCTCTTGGCCAATCAGGAGCCAGCATTCTTTCTACCCCCTTTCATAATTTAGCTTGAAGCACATCCTGTCGCATGTTATTGCTTACTTATATCAAGTGTCCTGTGCTCATCTCTGACTACTGTTATGTATTTGAGTCTGCTGTACATAATATATGGCCATAACATGTGAACTTGAACATTTTGCAATTTACAGATAAGTAACTCAGAACTGTAATAACAATCTCTCAATTTTGTGAAAACTCTGCTGCTGTTGCTATGCCACCCAAGCTCTCTTGAAAACATGTTTCACCTACATGAAGCTATCCTGGTGTCCAAAATTAGAAAATTAAATAACATTAAAAATAATTTCAAGCACTTTGTTATACCCACTGGTGCACACAGCACTGTAATCAGCTGTGTCCGTCTTGCACATGGGGTGTGAAAAAAGTACTGCATATCGTATCTCTCAGTTTACACTGTGTTCTTTTTTTGTTCTGTTTAGTATGGTGGCTTTCTACACAGCAACATCTGAAAAACACTGAAAACAGAGTGAGCCCGTGGTTTCCTGCCTAAACTGCAATCATAGTAACGGTTTCTCCTCAAAATGTATATATGTACAGTATATACATAGACACTTACAAAATTGAAAAAAAATCCTGGTCTCTTATACAGTTCAGTCCACTAAAATGTCCTGGACACTTTATTGGAGTGAGTTCTTGTGGAAGTGTCAGAATAGATGCTTCTATACACCCTCAACACTGGCCAAAACATTTTCTCTGCACCTTTGTTACTGTTGGAGGCAATGTGGCAACTTATTTGCCACACACACTCATATCATTTGGACATGTCCACTCACAACTCCCTTTCTGACAGCAGACTGGAGATAGGATAACTCAGCTATCTGATTTTAGCAGCCCCCTGACACCAGAGCTGGTTCTTCTAACCATCCCTCCATAGGGCTACCATTATTCCACCCGCTCACTGCTCACTTTGTATATACTGGTGGCAAAAAAAAGACATCACCCCCCCAACTGTTGCTATGTGGCATGATATAGTTAATATGATATTTAGAATGGAACAGATCACGGCATCAGTGATGAATCAGGAATCACAGTTTGAACTTACAGTACATGGCGACGGTGGGTATTCTATATTTCCCTGGAGACTCCAGCTTTGTTCCATAGCTTTGGAGCATACACTGTTCTTTGACAGAACATTCTGGATTGGATGGGGGAGAGCAGCCTGGACCTCGTATTTTTTTTTTATCTTTTTTTTTTTTAATGGGTTTTCCCATAATAGAAATTGCTCAGTAACTGGTATTGAATAGATGGTATATTAAGTGTATATTGATTACTGGTTCTGATTAGAGATGAATCTTGTTGTCATTGATGCATTAAGTTAATGCCAATGTACATTGATACGTTATTATTTGTAACCTGGCATCTAATGAACAGTGTGAATCCAGCATGATGATTTGCCGAATCACACCCCGTGGTACACAATGAAGCAGGCATTAGTTCCCTAGTAATGCCCGCTTCACTGTGCGATACTAAAACTGTCCAGATTTAAATCACCAAGTGCGCATTTTAGCAACACTCTGAATACCTCCCACCCTGTGGCCATTGTAGAACTCGCCACAAGTCTCACATTAAAGTGAAATTCACATAGTTAAATATCTGGTTGTATCCTGAATTTCAAGTTGCTTAACTGCAACTCTAATTTCACGTTATGTACCCGAAGTGGGCATTTCGCATTTTGTACCTGAATTCCGCATTTGTACCAGACTTGTTTATATATTTCTACAGTGAAAAGGTAACCCAAAATTTGTATTTCTACATGATGAACCTAGTACTTTTTTCATTTTGTTAGCTGTAGCAGTGCTTTCCATAACCAGCATGTATGTAGGCTACAGTATGCAAATGATATATCCCAGCATTCCATGCACCTTGAAACTAACTTTTTTCAAGTGTTGTATCTCAATGAATCTTAACATTTACAAAATTTAAGGACACTTTCTAATGTTAGTGTGCATTAGTGTAGCAGATGGTTACATTTTTAGAAAATAAGTATTAGTCAGCAACCACAATATTAAACGACGTGGCTTTGTTCAAAACCACAGTTGCATAATAAAACAAATTTGAACAGCAAAACCCACAGTCTGAGTATTTCTTACACACATATATGTTTTCCTGTGAACGTTTCAAGTGCTTGCCAGGTAAGCACATTAATGCCCTCCAGAGTTGGGCTCTACTAAGGAATTAATGCCTGATTGGTGATAGGAGGCACGAGGCTGAACCCTTCCCCTGCCCCCCAACCAGGCATTAATTCCATAGTAGATTGCCTAGCACAGCCTTCCTCTGTCATGCATTAATGCTTACATGTTGGTGTTCTATATGACACTCCAATCAATAAATAAATATTTTTTTAAATCCTGGTCTCTAGTCTAGAGCCAGTCACATGACATTGAAAGCTTTTGAACTATTAACCAGTTACAAACTGAAACTGGTCAATAGTTCAGCAGACTGGGCAATAGTTTTCTGAACTACTGCCTAGTCAATCACCATTTACCATGCACCCCTCCCTCCTACTACTACAAAACTGGTGTCAGTTGCCTCCAGCTCCTATGTATGCTTCACACTCTCAGTTTCCACTGCCCCCATATCCCCCCTTCCTACTACTAAACATGTTTTTGTTGTTGTTGTTGTTTTAAAAAATGTAAGTGCTTCAAATCTTGTTGCCAACTCTAACCTGGAGCTAAATGAGAGAAACAGAGGCTTCAGCACATTTGGGACCATGGCGTGCCAGTGAAGGTTGCCATAGCAGTGTTCGCACTCCACTGTTCACGTGGCAGAATGCTTTTAAAGCCACTGAAGAAGGAAGCCGGCACATGTGAATAGTGTTCGTCAGCCCCATTTGCAAGTTCGTGTAGATGGAACAAACTACTTTGCTGGCTCCAGACCCAGAAAAAGGCATTCAGATGAGCAACTAAACAGCTCTTGCTCCCCGGCCCTGTTCAGCAACAAGAGCCTGTGTGATAACAACACAAAAAGTATCTTTCCTGCTCTCTGGCCCTGTTCTGTGTGGATGGGTGTGTTGTGGGGGGCAAAACAGGGCAACTGTCTTAACACTAAAAAAAGAAAGGTAAGACCTGCCACCACATGATGCTAAACAACTGAAATATCTTTCCTGCTCCCTGGCCCTGTTTGGCTTGCATGTTTAGGTGGAGAGAGTAAAACAAGACAGCTGTCTTGGCACTAAAAAAGAAAGCAAGACCTGTCAACCTACTGAAAGCTAAGAATTTACAGGCATGCAAAGAAACAATAGTTGCCAAACCAGGTTAGTCTTACATTTACTTTTTTTATGAGTACAAATTACCTAATGGTTAGGTCAGCAAGGGTGGTTACTTATTGGGGGGGGGCAATATTACTGATGTAAGGTTTTATGAAACAGATATAGATCATAGATCTTTTGGGCTATAGTGGGAAAATCCTGACCCCTAGGGATGAACTAATGCCTTCCAATAGTCATACTGCCTTTAGCCTTCGGCTTCAGGCAATACTGCATAACTATTGTCAGACAATAGTTAATCTCTCAGGGCCAATATTTTCCCACTACAGCCCCCAACTCTGGAGCACAAAGTGGACAAAATAAGGAAATGAAAAGTATTAGGGTTTGTTGTCTCAGGAGTCTTGGAAAATCAGTGGTGTGGTGTTCCTTGGGGTTGTTAACCCTAATGCCCACAGCCTCCTATCTAGTGGCGGCTCTACACCAGGACCCGCCAGGGCACGTGCCCCGGTAAAAAAATGCTGTGCCCCAGTTGGTGCCCCATATGGTGCAGAACCTCCCCCATAGTAACAATATAGCAGTGCCCTGGCTGCCATCTGTTGTGCCCCAGCTGTGCCCTGGTAACCATTTGTGGCTAGAGCCACTACTGCTCCTATCTGAAGTGTAAGGTACAACTCCAAGTCAGTGCCTCATACACATATACTCTTTGGAGGTAAGAGAAGTATCTCCTGCCATGTGTGACCAACAGAATCAGTCACAGCTTTCTTAACTCAGAGCCCTGCATGCCAGGAGTAAAACAAGAGATCATGACTGTATGCTCAGAGGAGAGGGTGAGTATTAGGGATGACAACTCCAAGGAGCACCACATCACTGATCTGTCAAGACTCCTGAGACTACATATCCTACTGTTTTTCATTTCCTTACTTTGTCCACTTTGCATTCTTCAACCCTAATGTCTGAATTAATAGTTTTTTGCAAGGAGTTTCTTTTCTTTTTGTGACAGTTGAATCATATCCTCACTTTCGAAGGTCCCTTTCAGATCTGCATGAACATATCCAGACATGCAGGGCTCCCTGGGCACCGCATCAAAGGAGAAGTCCATCTGTCTGCAGAAATGCAGGGCCCTCTGGGCCCAGTGATTTCATGCAGCTACAGATGCAGAGGCTCAGGGACTTCTGGGCAGTATGCCAAGAGAAGAATCCTCATCACTATATGGTAATTTTTGCCTGTGCAGCCAACACTGCACCATCCCTCCCCAGGCTGGGACTGGTGCCACATGGAACTGTGCCAAGGAAAGAGTCCGCCTGTCTGAAGTGCAGGGACAGATGCAGGCATGCAGGACCTCAAGACAAGAATCTGTGGGACTGTCCATGGGGCTAGAGAAGCCCAAGGAAATCTGGGCCTTATGCTTCCATGTGACTACAGATGCAGAAAAGCAGGGCAATCTGGGCCCTGTGCAAGGGAAGAGGCCATCTGGCTGCAGAAGTGCAGCATGCTCTGAGCCATGCACTTCCATGTAGCTATTGATGCAGACATGCAGGGCACTTTGGACCCTGTGCCAAGAGAAGAATCTTCTCTATATGGTTACTTGGTTTTTTTTCCACTAACATTCCTTTCAGTAACAGTATTTTCATTTTCACATCACAAAAGCAACATTGTTTATTAGTGAAAATTTCAGTGGAAAAACGTATGAAAGTGAAAATACTGTTACTGAAAAGCACATTAGTGGTGAAAAAACAAAACAAGTAACCATACAGTGAAGAGGATTCTTGTCTTGGAACAAGAACCAGAGGGCCCTGCCCATCTGCATCCGTAGCTGCATGGAAGCACAGGGCCCGGATTGACTCTTCCCATGGTGCAGGGACCAGATGGCCCTGCTTGTCTGCATCTGTAGTTGCATGGAACCACAGGGCCCATGGACAGCCCTATGGATAATTGTCTTTGGACCCTGCATGTCTGCATCCATAGTTGCACCACAGCCAGGTGGATTCTTCCCTAGGTGCAGGGCACAGGATCCCACTCAACTGCATCTTTAAAGACACAGAAGCGCAAGGCCCACGGATGGCCAGGTACACACTTTTTCAAGTTAGAAGTTTTTTGTAACATTATTTTCACTTTTGTATTTTCCATTACCAAATTTTTCACTTTTGCATGTTTCACTACCACCAGAGGTGGACATGTGGGGTCTAAGGGGCTGAAGCCCCCTCTCTCACCACCTGATCTCCACTATACAGTTGGGTATTGCAGCAGCAGAACAATCCAGCAATTCAGACTCCCGACATGATCTTAATTCCATGGTCATTCACCAGGACTGCCTCCAGTGTCTCTGTTTGCTGGGTGGTCTGGAAAGGTGACCAAGGAGCCATGCTTCCACCAGTTTTCCTCTACTGCTGCTCCAGTGGCTGGTATTGGAACTACTGAGTCTGGGACACTTGTTTTGCCTGGACTCAAATCACTGCTGCACACAACGGTCCGTTCCCAAAAAACTGTCCCCACGGGTGGGCCACTACCCCTGCCTGGAATCAGAGGACTGTGTTGGGGAGCCAGCCACTCACATCAGGGAACCACTGCTCCTACCCGACTGCTGCTGCACCATGCTGGACCCGCACTAGCGAGGAGCGACACTGGGGGAGCCACGGAACTAGAGGACTGTGTTGGGGACTGGAGCCAATGCTGCACCACTCACACCAGGGAGCCACTGCTCCCAGTCCCGCCAGACTGTTGCACCATGCCAAACTCGAACTAGTGGGGAGCGACACCGGGAGAACCACGGAGCCACCTGACCTCGGGTATGTGCTTTTTGATGTTACATCTGTACTGTGCCACTGCTCCCCATGTCCTCCACTTGCTGGCCAAGAACTCCCCAGTACACCACTCCTCAGGGCTCAGGCCCTTTTGTAAGGCAAGGGAAGTCTGAGGTAGCCGCCAGTGGATTGGGCCTTTTGGGAAGGAAGGAGTGAATTCTGACCTCAGCCGCCACCCCTTCCCCTGCCATCATGCCAAAGGCACAAAATTAAACAAATGCTGGGTTGGGGTTGGGGACATAGCAGGTGGGTTGGGGAACATAGCAGGTGGGGGGGTGGATGAGAAAACAAAGTTACATTTTTGGGTGTGGAGGAAGGGTCTCCATCTTTTTGTGTTGCCACCCAACTTTGGGGCGCTATACCAGGAATCCACCACTCTTTCTGTGAAAAAGTACTTCCTCATATCTCTCCTGAAAATGATTTTGGTGAAAAGTTTTCGTTCCACTCTGTCTTCCCAAAATCATTTTCAGGAGAGATATGAGGATTAGGTTTAGACCATACCTTACAAACAGGCAGGTCCTGCAAGTGGTTCACAACAATACAAGAAGTGTTTCCCCATCTATCAGCAATCTTGTGCTGCCTGGGCAATCCCAAATTTTTTAATCGCTCCATCTTCTGGTAACAAATCTTGCACCCTAACCTTTCTGTCAATTTAGTCCTTGTTGGTTCTGTTCCTTTTGGTAGCCACCTCTGTGGCCAACTGGCTTGCAGCGTTAAGATGATTCCTGAGCCACTGAACATATTGCAGGTAGGTCTCTAGGCAGGGGCCATCAGTAGAAACTCCAAACAGAAATCTATGGGTAGTCAAGCTTCCCTACTGAATATAAATATGAGGGTGCATGTATCAGAGAGCTCACTTATTTTCTCTACTTGAACTGCACACCATTACCTGCCTCTGTACTAGTATACTTTTGTATCTAATCTACTCCTCCCAATTTTTGTTACCCCCCACTATCCTCTATCTCCATCTCTCTGATTTACCACTCTATACTGTTTCCTCTTCCCTCAAGTCTGCTGCTAATATGGGGTTATTGATTTTTATTAAGTTGTTGTTTAATTTGTTTTGTGAAGGACAAGAACCTGTGGTGTTTTCATTTGTTTTTTGGTGGATGACAAGATCTGTTATTTATAATGTTCACTACATTTGTTGTCTGATGTATCTGCCTAATTGTAATACTACATTTTACTTGTTGGTAATTCTTTCATTGGTGTTGATCACTTTTTTGTTGTACTTGACGTAGAACCTTTGTAAACGAGCCAATGGCTCAAGGTATTTGCAATCCGAGATTTAATTAACAGTTCCTGAAATGGTTACTAGACTTATATTTGGAGTCTAAGGGGCCTTGCATCAACAGTGTTTTGTTAAACCTTTCTGGTTGAGGATCACCTTGAGGGTTATAAAGGGTGGTTCTGGATTTACATATCCCACACAGGGATAATAGTTCCTGAACAGTTCTGCTCTCGAAATCTTGACCTGAGTAGATCCTCTTTTTATTAGAATTTTGAATAAATACCTTTGAGCCAATTACTCTTTTTTTTTTTTTTTTTTTTTAACAAAGGTTCCATGTCAGTATACAAAGAATAGAAGCACAATGTTTGTAAGATTAGCAGGGAAGCAGTTGGAATACAAATTTCAGTACAGGGTATACATGATCTAAAAGCTACAGGTAATATAATTAACAGTTAGAACAACACAACCAAGAATGATGAGTCACAGCAAACAATATTTACATGAATTAAAGCTGCCAGAAAGGCACTGTCAAATGGAAAGGTGGAGTGGAAAAACTGAGTTGCTGCCAGTTGTGCCAAGTAGTGTAGGAAAGAGTGAAGAGAGAGTGGACATAGAGGGGTAACTTGGAGGTAGGTGGAAGGAGAGGTGGGTGGGAGGCAAGGATCGGGGAACTTGTGCAACAGTGGGTGGGGCAAGCAGAAAAGGGAGCGGAGGAAGGGAGTTGAAGAAGGGTAAGACAGGAAGGTGGTGGAATAATAAAGCTTTCTATAAGGACTCTGGAGACTGCCTTTTCATCCTTGGTTGCTTAAGCTTCTGTGTGTCTTGAGAAGTGATCTGTTAACACCAAGATATTGGCATTGTGGCAAGTGTCAGGCTCTAGAATTGGGAAATCAGTACATATAATTCCATTGGGACAGTGGTAGACAAAATGCTCATTATGAGTCATTAGAATGGCAGCCCTATTTGACAAGAATGGCAGCCCTATTTGACAATGTCTTGCGCTGCACACACCTAGTTAACAAACCCCGCCCAGTGCCCAGTAATTATAAGTAAAAAAAATATCAAGTACTTAGACCAGGCCACTTGGTCTAAGTACTTCATAGTCTGGTACTCATTTTAAGCCGTATCCATACACATTGGTAGTCATGGCATGGCCTAAAAATACCTCTTTTTTTTTTTTGTAATTGTGCATTTCTCTTGTCAAACATAAGGATGAGTGGCAACTTACTACTCATCATATTTTGCTAGAAAAAAGGCTGAGATTGCATCTCAGAGCATCAATCATCTGAAAATGTTCTGGGGGTCTAGACGGCCCCCAGACCCCCAGCCTATTGAGTTGGGTATGTCACAGTCTCAAGCCCCCTTACCTATGTACCCAAATGTTCACCACTGACTACCACATCACAAAAGTGATTCTCATGAAAGGGAAATATTCACTAGTGAAAATGTTCAAAAGTGACTTTCGAGTGATGAAAGCAATTTTTGTTCCTTGGTTTTCACTAACACAAAAATCCAGCTATCCTTATATATATATATGTTTTTTAACCGAGCATGCTCAGAAAACAGGACAGGTTTTGACTGATATTTCAAAAACTATGCAATTTTTAAACTTCATACTTGAGAAATTGTGTACCTTGGGTCAGACTCTATCAAACCTGTAAGTTTTAGGTTTCAAAAATTAAAACATTTGTGAGCTACAGGAGAAAAAAAAAATCTTAATTTGGGTGAATTTTTATCATTTGTGCACTACTATAACTTTGCACACCCCTCTGAACCAACTGACACAACATTTTCAGGATCCAGAAACCCTAGCCCAGATTCCATGCCTAAGACATTTTGGTTAAATCGGTTCAACAGGAGAAGAGTTATTTAGGTGAAAAAGAAGTGTTTACCCAACCCTAATATAGATATGACACAGACTGACTTCAGATATCATTTAATCTTCACGAGCCGGTATTGCTCTATTGATCTCTTATGAGTGGGAAAGCTAAGAGTGAGATAGCAATATTTATTTATTTGGAAAATGTTTCACCAGGAAAGACAAAATGAACTCCGACCAGTTCATTTCAAGATGCATCCTTGTGGAGGGGGGTTACACTGTTGGGAGAGCAGCAAACAAATAACATTTTGGGAGAAGTGCAAAACAACACAGGAACAATACAATGCAGTGCAAATTAAAAACATAATAGTGTGGTAGTGGTATGGAGCAGAGTGACCCAGACCAACTGGTTAGGGAAACATCCGTAGATTGAACAAACCGAGAGCAGCAAGCAAATGACAATACAGGAGTAATACACAGAGGCAATGAATACAGTGTGATAACAATAACAAACCGGTGCTCAGCCAAATGACCCAGAACAACCGGACATGGCAAGAATCCTAGAATGAAAAAAAATCGGTGTTGCAGCAATCTGACAGCAGGAGAACCCCCGGTGGAGGCAGACACAGTAGAAGTGCTATGGGAACAGGCTGAGCATTAGCTGTGAAGTGCTTAGGGGCCCTTGGGGGTAGGAATGAGACCAGTGGGGAGAAGGGAGGGTGATGAAGGGAGGGTGGGGAAGGGAGGGGCTAGCTAGTGGGGAGTTCCCCTTCAGCGGAGAAACCCTGCAAGGGAATCAGGTCAAGGCAGTAGGGGAGAGGGGATAAAGGGAGAAGGTGGAGAAGGAAGGGGCAAGGGGAAACAGGAAGAAAGGGAGGGTGAAGGAGTATGTGGTGAGGGAATGGAGATGGAAAGGTGACTAGCTGACCTAATCTAGTCCCCTTCAGGATGTGAAGAACCCTGCAAGGGGAAGAGGTTAGGGAGTAGGGGGAAAGGGCAGGGGGAGAGGGGTCAGGACCTACTCACCTTAGTATGCTGAGAGCCATGCAAGGGGGTCAGGACATGGGCAGAAAGGACAGGAGGGGAGAGCAGGCAGAGGAGAGAGGGAGAGTTCAAGCCTAGGCTAGGGGAGATGAGTAGGAGATAAGATCATGGGGGGGATGGGAAGGGGGTACAATGTAATAGGTAAGGAACAGGAAAGCAGTTAGGTAGGATAGAAGGAGAATGCACCTTGGGAGGAGGATACAGGGGGTTAGAGACAAGTGCAGTTTGAGAAGTAGAAATTGTGTAGGGCTAAAGAGATGGAGTTTAAGGGCAAGGAGAGCCAGACAGCAGGTGGCAGGGAGTGCCAAAGCTTGATGAAGCGATAGGAGAAAGATTTCTGTCCAATGGAGGTAGAGTGACGAAGGATTACTAGAGTGTGAGTATCAGTGGATCAGAGAAGGTGGGAGCAGGGGGGAGGGGCAGAGAGAGAGATGGAGAGGTAGGGTGGGATAGTCCCAAACCTGTATTTAGATGTGAACTTGGCATAGTGGGAGAGATGTCTGCACTCCAGGGAAGGGAAAGCGAGAGAGTGATACAGGGGGCAATAGTGAGACTAGTAAAGGGCGCCCTACTCCAGAATCTGCAAGCACAGACCTACAAAAAGACTTTGACCACCTGCAACTGCAACTCCTTAGAAGAAAGTTACTTCTCAATGCCAAGAAAACCAAAGCCATGTTACTCTCACCTGTATGTCACCTCTCCTATTCAGAAGCAACTGGTACACCCCCCCCATCTCCACGATTCCGGGAGAAAACCTCAAATATGTCATGAAATTCAAATATTTGGGGGTCTGGATTGACCACTACTCTCCTTTGCAGACCATCTGGACGACCTGCTAAGGAAGCTAAGACAAAGGCTTGGCCTTTTCTACAGGATAAGACGGCTTCTAACCAATAATTGGCTATGCTGACCTCGTATATAGCAGCTGCTCTGCCTCCTACCTCGGGAAACTGGATACACTGTACCACAGAGCCTTACGCTTCATCTCAGACCTTCCTCGTACCACTCATCATTGCTCCCTATATGCGGCTGTAGGCTGGACCTCATTACAATATAGGTGCGACATGAACACGGCACTCTGGACGTTTAGATATATTATAGGCAAACTTTCCCAGTATATTGCTGATTGCCTAACCTCTATCACTGCTGAAAGTTATACCCTTAGAAGCTGTTCCATAATTTCCCTGTGAACACCTAGGGCGCACACTCACTTTGGGAGAGCCGTTATAGGTTTCACACTCCCTTCACTGTGGAACAAACTCCAGAAATCCTTAAAACTAAGATCCCCTATTAGCCTTGTCACATTTAAAAAGCTATATCATAATGTCATCACTGAAAAATGCAGCTGCTACGCATGTACCTAATAGCCCTTACCACTAAAATCTTTTTTTCTTAGCACTTCCATTTTCCTCCGGTGACCTCAACTCTAATTCCCACTCCTGTGCATCACCAAGATTCGATTATTCCCAGCAGGGTCCTGCTTGCTTTGATACTAAACTATGCACTTGCACTATTTTGGCTGACTGCTATCCTTTACTAACGGACTGGCCTCCATTGATTTTTTAAGGTTTAGTGTTCCTATTCTGTCATATGCTACGTTTCCAACTACTGTAATTAATCTGTGATCCCGTGAATGTATCCATTGCTTAACTGTATTACTGTAATTAATCTGTGCTCCTTGAATGTACCAATTTCTTAAATGTATCACTGCAAGTATGTTGCAGGTCCACCTTGTAAATGAGCTTGCTCAATGGTGTCCACCTGGATAAATAAAGATATTGATTGATTGAAGAGTAAATCAACAGAAAGCACTGAAGAGAGAGAATCCAATCTGGTGAGGGAAGACTTGAGAGCAGCACTACAGACTATATCGCAGTAGTCAAAAATAGGGAGAATCATTTTCTGAACAATATTGCGCCAAACCGGTAGTGGTAAGGAAGTATAGTTCCTACAAAGGGCACCAAGCTTGGGGTGCAGTTTTTGCAGGATGGCATCAATATGTGCAGAAAAGTTAAGGTGCTGGTCAAGCCAGACACCTAGGTATTTAAAAGAGGAGGTGTCGTCCTCTAGAGTAGTGCCATCGAGGGTATGGAAGGAGGGAAAGGAGGGCAGCCTAGACAGTCTCTACCTAGTGCCATAGGTCATAGAGACCATCTTCCTGGCATTGAGGAAAAGTTGATGTGAGCTTAGCCTACATTGAACATTATTGAAGTCAATCAGTAGTTTGGAAGTCACATCAAAGGGAGATTGGCCAGAGGTGAACAGGACCATGTCGTCAGCACACATATGGGTAGAGGATGATGAGCATACTGACAGTAGGTCATTTAGAAAAACTGAGAATAAGAGTGGGCCAAGAATGGAGCCTTGAGGCACACCATTAGAGATGAGTAGTGGTGGGGATACAGAGTCAACTATTTTAACTGATTGGGTGCAACCAATGAGGTAGGCCCTGAACCAGCTGCAGGTTGACTGAGACAAGCCAGTTGATGAGATGGTGTCAAGGAGGAGGGAGTGGGAGACAGTGTCAAAAGCTTTGGCAAGGTCAACAAAGATTGCAGAAGTGATGTGGCCTCAATCCATGACTGTATGGTTAGAGTCAGTGGGTCTGAGTAGGGAAGTGGTTGTGGAGTGATTCTTCCGAAAGCCAGATTGGAAGGGAGTGAATAAGGAGGGGTCATCAAGAAAGGAGGAGAGCTGGGAGAGAACAAGGTGCTCCTGAAGTTTAGCCAGGGTGGAAAGGAGCGAGATAGGGCGGTTGCTCCCAGGAGATGAAAGGTCACCACCCTTAGGTAAAGGGAGAACTGTAGCATGTTTCCAGGTCACAGGGATAGATGAACTGTGAAAAGACAGACTGAGGAGCTCGGAGAGTGGGAGGGATAGCAGGCGCAGTGTGGCACAGCAGCTTTGGGTCATGGTCATTGGGGGAGTGGCCCTTTGATGGGTTGAGATAGAGTAATGCATGTAGCATGTCGTTGGGCGAGAGGGGTGAGAAGGCAAAGCTGTCCATGGGATGATGGAGTTGGGAGTAGGGGGCAGGGAGGTAGGAGGCAGGCTAACATAGTGTAGGCACAGGAAGTAAAACAAGAATTAAATTCCGCAGCTACTGTGGGATGGTCGGCAGCAAGTATGTTGTTTATTTTGAGCAGCGGGAGATGGTGGTTCAGTTTGGGAGGAGACGAGAGAGGAAACTACAGTCCAAAACTTCAATGGGTTGTTTATATTAGTGTTAAAGGAGGCCCAAAAATATTCTGCCTTAGCCAGGTGGATTGCTTTGGTACAACCGTTACAGAGTGTTCGGTAGATAGCGAGATCACTAACGAGTTTGGAGGGTTTGTGGGTTTTCCATGCAATGTCAGGTTGCTTGTTGACAGGCCATGAGCTCAGGGGTAACCTGGGAAAGTGGCTACCATGCACTCTAACTTGCTTTACGGCGAATGCTTGTTCCAGATGGTGATAAAATTAGTGGTAAAGTATTCCAGATCATGATCTATAGAATTGGTTAAGGATAAGGGAGACCAGTCCACTTGAGTTAAGTTGTGATGTAGAGGGTGAGTTCTAGTGATTTATAGGAGTGGATCATTATTAGTTTGTAGGGGGCCTTAGGTCTGTGAACCTTTCTAAGCATATCATGCGATGGTCACTAAGAGCATCCAGAAAAAGGCCAGATTGGATTACCCTGTGGGGATGGGAGGTAAGGGCCCAGTCAATATGAGAGTGGTTTTGGGTTTTATGGTTCAGGCATGTAGGTTCCTTGATTAATCAGCTCAGGTTAAGGGCAGCTATGTCAGTGCGTGTTTTGTCTAGGGTAGGAGACAACCAGTTTAGGTTTAGATCCCCTAGTAGGTAGAGCTCACCCGAGGAGGTAAGCATCCAAGTAGTAGTGATAAGTTCTGTGACAACAGAGTAAACCAGGATGACAGTAGGTACCTGCAATGTAAATTAGTATGGAGAAGGAAAGAGTAAGTCTTATGACGATGGCTTCATAGACCGTGGGGTATATGATTAAAAGAACAGTAGTGGTTTGGAGAGAGGAGGGGGATTAGTAGATAGCTACCCCCTGCCAGCGCAGTCCTGATGGGTGACTGCATACTCTGGGATTGTAATGGAAGAATCAGGGATTTTGTTGGTTATCTAGGTTTCTGATAGCAAGAGGATATCAGGATTAAGGGATACTACAATTGGAAGGAGCAGGTTGAGCTTTGGAAGGAGACTACAGATGTTGAGCTTTGGAAGGAGACTATAGATGTTGAGGTGGAGGATTTTTAGGCCATAGGGGAGTGAGACAGGGGTAGGGGCAGAGGGGTGGAAGGGAGAGGGGAGAGGTAGTCATACTGTGATACTGAGTGAGGGTCTGGGGTTAGGATTTATATCACCTGAAAAGAGGAGTAATGAGGAGATAATGATGAAATGAAGCTTGGTACTCTTGAACCAGGGCATGTTCGTGGGTCTTGGTGAGTGGCTGGGAGTGGAGAGCTGAAATTTAAGGACGTGTAGTAGTGTGTAGGAGTAAGGTATAGTTAAGAGAGAGGTGGAAGGGCGTGGAGAGAAGTGGTTCCAGTTATGATGAATAGGCGAAGGAGCAACCGTTTGGATGATACTGGGGGTAAGTATGGGAGGAGGGTTTTCGCAGGGGGTGGGAGAGGGAGTAGATGTACTTTGCAATAGAAGAGGAGGAAGAGAGAGCAGGATGTAAAGCAGGGGGGAAAGGGGCAGGGTGAGGTAATGAAAGGAGGCATATTTCAGTACTGCTAGCATGCAGCTTAGCTGGGAGAGTAGACCTAGCAATTGTGAACTTAGCCCTGGTAGTATAAGGGGAGTTGATGGGACCGGGGTAAAAGAGAGTGAGCTAGAGCAAGAGCAACTGCGCTCTAAGGTGGCCTAACAGATGTGAATCAGAAGGGTGGCCAGACTTACAAGCATTAAAAGAACAAAGAGGAGCTAAGGAGACTGGAGTTAGCAAGCCAGAGTATGAGAAGGAAGTGGTGGCCAATAGAGGGAAGGATAAGCTGGCCGGGGCTTGAGCGTATTTAATAGAGGTCAGGGATAGGGTGGCTGGGCAGGACGAAATTAGAAAGAGAAAATTAGCAGAAACTGCAGGAAGATCCTTTACAGCAATGAAGCAGAGAGACCGGCAGTCCAGCAGAGCTCAGGCTGAAAAGGTGCACCAATCGGGTGTTAGCAGGCCGTGATGGCAGCCAGTCAGATGGGAGCAATAGACCAATGCCCTCCAATGAAAATGAATAATATCGTGAGTCAGGCCATGCCATATTTAATTTAAACAACAGGGGCAGTATCTTCCAAGAGATCTTCCCAAGATGCATCTGCTGCCATTTTCAAAGCAAAACTGCATCCAAACCTGCTAGACCATCTATTAGATGGCGTAGCAGCAACCAAAGTTTGCATCCAAAAATGAACGCAATTGCACTTGAGTCCAATTTGGATGCAATTGCATTTGTTTTTTGCTGCAAACTGTGACTTTCTGTCATAAACAGATGCAACTTCTGAAATAGCAACAGTGCTACCTGCATGCAAGAAAATGGACGCAGACATAGCATGCATTTACATCTGTGTCCAACCCTTTTGAAAATCCCCAGGTGTTTAGGCAGTTATGTGACAGAAATGGTAACGTTACAAAAGGAAAAAAGTACAAAATGTAAACTATGGCCTTTGTTCAATGGCTCAGCATTAGAGATACCAATTTCAGGCATAATCTTCAAAAGATATCAGGCATCCCACATGTGAGAATCCATTTTTTTAGTATGCTCAGTGTGGCTAAAATGAGGGAAATAAATGTCAAAGCATGCTCAGTGACCAACTTCATTAATTGTGCTCATGTTTCTCAAAATAATATATTTACTGTATCTTGGCAAATGTAGTTTTGTACCTGCTGTTTATAGTACTCCTCCTCTAATTTTAGCTAGGGTTCTGGTTTTAATTAGTGCAAAGGCTCTTATGTGCATCTTTTTACAGCTTCATTTTGTTGAAAATGTGTACTACCAATTATAATAGACTTCTGACAGTTCTCTCTTACCAAATTAGGTACGCTCCTTTGCACGGGTCAGCTAACTACAACCAGGCAGCAAATTATGTAGCTGCCAGGGCCCCGTGAATGAAAGGGACCCCTGTGGTGTGCTCTGGCCTTTGAAGTTCCCAGCCCCAATCTCAAGTCAGACTCACAGGAACATATATTTATCACTGCCCATCATAAACTCTAGTTGTAAAATGTGGCATGAAAATCCTGGAACTTCACTGGTTGAAATATGTCACATTACTGCTGATTATTTTTTGACAACTGCACTCCTCACCAGCACAAATATCTTTAACAAATAAAAGTCCATTTTGTAAGTGGGATAACTGCAATGCAGTCTAGGGTATATATTCTTAAGGGCATAATGCATTGCTCAGGTGGTTGTAGCACTCAGCTATGCCTTGTGCCTAACAACTACTGTAGGTTCTCTATATGATATACCTTTTAAACAACATATGCTCTTACCTCTCTTGCCTCCTGTATCCCTAGCAGTTCAGTGGTGGTGGTCTCATCTCTGTAAAAAGAAAGCCTTTAATTAGTTGTTTGCGGTAGCAAAGTTAAAGTGATTTCTGAGGTCCCTGCAAAATAATTACCAGCGTTTTATTTAACTCTAAAAATTGATTAGCGTTTTGCTCATAAAAGTTTTAAAACATTGTGAAAATGCTTATCACTTGCCTCACTGTGTTTAACAAACATAACACTTCTAGAAAACCCATATAAATGCTTTCTGTACAGTTAGTATTGTCCCAAGAAAAAAACTTCTAATCAATTATTTAAAACCCTGATTACCACTGGCGGCAGCAGGATTCAAATCTCATAACATTCCCCAAAAAATGGAATGATGGAAATTCCACGTGTTATTGCTCAAGCCATTTACATGCACTCTTTGTCCCTTAGACTTTATCTGCCTGGAGATCATAATCCTCTGCTTGTGACATCAGAATAATTCCTGTCAAAACAGGTTGTGATGCATACACTAAGCAGATGAGTATGATTTCACCCAGAAATATGCAAAGCAAAACAAACCAATAGAGTCTTGGGGGGAGATCCTGTTTTAATAAAAATGCCTCAATTAAAAAAATGGAAGATTCTGAAATTCAGATTTGAGTAATTTTGTGTAACATGATTTTGAGAAGTCCAACAGGGAATTGTTTTTACTGAAAGCTCAGAAGATTTCCTTGCTCTTTTTCAAAATTACTGTGAATTTAAACTAAGAAGGAAAAATGATATAAACTAAATTTAAAAATAAATTAAAGCTGCTAATCTGTAGTAAAAACAATCCAAACAAATTTCTTTAAAACTTCTGAATGACTCTTTAAACAGCTACAAATATATGACTTGCAACATTTTTTAGAGAAAGATCCAGGGGAATCAGCAGGAACTTGTGTTTTTCATGTACTCCTCGTTTAGTTTCATGAACAGCACATTTAATTAACGATGGGCTCGGCTCATGGTGCAGTGGATATTTATTTATTTATTAGCGTTTGGTAACCAGGTAAGTGCGTTAGGCAAATAACCTGCCTATTTTCAAGCACAACCTGGGAGAGTACAAGATACAATGAGGCAATATTAAAACAGTGAGCTAACAGGTAAAAGTCAATATAACAGATAGAAGGACCCCACGCAGGGAAGGTCGTAGACATAATTACAAGTTGACATATGACGCCCACGTAGGAGAATTTACCAAAACAGAGAATGGTCATGTATTACAAAAAACAGTGATATTTACAGCCGAGGTAGGCACTGAGCAGATAAGGAATCTGGAACAAAATTAAGAGCAATTGCAAGCACCAAGTACACTCAGGTGAGAGAAAAGTGCTTTTTAAAAGTGTTGTGAGACGAGAAACACCTGATTTGAGGAGGTAGGGTGTTCCAGAATTTGGGAGTGAAGTGGGAGAAAGCCTGCTCACCCAACTTTGTAGAGAAGAGAGGGACAGAGAGCTGAGGGAAGGCAGAAGACCTGAGGGAGCGAGAGTGGGTCACAAGGTTTAACACTGCTCCAAGAGTCAGGTTGGGGGTGTCGGGTTAAGGAGTCAATGAAGTATCCAAGGGTGTAGGAGCACAAGTCACTGGGGAACAGCCAGTTTAAGGAGGAGTAGAGTAGACAATGGTGGATGAGGCGAGGAGCAGACAAGGCAAATCTACAGATATTGTCGTAAGTGCCACCCCATTTATGGAGAGCACTCACATTGGCCCGGGACAGGACTAGTAGAGTATACTTGAATCCAAGGAGTAAGACACCACGAGCTACAGAAATCCTGGCTGCAGGGTAAGGGAATGGTGCACTTTGTAAGCAACTCCAATCTTTGAGTTCACACGTTTACAGACCTCATTAATATGCAAGTTAAACTTAAGAGAAGAGTCAAGCGGTGAAGGGCCCAGATATTTAAAGGAGTCGATATTAGCAATGGCTGATCCATCATGGCAACTGACCAGCAGACTGGAGGGCACAGAATGGATTTATTTGGATGACCCAAAGAGCATGGCCTGGGTCTTGGATAGATTAAGAATAAGATGATTCGAGGAGAGCTAGGATTGGATACATTGAAAGGAAGATGATAGTTGATCACTGAGGTCAAGGACAGACCTGGATGCAGTGAAAAGGACCAAGTCATTGGCATACATTATGGTCCGGCATTATTTTGAAGGGGTGGGCATATCATTGATAAAAAGGGAAAAGAGCAAGGGATCAAGTATTGGACCTTGGGGATGCCACAGAAGATGGCAGCAGGGGAAGAGAGGACTTTACAGAAAGAGACAGCTTGCAAGCGACTGTCGAGATAGCTATTAATCCAAGATAAGGTGGGTCCAATTGCACCTAGCATTTGGAGTTTACTTAAAAGCAGAGGATGGTTAACCAAATCACATGCTTTGGTGAGATTGATGAATACAGCTCCAGTAAGGAGACCATTGTCCATGTTAGTCTTAACTTCCCTGGTGAACTGAGTAAGGGCTGTAGTGGTACTATGTCCAGTCCTAAAACCGTGTTGGACAGGAGTCTGAATATTGAACAACTGGAGATGAGTAGAGAACTGACCATGGATTAATTTCTCAAGTAGTTTACAAAGAGTAGGCAGAATAGCGATGGGTCTGTAGTTCGATAGGATCACCTTTTTTGAACACAGGAATAGTCCTGGCTGATTTCCAAATCTGTGGAACAGTGGAGGCGGAGATGGATAGGTTAAAGAGTCTAGTAACTGGTGTTGCTAGGACAGAGGCAACCAGTCTTAAGGTCCTCGGTTCTATGCCATCAGGCCCCGCGCTACCATGGATAGGAATAGTTCTGAGCAATTTCAGGACTTCCAGACAAGTGACAGGGGCAAGCTGCAGAGGTGAAGGGGCATCAATTGTAGCCGGATGAGATATTGGAGAGCCATGGGATATGGTGGGAGTTATTATGGGAAGCTTAGTGAAAGAACTAAAGCATAGCACATGAATACATAAAACAGGGACATACAGGCCTAGTAAATTGACCCCACTTTCTATTTAAACCTCAAATGGTGAAAACAAAGAGCCCACTATTCAAAGGGTTGGCATCATTCTAACTGAAGTGCCTTGTTAATAGTGCTCTGTGCAGCCAGGTCGGTTGTCATAGTAAAAGATACTGACAGCATCACACCAATCTGTTAGTTGAGGCGTGCCAAAGAGAACCAGGCACACATGCAAATGAGGGGTGACAACATGCACACTGGCTGCACTGGCATACTACAATGGTTTGGGAAGTTTGTGCTTCCAAATTCATGTGTTAACAACATATTCATTGGTGCCTGTCCCCTCCACCACCACCACCCAATCCCATAAATGTAAACTAAATCCACCCTGGCTCTAACAGAACCCCCCACCCCTTCATGGATACAGTTCCAGTATAGAAGATTAATATATTCTGTGGTTCTGGTGGTCTCCCCCACCCAGCACCGATCCCAGTATGGCTCCTTATATAGTATGAAAGTCACCCTGATCCTGCTATGGCTCCTTCTTGTTAAGAAGCTCATGCTAAGATTCCTGTTGTCCTGTGGTCCCTACCCCAGCCCCCTCAACACCGATCCCAGTATGGCTCCTTATATAGTATGAAAGTCACCCTGATCCTACTATGGCTCCTTCTTGTTAAGAAGCTCATGCTAAGATTCCTGTTGTCCTGTGTCCCTCACCCCAGCCCCCACAGTGGTGGTTGCTGGCTCCACCACTTTCGTGTTGGTCGTCATTTTTGGGCACAAGTATTATATCCCTATGCCAGCATGTATAGTGATACAGTACTTGCGGGGCATCTTTCAAAAATCACAGAAGCTACTTTACATTATTTTTGAGAGACATACCACAACTACTGTATCTCCAAACACACTGGTATAGAGATTCAGAGTTTGGGTATGCAAATGGAAGCCAGCCATACAGGTAGAATGAGGGTTGTGCTGGTCATTGTCAGTGTGTTTGTGGGGATTGGGTCTACAGGGCCACCAAACCCCAGGGATCTTCTCACCCGTACTGGAATTGGGGATAATGGAGAATTTCTCAACAATAAAGCCATACTGGCACCGGGATGGGGGTCTTAAAAACAAAGGAACCATTCTGGGATGGGGGAGTGTTTCTTAGCGAAGAAGCCATACTGGATTGTGGGGTGGGGGAGTTTCATATCATACAAGGTGTCATAATGGGACTATGATTTGGGGGGTACAACTACAGCCGGTGATTATATTAATTTTCTATAATGGAAATGGTCTTGGATAAGGGGTGCCATCTGAGCCAGTGAATCATTTGTGCCTCCATTCTACTTCTGGTTGATATCTCAAACAGAGACTGTAAAATAATATCAAGGGTGTCCTTAGCAAGACCAGGAAGGGAAGTGACCATATAAACATGAAGATGGTTGCCCTCACATTAAATGAACTCCTGGATCTGCTCACCAAGGTCTTTAATGCCTCCCTTAGATCTGGTGTCTTTCCAGAACCCCAGTCTTCAAATCTGGGGACCGGACCAACCTTTCCAACTTTCAGCCCATCTCGATATTACCCCCCTTTCCAAAGCCCTTGAAAGGGTGGTCTCCGATCAGCTCACTGAGTACCCTGGAAAATATAATCTACTTTGCATGCAACAGCACGGTTTCCAGCGTAACCACTCCACTCTCACGGCACTGGTCAACTACACCACTCAGCTCTATGGCGCCCTGGACAAGGGATGGCAGTGGGGTCTATCTTTATAGACCTAACTAAGGCATTTGACACTGTCAACCACCAACTCCTCCAGCAAAGCCTCTTTTCTACAGGACTGTCCACTGACACTGTTGCTTGGTTCAATAGTTATCTGCCTCATAGGACGCAATGTGTTGGAATCGGCTTTACTATCTCTGAGCCTAGGACGGTGAGCTGAGGAGTACCCCAAGGATCTATGTGTAACCCTCAGGGGGCACTATCCCAAGGGTTACTACCCCTGCCTGCTTATCCACTAGCAGGTTGAGGGGCCTGGATCCAATGGCGGGTGCCTCCACCCAGAGGTTGGTGTTGGAACAGTCAAACACACGACTTGGTCACAGCCCTCTGGGTCACTGCAACCCCCCTTTCCTTCTGCTGGTGGCCCACGAACACTTCTCACCCAATGGTTATGACTTACACTTACCCCCAAAGTGGAATGACCAACTTGGTGCTGAGGAACCCCTGTAAAATAGGTTACAGTTACACAATAACCCTTGCACAAGAGGGGAGCACAAACATACAGTTCAGACAGTATACCTTGCAAACAACAAATCTGATTTATTGAAGGGGAAGTAACAAGGGTGGGGAAAATCAGGTTGATTAACTTAACACTCTACTACATCAGGGCACTGTGCACAGGCCAGACCTATAAGCCCTGTCTCTGGGTACCAAGGCAATAAGGGGTAGGCTATTCGATGCAGCTGGTTGGGGCCCTGATGGAGAAAGCAAGTATTCGATACCTAAATAGGTTAATCAGAGCCAGCAGGCTCAGTTCACGCAGCCAGTGGAGCAACCATGACAGATCTTACCCTGGAATAAATATCTAACAGGGAGCTACCCTGATTTAGTACTCACGACTCCTGCAGAAAGATCACTCTCACACCACTTGCAGGACATAGCCTGTGATCCAAACACTTCTCCACACATTTATATGTAGAACAGAGGGATACCATACCAGGCAGCTGCTTTAGACTCCCGATGACTTTCACTGCACAAACCGGGAGATGCACCGCAGCTTCACTTGTCCTGACAGACCAAGCGCGATTGAAGCCAATTCTCCAGTCCTCTACAGGGTGAGCCTGGTAGGTTGCTGTAATCGTACAGCCTCCTCTGTCTGCACTCCTCCACAGATCTTGTCTGCTCCTTACAGCGATTCTGCCTCCCGACTTCTTAGCTTGCACATGCGCTTCCCGCGCAAAAACTTGCACAGTGCAGGAGCCGGAGCTCCTTCTACCTTCACGATCACCAATGACTCTGCCTCTCAGGACAGTTGCAAGGCAGTTTCCTTTCGCTCCACAGGGCTCCGGTCGGCTGCTTGGTTCTGTCAGTCATCCCATACGCCCTCTATTGGTGCAAAAAAGGCGCCAGGGTCCAAACTACACTTCCCAGAAGCACCTACCATATATCTCCCTTAGTGGCAGGCTCCCCGTGGGAGTCCAAGTTCTGGTTGGCTCAAGCAGTCTCCATTTTAATGTCCCCCTTCCCCAATTGGCCCATTTCAGAAGTTCAGGTCCAAAATGGCGGGGCCAGACACAGAGTCCCAGCTGCAATAAAGGCAGGTTAAACAAACTACATTTTTACTGTTACGCTACATACTTCCCAGCAAACAGTTACATCCTTCAATTAGGCTCCCTCTGCTCTCTTAGCAACTGCAGAAGTGGAGCAATTTGAACGGCAGCTCGAGTAGGATTCGAGCAATAAACCCACAGTCCCCCCTTGCAAACTAATAAAGCCTGCAAGCAGGCAGCTCTTAAGGAGACAGTACCAGAGGCTCTAGAAGTGCTCATATTTAAACGGCATTACGCCGAATGCCAGTTAGGCAGGGAACACTTAGGCAAGCTCCGGGAAGGCTTTTAGGAACCCCCATTTGTAAGGGGGTTACATATGCTTGGCCCACTCCTCTTCAGCCTTTTTATCAACACCCTTCCCACCGCCTGCCCAGCGCACATTGTGCTATATGCAGATGATGCCGTTATTTCTGTCTCCGGTAAAGAGCTGACATCAATCAATTCTGAATTACAGGACAACATTCAAACACTGGATTTGTGGTTCTTTCAGAATAAACTACTGCTCAACTATAAAAAGACCAAGAGCATGCTTTTCAGTACCCCACAGAGCAAGATGACAGGTACCCTCCTTAGGATAATCAGCCACAAAGGTGACACACTTGATCAAGTCGACACATTTAAATATTTAGATGTTCACCTAGATGACAACCTCACCTTCACCACTCACACTGAGCAACCAATCAAATCTGCAAATATGGAACTAGGTATTCTCTACTGCCACTTGATCATCCATGACACCGGACACCCTAAAACTTGTTACTTGCAGCTCAGTCCTGTCCACAGTGGACTATGTTCTAGTGATCTACAGGGCTGGCTCTGACACAGCGCTAAAGAGGGTCAAAACCCTTCTTAACAAGGTTTGCCGACTGGTCCTGGGAGCTCACCACCTGACGCATACATGTACACTATACAGTGACACTGGCTGGCTCTTTCACCATCTCAGGACTCAATTCCAGGCCTGCTTACTAGCAAAAAAAGATATGTTGGGACTCATGCCTGAGTCTACCTCCGCCCTCTTTGTAAGTGCTCTACCCACCATCGGTACAAGGAGTGCAACCAAGGGAAGGCTGCTAGTACCCTTTAAGTGTACCACACTGGCTCAGAGATCCCTTTCTTATAGAGGACCCAAGTGGTTCAATGACCTGCCTGCCATCCTAGTCGAATGTAATGGACTCAGCCAATTCAAAACTGGGCTACATTCACACCTAGCTAGCAAAAATGCCTGCCATTGCCCTGCCTAACTAATGATGCCCACCAGCATATGGTCTTGCCCCTGTCCTACCCCTTACCTCATCCTGCTCCTCCTTCCCAATATCTTGTCCCAACCACCTCCTCCCCACTACTTCCCCTTCCCCTCCAGTGTTTCCCTTCTCCTCTTCCCCACCTTATCTCTTCTCACCCATGCCCTAAAAACCCATCTCCCCCCTCCTCCACCTCACCCCCAGCACCTCCCCTTACTTCACCCTCCGTGTTTCCTCCTCCTCCCCTTTATCTCTTTCCCTCCCCTCCTCTCCTCTCACCCCTGCCCAAAACCCCATCTCCCTCCCCCAGCACCACTTTTTACTTCACCCCACCCCCACCTCCCGACCGACAATGCCATGCCTGGCTGCTCATATCTGTCTCACTTCCTAGCAGTTTGGGACAACCTTGTCTCTGACTGCTCTCTGACTCTATTTTTGCTTCACTTCCTAGCAGCTTGTGACACCTCTGTCTCTGATTGCTGCTCTCTGTCTCTCCAAAGCGCTGGACCATACTCTTGTAGTATTGCATTCAATGGTAATTCCGCAAGTGTAGACATATACTATCACTTGCTGACCTTGTAATCCTGTACACGTTGTAACTGCACTTGTAACCTTGATGTTAATTTGTTTTACCTGTATGTGCTCATGCTGTCCTGTTATGTCATGTATTTTCTAATGACTTGGAGCCTTTGTAAATGAGCCTTTGGCTCAAAGGTATTAATCCTAAACTGAAATAAATAAATAAAAAATAAATTTGTGGAGACCTTGGTGGGGCAACAGCAGCATTAGCGGTGACAGCCAATGGGAGCAGCAGGGTGCAGACAACAGATAATGAGCATTCCTGTGCTGATAATGATATGGTAAGCGGCTGTCACCCTACGTTTTGACTAAGGTCATGTTTCAGTATCACAGATTAGGGCTTGAGCAGTAAGGGGATATTGTCATGCTAAATGCCTTCTGTGAGACGGTTAGTGCAGCAAACAGAGACTCAATTCTGTGCTCAAGAAAGGGTTAGGGGTAGTGCTTTGGTATGCGCTGGCAGGCGGTTTACTGGAAAACGCTTAGCATAGTGCAGTGCAGCAGATTTGCACAAGGTTTCCACTATATCTGCTTTTGTGTTTCATGCAAATTTGCACAAGCATTCAGACCTTTGTGTACTCATTAGCACAGATTCTGAAAACGCTGGCCATAGAGCATTAAACTGTTTTACAATTTGTTTACTCAGGACAGCCCAGCTGCAATGCATTTTCTCATTTTTAGTGGAGTTCACCTCCTGCCCAATTTTACAAGACTGAGAACTGAATAATTGGGAGGCCAAGCAACTTGCTCCAGGTCACAGAGAGAGCAAAAGGCCCTGGTGGGATTCAAACATGTAATCACCTGTTTCACCGCTAGATACAGTCAACTGTCAAGATTTAACTCATGTTTTTTTAAGAGGCCTTTACTAGTATGAGTGCAGTTATGGTATGTGGCTAGCCCCTATTGTGTACAGATTTTCATACACTCAGTTTTCTTGGTGTAGACAGTTCAAAGGTTATGAAGAAATGTATTAACAGCTGGCGGGTACTGCATTTTCTTGTACTTGTTCGAGGGGTGAGTGCTTCTTTCCTTCCCACTTTGAGTTATGAAGAAATTATATAGTATTGTAGTGACATCACTACTATATATTACAATGCTTCTATTTGTAGAATTGACCACCAGAAGGAAAAACTTGCCATTTTGTTACCATTTTAAAAAAACAAACCCACCCTGCACCCAACTGCTTAACACCCCCACCTGCTCACTGTCAGAAAGAAAGCTTAATTTGTTTACCACTGTATAAGTCTGATTATTTTAAAAATGCAATCCACAATAGCCAATGATCCTCACTTAAAGACTTCTGTTTCAGTGACTGCAATGTTCATTTAAATGGAAGCGCATAGTGCATGAGGATCGGCGCCCAGTTGGGGACAGTTTTTTTTTTTTCAAAGTAACTACACCAGTATGATCTTCAACAAATTAAAATGTTATGTTTTTTTTCCTTTAGCTGTCTGGACCATCAATTACTGCTATCTTCTGGTTTTGTACTGCCATCAACCCCTCAGGCCCTTCAGCTACTCCCCCTTCCCCACAATAGAAGCTGGTTGGGCTCCACAAGGAGCAGATCCAAGAGTGCTGGCAACCATCATTTAGACAGCTTGGTGCACAAGTCTTTTTGCCCTGTTTTTTCTCCCACTCGCAGTCCCTCTGTGCACTCTGTGGCATGGGCATTGCCTCTATCAGCCTCATAGGTATACAGCATCCCTGTGATAAGAGCAAGCTCTCTGGCCCAACCACAGGTGCTGTGACAGTGGAACCCACCGGCAACCCTCCCCGACTGAGGCGCACTGCCAAGCAGCAGCTACCACAGCCTGGCCTGCCTCCAGAAACAGCAACCCGAGACTGCTCCAGAACGCAGGTCAACTGCAAGGCACCATGAAGGTCTGTTCTGGGCCATCACGACAGCCCAAAACAAAAAAATTACTCACTGTGGTAATATTATTTCTTCCAGGGAATCCCTTAGTATGCTTGACTAGTGCAGTTGTGCCAGCTGGGTTCAGCTGCCTTGGAGGTGGAGTTATGCTAATGATGCCAGTGAATTAGCCAGTCAGGTTGTAGTAATAGAGTGCTGTCTGTAGGCACTGCTGTGCTTCCAGTCAGATTCATTTTGAAGCCCAGGGAGTAAAAGGCCCCAACCCCTAAACCTATTCAAACACTAAAGAAAATGGAAAAAGGAAAACAAGAAAAACAATGGAACTCGCCTCCAGGCGAACTATATACGTCATGTTTCAATGAAGAAACAGTACACATTTTATTGCTCTTCAGTAAGAAATTTGGCTCAAAGCAAGAAGTGCAAAGCTATACTTAGCCAGGTTATGTGAGGGGAGGCTGGGTGGGAGGTCAAGCATATTCAGGGATCCCCTGGAAGAAATAATACTACGGTGAGTAATTTTTTTCTACTCATCCCAGGAATGCCTCAGTATGCTTGACTAGTGCAGACTACAAAGTAATGTAGTTGGGAGGAGAGAACAGAACCTACTTTGAAAAGAGGTTCTGCAGGACTGCAGTACCAAATCTGGCATCTGATCTGGACTGTACATCCAAGCAGTAGTGCTCTGTGAAGGTGTGTACAGTCTTCCAGGTAGCTGCTTTCCAGATGTCGAGCAAGGGTATGTCCCTTGCTGCTGCCACCGATGCCACAGTGCCCCTGGTGGAATGGGTCCTGAGGCCTTGAGGTGGCTGTCTGCCAGCCTTACTGTAACAGAACTGAATGCAGGAGACTATCCAACGTGAGATAGTCCTCTTAGGGGCAGGCCTACCTTTACCCACCTCACTGTAGGTGAGAAAAGCTGTGTGTGTGTGTGAGGACCTGAGCTGCGTGTGCTCCAAGTAGTAGGTCAGTGCCCTTTTGACATCCAGGCTGTGAAGCCTGCACTCACCAGGCATGGATTTGTCTGTGAAAAAGACAGGGAGCATTATAGACTGATTTAGGTGAAATTCAGACACCAACTTGGGAAGACATTTCTTGTTGGTCCTGAGAACTAGTTTATTCATGTGGGAAATAATGTAGTTAGGTTCAGTACACAGAGCTTGCAGCTCTGAAATCCTTCTGGCTGAAGTGATTGCTACCAGGGAAAACAGTTTTCCAGGTGACATAAAAGTGCCTCCCTGATGTACAGACCACACATGTGACTGATCAGGCCGATCAGATCGAGGACTTGGACTATTTGATTAATGCTGTGGATATCCATGAAAATGAGATCAACCGTAGAGGCGCAGGTGAGACTGCCACACATCATGGGCCAAATATTCAAAACTTTGCCCCGAGCCTAAATTAGCACTGCCCGGCGGGCAAACTTAGCCCTGAGGAAAAAAAGCAAGCTATATTCAAAAGGAATAACCCGGTAAAAAAACAGCTGAATATAGCAAGCAAAGGAAGCCAGGCAAACAGAGCCAGGAGTGCAGGGCAAAAATAGCCTGGGAATAAGACAGCACTGAATATAGCAACAGGGATGTACACACTGCAACTGCAGCTCATTGGACTCTGGAGCAAGCCAGTGTTGCAGGTGGGGGATCACTAGACTACCAGGCAAAAATACTTTTGCATCATGGAACGGGGGTCAGGATTCATGCTGGGGGTGAGGGTACCACTGGACTACCAGGGAAAGTATTTATTTCACCATGGAACAGGGGTCGGAATTCATGCTGGGGGGTGGGAGGACCACTGGACTACCAGGGAAAATTATTTATTTCACCGTGGAACGGGGGTCAGGATTCATGCTGGGGTATGGGGGGACCACTGGACTACCAGGAAAATTAATGAAATACTACGGCTATGAGGGCTGGGATTCATGCTGGGGGGGGACCACTGGACTACCAGGGAAATGGGTGCCTACTAGCAGCTATGGGAGTCCACTATGTGGGGGAGGGCACTGCCGCATTACTGCTGGCTTTTTGTCGGCGGTATTTAGTACCGTGCTACAGGTCGCGCTAATGCCTGTAGCATGGCGCTATACTTTTGAATATGCCAGGCTGCCAACATTCCTGGGTGCTCCCCTAACTTCGCCACTGCATACTATTATCTTTTAGCATCGGCACTACCACACAGCGCCGGCACTAATGGGGCTTTTGAATATTGCAGCCTGGTGCAAATCCAGCGCTACAGATTTGCGCCGGGCACAAAGCTTTAAATATCTGGCCCCATCTGTCTAAACAAGAAAGACTTAAAATATTTGGACTGTGTTCAGAATGTATGCCTATGATTTTTAACTCTGCTATTGCCACTTTTGAAAAAGTAATTTTAAAACAAGTGGATGATATTTTAGAGGGGGCTGAACAGCCCAGATATAACAACCTTAATGCTGCTGAGAGATTAGCCTTGAAGGTACTTATGAAATGTGATGACATTGTCATAAAAGCAGCGGATAAGGGTGAGAATGTAGTCATTATGGATAAACAGCACTATGTAAAGATAGCAACAGATTTATTAAATGTAAAGAATGACTACGCAAAGCTCCCTTCAAACCCCACCAGCAAATTTAAAGTAGATTTACATTACTTGCTAAAACAGGGCATAGAGAATGGGGAACATCAGTGAACAAGAGTACAAATATCTTTGGAATGACTACCCGGTGACTCCCGGGTTTTATATTCTACCAAAGATACATAAAAATGTGGAGAACCCTCTGGGTAGACCTATTATATCGGGTGTGGGGTCAGTGACAGAAAAATTAGGGAAATTTGTGGACTGTTTCTTGCAGAACAGTGTAACTAAATTGGAGTCATATAACAGGGACACCACACATGTTTTAAATAAGATTAAGACCCTGGAGTGGGAAGAGAGCTTTGTGTGGGTCACTGTTGATGTTAATTCCCTATATACTGGCATCAGACATGTAGGTGAAACGACAGCTTGTAGGCACTATTTGGAGAAAGAAACAGTACAAGATGAGATACCTGTTGAATTTATTTTGAATGTATTAAAATTCATTTTGACATGTAACTACTCTGAATTTGCTGGTGAGTGGTACCTGCAGAAATGCGGTACAGCAATGGGGGACTCTACAGTGCCATCATATGCGAACTCGTTCCTGGGCAGGTGGGAAGAGACACATGCATTTACTAAAGAACTGAATCCCTTCCTGCACAGGATCAAGTTCTGGACGTGCTTTATAGACGACATTCTGTGTGATTGGCAGGGTGACATAGAGGGAATTGATCCCTTCACTTCATGGTTGAATGCTAATGAACTAAACTTATCCTTCACCAATAAGGCTAGCAAGGAAAGTACTGAGTTTTTAGATTTGAACTTGAAAAGACCCATAGTACACAATACAGGGATTCAAACAAAGTGCCACAGGAAAAATACAGCTACCAATTCTTTGCTTAGAGCAGACAGTGCTCATCCTGTGAGACTAAAGGAATCTATACCCTTTGGTCAATTTTTAAGATTAAGGAGGAATTGTTTGGATGGGGTAGATTTTTTTGAGTAATCAGAGGAACTTAGTAAGACATTTGAACAGAGGGGGTAGGGTACTGTATTAATAAAAGAGGCTAGAGCAAGGGCCTTAGAGAGAAGGGATGAACTACTGAATTCAAATAAAGAAAAGAGCACTGCAGGGAATGGTGCAATAACCACTGTGACAGATTACAATAACTGGGCAGGTCTATTGGGTAATATGATATACCGCAATTGGCATTTATTACATACAGATATTAACTTGAGGGATATTGTGGGATGTAACCCTAGGATTACTTTCTCTAGAGGCTCAAGCTTTAAAGATAAACTTACCCATAGTCGGATTTTGCCAACAATTAGCAAGGGCACATGGTTAGACACAAAGCCAAAGGGAATGTTTAAGTGTCAGAGTTGTATTTCTTGTAAATACTGCATAACAGGAAGAGAATTTGTACAGCAAGGTAGTCAGAAATCATTTGACCTTAGAGAGTTTATGAATGATGACACTTCCTTTGTCTTGTATATACTCTGGTGCTCTTGCAGTATTCTCTACATAGGAAGAACTACCAGAGCCCCAAAATTGAGAATGCAGGAACACGTGAGGAACATGTCAAACAAAAGAACTGACATACCAGTGGGATTACACTTTGTGCAACATCATGGCTGGGATCCTGCAGGTCTCCAGTTCATGGGCATTGACTGGCAAGCCCATATGTGCTATGGTGGAGATAGGGTGAATGAATTACTAAAAAAAGAAAGTGAATGGATCTATAGACTGAAGAGTGGGAAACCAGATGGTCTGAATGACCACTGGGACCGCAAGCCCTTTCTGAGAAAGTAATAGTTTTTATTAATTTGTACCTCTTAATTTAAATGGGAGGTACTCTAGGGCTTTACTCCTGGATTTCCCTCTATAAAGTCTAAAAAAGTGAGATTAAGGTAACAAATTAAATGAAAAATCAGGTTTTCCCTTTTTTCTTTTTAGATTTGCTGTTATGCAAGGAATTCTTTGAAATTGTATAGCTCCTCTTGAACTGAACAAGAAATGATTGGGGTGATCATATGTGAACAGCCAATTTGCATATACTCTCTACAGCTTTTCTTAAATTGTTACAACAAAGTCATCCCTTTATAACTTAAACCTGTTATTTTGTGAAAGAAATTTCTACTATCCTGTATGATGTGATATTGCCTTGCACATTTTTGATCTTTTTTGCTTGAAAACCTCTTCCTACCTATTTCTCTTCCCCTTCCCCCCATTCCCCCTTCCATTTCCCATTTTTCTTTTTTACCAGTTTATTTTGTCCTATGTACTTCTTCCCCCCTGACTGAAGAACTTAACCAGCTGAATTTGGTATTATTAGCTAGTTTAGATTGAATGAACTATTTGCAACATTTTGAAACAGATTGAGAGACACTGATGAATAAGTGAGATACAAATTGTTTAAATATTGCAATTTGTTTGTAAGCTATTTGATAAAGTAGAAATTAGTGTGCTGTATTAGTTATTTTTGTAAAAGAATTTTTGTATAAATTTAGCTACTTATCTGTTTAATGTACATGTTTGTGGTCGCATTATTACGATGTCACACTTGTATGTATATAATGGTATCAGGATATTTCCCTATCACATCCCTTTGAAGGCCTAATCGCTGAAGTGCTGGGTCTCCTGCATGGTCACATATTAAATTGCATATGCAGTGAACGTTTGTGTCTGGAATGCTGGTAATTTTGGTTTTTGCACTTTGTTTGGGGCTTACTTCCCCCTTTCCTGCACCCATCCCCAGTGAGAGTGCAGCATACTGTTTGGATTTTCGTTCCAGGTGACACATTTTAAGTCTGCAGTAGCCATGGGCTCAAATGGAGGCTCCATCAGCTTAGCTATACACAGGTTCAAATCCCAAGGAGGAACGGGTTCCTTAAGTGCATCATGTAATGTTTTACCTGTTACTAATTCTTTTGTCTTATCTTGACAAAACCACTGGCAGCTCATGTACTGTAATTGTAGTAACTGTTATCTACCTGCCTGTTCTTGTCTATTCTTGTCCATTGTCCAAGACGTGGAACCTTTGTAAAAGAGCACTGTTTGCTCAAAGGTGTTATCCGAAATTGTCATAAATAAATAAGTGGAGGTTGAAGGTGCAGCAGACCTTTAAAGAATTTCTTAAAGATGGAGTGAGAAATTATGTATTTCTCCTTATCAAGCAACACATAGGCCGAAATGGCTGTCATGTAAACTTTCAGAGATGACAGCTCTAAGGCCTGATGCTTGCAAGTGTACCTAATAGTCTAGTATGGAGGACAGGCTAGCTTGCAGGGGGGATAAACTGCTTGTCGTTACGCCAGATAGAAAATCTCTTCCATTGGAAGCATAAGTCTTTTTGGTACATGGTTTCTTGGCCAGATGAAGGATTCTCAGGACTTGCTCTGAATACTGACAGTCAGGGAATTCTAGCTCTTCAAGTACGAAGCTTTGAAGTGAAGATGCTGGGGTAAGCTATCCCCGTCTGAGGTAGGTTCAGGAAACTTTGAGTAGGAGGCAGGTAAATGGTCCATTTGACTGACAGGGGGAGAAGCAGGGCGTGCCAAGACTGTCTTGCCCAATCGGGAACCACCAGAATCATAGTTGCTGGCTGGCTTCTGAGTTTTAACAGGACCCTGAGAATCAGGGGAAATGAAGGGAAAGCATGTAGAAAAACCTCCCTGTCCAATCCAAAGACAGGGCATCCACTGGTACTGCATCTAGAGCCAGAGGCCTGCAACAGTAGAGAGGAATTTGGTAGTTGTGATTGGAGGCAAAGAGATCTATCTCTGGAGAGCTCCACCTCCTGAAGACTGTGGCCAGCACTTGTTTGTTTAGGGTCCACTCTTGGCGACCCTGACTGATACAGCTCAGAGAGTCTGCCAGCACATTGTCCTTACCTGGCAGGTGAATAGCCGTGAGCTGCATATCCAAGGAATAAGCCAGAGACCAGATTTTCATGGCCTCTGTGCAAAGCTTTGTGGATCTTGTGCCTCCCTGCTTGTTGATGTGTAGCATAGCAGTGGTGTTGTCTGTTCTGATTAGGGCAGATTGACCTCTAAGCTACAGAGCAAAGGTTTTGATAGCCAGGTACATGGCTCTGAGTTTGAGATTTATGTGACATCTGGACTCTCTGGGAGACCACACCCCGCTTATGGACTGGTCTGCCTGGTATGCACCCCATCCTAGGATGGAGGTATCTGTGGTGAGCACTGTAGAAGGTTCCCTTTGTTGAAAAGGAACTCATTCCCTGAGGTTGTCCTTGTCCTTCCACCAGTCCAGGGCATGTAAAATTTTCCTTGTGACTGGAATCAGTTTTGATAGGGAGTCCCTTTTTTGAGACCAATGGGCTTCTAGGATGGTACTGAATATCTCTCATCTGAAACCTGGCCCCTGGCACTACAGCTGTAGTAGATACCATTTGGCCTAGAAGTTTTAGAAAGTGTCTAGCTGGTCTTGGTTGGCCCAGAACCAAGGAGTGTGCCAGGGCCTGGAGATTTTCCACCCTGTCCAGAGAGAGCATGGCTTTGCCTTGCTGTATGTCCAGCTCTCCTCCAACAAAGTTCTGGAGTTGCACTGGCTGGAATTGGGACTTTTCTGTGTTGATCAGGAACCCCAGGGACTCCTGGGTGTGCTGTGTGAAGCACAGAGTCTCTCTGGTCTTTTGGGGAGACTTGTCTACTATGAGCCAGTCGCCTAGGTGAGGTAAGACAGAGACCTCTTGTCTTCTGAGATGAGTTGCTACTACTGCCAGACACTTCATGAAAACTCTGGGAGATGAAGAAAGCTGAAGGGCAGAGCTGCAAACTGGTAGTGGCCAGAGGACAGTCTGAATCTGAGATACTTTCTGTGAGAGAGCCTAACTGGAATATGAAAGTAGGCATCTCTTAGGTCTAGGGAGGCTAGCCAGTCTCCCTGTTGTAAAGAGGGAATCACCACTGACAGGGTGATTATCTTGAATTTGGGATTGAGCAGGTGCTTGTTTAGGTACCTGAGATCCAAAATGGGTCACCAGTCCCAGATTTTCTTTTTGGTTAGATTGTATCTGGAATAGAGGCATTTTCTCCACTGGTGGAGAGGGACTCTTTCCACTGCATGTGCCGATAAGAGACTTTACCTCTAACTCCAGCAAAATTTTCTCTGTGCGAGTTAGGTTTTCCACTCCTGTGACCCTGTGAGTAGGACATTTATTGAACTGCAAGGTAAGTCCTTGACCCACCACCTCCAGCACCCACTTGTCTGAGGTGATGTGGAACCACTGGTGGAGGTAGTGGGTCAGCTTTCCTCCTACTGGTAGAGGGGAGGCAATCTGAACCTTCCCGTTAGGGGTTTGTTTGAATTTTTGTTGGAGTGGGATCAGTATGTTTTTGAACCCTTCTAGCCTCTTCCCCTAAAGAATCCTCTCATCTATGAGTAGTCCAAGGGCATAGGTATTGGCATAGGGTAGAAGGCATTAGGACAGTAACCCCTACCTCTGCCCCCTCTTTGTGGTCTGTAGGAGGTAGATGGTTTCTTTTCAGCTGCATTACTCTGATAAGTGGTTTTGTACTCCTCCGCCTTTTTCATGTAAGTCTCTGTTTTGTTCCCAAAAAGAGAATTGTTCTCACAAGGGAAATCCATAGCTTTACTCTGGGTGTCCTGGGAGAGATTGGTAGTTCTCAGCCAGGCAAACCTTCTAAGAGAAATTACCTGAGCCATAGCCCTGGAGGCAGTGTCCTTGGCATCTACAGACATATGGAACTGGTATTCTGTGGCTTTCTTTAAATTTACTTTTTCCTGCTTCCAGTCATGAGGTCTCTGCCCTGATCACGGCACCCCTCGTACTTCCACCACCCATATCTGCCTGTGCTCTCCCGGTTACCCCTGGCTTACCCCCGGAGGGCGGGGTCACGGCACCGGACGGGCCACCAGTGTTGTGAAACCAGTATCTGGTTGGGAGAGCAGACTGGGTGACTAATTGAAGCCCGGGGGCAGGGCTTCATGGAGATGGCCAGGGCAGCGTTTTTCCCCTGCAGGCTGGGACGTGCAATGACGTCCTGTATCTGCCACGCCCCAAAGTTGCTTCTTGCGTCGGTGCAAGGTGACGACCTGGCCTCCGCCAGGTGCCGCTCCTGCACTGAACACACACCACCCTCCTCTTTGGAGAAGGAGAGAAATCCTAGGGATGCTCAATCCTTCTCCCCCTGGCCGGCCCTCCGATGACCTGAATCTGTTTCCGAACCTGGGTTGCCAGCAGAAATCCAACCACTGTGCCGATGGGCTGGCTAATTTTGTGGTTTCTAAGGCAGTTTTTACAGTTTCTGCCACTCTGTCTGAGAACTGCTGGCTAATAGCCAGAACAAAGCTCCAGAGAGCCTTTTGGTACTGAGCTATGCATGCCATATAAGTACAAAGGGCGAAGCAGCAGTGAGGCTGTGGTGTTAGATTCTTTATCCATAGCATCCAGTTTTCTGGATTCTTTTTCTGGAGGCTAGGAAGATAGAGGCACTTTTGCTTTATCACAAGCTGTAGCTTGCTCTACTCCTTCATGGTCTGGATATGTGTAAAGGTACTCAGCATAAGATTTATTTAGCTGGTACTTTTCTTCTAATTTCTTATCCATCCCTAGTATGGAGATGGGATTCTGGAGAAACTTTAAAGTAGCCCTATGACGGGACTTATGAACTGGAAGGAGTAGCTTTTTAGGAGGAGTGAGACCCATCATATCTAAAAAGTCTACCTCCTCAACTTCCTCAGTGGCCTCTTGTATAGAAAGAGCAAGAGTGTCCACCATGTGCTGAACAAAGGTGCAATGTGAGCCAAATTCCTGGTCAGAAGTTTCATCAGATTCCAAAGGCTCACCCTCCTCTTCATCATCCCCTCCTTCAAAGAAAATGCCCTGGCCGAGACCAGGGTCAGAGGGGAAAGGAGCAGCAGGATCAGCTGGGGTACCCAGAAGAGAGCCCACAGCCTGAAATGTTTGATATAGTTGCCAAGCCTTTGTCATTTCCTCTGCAGAGGGTATATCGTGTTGTAACACTGGCATCTCCCTTTGCCTTTCAGTGGGAGGGGCAGTGATATGTTTTTCCTTTTGTTTCTTTTTAGCAGGCACTGAATCAGGAACCTGCTGAGCAAGTCTTTTTTGTTTGGCTTGGTCATTATTATTTTTATCAGACTTATTTTCTATGGGGTCCTTGGAGGACCCATCTTTAGACTTTTGATGAGAGGAGAACCCCTTTTCTAGATTTTTAATAGAAGGGGAGGTAGACTGAAAAGCTATAGCTTGCAGCCAAAGGGCAAATTCTTACTAAATAGAGCAATAAAAAATATATCAGACAGAAAACAGTGACTTGCCCCAAACAATTTAATGTAAATTGTGGTAGTCTGCCTAGTACACAATTAGAAAAAAGCTTTTTTTTGTTCTTAATAGACCAAAGAAGGGTACCAGTCCTGTTAGTGAGTCTATCTGACTTGACAATTTGTCAAGGGACCCAGAAAGTTGTACCCAACAGAAAACACAAAAGGCTCCCAGCATTGTGGAGCCACTGAAAAACAGCTCTCAGCTGAAGTAAGTAAAAGAAAAGTGGCTGAAAATCACAGAACCAGCCTAAAAGTTAGTATCAGTGGAAAAAATAGTATTACAATATAAAATATGCAAATGTTTTACCTCACACGCAGTATTTTTATGGCTTGTGACTTTTGGAAAGGAGCGAGGAGATTTTTGAACTTTATCTCGGATCCCTGCTATGAAAGTGACTTCCTCTTTAAGACTGATTTGAGGCGCTATCTCCCACTGGACCTCACTTGATTTGTGGACCGAAGGGGTATTTGGGATCCCTTGGTCAAGGAGTTGGCTGGGGGTCTCTGTCCCCTAGACTCCCAGGTTGGGCCACAATTGTGGCCTGACTCTGGGCGTTGTATTGGTCTACTTTATTTCGTATGTGTTTGTCCAGTTGGGAGCGAGGAGCCTTATCTTAACTGTGGATGGATTTATCGGATTTGGATTTTGGACACTCCTTATTTGCTTGTGTTTTGTTGACTCCAAACCTGCGGACAATCGTGATTCTGTGCCTGGCAACTTGAAGACTTTTATTTATTTGGACAGTTTAGGTGGTGAGAGGGCCTTGTATCCATTAATTTAAGTTGAATTTTGACATTATCCCCAGGTCGTGAGAGGACTGGGGGTAAAGGGTCATACTATTTGTTTTGTTTGCAGTGTTTTCTTTTGTGTGTTTTCCTCTCCTCTAGCTGTGAGAGAGCTAGGGTTGGGGGGTAAATAACTTTGCCTTATTTATTTCTTTTGTTAAGTTGAGGTGGTGAGAGTACCCTTATATTTATATTTTATTTTATTTATATTTATTTTATTTTTGAGTCCTTTTGCCTAGTCCAGACTCAACTTTCTGTGGGGTGGGGTCATTTTATTTTATTTTGTTTATTTATGTTGGTTAAGTTCAGATTATTTGGTTAACTTTATGTCATTATTCTGCTAAGTTTGATTATTTTGGTGAGTTGGTGGGTTTATTGTTTTGTTTTAACTTCCTTAGTAGCGATAAGTGTCGGCCTTCAGTCCCCACGGTGGTGAGCTATTCATCCTCCTCTCTTTGTGCCGTCCTCCCTTTTTATTCTCCTCCCCCCCTCCAATCTGATATATACCAACGCTGTAGAATAGCAGACTTCATCGTCGACATGTCGTTTGAGTCACCCAGATTGATGATTCTGGGTGACTTCAACGCCTGGGTCGATGAACTTTCGCAATTTGGTAATCACTTCCTCCAATTAATGTCCTCTTTGGGCCTCATACAGGTAGTTTCCACTGCTACTCATAAATCTGGGCACTCTCTCTCTCAACTTAGTCTTTCTCCTGGGGATTGATGCATCCGACTTGGGGGTGGAACCAGTCACCTGGTCAGATCACAACACTGTGAGGTTCAGTTTTTGCACCCCCCTGAGAAGGCCTTTCCCTGTGGAGATGGTCAGGTACCGCCATTTACAGGATATTACTTCCCAAAGCCTTGCGGCGGTCCTAGACCTCTCATCCCCCGTGGTGGCGAGCAGTAATCCAGAGACTTTGGTGTCAGCCTATAATACGGCTGTTACAACGGCTCTGGATCTTATTGCTCCTGTTCATGTGCGTCCCCTATCCCTTCACCCCAAGTCCCCTTGGTTTGATGGGACATTGAGGGAGATGCCAATACGGGGCAAAGGTTAGAGCGGTGCTGGCGCAAGTCCGCCCATGAAGCAAACCACCTTAGATTGATGGAACATTATTCTGTCTATCAATCTGCAATCACCCGTAAGAAGGCAGAATTCCTGTCCAGGGAGATTGCAGTTGCTCAGAAATGACCAGCTCAGCTGTTTCGAACTGTAGACAGACTGTGAAACCCAGCTTGTCTGCAAATTCGGAAAGCCTTTTCACAATTAGAGTGTGAACAGCTCGCTCGTTACTTTGCAACTAAGGTGGCCGACATCAGGGCAGATTTGCGCCTGGCAATCTCTAAGGGTGATGCTGTTGAACAGTGTGAGTTCACAGTACCTCAATTCTCTTGGAGTTCCTTCAGTTGACCTGATTTCATGGATGTTATGAGGATCACCCATAGTGTGCATCCCACAAGCTGTAGTTTGAATCATGGACCGACTCCCCTAATTTTGGGCTGTAGTGATATCATCAGTCCAATCCTGGTGCAAATAGTCTGGTGCTCCCTGGATTCGGGTGAGTTTCCTAGCTCCCTGAAAGAGGCAGTGGTGACACCTCTCTTGAAGAAAGCTACCTTGGACCCAGACTGTTTCACAAACTACAGACCTATCTCTAACCTTTCCTTTATTTGGAAAGTTATTGAGAAGATAGTGGCTGCCCAATTGGAAGATCACCTAACCATCCATAACATTTACGAATCCTTCCAATCCGGTTCTCACAAAAGGCATAGCACCAAAACTGCGCTGGTTCGGGTGCTTAATGATCTTCTGAGGGTGAGAGATCAGAAGAGATGTTCCATTCTGGTTCTCCTTGATCTCTCGTCAGCTTCTGACACTGTGGATCACTTGGTGTTGCTAGCATGCCTGAGGCAGATTTGTGGAATTTCGGGAACCATTCTACAATGGTTCACCTCATTCCTCACTGGGAGAATACAAAGAGTTGTGTCATTTTTTTTTTCCCTCTGGCCCAACTCCTTTGTTGTGTGGGGTGCCTCAGGGTTCTGTGCTATCTCCCATGTTATTCACAGTGTGTATGCTGCCCCTCGGAGACATTATAAGATGGTATGGGCTGAGGTTTCACTGCTATGCAGATGATACCCAGCTATACCTATCTTTTGCACCCAACCAGGATGGAGCTCTTTCAGTGTTTAATAACTATCTGAAAGAAATCCAGGATTGGATGGATTCTAGCTGTTGAAGTTGAACTCAGAGAAGAGAGAGGTTTTGGTTGTGGACCCGGGTTGTCAGATAGAGAGGTCGCGTGTTGGCACGTACTCTGGAATTTTCCTTGGTGGCGTTTCACTGCTGACCTCTGAGTGGGTGCGTAACCTAGGGGTTGTCTTAGATGACAGACTGACACTACAGTTTCAAGTATCAGCCGTTGTCAAGACGTCCTTCTACCATCTAAGGAATATCGCCAGGGTTAAGCACCTTGTTCCGTTTGACACCCTTCCAACATTTGTCCACGCCTTTGTGTCCTCGTGCTTGAACTACAACAACTCCCTGTACTTTGGGCTGTCTGGGGTTGAAACCTTCATCTACAGCTGGTGCAGAATGCAGCAGCCTGGGTTTTGACTGGGACAGGTAGGTCCTGCCATATTACCCCGGTGCTGCGTGAACTGCACTGGCTCCCTATACGGTGGCGGATCGCCTTTAAAGTCAGTTTACTGACTTTCAAAGCCCTTCATGATCAGGGTCCGGCCTACCAGAAAGAACTTCTGGTACCTTACTGCCCCAGCTGATTGCTCCACTCGGCCAACGAGGGGTTGCTAGAGATTCAAGAGTGAGACTTAAATCTTCCGGTTGCAGAGCATTCTCTTATGCTGCACCCACTCTTTGGAACTCTCTACCACGCTGGTTATGGGAGTGCACCTCTGTGGAGGAGTTTAAGAATAATTTGAAAACTTATCTTTGGTGAATGGCCTTCTTGGATGGCTATTTATATTGTAATTTGTTAATTGTGCTGTGATTTTATTTTTTATTTATCGTGATTTTAAAGCCTGATGTCATAGTGTTTTGATCTTATTTATGTTTATTATTGAATCCTATATTTCATCTTAATGTTTTAAATGTGTTCAGCACCTTGGAAAAATGAAAGGCGCTTTACAAATAAATTTATTATTATTATTTATTATTATTTTTCAGTCAGAAAAAAGCAGAGGAATGCAGAAAAACATGGCCATTTTCCTGTGGATTCTGGGAATGAAGAATCTGTGGAAAATACACTAAAACCATTAAAATTCCACTAAAATCATTCTAAACACAGCACAAGGTAAAAGAAAGACTAAAAATATAAAAAAGAACTACTTCAAATGAAAGTCTGAAGAGAGCGCTCCGGGGCAGACTGTCCAGTCAGACAGAGAAATGAATCTGACTGGAAGCACAGCAGCACCAACAGGTAGCACTCTCTTACTACAACCTGATTGGCTAATTCATTTGGCATCATTAGCATAACTCCACCTCCAGGGCAGCTGAACCCAACTGGCACAACCGCACTAGTCAAGCATACTGAGGGATTCCTGGGGTGAGAACTTACTGTTTCTGGGTGGATATTAAGCAGTGGGGTATGGGATCAGAGATCCCCCCCAAGTTTCTGAATCTGGGCACAACTTTTTTTTTTTGTTAAACCATTAAAACCTTATAATATAACAAAAATAAAATATGGGCAACAATGCTCAACTTGGCTTATGTTTCCATCTTGGGGCTGAGATGACATCAGGGTCTCTTGAGCTTAGCTCTTGAGGTCCCTATGAAGTCATCTCAGTCCCAAGATGGAAACACAGCCTTGTTATATATGGTTGCCCATACATTATTCTCTATGTTTACATTTTAATATTGCTAAAACATTGCTTATACCTACAGTTACTACCTATGTTATGTTGCAGGATAGACTTTATAAAGACTTTGATCACTGGCAAAAATGGGGAATTTCTGACTTTTCACCAGTTCACATCCTGGCAGGGGAAAAATAGGGCTATTTCAAAACAAACACACTAAACAATACTTTGGAGTTCTTAAACTGACTCCACACATGCCCAAATTATATTAAAAATGTAAACTGGTTTATAGTATGTTCCCTTTAGCATTTTTGCTGGCAAAATTTAAAGATTCTACAGACTTCTTAGGCATTACTATGAAAAGTTTGAGACTTGAAAACCAAGACTCCCACAGCTGTAACAGTTAAAATGTCTGACTGTCCCAGTAATCATTGTTTGACTACCATATTAAAATCAACATCATTCTAAATACCCATACTTCCTTACTAAGCAACCAGCCATTTCTTGAAGAAAATAAGTAATTTACTCAAAGCAGGGGAGTGGTGAGGAATTTCAGTTTTGTATACACTCCCCGATCCCTGCCATCCCCTGTAATTGTTTAAGGCCATACTGAGTATTATCCTGTAACTTTTAACCACCACACAGTGGGGATTCTGTATAACATTAACACACGTTTTAAGCATTCAGCTGAACAAAAACAGTTAAAAATTGCACACAATACCTTCAATTTAAAGAAAAGTTTCTGGTTTTGGAACGTGAGACGGAACAGTTCTAGGATTCTGTGTTCAGTGTTGTTCCATGGATAGGTTTGCTGTCCCACATTCTTTCCATTCCATTAAATCTTAAATGCTTGCAAATGGCTTTGTGTTCTATTTAAAAGCTGTTTAATTATTAAAGGTGTTTTTCATTTAGTCGATGCTAGCTATTTGCAAACAAAATCCCCATGGACAGTGGGGGTTATGCTAGCACCACGCATATTACATTTCCCTTCACAATCAGCAAACCTGAAATTTTATTGCTTGCATCCTTTGTACAGTGCCTCTATAATGTTGCTACAGTATATGATACTTTATAAATGATTTATGGGGTGCCTTTCTGCACTCCATTTTGTCTTTCATGAAACTCTGGGTGTAACAAAAACATTCAAGGTATACATTAAATCTGGAATTGTTCAAATATGTGCATTTTGATGCAATGAACGAGTCCATATAATCCCCAGAAATCTGTGGATAAAAGCAAAGCCCCTATGTATCTGTACAGCACTAGATACCTTTGGATAGTTTGGGGGGGGGAATTGCAGTGATTTTTCCTGAAAACATCAAAAGTATTTCTTGACCAATCTAGTGAGGATACATTACAACCCCCTTCTCTTTTCATTGATCGTCTCCCTTTTTCTTTCTCAGAGTTTGCATGTTTTTCCTTTTCTCTCTGTGGCTGTTTCTTTATGTTTTTTTTTTCCTTCCCTGAGGTTCCCCCAATGCTGCAGCTGGAACCTAACTGAGGACACAAGCTCTAATTCAAACAAGGGAAGGCATGGGGGTGTTGCAAAAGCACTGAGGGTCAAACAAAAGCAGGGTGAACCCTATGCACAAATGTTTTAGAGGAAACCCTGAAACTTGCTTCAAGTCCCCTTGCCAGGTCTTTCTTCTGTACTTTCCTGGAGAAGAGGACAGCCCTAATGAGGAACCTCTGTACTGACCCCGCCTTCACTGAGCTTCTCTTAATCATGGGACATCTGGTGCAGAAGGGCAGCTGGGAAGAAAGCCAGAGAGACACTGAATATCATCATATTTAATAGTGGTCACAGGACATGACTTCTTTTAAATAAAAGAAAACTCAAAACCACCGTCTTAACGGAGTGGTGATTACCTCTGCTAAGGCTGAAGAACAAGAGTGAGGGCAGCAGGGCTGCCTGCAGTGTGGACTGTTGGATGGAACACATTAGCATCCTGGTATGCTACTTGTTTTTCATAGTTTACTCTACATGTCTGACCAGAAAGATCACTGCAATACCCATCTGCCGCTCTGTAAATGGAAGCACATCCTGACAGGGCTCCTTTTAAGAAAATAATGCAGTTCCGAAACTGTATGTTGGCAGCTAATCTAGTGACTCTCTATAAATGTTGTTCTATATTTCTTTTTCTATACAACATTTTATCCTCTGACACTAGCCCATCCAGCCTTCAGGCCCTAACTGGTGACCTCCCAGTCCAAAAGACCACTGCACAGCAGCTTTTTAAGAGTGCTGTCGACTGTCATGTAGACGGCAACAGGGAGTTTTTTTTCTCCATTCCAACCCCTCTCTCTCTCCCACCCACCATCCACAATGGCACTGCACAAAGCCTGATAGAGACATTGTATACATGCAGTAGGACCACTTATAAAGGACCTAGCTCACTGACCCACCACATGAAGGGGGGCCCTGCAGCACCATTCTCTCCAGACTGGCATGTACTGCCAGCTACATTTTCCCAGGCCTGGCCACACAGCTGCTAGCAACCCGGGTCTGCTCCTGAACCCAGGTTGGCTGCTTGGTAGTACTCTGCACTACCGTTGGGGCACTGGGTGCCCCTTATTCTTCTAATAAAATGTGAAAGAAAAACCAAAACATGTAATTGGTTCAGATGTGATTACAGGATTGTGGATTATTCCAGCATAACAGTACAGATCAGAAATATTTAACTTTCTGAACCCAGTTACTCCAGGGTGTGCATAACTGTGTGATAATGGCATTTCTCGGATGCACAAATCACTCAGCATTGCCTCATTTCCGTGAGGTTTGCCATTATATCACAATAATGCGCACACTGTCTTGCCTTATTGCTTAATTTGTACAGTACTAGATACATGCGCAGATCAGTTCTTTTCCATTTCTCTACAGTCAGCACAAACAGATGAGACCATGCCAGGATAGATATTTTGCCTATTCATCAAGTTATATGTCTGAACTAGTCTCAGTATTCTGTACAAACCTTAATTTTACAAAAAGGTGACATGCTTTTTTTTTTAAAAAACAAAGTTTACTGTGTTTTCAGTATAAGACATGCAAACTACACTATATGCAGATGATCGGTTAATATATTCAACTAATCCAGATCAGTCTCTTCCCCATCTTTGGACGTCTCTCTCACAATCCGGCAGCATAGCAGGCTACAATTTTAACATGACAAAACAGAGGCACTTTCTATCCATTATATCTAGGGAAATCTAGCATCAGTTCCAATTTCAATGGAATCTTTCACATTTTAAATACCTAGGAGTTCTCCCTCTTGATTCCACTGAGGTTTGTACCCTTAATTATAATTCATTTATGCAGGCCTTACGATGAGACCTTGAAAGTGGGTCCCATCTTCCTTTTCCCACTGTACAAAGAATTGACAGTATGCACATGGTTACTCTTCCCAGGTTACTTTATCTGGCACAAACTCTTCCCGTGACCTCACGTTTGTGCCAGATAAAGAAACCTGGGAAGACTAATTGTAATATTGTATTGCACAATCTTTTAATAAAGATTATAGTTACAAAAAAGAAAACTTACAAACTATGAAATGCACAAAGCATTATCAGTGCCATACAATGTTCAAAGGACACTGAAACAGGAAAACAGGAACAGCTTTACAGCATATCTATTAACTATAACACAATACAAGTGGCATCATTCATTTTACTCCTTAGAAACCCTGCATTCCACATTGATACAGTGTCATCCCACACGTACTTGAAAGTAGAAGTTCATATTAAATTTGTGGTACTTCACTGCTAATAACCCTCATGACTGCCAAAGCATTCCCTTCCATTTTTTTAGAGCTTAATGCCTGTGATTTATTAAGGTGTCACACATTTGATCTCTTCTTTGTCATGTATTCTGAGTAAGACACCTAACCAAACTGGAGGTATGGTCGGAGAAGTGGCAGCTGGGATTCAATGCAAGGTTATGCACTTCGGGGCAAAGAACCCAAGGAGAGACTACTGGTTGGGAGGGGTGAGGCTGGGGATCACTGAGGAAGAGAAGAACCTAGGGGTGTTGGTAACAGGGAGCATGAACAACTCTGCCCAATGCAGGAAAGCAGTAGCTAAGGTGAACAGAATGCTGGGCTGTATCGCAAGGGGTTTCTCGTTCAGGCATAGGGAGGTGATCCTGCCCCTCTACAGATCTTTGATCAGGCCACACTTGGAGTACTGTGTGCAGAACTGGTGGCCATATCTGAAGAGGGATATTAATTTATTGGAAGGTGTGCAATGGAGGGCAACAAAAATGTTACAGGGAATGGAGGGCAAGACCTACGAGGACAGGCTGAATGAGCTGAATATGTACACACTGGAGGAGAAGAGGGATGGGGAGGTACGATTGAAACATTCAAGTATTTGAGGGGGATGAACAAAGTTAGCACTGAAGAGGTGTTTAAACTGAGGAAGGGCAGGAACATGAGGGAGCATGGACTAAGATTGGAGGGTGGAAGATTTAGGAGGGAGATGAGGAGGCACTACTTTATGGAGAGGGTGGTGTCTAAATGGAACACTCTACCAGACGGGGTGGTATCATGTAAGACAGCAGAAGGTTTTAAGAGGGTGTGGGTCAGAGCACGAGGGAGGGTCTGGGTGGAGGGGGCTGAGGCTGTCATGGGAATGACAGATGGGGAGGGGGCAGGAGCAGCTGTAATCTAGAGGGCTAGCTGCACACTTGGGCAGACATTGATAGACCAGGTGTCCCTCCTCTAGAGTGTATATGTTGAGTTCCCTCAATCTCTCTTCATAGGCTTCTCATGAAATCCCTGCACCACTTTAGTTGCCCTCTTCTAGACTGCCTCCACCCTGTCTATGTCCTTTCTGAGAGGTGGCTTCCAAAACTGGACACAGTATTCCAGATGGGATCTCATTAGGTTTCCATGAGACTATAATGATTTCCAGGATGAGAGGCAACATGGGTTTATGGGAGGGAGGCAGTGTCAAACAAATCTGATTGATTTCTTTGATTAGGTCATTAAAACAGTGGACAGGGGCCAAGTGGTGGACATAATTTACCTGGTCATCAGCAAGGCCTCTGATCCTGTATCCCACAAGAGGTTGATCAAGAAGTTGGTGGATCCAGGGGTTAGTGAGAAATTGACTGGGTGGGTGAAAAACTGGCTGAGGGTCAGCACCCAGAGTGTGGTGGAGGGAAGTGAGCTCTCCAGCACCACAGAGGTCAACGGTGGTGTCTCCTAGGGCTCAGTACTCAGACCGGTGCTGTTCAGTGTGTTCCTCAATGACACTGGGGATGGCATTAAGGGCACAATTTACCTGTTCATGGACAACACCAAGCTCTGTGGGAGGATGGACATAGCAGAAGTGATACAATACCTAAAAGAAGATCTGAAAAAAGCTAAACAGGTTGCAAGAGATTTGGCAACTTGGCTTCAATGCAAAGAAATGCAAGGTTATACTCACTGAGACATATACCCCAAGGGTTGTACACACTGAGACATATACCCCAAGGGCTGAGTACAGCCTAGGAGGGGTCCGGGTATCTTGACCAGAGGAGAAGGACATGGGAATGATGATGATTTGAAACACACTGTGCTATGTAGGAAAACAGCAAAGGCAAAAAAAATGTTGGGCTGCATTGCCAGGGGAATCAGCAGCAGGCGGGAGAAGGTAATGCTGCCCCTGTATAGGTCATTAGTGAGACCATCATCTGGAGTACAGTGTACAGTACTGGTACCCATACACTGAAAGGGACACAAACCTGCTGGACATGGTCCAAACAAGAGTGACTAAGATGATCATTGGCCAGTAGGGTAGGATGTATGAGGAGAGATTGGAGGCCCTGAATATGTACTCCCTGGAGAGGAGAGAAAGACAGAGAGAGAACATGGCTGAGACATTCAAGTATTTGAAAGGAGTAAATAGGGTAGACAAGGAGTGTCTCTATAAGCTTAGTGGGAACTGAAACATGAGGCGACACAGTCTCAAGTTGGGGGACGGAGGTTTAGGAGAAAGGGTAGGAGGCAATTCTTCAAGGAGGGGGTGGCGGCAGGTTGGAATGGGCTTCCTGAGGAGGTGGTTTAATTGAAAATAGTAGACAGCTTCAAGAGAGGCTAGGATAGAGTTAAGGGGGAAAATAAGAATCAAGAGAGGGGTAGCTAGAGGAGAAGGGTGGATTGGGGAGGGGTGCAGAGTCAGTAGCCGATGAGAGGAACCCTGCAATATGAGCAGACCTGACAGACCTAAAGGCCTTATTGTGCTGGCTTTGTTGTACGTTCATATTAGTGACCTATACACTGGTAAGACCACCTCCCTTCTCTTGCTGGTGATACTTCTCCCTGTGCTCCCCAGCATCCCAGTGGCCCTGCCTACTTGCCCTGTTACACTACCCCGCCACCTAGAGGTCATCAGATATTTTAACCCCAAAGTCTCTTTACTGCTTAGTGAACATCAGTACCCCCCCCATTTCATACCCCGCTCCTGGGTTTGTATGTTGTAGGTGCATGATTCTGCACCTTTTGGCACTGAACCCTAGTTGCTATATACCCTTGACCATGCCTCACAGTTTCTAAGGTCTCTACTCATTCTGTCCACCCCTTTTGAGTATCCACCCTATTACAGAATTTGGTGTCATCAGCAAAGAGGCACAACTTGCCTTCCAGCTCTTCTACAGTGTCACTAATGGAGATTTTCAAGAGGACCAGTCCCAGTACTGATCCCCATTGCACCCTACTGGTTACTCTCCGATCATTAAAGTTAGTGATGTTAACCACCACCCCTCTGTCTTCTATTCATTAACCAGTTTTCTTACCCAGTTTCTCACTTTGGATTCCGCCCCTAGACTGTCCAATTTCTTTATCAGTCTCCTAAGTGACAAAATGTTAAAGGCCTTGCTGAAGTCCTGTTTTAGTGGCCCAGTCAAGGAAGTCAATCAGATTTGTCTGACATGATCTCCCTCCCATAAACCCATGCTGCCACTGATCCTGGAGGCCATTCTCTTTCAGATATTTTAACCTTTCCTTAAGTATGGTCTCTATGAGCTTGCAAACAATTGAGCTCAGACAGCACGTGCTACCAACTGAGCCACACTGCATTACAGAGCAATAATGACAGTTCTACAAACTACATCTTATCCAGCGTAAGTGGCACATTCAGCAACAGAATTCTATACAGTAACAGCTGGGAAAATCCCACTAGTTGTTAAAGAGGTAGTGTACCAGCAGTCAACTATTACCTTAGATGTTTGAGCTACTTTTTCTTTTCCCTTTGATTAATTAGAAGATTTTTTACCTAGTGTTAGAAGACATGATGTGTGGAACAGCACTCTGCCTGGCAGTGGACATATCTAGCTCTCTTCCTGCCATTACTTCATCAGCATTGTGATGACATCATTGACTGTGACATCACAGATGCTCAGGAAGAGCCACTCAGTAGCTGCCGAGCCTGAGTCAGTCACCAGTGATGTCACAATAAGTAAGGTCACAGTGCTGCTGCAGTAGTGGGAAGGATAGAATTAGATATCTCAGCTGCCAGGAGGAGTGTTATGCCACGCCACACATACAGCATAATACCATCATATAGGAAACTTTCTTATGAGTAAAAGGAAAAAGAACAATACTTCAGAAATAAAAAAGTACAATGCCTACTTCTTAAAATTTATAAAAATGTTCCTGTCTGCTTTTTTTGGTTCTACAAGCTCTTTAAAGAAGGTAGCTGTGAGTCAGCCCATCAGCATAGTTGTGAGCCAGCTTGTCAGTGTACTTGCGAGCCGTCTGCATAGTTGTGAGCCAGCCCGTCAGCATAGTTGTGAGCCAGCCCATCAGCGTAGTTGCGAGCCAACCCATCAACGTAGCTGCAAGCAAACCGTCAGCATAGTTGTGAGTCAGCCCATTGGCATAGTTGTAAGCCAGCCTATCAGAGTAGGTGTGAGCCAGCCCATCAGCGTAGCTGTGAGCCAGCCCATCAGCGTAGCTGTGAGACAGCCCATCAGCGTGGTTGCGAGCCAGCCCATCAGCGTGGTTGTGAGCCAGCCCATCAGCGTGGCTGTGAGCTAGCCCATCAGCGTGGCTGTGAGCCAGCCCTTCAGCGTGGCTGTGAGGCAGCCCATCAGCATGGTTGTGAGCCAGTCAATCAGCATGGCTGTGAGCCAGCCCATCAGCGTGGCTGTGAGCCAGCCCATCAGCGTGGCTGTGAGCCAGCCCATCAGCGTGGCTGTGAGCCAGCCCATCAGCGTGGTTGTGAGCCAGCCCATCAGCGTGGCTGTGAGCCAGCCCTTCAGCGTAGCTGTGAGGCAGTCCATCAGCATGGTTGTGAGCCAGTCAATCAGCATGGCTGTGAGCCAGCCCATCAGCGTGGCTGTGAGCCAGCCCTTCAGCGTGGCTGTGAGCCAGTCCATCAGCATGGCTGTGAGCCAGCCCATCAGCGTGGCTGTGAGGCACCCATCAGCATAGTTGTGAGCCAGCCCATCAGCATAGCTGTGAGCCAGCCCATCAGCGTAGTTGTGAGCCAGCTCATCAGCGTAGTTGTGAGCCAGCTCATCAGCGTAGTTGTGAGCCAGCCCATCAGCATAGTTGTGAGCTAACCCATCAGCATAGTTGTGAGCCAGCCCATCAACGTAGTTGCAAGCTAGCCCATCAGTGTAGCTGCGAGCCAGCCCATCAGTGTGGCTGCGAGCCAGCCCATCAGTGTAGTTGTGAGCCAGCCCATCAGTGTAGTTGCGAGCCAGCCCATCAGCGTAGCTGTGAGGCAGCCCATCAGAGTAGTTGTGAGCCAGCCCATCAGCGTAGCTGTGAGGCAACCCTTCAGTGTAGTTGTGAGCCAGCCCATCAGCGTAGCTGTGAGCCAGCCCATCAGCGTAGCTGTGAGCCATCCCATCAGCGTTGCTGTGAGGCAGCCCATCAGCGTAGCTATGAGCCAGCCCATCAGCATAGCTGTGAGCCAGCCCATCAGCGTAGCTGTGAGCCAGCCCATCAGCGTGCTGTGAGGCAGCCCATCAGCGTGCTGTGAGGCAGCCCATCAGCGTAGCTGTGAGGCAGCCCATTAGCATAGTTGTGAGCCAGCGTAGCTGTGAGGCAGCCCATCAGCATAGTTGCAAGCCAGCCCATTGGAGTAGTTATGAGCCAGCCCTTCAGCGTAGCTGTGAACCAGCCCATCGGCATAGTTGTGAGCCAGCCCATCAGCGTAGCTGTGAGGCAGCCCATCAGCACAACAGCAGCACTGCTGCCCATGATGCTGGTGACCCAGGTTTGGGAATGACCCCAGTACTCTGGAGGGCCAGCAGAGAAGGGTGAATTGAGCATTCCAGAGGATGTTTCACTTCATGAGGAATGGAGAGTCACAGCCCCTGCTGTAACACTGTCACCTGGGTGATAACAGGTGGCAATGCAGCAGAGGTACAGCAGGAGGGAGGATGCCAGCTGGGTGGATGCTTACAGTGCTTCATGTGGCACCATCCTGTGGGCAGGGTGGAACAAATGAAACATTCCCAGTAGGTGCAGGATGAGGCAGGGCACTGCTGGGCCCTAGCACAATGACCAACCCACCCCAAAGGAGTTGGAGGGAGGGTAGCAATAAATCATGGGGTAAGTGTAGGAGAAGACGGCAATGGGGCCGAGAGGTAATTCAGCAGACAGGGGTAGCACTACTGATAAAGGAGATAAAATGTAAATTATATAAAAAAGAATGGAGGCGTGGCAGACTACAAACCTAAGAGAGGTATGTTAAAGTAAGATCAATAGCGGTATCCTCTGACCTCTTTTCATTTTTTTTTTTGTTTTGTTATTTTTTGGTAACCAGGTATGGCCCACTGGGACAAGGCCCACTTACAGGAGTGACCCGGGAGCACTGATGAGGTTAAGTGACTTGCTCAGGGTCACACAGTATGCAAGTGAATGTTGTGGGGATCAAACCCAGGTCCACTGGATGTAACAAGCTCATTCTCAGCTCGCTGTTCCATCCACTAGGTCATACTGCCAGCCCAGGCTACTGGTGAGACACCCTTAAAATCCCAATGTATTTCTTGTCTTTACCACTGCTTAGCCACATAACTTTTTAGATTAGATTTGAACATCTTAGGGAAAAGAATGCAGTAAAACCATCACCCAGTTTGATAAGTATGAAACTAAATATGGTGATATTCTCCAGTATCCCAGATTTTTTTATTTCATACAGTTTTATGTAACAGAGATTAGAAGTTCTGCTACTTCAGAGTTATGGAAACAAAAGTTCAAGCTCTTCATTTGATCAAGAACCCCTTTATTTTTGTACTTTTTTAAATACATTTTGCAGTTTATTTATGCAGGATAGTTTCACTGTGATGCAGCATCTTTTGTATAGTAGAGACCTGCTTTCACCCAGTTGCACAGCTGGAAGAATAGTAGCCTGGAAAGGTCAAGCGGTTCAGAGTAAAACAGAGCGACTTTGGCTGTGGTGGGACTAGAGCTTGTAACCTCCTGTTTGATCTGCTAGCCTTACTGCCTTCCCTAAAGCCAGTTTTGATTAATGTTGCAGTTCAGTTATGCAGAGCACGGAGGGACTTTGCTTGTAGTTGACACTATGCTATGCTACACCACGCCACACTACAGAGTTGTTTTTTTTCCAATCGTTTAACCAGGAGTGGCACACTAAGCTGAAAGCGTGTTTACAGGTGTGACCTGGGAGCACAGGGAAGTTTAGTGACTTGCTCAGGGTCACACAGTATGCAAGTGGGGGCTGTGGGATTTAAACTCAGGTCTCCTGATTTGCAGCTCAGAGCCTTAAACCACTGCACTAAACTGCCTCCCACTACAGAGTTTATATGTAACTGATGCTGTCAAAAAACTGCCATCAGGTGTTTTGTCACGGCTTTAAAAAACAAACTGTTTGTTCATGATGGTACGAGTTTACAAGAAGAATCACAGTTAATGCTTAAGTATAATTTATTGTTCTCTGCTGATCACTGAATATCAATTAATCAAGAAGGCCTGAAACAGTGTGTGTTGTTGTGGGATCGTTAAGCAGGAGGCATCACCAACTGCCTTTAACTACCTGAGCAGTGTAATTATCCCACAACAATACACACCCAGAAGTGTTAACAATGAGTAAGACAAGTTTTGGTTAAAAAAAAATGTATTTTAATTCTGAAATGTAACCTTATACCACAGAGACAATAGATCCTCTAATATTCCATAAGTAGAATCCACCTGGAACATGTGGATGCCACTGAGTACAAGAATTCAACATTCTGCTCATCTCCACTGTCCAAATGGTTACAAATCTGCTCAGTTCTGCCAGCCAGCTGGTGCAGCAGTTGGATTTCCACTTGCGATGCTGGCAACCCAGGTTCAGGAGCAGAACTGGGTGGCAGAGGGCCGGCCAGGGGGAGGTAGTCTGAGCATCCGATGAACTGCTCAGCTGCTCTGGGGGGAGAGAGGTTTCCTGGCCTGGGGGTGGCCTGACCCCTGGAGGAGGCCAGAAGGTATAGCAGCCCTGGCACCCAAACCAATGGGGGAATGCGACAGATGCTGGATTAAGCCATGGCATCACGTGGTACATCGCGTTCAGGGGTGTACACTCACAAATACGCTGCCTGGAGCAACACCAACGTGAGGGCCCGATAGTGGGTCCTCCCCCAGCCGGCTAACCACTGAAGAGGTCCCAGATGAAGACTTGATTCCTTAGGACAGGGGGCATAGGGGAGGACCCCCTCCCATCGCCACTTGGGAGGTAAGCCAGGGCTCTATGGTGGGAGACCGCAAGCAGATGGGAAGTGGACAGTGGAGTTGAGTACAGCTTTGGGTAGTGGAGGAGAAAAATAAAAGTATATAAAAAATATATATATGCTCAGCTCTACTGTCAGAATTGTCCCCCCGCCAACACACACAACAGAAGGCCTCAAATGAAGAAGAATAATCAGCATTTATATAGTGCATTTCATACACATTGCATCCCAAAGGGCTTTACAAGCAATGCGAGACTGTTAGTGAAGTGGCAGCCATTTTGCACATCAACATCCATGCACAGCCTTGGACAATTGCATGAACCAGTGTTATGGGAAAGGGAATGTTGGCCAGGACACGGGAACATCCTCTACTCTTGGTGTAACAACTTTCAAACCCCTTTGAAGCATTTACCATACAAAAAGTTTGGGGAGATGTGAATGAAGATTCTGGTGCCTCTTCTGTCCCTTCAGCCCAGCAAGATCAATCTTCTGAGGCAGAGGACTCCACCTAAATCATGCCAACCTGCTACCTCTAAAAACTGGAAAACTGCTGTTAGATCAGGATGGTGGGGGTGCTGAGAGATGATTATGTTTGAGTCACTTTACTTTTTTTTTTTTTTATGATGGCTGTTAGTCCAGGAACTGATTTTGCATACACCTCCCTTAATACCAACAGTAGTTTGAGACATAGGAAAAAGTTAACAGTGGGTCTGTTATAGTCTTTACTCTGAGATATTATTTGTCTCCAAGACACTGGATTACATTCCCTCGAAGATATCGCTATGACAAAAAAAAAATGCATCATTGAAGTCCTGTTTTTAGTCCGCAGAGGAGGAAGGGTGCTTTGGATTGGAGTACTCTTCTCCTCCTTCGCAGTTAAGGTTCACTCCCTTGTTGAGATAGTTCCTCGCAGAGCTCTGCTCTTGGCTATTGCATATAATAATTTTAACTTAAGGATCATAAATATTTACTTCTCCCAAACTAAAACGGAAAGAATTGAGCTCTTTAAAGCTATTCACCCATATTTGTTCACCACTAAAGGTGTCTTTCTGGGAAGGGATTTTAATTGCCAGTTTCCAGCAGGAAAAACAGCCACAGTGAACAGGGCAGTTTATAGCGACTCCTCTTATCTTACCATAATGGCATCCTCTGCATTTCTTGTCAATGCTGCTTCTGCCAGACACAAGGTGAACGGATGTAACTTCCACAAAGACCCACTGGTCACTGGAATAGACTATTTCACCAGCTCTTTAAATGTAGCAGTCAGGGCACCTCATCTGTGAGTAAACATTTTTTTCTTGCTAAATGCAGGCTTCTGCTTTCTCAATAGACAGCTGGTACTTTAAGGATGCTTAAAGTGAAAGGCAAACTGGTGACAGGGTACAGTGTTGCCTGCTTTGCCAAGGTAAAAAAACAAAGGTAACTGAATAAAGTGTTTGTTGAGAGCCATAGTGGGAGGGAGCTGTTTAACTGGGTCATCACTGAGCATTTTCTCCAGTCCCTGGCTTTTCCTTTAAATCCGAGAGAAGAGGAAAAGGTTTTAACTTGGCAACTCACAGATGGGAGGATACCCAGCAAAATGTGGGATGTGGTTTGGCAGACTTCTCATGGCCATCTAAATGTTATGCTAAACATAAACAGCAGTCTGAACAGTATTTTGTGAGTCCTGATCGTATTGATCAAAAAGAGGGTAGGACTCATTTGTAGTTCCTTTGTAGCTATACTGTAAACTTCTGGAGAGGCATTGCAGGCTCATGGGACTTTCCAGAACTCCTAGCAATGGATTATAAAACTCTGATTTTAGGTGACAGATCACCGCCATGGACTGCCTTCCACATTAGTACTTTAAATGATTTGTTTGCCTGTATTAAATGGTGGGTATGTCCGTCTCGCTGCCAACTTGTCTTGCAGAAAACAGTTATTCCTATAAACAGTCTTACTAAATTTATTGAGAAAGAGATGCAAGACATCAATTTACAGGAATCTCAATACCAGCACCTGTAAGTACACTGTGGAATACATTCCTTTGTGTTTAAGTTTTTCCTTTTTTCTTCAAAGCCCCAAGGATACAGTAATTGTTTGGACACCAGTGCTCGCGTCCTATGTCAATTTGCTCTTTGTATACGTATCTTACGGTGCATACGTGTATGGGGAACTTGTGGTATTAGGATTGTTTGCTCTTCTTTATAGGAGTTTATCCTGTACTTGATCTTTTGCTTAGACTCCATTTTGTGAACTTACGTCTTTGATTTCATTATTGTATTCTGTTCTTGTGTTTTGTTTTTAAGAAAAATTCCCATTCTCTAGTGAAAAGTGCCTTGGGTTCTTTTATTACCACCTGGGCACCCACCAGGGACCTCAGCTGAATGCCTCATCTGAAGGATAGAACACCCGAACAGTACAGCACCTCCAAAGTACTACACACAGGGACTGGCATTTATGGTATGAATCCAGTCCTGGAACAGGATGAGAACCCATGGCCTTCTGGTGCAGAGGCAGAAGTGATACCAGCTGAGCCACGACGACACAAGAAGCCATGGCCTCAATTTTACCTGTGGCAGGTTAAGCAACAGAAATTTCCCTGGTAAGCTGGTAAGGATGGTAGGGGACTGAATAGGTTTTCATTTTTAATGTGCTTATGTATGTAACAGGAGATTATGAGGAAATAAATGTATGTATTTATTTATTTTTGAGGGATCTTTACTTTTTAGGTCCTAGTTGAAGGCTTCAAGTGACTCAAGGTGGCACCCATGTTTGTGATGACAGTCAGGAATGGGTGAAGTGGCTCATAAATTCTGTATGTGATTTGCCCAAATTTCAAATCTCACTGCCTCAACTTGTCTTGTCGCACCACTGCCTTTGACCACCTGCAATACACCCGTTAGGTGAACTAAAATAATTTATTTTGGTCAAATCCATTCCTTAAATAATGATGTCATTCTTGTGGAAAAATCAAGTTTAACATTTACATGGAAACCAAATATGCATATTTTATATACAATTTTTTGGGGGGAGGGGTTGTATCACAATAAAGATCTGTTGATGATAGAAGCTAGGCAGGCTATTTCTAAACAAGTCATACTTTCCATGTTACAGTACGAGTCATTCCTGTACCATAGTATATCAGTTACTATTCAGGAGAAATATATTACATTTAACAATATCTTATTTTGGCCACTCAGCTCACTGTAGAACACCTCACTGCAAACTTTGCAACTCCTCTTGATACTAACACCGCCCCCATCCCCTTGGAGAAGAATTCTCTGTCTCAGTCTTTGATTGCTGTTTTTAATGTAACTAACTCAGGGTTGCCCCTGAAAAAGGGACGGCTGTCTCAATGGGCCCACCCAGTTAACAAAATTCAATAAATAAACATGTATACTACTGTTTAAATGTTACCGTCTCAAAACTAACCATAGATTTAAACCAAAAGCTAACCCCAAGCCAACCATCTTACTAGTGCTGAGAGAGACAAGCCATAATAAATAATAAAAAGAATTGCACAACTCCAAAAATGTAGATGAGGTCCTTGTCTAGCTATGGGCCCAAATTTCTGAATTCTCTGCTAACAAACATTACCTCTCTCAGACAAGATTTATATATATCTATATCTATATCTATATATATATATACATATACATATACACACACACACACTCCTCCACAAAAATCCTCTCAGCATATCTAAATAATACATCCAGCCATCCCAATGGTGCAGAGAGCTGAGGTGCTGAGTGACTATCCTGCCACTGTACTGGCGATCCGGGTCTGGAAGTGTAAAAAGATCTGTGCAGGACCCCCAAGCAAATGAGATCACACATCCCAATATGTACAGAGTTACAAAAATTATATATAACAGTATAAGATAACACTCCTGTATGTACACTAGCAGGCTGGGTAATCTGAATATGGTGCAATGGAATCAATCCCCCCCCACAGGCAAAGATAAAAAGTAAGGAGAAATTCTTTATGTGTGTGAAATAAAAATAGTAACACATTATAACTCCATATAGCTAAATAGAGACTTACCTCAATGTGACAGCAAGCCCCACATCTGTTATATCACATACCTCACAACACATACTCACACACATAAATACACACACGTATCCACATCTCACACATGCTGAAGTCCTATGATATGTCAGTTTGAAGAAGAAAAGGTCTGTGGATGTTAGTTTCTGTAGTGTCCCATAAAGCCAAGATCCACGTTCATCCCATCTGCTACCATATTGAGATGTAAAATAAGTTTAATCTCAAAAGCTCGTCTCTGTTGTGTGTTTTGAGATTTCCTTTTAAGACCATTACTGACATATCTGAGACTGAGTGGTCAGGCTAGGAGAAGTGATGCCCCTCTGGTTTTTCAGTCTTCCTTGCTGTAATAGTATGTCTGTGTGAGTTCATCCTAGTGCGGAGCTGTTGGCGTGTCTCTCCTACATAACCTGTTTGTGGACATCTCTTGCACTGAATGAAATAAACAACATGTCGTGACATGCATGTATAACTCCCATGCACCTGGGATTGTCTGTTTTGTGATGTAACCACACAGTCTGAGGTAGAAATGAGCCCACAAGTCTATGTTGGTCCATTAAAAGGTATCAAATCATTTGCTTCTGGATCTATTCTTGCAAGGACCAATACGGCAACTACTAAATCTAGATTTCAACATACTGTTGTCACCACACAAAAACATGTTTATTTACATTCCTTGAACAACCCCTACCACATCTTTCCTGGACTTGGGAACACTTAAAACACAGTCTAGACACTCAAGATGCAGTGGGAAGAGAGGAGACTTTTGTATCATGAGTGACTGCACTGTCTGAGGGTGTTTGCCATGTTCAGGAAGTATGCAGTAAAAGTAGATGTTAAGGATTTGAAACAAAACAAGATTCGGTATAATTACATCATTTACATGCATTTGTACTAGGAAAGGAAACAGATGAAACAACCAGCAACATCAATGAATTTTAGAGGAGGCAAGCAATAATAAAATCTGGGTTTTCAACCAAAAATAATATAATGCAAAAAGAGTTGACAGTGTCCCTTTAACTACAAAAAAAAAAAATGAACATCCATATGCAAATCTGGCACTTACTGAGATTTTGCCTGTGTTTTTATGTAATTCTGTATATTCTGAAACACAGGTGTGGCTGAAAACAGGTCCATGGGACCCTGTCTACCTCCTACTCAAATAATAAAATATAAAATAATAAGCTACCCCACATCAGAGTCTCTTGATATATAATTAAACCTCTTCCATGGATACTAGAAAACAATGAGTAAACATTGTTATCTTTTCATGATATTCAGGTGATTCCCCCAGTACTGAGGAGGAACAGTCATTTATATAAACATGGAATAACGTACGGGCGCGGGGTCAATATCGCACACGGCAGAATGTCGTATGACATAATCGCGTTGCACGACTGAATAACTTTTTTCTGTGGGGGGCTCTGCCCCCACACCTTCCCATTCCAGGGACTACACCCCCTCGGACCTCCCCCCTCTAAGGGTTCTAACTCTGGGGGGGTCCAACACGGAGAGTGCACAAGTCCGGGTTTTGGCATAATGCTGTGCACTATTAAGCTTACGACATTATGACCCAGTACATAACGTATGGCTCCCTCTCTGTTATGGTGCTGTAACTCCATCGAGGAATTTCAGTGACATCATACACCTTCAGAGTGAAGCTTGAGAGGTTTATGAGGTCACTGGAATCCCGAGATGGAATTACAGGCACCGTAACAGATAGGAAGCCATGTGTTGTTCTTTGTAATACATGGTCCCTCTATCTGCTAACTGGCATGGATTTCATTAGTCAGTTTCATCCACCCATTTGCTTACTTTAACAACATTCATTGTTAATTTTAGTCACAGTGCAACCCCCCACCAGCCACAGCAAATTAATGGTCATCGCAACTGCACCGCCCCGAGACAATTACCCTTAGGGCCCCATTTCCACTAACTCTCTCAAATTTAAGTTTCAAAAACTTACAAAAAAAACTGAGGAAAGCCAGTGTCAATATGATTCTTCATCTGCCTTGTGCGTCCGCTGCCCCCAGAAACACATCACTATAGCAATGCTAGGTTGCCAGTTACTATTAGTGCCACCATTGCTAATTCCTCCCCCAACAGTCCATGAACATTTAGATTTGACTTCTAAGCTGTCTAGGGGGTAGAAAAATGATAACTTGGATGGGGACAGTTATAAAGGGCAGTAAATGCAAGTGACAAACAAAACAGGCAAAAAAAGTCTCAGTCATGACACTTGTAGCATGTCTCCATTCACAATGTAAATGATGAGGTCAAGCTGCAACAGGAGCACGAGCTTCAGATGGATTCGACTTCTTGATATCAGAACAATGTTATTACACATTTCTAAGTGGACTGCATTCCTATGGAGAGAATGAGCAGACCAAGTATTACAGTCAGATAATCACCATGGGCTAATGAATCAAAGGGTTCTGTAATATAATTAACCCTTGCACGGATATTAGAATCTGCATAAATACTGTTTTTTCCCCATCTGATAATTTAGGTTGGTCTCCCATTAATAATGGGAAACAGACATTTCTGCACAGTCACCACAGACTGACTAATCAGATGCTTTTTTTTTTTTATTTCGAGTAAAATGAGGGATTATCGGGTAAGCGATATCTTGCAATGAAGCATAAAATATCATAAAAAAAGTAGCATAAAACGCCACAAATGGTTAAAAAAGGTTGCATTTTATTTGATTCAAATCACAATTGTTATCAGAAATGTGATTAAAAATGTATTTTATTTACAGTATATAAATTTCTGTGTACACTTTTTAATCCAGCTGTGGACAGCTACACCAGTTTTGAAACCAGGCTACAGCCTCTAGGATTTAATGGCTGAAGTGCAGGGCCTTTTCTTGGGATTAACTACTCGGGAGCTCAACTCTGCTTGTCACTGCCAACGAAATGCTCTGTACTGAGGTTCTTTGATTTCAAACCTTCAAAAAAACTGCCTTTTTTGTAAAGCTCTGCAGGTCTCCCCCTCTCTCTCTCTCTTTTTTTGTTAAATACAAAGCACTGGTTAAAACCCAGAGCTGTGAACCTGTAGACACAGGTTTGACATCCCCCCCCATCACCACTTACTGTGTGACCTCGAGCAATTCAAATAAGCTCCACTCTCTCTGTACTCAACTTCCCTGAGGGGTGTGTGTGTGTGTGTATATAATTGCTGTTGCCAACTGTTCTTGACTTGTGAAGTGCTTAGGCATACAGTGGGCACTCCAAGTCCATTCCACCTGAAGGAAACAAGTGAATGGATATAAATGCTAGGCTGCAAAACCAAGGAATCTTGTTTACTTTACTGGCTACCAGACCCCAGAGGTTAACTGCTGCTTATTCAATCAAATCACGGAAAGGAGAAGTACACACACACACACCCATAGTTTAAACAAGCATTTGTCAATGTGTTGTCTTGCTGGCATTGGCATTGGTAGTGCAGGAGTTAGACAGATGCGTAATAGGAATGGCAGTGAAGTTTTGAACTGAACGCCAACCCCACCCCCACCCTGCAGAGACTGACAGGCATTGGGGTGTGTCTTTGGATTGTTGGCCATAACGCTCATGCCATTTCACCTCACCCTACCCCACAGACATCAACAAGTGTCGTGGTGTGCCTTGGGGTCTTTGGGCCTTACGCTCAGCCCATTTCATAAGGAAATACGCTAAGATGGGTGCAGTATAGGAGAATGGGGTGAACTTTGGGGCCTAAGAGTCCAAGGCACACCTCGATGCCTGTCACTGGCTGCAGGGTAGAGGTGGAATGCCGTGAGCATTACAGCCGACAATCCCAAGTCACAGCCCTGACGCCTCTCAGTCTCTACAGGGTGGGGCTTTAAGTTTAGAAACCCTAACGCCCAAGGTGTTTGTTGGTATTTTCACTCCAAATTTTCAACATGGGCTTTTTGTGACCCCACCTCATGAACACTGGCACTATCAGTTCGTTAGCCGGAAGGTTATTTTGCACAGTGACTGTGCCATGTGGTGCCACAGGTGCGAAAACACATTTTGGGCAGGATTTGAAAAAAGACAGCTGTACTGTTCACGAGGAGGTGTAAAAAAAATGGTAATGTTGAAAATCTGGAGTGAAAATATGAAAAATTGAAGTCACAAGCATGCATAGAAACTGCGCAACGCACACCCGTAACACAATTATTTTGGGGATTTTTTAAACCAAAATTTCAACATAGGCATTTTGGGACCTCCACTCATGAACAGTGGCACTGTGATTTTGCTGCTCTGTCCCAAACGTTGATTTTCCACAGCGACCGTGCCACTGTGCACCAGATGTGCGAAAACACATTTCGGGCAGAATGTGAAAAATGATAGCCACACTGTTCATAAGGAGGTGTGAAAAAAATGGCAATGTTGAAAATCTGGAGTGAAAATATTAAAATTGTCGGTTACGTAGCTGCATGTGGAAACTTAATGCACACCTTCAGCATTAGTCATTTTGGGAATTTTTTCACCATATTTGCAACATAGGCTTTTTAGCCCACCTCATGAACAGTAGCATTGTTGTTTCATTAATTGGTCCCGAAAGGTGATTCCGCACAGTGACCGTGAAATTACCTTTTGGGACAGAATAACGAAATGACAGTGACTGTGTTCATGAGGCGTTGTCCCAAGAACCCCATGTTGAAAATCTGGGACCAAAACTCCCCAAAATGGCTGAGATATCAACCTAAATTGAACCCCTCCCCCCCATTCAGTGCCATTATAGGACTGACCGTCATTTCTTTAGTTTGCGGTCGGCTTTTGAAGAGTGCAGATGTGTTCCTGGGCCACTGAAGATCATTGCTCCTGACCTCTGGAGGTAAGTATGGGTGAGGGGGTCTGGGGAGGGGGTGCGCAGAGGGAGGATGGGAGGGGGCTGGCAGCAACAACAAGGGACCATTTTCTTTTTAACAGGTTTAAAAAAAAAAAAAGACATCGTGGGTCTGTTTTCTTTTTACAGGAAACTATGGATTTCAGCACACTGGGGTGGGCTCCCAGTGTGCCAGAGTACTGGGGGGGATCAAGGGGTATCAATGTCGACCCAGAGATTGGGCAACCCAAGATCGGAGGATATGTGGGGGTGCATCAGACACCGGGAATGGGCATCCTGGTGTCGGAAACACCACAGCAGGTTTTGGCACAGTGGGGTGGGCTCCCAGTGTGCCACATTAAAGGATGAGGGGGGATACAGGCTGACATGGGAATTAAGCACCCTGATGTCGGCAGGCAGGGGAAGGAGGGGTCCCCCAGCACGATTGATCGCGCTTAGAGTAAAAGTGCCTTCAGACACTGAATACTCCCAGCCCATACGGAGCTTAGGCTGTGGCCTGCTCTGCACAGGTGGGAGAAACTTTACAGCCGGAGACAGCGGGACGTGGAGGAGGCAGGCGAAGAAAGCGCCACCTCCCACCTTTCAGGCAGGGACCGGTGGGGTGATGAGGCAAAGATGTCACAATGCAAACAGCTCTTTGCTCTCCTGCCGGCGCCATGTTTATTGAAATGTTTCACCAGGAAAGTCACGTACCGGAGGTGTGTCATCCATGCCATTGCATGACGAGCTTGTCTCCAATTGCAGAAGCACATTTCTTTCAAGTTGGTGGCACTTTGCATAACACTTGTGTCAGCACTGGCATGCTGGCTAATTGGGGAATGAGGAATGCACCTACTCAAGCATGCCCTGCATTCACAAACACTGACACACCTCTGCATTTCTCATACTACCACAAGATGTTGCTTGTGCACACACAAGACAACATAAAAAAGACACAAATAAAATGAGAAAACATTTGTTACATAAAGCTGGCAGTAGCTGCTCCGGTACTTGAAGGGGGTGCCATTACAAATGAGCTTGCCTCGATAGTTAATCTCCCTAATAAACAAATTGAAACAGAATTAGTATTAGTGAATGATGTAAGTGATCTGAAACCTTTATTGGGCCAATAAGGAATTTTCAGTGCAAAAACTTTCACTGTAAACTCAAACCTCTAGCACACTTCAGATATACTGATGATATATTTAAGCAATAAGGCATGACAGGGTGTTATTGTGTAATAACGCCACGCCTCATGTGGCTGAAGCATGAGGCTACAGGCCAAGTGTGTTCAACGCCTGACAAGTGACATTATTACACAATAACACATATCCCTGGAGTATCTTATTGGTATTAAACAATGGCTGAAGAAAATATTTTTGGGCTTATTTTTTTAATTTTCTGTGTGTGGAGGTATATGTTTTTATTTTTAAAAGTCCCTATATTTTTCAACCAGTAGGTGGGGCTGCTCTGTTTAAGATGCTGCTGTCCCAAGTCTGTAACCTTCTTTACTGTTTCACATACGTTGATGTAGTGATGTTTTACAGCAACCCCCCACCCCTGACTGTTCCCCAGTCTGTTGATCCGGACTGTATTCTAACTTTCTCTGTTGTATATTTTTTGTTTCTGTAAGCGTTATTAAGCACGGTCGCAGTGTGGTCATCAATTCGCTGATGGGTGCCACGCTCTTGTCACGGGCATGTGCTGTGACAATCAGGTTCATAGGAGGGGATCGAGAAGCCTTTCTGGAATAACATGGCTTCAGTTTGTGGTGCCAGACCAGTGTATTTAGGTGAGTGGTAAAGGAACAGGGCAATGTTTGGCAGTGGTTGGGTTTTGTTACTTTTGATTGTGATCTTTGGTCACATCATGGGCAGTTTGGCTTTTGGCAGTTCAGTGAAACCGCTCTGTTCAGTGCAAAAAAAAAAAAAGCCAACTGCAGAAGCTGCAATGCTGCTCTGTAGAAAACTAAATATTTCTGTGAAAACACAAAGGGACGAGGGATGGAATGTCTGTGTGTGTATGGAGGGGGGTTGCAAAGTCCTGGGGCAGGGGCTGGAGCTGAATCTGTTTACAGTGGTGAGTACTTCTGAAGCGTACCACGATTTCTGACACTTATGCGGTAATCTGTGTGCCTGGACTTCATATGGTGATGTTATTGTGAAATAACATCACTGTGCCATGTACCCACTGACCAATAAAAGGTCAGGAAATTTCCTTGCCATTGTATAATTATCATTTGGAAAGAAGGCACTTAAACACTTACAGAATTGCATCAGGATTTTAATCTCAGAAGTACTCGGACATCAGCATCAATTTCCTAGACACCAAAGATAGAACCTTGCAGACCTGTAGCTACAGGAAACAAACACACCAACAGAGATGCATACAGTATATAAAACTAGCAATCACCCCATACACAATAAAAACCAATAATATATAGCCAGGCATTCTGATACTACAGAATCTGTTTCAGTGAAGAAGACAAGGATAAAAGTACAGTTATGTAAGAACTTACCGTAACAGTAGATCTTTGAGAGGATCTCTTGCAGTAAGTAACACCTTTAGGACTGAAGCCAGCAGGTGCCAGGACTCCAAAGAAAACTTCTAACTAGCAATCTACAGCAAGAGACCACCCCCAACATTGTCCTGCCCCCGACATCACATATGGTATAAAAGGGGCTATCCCCCAACCCATCCCCAGTTCTCCCACCAGAGACCCAGCAAGTGAAAAAGGAGAACCAAGGAGGATCCTCTAACAGAGGAAATAAAGGTATCTGTGATGGAGAAGCAGCTACCGGGGGAAGGTAGAAGGGAAATGCAGTACCTGCTGCAAAAGCTTCTCTCAAAGATCTACTGTTACAGTAAGTTCTCACGCAACTGTACTATGTTATTTTGCGGGGGCTCTTGCAGCAGTTAACACCTTTAGGATGGAGTCCCAAGCATTGAAGGAGAGACCCCAGTCAGAAGGGTGGAGGTAGAAGTCTCCCTAGAGCATTAAGACAGGAGGCCCTGAAGGACTGCTAGTCCAAAGCCGCTCTGCAGTGAGAAGCAACATCCAGACTGTAGTGCCTGACAAAGGTGTGAACCTAACTCCACATGGTGGTTGTACAAATGTCAGCGGCAGTCACATTTCTCAAGAAGGCAAAGGAAGCAGCCATGCCCCCTTGTAGAATGACCCTTTACTGAGCCCACTGAGGGTTTATCATACTTACTGTAGCAGAAAACAATGCAAATTAACCAACCATCTGGATAAACACTGTTTAGAAACAGCACCCCCCTACCATCTTGGGAGTGAAAGAAACAAACAACTGATCTGACTTTCTAATGGTTCAGGTCCACTCCAAATAAAATCAAAGCACCCTATCAACATCCAGAGTATGTAGTAATGCCTCCCCATGCTTTGAATACTCTGGGTAGTAGACAGGATTGTGGATGTCTTGATTCAAAGTAAACTTTGACACCACTTTTGGAAAAAACTTAGGATTAGTCCTCAAGGGCACCCTGTCCTTGTGAAAAAACAAAGAAGACTCCTTACACATCAGGGCCTGAAGCTTGGAAATCCTTCAAGCAGAAGTAATGGCAACTAAAAAAAATGTTTTCCACAATAGAAAGCGCAGCTTGCAACTTGCAGCAGGTTCAAAGGGAGGCAATGTGAGCTTTTCTAAAACAAACAAAAGATCCCATGGCGGGACGGGATCCAGGATGGGAGGCTTCAAGTGCAGAATGCCCCATAAGTATGTACAGGGAAGGTCAAGCTTGGCAAGTGTTTTGCCTGCAATAGGCACATGGTAGGTTGGAATGGCAGTCAACTTCACTTTAAGTGAAGAGTAGCTGAGACCTGCATCAGGACAGCAGGTACTCAAGGACCGGATTCACCATGTAGGTGGAAGGGTTTAAATGTTGAGAGGTGGCCCAGATGCTGAACCACTTCCATTTCATAGAGTAGGTTGCCCTAGTAGAGGGTTTCTGGGTGGCCACAAGGACATCCGCTACCCTGGGTGATACACCAAACCTGGAGACAACTAAGTCTGCAGGAGTCATGCATGGAGGTGCAGAGATTTCAGATCTGGATGGACCAGGGTTTCCTGTTCCTAGGAGAGCAAGTCTGAGTGCAGGGGTAGGGAGACCAGAGGTTCCACTGTAAGTTGCTGAAGCAGCAGAAACCAAATCTGGCATGGCCAGAAGGATGCCACAGAATCATCTCTGCTCCCTGTGACTGCAGCTTGAGAAGAACTTGCTGTACTAGAAGAAAAAGAGGAAATGCATAAAGGAACTTCCCGATCCAGGAGAGGGACAACGCATCTCATCAGAAAACATCAGACCTTGTATCTAGTGAGCAAAACTGGACAGTTTTGCATTGGATTGGGAGACAAACAGATCCAGTTCTGGATGACCCCATTTGTCAAAGACATCTTCTGCCACTGAGGGATGAAGTTCCAATTTGAGGGCCCTGGACCATGACCAGCTTAGGCTGTTGGCCAGGGTGTTCTGTACACCTGGAACATGGACTGCTGTCATGTCTAGGTGATGGTCCACCACCCATGCCCACTCTGATATGGCCTCCCTGCAGAGGGGATAAGACTGAGTTCCCCCTGCTTGTTGATATAAAAGACCACTGACATGTCAGTCTGGATCAACAAGGGGCCAGGGAGTAAGGCTGTCTGGAAGGCCTGAAGAGTATACAGAATTGCCCTCATCTTCAAGATATTGATATGGAGATGAAGCTCATGCTGGGTCAGGACCCATGAGTCTGGCGAGCTCCCAAGTGGGTTACTCAGCCTTGACCCAGCGCATCTGTGGTCAAGATCTGCATGGGAAACTCCTTCCATAGATATACTCCTCTGGAAAGGTTGGTGGAATTCAACCACCATGTCAACGCTTGTCTAACAGTGTTCGACACCAAGACCAGATGCTCCAGGTTGTCGGAATGCTGATCCCATTGAACTCTCGGGTTCCACTGGGTCACCCTCATGTTTAGTCTGGTCATGGGGATTGTGGAGATGGTGGCTGCCATGTGTCCCAAAAGTCTAAGGACAGATCTGGCCGGGACCTGAGAAGCAGAGGAGATCTGCTGAGCGTGCATCTGAAGTTGCTCTGCTGTCTTGAGGGAGAAAGGCTTTGCTTTGTGCCATGTCCAAAATTGCCCCTACATATTGTAGCCACTGACTTGGCTAATGGGAAGACCTGGGGAAATTTAAGGTAACCCCAAGGTCCTGAAACAGGGAGAAAATGGCCCACAGGGTATGGAGTAGCTGGTCCCTGCTGGGAGTGATTAGAAACCAATCACTGAGGTAGGGGAAGACATAATGCCCCCGCCTTCTGAGAGCTGAGGCCACTACTGTGAGGCATTTGGTGAAAACCCTGGGGGCCGAGGATAGGCTGAAGGACAGAGCCTGAAACTGGTAATGGCTTCCCTGGAAGTGGAAATGAAGGAACCTCTTGTGTGGTTGGAAAATCAGAATGTGGAGGTATGCATGCTGCATGTCCAGGAAGCATAACCAATCCCCCTGATGGAGAAGAGGGAGTAGTCCTATCAGAGTGACCATTCTGAATTGTTTGTACTCGATATACTGATTCAGGTGGCTGAGGTCTAGAATAGGCTGCAGGTCCCCCTTTTTCTTTGGCACTAGGAAGAAATGGGAATAAAACCCTTTCCCCTGTTGTGCCAGGGGACAGGCTGTATGGCCTGTTTTTACAGAAGAGCCTGGATTTCCATTGTGACGAGAATGTTGTGAGCCTGGGAGTAATGGGATGGGACTGGTGGGTTGTCTGGAGGAATTTTGGTGAACTCGAGAGTGTGCCCCCTTTCGATGAGTTGCAAAACCCACTGATCTGTGGTTATCTGACGCCACCCGTCTATGTGCAAGGAAAATCAACCCCCCACTGCCTCCCCTAAGGCTTCGGCCGGGGGGAAGGGGATTGGGCAATGAGTCAGGCTGAGGAGCTGGGAAGTTCAGGAGACCTGAGAGGCGGAACCTCCAGGGGCAGGAGTGGGGGCCTTTCACTTGAATCCTGCTCTCTGCTGCTGTTCCCTAGACTGCTGTCTAGCATTCCTTTGAAAGGACTGCTTAGAGTGGTGCTTGGGATGGGATTTATACATAGTATGTACTGATCTAATGGCTTTCCCTAATTCCTACAGGTGAGTGATGTTGTTTTGTGAGAAACAGGACCAGTCCTCTAAATGGGGCATCCATAATCTTGGACTGGACATCTAGAGCAGACCCGGACACTCTTAACCAGGAATAGTGGCAGATACAGATGGCAGAAGCTGCGGCCCTGCCTGACGAGTCTACTGTATAATAGGATGCCTGAAGGACATGGTTACTGACGTCCTGTCCCATAGTGCGTTCTGGTTAGAAACCTTGTGGGCAACGAAGTTTTGGAAGCATATGGCGCAAGTGGCCGAGGAATACACCTTCCTGGCCAAATGGTCAAACTGCTTGGAATCCTCGTCTGGCGGTTGCATACTCAGATGCCTAGGATGCCTGGAGCGGTCATGGGCAGTGTTAATTATGACTGAGTCTGCCTTTGGCTGGTCCCCATAAAATGGATCTTCCCTAGGGGTGGTATATAGCTGGTCTGATTTCTTAGACATGGCTGACATAGAAAAGGGGCGTTTCCAGGCAATCTTGCTGACATCCTTATAGGACTCCACGATAGGGGGAACCACCATAGGCAGGGTGTCTTTCTTCCAGAGAAAGGTGGCCAGCTGACGCCACTCCTGGATCCAGCTCTTCTGTATCCCAGCCGTTCAGTTGCTAGATGTGCCTCATTACACCCATGAATGATGGGTCATCAGGCAGGGACCGAGGAGTGTTTCTGCCACCCTCCAGCTTTGATGGCAGGTCAGAGTCCCCCTGGCTGGAAGAAGAGGAGGAGGAGGAGAACCCATTTGAATCCCACGAGTCTGAGGAGGGGGAGAGCGAATGTGGGTGCTTATGCCGCAGACCTTTAGGAAGGGGGGTATCACCCCACCTGGCATCGGGGTGGTTCCCCTAGGAGGGGAGTAGGTGGGCAGACTGGAGGCTTGTCTGGAGGTAGCCCCTGGGGGGTTGGCTGAGGAGGTGCCCTGGGTGCCTCTTTATCTTTAAAATAGGCCCATCATGCCACAAAGAGCTCACTGAGAACTTGAGGAGGATTTTACAGCAACGCTGGTGTGTCTGGCATTGGGGGGGGGGGTTAGGTGTAGATGGCCCTAGTTTCTGGTCATCAAGTCGAGGTAACTTGGGCATTGGGGTAGGCTGATCTGAGGTACCTGGCATGGGACCCAGAGGGACAGCACCATCTGGCATCGGATGAACTGGACCCGGCATCCAACCATCGGGCATTGGCTGAGGATGTGCGTCAGGCCCTGCCGGCAACTTGCAAGGGTTAGGTGGTGAAGGGATCACCTGAGGAGATGTTGGGGAAGCTGGCATCAAGAGGACCATCGTAGGATGAGGCCAGGCTGGGGATTCAGCTGGCGGCCGCCTAGGAGGAGTTGCCTGGATAGAGTAGCTGGCTCCCGAACGGGACAGACTCCCTTCTTTCCTGGAGAATGAGGATAACAGTTCTGGGTGTCACCTGGTAGTGTCAGCTCTCAATATCAGGGAGGACTCAACAGACACCCTGGCTGGGACAGTGACAGGCAAAGACCTGCTACTCGAGGGACCACCAGCCGAGCCACTTGGCTTAGAGCCTGCAGGGACAGTGGGCTTAAGCTTGAGAGGCTGGGAGGCAGTGGACAAAGTCCCATGCCCCGAAGAACCTTCCCATGCAACTGTAATAAGGGAAGGAGGTTTGGTCACCGGGAGCCCAGAAAATGAAAGGGAAGCTGTGGTGGAAGGAGTTGGGGGGGGGAGATGATCCTCAGGTGGTCGCTGACTTCATTGGGGACTGCGAGCAGTCTTCTGCCCAGGGTTTCTCCTTATGCTTCTCCCGGTGCTTGTGTTTGCCCCTCAATTTCTTCTCTTTGTGAGACAAAGAGGAGGAATATGCCCCAGAGGCCAGAGAGGAGGATGAACTCTTGGGACGAAGCTCCTTTTTCATTTCAGATAGCTTCTTGGTGAGCGGGAAGGCCTCAAGGGTCATCTGGCGGTGGAGCCGAGTGCACTGATTAAAATCGTGGCAATGCTGGAAGGCCTCAATATCATGGTCTGGGCCTAGGCAGAAGAGGCAGGCCGAATGGCCATCCTTGTGAGGAATCTGCTTGCCACATGCACACTTCGATGGCCACCTCTCGATTGAGGAGGGTGGAGGAGAAGAAGAAGACATGCAAGTGAAATGTTGAAGAAAACACTGGATTTGGGGAAAATAACAAAACGTGGGTAAATGGGATGCAAAATGGCAGTCGACTAGTTGAAGGTGTCTGCAGAGGTCCAACTAGCATGATGGATTGAGGGAAAAGCACTGGGGATGGGCTGGGGGACTGCCCCTTTTATACCATATATGACGTCTGGGGCGGGCAGACGTTGGGGGCAGTCCCCCGCTGAAGATTGCTAGCAAGAAGTTTTCCGTGGGGTCCTGGCTCCTACTGGCTTCAGTCCTAAAGGTGTTACCTGCTGCAAGAGTCCTCTCGAAGCAAGATCAACTCATTTCACTGAGAAAAACATTTACTGAACAGGTACACTCCCTTGGTGAAACTGCTATCACCAGAAGAAGGACTCTGTGTAAGCCTCAAAGCTTGGGTGCTGAAAGTTTCTTGATGGTCCAATAACAGGCATTGAATTGGCTAATTTTTTTTCACCAAAACATTAATTATTGAGCATTTAAAAAAAAATCTGCCTATGAAACTGGTTAGCCCCCCACAGGTTTGGCAGGTTTAGAGTTTCCTCATCTTTGGGGTGGGGTCTAACTATAACTACCTTCATTATACATGTGTTGCTCTAACATGAAAGTGCAAGTTTCCAAAATTAATTAAGCAATAAGGCATGACCAAGGGTTATGTTAATGGTCTGTTAATCACCCTGTAGGGGTGTAATGTTGCACGAGGTGTAGCCGAGTGCCACATGCCCCTAGAGGGGGATTAACTGACCATTAACATACCCTGGGAATGCCTTTTTGCTATTATAATAAAATTGTTTTTTTTAAACAGTGTTAAACCATGTTCAGCATATGGTTAAGCGCTACATGTATGTTAATAAAAGATTAACATAAGGCTATTAGAATGTTTACAGCCAATCAGAAAGCTCCATTTCTCAGACCCTTGTTATAATTTGAAAGAATACTCAGCAATGTACTGATAGCATGTCCTGCAAGGGTACAAAAAGAAGGCGAGAGGTTCTTTTCTAGCTATGGGCCCAAATATCTGAATTCTTTGCCAACAAATGTGTCTCACTTGAAGCTCTTACAATAGACAAGGCAATGACTACTGCATCATATATATATATATATATATATAATAACTCTAAGTAATTGACGGAACTACTAAATATTGTACATGTACCTGGGACCCTGCATGGTTCCACATACTGGCTGTGCAAATGTACTCTGTACCTTAGATGTCTTATCATTGTCTTCTGTACTCTCTGATGTGGAACCTTTGTAAACGAGCTCAAAAGTATATCCAAATATTCCAATAAATAAGATGTGTACCTTCAAAGAAATACTCTTAGCATATCTAAATTATATATCCAGCCAGTCCAGTGAAGTGGAGAGCTGAGGTGCTAAGTGCCTCGTCGGTCGCCATGCTGACAACCCGGGTTTGGGAGCGGACCAGGGTTATTGAAGGTTGGCCCTGAAGAGGACAGAGCACTAGGAAGACAGCTCTCCTCTCCTGGGTGGGGAAGAGATATGGTGCCCAGTGCAAACCTGGCCCCAAGTGATGAGTGGGGATATGACAGCCAAGACAGTTATGCTAGGGGACTGGAGGGGTGGTGACTGCTGACGTCCTGCTCATGGAAGCATGTTGAGGGTCACCTCCAACGGCACTACATATCCAGTCCCACTGGGGTAGGAAAACACCAGAAATGGAGGTCTGGCAGCTAGATAATTTCTAGCCACTTGCAGGTTCCACACCTGATGAACACCCAGGCCATGTCACATATGCGTGAGGATAAGTCCTAGCAGAAAGTCAGGGTGATGTGACTGGGGTGGCTGGCAGGACAGGATCACTGCTTGGACATGGGGGGAAATAAATAACTTTAACAGCAAAAAAAAAATGATATAGCCAGATGCAACTCATCTTATAAAACATATTTGGGAAAAAATGCCTGTAACCCTCACTTCGTAGCTGATAAGTCACTGTATATGAAACATAAGAGTTTGTAATTCTGCAGATTCTGAAACACAGGTGCAGCTGACAACAGGCCTGTGTGATCCTGCTCACCTTCTACTCAAACAATAAAAAATAATAAACTAGCCCATCTTAGAGGCTTCTGAAATATAATTAAACCCCTTCCAAGGATACTAGAAAAAAGGAGTAAACATTGTTTTCCTACCTTGATAATTAGATGCTTCTCCCAGTACTACGAGGGAACAGCAGTTTATATTATAGGCAGATAATCATCACTGGCTATAGAAAATCTTCCTTGGAACCAACTGCTTCCAATATATAATTAACCCTTTCCATGGAAATTAGAATTTGCATAAATATTGTTTTTCCCATCTGATAATTTAGGTTCATCTCCCATAAATGATGGGAAACAGATATTTCTGCACAGACAGCCCCCTCAGACTGACTAGTGAGATGCTGCTTTTTATTTAGAGTAAAATGAGGGATTATCAGGCATGAGACATTTTGCAATGGTGAATATAATGTAGAAAATGTAGCATGAAACTCCATAAATGGGCAAAAGGGATCTTTTTTTATTTGATTCAAATAGTTTTTTTTAGAAATATGATTAAAATAACTAAATTTTCTATGTACTCTTTTTAATTCAGACGTGTGACACTACATCAGTTTTGAAACCAGGCTGCAGCCTCTAGGATTTGAAGACTGAAATGCAGGGCATTATCTTGGGATTAACCGTCTGGGACCTCAACTCTGCCTGTCACTGCTCATGAAATGTTCTGTACTGAAATTACTACTTCTATTTCAAACCATCACAAAAACTGCCTTTTTATGTTTGCTTGCACGTATGTGCAAGAAACATAGTGCCATCATCCGAGTTTTCGGAGATGTGGCACCCGTCTTCCAATTCAGTCAGTGTGTTTGCAGGCGCGGCCGCAGTTCTCCAATGAACGCTGCAGCTGTCTATGACAGCAGTTGAAAATGCAATAGCCGTACAGTTGAAAGGGACAGCTATGTTTCAGTGATATAGCGATAAGATATTGCATGTCATCACTCCCCACGCACACACTGTATGGCGATGGGGTGCCCAATCCCATCGACTGTGCTGCATTCCCCCCAACAGAGTTCCAGATGCCACACTGGGAGCCCACCCCACCGTGGCAAAAGATCATATGGCTGGACGAGTGCCCAATCCCCGTCGGCTCCACGGACCCCCAAACAGCCTTCCAGCTGCCATGCTGGGAGCCCACCCCAGCATGGCACAAGTACTGCATCGCCTCAGTTAAAAACAAACAAAAAAAAGAAACCTGAAAGAAGAAAAAAAACCTTCCCTCGCTGACTGTCCAGACCCACCTCCCCACCCGCCCACCCTCTGCACCCTGCCTCCCCACCCCTCCTCACCCCATACTTACCGCGATGATCTTGGTGGACCAGGAACATGTCTGCACTCTTCAAAGCTGACCGCGAACTGAGGAAATGCCGGTAGGCTGTATAATGTAATAAGTAGGGTTTTTTCAACTTCAGTACACATCTCGGGCATTTTGGGGAATTTTTTCACCAAATTTTTAACATGGGGTTTTTGGGACCTCACCTCATGAATTCTGTCACTGTCATTGCGTTAATCTGCCCCGGAAGGTGATTTTGTGGTCACTGTGTGGAACCACCTTTTGGGATCGATTTATGAAATGAATGTGTCACAGTTCATGAGGTAGGCCCCCAAAAACCCTATGCTGAAAATTTAGTGAAAACATTCCCAAAAATGACTGTTTTACGAGCATGCATTGCGCTGTTCCTATGCACGCTCATAAGTTCGCAAATTTTCAATATGTTCACTCCAGTTTTTCAACATTGCCATTTTACCATACCTCCTTATGAGCTGTACAGCTGTCATTTCTCACATCTGACCCAAAATGTGTTTCCGCGCAGGTAGTGCACAATGGCGCAGTCGGTGTGCGAAATCAATGTTTGGGACAGATTTAAAAATCACGGTGACACTGTTCATGAGCAGAGGTGTTAAAATGGCTATGTTAAAAATCTAGTGATAAAAATTTCCAAATTACTGTTTTACTAGAGTACGCGCTCTTTCTACGCACGTTCGTAAGTTTGTGAATTTTCAATATTTTCACTCCAGATTTTCAACATTGCCATTTTACCACACCTCCTTATGAGCAGTACAGCTGTCATTTTTCACATCTTGGCCAAAACGTGTTTCCGCCCATGTAGCGTACAATGGCGCAGTTGGTGTGTGAAATCAATGTTCAGGACAGATTAAGAAAATCACAGTGACACTGTTTATAAGCAGACATGTTAAAATGGCTGTGTTAAAAATTTGGTGAAATACGTCCATAAAATGACTGTGTTACAAGCGACCATTGCGCAGTTTCCACGCACCCTCGTAACTTCATGGATTTCTAATATTTTCAGTCCAGATTTTCACCACTGCCATTTCTCCACACTTCCTTATGAATAGTACAGCTGTCATTTTTCACACCATGGCCAAAATGTGTTTTTGCACTTCCAGCGCAGAAATGCGTGGTCGCTGTGGGAAATCACCGTTCAGGACAGATTAAGAAAATCACAGTGACACTGTTCATGAGCGGAGGTTACAAAATCCCTGTGTTGACAATCTGCTGTAAAAAAATCCCCAAACTAATTGCATTGGTGTGTGTTGCACTTTTTCTGTGCCGCGCTCATTGACTTCACCAGTTTTTAATATCACTGCAGAATTTCAACATTGCCATTTTTGCACCTCCCCATGAACAGTACAGCTTGCCATTTTTCACATCTGTTCGAATGTGTTTTCGCGACCTGTGGTGCCAAATGGCTGAAGTCGCTCTGCGAAATCAGCTGCTATCAAACTGATATTGCCACTGTTCATAAGGTGGGGTCACAAAAAAAACATGTTGAAAATTTGGACTGAAAATGCCAACGAACTCCTGCGGCATTACGGTTTCCGACCATAATGCCCCAGCCTGTAGAGATTGAGAGGCATCAGGGGTGTGACTTGGGATTCTCGCCTGTAATACTCATACCATTCCACACCCTGCAGCCAGTGAGAGGCATCGAGGTGTGCCTTGGACTCTTCGGACCCAAAGTTCACCCCACTCTCCTATACAGGACCCATCTCACCGTATTTCTTGATGGAATGGAGTGAGCATAAGGGCCAAAGAGCCTAAGGCACACCATGACACTTGTCAGGGCCCGCAGGGTAGGGTGTGGTGAAATGGCGTGGCCGATGTGCCCAACAACCCAAATGCACACCCCAATGTCTGTCAGTCTCTGCAGGGTGGTGGTGGGGTTGGCTTTGGTTCAATACTTTACTGCCATTCCTATTATGCAGCTCTCTAACTCCTACACTACCAATGCCAATAAGCAAACATTTGGCATTGACAAATACTTGTTTGTAAAGCTCTGCAGAATTCTCTCTCTCTCTCTCATATGCTTGTGGCAAAATGGTCTCTCCCAGACTCAGCCTGCAATTGTTACCAGCTTTCTCAAACCCTTAAGCTGCTTGTAAGAGTACTTCAGTAGCTGCCACCACTTAGCATAGACATCCGCCTCAGGATATCTATAGGTCTGAATCCCACCAGAGTCACTGCACACAGAGTACAGCACTCCTTACCAAAGGGCAAACAACCCCCGACACCGTTGAGAATGCCTCACTTTAGAAACAAAATATGGCAACCATAACCTTCTCTTCAGAGACAGAACACAGTTTCTGTCAGTATAACCCAGTTATCTGTACCATCAAGGACTCATCACAGAAACATGAAGTATATAAAAATAATACTTAAGGATATTTACACATATAGTACAGGATACCACACTAAAGCTATGGGGAGCAGTAATTCTACATAGAAACACAGACTTTGATGGCAGATAAGGACTGTTTGACCCACCTAGTCTGTCCATTTCCCTACCTATTGGATAAGCTGCAGATTCTAGTTAACCAACAGCCTACTTCCTCCTACCCCCACTATAATTGCCTTATGTCTATCCCATGCATTCTTGAATTCCCCCACTGTTTTTGACCCCACGACCTCAGGAAGGCCGTTCCATGCATCCACCACCCTCTCCATGAAAAAATACATTTTCACGTTGCCTCTGAGCCGTCCCCCTCTGTCTTCAAATTGTGTCCCCTTGTTCTTGCACATCTCTTTCTGAAAGATGCTCCCCCTCTTGAAGTTCGTTTATTTCCTTGAGGTACCTGAAAGTTTCCATCATGCTCCACCCCCTCCCTCCCTCCTTTCCTCAAGGGTATACATAGTAAGCTCTTTTAGTCTCTCTTTGTATGGCTTCTGTTGCAGACCCTGCACCATTTTAGTTGCCCTCCTCCAGACTGCCTCCATCCTGTCTATGTCCTTGCAGAGATGGAATCTCCAGAATTGCACGCAGTACTCCAGATGGGGTCCCACCAACTGTCTGTACAGAGGGATAACAACTTCCTGTTTTCTACTGGTGATGCCTCTCCCTATGCATCCCAGTACCCCCCCAGCCCTCTTTACTGCCTTCTAACGTTGCTTGCCTACCTTAAGGTCATCTGATATGATTACCCCCAGGTCCCTTTCCATTTTTGTTGTTGTTAGTACCTCCACCCCTCCATTGTGTACTCTTCCCCTGGACTTTTGTTTCCCAGGTGCATTGCTTTACACTTCTTTGCATTGAATCTAAGCTGCCATACTTTTGACCATTCCTCCAACCCTGCCAAGTCCCCTTCTCATCTCTTTTCATCCTTTATCTTATAAGGATAAAAAGACATTTTTTTATACAATAGAAAACACACAAAAAATCTCACTCTTCTCTCTCTATTAAGCAAAGTAGAATACCTTACCACACAGAACACCTTGATGAATCAGGGTAGACTCAAACCTTAGATGGTAACTGCTCAGAGTCCCAACCTGACTAACCAGTCTCCCACAAAACTCTGGTTTAACAAAGTTCCCAAAAAACAGTCTCCAGCTACCCTCAGCACTCATGTGCTACGACATCACTTCCAGGGCAGTTCCTTGTACCGCCAGAGACACGTTCCTTGGTAAACCAGTCTGATCTGGACTTCAGGAGTTTGTATATTGCAATGGACATCTCCTTTGTCCTACCTACCATCTTGCACAGCAGGAGCAACTGTTCCAGTCATTAACCAGAGTTCTTCTCGTAACATGAAAAGGCTGTTTTGGCTTTGAGGCATGAAAAGGCTGTTTTTGCTTTCAAGCTCTCCCATTAACTAGCCACAGGGTCCTGTAACTACTGGGTAAATAGATTGTAATCACTGTCCAGAAGCAATTGGCATACCTCTGGCAATCACGTTAATCTAATTTTCCCCCTCACAGATCCATTTACACTTATTGATACAGATAGAATGAAATAAAAAGACTACATTACAAAATTATATGGCAAGTTGTTACAAGGAAGCACTAATTAAAGCCCAGAGCTCTAAATCTGGAGACTTCAGTTTGAATCCCACTATAACCACTTACTGTGTGACCTTGGGCAATTCCATTAAATTCTACTCTGTCTCTTTCTATGCTCAACCTCCCTGAAGTAGGGGTGTGTGTGTGTGTGTGTGTGTGTGTGTGTGTTATATATATATATATATATATATATATATATATATATACACACACACACACAATTGTGCTGCCAACTATTCATAACATGTAAAGTGCTGAGGCATACAGTATGCAGTCCAAGTTCATTCCATCAGAAAGAAATGAGTGAATGGATATAAATGTTAAGCTTCAAAACCAAGTAGTCTTGGACTTCTGGTGACGTCACCAACTGGTATGGCACCTTAAGTGAGGAGCTCCTCAACCCCACTGAAAACAATCCATCTTAATCGCATCTCTAACAATGGCATCTCCAGCTAAGCAAAAGAGAAACAAACCAGGAAAGCCTCTAGGCACCTCATGCAAAAATTAAGGGAGATGATACAGGCAGACATAGAGGCAATACCGGAGACTAGCGGGTCACTGTCAGACCCACAGCAGGCCTCTCCACATCGCGACCTTCCACAAGATGACATTGTAGAAATGATAAAACAAACAGTGTGGACGGTCGCAAAAACTGACCACACGCTCACTGATCTACGAGCGGAATTAAACCAAATAGTCCATAAAACGAAACAGCTAGAGTTGGGGCTCACACAGGCACTAGAGCAAACTGACAGACAAGATTGCCTTGTCCTTTATCTTTTGGCCAGGGACCGAGAGCTCAATCACCGAATAGACTACCTTGAGGGGAGAACAAGAAGACAAAATATCCATATCTATGGGGTTCCGGAGGGCCTGGAGGAGAAAGAGACAGACAACATCTCCTTCATCCAGGCACTCTTGCGGGAGATGCTTAAACTCCAGGAGGAGCTGGACCTGGAGATAGACCGAGCCCATCGATCTCTAGTCCCGCGCCCCAGGAACCCAGACACGAGGCCCCGACCGTTCGTTGTGAGACTAACTTCATACAGAAGGAAGGAGGACATCCTCAAAAGGGCCTGGCAGCAGAATACCCTCATCTTTAAAGGGTCACAGAATAATGCTCGACAATGATCATACCGCGGAGGTGCAGGAGGCGTGAAAGACTCTTTGGCCAATAATCAAGCAGCTGAGAGCCAAGAGCCATAAAGCACAAATCTTGCACCCAGCTAAAATCAAAATTAGTACCCAACAAGGCATTTCCACATGTCCATTGGTGAAAGAAAAGCTGGAGAAAGACCTCCTCTCATCGGCCTGGGTGGTAGCGCAGAAAGGAACGGCAAGAAGAGGCTCCACACAACGTAATCCACAAACAACTCTCCGTGCAGACATTGCGCGATGATGATCAGGAGATATGGAGATGCTGCCACCGTGAATAAAGCCGCCAGACACCTTCAACACACCGATCAAATGGAAGAGGAGGGAGAGTTGTCCTGTGCTGAAGAAATACAGACAGAGCAACAAAAGAGTCCCAGATGATTCAACAATGGTTAGAGACCTCACTGAACCCCCTGCTATCTCTACGCCCCCTGGGAATCCCCCCCCAATGATGACACCCTGCTTCTCGGCCCCGGAGTGAAGAAGTCGGTGCTCATCTATGCAGTGAGTACAGATAACTGGGACTTGAAAACACCATAATTAAAGACCCCATGCTGACGTGCCAGTTGGAAATAATCAATCAAGACAACTTGAAAAATACGGGTTCTTACTGTGGTTTGAAAGGTCCCAGGCGGGGGGGTGAAGGTGGGAGGGGTGGAGGGGGGATAGGAAGTAAAAGAAAGCAGATGCACCCCGACGCGCATTGAAAGTGCTCCCCAAGGGAAGCCCCACGTCTTGATGGTTCCTGCTCTGAAGCAGTTTAAAGCTGAAAGAGAACACTATAGACTCTCGGGACTCTCTTTACTGCCTACAAATGACAAATGAAAACAACAAAGATTTGGAACAGTTATAGAACTATAGGCTAGCTTGGCTGCTTCAAGGGAGGGGAGGGAAGGGGAGTATATCAATCCTGAAAAGCAAGGAGCAGTCTGTTAATTAATAGACTAGCAGGAGGAGGTGCGGGGCAGTGCAATTCAGGTCATCAAAGTCTTGTGGTTCGGGTCGGGCCTCCCGGGATCCCTGCAGAAGGACAAATAAGAGAGAATTAAACATTAGAAATGGAAATAAGGCTGGGAGTAGTGAGTTGGGTTGCGGACCACAGTTGGGCTCAGAGATGGACATTAGCTTTGGCTCGTCCTTGAGCCTTCGGACTGCCCGTAATGCTCTCCTGATGCGGTGGAGGTGGGGGGTTTGCTAGGAATGAGGCAGGGAAGGCCTGACTGGCAAGCTACGATACCACCCCTATGAATCCTAAAATGAACGTGGGGTCTCCACCACGGTTCTACTAGGTCGCTGGAACTGGCATGGTACCCCCCCAGTCGCGGGGGACGGTTGGCGACTGTGACTCGGCAGGCACTCTCCCCTCTGGGTAATTAAAAACATGGTACAGTTGACTCTTGAGAAACGATCGATTGTCAGGGGTAGCCTTGGTTTCCGGGTAACGGGCTGGGGTTACGGCCAGCTCCTGAGAGGAGAGGAAGGAGAGAGAGAGAGAGAGAGTCTAAATGGAAATACTCCTCACCGGATGTAGCAGGCAGCTGCTACATGTATAAGAGAACTCAAATGCATGATGGAGTATCTCCTGGGTAGAGGGAGCACAATAATAAGATAAGGGAGGGAGGAATGGCCTGAAAAAGCCCCATGGTGAAAGAAGCTGGGACCGAGAGGGACCCTACACGGGTCCCGGACACCAAACAGTCTAGTTAGAATGGAATAAGAAATAGGACAGGACATTCTCCCCCCCCATAACTAGGAGACACCAAGACCGACTGCTAGGCTAAAGAGAGCGGAGGGGGTGAGGGACCTGCGCCTGTCATAAACAGACAGTCTGCTAACTGGGAGAGTAGGGAGATTTCAATGAGTGTCTGAGACTCCCCTTGTGGATTAGGACCGGAGGGTCTGAATTAAAACAGGGAGGCTCAGGAGGTAAAGAGGATCGAGCCGACGGAGGGGGTCTTAGGGGAAGGGGATAAACTAGTGACTCTCAGAGGGAACGGGAGGTGCTACAACAGGTTTTACTAGACTTTAATCATTTTATCATGCAATTGGAGAGCGAACCATGATTTTCTCGCTCCCTATCCTCCTTCCCTGGTCCCATTGGGCCGGGGGAGCAGGATGGGATACGAACAATATGTGGGGGGGTAGTGCCTGGCATGGTGCTACGTCGGAGAGGTGACATGCGGGAGGACGGCCAGTCCAGAGATTTTCTGACAAGGCCAAAGGGAGGCCTCATTGCACTCCTGAGCTCCCTTATAGGTCCAACATGGACAATTCCTCCTACATTGAGGACCACCACTTCAACTACACCTAGGAAGCTCAACTGAAGAAAACAGAGTCTGTTGGCCCTGAGGACTTGGGACCAGGGGCATTAATTCATCTATACAGCTTAAGGCTTGATTGTGGATGAGGCCTAAGCAAAAGTTCAACTGTTTATTGCTAGTTATGTTGAAGTTAACAGTAAAGTTGTTAAGTTATGAAGTTTTCTGGTTTAAACCATGGCAAGGTACTTACAGTGTTCAAAACTGTCTATATATATATATATATATATATATATATATATATATATATATACATATATATATATATACACATATATATATACATATACAATGTCTCTGAAATTAGCAGCTAGGACAAGGATATATATAAATGATTAATCAACTATCAAACATAGTCTCCTTTAATATAAATGGATGTACGAGCCCCATTAAGAGGAAAAGACTGCAAAGATATTTGGCTGAGCAAACATGCGAGTTAGTATTCTTATAAGAAATGCACCTCACCCCTACAGAAGCCCAGAAATTGAAATGCAAGGCATTGCCCCACCTGTTTCATTCCTCTCTCTTGGGAGGTAGAAAGAGAGGGGTGGCCATTCTTCTCTCTGCCACGTTACCTTTCCAGATACTGGAGATGATTGAGGACCCTGGGGCAAGATACCTTATAGTAATAGGAACAGTACAGGACCAACTGATCACTTTGGTTGATGTGTACGTCCCTCTGGGGTCTCCGGTCTCCTTCTATTCGGCTGTACTACAGCTAGTGGCGGAGAAGGAAAAGGGTACTGTGGTTATGGGTGGAGACTGGAACATAATCCTCAATAGAGAGATGGATACTACATCTCAAATACCTAGACCAGAACTCCATAGAGCTAAAGCATTTCAGCAACTGGGTATGGTGGACATATGGAGGGGAAAAATAACCCAACAGCAAAGAGTATACATGCTATTCCCCGAGGTTTCATATTTATTCAAGGCTAGACATGTTTTTTACTTTCACAAGGGACCTTCCCTCTTTCTCAACGATGTGGGTGGGAACTACAGTTCTGTCGGATCACAGCCCACTCTTTTTAGAGATAAATCTGGGCCTAATCAAGAAAAAAACTCTTTGGAGGTTGAATACTTCTCTTCTCCAGGATAAAGACACAGTTAAAGAATTTAAACAGTTTTTTAAAAGATCCTTAGAAGAGAATGCCACTCCGGGAATCTCTCACCAAACACTATGGGACTCCCTTAAGGCGATGATCAGGGGTAGATTGATCCAGATAGCCACCAATAAGAAAAAGCAGACAATCCAGAAGCAACAGGAACTGATTCTTCAGATTAAAGAATGGGAAAGGGATCAGAAAGCTAGGTGGGATGCAGAAAGAGAGAGGAAACTGATTGAAAGCAGGCAACAACTACAAAAAATAGAGACAGAGAAAGCCTTATTTTAGTTGAAGCAAAAATACTACGAAGGCGGCCCTAAGGGGACCAAAATATTGGCCTATAGACTCAGGCAAAACATAGCTAGGGCGACTATCACTAAAATAATTTCCCCCGATAACAATCGGAAATCCACCCAGGCTTCGCAAATAGCGAAAGCTTTCGTGGCCTACTACACTAAGTTATATTCATCTCAGGAAGTAACTTCTCCTCAAGAGAAAAAGATTTACCTGGACTCCATCCCCCTCCCCCGGGCGGTAGCACAACCCCTTATAAATCCCATTACACTACAAGAGCTTAAATACATAATAAAAAACTTAAAAACAGCCAAATGCCCAGGACCTGATGGATTTGGCGCAGAATTTTATAAAACCTTTGAAGCGGAGGTTTCCCCAGTCCTCATGGATGTGTTTGCAGCTGTATGGACCAGAGCGGAGCGTGTCCCCCCCATGGCAATATGCCACAATTTCAGTCATTCCTAAGGAAGGGAAAGACCCGTCACGATGTGAATTTTACCGCCCTATATCCCTATTAAACATGGATTACAAGATTTTCACGGTGATAATAGCCTCTAGATTAAATCCTATACTACCTAACCTAATACATATGGATCAAACAGGCTTTATCTCCAGCTGCCAGGCCCCTGATAGTGTTAGATCAGCGATAAATATAATAGACACCATCCAAAGAACAGGTGCACCAGCATGTTTATTGAGCCTGGACACTGAAAAAACCTTCGATAAAGTCTCTTGGAGCTTCCTAGTTGCTGTATTGGAGCATAGAGGCTTCCCCCTACCATTTATTAATGTCATTTGAGCAATATACTCAAACCCACAGGCCTACGTTCGAGTGAACGGAGGCATTTCAGAAAGGTTTAGCCTGGGCAGAGGCACACGTCAGGGATGTCCCCTGTCCCCATTATTATTTGCTCTATATATCGAACCATTAGCAGAGGCTGTGAGGGAGGCAGAAGAAGTAAGAGGGGTGGTAATGGGCGACCTCAAAAAGAAAATCTCACTTTACGCAGATGATGTTCTCCCTACCCTTACACAGCCTCATCAGTCCATAAAACAAGTCTGGACTATACTGACAGAATTCGGTAGGCATGCAGGATACTGCCTTAACAAAAATAAGACGGCGGTGCTTACCTTCTTTTATAAACCTAGCGTAGAGATAGGTAACCTTCTCCCATTAAACTAGAAGGCATGTAAAATTAAATACCTGGGGATATACATTACAAAACAATACTCCCAGTTGTTTGCTGCAAACTACCTTCCCTTAATAAATAACTTACAAAAAGATCGTGAAAGATGGTCCCTGTTGAATTTCCCAATGTACTCCAAAATACATACCCTGAGAATGAATGTACTCCCTAGATTTTTATATTTGTTTCAATGTATCCTGCTTTATATATACAAATTGACTTTTCAAACCTGGAACAAAATGCTAACCAAGTTTATCTGGGGCTCCAAGAAACCCAGAATTAATCTAAAACTTCTCCAAACGCAGAGAGAGAGAGGTGGTCAGTTTCTCCCAGATCTGGAGGATTACTTCTAGGTGGCTCAATTAAAGATGGCCTTGATGTGGTCCAGTCCTAGTACCCCTACAGGCTGGCAAATCATGGAGAGAGAGGATGAGAAGGAGTTGGGGTCACAACCCCTAGAAGTCAGACTCCTAACTGCCAGCATAAATAGATACTCACACCCGAAGCTGTCCTCAATCAGGGACACAACTAGATCCGTCCATACAATATGGCAGAAATATAAAATTAAAAATTCCACTTGGCCATTAAGGAGACTAGCGTGGGACCCAGACTTTCAAACAGGACATCTAGATAACAGATTCCACATGTGGGAGGGGAAGGGCCTGAGATATCTCTCACAATTCTGGCAGGGAGAGACCTTCCTAGACTTTGGATCTCTCAAAAATACATATGATCTGCAAAACTCAGATCACTTCAGATATTTACAGCTAGGAATTATATCTGCAGGCTAAAGAAGAGGGATACAGAAGCAGCTAGGGCCCAACAATTCCTAGGGGCTTTCCAGCAAAGTAAGGGAGCTGACACTCAAAAAGGGATGATTTTCTCCCTTTACAAAGCTTTAATGACATTGAGAGGGGACCCACTTGCTAAAATAAAAAAGAAATTGGGCGAGGGTGCTCTTTGGGAACTGGGGGAACTTGACTGGGACCGGATATTTTTTCTCATTAAATAAATGACTCAATTGCCATACTGGCAGGAATTTTCCTGGCGAATTAAGGTCTGATATTTCTTAACTCCGCATATAATCAGCAAAAGAAATCCAGAGACCTCAGCTCATTGCTGGAGGGGGTGTGGCTCAGTGGATGTGGACCAGTTGCATATCTTTTGGTCCTGTGGTGCCCTCCGGACTTTTTGGAGTGATATCACTAAGGCAATTAGGGAGATTCTTCTGGTGCTGAGTCCATTAGAATGGCCTACAATGATCCTGGGGCTCCCACCAGAGGAAATAAAGGGTATGGACTCGATATACCTCTGGACCATACTAGTAACAGCAGCACATAAAGCCATCACAAAGAAATGGCTTCACCCTAGCCCCCGCACTATAACCAATTGGATAAAAATAATCATCTCCATTGCAGAGCTTGAAGAGCTTACTTATAAAATCAATAATAGAACCCCCACTTACCTGAGAAGGTGGACTAGGTGGGAGATCTGGCGATCCTCCAGAGAGACAGGCATCAGGTGACCATCACTCACTTAGAGAGCAGAAAAAGAGAGAACCACTACTAAGGGAGGCAACGCCAGGGAAGCTGGGAGATTGTAACTGAGTTCTTAGGGATGGGCTGTAGTCCGCCATATATTTGAAGGAGAAGGTGATTAAATTACTGGAGACCTAAGAGATAAGGAAGTCTTTGCTGCAAAGGGCAAACTTACCATAATACTTAATGTTGTACTGTAACTGAGACAATTTGTACAAAACAATGTATGAAATATTCTGTTTTATTAAGAGACATGTATGGATATTAACTTAATGTGCAAAAATGATGTACCTGAACAATACCAATAAACTTGAATTTAAAAAAAAAAGTAGTCTTGTTTGCATTAGTGACTACTAGATTCTAGAAGTTAACCACTGCTTATTCAATCAAACCACAGGAGGAAGAAGCACACACAACCACATAGTTTAGACAAGAGACACAGAAGTAAAAATACAAAACACTCATTACAAAGAGTTGGTTGTAGCTGCTCCTGTACTTGAAGGGGTGCCATTGTCAATGCGCTTGTCTCAATGGTTACTCCCCAATAAAATTAAATTGAATGGACTCTAATTAGAATTAGTACTGGTGAACAAAATAGGTGATTTGGAGCCAACAATGCATTTTTAGTACATATGCATTCAATGCAAACACAGACCACTTGCATGCTTCAGATATACTGATAATGTATTTATAGCTTAGACAGAAGGCACTCACACACGTAAAGAATTTCATCAACACCTTAACAAACTCCACCTATCCATTAAACTTTCTCAGAAGTACTCCAGTATCTGCACTAATTTCCTAGACACCACAGCTACCATCAAAGACAGAATCTTACAGACCTGTAGCTACAGGAAACAGACAGACATACTTACATAAAACTAGCAACCACCCCAGACACACTAAAAATCAATAATATACAGCCAAGCATTTTGATACCATAGAATCTGTCCAGTGAGGAAGATGGAGATAAGCACCCTCATCTCACTGAGAAAAACATTTACTAAACAGTAACACCCTCTTGGAGAAACTGCCATCACCAGAAAAAGGGCTATACTCTGAATGCTAATGTGCTGAAACATTTCTTGATGGTCCAATAAAACTTATCAAAGCACCAACTTTATTCACCAAAACACTGACTAATAAACATTTAAAAAAAGACTGCCTAAGTTTTTCTTTCTTCTGGGGGTGAGGCCTAACAGCAATTATAAAAAGGGTCTGAGACACAGAGCTTTTTGATTTTTTTTTTACATTTTATTTTATTAGGAAATACCTTTGATCACAAATGCTTGTTTTCAAAGTTGAACGTCAATTAAAGTACATTATAGTTAACAATACAGAACAAATGAAGCAGGAACGTATAAATTACAAGATAATTAGTTACAGTTACAACAAGCTTGTTTGAAGAATGATTCATGAAATAATTTTTTTAAATGATCCAGATTTATACAGTATTAAATAACGCATCAGGTAGTTTGTTCAACCAGTCAGCAGCCCTTTCAAAAAAGGAGTGCTGACCCCATTTTGTTCTGCAGGAGGGTTATATTAATCTATTCCTGGCTCACACAAAAATTATAATAATATAAACAGTTAATGAAAAAATGAAAAAAGTCAGAAAGTGTAGGAAAATACAATACTGACAAAACTGAATAAAATACAGTAGTTAAATAACAATTACTACATGTGTCAGGATCTCAATAACAATTACTCATATTCTATAGTGGTTATATAATATTAGATGGCAGTAAAAAAAGATTGACAAATACATTTTAAAGACATCCTCCAAAGAGATCCATACGGATTTAAGGTAGTGCTATGTGAAAATAAAGTTCCACCAGAGTAATCAACGTGAAATGTGGAATTTTGCTTCCTCAAGAAATTCTGACTTAGAATAGTGGACTGAATGTATGAATTTTGGATTAATGTATTAAAAGTGCCAAAGAAATTCTGCATAACTAACCAGTGAACTACAGAATGGTTACATCTATTGTGGATTGATATATTAAACTGCAGAATGGAATTCCTCAGAACTATCATTCCATAGTCCACATATATCATTCCATAATTCAACCAGAAAATTTTATGGAACAGGGTGGAAATTCACCACACACATTCAGAAGATTCAGATTTCGCTGAAGTTAGAATTTTGGAAAATTTAGTGACATCTGTGAAATCTCGAAAAATTTCCACAAATTCAGAATTTGCAGTTCCTACCCAGGACTAGCTTGAGGAATAAATTTGAATTAAAGAGATATCAGGAAATTCCAGACAGAGATCCAAAGAATGGAACTGTCCAATGCTGTAACTGAGAAAAGAGAAATATTTAAAACGAAACAGTTACACTGCATTCAAAAGGACAATGTTAATTCACAGTGAGGGAATGCATTATTCATAAAAAGGTACATGGTCTGATTGTTTATTGAAACCGCTGAGTCACAGATTCTTCAGATTAAAGATCCACATGAATTCCTTCTGTAAAGTGGGGAGGAAGGCATACGACAAGCACAGGACCAAATGAATGGTGATATTAGTAATAGGGACCATGTTACCAATTCCCCTTAACAAACCTTTATAATGTATGGGGAACCCTTATTATTAACTGAAATCAAGCAGATTACAACCTTGTTATGCCATTGTTAAGACACTCAGTTGTTAACCCTTCTTGAGTATGTCATATCAATGGTATAACAAAATGGAATGCTCACAACAAAATCAATATTCCATAAAGTAATTCAGTAAATTGAGTCAATCCATGATTACACAGTCTTGGTAGCCCATACACTATAAAATATAAAGTATGGTTTTTGGTTAACAACCGCGTTGAAAACACTTCTCAAGGATGCCATGATATCTGTAAACCTCTCAAACTGTGCTCTTGAGGTTTACAATGATGTAACGGCAATCTCTCAAAGTGTTTACAGCGTGGTTATTAACCAAAGACCATACATTATCCTCTATGTTCCAGGTGATTCTATAACTAAACATATTGACAGAATTGAATGCAACCCTGACAAAGCTAATAGAACCTGTAGCAGTTTTAGGGGGGCCTGGATTTCCGATATACCCAGAATGGCAAGTAACATTCTGAGCCAAGCAGGAGAAAACCCACTGGTAATAATACATATTGGGACTAACGACATTAGTACTGCAGGTTTAGATGATATAAAAAAAGATTTTGCGGCACTAAGTGAACTCCTCACTGCTCAAGGCTGTGAATTACGTTTTTCCAATATTCTGCCCATACCAAGGGCCTCCACACTAAGAATTAATAAAATAAAAACAATAAACAAATGTCTTAGAAAGTGGTGCCTCTGAAAAGGATTTACATGTGTCACATATTGGGAAATTTTTGACAACAGACGGGGCCTTTATTGCCTGGATGGACTTTATCTTAGTAGGAGGGGGAACGACCTGCTTGGCAAAAAACTAGAAAAATTAATTTCAAATTGTTTAAACTGACTACTGTGGTGAGGTACTTCCCATTCTCTAAGACAGGGTCTTATTGAAACAGATCACAAACATTTCTGTAAAGTATTGCTAGTCAATGCTAGGAGCTTAAATGTAATTAAGCTGGCTGAACTACAAACACTAGCACCAAAAGACAATGTGGATATTATAACCATCACAGAAACCTAGTGAGATGATTCAGGAAATACCAAATTATAAGTTATACAAAAAGAATAGGACTGGAAGAATAGGGGAAGGTGTCTGCCCCTGTGTAATCAGGCATACTAGTTTAATATGTCTGATGATTTAGAAGAATTTATAGAGTGTGTATGGATTAACATACAATTGCAATGCAGATTCCAAATTATACTGGGAAACTGCTATAGGACATCTGCGTCCAGTAAGACTTATAATGACTAATTACTTTAAAAACTAATCCAAGCCACAGATATGGGTAACATTATCCTTTGGAGATTTTAACCTTTCTTGCATAAATTGGGACACAATGACAGGAGGAAATGAAGTAGAGTGAGATTTTGCAAAAACCTTATTAAATCTGGGACTTATACAAATGGTATATGAACCCACTAGGAAACAACATATTTTGGACTTAATAACCAATATTGCATCAGAAATTTCTAAAGTCACAGTACTATCACCTTTAGGAAATAGCGGCTATAACATGGTCACATGCAAACTTAGTGCAACTAGGTTGAAAGTAATGTGCACTACAGTTTTAAGAAATTATGATAGGGCCAATCTTGCCCAGATGAAATATTTCTTATAGGACATAGATTGGGACACTGTATTGGCTGACCTGAGTGCTGAACATTTGTGGGAAATGTTCAAATATACAATACTGAACTTAAGAGGATTATTTTGTCCCAGTTAGAAAAAAAATATAATAATAAGGGAAATATACCAGTTTTGATGACTCCTGGCATAAAAAGGCAAATAAGCATCAAAGAAAAAGCCTACAGAACATTTAATCAAACACCTTCAGAAAGTAACAACAAAACTTATAGAAAGGAACAGAAAACAGCTAAAAACCTTGATTAGACAAGCTAAATATAAAACAGAATTTAGGATTGCCCACTCTAAAAGACAGCTACAAATCTCTATATGCCTATATAAATAATAAAAACTGTATATCTAGAAACACTGGGCCTCTAATACAGGAAGGGAAAATCATTAATGACGAAGCCAAAGGAGCAAACTGTTTTAATTTATACTTCTGCTCAGATTTTGCAGAGAAGGGTAATGCCAACAAGCTTCTAAAAGGGTTACTTCCAAATTCCATTTGTTTTTTAGACAAGGAAGTAATGACAACACTAGGTGAAATTAGAAGCAACACAAGCCCAGGACCTGACGGCATTCATCCCAGGTTCCTGAGAGAACTGACTGAATATCTGGCACATAAATCAAATCAAATCATCTTTATTTATAAAGCGCCTTTCAAAACCAAGGCGCTGTACAATAAATTCACAAATTAAAATAATCATAAATTAACAGCCATAACTATGACATGCTGAACTGAATAGATATGTCTTTAACTCGTTTTTGAATTTCTCGACGGTTGGACATTCTCTCAACCAACGAGGTAGAGAATTCCACAGGGTTGGTGCTGAAAAAGCAAAGGCACGAAATCCTGATGTTTTTAATCGAACCCTGGGAATCTCCAGCAATCCCTTGTTGGCGGGGCGGAGAGGACGGAGGGGGCAATAGGGTACCAGGAGATCTTTCAGGTAGCCAGGTCCCTGATCATGTAGGGCTTTAAAGGTTAGTAAACCAACCTTATAGGTGATCCGCCACCGAACAGGCAGCCAGTGCAGTTCGCGGAGCACAGGCGTAATATGGCTGGATCTAGAGATCCCAGTCAAAAGCCTTGCTGCCGTGTTCTGCACGAGCTGCAAGCGATGGATATCAACCCCAGATAGCCCTAGATAAAGGGAATTACAGTAATCAAGATGGGTAGTGATAAAGGCATGGACCAGTGTTTGCAGATCACCCAGTGGGACCAGGTGTTTGACCCAGGCGATATTCCTCAGACGAGAAAAAGAGGATTTGACTAAGGCTGACACCTGAGATTTTAAGGTTAAGCTGTTGTCAAAAATAATGCCCAGGATTCGTACCTGATCAGAGGTAATGAGCGACATACCACCCAGCAATAAGCCCGGTGGTTGACCAGCCCCCAAACCCGCCACAGGATGACCCGGGTCCACTACCAACACCTCAGGCTTATCAGGATTCAGTCTCAGCCAGCTAGAACTCATCCTTAATCTGATTTCAGTAAGGCAGTTGTCTAGCACGGAGAGAGCACCATCTTGCCTGGGTGGAGAGGACAGATACAGCTGAGTATCATCTGTGTAGCAGTGAAAACCCAAACTGTATCGCCTAATGATATCTCCTTAAGGCAGCATATACACTGCAAACAACATGGGCGCTAAAATGGAACCCTGCGGTACCCCACAAGGCAGGGAGTGAGTACCAGAGGAATAAATTCCAGTGGTAACCCTCTGAAACCTGTCTGTGAGGTAGGATTGAAACCATTTGAGGACTGTTCCAGACAGTCCGCAATAGATCCGCAGGCGCTCCAACAGCACACCATGGTCTACAGTGTTAAATGCTGCAGAAAGATCGAGAAGGACCAGAATGGTACATGCCTTTCGATCTCTAGCCATTAGGAGGTCATTCAACACCCGGACAAGGGCAGTCTCCGTGCTATGCTTCTTCCTAAAACCAGATTGGAGAGTATCATAGACATTGTGAGTTGTAAGATGATCATCCAATTGTAACGCAACCACCTTCCCAACAAAAGGCAGGTTAGAGATAGGCTGGTAGTTAGCTAGACAGTCTGGATCCAAGGAGGTTTTTTTTTAGGAGTGGTCGAACTACCGCCTCCTTAAGGGGATCAGGAAAGACCCCCCTCTCCAAGGCTTTCCAGACAATGTCAGCAAGGATCGGGCAGATAACCTCTAAACATCCTACTAAGAGGGGTATAGGACCCAGATCCAAATTACAACTGGTTGGTCACAATCTTTGGATGATCTTCACAATGTCAATGAACTCCAGCCGGCGAAAATCTGACCAGACAGACCAGGTGGATAACACTTCCCGTCAACAGCTGCAATCCCTTAGAGGAGGAGTCGGACCGATACCAGACCTGATGCTAGCAACCTTATCTGCAAAGAACCGAGCGAACTCCTCTCATCTTAGCTGAGAAAAAGCTTCTCTGGGCTGGAGACAGACTGGATTGCACAATCTGTCAACAGTCCAGAAAAGCTGAGCCAGTCGATTCTGTGCAGCAGAAATCTCCCTGGACAGGAACTCTGCCTTCTTACGGTTGATTTCTGATTGACAGCCGTCATAATGTGCCATCAACCTAAGCCTGTCAGCATCATTACCGGACTTCTGCCAGACTCTCTCCAACCTTCGGCCAACTTTCCTTAACTCCTTCAAGGAGCCATCAAACCAAGGGCTTCTTGAACGGAGGGTGAGAGGCCAAACACGAACAGGAGCAATCTTGCCCAGAGCATCTCCCACAGCCTTATTATAGGCCAATACGAGATCATCTGGACTCATTTATTCACCAGACATGCACAATAGATCCAGTACCACCATCAAATCACTGGGACTAATACCCCTTAAAAGGCGGTACTGAACCATCTCCGTAGGGGCAGACCTATTAGGGGGAGCCCTGAAACTGAACCTTATGGTGTGATGGTCAGACCGGCTGACTGGTTCCACCCCCAAGTCAGCAATCTCTATATCCAAAAGGAAGATCAGATCCAATGAATGACCTTTTATATGGGTTGAGGAGGTAACAACCTGTGTTAGGCCCAGTGAAATCATCAACTGGAGGAGATTTTGACCAAAATGAGAGAGTTCATCATTGAGCCAGGCATTGAAGTCCCCCAGAATTAACAGTGTGGGGGACCGCAATACCAGGTCGACGATGAAGTCTGCTATCTCCGGCAGGAATTCTCCACCATCTCCTGGTGGACTGCAGATCAGGAGAACTCCGCAACCTACATCCTCACCCAAGATATATTCAAAGGATCTGGTACTTCCTAAAGGCACATCCACAAGGCCCAGCTCAGTCTTAAACATAATGGCTACAACCCCGCCCCTACGATCCAGCCTTGGACGGTGTATCACCGAGAACCGGCTGGTGTTGCTGAAGCCAATACAGGGTCTGGATTTTCATCCAGCCAGGTCTCGGTGATGCATGCCAGATCAGTTGATCCAACAAGATCAGCTATTATAGCCGTCTTGTTTTTAATAGATCTGGCATTGCATAACACCGCCAAGGCTGGATGAGCTGTCTGGGAAGACCTCGGCCCCTGCCTACTAGAGTCGGAACCCTTGGGTATGGGAACAAGACAAGAATGACCTCTATCTTGGCCCCATTTTGCCCCAGGGCATCTCCTGGATCCTACCACCCCAATCTGCCCTCCCTCCTCCTGTCCCCCACCAGGCTCCGCTCTCCATCTTCTTTCATGTTTCCTCAAGATGCCCAAAGCGCTACATCCAGTAGCAGTCATTTTTAATAGATCCCTAGATAGAGGGGGAGTACCTACTGACTGGCCTATGGCAGTAGTTTTCATTTTCATAAAGGGTAGCACAGGTAAGGTGGAAAATTATAGGTCTATTAGTCTGACATCACTATGTTGCAAGGTTATAGAAAATCTGGTCAAAAAGCATCTTGAGTCAGAAATACAAACCTTAGGGTTAACTGATGTCAACCAGCATGGATTTAGAAAATCCTTCTCTTGTACCACTAATATGGTGTCCTTTTATGAGCATGTTAGCCATAGACTTGATATGGGTACACCAGTGGCTGTTATCTCGTTGGACCCAAGTAAGGCATTCGACACTGTTTCCCATAGCACTCTGGTAATCAAACTACTGTCATTGGGTTTAATTCCAGTACTGGTGAAATGGGTGGAAAGTTGGTTATTAAATCAGGTTCAACAACTGAGGATCAATGGGCAATTGTCAGAGAGGGGATGCATTAGCAGTGGAGTTCCACAAGGCTCAGTTTTGGGACCAACTCTTTTTAACATTTTCATAAGTGATATGGACACTAATATAAATAACTACATGGCCAGGTTCATAGATGACACAAAGCTAGGAGGTGAGGTAGATACGCTTATTAAACATAAATTGCTAACTAAGGACCTCTGCTCTATAAAGAAATAGGCAAATAATAATATGTCATTTAACATCGATAAGTGTTTTGTCATCCACTTTGGGAAAAACAACCAAAAGTATCAATACTTCTTATATAATAGACCTATCCAAATTTCAGAGAGGGAACGAGACCTTGGAGTAAGTATTAATAATATATTGGCCTCATCAGATCAGTGTAAAAAAATCACAAGGATTGCTAACAGAGTGATAAAAAAAATCCAACGCACCTCTGTAAACAGATGTGAAAAGTGTACAATACCCTTGTACAGGACATATGTAAGGCCATATTGGGACTATTGCTCCCCTTTTTGAGTCTCTATTTAAGGGGTATATTGATCTTATTGAGAGTGTGCAGACGTGAGCAACCACAATGATACCTAGGCTCAATAAGAAAACATATCAGGAAAGATTGAGGGAAATGGGTCTATTCACGTTAGAGGATAGAAGGCAAAGGGGGGAATTATTGTTTATGTTTAAAATACTGAATTCATTAGAGTTACTGTCCCAATGCGGCATGTAAATTACTCCTAGATCCACTTCAATAAGGTCAAATAATGTTACCATGTGATGACAGCTAAACCAATATAGGCGACCGCAACAACCACAACTACAAATCATCGAAAACTAATAAGGCGATTAGCACAATAGCACCTCTCACAAACATTGACCGGTGAGTACTCCAACTATGGGAGCCGATGTATTACAATGTTTTATATGGGGATCTATGCCCCCCCACACCCCTTTTATAGGGGGCTTCAACCCCAACACCCCCCAACTAATAAATAACCAACTCCAGGGGTAGTTGGACACGTAAGAAAAAAATATGCTTCTAGCAACATTTCTGAAATGCCCATACCCGATCCCAAAGCCAGGGTTTTCACACTCGCAGGCAGTGCTCCTACCCTCTGAGCCATGCTGCCAGATCAATTCCACCCTCGCAGTTTTCCCCCTACATACATCACCACATCAGTCCCTCCCTCCCTCGCCCTCCCACAACATCTCTAAAATAACCAGTGACATTTAGTAACGGTCGCTCACCTTCTAGTCACTCTTCCCTACTCACGCATGTTGAATTGCCCGTATTCCCTTGATCATATCACGGGTTACCCAAATAATAAACAAGTAGTAGTCCCATGGGCAAATATGACAAAAAGGGACCACTTCTTTACAGTTCGAACAGCAAAAGCTTGGAATGGATTACCACAAGATCTAGTTGATCAAAAAACTATATTAAGGTTTAAAAAAGGTATAGATAAAATTATTCACTCTAAATATGTTGTGGTCTAAATTGCCCACATGTGTGGGAGACAGTCTCGATGGGTATTCATTGTCTACTTTTGTCTGTAACAACCTAGTAAAGGGATCTAGTGCAGTTGCCTCTTCTGACCACAGAATGTGGTCAGTCCCTCCAGAATGTATATCCAACAGTGGAAATCAAAAGTAAAACAATGTAGGAGGAAAGAAACAAGATGTGGCAACACTGTGTCCAGTTCTGGATATCTCAGAAAGGACATAGGGTGGAGGCAGTCCAGAGGAGGGCAACTAAAATGGAACAGGAATTGCATCAGAAGTCTTATGAGGAGAGACCGTAAGATCTCAACATGTACACTCTGGAAGAGAGAAGAGTGAGAGGGGACATGATAGAAACTTACAAGTACCTCTCTCAGGGGTGAACAGGGTGCAGGAAGAGAGTTCCTTTCAAAAGAGAAAGAGCACCAGGACCAGAGGGCATGCAAAGAAGCTGGAGGGGGGAGTTTAAGAGTAATGTGATGAAACAGAACTTTACTTAAAGAGTGGTAGATGCCTGGAACCGACTGCCAGAGGAAGTGGTGGAAGCAGAAATAGTAGGGGGCTTCAAGCACGCATGGGATATAGACATAGAGGAAATTTAGTAAATAGGCTGGGAGGAGGGAGGGTCCCCAGAGACCAGATATGGTCTATAGAAACAGACTAGGTAGGGACCATCTGGGCAGACTGGGTGGGCCAAGTAGTCCTTTTCTGCTGATAAATTCTATGTTCTAATAGAAAGGAGAATTAGACCAAAGATGTCCCAGAGATAAATAACTATAACATAATTTATCTTTCTGACTGCGTCTTAATGGAAGTGCTGACAGTTTTACAAAAAGAACTTTACTTTGTAACTATATTCAGAGTGAACAAGTTTCATATGCAGGTGGATCTCTGGAAGTTGTTTCATAAGATTCACCTTAAAGAGACCTTTCAAAATCTGCAGGGTATTACAGATACTCCCACAATGGGCAGCTCAAATTTTCCACCACCACTGGATAAGAAAATTCAGAGAAACCAGGTGCTCTCTCAGTTCTCTTTGAGACTACAGAAAATCTTCCTTGGAATTCATCCTCCCTGGACTGGTACTGATCTCACCCACCAAGGCTTGGGAGTGAGTGTGGCACTGGCAGTGTCACTATGGAAATGTGGTAATATACATTAAGTAAACAAGTAACACATTATTGATGCATATTTATATAATAGGGATGTCTGATAAACGTTACAGATAAAAACATGTATTCTCACAGGAGTGAGATAAATGTTGCTGACGTAGGAACTGTGGTAGATATTTACATTTACACACACAGTTCTTACGTCAGCAAGTGATATTCTCACTGTAGCTACGTCAGTACAACACTGCCCTTACTAGACTACCTTTCTATTTCAAAAACGTAGCACTTTACAAAACATACCCCACAAAACGTTCACACCACAACTGTAACCAACAGAAACACATAAACCACAGAATCTCTACAAAAAAAAAAAAAAGGCACATTCCACTCAACAAAATGTCAGCTCTCAAATAATAGCTGAGCTGAATCCATCATTAAACCTCTGACACAAACTAAACACTAAAACTATATACCATATTCCCACACTATGTATCTCTCTTGCAGAACTTCCCACAATGTACAAACTCTGTTTCTTAGTACTACCACATTCCTCGTTGAAGATCCATTTAGAAAAGACCGACCGTGAAAGCGAAACTGAACCAGCAGCACTGTCGACAACACGCGCAATGAACTCCGAAATAAAACTGGGACCCAGGACAGTACACAGCATACTCGATCCCAAATGAACATCACAGAAGGCACAAATGAATGGTAAACCAGTAAAATAAAAAGAAATTTAAAACACACCGACCAGAAAGACGCCAAACAAACTCCCTCCCACTCAGCGCATCCAACCAATCATACCACACACAGAAACAAAACTCAACCAATCAGCAACTACAACCCAAAATACCAACCAATGACAAAACAGAACTACTTTTCATTCATACTGCCAACCAATCACATACCAACAGTCACTCCCATTCACAAAACAAAGCACACTCCACAGAACAAACCATACTAAACTGACTACAAAGACAAATAAAACTAGCATATATGTGTGCCCTATTACATAAATTGGACACATGATGTACAGATCATAGGATATAGAAAATATTCCCACTCCTGCATCGTGAGGCATGGATATCTCACTCTGCAGGAGTGGGAATATTTTACCTATCCCACTTCTGCCCATCATGTATCCCATATTATATATAGTATGTGGCCTCCACAGCTGAGTCCACAATTCATGTCATCAGAAGCTCTGCTGCAGGGGCCAGTGGGAGTTATAATCAGGCAGTTTGGCGAGGGAGTTGCAAAATCAACCAAATAAATAAGGCTCTTCAATAAAAAATTAAGAAAAGGAGAAAAATATTTGTTGGATCATTTTTCTAAATCAGGACCTCTAGGTATCTGCACATAGTTTAGGGGCAGTGAGAGTTTCCCCTTTAAATATTTAGATTAAAATGCCTAGCTCCACAGCTGTACTACATTGAGGCAAGTACTAAACTAGGGTCTACAGTTCAGCAACTACTGATTAATAGTTCCATTAATGTCTAAAATCTTTTTATTACAAAAATCTAAAGATACTTCTACCTGATACCTGATGGAGCACTTGTTCAAAAATGGATGCAGGCGAATATAATATATACCATATCCTTAGGAGGTGTGTATAGTATACAATAATATCATTATTAATATGTAGTATATACCATATTATATCATGAACATGCTAGCACCAGAGTGCAGTACTGTGGGGATGTTGTGCTGTTGGGGTGTGCCATCCTTCAGATATGACATTAAACCAAGGCCACGTCTGCCTTTTTTGGTGGTAGTTAAGAAGGACATCAAAAATCCCATGGCACTTTAAGAAAAGTATGGGAATTTCCCCAGTGTGTTAGTTATACTTCCGCCATTCACTAAAATATCAACAGTTGATGTACACCACCCCACTCCTGACGAGGTGGACAATAGGTGTATCATCTCACCCTTCTTTCCCGATCAATACAAACTAAATAAATTATTTACTATCAGTTAGCAGAGTGTTACTAGCATTATCCAATCCTGACTCTACATCTGCGTTAAAAAAAGAAGACAGTCTTCTTATGATCATTGCATTACAACCTTCCTTAGATATACACACACACAAAATACTGTGAAAATGCTATTTTTCTATAGCTGCTTGGAAAATGCCAGAGTCCGTCAATTTCCCAGTTTTAGAAACTATGTTTTCTGCACCCTGCACGAGGATGAAGCTACAAACATCATTTTGTGCTAGATAAGCAGTTGCAGTTGGTCAGTCAGCATCACAGAAAAGAAAGAATGCTTGACCAAATTAAATTTTTGCTCTACATGGAAATTATACTGTAACTGTATCCTGACTCCTAGATCAGCTATATCAGAATGAAAAAGTAAAATAAGAACTCTGTCCTGAGTGGCAGGGCTTGTGTCAGGGTATGAATTCTCAAAAGTCAAAGACACCATTTGTTCTAGTCATTGTGACTATGTTCTCTCAATCTGAAATAAATGCAACTTTAACTAATATGGTTCTATTCTGAGGTCTCTGCTCAGATTCAGTTTCAGGTGGCAATATTCAAGCAGCCACAGACAGATGTCTCTTCTTTTACTGATGGGTAATTTGAAGGCCTTTACTATGGGCATAAGGTTATTTGGTGGACATTTCAGTACCACTGTACACAAAACTCTGAAGATGCTATAAGTCACTGAGTAAAGATTATCAGTTTGTTAGATAATATACCCACAAACATTAGGTCTGGGAAATGTTGAATTTCAATGCTCTCCAGTTTACAGCAGCAAACAATATAGTCTTCTGTCAGTGTCAATGTTAAAGCCTCTAGTGTACCTATTTTTTGTTTGATCTTCTCAATTTCTCTAGAGTTAGTGATTCTGTCTTATTCACTGTGGAGTCAAGGCACTTAACAACTGAACCCAATTCTTATACGAAGTAACTGAGAAACTGCAATGCTAGCAAACAGGACTGATCCTACCAGCTCTGACAGATGCCCCAAATGTAAAGGGAGGGAGGGCACCTTCATACACCTGGCATGGGCATGCCCCATGGTGGTAGCTTACTGGGGGGGTGACTGAACTACTTGCAAAGATACTGGCATTCCTATACATATTCTCCCAAGATTCAGTAATATTGGGCTGCACTCCTGAGAATGCCCACGGCCGCATTATAAGCATCCCTTGTGGCTCCTAGGACTACAATAAGGAAAAGGGCTGTCGCACAGACTTGGCTAGCTAAGTCTCCCTGAAAATGGCAAAATAGTGCAACTCTCTCCTTGAGAGCATAATAATACAAAAAAAAATTAATACACTGTGCTGTACAGAAAAGATATATACGGCTGTATGTAGGAACCCCTAGAAAAGGTACTAGGAACAGACTTGTTCCCTTTGTAACGGACATCCACATACCCTTCATTGCTGGAGCTCATGTCAGCTGATCCATGATAGACTGGAAGAGGGTATGGTGGGCAGTAAGAACCTGCACAGATTTGGGTGTTAAAACAGTGGTCCCAGAGAATCATATATGGTACAAGTGCAAATGGGTTACCTCAGTTCTATATGCTTTACATGACATTCTTATAATTATTAGACACTGGCTGTGGCTTTCCCCTGGTCTACATGCCCTGTCAACCCTATGACATTACATACATCAATGAATTATGATGTCCTTTTTAAAATGTACTGTACATTGAACTGCTAATAAACACGTTTTATTTTTTTTTTTTTGTACTCTTTATTTATCCACCTTCCTGCCTTCGGTGTCCACTCCTTCCGACTGCTCTTACCTTCCGGACCACCGCTCCAGGATCTGCCCCTAGAGTGCTTTATTTTTCCTCCCTCCTATCCTGCATGGCGGGGTCTGTCCTGGAATTGGTGGTCTTGGGTGGAGCAGTCTTCATCTAGGACCACCGAAGGGATTTTCCCTTTTTTTTTTTCTGTGCTCCTTCAACACGCCCCTGGGGCCTTGAGCGCAGGGCGTACGTCCGTCCAGAAGCGACGAACGTGATGCGTCTCTCAAGCGCCTGGAGCGTCCCCTCCCTGACTCCGTGAGCAGGACGCCAGCCCTTGAGCCTGTGTTCCCACTGGCTCTCTCAAGTGTCAGTGCAAGTTGCACCCTGGTAACCCATCCCAGAGGAGAGAGAGCATCCATTGGGACACTCATTCCTCCCTCTCCCGGCCAACCCCCGGCGACCCGAGTCCGTTCCCAAACCCGGGTCGCTGGTGTGGCATCCAGCGCCTCAATCCTCAGCGCCACCGGGCCAGCCTCAATAAACACGTTTTAAAAAAGGAATTAATAGTCTGGAGAGGTGCCTAGTAAGTTTCTTTTTCTTGCACCTGCTTGGACATAGAAACATAGAAGTTAACGGCAGATAAGGACTGCAAGGCCCATCCAGTCTGCCCATTTCTTTTTCTACCTTATAAATGTGCCATTGGCCTTTGCTTTGTCAATGGCCTATCTATTCATACTCATCTGTATTGCTCTCTTATGCCTATCCCATGCCTGTTTGAAGCCCTGCACTGTATTCATATCCACCACTTCTTAAGGCAGGCCGTTCCATGCATCCACCACACTTTCTGTGAAAAAGAATTTCCTTACATTACCCCTTAATTGGCCTCCCTCTAATCTCATGCTGTGTCCTCTTGTCCTGCTATTTTTCTTATATTGAAACATGTTAGACTCTTTAACCTTGTTAGTGTCCTTAAGGTGTCTGAATGTTTTGATCATATCACCTCTCTTCCTCCTTTGCTCTAGGGTGTACATATTGAGCTCCGTTAATCTGTCCTCATATGTTTTCTGATGCAGTCCCTGCACCATTTTGGTTGCCCTTCTCTGGACTGCCTCAGTTTGGTTAATGTCCTTGTGAAGGTGCGGCCCCAGTACTGCATGCAGTACTCCAGATGGGGCCTAACCAGTGTCTTGTAAAGAAGGATTATTACATCCCTCTTACAACTTGTGATACCCCTACTAATACACCCCAACATCTCCCTAGCCTTACCTCTGCTTGGATGATTTCAGGTCATCAGTGATGATGATGCCCAAGTCTCTTTCCTCCCTTGTGACTGCCAGCCACTCCCCTGCCAGCCTATAGGTGGCTTCAGGGTTTCTCTTCCCTATGTACATGATCTTGCACTTCTTTGCATTAAAACCCAGCTACCACTCTTCCAAACATTTTGCCAGTTTATCCAGATCTCTTCTCATTCTGCCCACCCCCATCTGGATCATCTACTCTGTTGCAGATCTTGGTGTCATCTGCAAACAGACAAACCTTACCCTCCAGTCCATCTGCAATGTCACTGATGAAGATATTGAAGAGGACTGATCCCTGAGGTACCCCACTTGTGACTTGCATCTCTTCTGACTGTATACCATTTACCACCACTCTCTGTTTTCTGCCTGTCAACCAGTTTGCCACCAATTGACCAACTTCTGATCCACCCGGACCTACCCAACTTATTAATCAATCTTCTATGTGGAACAGTATCGAAAGCTTTGCTGAAGTCAAGGTAGGTGACATCTACTGCTCCCCCTTGGTCCACCACTCTGGTTACCCAGTCAAAGAAATCTATGAGATTAGTTTGACAGGACCTTTCTTTTGTAAACCCATGCTATCTTGGATCCTGTACTCCTATGGATTCCAGATGTTGCACTATCACAGAAACATAGAATTTGACAGCAGATAAGGACCGCTTGGCCCACCCAGTCTGCCCATTTCCCTACCTACTGGATAAGCTGCAGATCCTAGTTAACCAGCAGCCTACTTCTTCCTACCCCCAACCCCTAGAATTGCCTTATGACTGTCCCATGCATGCTTGAATTCCACCACTGATTTTGACTCCACAACCTCCTCCGGAAGGCCGTTCCATGCATCCACAACCCTGTCTGTGAAAAAATACTTCCTTAAATTACCTCTGGACCACCCCCCATCTTCAAATTGTGCCCTCTTGTTCTTGCACACCTCTTTTTTTGAAAGATGCTACCCTCTTGGACTTTGTTGATTCCTTGGGTACTTAAGCGTTGCTATCATGTCCCCTCCCTCCTTTCCTCGAGGCTATACATATTAAGCTCCTTTAGTCTCTCTTCATATGTCTTCCGGTGCAGACCCTGCACCATTTTGTTGCCCTCCTCTGGACAGCTTCCATCCTGTCTATGTCTTTGGAGATTGGGTCTCCAGAACTGCACACAGTACTCCAGATGGGGTCTCACCAGCTGTCTGTACAGAGGGATAATAACTTCCTGTTTTCTACTGGTGATGCCTCTCCCTATGCATCTCAGGATCCCCCTAGCCCTCCTTGCTGCCCTCTCACATTGCTTGCCCACCTTTAGGTCATCTGATATGACTACCCCCAGGTCCCTTTCCATTTTTATTGTTGTTAGTATCTCACCCCCCATTGTGTACTCTTCCCCTGGGTTTTGTTTCCCAGGTGCATTACCTGCACTTCTTAGCGTTGAATCTAAGCTGTCATACATTTGACCATTCCTCTAACCTTGCCAAGTCCCTTCTCATCCTTTCCACCCCACCCTGTGCATCAACTCTGTTGCAGATCTTTGTGTCATCTGCAAAGAGACATACTTTTCCTTCCAGTCCTTCTGCAATGTCACTTATAAAGACATTGAAGAGGACCAGTCCTAATACTGAAACCTGCGGTACCCCACTAGTAACCCTCCTTTCTTCTGAGTGGACTCCATTTACTATTACTCTCTGTGTACTATTCTCCAGCCAATTCTTTACCCAGGCTGTCATCTTGGGACCCACTCCCAGGCTGGCTAACTTGTATATTAATCTTTTGTGTGGGACTGTGTCAAATGCCTTGCTAAAGTCTAGGTAGGCCATGTCCACAGCCCCTCCCTGATCTACTACTTTGGTCACCCAGTCAAAGAAATCTATCAGATTTGTCTGGCATGACCTTCCGCTGTGAATCCATGCTGCCTGGGTCCTGTGCCCTCTGGCCTCTAGATACTCGACAATTCTTTCCTTCAGAGTGATTCCATCATTTTCCCTTTCACTGAGGTTAAACTAACAGGTCTGTAGTTTCCTGCTTCTGCCTTGCTCCCACTTTTGTGAAGGAATCACATCTGCCCTCCTCCAGTCCTCGGTACCACCCCATCCTCCATGATTTGTTAAAAGGGTAGTCAGTGGTGTCACTAGTTCTACCCTTAGTTCTTTTAAATTCTGGGATGAATCCCATCAGGCCCCATTGCTTTGTCCACCTTTAGTTTTAAGAGTTCTTTCAGAACTCTTTCTTCTATAAATGGTCTGGTATCAACTTCTGTATCCAGAGTGTTTCTACTGTTTTTTTATGTACCTCCCCTCTTCATTTGTAAATACAGAACAAAAATATTTGTTTAGTATCTCTGCCTTTTCACAGTCTCCCTCTGCCCACCCTCCCTCCCCTTTATTAAGCCTCCCAATCCCTCCTTGTCTTCCTTCGCTCCTGATGTACCTATAAAGGTTTATCCCCCTTCTTAACTGGGTTAGCTATCTTTTCCTCAGTTTGGGCCTTTGCTGTTCTGACTGCCTTCCCAGCCTCCTTTTGCTTTAACTGATACAGTTCTCTGTCCTGTTCCTTCTGCGATTCCTTGTTCTTCCTGAATGCTTTCTTTTTCTCTTGAACCTTCACTGCCACTTCCTTTGAGAACCATAGTGGTTTCTTACATCGTTTTGTTTTATTTGCTTCACACAAAGGCTCATTACCTCTGTGATGGCAGTTTTTATTATTCCCCATTGTTCTTCCACCCCTCCTTCCTGCCCATTTGCTAGTGCATTCCTTAGGCACTCACCCATTTTGGCAAAGTCAGCCCTCCTAAAGTCCAGTACTTTTGTCTTTGTATGGCTTGACTCTATTGCTGTGTTTATTGTGAACCATACTGTTCGATGGTCGCTAGTTCCCAGATGGCTACCCACACTTCTACATCTGTGTTCCTCTCTCCATCTCCATTTGAGAGAATCAAGTCTAATATTGCTCCCTCTTGAGTGGGCTCCAGTACTAGTTGTCTAAGACATGCCCCCTGTAGGGCATCTAGAATAACTCCACTCTTCGAAGTGGCAGCTGCAAGTGCACTCCAGTTAACATCTGGCATATTCAGGTCACCCATCAGCAGTATCTCCCCTTTTTCTGCCATTCTAAGTATACTTTCTATCATTTCCTTGTCCATTTCCTCCCCCTGAGAAGGGGGAGTCTGTATACAACCCCTGTGCGGATTGTGGTGCCATTGCCTGTCTCCAAATTTACCCACAGTGCTTCTCTTCCTCCCTGTTTACCCTTTTGTTCTGTTGCTTTTATTCCTTCCCTTATGTAAAGAGCTACTCCTCCTCCTCTTTTACCCTCCCTGTCCCTCCTGTAGATAGTGTATCCTGGTATGTTTACGTCCCAGTCATGGTTTTGTGTGTACCATGTTTCTGTGACTGCCACGATATCCAGATGTTTCTCCTCCATCAAGGCCACTAATTCAGGAAGCTTGTTACCCAGACTACTGGCATTGGTACTCATTGCTTTCCATTTTTTTTGATGGCTTTACCTTCTGTTGCAGCATCCCCCACTGACCGTTCTACCTCAGTCTCTTTCTCATTTAGTACCCTGTTTTGTAGGGAGAGGCTGGGATTTTCCTGCTGCTTGTCAGTGCCTCCCCCTCTTTGACTAGTTTAAAAGCTTGCCAATGAAGCATTTAAACCGATTGCTCAAAAGACTTGTTCCCTTCCTGGACAGATGCAGACCATCCTGCCAGTATAGGCTGGTGTCCTCAGGTGGAACCCAATTCCCAATGAAGCCAAACCCTGTGCTCACTCCATTTTTTCAACCATTCATTAAACTGCATGGTGCTAATTACCCTCGCCTCCCCATGCCTTTGACAGGCAGCACCTCTGAGAAGGATACTGTGTGTGCTCCTTGTCTTAGGCCCCTCCCCAACTCTGCAATGTCCTCCTGCACTGCTCTAATCTCATGATGAGCCAAGTCATTTGTCCCTAGGTGGACAATTACATCCAGCTCAGACTCCCTTGCAACTGTTCTCATGATCCTGAGGATCGCTTCCTGTCCTTCCAAGTCATGGCACCAGGCAGGCAGGCACCTTACTTCAGTTTTCCCAGCTCCCTCCAGTTCTATACCCTAATAATTGGGTCCCCCACCAGGAGCTGCTTCCTTTCCTGTGGTGTCCTCTGCCTCCTTCCTGTGGGCCTCCTTGTGACAGTTGTCATCAGTCTTCTCTGTGGGTGCATCCATAGGGAGCTATGCTCCCCAGAATGTGTATGGATTGTGAGTGGAACAATTGACTGGTGTGCCTCTGTTCCACCATCCTCACCCTCCCTGAGCCCACTGTGGTCCAACTGCTGTGCTTTCTTGCAACCTCTGAGGTAGTGGTGGTGGTACTAGTGCTCCTGGATGGGGAGGTTCCCTTCCTACTGTCCAGTGTGGCCTGGGGGAAGGTTTCCTTACTACTGTCCAGTGCGGCCTGAAGACGGGCAACTTCCTCCCTCAGGGCAGATAGTTGTCTGCAAATAGGGCAGCATCTCAGCCTCCAGAAAGACTCCCGGAAGACTGCTGCCCCACAGCCATTACATTGCACTACTCCCCACATGTTTATCTACTTTTTTTTTGTTTGTTTGTATTTGTGTGTGTGTGTGTGTGTGTGTGTGCGTGTGTGATTGGTTATATAGAAATATATATATATTATACAATGTGTATGCTTATATTGTCAGTGCAGGACAATAGGAGCCAACTCCGTGACTGCAGAGATCTCAGCCATAGCTGGCAAAACAGCCGAACTCGCTGTCTTGGGGGATGTGGTTCCGACTGCAGCAACTGCTCATTCCAGTGGCCTCGCTATCTCCGGACTCAACTGCAGGAAGACAAACCAATCAATGAGCCCCTTCTTTGGAGAACTGAATGGTCAGAGGATGAAGAGGTAGCTTTTTGTTTTCTTTTTTGCTGTTCTTTCAGCATTCAAGTAGTTTTTCATAGTAGTTGGCAAAAGGGATCAGCAAGAGCTAACTCAGGAGGCAGCTGCCCCGACATGGAACCATTATTAGAGTCATAATTTACCTGACTATGCTATGTCCAACTAAGGATCTAAATAGAATGGCACTGAGGAGATAAACTCCAACAATAGTAGCCATTGGCATCTTTCAATGTGCTCTGTGTACACGACTGTCTGCATTGGTTGGCTTTGTTTCTTTTATATTAAAGTCTGTGGTTATCCTGTATTTATTTTTAAATTGTTTGAACAGCATTCTGGCAAGTAGCTTTTTTATTGGGGTTTTTAGTTATTTTCCTGAGTCAACCAGCCCTGAACATGCTTAAGGTGCATCTAATACCAGTGTTATATCTATTGTCATTGTTTTTGGTGTATGTAGTTGTGACTCTTCTAACTATTCCTGTATATAAATGTTCTACCCTGGTCAGTTTCTCTTAATGTATACTTCAAGTAATGAATTAATCCTGGGTTGCTCCTGAAAAAGGGAAATTTTATCTCAGTCAGCCTACCTGCTTAGCAAAATCCAATAAATAAATAAACAAATAAAATGCTTCTATGAAAGCAGATTCATCCAAATATTTATTTATTTATTTGCTTTGGTTAACCAGATAAGTACACTAGACATCAACGTGCCAATTTTCAGGAGAGACCCGGGAGGGTTACAGGGTATCCATAGAAACACAATTACATACAGGAGCCACATGCTCCAACAGTTGGGTTACATACAGGAGCCACATGCTCCAATAGTTGGTAATACAATAGAGGTTACATACAGGAGCAACATGCTCTGCCATAGGGTGATACAGAGGTAACAACAAATAACAGTTTGGAATTTGCAGCAAGAACAACAGAGGCAGGAGTCGAGCATCGAAGTGGTTTAGGGAACATGAGTGAAATACCATCAAATAGCAGTAGGGAGTATACAGCAAGAGCAACATCAGCAGGAGAAAAAACAACAGAATAGTTAGGAGGACATAGGTGAATAAATAGCCTGGCCTAGATGCATGTATAGCATGGGAACCCCTATATTTCATTCTTTTGCTATATTTACAACTGCAGTCTATACCTATCAAGAAAAAATTACTCACTTTAGTAATTGTGTTTCTTCTAATGGAGTCTTGCTGTATTCTGACTGTTGCAGTTAGCCCCAGCCTTTAAACTGCCTCGGAGAACAAAGGGTTAACTTTCTATGCAGAGCATAGAATGCTGAGCTCGAGCTCAGTTGAGGTCTCTGTCTGCAGCCCTTTGAAATCCAACCGTCAGATTCTTACGAGCAAAAAACTCACTAACTATCCTATGTGGAAATTGTAACATTTTTACTAGCCAACTGGCAACAAGAGTTTTGAAATCCCAAGGAAGACTCAAGTCAGGAAACCCAAAACCAAAAACCAATCCAAATAAGAATAAAACAAACACCCAAACAAAAAGAGGAGGGTGTAAAAGAAGCACCCCTGAGGTGCAACACTGCACCTGCCCACCCACTTCCCAAAAACAGGTTCTGAGAGGGGAGGCAGGGAAGGAGGTCAGAATACAGCAAGACTCCATTAGAAGAAACATAATTACTAAGGTGAGTAATTTTTCCTTCAAACAACATCAAGTCTTGCTGTATTCTGACTATTGCAGACTACCAAGCAGCACCTCTATGGAGGAGGGACAGAACCTACTTTGGGAATAGGCTCTGAAGTACTGCTGTGCCAAACCGAGCATCACTCCTAGCCTGGATATCCAGAGAGTAATGCTTGGTAAAGGTATAGACTGTTTTCCAGATGGCTGCTTGACAAATTTCTAAGAGAGGAATATCCCTGGCAGCAGCCAGGGAAGCAGCTGTACCTCTGGTGGAGTGAGCCCTCAGGCCTGAGGGTGGAATCTTTCCTAGTTTCTCATAGCAAAATTGTATACAAGACACAATCCACCTGGCAATAGTTCTCTTGGTGGCAGGTTTGCCCTTTCCCACTTCTCCATAAGTGAGGAACAACTGGAGGGAATCAAACCTGTGACCCTTGGTACGCTCTATGTAGTAGCTAAGGGCCCTTTCAACATCTAAACTGTGTAGCCTCCTCTCTCTCCTGAAGAAAAATGATCAATGAAGAAGACAGGAAGAGACAGACTGATCCAAGTGGAAATCCGAAACCACTTTGGGCAAGAACCTTCTATTGGTTCTAAGGACCACTTTATCCCTATGAAAGGAGATAAAATCAGGTTCCACTGACAGGGCTTGCAATTCACTGATACGTCTGGCAGAGGTAATGGCTACTAAAAACACAGTTTTCCAAGTCAAGTACTTAAGCTCTGCTGAGGACATAGGTTCAAAGGGAGGTTGCATAAGTTGAGCAATGCAAACATTTAAGTCCCAGGCAGGGGCAGGGTCTCTAAAGGGAGGATTGGTATGAAGCAATCCCTTAAAAAGTTTACAGAACACAGGATAAGATGATCATGAGGAAGACTTCCCCACTGACAGAAAAGCGGAAACAGCTGACAAATGCACCTTGAGAGTAGCTGGTCTGAGGCCTAAGCTATTCAAATGGACCATATAATCCAGAACTGTAGGCAATTCAGCAGTGTCTGGGGAAATATGTTTCTTGGAACACCAAATGCTGAATCTCTTCCATCTGGAGTTATAGATCTTTCTAGTGGTGGGCTTTTGAGAGGCTTTGAGTATATCCAGAACCCCCGAGACAGATGCAAATCTGCATACTCTAACTCTTCAAGAACCATGCCTTGAGATTGAGAGACTGAAGATTGGGGTACCAAATCCTCCCCTGAGAGGAGGTTAACAGGTTATAATTCCTGGAAAGAGACAGGGGAAGATGGACTGCTAGGGACAGCAACAGGGGGTACCAAGGCTGTCTGGCCCAGTCTGGAGCAATCAGAATCACTTTGCAAGGTTGTGACCTTATCTTGACTAAAACTTTGAACAGTAGAGGAAAGGGAGGGAAGGCATACAGAAATTTCCCTTCCCAGTTCAGAATCAGAGCATCCAGAGAGACCGAGACCAAGACTGGGGGTCTGCAACAAAAGAGAGGAAGTTGGTGATTGTCTGGGGCTGCAAAGAGATCTATTTCTGGAATGCCACACCTTGAAAAAATCACCTTCAACACCAGAGGGTCCAGGGACCATTTGTGATGGCCCTGTGAGATCCTGCTCAGTGCATCTGCTAGCACATTGTCCTTCCCTGGAAGGTGGACTGCTATCAGAGAGGTTTGCAGGGAATAAGCCAGGGACCACAACTTCATGGCTTCTGTGCACAAGGCCATAGACCAAGTGCCTCCTTGCTTGTTGATGTACCACATGGTGGTGGTGTCTGTTCTGACGTGAACCACCTTGTTCTGCACTGACTGAGAGAAAGCTTGCAGGGCCAGAAAAACTGCCCTGAGTTCTAGGAAATTGATATGGAGAAGGGATTCCTCAGGGGACCAAAGTTCCTGTGCAGTGAGGGCCCCCGGATGGGCTCCCCAGCACAGAAGGGAAGCATCTGTGGTAAGGACCACTGAATGAGACTGAGTGACAAAAGGGACCCCTTGCCTTAAATTGTCCTGATCCTGCCACCACTGAAGGGCTTGGATCAGGGTCCGAGTCACTGGAATCAGTTTGGTAAGGGGATCCTTCCTCTGGGACCAAAAGGCCCTCAGATGGAACTGAATGTCCCTCATCTGGAATCTTGCCCCTTGAACCACTGCTGTAGAAGCTGCCATGTGGCTCAAAAGCTGATGGAAATGCCTTGCTGGTCGGGACACCTGAAGTCTGAAGGAAGAAGCCAGTTCTACAAGAACTCTTGTCTTTCCAGGGGAAGAAAGGCTCTTGCTTCGACAGTATCCAGCTCCGCCCCATGAAGGTAAGGAGCTGCACTGGCTCGAGAACTGACTTGGGAGGGTTGAGAAGAAATCCTAGAGAAGTGAGCACTTGCTGGGTCACTAGCAGGTCTGACTTGACTTGGTCTGGAGACTGGCCCACTATGAGCCAGTCGTCCAGATATGGAAAATGGAAATCTTTTGCCCTTCTTAGAAAGGCAACAACTACTGCCAGGCACCTTGTGAAAACCCTTGTTTCTGATGTTAGACCAAAGGGCATTGCTTTGAACTGATAGTGGCCTGAGGACAACTCGAACTTTTTAACCAATTATTTTTTTATTTTACCAGGTGAGACACACTAAGCTGAAAGCTTGTTTGCAGGTGCAACCTGGGAGCACAAGGAAGTTTAGTGACTTGCTCAGGGTCACACAGTATGCACCTAGGGGGCTGTGGGATTCAAACCCAGGTCTCCAGATCTGCAGCTCAGAGCCTTAACCCACTGCGCCATACTGCCTCCTACTTGAACTTGAGGTACTTTCTGAGGGAGCACCTGATGGGAATGTGAAAATAGGCATCTTTGAGGTCCAGGGAGGCTGGCCAGTCCCATGGCCTTAGAGAGGAAAGAATTATTCCCAGAGTTACCATTTTGAACTTTGGTTTTAAAAGATGTTTGTTCAGGTATCTTAGGTCTAGGATAGGTCGCCACTCCCCTGTCTTTTTTGGGGTAAGGAAGTACCTGGAGTACAGACCTTTGCCCCAGTGTAGGATAGGTACTCTCTCTATGGCTCTTAAGGCCAGAAGAGATGAAACCTCTGCCTCTAGGTAAGGGGTTTCTGAGAGACCTGCAGGTGGAAAAGATCTGGCTCTTATCTTCGGAAATTTTTTGAAGCTGAGAACCAGTCCTTGGCTTGCTGCTTCTAGGACCCACTTGTCTGAGGTAATAGACATCCAGTCCTGGACAAAGTAAGCCAGCCTGCCCCCTACTGGAATAGGAGAGTCGACCCGGGCAGACCCATGAGGGTGTCTGCTTGGCAGGGGCCTTAGGCTGAGGCGTGAATGCAGCCCAGATTATCCCCCTTCTACCTCTCCCTCTGAAGAACCCCCTCTGTGAAAAGGGAGAAGCCTGTGCTTGGTAAAAAGGCCTATGAAAAGGCCTGCTCCTGCCCCTAGACTGCTGCCTTTGAGGAGTTGCCTGCCTCTCCTTAGCCTGAACAGTCCTATAAGTGGTCCTGTACTCGTCCATTTTCTTCATATAATTCTCTGTCTGCTCCCCAAACAGAGAATTACCCACTACAGGAAAATCCATGGCCTTTGCCTGGGTGTCCTGTGAGAGACTAGTACATCTGAGCCAAGCCATTCTCTGAAGAGCCACAGATGTAGCCATGACTCTTGATGACACATCACTGGAGTCCATAGCAGCATGAAACTGTACTTTTGATGCCTCAATCCCATCAGCAGCCACCTCCTCCAGCTCCTTGGCTAGCTGGGGGAGGCCTGTTTAGCCAGTGCCAGTACAGTGTCCCACCTGGACTTCTGGTACCTGGCTGTATAGGCCATACAGTTCGCCTGCCTGAGTCCCAAGGAAGATGACATGTACTGCTTTTTTGCCATGGCATCAATCTTCCTGTAGTCTTTGTCGGGGGGGGGGTGAAGCCAAGGGAATATTTGCCTTGTCACAGGCAGCAGCCTGCACTACGCCAACATGGCTGCATTGTTGGTATAAAAACTCCATATCTGAGCCCGATAGTGTGTACCTCTTGTCCATCCTTCTGTCAACAGGAGGTACAGTATTAGGAGACTAAGATTTTGAGTGTCTGCTTACCAAAGGATTTGTGGAGGGGAACAGACAGTCTCCTGGACTCTGGGATGCCCATCATTTCTACTTAATCAGGCTCCTCTTGATCCTCCATGGCCTCCTCCATGGGAAGCTGGAGGGTTTCAGCCACCTTTCTGTAAAACAGAAAGTGGGGAGGGGACTCAGAAAGCCTAGGAGGGGAAACACCAGGTCTGTCTGGGGAGATGTCCGGTTCCACAGGCACATCCAGACTTTCACCATTGCCACCATCATCCTCAAACTCCCCCTCCTTTCTCAAACTCCGGTTCATAAAAATCTTCAGGGGTATAATCTTGAACCAGGGGAACCGACCAAACCGAGCCCCTGCCAAATGGTGCCGGATCGGTCGGAACCGGGCGAAGCGATTCCACAATCCGAATCACTCTGGCTATTTCTTCGGTGGTCGGAACATGAACCTCTGGATCCAAACCAGTCGATTTCTCTTTGTATTTCCTTTTTGTAGGAACGGACCCCTCAGGATCGGCTCTCCTCTTGCCTAAAGAAGTATCGCCCTGGTCAGAGGGCACTCCTTCTGGTTCAGTCGGAACCGAACCGGGCTGGCCATCCGGGTCAACGGACTTCTTGGCCTCCTTTTCCCTCAGTCTACCTAATCTCTTTTCAAGAGTAGATTTAGGAAAATGTTTACAAATTTGGCAGTCTGTATCTCGGTGTTCAAACCCCAGACAGTAAACACAGGTGGTGTGGGGATCGGCCTTAGCAAAGACCTCCCCACACCCACTGCAGTGCTGAAACCCAGTGGGCCCAGTTTTCTTCTTGGGTTTCTCAGACATGGCCAACCTAACCAAACTTACCCTTTTTATGGCAACCACCAGGCAAGACTCCCTTATCGGTTCCTAACCGTGTCACGGGTGTTGGGGAAAAAAAACGTTCAAAATGCGTTTTTTTTAGAACCGATAAGGATCGGTAACCACACTCTAAAGTAAAAGACAGAAATTCACTAGAAGTGATTAGTTCAGCCGAACCGATAAAACAAGTTTACAATTTCCACACAGAAATAAGGAAAACCTATCTAGTACTCACAGTACCGCAGACAGAGGCTGAACGGACTAAGCGGAACAAATTCGGCTTAAAACCAGCACTTTTACCGACACTTTAACCAACTTTTCGAACCGAGCTGAAGAAGAAATCTCCGGAGCAACTGTTCAATGAGGCGGAGTAAAGAATCTGACAGCTGGATTTCAAAGGGCTGCAGACAGAGACCTCAACCGAGCTAGAGCTCAGCATTCTATGCCCTGTATAGAAAGTTAATCCTTTGTTCTCCAGGGCAGTTTAAAGGCTGTGGCTTACTGCAATAGTCAGAATACAGCAAGACTTCATGTTGTTTGAAATAAGTGTTATGAAAAGGACATGGGATTTACATGGTTTTATGCATAAAAAATACAGATATTTTCACATTTTTTAATTTGAAGTACAAGCAAGGTATCATAATATCACTAATTCACACTTCATTTTTACATTGGCAGGGAAAATAAAGCAAAACATCATGACAAATGTTGTATCCATGTTTTATTTTTTCATTAGCACACATGTTGACGTTCTAAACAATGATTTCATTACTAATACAAAATAATCTGACCTATTACTGATTCTTTTTCTAATCAGAAGCATTAAGTCTACCATGTAACACAGGAAAAAGCATGGAAACCCATGGTTTATGATTTTTAAATATCTGAATGACAATCATGTGCAGGAAAAAAAAAAAAAGATACATTTGACACGGGCTGCTGAAACACCAGGGAACGTCCTTATGCATCTGTGTTCTCCTTCAGCTATTTATTCCTGTTGCTTGAGTAAATCATGATATAATCTTTTATGCTTGAAATCATAATCTGTTGCTATAGAAATTGTTGCGATGCCACGAGAGTGTAACTTCACTTCATCTGCATACCCAAGCAATAGGTAAATGGGGGTGGAGGACAAAGAGCTAGAGAAAACTTTTGTTTAAGCACAGATACATTCAATAACATGTAATCTTTGTACAAACACACCTGATTAAAAAGATGTTGGAAGTCTTCAAAGCACATACACCTAGCCTTATAAATGTATAATCACTACCAAACAAAAGATTTTTGTTTTTATTTCCATTTATTTGCTTCTATTTTGGCATCATATTTACCTATGAGATTCTCTCATTACAGTCAGAGTCAGGAAGGGACTCTGCTAAGGGACACATTTTTCTTTTGTCCCATTAAACCACTTTATGTGAAATCAGAGCTCCCATTTATGTGAAATCTGAGCTCAGAAAACCTGATAGGTGTTTTTTCAAAAAGCCCAGATGGTGCAAACTACGTTATTATTCACTTTCTTTGGCTGCTAGGATAGTGAACCATCCTCTTTGTAGCATTATAAACTTTAGAAACCATCCTGTTCCCAACAGATTAGAGGAGTGCACTAGTTATTTTGTTATTCATGGGTAGTGAGTTTGCGGATATGGCTAATTACAGATCTACTGCTGTACGGTCCGCCTTCCTCTATGGTCATGTCACAAAACAGGTCACAAACAAGCTTTTCAATATCTGAATAACTATACTTTAAATAACTGTCCATGGGACTTTAGGTCTAAAATGAGGATCAGTACAACTTCAATGAAATGTCGATATACTTTTTAGAATTTATTTAAGTTGATAAAAAGTTAATAGAATATTCTCAGACTTATGAAAGATTACTGATCTTGTTATTCACCATTATCTAGATGGTCTTCATCATCATCAGTTATGTTTTGTGGAAAAATCGAGGAATTGCATTAAAAACCATTGAGTCAAAACTCATTTTCCATGGTGTCCTCATGAGAATGCAGTTGTTTAGAGTACAAAATTACTTTAAACCCTACTGGTTAAGCAGAACACTGTTCACTGGGAGGCAGTGTAAAGTTTAAAGCAGAGAAGAGAGACCCAGTAGGCCTAGGTTTGAATCCCACTTGTATACTGTGTGGCCTTAACCAAGTCACTTAACCTCCCTGTGCTTGCTTCTCTCTCAGGTCACACCTGAAAACAATCTTCAGCTCAGAGTGCTTTTCCTGGCCAAAACTTCAGAACTAAAAAGAAAAGCAAATAATCCAATATGTCTGATAACAATACACTTTCAGTGAGTCATGATTTTTCCTCAAGGTTAAATTCTTGGTCAACTATTATTTTTACTATTCACAGTATTAATAGCCTTACAAATGTCGGGATTTTTATTTGATATTATGCTATATGCAGATGAGAGACTGTCACTTTATATCAGAAATATCATATGTCAGACTGAAAAGTTTGATCAGCTAATAAACATTCAAGCTCACCAGTTACCTTGCCATAGTGACACAGGGAAGGGAATTCCTAACCAAATACAAAAATCTCTTGTTTTAAACAAAAAAAAAAAAAAAAACTTGTGTATATATTTCTCTATTTTTATTATTAAAGCCATTTTATTTGTGAAAGAGGGTACCTAAGCGTTGTGTAATTTCAGACAATAAATGTTCTCGGGTGTGTTTAGTGGCATTTGGCTGCTCCTTGTACCTTTTTTAATGTATATCAAGTCTTTCCATGGACAGAGAGAGAGAGAGAGAGAGATATTTATAAAATGGGTAAGAAAAATCAGTGAAAATCCAGTGACCCGATTGGATGAAACATGTCACATGACCATGCATTATTCCACAACGATCGCACACCTCATAGTACGACTGCATGCCTGAACTACCACACATACCCAAAGGCTTTAACCCACAGCCATAAATAAATCTATATAGCAGTCCCACAATATATACAATTATCTAGTTGACTCTGCCATAATGTTTAAACAAAAAGCCACTTTAAAAATAAGTTCACTTTATCTGGTTCATCCTGCCATTTTTTGGAGTCTCTTATGGTGTAATCACTTTTACTTTTGTTGTTCCAGTGTAGCCTGACCAAGTGGTGTTAATAACAGCAACAACTGTTGCTAGCAGTATAGCCTAGAGGTTAGAGTAATGAGCTGTGAATGAGCTTGGTTCAGCAGACCTGGGTTTGACTCCCCCAACCTCCACTTGCACACTGTGTGACTCTGAGCAAGTCACTTAACCAGCCTAAAGTTCCTGGGTCGCCCTTAAAAACAGGCAGTTGTGCCTAGTGGACCTTACCCGGTTAACAAAAGAATTAAACGTGCTGGCACATGTTTAAAATAAGATGCGTTATATCCAAAAAGTAAATAAACTCAGTTTTTAATATTAGAATTACTTAGATCTTTGTAAAGGAAGCCCCCAACTGCTAAGAGCAGAGAGCAAGTGTAATGTGACCAAGTGGTGTTACTGAGGGTAAAGGACTTGGTGGCAGAGGTTTAAAGTAAGGCATGCTGTAGCCAAAAAATATGTAAACTCATTTTTTTTTAATTAAGATTACTTAGATCTCTCTAGCGGAAGCCACTGACTGAAGAGAGAGGAGAGCAAATGGGTTTATGGCTTTAGAAAAGTAGACGCAAGCGTGAGTGAGTGTTGCTATAGCAACAGTCACTCAGGCTTACACCTACTCTTCTGAATGTCATGTACTTTGTGCTGCTGCTGCCTCTGCATGTTTCCACCTGCCATTGGTGAATGCTAGACTGATTTGCTGATTGTGGAGGAGTGATAATCCTTTGGGGTCCATAGTGTGAAGGTGATTGTCCTTTTCATCTGCCTGAGCTGTGCAGGCATTGTATGATTCTGGGGGCATTGTGTCACTCATATCACTTGTTTGTCACTTCGATGCCTATGGATCTGGTACCATCTGATATGACATGACCAAACTTTATTCCTGTCTGTCATGCAGTGGTGTTAACTTAATTTCATTTAATTCCTGGATTCCCAGAGGCATTACTGCTTATGCCAGTGGCTGGATGTTGGGAGGAGCAGATGGGGTAGAGGGACCCCCCACTCCCATGCTCCCAAAGCACTAGGTGGCATCTTGGGAGCTGAACTACAGTTATTTTAAGACCTTGCCTTGGAGGGCCTGAACTTAGATGTTTCTTATGAACATACATACCACCATACAAATTAGCCAGCAGAGTCAAGCCTTCTGGTCAATCAAGTCTGCTCATTGTGCGGGGTTTTCAGCACAGCTCAGGCTTCTTTGTGAATGATGGCAAAATCCGCAATAGGGTGCACACTCCAGGAGGGGTGGAAAGAATGTGCAGATACCTGAGAAAATGCAAGGATTGGTCAAGGGCATGGCAGCTGGGTTTTACTGTGAAAAAGTGTAAAATCATGCACTTAGGGCACAGAAACGAAGAGGCAAAGTACAGAATGGGAAAAGAGGAATGGACGGTCACCAAACAAGAAAGAGACCTAGAGGTAATCATATCTGACTATCTAAAGGCAGCCAGGCAGTGTGACAAGGCAGCTGCTAAGGCCTGTGGGATGATAGGGTACATAAGGAAGGGTATCACCAACAGAAGGAAAAAGGTGGTTTTGCCACTGTATAGATCACTGCTGAGACCCCACCTGGAGTACTGTGTCCAGTTTTGGAGACCACATCTCCAGAAGGACACAGAATGGAGGCTGTTCAGAGGAGAGCAAATAAAATGGTGCAGGGTCTGCATTAGACGCCCTATGAGGAGAGACTAAAGGACCTCAATATGTACACCCTAGAAGGGGGGCTAATAGAGACTTATAAATACCCCACTGGGGTAAATAAGGTACAAGAGAAAGTATTTTTCAGAAAAAAATATACAGAAGAGCCAGGGGTGATACAACGAAGCATGAGTGGGTAAATGCAAGGCAGATGTGAGGAGGTACTTCTTCACAGAAAGAATGGAGGATGCCTGGAACAGCATTCCAGCAGAGGTGACAGAGGTGAAAGCAGTGATGGAATTCAAGAATGCATGATATAGGCATAAGTGAATTGTAGTGGAAAGCAAGGCAGGTGGGGGGAGGGAGCTGGAGATCAAGTAGGGTTTGCAGTGAAACTAAAGTCAGGGAAAAATGGGCAGACTTAGTGGGCCAAGCAGCCTATGTTTCTATGTATCTCCTGGACTCACCCTAGTGTATGCTGGACTTTCTTTGGTGGTCCCAGTCTGAGGGGACTTTCTTACAAGGCACTGGGGGAAGACCAGCTCCAGTGGTGGGACTCTTAATTGTGCACTGAACTTTGTGATCAAGAATCAGTTTTGCAGTGTTGTTTTCCTGCAGTCTTCCTTTCTGATTGCCTATTTCAGTGGGTTGAAGTTGCCCCTAAAGTTGTTTACCCCTCCCTGAGGGGTTGCCCCAGTTTGTGCTCTGCCCCCTGGACCTGCATTTTCTAGTATGGAGGTCTAAGAGGAAGCAGTTAGCTCAGACCTAGCTCCGTGTGGTACACAGCTGACATTGGTGGTGGTTGGTGTTTGATGGTCACAACCTGCGGATCCGAGGTTTGGAGGCCTGCCTTTGAGTCAGGTTTCCCTGCTTGAGAGAAGGGTAGTGTGCTGATGGGATTCCATAATGTGGAAACCATCTTCTTTCTTAAACTTAGCATTGCTAGGTGTAAATCATGTGTAAAGGGGTAACACTGTAATCAAGATCCGACTTATGAAGCCTCAGGGGTGGGGCCTTTTAACATCTATACAACTGCTCTCTCAGCCAACATTATTCAGAGATGCAGAGCCTTCAAGATTGCTTACCCAAAAAGGAGGATTAAGGACCTACACATACTGGTTCTATGGGTAGCTGTGTACGAGTCACACTGGGACAAGACCTCTTTCAGCGGGGCATTGGATTCCACAGGCATATTTATCCTTGGGGACATCAGCACCAGGGTTGATGGCACCTCAGCTCCATTTCCCAACTGTCAATGCCTCTCTGTGGGAGAATATTCTTGGAGTGCCTCTTAAGGAGGAAATGATGACACCCTTGCTGGAAAAGGCATCATTAGACCCTGACAATCTTGTCAACTTTGTTCAGTCTCCAGTCTCCACTTTCTGGCAGAGGCTGTTAAACAAAAGAGGTTGCACATCACATGGAGAAAAATTACCTCTTTCAGCCATTTCAATAGTGTTTTCTGAACATGCACAGTACTGAAATGGCCCTGATCAAAGTGTGCAATGATCTTTTCCTGGCAAGAGACCAAGATGAGGTCTTAACCTTTCATCTGCATCTGACACTGGACCAAGCTGGTTTGCTCAGTACACATGAGTGGCTAAGAGGATTGACTGGGAGTATGTGACACTGGTTCAAGTTCTTCCTTAGTGGAAGAGACCAGTCTGTGTTGCTGAACTCCTGCCAGTCTCAGCCGATGGCTCCAGACTGCAAAGTCCCTAAGGGTTCTGTCCTGCCACAGTGAACATGCTTTGACTGGGGTAGATCAATAGATGCTATGGAGTGGATTTTCACGGCTATGCAGATGATACCAAACTGTATGTCTTTTGCCCCTGACAAGGTGGTGTCAGTGCTGAAGTTAGAACAGTGCCTGGATGAAATAAGAGTTTGGATGGCCTCCAACTGGCTAGCACTTAATGCTGGAAAAATCAAGTTTCTTCTGACAGGAAATGATGATCTTACAAGGTAGCCGACGTTTCCCTGTCTCTGACAGGATACCTCTAAGTGCAGTACATGAGGTATGAAGCTTGGCATTAGTGCCTGACAGACAACCCCCTGGGGAATCAACCTTGTCCAGGATATCAGTGAAGGGGCATTTAGTCCACTTCTAGACTGGCTCCAAGGACACATTCATGAACTCTGACATAAGGCGGAGGAAAGCCCCAAATGTCACCAACCCATGATCAGTGGACAGTTCCTCGACTGAAGCCCAGTTGAAAGCATGGGGCATCGACGACAACAAGGAACACCCATCCGAGTAATTGGAGGACTCCTCAAAACTGGTCCACAACCATTTGTTTCCATGGATCGCCCGACCATCTTCTGACTGAGTGATTTCCACTGACAGCTAGTGTGGCAAGGCAGCTGCAGCATGAGAGTCCTTAATTGGGACTCCCACCAAAGGATGCGGTGGAGGTGGCTTCACCAACAAGGGTGGAGAGGCAGATGCTAGAGACATCTGTCGAGGGTGAACTGGCATGGACCTCACTGGTGGCTCCCAGCTGACAGTAGGTCCAGGAGGTGAAGCCCTACCCTGCCCCTGCAGTGGTCCACTGCTGTCAGAGCAGCTCCATGTAGCACCTCTGCATCCTACAGCAGTGCCTTTCCTTGCTCAAGAATGAGGAGGTATGGAGCTTCAACGGCAGCACCTCCAGTCAAACAAGATCCAAGAGCTGAAACGGCACCTCAGTCATTGAGCTGGGGATCAACATTGAGGAGAAGACTCCCAGATAGTTGGTGTAGACCACATGCTGAGCCATTTTTATCAGCATTGATCTAGGAGACAAGACCACTGGTGGAGATTGGTCCCAAGTGGAACCAGTTGGGGATGCTGACCAGCCAATGTCCTCTTGGGTGATGACCAGGAGAACTGGAGTCTGGGAGATCAGCTCTTTGTTGACCTCCTCTGACAACTGGTCGACTGGGTCAAGAAATATTCTAAAAGCCTACTCGACCAATGTCATGGTCAACAACCCCCACACAACCACCGAGGAACTATCAACCAACCCCTCAACCAAAGGTAGCTCGACTGGAGTTGAGCACTTGATGTGAGTCAAGCAGTCAGGGGGGAGTTGAGGAAGCAGGAGGACCCCAATCTCTCCTGATACCATGACCAGCACTGGAGGCACTTGGGCTTTTGCCATGATGAGCAAGGCTCTCTGATGGCCTGGAGGGTCCAACACATGTCTCGGTACCCATGTGAGAAGGACTCTTTGATGCTGGACCTGGCAAGCAGCAGTGATGAGGCTGACGGAAGTACTCACGATGGCAGCTGCCACCTCCTCTTCCAAAGCTGCCAGTTGAGCTTCCAATCCAGCCACAGCAGAAGTCTTCTTGTGGCCTTTAGGTTGAATTTTAGAGTCTTTGTCGGACGGTCAGCCTAAGAGGAGCCAGGCCACACAGTCTTCCAGCGATGCTGGCGGCATCGGCTAACACCAGCCACAGCCAGTTACTTTATGCTGTGATCCAAGGCAGTTGAAGCAGGACACAGGGGGGTACATGCTTGACATCTTCTGTCAGTAAGAAACACAGAGCTTGAAGCCATAGGATGAATTAACTTCCTCTGTTTCCATCTTGCCGCTGGAGGGAAGGAGCACTGCTCATCGGGGATGCAAACCTTGAAGAAAATGTTTTCCAAAGAAAATCATCAAAGCCCAAAAGGTAAGCATCTAACACTGCAGAACTGTAAAAGAGGAAACCCACCTGTCCCTTCCAGAGGAAGGAAAGAACTGACATCACAGGGTGTAGGTGTATAATATACCACCTGAGTGGCAGAAGAGCTTAGCTTAAAAGATGTCCAATGAATCAACACTTCCAGTGGAACTGCCAGATTGATGATAGTGAACTGTATCCACACCCTTAGAACAAATCTTTTATTTAAAACATACAGAAACAGAAGTGGAGTCAGGGATAAGGTAGGACCGCTGATCATTCGAGGTGGGCAACAGCAGAGGTACTGAATAACTACTTATGTCAGTATTCAGCTAAGAGATCAGAGAGAATGGTCTGTCGTGGATAGGAGTTATAGGAGAGGAGTAAGCTGCACAGGAGGCAGTGTTGATCACGCCAGAATTAGTAGGCGAGTACCTAGATAGTGAGAATCCAAGGATTCAGATGGTATCCACCTAAGGAAGGGGTTCTGGCTTGGCCCCTTGTTGATGTCATAAAATCAGGGTGGAATTTGTTTAATATAAAAAAAAAAGTTATGTTTGATGGTTGATTGTACTCTTGGAATTTGGTTCTCAGCCCCCAAACAACCAGCATCGTCATTGGGTAGTTTTAACTTAGACTCTCCCACCCATCATTCCCAGCAGATACGCTAGAGTTCAGTCCAGGAAATCAATAAAATAAAAAGTTTTATGGTTGTAAAAGTCATAATGAAATAAATTCCATGCTATACTTACAATGTGTATGACCTTTCAGCAGGGTGAGAAAGAGATCGAGAAACACACACTACTGGCTGAACCAGAGTACATACCTTAAAGCAGCAGTACTTGTTAGTCCTCATGCTGTTTTATTAAGTAATAATGTATTTCTATCAAAAAATATCACTATCACAAATTTTTTTCTTTTATTCTTGAACTGAGATACATGATTTAATTTTTGTAAAATTTCTTGCATCCTTGCAATGCTTACCATAACAAAAATATAAAGTTTGGTGTGCTGAGGTGCCATTTACCATCCGAAGCACATGCTGCCACCATCATAATCCACCCACTGTATAAATCCAGTATTTACAGTGAAAAGGGACTTTTTAAGAGATTTTCAAATACTGTGAGTGGTAGCCATCTTTAATGATCTGCGTAATTACTTACAAAAAGTTATAAAAGCCATTTTTTAAAATATCTGAGGAAATTATAAAGGTGCTGCTTATAAGATTAGAAATCCAGCTGGCTAAAAAAACTAGACAGTGACATGTTTTGCAGACTAAAAAATACTGCTCTTTAAGTCTTGAACATGAGAATACAATTCTTGACTGCAATGTTGCTGAATGTATAGTCAGAAAAAACAGCTATAGCAGTTATTTTCCAAGTACATACCACTGATTGATGTATGGGAAAATGTAATTATTGTAAAGTAGCAGGCGCCATACGGGGAAATGTTTATAGTGTATGGTGGAACATAGTTTAGCATGGATTTCCATGGCACGTAAAAAGTCATTCTGCTGCACTAGTGATGTCCATAGTGCAGCAGAACAACTTTTCATTCTGCTGCAGTACAGAGGTCAGCAGACAGCTCCCAAGCCATTTGCCACTCAAGAAAAGGAAGCAGAAAAGGATCGGGCAGAGAGATGCAAGCTCTGCCCGACAGCAGAGAAAATGGCAGGATCAACCGGATAAGTAAATTTACTATTTCAGTGCTGCAGGATCAACCAGATATTAAAACAAAACACCCAGTTGTCACAACGTATGTCCTCTCGCTAAGCGAGAGGAACAGCCGACATTTTTTAAAATTTCAAAACCCCGCCCAGAGCCCTAAAACAACCAATTGAAAGGGGTGAGATTAAAGCATAGGGATGCCAGGTCCCTAGCAACAATGCAGCATGCCCTAGCAACCAGGTCTAACTATTGGCAGGCAACACTGAGTTTACTGCTTATGAAAAAAGAAACAAAGGTGTGAAACTATATTTTCACGTGCTTTGAGAGACACCATACCCTATATAGAACAGTGTATGAGTTACTATACACAACACAGAGGATTGTGTATGATTGCTCATATGCAACAAAGATATTTTTCACTCGAGAGGTTTCTATGGTAACCAGTCTCATTACCATGGAACCCTCGAGAGTCAAAAAATATCTTTGAATTGCATGAGCGATCATACACAAACTTTTATAGTGTATGGTCACTCATACAATGAAAGGTGTCCTTACTTTTGAGGGTTTTTTTTTTTACTCCTTTTCACCTCCTAGGACTGTTCTCACTGCCGCGGCCCATTACCTGAGGATTGTATGTCACTGGACCGCGCATGCGCAACTATGTTCTAAGTTGTCATGCTGCACTAGCTACGTAGTTAGTGCAGCATAACAGCATTGTTGAAGCGATGGATTGCCATCCTCAACAACGTTCTACCATACACTATAAGGCTGTTCTCCACCTCGTGGTTGCTATGCCGACCGAGAGAGACCTCTTGAGCTTCACTCTTGAGGTCATCCTGTCTGCATAGTAACCACTTGGTGGAGAACAGCCTTGTTGTGCATAGTGACTCATACACTATCTTATATGTTTTCTGCTAAAGTCAGGAGAAGGATAATCTGAGCAGAAATAAATGCCCTGTATTTCATTTTTATTTATTGAAATTTGTTGATTGCATAGGCCCGCTGGGATAAAATATCCTGTTTTTCAGGGGCGACCCAGAACTAATTACAACCAATAACAGAAAAGAATACACTCAGGTTCAAAAATGCACAGAAAACAGATACAAAATCACAGTATTGCACAAGTGTTGACTGCATTATAGCACAAATCATAATACAAGAACAAGTCCAGGGGGGTTAACTACACTTGTATATACAGCTCCTAATGCTGAATGGTACTACTTTCTAATGTCAGCACTGCAGACTGAGGCATCAGGTAGGGAAGAAGGGACCTCTGCTACCATTCAGATTTATTACGCATGGAAAACCTGAAAAGGGACTGAATTTCCCTACGGCTAATTTTGTCAGTGGCATCAGCCATGGGAAGGATCCCATATCAGGATGGTAGGCTGCTATTCTCCTGATTACACAGTAAAACCTGGATTTTCATGCAGAAAATGCAAGCAGAATATCGGAGTACCAGGCACATATTTAGTTTGGAACCAGCTGGTCCCACTACATTACCTGTTTAGCAACCTTTACTTCCCCTTTAAAGAACAAAAATACATCATTCCATTTAATTTTTCTGTCTGAGTCACCCCCCCACCACCATATACACCTTCAGGCACACCAGGAGATCCATCATTCCTAGTCTCCAGTGTATCCCTACTGGCTGGGACCCTCACTTCTGCTACCAAGAGAGGGAACACTTCTTGACATTAAGACAACAGTCAGGGTGTGAGTAAAGGCCAGCTGCCAGTATGCTGGATTGAGGTGCCTTTTTTTTTTTTGTTCACTGTCCTCTTGCCATGGGTGCACAAGCACTATGGTGTCCTGGGAATGCAAGGGGATGTGTGATCACCCACGCTACCAAGCACGTCATTGCCAAGTCTGCACCAGAAGCTGCTTCAAGAATGTTGCACTGCCTAGCCCTTCATAGGAGACAAGAGTCCTCATATGCACTCCTTCACCCTCCACTGGCCTTTGCTTCTGCCAACCTAATCAGGGCAAGTCTCTTAATTTCTCAGTGCTGCAGTCCACCAAGCTGTGAAAATGAGTAGAAACAGCACACCCCCACTCGAAACGAGATGTTACCATCTCAGCTGGACGATCCTGGGTAAACTAAATATATTTAGAAAAAAGTAGATTTTGTAATGTTTAAATTGCATTTATAAAAACGGCAAGAAAAATCCAGTGACCTGGTAAGTTAGTAGTTGTCTAGACCCATGTTGTAATTGACTAATAACAGCACAGGTCTGGAAAGTGCCTTGCAAGACTTGAAACTTGTTTTCTAGGCTGACCCAACTGCATTATAATATCATTACACTACTTCAGAATTCTCAGAAACTGTGACAGTTGGGACAAATGCAAAAAGGTTCCGCTAACAATATGAGTGACAGAGCTGCCAATCAATTGACTTCTCTGATGGGGCAAACTCAGTTGTTGGTGTGAGAACCGATTTATCAATGATGAGGATTTATTTATTCCAGATTTAAAGATTTAGTTTTGTGTTTTTTATTATTTTGCTGCCATTTTATAAACACAGAAACACACTTCAGGGCTTGCGGTTATTGGGTAATTACTGTACTTCACACCACCCCCTTGTTGAAGGGCACTTAGCTACCGCCTCGTGCCTCCAACCCAAGGACTCAGGTGGCCATGCGGTAATTATCCAATAACCATACACTGCTCATGTGTTAATGCTTACTTAACCAGGATGTAATTTGTTTTCTCGATTTTAAATATTGGTTCATATTCTGTTACTGTGCCAACATTACTAGTTTTTGGTAAGCTGTTAGCGTTTCTGATTGACATACAGGTGATAAGTGCCAATTCAGAACTCCACTGTACAGTTTCAGTCCCTTTCATGCACAGGGTTCTGTAACAGAAAGTCTATCAATGTACTGTGACAACAATGAATGAGCTGTACGAGGACACACACTGCATCAGAGAGTTCTGAAACAGTACTGATCAAAAACACCCATTGAGTTTACTGAGAGGCTGGTACGGATGGAACAACAGAATGTAAACTAGTACTTGAAACGCAACATTTACAGAATAAAATGACATACAGGATCAATGCAGTTCTCCTTTAAAAGTTTTTTTCTTAGAAAGATTTGCAACAGTATCAGAGCTATTAAACTGTGGCCATAGAACTAGCAATCCAGCCTATCTAACTGTAACCACTAACTATGTCATTGTACAATGAACATGCTGTAAACCTTTGAATCTGACAGTATATAATGTTTGAATCTTGCATAATCTGTGCATTCTTATGTTTTTTTCCAAGCTTCACTGGGAAGCAGACTTTGGCTTACTGAGGTGTACTCTCCCAATGAAGGAGGGAAGGGAAGGAAAGGGCCACATCCTGCATTATTTATCTTTCCATATCCTGCTGCCCTTCCAGCTGGCTGAACATTTTTTCCACAAAGTTTATCGCAGTACCCATATTGGGGTGGTGCTAGTCAAATATATCAGCAGTCATATCCAGCCCTCCAGGAACTTAGAAATGTCATGGTACACATGCATGTCAAAGAGAACAAGAAAACTGAGAAGTGATCAAGAAAATACAGAAAACACTCATCGGACAGTGTGATGTTTTTTATTTAACCAGCACAGTACTGGACATAAATGTTACAATACGCAAGATTTTGGGGCCTCACAGGCACCTGAAAAACTGCCCTGTGTCCCCAAAAGTTGGAGTGCAACAGCGTATGGATCAATGTTGGCAAAATAAAAGTTATCACACTATTCAAGAAACTCAGACAGTATTTTGGGACCAGAACACAACCAAAACCACATTTCTATGTAAAATGACCACTTCAATACCAGAAGGAAAACCTAACATTTCACAAAAGAGTCAGGAAACAAACATTCCTCAAAAGTGTCACCTCCTGGAGCATCAAAACACCCTGCTGCTCATCTCCTTATCTCCTCAAACTAACCTTGACCCCACCAGCCACACCTTCATATACCCACTCTCCCACCTTACATTTGCACACCTGCCAGGTACCCCTATATATATAGGAACATAGAAGTTGACAGCAGAAGGAGACTGCTAGGTCCATCTAGTCTGTTTTAGACCTATTTTGACACTAGTGTCAAAATAGCTGTGTTCTCCTTTCATAGTGTGAAACAGCCTCTTCCGCAATGTGCTGCTGTGAATGCTTCATTAATTTACATTATATTTACTAGGTGCTATGTTTTGCTTCCTCCTTTTATTTGCTCTACCAGCACTATGTGTTTATAAATCTTTCAGTACCTGAATAGCTTTAGTCTTTCTCTGAAGGTTTGCCAAACAAACCAATGAAATTCAATTTAAATAGCACTGTATGTCAGACAGTCCAGAAACAAAGAAACATAGAATTTGAGGCAGATAAGGATCACTTGGCCCACCCAGTCTGCCCATTTAATTATGGATTTAGTAATACTGAGCAGACGTTCATAGTAACAGAGTTACATAGTAATTTATGGTTGAAAGGGATTCTACATCCATCATGTATACACACACACACACACGCTTCAGAATCAGGATCGAAATTCCTGGTTAAGCAAAACGTTGTTTAGATGTACCTTAAAAACCTGTACTGTCTTCATGTCCACTGTCTCGTCTGGTAGGAGGTTCCATAGGTTCACCACCCTCTGTGGAGAACGGTGCCTAGTAATTACCTCTGGAACTTGCCGCCCGGAGCTTCAAGCCATGTCCTCTCATGTTGCTGTAACATGCTAAATGAAACATCCCTGACTGTTGGATCGTGTCAATATCCCTAAGTATGCAGAAGACTGACATCATGTCCCCTCTCAGTCTCCTTTTCTCCAGGGTGCACATGTTAAGCACTACTATCCTCTCCCCATAGCTTCAGTCCCACACCACTATCATTTTGGTAGCCTGTACTGCTCCCTCTTGACTGCCTCAATGACCATTTTGTATTGAGGACAGCAACACTGCGCACAGTACTCCAGGTGAGGCCTTACCAGAGACTTGTAAAGAAGTACCCTCCTGACAGCAGCAACACACTACTTGTTCTGCTCCAGCCCCTCCTCTGTTATAACTCCCAGGTCCTTTACGTCCTCAATTGCAGCATGAGATGTCCCATGCAATGTGTAGGTCCTACAAGGATGTTTCCTCCCACATGCAGAACCTTTCATTTGGCTACTTTAGAGCTAAGGCTCCAGGACTCGGACCAGTTGTCACCCATCTTGTTTAGGTCCTCCACCACCATGGCTAGCTTAGTGTCATTAGCAAATGTAAGTAATCTGCCAGAGACCCCAGCTTTTAGATCACTGATGAAGATGTTGAAGAGCAGTGGCTACAGCACTGGTCCCTGAAGGGCACTGCTGAGTACAATAATCCAGTAAAAGTAGTGCCTGCGGGGCAGAGGGTTAAAGCCCTATGCGCCTTACCTCTCACCATGCCAGTGACCTGGTTTCGGGAATGAGCTTGTGTTGCCAGGGATCAGATGGGGAAGGAAGAGAATTGAGCATCCGGAGGACAGCACTTCTCTTCTGGGGGGGGGGACCTTGTCAACTCGGCCCCCTGACTGCCCCTGAGTGGAGGCCTGGAGGTAGTGTCAGTAGCTCATGATGCATGAAGAGAGGAGCTGCAGTTATAGCACATGTACACCTTGATGTACACTTGCTTACATCAGAGCAGGGATAGAAGGGAGAAAACTGGAAAATGGCGGTCACAGGACATATGAAGCCTTGCCTCCCAGCCCTCACCCGAGCTATTACTGGTTCACCGACCCACAAATCTGGATGCAGGGTCTCCAGATGGGGGGAGGATGGCCCTTCCCTTCCTGGCCCCACCACGGGGGGGGGGCAGTCTTTGGGGAATATGGGGCTAGGCAGACCAGGGAGGCAGCTGCCAGGTGAGGGAGACAGGGACAGGGCATTTAAGTTTTTAAGCTGGTGGCTGGGAGGTTTAGGAGGGAGGTCAGGAAGCACTTCTTCACAGAGAGGGTGGAGGACACTTGGAATGTGTTGCCAGAAGAGGTCATCTCATTGAACACAGCGAGCAGCTTTAAAAGAGGCTGGGATAGGCATAGGGGGAAGGTAAGGATCATGGGTAGGGAGGATGGGAGGAGGGAGGACAGGGACATAAGCTCAAGCCTACATGGGCACGATGGTCTGTATCTATCCAGGAGGGAAACCAGGATCCTAGGTGATAGGTTTAAATGCTTCATTGGCAAGCATTTAAACTAGCCAAGGTGGGAGGCACGGAAAAGGAGAAGGGAAATCCTAGCCCCCCCCCAAAAAAAAAAATCAGGGTAGTTAGTGAGGTAAACACCAAGATAGAGCAGTCGATAGGGAGAAGGGCAGGGGGTAAATGGAGAAAAAGACCAAGGCAGTAAGGACAGGGATGGGGCAAAAACAAATCAGGCCATAATAAATGGAGGGTAATGAGTACCAATGCCTGTAGTCTAAGTAAAAATCTCCCCAAAATGGTGGCCTTGATGGAAGAGGAATGCCTGGATATCATGCCAGTCACAGAAACCTGGTACACAGAGAACCATGACTGGGATGTCAACATACCAGGGTACACAATCTACAGGAGGGACAGAGAGGGGAAGAATAGGAGGAGGAGTAGCTCTCTATGTAAGGGAAGGGATCAAAGCAACAGAACTAAAGGGTAAACAAGGAGGAGAGGAGGCACTGCGGCTCACCCTGGAGACTGGAAATGGCACCACAATCCACACAGGGGTTGTATACAGACCCCCATCTCAGGGAGAGGAAATGAACAAGGAAATGATAGAAAGCATCCTTAGGATGGCAGAGAAAGGGAAGATATTGCTGATCGGGGACTTGAATATGCCAGATGTTAACTGGAGCACCTTTGCTGCAGCCACATCCAAGAGCAGGGTGATTCTCCCAGCAATCTTAGACCTGGTAATCTTAAATGGGTGCAGAGAGAGGATCTCTGATCTAGAAGTGGGTAGCCATCTGGGAACAAGCAACCATCAAACAGTGTGGTTCACGATAAACTTAGCTGTACAGACAAGCCATACAAAAGTAAAGGTACTGGACTTCAGGAGGGCTGATTTTGTCAAAATGGGAGAGTGCCTCAGAAAAGCACTAGCAAACAGGCAAGAAGGTGGGGTGGAGCAACAATGGGGAAACATTAAAACCGCCATCACAGAGGCAACAAGCCTTTGTGTGAAGCAAACAAACAAACCAAAACGAAAGAAAAAATACTATGGTCCTCAAAAGAAGTGGTGGGGGAAGGCTAGGGAGAAAAAGATAGCATTCAGGAAGTATAAGGAAACATGGAAAGAGCAGGACAGAGAACAGTACCAGTTAAAGCAGAAGTAAATGGGGAAGGCAGTCAGAATAGCAAATGCCCAAACTGAGAAAAAGATAGCCAACTTGGTTAAGAAGGCGGATAACACCTTTTATAGGTACATTATGGAGCAAAGAAAGACTAAGGCAGGGATACTGAGGCTGAATAAAGAGGAGGGTGGTTGGGCAGAAAGCGACAGTGAAAAAAGCAGGGATACTGAACGAATACTTCTGCTCAGTATTCAAAATGGAAGAGCAGGGAGAGATACCTAATCCAGTCAATAGAAGCACTCTGGATAGGGGGGTTGATATTAGTTCTTTCACAGAAGAAAGGGTTTTGAAAGAATTCCTAAAACTGAAGGTGGATAAAGCAATGGGGCCTGATGGGATTTACCCCAAAATTCTAAAAGAACTAAGGCAAGAACTAGTAACACCACTGACGACCCTTTTTAATAAATCATGGGAGAATGGTGTGGTACCTGAGGACTGGAGGAGGGCAGATGTGATTCCCCTTCACAAAAGTGGGAGCAAGACAGAGGCAGGAAACTACAGACCTGTCAGTTTGACCTCAGTGGTAGGGAAAATGATGGAATCACTTCTGAAGGAAAGAATTGTTGAGTACCTAGAGGCCAGTGGGGCACAGGACCCAAGGCAACATGGATTCACAGCAGAAAGGTCATGTCAGACAAATCTGATTGATTTATTTGACTGGGTGTCCAAAGTAGTGGACCAGGGAGGGGCTGTGGACATGGCCTACCTTGTCTTTAACAAGGCATTTGACACAGTCCCGCAGAAAAGATTAATAAACAAATTAGCCAGCCTGGGAGTGGGTCCCAGGGTGGTAGCCTGGGTAAAACACTGGCTGGACAACAGGACACAGAGAGTAATAGTAAATAGAGTCCACAGTGCAGAAAGGGGGGGTTACTAGTCGGGTACCGCAGGGTTCAGTACTGGGGCCAGTCCTTTTTAATGTCTTTATAAGTGAGATTGCAGAGGGACTGGAAGAAAAAGTATGTCTCTTTGCAGATGACAAAGATCTGCAACAGGGTTGATACGCAAGGTGGGGTGGAAAGGATGAAAAGGGACTTGGCAAGGTTGGAGGAATAGTCAAATGTATGGCAGCTTAGATTCAACGCAAAGAAGTACAAAATAATGTACCTGGGAAACAAAAACCCAGGGGAAGAGTACACAATGGGGGGTGAGATACTGACATCAGAAATGGAAAAGGACCTGGGGGTAGTCATATCAGATGACCTAAAGGTGGCCCAGCAATGTGAGAAGGCAGTAAGGAGGGCTGGGGGGATACTGGGATGCATAGGGAGAGGCATCACCAGTAGAAAACAGGAAGTTGTTGGCCCTCTGTACAGACAGATGGTAAGACCACATCTGGAGTACTGTGTACAATTCTGGAGACCCCATCTCCACAAAGACATAGACAGGGTAGAGGCTGTCCAGAGGAGGGCAACCAAAATGGTGCAGGGTCCACACCAGAAGACTTATGAAGAAAGACTAAAGGAGCTTAAGATGTACAGCCTAGAGGAAAGAAGGAAGGGGGGCATGATAGAAACTTCCAAATATCTCAAGGGAATAAACAAAGTCCAAGAGGGTAGCATCTTTCAGAAAAACAGATGTGCAAGAACAAAGCGGCACAATTTGAAGATAGAGGGGGTGCGGCTCAGAGGTAATGTGAGAAAGTATTTCTTCACAGAGAGGGTTGTAGATGCATGGAACAGCCTTCCTGAGGAGGTCATAGAGTCAAAAACAGTGGGGGAATTCAAGAATGCTTGGGAAAGACATAAGGCAATTCTAGTGGGGGGTAGGAGGAAGTAGGCTGCTGGTTAACTAGGATCTGCAGCTTATCTGTTAGGTAGGGAAATGGGCAGACTAGGTGGGCCAAGCAGTCCTTATCTGCCATCAGATTCTATGATTCTATGTTTAAGCTGTGGACCCTGCAATACGAGCAGACTTGATAGACCAAATGGCCTTCTTCTGCTGGCTTCTCCGCATGTTCATATGAGAAGCCATCTGCGGTGTGCCCAATGGAAAAATTATATATGGGGAAAAAAGAGTAGTGCCTGCCCACCACCACTACCCTCCGCTTCCTCTTCCCAAGCCAGTTAGCAATCCACCTTGTGTAACTCTCATGTATAGTGCACTGGTTTACTTTGTCCAGAAGCTTGTCATGTGCCACAGTCTCAATGGCCTTGCTAATGCATGGAAAGACTATGTCCATGGCCCTGCCCATGTCAGTCTCCCTGGTCACTCCCTCGAAGATTGTGATCAGGTTGGTTTGTCATGATGTGTCCCTCATAAAGCCATGCAGAGAGGGGACAAGAACCTTGGCCTCAGTCATGTACTCCATTATTCTGTCCTTACCAATGGTCTCCAGGACTTTGACCAACAGTGGTATCAGGTAGATCAGCCTGTAGTTGCCAGGTCAGACCCCACCCCCCCTTCTTGAATATGGAAACCACACTGGTCCCTTTCCAGTCCTTTAGTACTACACCTGTCTGTACAGACTCCAGAAGGATTCCTGCAAGTGGCACCACCAATTGTTCCTTTAGCTCCATTATGATCCTAGGGTGTGTCCTGTCCACCCCTTGGGACTTCCCTGGCTTGATCTTTGCCAGGTAGTCAGCTTTCAAGGCAGGCATAACATCCTTTCCTTGAAGTACTGTATTACGTTTGGAATTGGACTGTCCTCTTATGTTGGCCCACTTCGTAGAAATAATTCAGTAACTTTGGAAAAGAGAATGGAGGTAAATGTCTATGCCTTTAAGTGCAATGTTTTACATATTGAACTTGCAAGATCATAGATGCATAGATTCATAGTCAGTGTTGGCAGATAAGGGCCTGTGGCCCACCCAGTCTGCCCATTTGAGCTTGTAAGTTCAGTTTATGTTTTCCTAGAAGTCTGTTGCCCCTCACCCCTGACCTCCAGAATTTCTTTATGTCTATCAATCATTATACCTCTTATGAAATTGGGGTGTGATTCGACCGCAGCATTTTACTTTGTACTTATTACAATTTTAACATGCTGCTTCTTGTCCTAGGGCCTCAGAGAAAAGGAGATTCTGTAGTCTCAATGAATAATTATTCTGGTTAAACAACGAAAATGAATCATGATAATCTGCTTATGCATGACTTCCCTAAAATGGAAAGCTTAAAAAAAAGAGACACTCTTGTTTTCAGAGCTCTTGCCACCTGGAATCATTCTTCCTCTGAGATTACATTTTAATCCTCCGATATCCATATCTATTTTGATAAAAAAAAAGCTCTTTGGGTTTAAAAGATAAGAATAGTTGTAGATAAGATTATTACATACAGTAGTAAATGCTTTTCATTTTATATATGTACAGTAATTTATTATTTTATTATGGACTGTATGTGTCTTTTTAAAGCGTGTAGAATACATACCCTATATATTTACCCTATATATTAAGAGTAGGGCTATCAAAGCACATCCCACAACTGCATCCAAAGTTTGAGCACTACTTAGACCACCTAATGGGTGGTGTAACAGTGTCCAAATTCAGACCCAATGTGTAACGATTCATATTCAGAAATGATGTACGCACCACATTTCTGAGACATGCATCACTTTTTCTGGTACAGGCTGCCCTAAATCATGGAAGCTCTTACAAAAACTTGGAGCCCTTTGGAAATAAAGGATCCCATGTTTTGGTGCAATCAGGGATACAGACAGACATGTGTCTGCATCCAATCCATTGAAAATCCAGCCTTAAGAACTTATAACATATATAAGGGATATGCAGCAGGGATCTTGGGTAACCCCAACAGTGGCGCAAGCCACGAGTAAAGTGCCCAAGGGCAACAGGTTGAGTGAAAATGAATCATTTATTACACAAGGTCCCTGCTGTGTATTTCATTTGTGCAATAGCCCACCACATTATGACACAGGCATTGGTGTCAATACATCTCTGCTGATTGGTTTAAGCCAGCATCTTTCAGAAAATTTCAGAGAGGAATGGCATCTAGCTAGGGAGCAAGTGGAGCAGTTTTCAGTGACAGTTTCAGTTTACTGTATGCGTCCAGAGAAGTTACACTTAAGGATGGCTTTTTTTTTTTTTTAATTATGTGTGTAAAATATGGAGATGAAGGCTTCTGTATTTGTTTATGCCACTGATCAATTTTGCAGGAATGTCAGTGGACGGGAGAGGATGGGGCCACTGAAGCTGGAGCATGCAGGCAGCCGAGAGAGCATTGGGAAGAGTGAATCCAGAGGAACAAGAAAAAAGGGACAACAAATGAAAATAAGGTCTAAGATTGTACTTCCACAAGCTGTTTCGCTGGGTGAAAGAGACAAAGGGAAAGGGGTGTCACCCGGGTTGGAAGATCGTAAGCAAGCATATGAGTGAGTGACTTGGGAAACTGAACATACTGTAGTGGGTTTGAGAAATTTAAAATAATTAAAATGAGGTTTCATATAAAGAGTGTTTTGTGTGATTTGTAGCAGTTTCTTATTTTTTTTTTTTACCATTCTTTTTCGCTCTGGTCATGGCCTACGCAGCCTGTCTCAGGCATCCTGCCTGTTCCCGCCCATCTGAGGTCCTTTCGACCCTATGCCTCCTCTCCCCCCCCCCACAGCCAGTACCCCCAGCTTAACCTCTCTGGGGTGGGACCATCCCTCCTCTTTGGGCGCTCTTTCCTAATCAGACCCTGGCTGTGGGTGAGGGCACAGGTGGAGGAATTGAGAGGCCAGGTGAGATGGATCCGGCAGTGGGCATGAGGGTCAGGTGCCATCACCTACCCTGCAGAGCCAGGTTTCTCCATTTTTTGGTGCATTCCCCTTGCGTGGGCACCCCGAATGCCATGCGCATGGCAACCCTGCTGGCGTCAGCCACACTAATTGTGCTGTTTGTGTACTGCAGTGCCCCCGATCTCCACTGGGAGCCGCTGGTATGCCGGAGAATCCCTGGCCCTCCCACCCAGGAGAGGAGAGCTGTCCATCAGATGCTCAATCCTCTCCCTCCCCTGCCCACCCCCGTCAGCCCGGGCTCACTCCCAAACCCAGGTTGTCAGCATGGCACAAGGTGTGGCATCCAGTGCCTTAACCCTCAATGCCATGGGCTGGCATTTGTAGTATTCTTTAGTAGCTGCTTCAGGATCTCAAAGAAATGATGAATATAGTTTTTTCTGTGGGAAGGGTTCATTCTACAGTATTGCTATTAGTTTTTATGGCAGTCCGAAAGATGCAGAAGTTGTGCTGGCAGGCATTGCGGGGTGCAGAGGATGATGTGTCTACGACCAATCGATAGATAGAGATAGAGATAGAGATAGACACGTACAATTTATACGATAGTGAAAATAACTGAGTTTATACAACAGCTTCTGAGTCCATGCCTATTGCTTAAATATGTTATCCAATTCAAGCATAAAGGCCTTTGGTTATGAATATTACTGGATGTCAGGGCAATCAGATATTGGACCATAAACATGTAAGTAATGCCATCTTGCTGGGACTGCCTTGGAAATAAAATGGATAGCCTCTATAGAAAATAAAACACCACAGAAGATGTTGCACTGGAGGATGCAGGACTGAATATGCAGTGAAAATGTATCCATAAGGTTGAACAGTCAGCAGAAAAAAAAAGCACTGGTGAGCACCCCAAAGCTCCCAGTGCACAGAATATATTTTTCTTTGCTGTCTGTTTAACATTAAGAATAAATTTCCACTGTGCAGTCATACTAAGGAAGGTTAGGAGCAAGGAGGCTTACACAGCCCATGTGTGCTTCCTATTTTGTACTGATAATACCAGAGTTTAAAATCAGGCAAGATTAGGTTATCTAAATGTCTTCTGAATTCATTCCTTGTTTTACTTATCACCACCTCCAGAGGGAGTGCGTTCCATGGGTTCACCACTCTTAGGGTATAAAAATATTTTCGGTGTACGTGGTTAAGCCTTCTTTCTGAAACCTGCAGTGTGTGATCTCTGGTGTCATAATGGTTGTTTTTAAATTCAAAACCCAGTTCTGAGAACAAAAAAGAGTCATTAATAACATCAAAGAATAATAAAAGGTCACCTCTCAGGTGACATGTGGCCAGTGACATAAGGTTCAATGATGCAATTCTGTGATCATAGGACAGATCACATAAACCATCAGTATTTTTAGCAAATCTTCTTTGTACTTTTTCCAATAACAGAATCTCCGATTTTCTAAACGGGCACCAGAGTTGAGACACATGTTCTAGATGGGGCCTCGCGTATGCCCTGAACAGGGACAACATAACCGCTAGTGACCTAGATCTGATATTTCTTTTTATTGACCAAATTACTCTGTTGGCTTTATTAACTGCCTCATTTATCTGCTCCTCATGCCCCCAATTATTACTAATGAATATCCCTGGATCTTTCTCATGAGTGGTACTTTCTATGGAATTATTCCCACGACGGTACTCTGTAAACAGATTATGAGCACCCAGATGCATCACCTTGCACTTGCTATAATTTAATCTCATATCCCAGGAATTTGCCCAATTAAATATTTTGTTTAAATCATTTTGTATTATTTGTGTTTGTTCTGTAGTAAGACAGGGACCATCAATCGTTACATCATATGCGCATTTGACTGAGTCTGAAGAGCAATTAGTTGTTAGGTCTGAGATAAAAATCTGAAATAGATAAGGGCCCAAGAGGGATCCCGCTGGTAACCTTGCCCACCCCTGATAAAGTGCCTGAGATCAGAACTCTCCGAGTTCTATTCTGTAACCAACTATTGATCCAATTGACTAGATTTTCATTAATATTGAAGGAGTATAACTTAGTAAGTAAAGGTTAATGTGCCATTCCATGAAATGCCTTACTAAAATCAATATAAATGGTATCATATGGGGTCCTAGAATCCAATTTCACGCTAACTTGTTCATAAAAACAAAGCAAGTTGGTGGTGCATCTGCTGCCCTTAATAAATCCATGTTGTTCGCTATCTGGCTCGAGTATAGTTTGGGTAATTAGGTCTTTGATTATACCTTCCAGCAGTTTGCACACAGAAGATGTCAAACGAATAGGTCAATAATTTTCCCAATTGTTATTAGGGCCTTTTTTATATTTGCTTGCGTGCATGTGCAAGGAACATCTTGCAACAGTACAACTTTTGGAGGTGTGTGACCCTCCTTGCGAATGTAGTGCTCAGTGTAGCAGGCGCGACCCTACCGGACCAATACATGCCGAGCTGAGTATGATATTAGTTCAGCTGTGTTGGTCTTCACTTCTAAGAAAAGGTCCACTGCAATCAGCAGTGGTAGTGTGCATGCAATTAGCATACAGATGTCAGCCAAACTGCTGTAATGCACAGCTCAGCATGGAATCCCTCCCACATCTTCCCTCTGCTAAGGTCCTCCCCCTCCCTCATTAATGTTCTGCCCAGCCCCCACTTTGTGTGCCGAGGGGGGTGCCCAATCCCCCTTGGCTCATGCATCCCCCAGCACACTGTGTGGCCGATGGGGGTGCCCAATCCATGGTCAGCTGCAGCCTCCCCCAACAAAACCAGCTGGCCTGCTGGGAGCCCACCTTAGTGTGCTCCATGCTCCCCCACACACACTGCATGCATGGTGGGGGTGCCCAATACCACCAGCTCCAGTCCCCCCAACAAACATGAGGTGGCACACTGGAGCCCACCCCAACATACCAAAAGCACCCTTCTGTTTTTCTTTCAATTTCTGTGAAACAAGAAAATGATCCCTCAGTGAGTCCCTCACCCCCCCGCCAACCCATGTCCACCGTCTGTGCACCCCACCTCTCCACCCCTCCATACTTACCTCCAGAGCCCGGCGCAACGATCTTCAGTGGGCCGGGAACATGTCTGCACTCTTCAAAGTAAATGCCGGTAAGCTGTATAAACTCATTTATTTATTTATTTGGTTTTTGTTTACCGGGTAAGTACATTAGACAACAATGTTGCCTGTATTCAGGCACGACCTGGGAGAGTATAGGCAGCAGAGACCAAAGTCAACATTTAAGAGTATTTCATGACGTAGCATGAGGTGAGAACAAACATTTGAACAGTACACAGCCAGGTACAGTCCTTGTCAGTGACAATAAAGAGAAAACAGATAACATTACATTAATTATTTTCACCTGATGATACATCATTGACTAAACTGAAATGACAAACAGCAAACAAACTTAAAAGAAGTAGCTTTATAACAATAGGATTTCTGCTGGATGTGGGAAACATTCAGATTTTGGAGACCAGCAGGAAATCAGTAAGTGCCATAGGGAGGAGAAAATGCTAGGAGTAAGGCTCAAGTTACAGCACAAGAGCAGCAGTCGGATTCTATTAGGTGTGCCCGAAGACCCAGTTTGAAGGCCTTGTGGGATTTGGAGAGTTTGATGTGGGAGGGAATGGAGTTCCAGGAGCGGGGGCAGATATGGCAAAGGATGGTTCTTTTTTTGTGAGATATCTGGAAATTTCAAGTTGGGTTTGAGTAGATGCCCCGAGGAGGTATGCTTGGGAGGGCTGCATTAATAGTTCGGCAAGGTATTCAGGGGACCCCGTTCTGATAATATTATCAATTGTACAGCCTGCAGAATAGTGTCTGAGTGAGGCTGGGGAGAGCCAATTTAGTTTCCAGTAGAGCAGGCAATGACGGGTAAGTCTGTGAGTGGAGAGAGCAAATCTACGTATACTGTTATAGCAGGTGCTCCATTTCTGGAGTGCTCCTTTGCTAGCTTTAAGGTAAACCTTAGAGCAATATGTCAGAGAGGGGAGGAGAAATCCTTGTGCAATAGCAAGCAGGGCAGCATCATTGAGGGAGGACCTAATTTTAAAGGCAAGACCAAGTTTTGAGTAAACCGCCTTACATGTAGCCACAATGTGGAGGTTAAAGTTAAGAGATGGGTCGAGAGCGACTCCTAGATACCTGAAGGAGGCAACGAATTCAAGAGGGGAGTCATCTAGAGAATGTATCAATAAATCTGGAGTAAGAGGTCTGATTCTTGACAGGGGGCCAAAAAGCATAGTTACGGTTTTCTTAGCATTCATTAGGAGCCTGTTCTGTAGTAACCACTCCTGCAAACAGTTTGAAGTCTGCTTGAAGATGTGCCCTAACTGATAAGGGATCTTTGCCACTGGAGAGAAGCACCATGTCATCAGCATAAAGGATCAACAAGGAGGAGCAGGGAAGGGAGGGCAAGTTGTTAACAAAAAGAGAGAAAAGTAGAGGGCCAAGAATAGAACCTTGGGGTACTCCAACAGAGGTAGGGGAAAGATTGGAGACGGCGGTATCAATTTGGACAAATTGCAACCTCCCTGAGAGGTAGCTATCAAACCAGGCGATGGTCGGCCGGTCAAAGCCTAGGCGGGACAGTTTGGAAAGAAGCAGAGTGTGATTCACAAGGTCAAATGCCTTTGTGAGATTGATAAATATGGCCCCAGTGAACAGGCTCTTATCCATCGCTGTAAGGACTACATTTGTCAGCTGAAGTAGTGCAGCTGTGGTGCTGTGTCCTGTTTGGAATCCGTACTGGGTAGGGGATACAAGGTTGTGAAGGTACAGGTAATTTGTGACTTGAGTAGCAATGGCCTTTTCGAGAAGTTTATTTAGGGTAGAGAGAATGGCAATTGGTCTATAATTTGCCATATTTTTGGTATCCTTTTTTGTGAACAGGGACAACGTGAGTGGTTTTCCACAACGTTGGTACTGTTTGGGTCAGTATGGAAAGACTGAAGATTCTTGCAATGGGAACAGCTAGGGCAGGGGCTGCCTGCTTCAAAAAGCTTGGCAGTAGCCCATCCAGGCCAGCAGATCCACAAGGGGATACTGATTTAAGGAGATGCAGCACCTCGGTGGAGGAAACTAATGTGATACGAAATTAGGTTTCAAGCGGAATTTGCACCTCAGGAGGAGGTGTAAGAGGTTGGTTGAATTTCTCAGTGTATTCAGAGGGATCCGAGAATTGTGTAAATAGGGTTTTCCCAACTTAAGTGGATATCTCAGCCATTTGTTTGACTTTTGGCACCAAATTTTCTACATGGGGTTCTTGACACCCCTTCTCATGAATTCAGTCACTGTCATAGCAATATTCGAAACCCAATAGGTGATTTCGCAGTCATTATGCAGAATCACCTTTTGGGACTGATTAACAAAACGACAGTATCAGTGTTCATGAGGTGGCTTCTCAAAAAGCCTATGTTGCAAATTTGGTGAAAAAATTCAAAAAAATGACTGTTTCACGAGTGTGCATTGCGCAGTTTCCAAGCACACTCGTAAGTTTACGCATTTGTAATATTTTCACTCTAGATTTTCAACATAGGCATATTTCTACACCTCCTTATGAACAGTGCAGCTGTCATTTTTCTCATTCTGGCCGAAATGTGTTTTCGCTCTTCTGGCGCACAATAGCACGGTAGCTGTCAGAAATCAGTGTTCGCTAGAGAGTAGGACAATCACAGTGACACTGTTCAAGAGTAGAGGTCCCAAAATGCCTATGTTGAAAATTTGGTGACACAATTCCATAAAATGGCTGTGTCACGAGCGTGCATTGCGCAGTTTCCATTCGCACTCGTAAGTTCGTGAATTTGTAATATTTCCACTCCAGATTTTCAACATTTGTATTTTCCCACACCTCCTTATTAACAGTACTGCTGTCATTTTCAACATCCTGACTGAAATGTGTTTTCACACTTCCGGTGCAGAATAGCGTAGTCACAGTGGGAAATCAGTGTTCAGTGCACAGTGAGGAAAATCAGATCGACAGTGTTCATGACCAGAGGTGACAAAATGCCTATGTTGAAAATCTGGTGAAATAATTCCACTGAATGGCCATGTTACAAGTGCGCATTGCGCAGTTTCCACACAGGCCCATACCCTTGAGCAGGACCAGGGCATCAGGGTTCCTAAGACAGGCACTTAAGAAATATGAGGGTGAAATGTTGATTAGATGCAAGAGGAGTTGCAGAGAGGTACTCTGTTGGGATATGGATGCTGAAGGGACGTGGATACAACTGGGGGGACCTCCATAAATGCAAAACACCAATGCAAATACCAGCAAGCGTACGTTTGGCATTGCCAAATGCTTGTTATATATTGGAATAACATGTGCAGTTCACCAGTTGTCGAGAACAAAACCAGTTGACAAACATCCAACAAATATTAATCTGAGTGGATGAATGAAGCTATCAGCTAAAAGATACAGCAAATGCCCTGGAATGTCATATAGGCCGGGACTGTATTTACCCTTAATGGTGATTAATCTTTCATGTATTGATTTTTCAGGTATACTGATCAGGGCATCTAAGGTTGGGGCAGAATGTGATCTATCTATTGTTTGGAAGGCTCCGCAAAACATAGTATTAAAAAGCTCTGCCATGTCCTAGAGTCATGCAACTGCTTACCCTCTGCCTGCAGTGGACCTACCTGACAGATGTTTTTTCTAAGGAGTTGATATACGCGTAAAATTGTTTACTATTTGATTTGTTGGCAGATTCATCCAGATTGTATTCCTATCTTGATTTTGCTTTCTTAATCTGTCTTTTACATGTCCTTTGGGCCTTAAGGTACGCAGCCCAATTAGCAGGTGTTTTCAGTTTAAGGTAGGTGGTGTGCCTTTTATTCTTTAGTTTTAGCAAGTGTTTAAGTGGTCTGTCCATCCATTTTGGAAAATGTTTTTTAGTTTTTATGGGATAAACGTATGGCTTGAGTTTATAAGAGTCTGCTTTAGTGTTTCTCAATATGCAGACGCAGCATAATCTAAGAATAAAGTGTCCCAGTCAATATTGCTCAGTGCTGGTAATATTGCTATCCACACAGTACTCCCTCTTGACAGTAAACGCTATTTATCCGTATAGTATCACTATGAAACACCAAATCGAGAATTCTACCACCTCTAGTTGGAGAAGATACGCATCAGTTTAGTTTTAATTGCTGGCATGTATTTAATAATTTTTTCCTTTTCCTGATGTTGAAGTTTGGTTTTGCCAGCATATTTCTCCTATGTTAAAGTCCCCCATGATAATTACATCCCCTTGCTCACAGGCGACCTCCAGTTCCAGTAGGACTGACTCATATATATATCAGCTGGGGAGTTAGGGGGGCCTGTAACACGTTCCTATGATAATTTTCACATCTACATCCTCAAGTGTGCCACCTTCTGTGATGTTTTTATTGGTTGGAATGTGCCTGACTCATTGCTCAGTGCTGGGCAATATTGTTGGCACATTCTGTGCTTTATTAAACTATAACCAGGACATATATTTTTTACAGGAATACCATAATGTAATAAAATGCTCTTGGCATGCAGACTGCAGTGTACATTTTCACGTTAAGCACATTCTCTTTGGCATATCTGTACATGCAAATTTCAGCAATTCAACTGAACAACAACTCCAAGAATGCCTATGCTAATAACAGAAGCAAAAACAAACCAGTTCCTTCCTACTCTGCCCTCTCTTACCTTACATACCACAGTATAAGATCGGACATGGCTGTCAAACATATCTTTACGCCATCCAAGGTCACGTCAACAAACAGTTCACTGGACTGAGCATAATGATGCTATGATCAAAAATGAAATGTTGAGGAGTTAAAACAATTTCACATGAACATTTAGTCTGGGTCAAAGAATCAGAAGTTAATTATGCAGTGCATGTTACCAACATCTCTTGCTGCACTAAAGCATTCAGTGTTTACAGCAGAATTATGCAAGATGAACAGCAAAAAACAACCAATAAACATGTCAGTCCAAAACAAAAGTTATTTCAGAAAACACTATTTCTAAAAGTTCTAAATAAGTTAGTGATTCAACTTCAACTCCTAGGTATAAGACTGCAAGGGTAATAACACCAGTGGAATGCCACTTTGTGGTAAAATCAAATATTTCAAATTTACATGAAAAAGTTAGCAACTGCCTTCATAAAAGTAAATACTGAATTAGGTTTCAACCACTTAACTCTAGTCTCTTTCAAATAATTAGTTGAATAAATGTATTAAGAATGAATCCCCAGCCTGTTAGTACTGTAAGCTCATGATAAAGCACTTTTTTAATGTGATACTCTGGAGGCAAGATGATGCTTGCAAACACCTCTCAAACCAATTCAGTTCAGAGAGAAAAATAAGCTGTGCTCCAAAAATACACTAATTCCATTGCAGAATGTCAATATTGCTGCTGGCATTACATCACAGGATTAGCTCATACCCCACCCCACCCTTCCAGCGATGACCCACAAAAGTCTCACACCCAAACTCACAGCTTGTCTGTGCCTGCATGAAAAGAACTGGAACATCTTGAGTTACACTGTGAACAGTGTACCTGCTGTAGAAATGCAGCTATGAGAACCACTTCAGTTACGTTGAGAAAGAACACCATACTAGTTACGCGAATGGGGCTTGTGTTGCTGTGGCATTAATAGTTTTGGCAATTTGCAGACACTGCAGCTTTTAAAGAGCACCACAGCAAGTTCAGCGTTTTGCCTTTTAGTCTCAAAATATTTGTTGCAGTGGCTCTTGGGAACTCTTTACAGATAAATGTTGGTCTTAAATATCAATTTTAAAGTCCTAACCTCAATTCTGGCAAAAATATTAGAAAAACATCTTACCCAATTCATCCTTCAGATCAGATGTATTTTATAAAAGGTAAAGAGGTCAGTTATAATCATGCACACTTAATAAATGTAATTAGAAAATGGGCATCAAGAAAGTAGAAAGCTGATTGGCTGATTCCCCCCCCACCCTCAGCACCAGTGTTGTTATTTTTTAACAATGCCTGGTGAAAAACAAGTGCCAGTTCAGGGTGCCCCATTACTTAGGCTATTACTGGGCACCCTGAATCATGACACTAAGCAGCTGCCATTTATTTTCTTCCCAGTTAGCGTCCCTCCTGTCCTCTTACCGATCGTCTGCTTGCTCTTTCTAAAAAAAACCACAAAACTCAGAAATTTACCTAGTTTAATCTGCTTACTTTTGCCCCCTATGTCATTTGACAAATCTGGACTGTAGCTCTTAGTTTGTGCTTTTTCCACAGTACAGCTGGCTCGCTCGCCACCATCACACCACACTGACTGATACTACTCCGGCTGAGTACCGCGATGTCTTCAGTGGCATGAACAAGTAAATAAAAAAAAGATTGCACTCTTTTTTTTGTGTAGCAGCCTTCGAACACGCAAACAGGAGCTGAAAGCATGCTGCCCCCTGCTCCATCTCTCACAGCACGTTATGCTGGCAACTGTCACAAACTGCACACCAACAAAGTTACACCCCACTACGAAGTCATAGGACAAACATCCCTAGTAGCGGAGGACCTACTTTATTACAAAGTTATTATAAAACCTATTGTAAACTACTTTTAAACTATTTTTTGAATCAAACTTTTTTTTTTTATTTACAGTGCCCATTTTCGAAGCATAATAATACCCCCCAGTGTGGGCATTATTGGATATAATGGACCTTCCAGGGGCTATAAGGCTCTCCGCCTGTGGCGTCAGGCCTCATTACACCCCTGGGCAATCCATTATATCCCAATAATGCCCACCCTGTCAGCTATTATAACTTACTTGTTCCACACTGCCCATTTATTATTAGGTATCACTAATACTGTTGAGGTTCAGTGGTGCACACCTCTTCCCACACTGCACCCTTACCTGTTATTACGATCCCCTACCATTGTGTTGATAAATGCTGTTATTCTGATTTTGTTATAGCACTCTGCTTTATACTCTACTACCTTTTGTTAATTTTGCATTCTTGGTTTATAATTTGTCACCTTTGCCATTGGTTGTTCTAAATTGTCTGCTGCTATTGTTGTACTGTTTTATTCTTGCCACTATTATTGTATTGTTACTATAACTCTTCCAGGTCATACCTAATAGGCATCTGTATGCCTACTGTACACCTGGTATTGAAAATACATAAATTGCATTACATTACATTAAATATGGATGCTAAGTTGATGAACCTAGATTCTGAGAAGGCATTCAGTAGTTTCATGGTAATTTTTTTTTTTTTTAAGAGTACTCTGAAAAGTCACCTTCCCAAAAATATTTTTTCACTGGGTAGAATTATCTGTTTTATTCTGGTTTAATTTAAAATGAATGGTATACCGTGATTTGGGTGACTGAGATTGAGCGACTGAGCAACTCAGGCACAGCACCTATAATGTGAGCTACCCTGAAAGGGTAGTGATGCAAGAACGTTGAATATAGAGGAGGGCAAACAGAAGACTCAACTACAGAGAAGGGTGAATGCAAGAAGAGGGATGATGATGATGATGGTGGTATGTGGGAGGTTGTGTGGCGTTGTGTTGCCAAGCTGGCCATGTGGTGTTAGTGGCGAGGGTGGCTGGCCACAGTGGGAATGGTCTAAGGTTTGGGGCTGGGTAGGGGTATAATTTTTTTTATCCTGAGTGTCTGTGGGAGTTTAACTTTTTTAATTTTGGGTTTCCCCTCCCCGACATGCACCCCCCTGAAGCTGAGAGTCTAAATTAAGTGGATTGTGAGGGGCAGGGGCATTAGTTTGTGTTTGGTGTTCATGTAGTCGCTGGGAATGTACATCACCTTTTTTCATTTTGGTGATGTACACTCACTGTAATGGCGATTGCAGGCTGGTGATTGCCATTATGACATGCAACCAAAATTAATAGTTAATTTTATAGTTCTGCTCCAGGTACCAGCTCTGGTTAGGAGATGTACTATACACCATCATATCAGCTATTCTTCAAGTTAATGGTTTTTATTCACGCATTTCCTTTCATTTCTTTTCATTTTATTTCTTTATACTGGATACATTAGCAAGATGAGCTAAGAAAGCCCATTTTCACAAGTGATCAGGTGAGGAAAACAACTGCAGGAGCAGGCAATGTATTGCAGGCACAGACAGGTAGTGCATGGTATAAATTGGAGAAATTAACATTATGCACAGTTACATGCATTTTGCCCAACATAAGCTGATGGAGGCTAGCACTGAAGGCTGGGATATTCATACCTGATCTGAGATAGGAGGACAGGAGGTAGGAGGGTCTGACAACCCTGTAGGACAGAGCTCTTTGTCCTGCAGTAGAGTATCTAATGGGGAGTTGGAAAGTGAATTTGGATTGACAGTGGGTCCCCAGCTTGTTGGTGGAGCAGGGAAAAGTGAGAAATATGGGGAACTTTGCATAGGGTTACCTTGTGTAGGAACACCACCAACCTATGGGTGAGGTGGTCCTCCAGGGAAGACAGGAAGCATAATTATACAGTTGGCAGTGGTGGGTCCTATTTGCAAGCCAGTCTAGATGTGGCAGATACTGGTCATAAAGTGGCAGATACTGTTGTAAACTGTATGCACCTTGGCAGGTGCTGTAGCAGCGCCATAGATTAGGAAGCCATAGTCAATTATGGGGAACAATAGGCTGAATGTGAGTCATTTCTTTGCCTCCTGGGTAAAGAACCTTTTGACCTCGTGAAGAGCTCCAACTCTCTGGTGCATAGTTTTTGTCAGGTGATTGACATGGGTGTCAAAGGACAATGTGCTGTCAAGGATGATGTCTAGATATTTAAATGGTGTGATAAGCTCCACCACAGTGCCTTCCCAGTTCAGGATGAGAAGAGGGGTTATGACTGCTTTCTTATGGGTTCCCCAGAAAGACCATAGATTTTATTTTTCCAGTGTTGAGGTCTAAGAACCAAGATTGGAGGTGATCAAAGTTCTGTTGTATGATTTTGTTTCGGGTAGCCAGGTAGCTGACCAAGCTGAAGATGACAGCATCATTAGCATACAGCAGGGTTTCAGTAGAAGAGCAGGCACTGGGGAGTGAGTTGAGGAAATGTGAGAAAAGTAGGGGACTGAAGATGGAACCCTGAGGGACTCTGCAATTGATGGGATGAAAGTCCAAGTGATGTTATCAACTGTGGTCCTATGCACCCTGCTAAACAGGTAGTTCCTGAACATAAATGTGGTGTTGAGGGGAGGGGGTGAATCAAGAGTAGAAAGGCTGCAGAGCAGCAAATTATGGCCACAAGTTCAAAGGCCTTTGTGAGGTCCACAAAAACTGCAGCAACAAATTTCCCAGACTCTGAGGCACAGTACACAATCAGTGAGGCTCACCAAGGCGGTCTCAGTATTGTACATGGGGTGGAATCCACGTTGGACGCTAGTCAGCATTTCATACTGCTGAATGTAGGCAGTTGTCTGGTCAAAGACTATCCTCTCAAAAACCTTCGAAAGAGGGAGGCGAGAACTGGAAGTGAGGTGTTTAGGCCTAGATTTGTGGATGGGAATGATGGCGGCCATATTCCACGATTTAGGGTAGGTGCCCATGTTTAGTGAGTAGTTAAAAATGTGAGAAATGGGGTATGCCAGTTCTTTGCATGCCAGTTTAATCAGTCAGTAGTCAACTCCATCGGGGCCAGACGTGGGTTTGGGATTGGAACATCTAACGTATTTTGCGACCTGCCCCATGGACAGGTATTTCAAGTAAAATCTTGGTGGGGAGGATCCATGTGATGTTACAGGTGAGTCTGGCATAGAGGGGGGCCTTGGGACAGATTTCAGTATTTATCTAGGTCATGAAAGAAATTATTAAAGAGAAAGGCGATAGGCTTGGGGTGGTAGGTGACCCCATCCTTGCTCTCTATGGTTCCTGAATGGGTACCCTTACATCTTCCCAATAGTATTGTTTATGTTGTTCCACAGTTTTTTTAGGATTCCAAAGATTGGAGGTCAAGCCAAGTTTTCTATGGCTTGTTTTGGCTTTGTGAACAGCCAATTTACAGGAGTTAAGCAATGTTTTATAATTCTGCAGGTGAGCGGGGGCCTTTTTATTTTTTTAATGTATTGGGTCCACATTTTGTCCCCAGTTTTTAAGAGCCTCAGGAGATCCCTGGAGACCCACTCCTGATTGTTGACACTTATTCTGAATCTCTTCAGGGGACAGTAGCTATCACAGATCCCAGTGAATAACTTACAGAAGCTATCATAGGCTAGGTCAATGCAGTGAATGACAATTCCCAACCATTTAATTTATACTGAAGAACAAGACAGACATGTCTGCAATTTCCACATATATTTTCCTTATCTACTTAACCTTTGACTCAGTGGTATATGCAGAATGACCACATAAAAGGGATATAATAACTGGTCAGCAATTTTTCCCATAGGCTGACCGAGTTATGCCGTTATAACCCACGGGTTATAACAGCAAGCATGCACCATGTCACTAAGAAACAGTCACTCCCTGATTGGCTGTTGAGCTGCTGCTGGGTGGGCTAATCGATTGTAAGAACATGGCAACTCTGTATTCTCCGTAGCAAGGAGCCGCCAGACCAGAAGTGCTCATCTGCACCAAGGGGGGGAAAGCTGCATTTCCGTTAACAGTCTCATATTGTTTTCTTTTGTAAGTGCTTCAAAAGAGAAATCAAAAAGCTATCTGGTTGATCCTGCCGTTCGGAATCCACACCAGACTACAAGTGCCACCAGGAAATGCTCCAACCTGACATGCCTCACCAAGGTACTCACAATCATTAACAAAGTAAACGGGAAAAAAAACTCTGAAAGCAGTTAAAACAGGAAGTGTGTGTGTGCGTGCATGCATACCTGCCTGCATGAGAGAAACACCACCACAAAAACCAATGTGGCAAAAAATTGCTAACCAGCAATTATATCAAATAAAAGATGGAGAGGTGTGCTTTCAGCTTGAATTTAATGGTTGCCGTCGGTGTGAGATGCTTTAATAAACCCCTCGGGCTTCGCCCTCGAGGTTTATGTAGCATCCCACACCTCGGGCAACCATTAAATTCTCATTAAGAGCACACATCCTGATTCATTACTGTATATATAATGTGGCACAAAGAACATAACATTGCTCTTTAGTAGATGATATCACACTACAATAACTGGTCAGCAATTTTTCCTATGGGCTGAACCAGTCGATATTTTCCGTAACAACTGGCTGGTTGTTACGGCATTCACGAGCCATTTCAATCAAAGTATGCCACTCCCTCATTGGCTCTCGTCTTCCTTGTGGGCGGGTGTAAGAGTTCAAAAAACATGGCGGCTCCATTTCTTACTTAGCAGGGAGCCGCCACAACATGACACGTCTGTTAAATATCTGGTTGATCCTACCTTTCACAGCTTTTAAAAGCTGTATCTGATTGTTCCTGCAATGTTTTCAGTGCGCCAGCGCATGTTTTTTTTTTCTTTGTTTTTTTCTATTTGGTTGATTCTGCCATTTGTCCGATCACATGTGTGAGCGTTTAGCTGGAAGGGAGCCCTGCCTTCAAACTGCGATGAGACCAGACTGCAAGTAGAAAAAAATTGCTGCCCAGTGTATTATAAAAAATAAAAGACTGGGGAAGGGGGTACTATGAGAATTTTATGCACACCCTCATTGTGGGATGCTTTGATAAACCCCTCAGGCTTCATCCTCGGGGTTTATGTAGTATCTCACAACTCGGGTGTGCATTAAATTCTCATAGTACCCCCTTCCCCATCCTTTATTCTTTATGTATTTATCAGGGTATATTGCCTTCTAACCAGGGTTGTTGCCTGGAGCAGAGTAATAGAATTAACTATCCAGTTTAAATTAAAGAGCAGCTCTGCACTTCAGCATGTACTTTGATAAATAAGATGTTTCAGCTATTACAATTTGCTGGAGAATACAACTTTTTTTTTTCATTTTCTGTGTTCCTTTCCAAGCTTTACAGCACATCTTACTAGTCTAGCTAAAAAGGCTGTATAAAAAACAGTTGCCTCTTCCCAGTTAAGCTCACTGTGCTTCTGTTTATGACATCATAGTGCTCACCATGACAACAGATGGTGATGTCACAAACAGGGGAGTGTAAGATACATTTTGAAAGACTCCGTGAAATAAGTACTACACTATCTGCAATGTTAAGTAGACCAACAACAGGAAAAATAAATAAATAAATAAGAAAATAATGTTAAAACATAATTGCTATAAATATAGTGGTTTTAAGCTTTTTTTTAGTAAAGAGTTGCTCTTTAAACAAGAATAAGACAGATAATGATGTGTGGATCTAGTCCCTGGAAATAACTGTGACCCCTCTACTAAGGTATATTCAAAGATCATAAGACATTTGGATGTTGTGCCGGAACACTCCTCCTGCCTGGGATGAGTTTGAGCTGGTTGGGGTAGAGGAGGTGGCAGCGATAATCTCAAAGTTGCAGCCTACACAGAGTGATCTAGACCCAGGTCCAATTTGCCTTTTGGTTGGATATCTGGACCTGATTGGACCTGTGGTTGCTAGGGCTGTCTGGAGTTCCTTGAGGAGAGGGATCTTTCCAGTGCTCTTGAGAGAGGCGTTGGTTAGGCCCCTTTTGAAGAAGACCTCTTTGGACAGAGACTGCCTCAGCAACTACAGGCCAGCCTCGAACCTTCCGTTCTTAGTGAAGGTAATAGAAAAGGTGGTGGCTGTGCAGCTTGAGAGACATCTTGCCTCTTCCTCTGCCTATGAGCCTTTCCATTCTGGGTTCCGTGTGGGGCATAGCACGGAGACATCACTGGTAAGGGTGTTAAAAGATCTCCTGATGGTGAGGGACAGGAGAGCACATACCATCTTGATTCTACTGGACCTCTTTGTGGCATTTGACACCGTGGACCATGAGGTGCTGCTTGACTGCCTGTGGTTCTGGTGTGACCTGTCCGGTATAGTCATCCACTGGTTCAGGTCATACCTGACAGACAGAGTGCAAAGGGTAAAAATGGGACTTGTTTCATCAAACCCAAAGCTTCTGTGCTGTGGGGTTCTGCAGGATTTTGTCTAGTCGCCCTTGTTCACGGTATACATGCTTCCATTGGGGGACATTATCAGGTGGTACAGGATGGGTTTTCACTGCTATGCAGATGATACCTAGCTGTACCCGTCCTGTGCACTGATAATCAGTTGTCAGATTCCATTTTTAACAGCTGCCTCGAGGAAATCCAGTCATGGATGACTCACAACTGGCATAAGCTTAATCCAGACAAGACTGAGGTACTGATTATGGCTCGGGGTCACCGGAGGGGAGGGGTGGGATACCACTTTGCCTGGTGTTTGGGGGTGTGTTCTCCTTTTCCCCTCTAAACAGGTGAAGGATTTGGGCATGATTCTGGATGTCTGGATGATGGACTGACACTTGATGCTCAGGTGTCAGCCATGGTCAAAAGTGCCTTTTACCATCTTAGGAACATTGCCCAAATTTGAGCCCCTATTCCCCCAGAGGACCTGTCCATGCTGGTACATGCTTTCGTCACTTCCAGGCTGGACTACTGTAATGCTCTGTACCTAGGGTTACCTGAAGGCAACCTCTGCTGGCTGCAGCTGGTGCAGAATGTGACAGTGAGATTTCTGACTGGGGTGAGGGAATCCGAGCATATCACCCCAGTCCTCCACCAACTGCACTGGCTACTGGTCAGGTGGAGGGTTGTCTTCAAGATAGGGCTCCTTACCTATAAGACCCTGCATGAAAGGGGTCCTGTCTATCTTCAAGATCTTCTTGTTCCTTACCAACCAACCTGGGCACTCTGTTCTGCTGAAGGAGGCCCCCTTGGGGTTCCCAAGGTTAGGCTGTGGCACTCAGGAGATAGGGCATTTGCAGTGGCTGTGCCTGCCCTGTGGAACTCCTTACTGGGTTATCTAAGGGAGGCCCCTTCAGTAGAAGTCTGTAAAAATGGATTAAAAGCATATCTGTTCCAAAAGGCCTTTATTGACTGAATTTTAGTTTAGAATTATGAAATAGGTTTTTAGTTGTGATTTTATTTTATGTTTATATTTGAATGTTTCTTGCATGGTTTTAAATAACTGTATTATTATTGTTTTGTTGTACAGCGCTCAGAGTCCCAGGAAATGGGCGCTTTATAAATAAAAGTATCTATCTAGCTAACAACAGATCTTTGGATCTCACATATGAACTTATACAGTTTGTGATATAGTAAAGGATGGATGTGTTCAAAGGTATTTGGCATCTGCGGTCCTTTGCACAAAACAGGTCATGGTGTGCCACAGTGAATCACAACCTGGGGAGAGCAAAGTAACAGTATTTTGAATGGATGTAAGAGAGTTGCCAGCAAGCCTGAAATACCCATAGACGCAGGTTTCCTGCCATGCCTACCCCCACTTGAGGGCTACATCAGTGGGTGTTACACTACAATTATAGAATTACATGAAAAGATAATGACACAGTGACTTTTTTAATTGAAGTAACTTGAAATCTGAATTAGGCATGTGGTTTATTGGGGATCTGCTATTTATAATCACATATTTACTGCTTTTGGCACACCTCTTTAAAACAAGCATTTGTCAATGCCGAATGTTTGATTGCTGGCATTAGCAGTGGAAATGCAGGAGTTAGACAGATGCAGAATAGAAATGGCAATGATGTATTGAACGGACACCAACTCCACCCCCACCCTGTGAGATGGACAGGCATTGGGGTGTGCCTTTGAGTCGTCATCCATAACGGTCATGACATTTCACCTCACCCTACCCTGCAGACACTGACAAGTGTCGAGGTGTGCCTTGAGGTGTTTGGGCTTTACACTCACCTCATTCCATAAGGAAATACGCTGAAATGGGTGCAGTATAGGAGAATAGTTTGAACTCTGGGGCCAAAGAGTCCAAGATGCACCTCAATGCCTGTCACAGTCTGCAGAGCAGGGTGGGAGTGGGAGTGGAATGGCATGAGCATTACTGTCAACAATCCCAAGTTACACCCCTGATGCCTGTCAGTCCCTACAGGGTAGGGCGGACACCTGTCAGACCCTACAGGGTAGGGCGTTATGGTCAAAAACCCTAAGGCCCTGGGCATGTCTTGGTATTTTTACTCTAAGTTTTCAACATGGGCTTTTTGTGACCCCACCGCATGAACAGTGACACTATCAGTTTGTTAGCGAAAGGTGATTTTGCACAGTGACTGCACCATTAATGCCACAGGTGCGAAAAAACATTTCCAACATGTTGTGAAAAATGACAGCTGTACTGTTCATGAGGAGGCCTAAAAAATAGTAATGTTGAAATCTGGGCTGAAAATATAAAAAAACTGGTGAAGTCACGAGTGTGCAAAGTAACTACGCAATTCACACCCGTCATGCAATTATTTGGGGGAATTTTTCACCAGATTTTCCATATAGGCATTTTGGAACCTCCACTCATGAACAATGTTACTATGGTTTTCTTAATCTGTCCCGAACACTGATTTCCCACAGTGACTGCGCTATTCTGCGCTGGAAGTGTGAAAACACATTTTGGCCAGGATGTGAAAAATGTCAGCTGTACTGTTCATAAGAATGTGTGTAAAATGCCAATGTTGAGAATCTGGAGTGAAAATATTACAAATCTGTGAAGTTACAAGGGGGTGCGTAGAAACTGCGCAATGCACGCTCGTAACACAGTCATTTTATGGACTTTTGTGACCAAATTTTCAACATAGGCATTTTAGGACATCTGCTCATGAACAGTGTCACTGTGATGTTTTTAACCTGTCCCGAACACTGATTTCCCACAGTGGCCGCGCTATTCTGCGCCGGAAGTGCGAAAACACATTTCAGCCAGGATGTGAAAAATGACAGCTATACTGTTCATAAGGAGGTGTGAAAAAATGCAAGTGTTGAAAATCTGGAGTGAAAATATTGCAAATTCATGAATTTGTGAGTGTACATGGAAACTGCACAATGCACGCTCGTAACACAGTCATTTTTGGGAATTTTTTCACCAAATTTGCAACATAGGCTTTTTGAGAGTCCACCTCATGAACAGTGATACTGTTGTTTTGTTAATCAGTCCCGAAAGGTGATTCTGCGCAGTGACCGTGAAGTCACCGTTTGGGACCGAATAACCACATCACAGTCACTGAATTCATGAGATGGGGTCCCAAGAACCCCATGTTGAAAATTTGGTGAAAAAATAACTGAGATATGCACCAACGTTGAAAAAATCCAATTCATGCCATTATACAGCTTACCGGCATTTCTTCAGTCCACGGTCGGCTTTGAAGAGTGCAGATGTGTTACCGCTCCACCGAAGATCATCGTGCCAGGCTCCGGAGGTAAGTATGGGGTGAGGGGTGTATGGGGAGGTGGGGTACACAGAGGGTGGGCGCGAGTTGTGGGAGGTGGGCAAGAGAGTCAATGAGGGAGCATTTTCTTTTGTTACAGGGCTGTTGTTTTTTTTTTAATTATTTTACATGGATGACGTGGGACTTTTGCCACACTGGGGTGGGCTCCCAGCATGGCACCTGGAAGTTTTGGGGTGGCACTGGAGCCAACAGGGGATTGGGCACCCCCATTGGCCATACAGTGTGGGGGGGACACATGAGGATGCTGGACTTCTGCCACGCTGGGGTGAGCTCCCAGTGTGGCACCTGGAAGTTTGGGATTGGGCACCCACATCAGACATACAGTGTGCTGGGGGGGGAAGTGTGCATGAGCCGAGGGGGATTGGGCACCCCCTCAGCACACAACAAAGGGGGGGCACGCACATACAACCACCGCTACAATCAGCGGTGGTGACGTGGAGGCAATTTGTGTACTGCTGACAGCAGAATAATATGCAAATTGCCTACACATTACCACTGCTGATTGTAATGGTCATTTGCTTTCAACTGTACACCACTGCAATCTAAACTGCTGTCATAGACAGCTGGGACATTCATTGGTGCGGTGCAGCCACACCTGCAAAAACGCTGAGGGCATTGGAAGCGGGGGTGCCACACCTACTAAAACTCGTATGGTGGCACTATGTTTCTTGCACATGTGTGCAAGCAAACAGAAAAAAGGCCAAGCTTTGCAGCACTGGTAGAGGAACACCAGACATGAAGCTGACTGAAAGCCTCTCACTACCAATTCTATAGGTGTTCTATAGAAGCAAGGAAGGAAATGGTCAAACATCTGTCCTGCCTATCAGTTCCTTTATGTAAAAGCCAATGATTTTCTTCAAATTGTGGATAGTCTACCAGACAAAGAAAGTCTGCACCAGAAGGGAGAACTCTGCATACATTCTGCAAAGTGTTTTTTCTTTTTATCTCTATTCGTGAAAAAAAATCAATCAGCTCTAAGATGGTATTACTGTATTGTATTTGAAATTTGGAACAAATAGTGAAATGGGCTTATGGGCTACAGTATTTCACTGTCGTGGGGGTTCCTTGGTATAGCAGGATACAAAGTGTGCTGTTTCTAGTGCAGTGCATTTATCCACTCTATGGCAAAGTAAGGATACACTGGAGTGACAAAATACCTCTATTCTGGATCAAGCTCTGAGCGTGATCTGATCTCACACCCAGAGACTTGTGATGGTATATCCAACTATCTGTTGCTTAGATCCATGCCAAACCTGGCTTTCCCAGGAGGCAGGTGGTGGTCTGACTTCCTTGCTTTGTGTGGTGTCAATGTTTCAATAGAACTGGGTACATTTCCTGGTGTTGTAAAAAAGTGCCTTGGCAGAACTCTGCCCAGGAACCCATTTATTGATATTGATAGCCTTGCCAATTAATGATTGGTTTCAAACATTTTTTCACCTGTTTAAAAGAAAAGACATGCAATGTAAAGCACTGGAGTAGTGTTTACAGTTTCTTTCCTGATATTTCAACATTACAAAGAACTGCAATACAATGCTGTGGGACAGTGGTTAGCCTGTCTTGATGTTTTAACATCATCTTTTGTTTCTCTTCCTGAAAAGCCATTACCTCTAATACTATGCATCATTTGATAAACAAAGACAAGAGACGGAGGACACCTCTATGGTTCTCGAAAGATGTGTTAGACAAAGTAAGGGCCAAAAGGGTGGGTTTCAGGAAATATAAGGAGACTCAAAAGGAGGAAGACAGGGAGGTGTACGTAAAGTGTTTACAGGAAGCGGGGAAAGCTGTTAGGAGTGCAAAGACACGGACTGAGAAAAAATTAGCACAGACAGTGAAGAAAGTAGACAAGACATTCTATAGGTACATCATCAAAAGAAGAAAAGCTGGGTGGGATTGTAAGGCTCTGAGGGGATGAAAGGGAGTGTAAGGAGGGATCCTGGAAAAGGCAGAAATACTAAATAAATACTTCTGTTCAGTATTCACTGAAAAGGTTTGGGGTGGCAGTGGAGCCAACAGGGACCACAGCTGGGCAACAGACATGAAGCGGGGGAAGAGGTGAACACCAGTACATTTACTGTGGAGAGAGTCCCAGAGGAGTTCACAGAATGGAAGGGGGACAAAGCAATGGGGTCAGATGGCATACATCCGAGGATATTAAGGGAACTGCAGAGGGAGCTAGCAGCACCTCTGGCAGCCATGTTCACAGAGTTACTCAACACAGTAGTGGTTCCAGAGGACTGGAGGAGGGCACGTGTAGTTCCCCTCTTCACAAAAGTGGTAGCAGACAGGAGGCAGAGAACTATAGGCCAGTTAGCCTCACCTTAGTAGTAGGTAAGATCATGGAGGCACTGCTTAAAGAAAGAATAGTGGGACACTTGGAATCCAGTGGTTCCCAAGATTCAAGGCAACATGGATTCACAGCAAGAAGGTTGTGTCAAATTAATCTGATATACTTTTTTGCCTGGTTTACGAAAGAGGTAAATCAGGGGGAGCAGTGGACATCACCTACCTCAATTTCAGCAAGGTCTTTGACATCGCCCCACATAAAAGGTTGGTTAACAAGATGGGTAGTCTGGTCATGGGCCACAAGGTGATAAATTGGGCTAGAAATTGGTTAAAGGACAGGAGGCAGAGGGTGGTGGTAAATGGAATCCAGTCCGGGGAGAGGAGGGTGACCAGTGAGGTGCCTCGGGGATCAGTCTTTGGGCCAGTTCTGTTTAATATCTTCATCACTGACACAGTGGAAAGGCTGGAGGGAAAGGTCTGCCTGTTTGCAGATGACACCAAGATCTGCAACAGGACTGATACTCCAGATGGGGTGGAGAAAATGAGGAGGGACCTGGTGTCTAAGCAGAGTACAAAAGCTGCAGGGAAGGCCAGTGGTATGATGGGGTGCACAGGCAGGGGTATCACTAGCAGAAGGAGGAAGGTGGTTATTCCATTGTATAAAACACTAGTGAGGCCTCACCTAGAGTACTCTGTACAATTCTGGAGGTCACATCTTTGTAAGGACATTGTAAAGACATTGACAGGATGGAGGCGGTCCGGAGAAGGATGACAAAGATGGTACAGGGCTTGCACCAGAAAACATGAGAAGAGATTAAAGAACCTCAATATGTACTCAGTGGAGGGAGCAGGGAGACATGATAGAAACCTTCAAGTACCTTAAAGGCATAAACAAGGTGTAGGGGGCAACATCTTCCAATATAGGAGGAGTATAAGAACAAGGGGGCATGATGTGAAATTGGAAGGTGTGAGGAAGTTTTTCTTCATGGAAAGGGTGGTAGATGCATGGAATAGTCTGCCACAAGAGGTGGTGGGAGCAAGCACAGTGGAGAGATTTAAACATGCATGGGACAGGCATAAGGGGACCCTAGAAGTGAGAAGGAAAGGAGAGGAGAAATCTGTTGATCAAGTAGGGTCAGAGGCAGCAGACAAAAGGGTAGGGCTTATGAGCAGACTGGATGGGCCCAACAGTCCTTATCTGCTGACAATTTCTATGTTTCTAGGCAAAAATTGGCTTACAGTCATTCTCTTCCTGCTGTCTCTCCTCCTCCTTTCCCTCCCCCAATTTTTCCTCCCTCTGCTCTTCTGATGCCTGCCTCTTCACCAGCCCTTATTGTAAAAAACTCTCCAGGGCAGTCTGCCTTTGCTACCTGTTTCTGGGGTAACCTCCTCCTAGTCCGCAACCTAATGGTCCATGTCCTTTGCCAGTGTGCATGCAGTTTTTGCTGCACCAAATTGCCCGAGATTTTGTGCATGATTTGTATGTCAATACTTTGCCAAGTGACAAACATTGTTTATTAATATGGTATAGTAAGTATTTTTTACTTGTAATTTGTAATTTTTATTTTTTTCTTTCTAACTAGGAAAGGCACACTAAGCTATGATGGCTTGTTTCCAGGTGCATCCTCGGGGGTGTTTTGCCATGACACCAGAGGAAACTGTCCTACTCTCTCTCTTCTATGTATAGTATGTCATTTTTGCTTCGGTTTGTGTTTCGCTTCTTTTTCAATTAAAAACTACCTTCTCTCTTTTTGCAGTTATTTGACAAAAGATTGCCAGACGAAATGTGGGATCGAACATTGCTAACCATACATGGTAGAATGAGCGTAAAAAAAATCTCCAAAACACAAAGCAGCAGACAAAAGGATATGTCCTCGTCTCACATGTTCCAACATACTTGAAACGCAGATTCATTTTCTTTTGGAATGTCCAGCCTCACAGGACTTCTGGATACAGTTGGTAGCCGTGTGACCTATCTTAGGCAAGTTACATTATCTTGTGAAATCGTACTATTGGGATTGTATCCTCCAGTCCTCTTCTTAATACATCAAAACACTTCAAGAGCTCTCTTTGGCATTTGTAGATATTATTTATGTTAGGTCAGATGTGCCCAGATAGTTAAAAAAATGTACGGCGACTAGGGAAGTGTTATCTTTCATGGCCAATGCTTTGCTCAGAATTTATCCATTGAAAGTCTTTGCCTCCAGCCTCATGTATTCAGGGCATTTTGAAATAACTATGTGTGGTTTAAAAACTCTGCAATCAGATAACTGGCATGTGTGAGTGTCACACTCACTTACTGGTTGTTTTTATCTCCACCACCTTTGCGCCTTCTTTTGTGTTGTATATTCAGTGGGTATGCTAGTGTTCTTGCTTATTCTGGTGGGTAACCATTATGTGCCATGTGCCCCATCCCCCCATGAATTTATTTTTCTCTCTCATTTCTAACTTTATTTTGCATTGTATTGTACCTGACACTGTCACAGAAATTTTGATTGTTGACACTACTTTTCTTTGTATGTGCTTATGTTTTTTGATTTGTGATTTATTTCATAATAACATTCTCCTAATTTCTATTGTAAATAGATCAGGAGGCCCCGTTCCTCTTTTTGAACATAACACCCTAGAAGTCCTTCCATGCTATGATCCTTCTGTCCTAAGAGTTGTAGTGCAAAGGACAGTGAAGGAGTTAGCCTTAGGAGGCTGCAGACTGCTGGCCATTTATTTACTTATTTAAAAGTTTCACCAGGAAAGTGTACTGAGTGAACTTCCGCTCGATTCCAGATGCAACCTGGAGGAGCTGGGTAGTCAACAAACAGAAATTTAAGTACAACAATAAATATGTAATACATGTATAATTAATGGTTTCCCTTTTTTCCCCATAGGGAAACCATGGCGTAATTTGCCGTAATGAAGGAGCGTTCATTACAGCAAACATGTGCATAGTTTTCCTCATGGTGCACATGTGCCCGCCGCATTTCCTCACTTTACCACCATGTCTGCTCGCCAAATCACTAAAGGACAGCAAATCACCACCTGGACTAGGCGGTAAGTACTAAAAAAAAACCGAAAACCTGCCAGAAATTTTTAAATGAACCCTCAGGGCTGCACACAAGATAAAAAAAAAATTTCAATCAGTAAACAAACTGCCGACTGTGGCCACGCACTTCAACTTAGCCGGACCGCAGCTGCACAGCAACATTTTATTTTATACAATTGCTGAGGTGAAAAAAGGAAAACCCAGCAACTATATAAAATGAAATATGGGGCAGGGAGTGTAAACTCAAAATTTACACACACCGAGGGGTTAGATGGTTAGTCATAAACCCCTGAGCCGCCTCTCAGGGTTTGTAGCATCTAACCACTCGAGGGTGTGTAAACTTCTCGTTACACACCCTGACCCATACTTTATTCTATTTATAAACATCAATTGCATAAGTTGCACAAGTTCAGTATATACAGGTGAGTTGATAGATACTGCATGACTGCCTGCTAACACCACACTCCTCATTCACACTCAAGTGAGTACTGTTCTCTAGCTTGCAAAACTGTGTCATTATTTGCCATTCCTTACTTCTCTGCTGGGACTCTGGACAGGTTCTTTGTATACTGTTTCCCTACTTGGTTTAAGTGACATTGTAACAATGCTTAAACATGCAATTTCTGAAATGCACCATGTTTCATCCTATATAACATTGCTGTTTAATAATTTGTACCACAAGCATTTTCAAACTAATGCCCCCTGTTTCTACGCTGAACTGCTACACTTTGTGGTTGCATTAGTATTCTACCACACTACCCATTCTCGGTGACAGCTGTATTGGTGTTTCTCAAGAGTCTGAATCTCTGAAGCTATATTGCATTGATTGACACTACCTAGCTGGTGTAATTATAATTTGTGCTGTGTTCTGGTTTCTTCTCAGCTGGGTAGCTGTTCACCTGAGCTCTTAGGTGTCACTGCTTCTACTGACCTCTGTCAATATAGGGCTGCTAATATGGAATGTTTGACTCGCTGTATTGCTTTGTGGTGCCCTTTATATCTCAGACTAAGTCCCCTTACTGGCATCATATAATGCTGAGCCCCTGCACTCGGTAGATGTTGCCATGTCCAATATTGTATCCCACTATAAACCTATTATATTAACCAGGCTCCTCTTGCCATGCCACTGTGTTATGAAGATGACTTACTTTCTTAGGAGGTAGCTTTGGTGCTGTACCACCATGAACTTTGTACCTGAAGTACAATCCCTTCATGTATCTAGTTCGCACTTACCTCCTATCAGCTGGTGATGCTGAGTTTAATCCATGTCCCACTCCTGCAATGCCCTTTGGTTTCCATCCCAGGCCATGGCAAAATGTTAAAGACCTAAGAAATGTTAACCTTAACATAAGAAGCTTAGTCTCCAAACTAGACAGGCTCACTGCATGGGTCATACGCTACCAGCTGGATATCTTGGGGATATCAGAAACATGCTTAAAACTTGCTATTCCTGATAACCTATGTGGTCTTCCAAGATGTCTTATCTGGTGCGATTGCCCTGGCCTTAATCAATCAATGTCTTTATTTAACCAGGCGATCACCGTTGAGCAAGTTCATTTTCGAGGTGGACCTGGGTTTGTCAGCAAGGAACAAGGGACAATATACATGGGATGCAACACACAAGAAAATAATAATAGTAAAAATAAAGTGAGATACAATAATACAGTATATACAAAGTATCAGCAGGTTGCATTGACAGTAGTATATGTTTGGAACAGAAGATACAGCTAGTTTTAGGTAGGACACAATTTTTCAAATAAGTAAAAAAGGAGGTAGCACACCAATATACTACAAATCCCACTTTAATGCAACGGCACCAAATCACCCTCTCTCTCTCTCGAATCCCCAACTGAATGCTGCTATGGTGTGCTCACACTGGGTGGCACAAAAAAACTCCACCTCTTCTACATTTATATCCCTCCACCTGGAAACTCAAACTTGCTCTCCACTCTGACCAAGACTATTGGTTCGTTAGTCAAGAACAATGAGTTCATGATATTTGGAGACTTCCATATAAAACTAGCTATGTGATTGCAATAAAGCAGTAGTACAGGACCTTAGCACTGTCAGTCTTGCACAGGTCTTCTCCAAGCCCACTAGATGCTCTAATAATGGTAGCACACACACCCTTATAGACTGGATAATCACACCCGGGTGTTTTGTCTGATGTCATCAGCAATGACTCGCCTGTTTTTTGCATATGACGTGGCAAGCTGACAAAAGCCCTTCCTAGAATTATACAACTCAGGAAATTCTCTAATCTGGATCCTGATATCTTTAGGCTGGCAGTCTCAAACACTGATTGGACCTACCTATATGAAGCTCCTGGTGTAAATTTAGCAACTGTCTTCTTTATTTCAGTGTTCATTGAATTACAGGACAAATTTGTCCCATTCACTAGGTGAAGAGTGCATGCATCTATCTCAAAATGGCTGGACCACCCACTATTAACCAGATTTATCAAACATGACAAAATGGAGTGGAAAGGAGGCCTGAAGCAGTGTGCGGCAGCAATGGGGTGGGGGGCTGCTGTGAAAGGACTGGGGTGGCTACAGTCATTCTGTGGGGCCAGCTGACATTACACCACACTAAGCAAACCGTGTGCAATGGTGGCCGGCATACAGGCTGGCTGGCTGCGGGGGTCGGGGGGAGCATTTCACATTGATCTTGAGACTACAGGAGAAGAAAGATTAAGGATGTACTTTGGTACTTGAGTCAGATCAGTGATTAGACACAGAGATCAAGACATACCCACTAGCCCACAGGTATTTGGCCAGTTATGTTATTCAGGGCTGGGTTTAATATATGTGGAAATATAGAGACAGTCAGAATTAGAGCAAGATTTCAGCAGTTTTAACTTGACAAAATAATCAAAAACGATGCCTAATATGTGTATTCATAAAAATAATACACACGTTAAGTCACGATTCTGATTATTTTGCTGAAAGCAGCATAGAATGTAATGGAAGTGAAAGGCACCAGTTAGCACTGCAGAGTGCTATGTAGTTCTGCCTCTCGCTCCTGTGATGTCATTCCATTTGACGTCTGCTGACCATTTTGTAGAGCTGACAGGGTGGGCTTTTCAAATGGGAAGGCCATTGTTTACATTTTTTAAATGCTATGAAATTGCATTGATGTTAATTATATAAATACAGTTTTAGCATCAAAGTAAACAGCAGCATTTCCTTTAGGTTTCTATGAGGCCTGTTTCTAAAAAATCTTTCTGGTCAAAATAGGTTGTTTAGTTGTCCTTTAACGTGCAATATGCAATGTACTATGCCAGCTTGTGTTCCAAGTTCAGATACCACATGTTTACTAAAGTGCAAATACTTCAAACCACAAAAAAAAGAATGATTTGTTTGAATTTCCCTTACAAGCTGTGAAGCCCTCGTGTCTCCAACCAGTCCAACTAACATTTCAACGCAGTTAGATACACCTTCATCAGAGACACTGACTGGCTCAAGAGATAAGGCTTTTATCTACGAAACTTAAAGTGGTAGAAAACAATGGTGCTGCAAAGTCAACCACTACAATGTCAGTCATGGATATTATCCCTACGTACCTGTTGTGGGGCTAGAACCCACTACCTTTTGATCTTCTGACCCCAGAGGCAAGCATGCTACCTACTGACCCATTGACACTGCTTTATTAAAATAAAGGGATGTTCAGGGGGCAATGCCCCCAATTATTTATAACTGTTACAGGAATCCCCTTAAAGTCACACAAAATCTCAGGTACCATGTTTGTACAGTAAAGGCTGCACTGACACCCTCTTGCCCCGTCACCTTAGTTTTATACTTCTACTGCCCAGCCCCTGTGCCTTACCTTGATTTTATATATTGACTCCCCCACTAATCCCCACCAATTATGATGATTTTTTTCCTGTCGTTTATTTCTTACTGTAGTTTATTATTTATTGTATTCAATGTTGCCACTGTATCTGCAACTGTAGCATACCGAAAATACATACAGGATTCCTTGCCAGGGCCAAAGCCCCAGTGATACTTCTCTAAGAAGGATGAGTTTACAATGTTGATCATAAGAAGATACAGTATCGAAGCCATCAGTGTCACATAGATTAAGGCAAGGCAAAGTTTATTTCTTTGGCACACATTCCCAGAGGTTGTGGGCACCTTACATAAAAACCTAAAAGCATAAAAGGGAGCAAGCAGAAATACACATAAAACATAATACAAGACTAAAAACAACAACAGGATTCAATAAAGTATTCGATTCAGCAATCTCTGTATCATATTCAAATAACTATATCTGGGAATGCCAATGAAAAGAGAGGGGCCATTAGGCCGCCCTTAAACACCTCAGCTGAAGGGGCCTCCCTGATGGCTGGAGGAAACAAATTCCACAGAATGGGGCCAGTGATGCTAAAGGCCCTGTCACTGGCATTTTTAAGTCTCATCCTGGGAATCACCAGAAGGTCCCTAGAGGAGAAATAGAGGGAGCAGACTGGAGCAGCAGGTTTTAGGAAATCAGACAGCTAGCAGGGGCCTAGTCCATGTAGGGCCTTAAAGGTAAGTAAACCCATCATGAAGATAACCCTCCACCTGACTGGCAGCCAGTGCAGTTCACGCAGCACCAGAGTTACATGACAGAACCTGGAAAGGCCTGTCAGCTGCATCCTGCACCAGCTGCAGCTGGCAGAAAGTACTTCCCGAGACCCCGAAATAAAGGACGTTACAGTAATCAAGCCTGGAAGTTACAAAGGCATGGATTAGAGTGGGCAGGTCCTCATGCAGAACTAGGGGTTTCATCCTGGCAATATTCTTCAAGTGGTAAAAAACACTTTGGACAACTGATGACACCTGAGATTCAAATTTCAATCCATTGTTCAAGAACACACCATGATCTCGCACCCTAGAGGAAGCCATCAACGGTGTTGACCACAGGAAAAGTCCAGTTGCCAGACCGGAGGCATTCCTATCATGCCTTTGGCCTGATCCCGCTATCAGAACTTCCGTCTTATCAGGGTTCAGTCACAATCAGCTAGAGGACATCCAGTCACTGATCTCAGCCAGCCAAGTGTTAAGTACATCCACAGTGTTGAATGTTCTGGGGTGAAGGACAGATACATTTGGGTATCATCTGCATAGCAGTACAAACCCACATTATATTTCCTAATGAGCTCACCTAGGGGCAGCATATACACTGCAAAGAACATTGGTGACAGGATCGATCCCTGAGGTACTCCACACGACATGAGCATCAGGAAGGAGGAGAAATGGCATCTGCAAGCACCTCTCTGGGCTGAGGAAGGAGGTTGCTTATCTTCAGGCTGAGTTGGCTTGGATTCAGGGGACCTTCTCTCCCACCCAGGGACCACAAGGGCTGCCGCCGCTGCCTCAGAGGCTGACAAGAAAAAGGAGCAATTGGACCATAGTGAGCTCAGGGAGGGTGAGGGTGGTGGAACAGAGGTACATCCCTCCAGTTGTACCTCTCCACAATTCATACACTTTTCTGGCAAAGCATGGTGCCTCTATGGAGGCACTTGCAGTGGAGACCAAAGAGGGTGCTGGGAACCTCCACAAAGGAGACCCACAGGAGGGTGGCAGAGGACATCACAGGAGAAGGCAACAACTCCTGGTGGGGAACTCAATTGTTAGGGGGGGTAAAACTGGGAGAGGTAGGTAAGATGCTTGCCTAGTGCCATAGTTTGGAGGGACAGGGAGCAAATCCTCAGTATCATGGGAGCAGCTGCATGGGGGAGAGAGCTGGATGTCATTGTCCACCTAGGGACAAATGACCTGACTGGGAATGCAACCAGAGCAGTGGAGGGGGAGTTTGTGGAACTGGGGAGGGCCTTAGACAAGTAGTGTGCACAGTAACCTTCTCGGAGGTGCTGCCTGTCAATGGCATGGGTGAGGCTAGGGTGCTCCACACCATGGGATTCAATCAAAAAACTGGTGCAGAGCTCAGGGTTTTGGTTTTATTGGGGACTGGGGGTCCACCTGGAGGGATACAGGCCTATGCTGGTGCGATGGTCTTCATCTGTCCAGGAGGGGAACCAGAAGCCTAGGTGATAGGTTTAAATGCTTCATTGGCAAGCACTTAAAGTAGCCAAGAGGGGAGACACTGAAAAGGAGAAGGAAAATCCCAGTCCACTCCAATAAAAAAGGGTAGTTAGTGAGGTAACCAACAAAATAGAGACGTCAATAGGGAGAAGGGCAGGGGTAAATGGAGGCAAAGGCAGTAAGGACAGAGATAGAGCTAAAAGGGGTAAGACCATCAAAAAAATGGAGAGCAATGAGTACCAACACCCATAGACTGGGCAACAAGCTCCCTGAACTAGTTGCCTTGAGGGAAGAGGGAAGCCTGGATATCATGGCAGTCACAGAAACATGGTACACAGAGAACCATGACTGGAATAACAACATACCAGGGTATGCAATCTATAGGAGGGAGAGGGAGGGTAGAAGAGGAGGAGGAGCTGTAGCTCTCTACATCAGGGAAGGGATCAAAGCAATGGAACTAAAGGGTAAACGGGGAGGAGAGGAGGCACTGTGGGTCACCCTGGAGACAGGAAATGGCACCACAATCCGTACGGAAGTTGTATACAGACCCCCATCTCAGGGGAAGGAGATGGGCAAGGAAATGATAGAAGGTATCCTTAGGATGACAGAAAAAGGGGAGATATTGTTGATGGGGACCTGAATATGCCAGATGCTAACTGGAGTGCCTCTGCTGCAGCCGCATCCAAGAGCAGGGGCCTTCTTGATGCCCTACAGTGGGCATGCCTCAGACAGCTAGTGTTGGAACCCACTTGGGAGGGAGCAGTCTTAGACCTGGTGCCCTCAAATGGGGATGGAGAGAGGATTTCAGATTTAGAAGTGGGTAGCCATCTGGGAACACGTGACCACCAAACAGTATGGTTCACGATAAACGCAGCTGTAGAGTCAAGCCATACAAATACGAGGGTACTGGACTTTAGGAGGGCTGACTTTGGCAAAATGGGAGAGTGCCTCAGAAAAGCACTAGCAAATGGGCAAGAAGGAGGTGTGGAGGAACAATGGAGAAACATCAAAACTGCCATACCCAGAGGCAACAAGCCTTTGTGCGAAGCAAATAAACACATCAAAACAAAGGAAACAAGCAAATGTCAATGCCAAATGTTTGCTTGCTGGCATTAGGAGTGGAAGTGCAGGAGTTAGACAGATGCAGTTTAGGAATGGCATTGAAGTGCCGAATGGATGCCAACTCCACCCTCACCCAGCATAGATGGACAGGCATTGGGGTGTGCCTTTGGGTCATCACCCAGGATGGTCATGACATTTCACCTCACCCTACCCTTCAGACACTAACAAGTGTCGAGGTGTGCCTTGGGGTGTTTGGGCTTTACATTCACCTCATTCCATAAGGAAATAAGCTGAAATAGGCATAGTATAGGAGAATGGGGTTAACTCTGGGGGAAAAGGGTCCAAGGCGCACCTCGATGCTTGTCACTGGCTGCAGGGTGGGGGTGGGGGTGGAATGGCATTAGCATTACTGTCAACAATCCCAAGTCACACCCCTGACACTTGTCAGTCCCTATAGGGTAGGGCGTTATGGTCGAAAACCCTAATGCCCTGGGCATTTGATATTTTTACTCCAAGTTTTCCACATGGGCTTTTTGTGACCCCACCGCATGAACAGTGACACTATCAGTTTGTTAGGCAAAAGGTGATTTTACACAGCGACTGTGCCATTTGGTGCCACAGGTACAAAAACACATTTCGAACAGGATGTGAAAAGTGACTAGTATACTGTTCATGAGGAGGTGTACAAAATAGCATTGTTGAAAATCTGGAGTGAAACTATAAAAAAAACTGGTGAAGTCACAAGCGTGTGTAGAAACTGTGCAATGTACACCTGTAATGTAATTAGTTTGGAAATTTTTTTACAGCAGACATTCAACACAAACATTTTGGGACCTCTGCTCATGAACAGTGTCACTGTGATTTTCTTAATCTGTCCCGAACACTAATTTCCCACAGCGACCACGCTATTCTGTGCCAGAAGTGTGAAAACACATTTCAGACAGGGTGTGAAAAATTACATCTATACTGTTCATAAGAAGGTGTGGAAAAATTTCAATGTTGAAAATCTGGACTGAAAATATTACAAATTTGTGAACTTATGAGGATGCATGGAAATTGTGTAATGCATGCTCGTAACACAGTCATTTTATGAACTTTTGTCACCAAATTTTCAACATAGCCATTTTAACACCTCTGCTCATGAACAGAGTCACTGTGATTTTCTTAATGTGTCCCGAACATTGATTTCACACACTGACCGTGCCAATGTGCGCTACATGTATGAAAACACATTTTGGGCAAGATGTGAAAAATGACAGCCGTACTCTTCATAAGGAGGTGTGGTAAAATGGCAATGTTGAAAATCTGGAGTGAAAATATTAAAAATTATCAAAGTTACGAGCGTGCATAGGAACTGTGCAATGCACACTCGTAAAACAGTCATTTTTGGGAATTTTTTCACCGAATTTTCAACATAGGGTTTTTGGGGGCCTACCTAATGAACTATGACACTGTCGTTTCATTAATCAGTCCCAAAAGGTGGTTCCGCGCAGTGACCGAAAAATAACCTTTCGGGACTGAATAACAAAATGACAGTCACTGAGTTCATGAGATGGGATCCCAAGTACCCCATGTTGAAAATTTGGTGAAATATTCCCAAAAATGGCTGAGATATTCACCAAAGTTGAAAAAAAAAATTTATGCCATTATACACCTTACCGACAATTCTTCAGTTCGTGGTTGGCTTTGAAGAGTGCAGATGTATTCCCGGTCCACCAAAGATCGTCATGCCGGTGTCCGGAGGTGAGGTGGGGTTGTGAGGAGGTGAGATATGCAGAGTGTCTGTGGGTTGGGGAGGGGGGCGAGAGAGTTAACGACGGACTGTTTTTTCTTATAGGTGTTTTTCTTTTTTTGTAGAAAGATGACGTGGGACTTTTGCCACGCTGGAGTGGGCTCCCAGCATGGCAGCTGGAAGTTTGTTTGAGGGGGCAGTGGAGCCGATGAGGGATTGGGCACACCCATCGACAATATGGACTTTTGCCACGCTGAGGTGGGCTCCCAGTGTGGCAGCTATAAGTTTGTTTGGGGGGGCAGTGGAGCAGACGGGGGATTGGGCACCCCTGTCAGCCATACAGACTTTTGCCATGCTGGGGTGGGCTCAGCATGGCACCTGGAATCTGTGTTTGGGGGGTTACAGTGGAGCTGAGGAGGGATTGGGCACCCCTGTCAGCCATATGGTCTCTTGCCACGCTGTGGTGTGTTCCCAGCGCGGCACCTGGAAGTCTGTGTTTGGGGGAGGGGTGTTACAGTGGAGCCAATGAGGGATTGGGCACTCCCATCACCCATAAAGGGTGGGGAAGGAGTGCATGAGCATGCTGGGGTGGGATCCCAGCATGCTATTTGGGTGTTTGTTGGGGGGGATCCAAGAAACAAACAGAGCTGTCTATGACAGCTGTCCAGATGAAGTGCTGATGTGTAGGCAGTATGTAAATTGCCTGCCCATGACAGTATGCAAATTGCCTACACGTTGCCACTGCTCACTATAGCAGTCTTTTGCTTTGAACTGTATGCCACTGCATCTGAACTGCTGTCATAGACAGCTGGGGCATTTATTGGTGGGGTGAGGCCGCACCTGCAACAAGGAGCAGAGCACTGGAAGTGGGGTGGCACACCTATGAAAATTTGTATGGTGGCACTATGTTTCTTGCACATGCGTGCAAGCACACATAAAAACCACTATGGTTCACAAAAGAGGTGGAGGGGAAGGTTAGGGAGAAAAAGATAGCATTCAGGAAGTATAAGGAAACACAGAAGGAGCAGGACAGAGAACTGTACCAGTTAAAGCAGAAGGAAGCAGGGGAAGGCAGTCAGAATAGCAAAGGCCCAAATTGAGGAAAAGATAGCCAACTCAGTTAAGCAGGGGATGAAACCTTTTATAGGTACATTAGGGAGTGAAGAAAGATCAAGGGAGGGATAGTGAGGCTTAATAAAGGGAAGGGTGAGTGGGCAGAGGGTGACAGTGAAAAAGCAGTGATACTGAATGAATACTTCTGCTCAGAATTCACAAAAGAAGAGGAGGGGGAGGTATCTAATCCAATCAATAGAAGCACTCTGGATAGTGGGGTCGATACTAGTTCATTCACAGAAGAAAGGGTTCTGAAAGAACTCCTGACACTGAAGGTGGACAAAGCATTGGGACCTGATAGGATTCACCCCAGAATTCTAAAAGAGCTAAGGGAAGAACTAATGACACCACTGACTACCCTTTTAAACAAATCATGGAAGGATTGTGTGGGACCTGGGGACTGGAGGAGGGCAGATGTAATTCCCCTTCTCAAAAGTGGGAGCAAAGCAGATGCAAGAAACTAGAGACCTGTTAGTTTGACCTCAGTGGTAGGAAAATGATGGAATCACTTCTGAAATAAAGAACTGTTGAGCACCTAGAGGCCAGCAGGGCACAGGACCCAAGGCAACATGGATTCACAGTGGGAAGGTCATGTCAGATGAATCAAATCAATTTCTTTGACTGGGTGACCAAAGTAGTAGACCAAGGAGGGGCTGTGGACATGGCTTACCTAGACTTTAGCAAGGCATTTGACACAGTCCCACACAAAAGATTAATAAACAAGTTAACCAGCCTGAGATTGGGTCCCAAGATGGTAGCCTGGGTAAAAAACTGTCTGGACAACAAGACACAGAGGGTAATAGCAAATGGAGTCCACTCCGAAGAAAGGGGTGTTACTAGTGGGGTACTGCAGGGTTCAGTACTGGGACCAGTCCTTTTTAATGTCTTTATATGTGACATTGCAGAGGGACTGGAAGGAAAAGTATGTCTCTTTACAGACACAAAGATCTACAAAAGGGTTGATACACAAGGTGTGGTGGAAAGGATGAGAAGGGACTTGGCAAGGTTGGAGGAATGGTCAAAAGTATGGCAGCATAAATTCAATGCAACGAAGAAGCACGAGCAGACTTGATAGACCAATAGGCCTACTCTGCTGGCGTCTAGTATGTAAGTGCAAAGTAATGCACCTGGGAAACAAAAACCCAGGGGAAGAGTATACAATGGAAGGGGGAAGGTACTAACAACAAAAAAATGGAAATGGAGCTGGGGATAGTCATATCAGATGACCTAAAGGTAGGCTAGCAATTTGAGAAGGTAGTAAGGAGGGTTGGGGGGATACTGGGATGTATAGGCAGAGGCAACACCAGTAAAAAACAGGAAGCTGTTATTCCTCTGTACAGACAGTTGGTGAGACCCCATCTGGAGCACTGCATGCAGTTCTGGAGACCCCATCTCTGCAAGGACATAGACAGGATGGAGGCAGTCCAGAGGAGGGCAGCTAAAATGGTGCAGGGTCTGCTCCAGAAGCCATATGAAGAGAGACTAAAGGAGCTTAATATGTACACTCTTGAAGAAAGGAGGGAGAGGGTTTACATGATAGAAACTTTCAAATACCTCAAGGGAATCAACAATGTCCAAGATGGTAGCATCTTTCAGAAAAAGAGATGTGCAAGAACAAGGGGGCACTATCTGAAGACAGAGGGTGGACGGCTCAGGGGCAATGCAAGGAAGTATTTTTTCATGGAGAGGGTGGTGGACACATGGAACAGCCTTCCTGAGGAGGTAATGGGGTCAAAAACAGTGGAGAAATTCAAGAATGCACGGGACAGACATAAGGTAATTCTGGTGGGGGTTAGGAAGAAGTAGGCTGTTGGTTAACTAGGATCTGCAGCTTATCCATTAGGTAGGGAAATGGGCAGACCAGGTGGGCCAAGTGGTCCTTATCTGCCATCAACATCTATGTTTCTATATACAGGGACTGATTTCCCCAGAGGGGAAAGTGTGGAACAATCTGTAATTGCCAGCCACCCATTATTTTGTATTTCCTCCACTCTGTCTTGGTGAGGTTCAGTTTAGGTTGGGACGACATAAGCAGTAGGTTACCTTGTTGTATCATATTGGTTCAGAGCCCTCCAACACTGAGGCTTTACAGTTGGCCCATTTTGGTCTATGCTGTAGTGGGGAGTGGGAGGCTGTCCATGCTATCTGCAAAAGGCTCTAAGCCATGCACATCAAGGTAAAGTCCAGGAGCTTTAACCCTCCATTTCTAAATTTGTGCATACGTTTAGCTGGGATAAAGTGCCTTGCTCCTGTTGCTTAAAAGAAAGCATGCATGTTTACATGCATGTTTACATGGATGTAGACGTTACCATCTTTGGATCAATTCTTATTGGTAGATTGTCCAGGACTTACTGTACTTTTGGAGCAACCATCATTTTGAAAGCTTGTGCTCTGCCCCAGTGCGAGACATGCAGACATTCACATCTCATCAGTTCTTTGTCTAGCTCCACTAGCACGGGGTCTAGATTGCATTTGCCCAGGTGGTCTAGAGTCCAGTGAAAGTGGATACCCAAGTATTTTAAATGTCTGTCCGCCAGTTGCAAGCCCCATGGATATTGGGGCGACCTGGTCACCAGGAGCTGAAGGGCAGAAATTGGGATTTTGAGATAGCAAGCTTGTATCCAGAGTGCTAGCCATACTTAATAATAGGTCCAGCAGATTTTGAATAGATTCATTTGGTTTTGTGAGAGCCAGCATTAAATCACTGGCATATGTTAATGCCTTGTGCTCCTCCCCCAGACTGATACTGTGTATCCATGGTGAAAGTCTAATAGATTGCAGCAGTGGCTCCAGTGCCAGCATGAAGAGGAATAGAAACATAGAAGTTGACGGCAGATAAGGACCGCAAGGCCCATCCAGTCTGCCCATTTCTTTTTCTACCTTATAAATGTGCCATCAGTCTTTGCCCTGTCAACGGCCTATCTATTCATACTCATCTGTATTGCTCCCTAATGCCTATCCCATACCTGTTTGAAGCCCTGCACTGTATTCATATCCACCACTTCCTGAGGTAGGCCATTCAATGCATCCACCACCCTTTCTGTGAAAAAGAACTTCCTCACATTACCCCTTAATTGGCCTCCCTCTAATCTCATGCTGTGTCCTCTTGTCCTGCCATTTTTCTTATATTGAAACATGTTAGACTCTTTCACCTTGTTAATGCCCTTAAGGAATCAGCCTTGCATGATGCCCCATCCTAATAGGAAGGTTGGATATGCCCTACCAGTGGTGATTACTTCTGCTGAGGTTCTTTGGTATAGTGTTTTGATCCAGCCCCTAAATTCTGGGCCTATACAACAGGTGTCCAGTATGTGGAAGAGGAACCCCACTCCACCCTACTTAATGCTTTTTTAGCATCCAGGGAGAGAAGCCCTGATGGGGAATGGGGGTCCTTAGCATTCCAGATAATGGTCAGAAGATGCCTTGTGTTGTTCATGCCTCTGCATCCTAGCTCAAAGTCCACCTGGTCCTTGTCTATGAGGGTGAGAATTACCTCCCTTGGCTGGGTTGCCATCACTTTGGCAAAGACCTTGCAGTCTGCTGTGATCAGGGACATGGGCCTATGGACACTGCATGGAGTTGTAGCTTTCCTTGGTTCGGAAATCAGCGATATCTGTGCTGTGTGCATGCAGGCAGGAAGTATATGCAATATGCAGCCCTCAGTGAGGTTATAGTAACAGATCCTTAAAAGTAGTTAGGAATTCGGCAGGAAGGCCGTCACTGCCTGGGGCCTTCCCGGCTGGCATACTGCTTAGGGCTGCTTCCATTTCCTGCTGAGAGAAAGGTTTTTCCCAGCTTCTCTCACAGGTGCTTTGGTATGGTTGGCAGCTGTGGATGGCAGAGAAAGTCATCCTTCACTTTCTCCATTGACCAAACCTGACTGGCATACAAAGTGCAGTAGAAGGCAAGGAGCTGGTCATTTATGCCCTGCTGATCCTGAAAGATCATCCTGTTTTCAAATGCTAATTATCTGAGAATGTTCCTCTTTCAAAGAAATATAGACTTTGACGGCAGATAAGGACCACTTGCCCCACCCAGTCTGCCCATTTCCCTACCTACTGGATAAGCTGCAGATTAGTTAACCAACAGCCTACTTCCTGCCACCCCCCCACTACAATTGCTTTATGTCTGTCCCATGCATGTTTGAATTCCCCCACTGTTTTAGACCCAACAACCTCCCCAGGAAGGCGGTTCCATGCAACCACCACTCTCTCGGTGAAAAAAAAATTCCTCACATTACCACCGAGCCATCCCCCCTCTATCTTTAAATTGTGCCCCCTTGTTCTTACACATCTTTTTTTCTGAAAGATGCTACCCTCCTGGACTTTGTTGATTCCCTTGAGGTACTTGAACGTTTCTATCATATCCACCTTGTCCCTCCTTTCATCAAGGGTATACATATTAAGCTCTCTCAGTCTCTCTTCATATGGTTTCTGATACAGACCCTGCACCACTTTTGTTGCCCTCCTCTGGACTGCTTCCATCCTGTCTATGTCCTTGCGTAGATGCGGTCTCCAATACTGCACACAGTATTCCAGATGGGGTCTCACCAACTGTCTGTACAGAGGGATAACCACTTCCCTTTTTCTACTTGTGATGCCCCTTCCTATGCATCCCAGTATCCCCCTCACTTTCCTTACTGACTTCTCACATTGCTTACCCACCTTTAGATAATCGGATATGACTACCCCCAGGTCCCTTTACATTTTTGTTGTTGTTAGTACCTCCCCTGCTATTGTGTACTCTTCTCCTGGGTTCATCTTCAGCTGATAGGCCAGAAAGCATCCAGGTTTATCTCTTGTCTCCCAGAATGTCTGCCTCAGCCAGAATAATGCATATTCCACTTTTTAGAGAGGATAGATAGATAGATTAGATAGATAGATAGATAGATAGATAGATAGATAGATAGATAGATAGATAGGGATAGATAGAGATAGACAGACAGACAGATAGATAGAGACAGATAAAAACCTTTATTTTTTTTGACAGGAGAAAAACTTTTAGGACTGTAAGGCCCTGTTTTACAAAGTTGTCCTGTTTAAGCAAACAGTTTCAAAGAATAAATTGTGTACATAATTTATATTTGCTCCACATCAACAGATAGACATTTCAGACAACATTGCTAGACACATATTAAGCCTAAATTTAAAAAGAAGTGACAAATGTTACGTAAGCATACAGATATAGATATAATGTAAAGTAATCATCCAAATACAGAAAAAAATATATATGAGACATAGAAAAAATATACAACCTTTTGTTGATCTTGTATCTTATCCTTGAGATTTCTGCAAATAAAGACCCTTTTGACAGCTTTTTTTTTCTTAACGTCACCTCAGAGTCCTTTAGCTTTTGCTGCTGCATCTCAAGATCCTTGAGTTTTACATTCTTGAGGCAAGATGTGTGACTGATGCAGCTCCCCCTTATGTAGGACTTAGGCGTGTCCCATCAAATAGTTGCAGAGTTGTCCTGGGGTTTATTTCTTTGAATAAAGTCCCTGACATCCTTTTTCAGTGCGTTACAAGAGTCTAGGTCTTTGAGGATGGACGTGTTTAGACACCACCCCCCACATGCCTATTCTGTCACATTGGGGGACAGCTAGGCGAAGGAAACCACTGTGTAGCCAGAGATCTCAACTGTGCCAATTCTAGCCTGAATGACATCTGGAGTCTTGGCACTTGGTTTCAGCCACATGTCTGCTCTGGAGAATGTCTGATGGGGACTGGAGAAGAATGAGTATTCTCTTCCCTTTGCATGGGCTACACTCCACTTGGGCTGTGCAAGAGACTGCTTTGTAGTATTGATATTTGTGTTTGTGTTGCTGATGTTTGTATTCAAGTTCTTATATTATTAATAATAAAACAGTGTCAGGCCATTTCAGACTTGTGTAATTGTTAATAACAGCACAGTAGCAAGAGTTTTTGAATTAACATCAACAGTAAAGTGTTCATTCATGGTATATAAAGATCTTACTACATTAATACGTAGATTCAAGGGTTATCAAGTTACAAAAAACACATACAAGGTTAGTGGCAAGCAAGTTGATTTACCTTATGCATCTTGCTAAGTGTCACACATTGCCAAATTTGTTTTTCAACTAACAAAATAGTACACACACTTGATGAAAGGGCCGACTCTCTCTGCATTACAGTGCCTTCCCATATCATTGCAAATGTTGCAACGCCAACAGTTTTGGAAAAGAAAGATTAAAGCATGGGCTGTTGTAACTTTGCCTATAAAGTTAGTTGCCTTACTTAAAGTTACTAAGTACCATGCCCTAAGCATACTATATCACTGGTATATTTATTTCAGTTCACACTAGCATCAGCCAAGGGGTAACATGGCTTATGCATCAGGTTGGTGGACTGATGCATTCAGCATCTGACATGACAAATGACAATGACTGCAGCTCCCATGCCCTGTCTTGCAGAGTTGGCCTTTCAGTGAGTGACTACAATGTGTTGCAGTTCTTGACATTAGCTGATGACATGATATAAGGGACAGCACTGTTTCACATTTAGAGGAAAGCAAATCATGATTGCTGTGTTACACTAAGTGTGAGACATTTTTAACCAGGCCAGTGGTGGGCATGCAAGTTGTTACCCTGTGCATCTTTCCCAGTGTTACACATCAAAGTATTTCTTTCTGAAAGAGCAGAGTCTGACACCCAGGGGCATCCAACTCACTCATATCAGCTGAATAAGACAGGAGGCACCCAAGGTTATTTATGGTACTACCACTAGCCCAAAAACAACAGTGGAGAAGAAACAGATAAAATGGTGGGTTAAACGTAAATCACATTTACTGGTACAATAAATCTGGCACAATAATTTCACTGTTTCACTCATTGTCATAATCCAGCAGTGGGAGATTTACTTTCTGGAAAACAAGTTCTTCTACCCACTCTGGCTTGAGACTGGACCTGTGTGGTGCCACAACATCACCTGCAGTACTAAATATTCTTTCAGAGGGCACACTCATAGGAGGACAGCCCAAATACGTGACAGCTACTTGAATAACTGAAGGCCTTACCATCTTTATTTACATCCAGTACTTGAAAGGATCTGATTTGAAGTGTTGCTTTTGTTCCCCCTAGCAGCTAACCACCATATTCGCTGTACTAATAGTAAAGATGGATTCTTTGTCTGAGCTTGTGTCTTCTAAAAGACTAATATGTGCCTACATATCACATACAGATGGTGGTGGTGTGGAAGCTGTAGTGGTATCACCTCCTGCCTGTGCTTTGCCAAATCCAGTGCCATCAATTTCATCATTTTCCTGAGAGTAACTCTCATTACCATGAGTAAGCTGACCTTCCATATTATTGAAGTCAGGCGTAGTGTATTTAAAAAGGACGCTGTCAGCTTTTGTGCCCATTTTCAAAGTGTATGTAATGAATGTGCCCGGAGCAGGCACTAGATGGTAAACAATTTGCACACTAGTGCATGTGACAGGATTGTACAATCCCTGTTCCATTTGTTATGCAGAAAGAGTTAAAAGGAAGGATCTGGTCTCTCATCTCCTCTCCTTTTGGGTCTCTTGTCTGTCTGATTGTGCAATCAGATTTTCTTGTGAGATATAGGAACTGATCACTCTTGGCAGTCTCACGATTCCCCCCTTCCGCTATCTCCCTACCTCCACTTACTGTTTCTATCTTTTCTTCCCCATTGCTTATCTGTGGTTATAAAACGATATGTGGATCTTTATATGAAACTGGGTTATATAATGTTGAAATGATTGCAAAAATCTATTTGCAACTCAGGGTGTTAACCCAGAGATGCAGTTTGACCTCCTCAGACTTGTTTACAAAACTGTCAGTATAAGGCCAGCTTGGGACACTGTTCTTTTTACAAGCTTCCTAAGGAAAGAAACTGACAAGAACTCTGATACATTGTGAGAAACAGGATGTCTCTTAACAAGCTCAGGATGCAGAAATTAATTGCCAGGCAAAGACGTCTTATAAAAAGGGAGCACCATTTTTTGGGGGAGCAAGAGAGAGAGACTGAAATTTAGAATTAGAGATACCCTCAGACCAAGGACTTTCTTTTGTTTTAACTGCCTGTATAAAAGCTGTCCTGGACAATTTTTATTTTTTTTATTTTATTGTTACTTAAAATAAAATGCTACTTGTGAATGTTATAACTTCTCCTGGTTTGCCTGTGCTTCCTGCCCTGCGCTTTGATGACAGTGCAAGATGCTTATTATTTTTATAGAAACTTTATTGCAGTTATCTCGACCAAAATGTCCACAGTGTGTTCATGAACTGGAATGGCGCCAAGCTGTGAGTAAACTCATTCATGAACGAATTTGTTATTTTCTGTCAGATGTCAGTAAAAGGTGCTGTCTCTTGCTAGGGATTCCTGCAAAGATATTCTCCTTCAGAAACGAGCGCTCTAACTCATTTTATTTTCTGTAAAAAAAAAAATGAAGCCATGACTCCGGGTATGCGCATTAGTGTCAACTGTAATGTGCATGCTCGAGTCACAGCCCTTAATTTTTTTGTTTTGTTACAGAAAATAAAATTGGTTAGCGTGCTTGTTTCTGCATGTCACCTTCTTCTGAGATGGTAGAGGTAGTGGCAGTATTGGTAGTAGTGGCATCACTATTAGCAATCAAATCATTATCTTTCTCTATTATATCAGCACTTGTGCTAACAGCCGTTGTTATGCTGGGAATGTTTGTTCTAACATGAGTAGTAGTGCTTCTGCCATTGGTATCTTTCTTATTTTTTGTGGAACCTGTACTTGAACTGCAGTTCTCAAAAAGGTGGAAGCAAGCTTCTTCACAGCAGCAGATAATTATCCGTTACGACTGCTACCATTACTAGTATCAGGTATAGAACATGCCAGTTGGTGGGCAGATGAAGTAGAAGTTTGTTTTTTATTCATTATATGGCTCTAATGGCCTCAGGCTTTGTAGCGAAGTGCTCCATACAGCCAGCCAACTGGCCCTCCCGTTGAGCCCCTCGCACCAGCTCATAGTCCACCACTGCAGCTTTCCTCCTGGAGTGAAACAGAAACAGGGGACAAACAGAAACCAACCAGGTCATGGTCACACTAAGTTTGTCTGATAAGGTTACACTCTACTTCTAGGCAGAAGGTAAAATAAAACAGGCAGTGTAACCCTGCTTCCTTAGTCTACTCCATAGGCTAAGGAGCGCGTAGCGGCAAACTACCTTCCTCTCTAACCATCAGCAACTCTCAGTATTTCTGTCGCATCCACTAGCCACTCAAATATTAATATTTGGAGTTTTAGAAAATGGACTGAAATTCTTCGGTTTAACAATACGCCCAGATTTTGTTTGTGTCACTCCAAATGGCACTTTTGCTGTTGGCAGTGCACAAGGATCATCAATGTTGTCCTCATCACTGCTGCTAATTGAACCTTCATTTGTTTTTTCACTCATGGTAAGGTGATAAGTTTTTAAATGGTGACATTCAGAAAAAACACAGAGCTACAGTACTGACAAGACCTGAATTTTTTAAATGGTCACACTGAGCAAGACACACAAGATAACTCTAATCCCCTGCACCACTATGATGCCCCAAACTGAAGTTTTTCAAATAGTCACACTGGGCAAGATACACAAGGTTACTGACCCTAGCATGCAATGCTGCAGTGCCTCACAGAATAGTTTTTTTTTTTTTTTTTTCCTGGTCACACTGGATAAGATCCACATTGTAACAAACAGACCCTCTGCACCACTATGGTGCCTCAAAAAATGATTTACACTGGGCAAGATGCACAAGATAGACAAGCAACCCTCTTCAAAAGAATGGTCCCTCAAGAGAAAAATGGTAGCACTGAGAAAAATGTATACAAGGGGCCCTCAACCAAGCAGAGCAACTTGTGAGAGAGTCTGTTCTTCTAGGTAACTTCTTTTGTCACTCTATATTGAAAAAGGTTTTTCCTTTCCTTTTGTTATTGTGTTTTGTCTGATATATTTACATGTTCTACCAGATTCCTTCTACAGCCTCTCCTAGTACCCCATACCCTGCTGGCAGTGCTTTCAGGGCAGTTTTCCCTGCCACCCCTCCCTCTCACTCACGTCTTACAAATCTCCTATTTTTTTCTATCTTCTCCTATCTGCTCCTCCAATTTTTTTTTTTATTTCTGCTGCAGTGCTTCTTTCTGTTTTAAAGATCTCTTATTCTTTGTTCCAAGAATTTGAATTTTTGGGTCCCCTGCACCAGTGACAATTAAGAAACAGTCCAGGTCGGTCTGATCATTAAGCCTGCCTGCATACACATGCACAATGTGCTCTGCTCACTTGCTGTGCCTCTGCAATAGGTCACATGACTCTGGGACTGCACTTACCAATCATGACTGTTGCAGGAGGGCACCAAATACCTGGTGACCACTAACTGGTGCAGTGGGGGTATAGCTCCATTTGCTGACTTCTGATGGGATGCACTGTCTGCTGTTCCTTCTCTTGCATAACCTGACCTCTGTCCTCTAACATCTGTCATGGTGTGCACGCATTCTTTGAACTGGAGTGGGGGGGGGGGAAGAGTACTGTCTGCACCTGCCTGCTGACATCTCAGTATCACAGATGGGGGGAGGAGCATGCTCACACCTCCACCAGTGATTCAATTTACTTTGAGTACATGAGCACTTTACAGAAAACAAATACCAGCCCAAAATATGCTGCTATTCAGGTTTCAGCTTAGCAGCCTGAATACTGGCATATTTGGGGGTATTTGTACTGAAAAATATTTGTGTTGGATAGCCCTGCTCTCCATACATCTATCAGACCTGCCTCCTTAGGTCCTGCAAGGCACTAGGTGCTGGGTTCTGTGGCCCATGGCCTTGCTATTGTTCAAGAAGTCATCAAGAACTGTGTTTTGGTCACCTCCCACAATTAGTTGCCCATCCTGTTGTTCTAATAGTGTTTGTATAAGGGTGAGATAGAAACTGGCATCTATGTTACATGGACCATACTCATTGCACAGGGTGCCCTCCTGGCCGGCTAGGTCTCCCTATACAATGACAAATCTTCCCTCCAGGTCTGTTATGACTTTCTCCACCTTGATGGTTTCGTTCTTATTCACCAGAATAGCCACTCCCCTGCTCTTGGTATTATATGAACTGCTGAAAACTTGGGAAACCCATCCAGTATTTATTTATTTTTGGCTTCTGTCTGTGTGAGATGAGTTTCCTGAAGGAATGCATTTCCCACACCTTCTCTCTTAAGAAAGTCTAAACTCTTTCACCTCTTCACTAGGGAGTGGATGCCTTGTATGTTGCAAGAAATCCATTTTTGGGGGAGAGTAGCCATTATTTTTGCTGTGGGGGAATGACACCAAGAGTGAAGGATCACTATCATATATGTTACTGTTACATAACCAATAACACATAACAGGGTGTGCAGCAATGCTTAATTACTGCACACCCTAGGCGGATTATGAGGCACAAAGCACAGCTGAGTGTCTTCAACCACCTGGGAAGTGTGTTAATTTATGGCATTACCACATTCCCTGGAGTGTGTTATTGTACTTATAAAATGGATTTAAAAGTTAAAAAAGCAGGGAAAAAAGAAAGTCAAATTTGAGCTGTGCAGTAATTAAAATTACTGCACAGTCATGTGACCAGGTTTGACCAGATAGCTTGTTTGATTCAAGCCATTTTATATTAATGTTGCATAAATGTTCCCTCCTCAATATAGTAAGGGTGCATGGGGGCTGTTGCCATGCTGCGGCCTCTCGGGATAGAGAAATAGGTCAGGTCTAGTATTTACATTGTACAAATAATAACCATTTGTGTGAGGAGCATATGCACTGCACCTCATTGTTCAGCAAAAAGATTGTAATGAGGAGTAGGTATGTGCCACCTCTCTGTTCAGCAAATCAACAATCAATAACCATATACCATACATGCATACATATGCCATCAAACTGTGGAGAAAACCTTTTAGGATTAAGGAGATGTGGTTTAGGTCTGGTGAGAAACGAATAAAGAAAGAACTCCCACATTATTAATGGGGAGCATGTATGTATCAACTCACTATTCAGCAACTTAATGGTCAGTAACCAAGTATAGCACAGAGAATAAAGGATGGGGAAGTGCGTGATATGAGAAGTTAAGGCACACCTGAGGTGTGAGATGTTACTTAAACCTAGAAGGTGAAGCCCGAGGGGTTTATCAAAGCATCCCACATCGAGAGTGTGCATTAAATTCTCATATGCACAAACTTTCACTCTTTATAATTGCTGCTCAGCAATTTTTCTGAAGCCACATTTCTGTGACCATGTGTCACAGGCACAGAGATACAGACACATTCTCTCTCTCTCTCTCTCTCTCTAATTCTGCAGTTTGAGTATTTTGTTTTTTACTTGTTAATTTTTTATTTATTTTTTTTTTACTTACAATTTGTGCTCTTGGAACGCAATCATGCTAGCAGTGCCAGTGAAGCCGGTTTCGGAGGCAGACAAGGAGCAGGATCAACCCGATAGTTTCTAGCGGTGCCAGTGAAGCCAAAGCCAGTTCCCAGAGTGAACAAGGAGCAGGGTCAACCAGATAAGAGTTTTTTGTTTTTTTTAATTGGAAAGTAGGATCAACCAGAGTTGGAAAAAAATAAACAAGAACAGTTTACTCACTTGTTGTGGTGGCTCCTCAGATAGTGAGAGATGGAGCCACCATGTTTTCAAAACCATTAAGCCCGCCCACACACGGAAGGCACGACAATGAGGAAGCGCACATTTTGAAGGACAGTGTGCGTAAATGCCATAATAACCATCCGGTCATTACTGAAAATATCAACAGGTTCTGCCCATTGAGTAAAACTGCTGACCAGTTATTATAGATATATAATGTAACAGTTTGTAGATAAAACCTTTTAGGTTTGGGGGGATGCAGGAAGAGCGAGAAGGGTGACCCCCGATGCTGCCATCCCCTGTCCCTTGCCCATGCATGTCCTATTTAGTGCAGGGAAGTTAGACAACCCCTTGTACAGTGTCCCAACCCCTAAACTGTGCATCCAAGGGAGGACTAGGATTAAGGCTGGGGGGTTGGGGAAGGGGGCGAAGCACATCAGCCAAGTGTGTCACCAGTGTCTGCCTATGGCAACTTTGTACTTGGGGCTGAGCAGGATCAAGCATGTGGTGATAACTGCTCATATGCCACTGGCTGTGGTGCCCTCTGTCTTTAATCTCCCACTCTATCAGTGGCTCTGGTGGGAGTCTAACATATGAGTGCCCACTGGAGAGTTCAGTTGTTCTGTGGTTTGTCACTTAGTGGCTTCACTTACTTTTGGAATGAAAGTGGTAATACTGTAATAAAATTTCAAAAGTGCCCCCCTGCCCTAAAACACTTACTTATTTGTGGAAGTTGACACAATGGGGGTGCTACTGTCACAGTGGCACACATATTCACAGTTCAGTCACGTTGTATTATGACGTACTGCATGCAGCCAGATTAAGGCATAGGCAACCTAGCCCAGGTCAATGGCCCCTGTCTGCCAGGGGGCCCCCAGCTGTCCCCAAAATATATTTATTATGTACCCTTTTCTTTCTGCCTCAGCTGCATTTTTTTTGTAAAGACTCCACTGCTAAGTAATCTGAGCAAGGTATGGTATGAACTGTGATGTGACTCATTTCCTTGACTAGATGTGAACTATGACTGATAGCTTCGTCGGGGGTCCCTGGCCAGGCTGAGCTTTAAGATGTAAACAGGCCTGTTTCCTTTGCTTTGCATCCCACCCACCTCATATTTCACATGGGGAGAAGTGGCTAGAAAGATCCCCCCCAACTGATTGATGTTCATGATGGGAAGAGTGACTAGCATGAATCTTAAATGTGGCCCCCTGTGGTAGTCTGTCCACTACTTGCCTTGTGCATTTGAGGGGCACCTTATCATTCATATTGGAAGGATCAAAGAGCCAGCAGACCTTGCCTGTTGGAAAGCCTGCTTCAAGTTCCAGGTGCCTCTCATTAGCACAGGGATGCAAAGTGACTTGCCCCGGCCATGGGTGACACTGTACAGAATGCAAGAAGTGGTTGTGGTTCACAAATCCAAATGTTCTGAGCCTACATGTTTTCTATGTTCTCAGCCTGTGTCTCTAGCTACTAGGCTATACTGCCTAATGTATTAATTCAGACATTCCTTGACTAGAAGTGGATTATCATTGTTAAAGGGGCACTGTCAGCTTTGCACCTCCCGGTTTTTTCAAAATCACTTGAGTGTGCCTCTTGGCACACACCTAACAAACGATTACTGTAGAATGCCGATCCATGTCTGAAAATTCCCACTTTGTACCCGTTTTGCTGATTTTTACACTAAGTTTGCCGCTCGGTCTGAGTTTAAATTGTGCACCTACTAGAAGCATTCACCAGTCGGGAACATGACTGCCATGAGCGTGGTCCCAAACTGTATTTTGATTTACGAGCATAGTGTAAAAACAAGCTCCACCAGTCCATTATGGTAATCCAAATCATTTGTGGGATCCCCAAACGCAAATCGAGCACTCGGAGTTCTACAAATAATAGTTTTAGCCCACAGCTGAAATCCCACATATGTGCAAGAGCAGCACACTCTTGTGTGCATGCGCGGGATTTTTGCTAAGTCCGCTTCTGTGCATGCACAGGATTTTGGCTCCAGGCTAAAACTATTATTCGTAGAATTCCGAGTGCTCTTTGATTTCAGAAATCCCACAAATTATCAAGATTACCATAATGGATAAGTAGAGCTTGTTTTTACTATTAACTCATAAAATGCAGTTTGGGACCCGCTTCGTAACAGATCGCATTCTGACTGGTAAATGCTTCTGGTAGTATGCGATTAGCTGGACAGCACAATAACTTATAATGTAAAATCGGCGAACAAGTGGGAACCCCGAACATCAGACCAATGTCGTTGTAAGAACAAGCTACTGACACAACGAGGAAGGTATATTGAATACCCACTAAATGCAAATCTCCTTGCAGGGAAAATGAGTAGGGACTTCCTGGATGAGTTTGGGTCGTGGTGATGAGTGTCATGAAAATGATCATCAAAGTTATGAATAAAACAAAAAAGAAAAGGGGCTGCATTTTCTAAGTCCCTCAACAATACTATAGTGCAATTCGCAAACAGTATGACTAAGCTAGGTCTTTAACACCACCCACAAAATCACATTTTAATGGCACAAAGTAGTGAAGAGGCTGCAGTGCTATATATAGGCTTACAATGCCGTCAGGGGCAGCAGTGGCCTTTGGATTGCATTTGTTTACTTTGCAGGTACCTGTACATGTTATGGAGCTATATACGTACAGTACTACCCCCCTTTATGTACAACTGCCTGCAAAGTAAACAAACAGTAGCTGCAGGGCACTGCTAACCCTGACCATTATAAGCCTGTTTATAGCACTACAGTCCATTCGCTATGTGGTTTTGTGGGTACTGCTGTAACTGGAAGTAAGACTTTAGTTGCAGTAAGTTAAGTAACATAAGAAGGGTGATAGTCACGTATGCTGAGAGTAGCCTTGCACATACAGTGATCCCTCGATTATCCACCAGATGTTTGTACAAACTGTTAGCTGTTCTACTGCCCATTATTATTCCTCACCCTTGAGTATCAGACTGAAATCTGCGAGGGGGGGATGAGAGAAAGGTGTTGCACTGTCACTAATATGATTTTGAGAGAGAGCAACAGAAGGGTAGGAATTTCGATTTATATACTGCTTGCCTGCAGCTCTTTACATGCAAACTGTGTCCTAACTTAGGATGCACTTTGTATATAAATGGATTCCCACGGTGCCTTAGAATCTGTCAGAGGGTCCCTTCACAGCAAAAGGGCATGGTCACAGTGATAGGGGGCCCAGATTTCTCTTGGGCCTAGGGCCCCAAGGTTGCCTTAATCTGGCTCTGACTGCACGAATGTGTGAATATTCTACCCAGCCTGCTTTGCAGACATGTGCAACAATAAAGGGAGAGTGAACACAGCCTTGTCTATTTCCAAGGTGACTATCCCAGTGCTACCTTCCTTCCTTCCCCTCTGATCCACTGCCCAGTTTCAGAGTGCTTACCACCACTCCCCCCCAACATAGTAGTCCAGCTCCCAAGGACCAGAATACCAAGTAAACGTGTTTACCTTTCTACAGATCACATGTGAGCCTCAACGCCAGAGGACAACCAGCTGTGTGACTCTTGGGCACTAATGACATTCAAGCAGAGGGGAGAGTAGGAATTTAACCAAATGCGGGAGAGGGGAAACTAGAGTTCAGACCATTATATCAGCATATAATTACTAGCACTGTACCTTGTGTGTTTTAAATGAGTGAATTTGTGGCAGAATGAGCTCAAGTGCTTATCACTGTCTCTTTGATGAGTGGGTCCAGTCAGGAGCATTACTGGATTCAGTCACTACTGCCCCCAGAGAACTCTGACCCTCCGAACCAATTGCTTATTCCCGTGATCCTGGTAGGGTGACTGGGTGCTGAGCAGGATCTGGCCATGAGGTGTGTGGATATGGGGCTCCATGTGGCATGCTCGTGTCCTGCTCTAATCTCTTTGGCACTGGTTCACAAGCTGAGTCCAAGCTGGCTGCTGATGATCTAGAGTCCCAACTTTGTTCCCTGGTGCCAGATCTCTGCCAAGGTACCTCAAAGCCCATCTTTGTTTTACCTCTCTGTCACCTGCCCCAGGCCTGTTGCTAGCTGGGGTTCATCTGGTTTGAACCCCCCCCCCCACTCATTCGGAAGAGTTCTCCTTTTTTGCCAACATTTGATGCCCCTTTTCAAGTAAATGCTGTCCCTTTAAATATTACAGTACACTGTTGCTTTAAGAGTCCTTAGGTCGAGCAGGCACCATCCCTCTGAGATGCAAACGTGGAGCTGCCCCTTAGGAAATCACCACCCACACCCCCACCCCAATTTGTGCCGCCTGCCACCCAATCAGTTCCCTAATAGCCGAGTTGGTCTGGGTCTTGGGGCACCGTAGCCACCTGTCCTGGTCCTGCCTCCATTATCCGATGCTCCAATCGGCTCGTCTGGAAGAGATGCAAAGTGCACCATGGCTCTGCCCATAATTCACACTGCACTGGCACAGACTGAGCGACGATGAGCTTGGCGGTTGCGACGCAAGGAAAAAGGCCATGAAAAGGCAATCTCGGTGGTGGCTGTGGCTAATACCTGAATATTTTGAAACAGCAAATAGGCAACTTGCTAGCATTGGGCTGTTCACTTTTTTGGCTGGGGAGTTCGAAAAATGTAGAAAGGCATATGGAAGATAAGATGGATAGGGGATGTGTCAGGGCAAATACTGGGGAGTGGAGGAGTTGTCAGGCAGCTGTCACATTAAAATAAACAATTAAAATTATGTGTTGAGCCCTTGCAACTCCCCAATTCACAGAAGGAGCTCAGAATCATCTTTTACTCAAGAGTGTCAGACAAGGCTGAGTTCTCGCACAGCAATAATAATTTTTTTCAGTAAGGAGATTATGTAATTTGGCTACAAGCTACACTGACTGACTCTGCGCTTTCAACTGCCTCCAACCAGTCAGAGACTGAATTGTGACTTATGGCATATCAGCATGTACAAAAATACCCCCAAACAAAACTGCATATTTTTCAATATCTGGCCATTATTTCACACTGTAACCGATCATTTTTGACTATAAAAAACTGGGTTTGGGTTGTACTCTCAGTGTGTCTGCTCATCTTGGCTGTGAGAAAAGCAATATGAAGGTCATATAGCTATTCAATGGGAATATTGCACAATGGCAAAAGAAATGTGCCTCAGTTGCATTTGCTGAAGCATTTAAATTACTGGTTTGTTAGTAGTGCTACTGGTCCACCTTGATGAAATAGGGCTGCTTGCATGGCAAAGGGGTTGTCTAAATTTTGAGTTTTTATTTAGTAACTTACTAAATAAATACCAAATCAATGCTCTTGTCTTCTTGGCACATTTGCTGCTTCACCCATTGATGTGCAACTGTTTTGGTAAGCAGAGTTCCATAATTTGACTTTGGAGTAAGCTGGGGTGGGAGGATTGAGGGGACCTATGGACTTTTAGCTGGCACAGCAACAGTTTAGTACCGTACAATACCCAGGCAAAACCAGCAGTAAACTCTGACATGAGGAACAGTACGCTGACTCTTGCTATCCTCAGGTAATGTATATTATATATGTATACAATGTGAGCCACACAGATAATAATAATAATTGCCCTGACTGCAAGGAATGGAGAGGAGTTGACAGATGACTTCTTGGGCTTTAACATTTTTCAGAAAATGAACCACAGAGCATATAGTAACCCAGGGCTTCTGATGGCCTAGCAGTCCCCAGACCCCTATTATCTGGCTGGCTACAGGGTGAATACATATTTCTGTAACCCCCAGTTGGTGCTAAACTGAGAGGGCTACTACCCCTGCCTGTGTGGCTAGTGAACAGGTTGAGGGCCCTGGGTCCTGTGACACGGTGTCTCCATTTTTATAAGCTGAAAATTTGGGGAGAAAGGTGTCACTCGGCATGGTGATTAGGTTTGGCTACTCTGTACAGGGGCACCCAAAGTAATCCAGAGACTAGAAGTAATAACATAATGTCCAATACCAGGAGATGGGATTCTAAAGCGTGGCTTTATTCAACAACACTGAATGAAAAGCAAAAACAGACCCCCACAGGGCTACACTCCTTGTAATGCAGATAAGGTGATGACACAGACACAATCCATTCTTGGATCCTAAACTTCCATATGTCATGGAATCTTTAATTAGTGGCACACTATCACCCTTTACTCCATATCAACGTCTGGGCACCCTCTTCAGGCACTGGCCAATACCTGACAGAAAGTTGACTGGTGTCTCAAAGCGAATCCGTAGAGGTGAGCCCTGTTACAACAGGTGGGAGGTCTCCCACCTTTTATTCCATAGACCCATACCCGGCCATTCTTTTGTTTACACACACACATATCCTTGACTACTGTAGTGCAGACTGTACATGGCTTTGTAATGTAGTAACTGTCTTTCTCTGAAGACCCCCCCTACATACAACAGTCAGTACATCTCACTGTTCCATAAGCCCTGGACTTGGCATCCTGACTGACCCACAGTCCCAGAGATTTATTTACTCACTGTTTTGGTGAATGACTCTGACCTTTTGTCAAAGCTTCATCACTCTCATTGTTGCAGATGTCCAAAAAACCCTGAAGGAATCTCATTCCTCAAAAACTGTAGTGCCCCAGCACTCTCTATCAGGCAGCTTCTTCCTTTTCCCAGGCCAGGGGGTTGCCCCTGGGAGTTGGTTCCTTGTGCCTCTCTTATGGTGGATGCATACACCATAAGGTAGCTCTGAGTCAGAGTTGACGGCAGGGGGGCCTGCCCCCGCAGGGCACCCCCTCCCTCCAAGGCACTGAAGGAACTACATCCTTCCTCTTCTTGTGCCCACTTCAGACTGCAAACAAAAACTAGACTACTGACTTCAAGGATCAACTCTAGACTGACTTTGAAATTCTCGAACGTTCTACCTAACTCCCAACTGCAACATTCCATGTGGCTTATGCTGCTGCAGAATTCTAAATGATGTCATAGCCCCAGCTCAGCAGAGACTGAAAACAGAGCAAGACATAGTGAAATCCATTTAACTGGAGTTTCACTAGCTGTCTGTCCCTGCCTGCCACTAGATCTAACTAGGGTTCTAGTAACCCCGGGTAACAGGGCGGTTACACTTCCATTCTGTAGCAGGGTAAATACATACTTCTCTTCTGTACATGAGGTTAACAAAATGCTTACATTCATGGCCTGGCCTACAGTATGTCAAGCCAGCAGGTGACAGCTGCAGCCAATATATGTATTACTTATACTATGATGTCAGCATTTTGCTAACCTCATGTACACAATACAATGTATTCGCCATGCAACCAGACACATCATAATTGTAGAGCAAAGGGGTGGAGGAGAGTAAAGATAAAAGTTCTTTATCTTCAAAATAAGCCAGAAAATGCACCACAGAGCATCTAGAACCCCTGGGCTTCTGGGAGCCTGGTGCCCCCAGACCCCCGGCTGTTTTTAAAAAGTCACACACTACAAAAAAAGAACACCACTTGTAAAAATCCTGGTGAGGGCCTAGCAGCAACCAGAGTCCTATTATCAGGCTGGCTGGAGGGTGAAGACATACTTCTGTTCTGTACATGAGGTTAGCAAAATGCGGACATTCATGGCCTGGCTTGACCTACAGTATGTCAAGCCAGCAGGTGACAGCTGTAGCCAATATATATATATATATATATCACTTAAACTACGATGTCAACATTTTGCTAACCTCACATACACAATGCAAGTATGTATTCACCCTGCAGCCAGATACATCATAATTGTAGAGCAAAGGGGTGGAGGAGAGTAAAGATACGAGTTATTTAGCTACAAAATAAGCCAGAAAATGCACCACAGAGCATCTAGAACCCGTGGGGCCTGGGGTCCCCAGACCCCACTTTTGAAAAGTTACTACAAAAAGAACCCCCCTTTTAAATCCTGGCAATCGGCCTGCACCAAATCTCTTAACACTAGCTCCCTGCCATTCCATAAAGTTTCTGTGTCTTGGAGCCTGTGGTAGACCTGCTTGATGAGGCCTTTTGTGCTGAGGTTGCAGGGTGTCCTGGTGGTTGACTGCTAGTGGAGCTGTACCTGAGGTGCTTTGTCTGACTACTGTATATACTCGTGTACAAGCCGACTCGCATATAAGCAGACCCCTCAATGTCTCAGTGCAAAGTAAAGAAGCATCAGTGACCCGTGTATAAGCCGAGCTGTTTTTATTGCACAAATCCATCAGTCCCAACTCCCGACTCGAGCCCCCCCAGTGCCACTCCAGCAGTATGCCACTCTCCCTCCCACGCCACTCCCAAGAATTTCAAGTTAACTCCCGTCTCACACAGACAGACACACACACACATATATATATATTCATTGTCCTCCTACCTCCTGGCTGACTGAGTAGTGCTGCTGGCTGTCACCTCACCTAACCAATCAGATTGGAGAACAGAGTCAGAGCAGTGGAGCTGGAGGAGTTTACCGGCGGTGGGTGATGTTGTGCTGATGACTGTATGCACAGTGCAGTGGAGGCTGGAGAAGATAGAGGAGTGGGTCTGACAGGCTGGAGTGTCATGTGTCGTGTGGGTCAGGACTAGTCGGGTGGGTCGCCGGAGTGAGTGAGCAGTGTGGACGGAGAGGAACATTACCGAAAATGCAGGTCCTTTGCTGCTTTTGTCTCCCTGGCAGCACCCACCGCTCTCGCTGCTACTACACTCATATTGGTGTCTCTGCCTCCTTGCACACTTCTCCCTTGCTCTCAATACTGGCTGCAACATTACTAAAAATGCAGGTCCTTTGCTGCTTCTGTCTCCCTGGTTGCATCTAACCCCCATAGGGCACCACGTACAACTTTGTTGAAGGTGGTTCGGGAAGGAGCTCCATTTCTGTTTCTGGGCTGACCCACATATAAACTGAAGTACTATAAAGTGAAATTAAAAAGTAGCTAAAAAAATTTGGCTTATACACAAGTATATACAGTACTTCCTAGCAATGTACGTTGCTGCCTCCTTAGGTGTTTCAAAAGTGTTGAAGACTCCATTCCTGATGATTTGCAACTTTACAGGGTATTGCAGTCTATAAGCCAGACAAAGTTCCTGGCAAATTTTCCGGACTTCTGTGTAATTTTTCCACCTGACCACTAGCTCCGACGAACAATCATTATATATGTAGATGCTGCCATATGAGGGAACATCTCTCTTGTCAGGGCAAAGATCCATTCCTTTTCTGAGTACCTTAGGAAATTGACTAGTATGGGCTGTTGGTCTGCTTCCTTCCATGGGCATTGCTATCAGGGTGCCGTGAGCCCTCTCTATTTCCAGACATGGGCACCAGTTATATTTTAAAGCCTGGGTAGCTCTCATTGGAGGAAGCCTGCTGGGTCTTTCTGCTCTGCACCCTCATGAAAATCTACAAACTGTTGATTGTTTCTTCTGCTGCGGGTCTCAGAGTCTTCTTCCCTGGTCCACAGAAACAGCACCATGCACTCTAGCTCTTTAAGTCTGGCCTCGTGCCTGCTGTCCTTATCATCTGTGTTAGATATGTATATTTCAGCATCCCATGTTCTATTTTGCAGTGACTGTACTTTCTCTTCTAGGCAGCCACCAAGGATTTAGAGGATGTGATCACTTGCAGGACTTCTTGAAGGAAACCTCTGACTTCTGTACCTTCTGAAGTGGGTGATAGGGCCGTCAGTGCTGTTGCTGCCATTTCTCGCTGGCACTTTTCCTCAGCCACCATGGTTTTCTGATGCTTACTCAGAAACAGAGTGATCTTTCCAGGCAAGAATGGGGAATTCGTTAGCCCTGGTTTTTGTGCAATGTTTGATACCCAGTTTGTGGGGTTTAGTTTGGTGGACAGCGCTTAATCAGTGGATTTAGTCATGGGGTGTCTCACAGCTCTGATTTAGAGAACCATCCCAGTCTGTGGCTTATGCATATGTCCATAACCGTAGCTTCCTGTCTGCTGTATTAATCATAACAATATTTTCCTTCGCATTAGAATGGAAAGTGTTAGCACAGTAAGAAAGAATTAACAACAGAACCTCTCCAAGGTCATTGCCATGTAACAACTGTATTAGTAATTTTTGCTAGATTTGCTTTCTTTTCTTCCTGTGATGAAGATGCATTAGATCCTCAAATTGCTGGAGTGAATGGATCCTAATAGATTAGTGGTCAGCTTATAGTAAAGCACATCTCTGGCACTTTCTGTTTCACAAGTTATGTTAAAATAAAGCAGTCTTTTGACAATTACTCAGTGTCTCTAGCATACTATTTTGTTACGTCTTTCAGGCTGGTGCACAATTTTGAATTTGTTCACTGGCTAGACCACACCTGGAGTATTGTGTGCAGTTCAGGGAACCACAATTGAGGAAGGACTAGGACAGTCTGGAGACAATCTAAGAAAGGATAACCAAAATAAGCCATGGCCAACAGAGCACAACCTCCGAGGAGAGATTGGAGGATTATCATGTGTACTTACCGAAAGATAGAAAGGAGGAAGGGGTATGACAGATATGTATAAAACATTTGAGGGTACAGTAAGTGAACCATATAAAATTGTTCAAAATGAAGAACGGCTCAAACACTAGAGTCAACAATCTAAGGCCAGCAGGGGAAAGTTGAGATAAGACATCAGTTGGCATTTTATCACATAGAGGCCAGCAGACAAATGGAACAGCCTGCCCAGCAACATGGTTAAGGCGGGGACCACAAACATATTTAAAGCACAGCATGATAATTTCAAGGGGATCATAAGAAGGGGCATGTTTACTGGTGGAAAAGGGAGTAGCATTGCTGGGAACAAGGGTCAGATAAGGCCTGAGGGCAGACTCTTCTCCCCTTACTGTCTATGATTCTATGCACAGTAAGTTTCTGTGCCATATATATGTTTTTATGTTTTATTTTTCATTGATTTTACTTACCTTAGGTAGAACCTGGGTTCTTCTACGCTGAGCATCCACACTTTTGGGCATAAATTCAAACACTCGCAACTTGCACATGCACACTGGTTTGTTAGGGAAGGCAGGCACGTGCACTCGCATCCAGTGTGGGAAGCATGTCTCTCGTTTCAGCTGCAGGTGGCATGGCAAGCAGTGCTACAGTATCTCTTTGTATTGCACTTGTTTGTACAGCAAGAGCATAGTCAGTCAGCAGAAAAGCATGAAGAACCCAGTAGCACTTAAACAAGTTGGCATCTCACTGCAGTTCATATTAGAGCGGACTGTGTGAACACAGGGCAACAAAGAAAAACAAGGAAGAAATAATGCATCTCAGCTGTGCTATCCTCAGTAAACACTCATACAAAATAAAATAAATTGGGTAGAAAAAGGAGTATGTTGATGTTTCTGTTTATACTAACTCTTCAACATGTTATTTCAAAGTTTTTGTCGCCCTGCTGCTTTTAAAAAGTTTCTATGAATGTTTGTCTTAGCAAAAAAATGCAGGAAACTGAACAGAAGTTATCCAACTTATAGTAAAATTAAAACCCTGGAGTATCTAATTGTACTTATAACGTGACCTAGTATTATGCATGCTAACCTAGAAAATGCAGTACCTTGTGTTCGTGAGTACATACAGGCACAGCAGGAGATCTGGTAAATCCAGTCAGAAAGTAGTATTTGTGGCCACCACCTTGACCCTGTGACCCATCATTATTAAATTACTCAGAACTATCCTTCATTACAGCAACTACCAGATCAAGACAACCTCTCTGTACTGCAGCTTTTTATTTACAGTGGAGTCCCAACCACCTATCAAAGATCTCCTGAAGCACAATAAAGTATGGAGGAGGCAGAGAATACATTCAGATAGTGGACATGGTAAAGGATTCACAAACTGCCAGGGAGGAGCCTGATGACACACTAGGAAGTGCGAAACTGGTAGAGGACCTGAGCTGTGGGTGGTTTGTAATTTTGCTACAGAGTACCATTAAAGCCTGTTTTTTCACATATCCAAGTTGAGCTGTCACTTGCTATCAATCAATCAATCAATCAAAATATTTATCCAGGTGAACATCATTGAGCAGAGCTCATTTACAAGATGGACCTGGGTAGGACAAGGTAATTAACAATTTCAATGGGATAAATGTTATACTTGGTGATAAACGTAATCATTTACCGAGTCAGAGGTCAATACAAAGTATACATGAAAAATAAACAAGGTAATACAGCATCATTCATAGCATTACAGCAAAACACATGAGAGGATTGTACAGAAATTTCATTTGCGGGGGGAAAAAAAGATGGAAGTGGATAAGGATAAGTACTCATCGTGTGCTCCTTTCCATCCCATACAGAATTTTCCATAGGGGATGGGAGGGGAAGTCCGTATTCTTGGGCAGGTCTGGGAGGAGAGCTATAAGAAGGAACTATTTATAAGGAGGGGAGAATGGTGAAGGGACAAAGGGGTGAGATGGTAAATGCAATGTGAAGAACTGAGGTAAGGGGTGAAGCGAGTATTGCTACTCATAGGGCAGGAAGGCATTTATGCTAATTTATGAGCAGAGATGGGGAGCACATAGAAAATTCCCATGGAGAAGGGAAACAAGGATAACGGAAGAGAGTAGTAGAGTTGTACTTTTGGTTTGAATGTACTAGTCAGACATATTAGTGGTGCAATGTATATATGTGATCAAGCTAACGATGCGGGAAGCATTTGCAGTGTTCCTTAAAAAGGCATGAATAACAAGATTTAAAGGAAGTAATGGTTATAGGTATGCTTAGGTTCATCATTTTTTGTAATTTGTTCCACAAAGAGGACAGTGTGAAGCTAATGGCAGCCCTTCCGAAGTGAGAGTTAACTATGGGCACTTTCAACATGATGTAGGAGTAGCTTCTTAGTGCATATTTGCGTATTATGTTTTGCTGCAGACAGTCTGAAACATACTGCGGTAATTGATTGGATATCGCTCTTAAAGTCCATATGGCAGCATTTCTGTCCCTCCTAAACAGAACCGAGGTCCATCCCACTGCTGTATACAGGGAGCAATGATGTGTGGTAAACGGAAGTCCTGTAATAAACCTTAAGGCTCTATGGTAGAGTGTATCCAGTTTTGCCAGGTAGGAGGTGTGACAGTGGCTATATAGGAAGTCCACACAGTCAGTTACAGAAAGATACGTTGCCTGGGACCAGCCTTAACTTAGCATCGCTTGTAAGAAAGTGGCTGATCCTGAAATAAAGACCAAGCCTTTGATGTAGTTTTTTTTAGCAATGCCTCCATATGTTCTGTAAAGGAAAGCCTGTTGCTATTTATGGACTTGATTTAAGTTTTCATAACTGGTGATCATGTCTTCCCACTGGCATGCCACTGGAGTACTGTCTTGAAGGTGTCTTGGTCTTGATAGGTTTGATAATGTTTGATTTACTGTTAGTCTTATTTTAAAAAAAAAAAGTACATGAAATTAAGTGACAACTAATTTTGTTAATTTTATTTTACACTGATTATCCCAATTGTATAACACAAATTATTGCTTGAACTAGTATCTTAATATACTACTAAAATAGGTCTTCACAAGGATCAAAATTAACAATCCCTGAAGTTCCCCGGCCACAACAACTAACATCAGTATTTTCTTACCAATCTTAAAACTCACTGATCTTGCAATTCATTTCAGTGTAATACTGGTATATGTCCCTCTTTCCTATAAGGATCAGCACGTACAATCACAGTTGCAAGAGTGGCCCCAAGGATGAACCGGGAAACTACAGACCAGTGAGCCTCACATCCATCGTGGGTAAGCTAATCGAGACTATCCTGAAGGAGAGGCTGGTGGCCCTCCTAGAGGCCAAAGGACTACAGGACAGCAGACAGCATGGCTTCATATGTGGCAGATCCTGCCAAACCAACCTGGTCGAGTTCTATGACTGGGTAACTAGGCAACTGGACAGGGGCCATGCAGTGGATGTCCTGTATCTGGACTTCAGTAAGGCATTCGACTCAGTGCCACATGGAAGGCTGGGAAGGAAGTTAGTAGGCACAGGGCGGGTGCAAAGCTGGTGAGATGGGTAGGAAACTGGCTGCAGGGAAGGCAACAGAGGGTGGTGGGTGGGAGCTCTCACACCCAAGGGCAGTGACGAGCGGTGTCCCACAGGGCTCGGTGTTGGGACCAGTGTTGTTTGGGATATTCATTGCGGACATATCATGGGACATCAGAGCAAGATCAGTCTGTTTGCTTGATGATACCAAGGTTGGCGCGGTGGTGGATGACCTAGGGGTGGCAGGGGTTGCAGGATGATCTGGCAAAGCTTGAAACCTGGTCAGACACCTGGCAACTGGGGTTTAATGCCAAAAGTGCAAGGTGCTGCATTTTGGGATGAAGAACCCAAGGAGGTTACCAGCTAGGGGAGTGCAGCTAGCCCAGACAGAGGAGGAGAAGGATCTGGGCATGCTCATTACAGGGGTCAATGAACAACTCAGCACAATGTAGAAGGCAGCTGCAAAGGCCAACAAAATGCTGAGTTGTATTGCAAGGGTATATCCTCGAAGAGGGAGTGGTGATTCTGCCACTGTATAGGTTATAATTAGACCACACCTGGAGTACTGCGTGCAGTACTGGCGTCCGTATCTGAAGAGGGACATTAAGTTACTGAGGGTGCAGTGCAGGGCACAAAGATGATCAAGGAGCTTGGGGACCTATCATACGAGAGGACGCTGAAGGAGTTGAACATGTACTCACTGGAGGAGGAGAGACAGGGGTGACATGATTGAAACCTTTAAATACATGAAAGGAATAAACAAGACAGGTACAGGGGACTGTTCAAAGTGAGGAGGAAGGGCCACCGGGGCCATGTCGAAGACTGGAGGCGAGGAAGGTTCAGAGCGGAGACGAGGAGACACTTTTTTACAGAGAGGGTGGTGGCTGGGTGGAATGCGTTACCTGCAGAAGTGGTATGCAGTAGAACAGTGGACTGCTTCAAATGAGGATGGGACATGACAAGGGGGAGAGTTAATGAAGGGGAAGGGTGGAAGGGAGGGGCAGCTGCAGAATAAGGGGTGCTAGCTGCACATTCGAGCAGACTTGATAGACCTCTAGGCCTTTTTCTGCTGGCAAATTTTGTATGTTTGTATGTTTAATCACACATATTTAGGTTCAGTGAACAATGAGAACCATAAATAAACATATATCAGAAAAAGTTCCTGTTGATAACACAAGCCACCCCTTCCTCCCTAAATGTAGATTTAATCTTGAACCAGCAGACTGTTTACTGCTAAAACATTTTCAGATTATTTATTAATTGAAATGTTTCACCAGGAAGGCACACCAAACAACAGGTTGCTTGTCTCTTGGTACAACCTAGGGGCAGGGGCACATGAGGATTGACTACAGAGATTTGATACAATAACACAAAATGTACATTCTCTTCATGCTGCTATAGATACTTAGGGGGTTTTATATACCCTGTAACTGGGCATTTAGGAAACTAATAATTTCATTTCATTTATTTTGATATCAGTTGGGTACTCGGGAATATGCATTCCTTTTACAGGTATGACCAGAGGCCAGCATAAATACACTGTATATTTCAAGGAAATATCCTCAGTGTTGAATATGCAAAGTACAATACCAATAACACTAATTAAATACAAACATGGAGCTTTCTAAAATGTTGACATACAGCAGAAGAAAGAGAGTTATATGTGGCCAAGCACTGTACGCGAGTTGACAATGCATTCCAAATTGAAGAGGCATAGTAAGCAAATGTCCATTGACTAGCAGCAGTACATACTAGTGGCAATGCAGTAAAAAGTAATGAGATGAAGAATGTGTATTGTAATTAGCTAACAGGTTGCTTATGCAACCAGGAACCCTAGATTTTTTGAATTCTGTAAACAAAACATGATAAAACTAATTTATAGTCTTTCTTTGTTGAGAGCCAGTTAAGGCTACCCAGTACATCACACTTGTGAGCACGATTTGGAGTCAATAAGGTACACCTGCCAATTTTCTGGAGCAATATTTCTTTTCTAACTAATATGCTATAGGGGACAGAGTCAACATGTAGCATGAATATTTGAATTATGAGGAAATAAGACTACACCACCATTTAAATGTTTCTGCAATTTATTTTAGTTAGCAGCACTGTTTCTCATTTTAACACCGCAAACAAAGGATTTTTTCCACAGTAAATGCTAACTCTTGTACACATTCCTCCTACTCTCAGAATAACTAAGGCCTAACACCATGCTTATACAGTAATAACCATATTTTGAGACATAACATACTATGGGGTCGAAAAATCAGATGTGACATTTTAAAACTCTAATATGAATATATAAAAATCTGACACATCATATGTTTATTCCCAGGCGTTAATATCACAGTTCATTTATTTCATTTAAGTGTCTTACAAAATGAATATTGTGACATTTACACAGAACTAGCTTGCTGCAGTATTGATGTAGGAAGTCAAGAGACGGTCGTTTTACAAAAAGGTCTCTGCTACCAATCTGTTGTATAGAGTACAGCATTACTCTATTTGAAGAGCTACTGTGTGCAGCGGGGAAGAGTTGGCAATGCTGATGAACTGAAAATTGTTTATATGGTGCTTTTACCACAAATGGACTGGGAACAGTTGTATAATTTGCCAGTGTTAGTACACAGAGCTGTAATACTATTGTACTGATGTTGCCTAAAGGGGGACTGGAAAGAGCTAGAGTAAAGGTGACTGGTTTATTGTACTGGTGCACTGAACGATCATAGTTTGGTCATTAGCTGTGTAGTGAATGGGCATGAACTTTAACTTGCATCTAAATCTATCTACCACTGCAAGGGAGCTGATGAAGGAAAGACTGTTTGTTGAGAGTGTGCCCATTATCTTTGCTGGTACTAGGTAGGTTCACAGCCAGGGTGTATGTTGCCAGATGAAAGACTCCAGTAAGAGGCAATGCTCACTGCTGGTGCCAGGATATGTTCTGTGATCCCCAGGTGAAGCACAGTGAGGGGTGAATAGTTTGGGATGAAGGGTTGAATCTGTGAGCATCTGTGTCATCCATGATCAATGTCTGCTGCTCTCCACAGCCTATGTTGTCCCCAGCAGCAGTAATCACATGGCAGGAGGGGCTGCATGGCAATATGCTACACTGCTTTGGTGATGCCAGTATACCCACGGGCACCACAGCAGTATGCAACTCTTGTGCATACACTTCTGCTGTACCCACTCTTTACTCTCATACCTATATAGGCCAGCCTTGGATAGGTACACTGTGGAGCCATAGACCTAGGTAATACACATTCAAAAATAACAAATATGTGCTTTGTAGGTTGAACTGGAATAAAGTTTACACGAAACACAGCCTCCCAAAAGGAAGGCCCAAGTCAAGCAATTGACACTGGCTGAAGAAATTCCAACACTCCCTGTAGAACATCGTAAACTCCTGTGGAACAATATGAATTCCAAATTCAACAACAAGGCAAGCAGCCTCACTCTATGGTCAACCTCTCCTGCTCTCCAACTACCAGAAGCTCAACGATTATCATTTTACAACCAAGGATAAACTACTGGCAGACCAATATAATCTGGATGCCAGCCACAGCCTTCTTGATCTTCCTAACCTTGTCTTGCTGGCAAGAAAACAAATCCACTTGTATCCTCCTAGCAGATTTCAATAATGTGTGTGACCAGATCAGTCACAACTTCCTACTGAAAAAAGCAGAATCCTTGCAAGTATACTCAGACCCTTTAAGATGGCTAGTATCCTTCCTGAGAAAATGTGTACTGAAAAGCATAATACCCAACCTAACTACCTCATGTTAAATAATGACAACAAACTGGGCACTCCCCTGTTCATGACCAGCTACATAACCAGGATCATAATATGCATGGATGATGCCATCAAACTCCTCTGTGGATTGCATGTCACCCTCCAGAATCTGACAACTTGGATGAAGCATTCCAATCAGCTCCTTGATATATGCAAAACAGTTATTAACACAATAACTGCTGTTGTAATTACTGTCCTGCTGTTATTGTATTTTAGCTTATTTTCATAGTCCTATACTGCTCCCTCTCTCCAACCCTCCCTTCCCCTCCGGGTCACATCTGTAAACAAGTCTGATGTTCTCTGCATGGTTTACCTGTTGAAACAGTTTCAAAAAACATAAATAATCAGCTTTACAGCAACGCCCTTACCCCATCCCCTCAGTCACACACACACACACACACACACACACACACACACACACACACACACACGCATGCACGCATGCACACATGTAGAAGAATTAAAACTCCTAGGGCTAATAATCACAGACAACCTCCAACAGGTCAGACTGATACAATGATTACCAAAACAAGCATGCGAGACTATACTACTGGAACACTCTGAAGCATGCAGATCTTAAAGAAACTCTAGTCAATGTACAAATTGTTACTTGGGCCACTGCTAGAACACCACGCAGTCACACATTAACCACACCTATATAATTAAACAGAAGTTCTGAAAAACTATGTCATGCAAATCATGTGGTACCGTCCCGGCTGTAAAGCTAGTCTGACGAGCTCTGTTACAGTGGAAAAATCTGTTGTCATACACTACAGCACTTGATCAAGCCAGAGAACCTCACAATACAATGTCAGATGTCAATCTGAATTCTTTGCCAAAACAGAATGAAAGCAAAGATTTTACACGAGCTTCATTCCATGAAGCCTTTGCACGTTTACATAACTAACTTTAATCCACCAAAAACACAAGGCAGGAAGGAAAAAAAACAGCAGCAACTCAGTGCAACTCTGATCTAGTCATCAGAGGTGAACAAATAAGTTAAGCAACACCTCTTCATCACCATGCCCCTACCTACTTCACTGCGGTACATCCTACTAGTCCTGTGGCACAGTTATAAAATAACTAGAAGGAATCTTGGAAGCTGTTTGACTGAAGTGATCTTTGACCTGTGACAATATCTCAGTATATGATCACAGTTCAAAACTGATTAGTACGATGTGCACTTAATCTGACATTTAAATAATTGCAGTGATACACTCCAGGGTGTGGTATAACATGGGTTATCCTTACTTCATGGGTGGTTGAAGACACTCAGCTTTGTCTCATGCCTCACAATGCACCCAAAGTGTGACAGTATTTCATGATATACCACACCCTGCCATATATTACTGCTTAATTATACAATGTGGCATAATAATCTATTAACCTGACTGGTTCACAACAGTCTTTACCTGTGACATCATCAGTCCATAATGCACATGAAAAACTATCCCACTCTACCCAGAGACTTTACATTCATTAACACATTGCAAATCACTACACCAAAAAACTCCAACGGTCACTGCAGCAGTACCACCTACTGGCCAAAATATAAATAATAGCATACTTTTTTTTTAACAAGTACACTTACACATTAATAAAGATATACACTATTTTGACAACATTGTTTTCAATTTTTATTTAATTCAGAAATGTTCCACTGCATAATCACAATAATACATTCCAGTTTGTGTGATATGGTGGAATGTCACCACTTTTCACATGAATAAGGCACTCAGCCTCTAGTCTTGTGCATTATTACACACTGAAGGTATGGTGATATCCCACCATATTTCACACCTGAATATTAATTTCTGCTGTTTCTCCTTTCTGAACTTTTTTTTCCTTTGCTTGTTACTGTACCTCAATGAAAGCCTGAGCCCTTGGGTCCACCTCTCCTCGCTCCTCTGATGGGGCCTTTTGTACAGTTGCAGGACAACCGGGGTATTAACAGAAATGATGCAGACCTCCACCTAGGGAAGTAGGTTGGGATACCTGCTTGTTTTACCCCCCCCCCAGGAAATCATAGATCCCCTGCCCAAATGGTGACAAGGACTTAATAGTATTATCCAACTTAATAGAAATATAATGCAACAGAAAAAAGAACTATTCAAATGGAGGGGTATGGAAAGAACAAAGTGAAACATGGAAAAAGTGGAAGAAAGGGAATAAATGTATCACTCTAAATTATGGATAATCACCATCTCCTTATTCTCATCCCACTCCTCTAGCAGTCTGTCCCATTAGCAGGTGCAGGAAGGGACTTCACAAGACGGCTGGTTTCTGACAAGTTGCAGAATGTGGAAGATGGCACAACTGGTGTGCTCACAGAATCTTCACAGCTTAAAGAAAAAAAGTAATATGCAAAATTAAAGGGCCCCTATTTGTACTCCAAATAGGGCACTGAGCCCTGATGTGGTCCAATGTCTCTGACCTGGCCACAGTTAATTTAATGCAATTATGTCTAGCCCAGGACTTCTAAATCTTCTGTCTCCAACCAGCTAAATACTGTAGGTGATGTTGAGGGCCCAAAGACCTGTGTCATACTTATGGTTGCCTTCACTAGGCAGAATGTTGTTTCAGATATCTCCCGAAAAATAACTTCTCTTTCCAACAACAGGGACTCTGGCACTCTGTCTCCACTATCTCTTCCCCCAAACTCTTTCTATTGGAATGAAACACCTGCAGACAGTTTTTATGTTTGTTGTCACCAACTCTCTGTGGCTCACCTCCTCTCCTCTCAGTGGATGTTACAGTGCAGGCACCCGATCTCCTTCTAAGCCATCTCCTCCTTGTCTCTGGCTGGAACCATTACTTCAGTGTGTGTCTGCTTCAGTCCCAACCTGCTAACAGGCTGGATTCCCATCATATAATGATGCAAGGACAAGCTCATCTTTTTCCAACAACTGCCTTTCTCCTTCTGGTGTCTCAGTAGAAACACTCTCCTCTTTCAACAATGGGAAAATCAAAAGGACACTCTTCAGGCCTACCAGACTCCATTAAGCCCTGGCAGGCTAGGTCTCTCTTAGTGGTGCACAATCCCACAGCAGCTGTGCGAATTAGAAGAACTTAACAGACTCAGCCCAGATTGCTGGTTTCTAGGCTTTTTGTTGTGATCCAGATCTGCCCCTTGATTGGCTGAAGCTTTTCAGAGAAAGCATGCCTGTTTTTGGAGGCAGGTTGGCATGCATCCCCTGCAAACCTGAGCTCACAAATGGCTAGAATTTACAGACAAAAAGGTCTGTGCCTCTGACTCCATGTTCCATCAGTCCTGGGGATACAAAGGCTCTTGCCAGTTTGCTTTTTTTAACAGTTGCTTTTAACATCAGCGAGAAAACTACAGCTGTAACTCTTGAGCCAACCTTGCAACTATCTTCCAGGGTCATCACTGATCATGTGATGCAGCACAGCCTATTAGGGGCTTCTAGGAAGGTCAAGCCAATACATATGGTCCTACCACCAAACGTCCCTGCAGATTAACATTTCAGCATGTGAGTGGCACAGCACAGTAGCCGGATGTCGATTTGGGAAAATCCATAGGGCATCCACAGTGAGACCACTGGGACACAGGAGGTGAAACACCAGACAAGGTAGGAGGTGACACTATAACTATCTTCTGTTACACTGTGACATCCTACTGAAAGTTAGCTAATCTGTGTGATAGCAAAGAGTGAAGTAAGAAGTAAAATTCCCAAGGATAAGCAAGACCAGGAAAGGGGATTAGGACAGGGAAGGCAAGCTAAACACTATCTACAGAAGGTTGATAAGTAAGGTCTGGGGAAAAACAGGACAGAGGTAGTAAACTCCAATGGGGGAGTAAGAACAAAAAAGGGGCACAGGGCAGGGAAAGCAGAATAAACCCTTTCCACTGTGGGTTGATTAACAAGTGCAAGGGAAGCAGAACAGAGGTACAGGAGTACCACAGAAGTAGGAAGAGGGTAAAGGGGTAATCCAAAATAGTGTAGGTACTAAGTAAGGACAGAGGAAGGGGGAAGTGATCCTGGGAGTGCTGCAATGTAATAGATGTGGTGCGGCAGTCTTTCAGGAGACCTTCTGGAGACTGAGGTACCTCCCCATCTGTGCTCACCTCTCTGGGTCGTGGCCACAGGTTTCTGTACCTTCTGTCACACCCAGAGGCCACTAAGTCTGCCAGCACTCTGTCAGAGAATGCCTAGATGGAGATAGAGTGGATGAACACTGGTGGGCTCCAGGAGGGTGAGGTAAGGGAAAGATGCACACACTCCTCCACTGATACCACTGCAGAACACCTTCACTGTACTTTTGGAACAGAGAAACCAAGAGGAGGTTCCCATCATAGTAAAAGAGAAGGAGGGGAGTCCTCAGAAATGGGGTCCCCAAGGAGGGAGCTGCTATAAGAGGACTCCATAGTAAGTGACACTGAGTTGGGATCTGGCTGGCCCATCGGCACAGTGGTAGCACTACTGCTCGCAATGCCAGTGACCCAAGTTTGGGTGCAACCTCAGGTTGCTGGGGGCCAGCCAGAGGGAGGAGGACTGAGCATTCCACAGGATGCTCTCCTCCTCCAGGGAGGGACGGTTGCCATCCCCGCTGCTGTACTGCCACCTGGGTAACCACAGGTGGTAGTGCAGTTGCGGAGGTCAGGGGATGGAAGGACATCAGTTGGGATCCAAGTGCAACAGTGCGCTTATGGCGTGCATGCACCCACTGATTCCCGATGCGTACTGATATCCTCAGGGCTGGGAGAAAAACTAGGAAAATAGCCCCTGAACTCAAGGAAGAAGGACTGCCCGGCAAGCACAATGGATCCTCCTGTCTCAAGCCTGCCGCTCCAGCCTCCCAACACAGACAAGTGAGTTTAAGTGTAAGCCCCTCCACCCCATCCCCACCCTGGGGGAAATAACCATGGCTCCATGGGGGAGGAGTAGATGTGCTGGCACAATGTAAGGGGGACAAAGCTGGCTTACCTTGGCAGAGTCTGGAAGGATTTCAAGTGCAGGGTAGAAAGTGGGTATTAACAGAAAGTAAAAAAAAAAAAATGTCAAGTTGCTGCAACACCATGGGGAAAGCTCCTCCACCTATGTTAAGCCCAAGAAACCAAGTGTCTCAGGATTAATCTATTTTAGCAGTAGCAACAGGGGAGGGGTGAGCAAGATGTCAGGGTGGTTGGCATAAAAGAGACTTGGAGTGTTATCCTGCAATCAGTAAAGCTTCCCTTCCCAATTTGTTTATACTCCACTCCCATCTCTGGATCCAGTCATCTGCAGTGCCCAATCAGGGAAGGGGGGGCTGGATGTCACGTGGCCATACATGACATCCAATGCCACTGAGACTCCCGACAGGGCTGTTCAAGAACCTGAAAGGATGTCACTCTCAACTGGAGTTGGCAAATGCTGCCCAGTACGTTGGGGCTGGTCTCGAACAGCAAGTGGGTCACTCAGATAGAAGCCCCATGTACACTAGGCTGGTCCATATAATTCAGTTTACCCAATCAGGAAGGCTTATTTGAAAACTTTCCAGGAACTGTTATTTTTCCAAGAGGGTCTACCATACTAGCAATGTAAAATTCTAGTTTTATGCAATGTTGGAATATTGAACTTTGTTGATAAAAAGGAATATTCCTATTCTTCTAAGCCATCTTATTTGAAATCAAAGCTCCATGTTACAGAGATCATTTAAACTTTGTTATAATGAGTTGATTTGATTGGTAATACAGTCTAATTTTTAAGTGTGTGTGTTCCTATAAAGTCCTTTGCCTGCCAACTGCTCTGTTTTGCTTTTCAAATTTTTTTCAACTGAGGAAGTCACACAGCACACTGTTTTCATCATAAGAGATCCAATAACCATACACAATATAGAGTGATCCAGATAAAGGTGAGTAATTGTCCCCTATTTTAAGAAATTCCCTTTAGAAAATGCTTTCAGTAAGTACCAATACTCATTCCAACATTTAGAAAGGCTCCACACCCCATGGAATAGTGCTTTATAACACTGTTGGTGAGTCAAAAAGGAGTCATTTTTCCTAGACTAAAAGCACCTGTATGCATCCAAATTTCAAAACTGGTGAGTAAATTGCTCTTACCTGCCAACATTATCTAGAGCACTGCATATAAAACAATATAATATACATATTTGTTATTATGTACTAGGACGAACTTCAGTCACCTACTAGGCAACTGCCAATAAACAAATGTTGATCTGGCATGAGTAATAATTCACAAACTACATGGAGGAAACATTCTTTAAACTTACGCATGTTCTTCCAACTGCTGATTTGCCCTCTGCTTTCTGAAGGAGAAAAGTAAACTAAGTGGAGATCGTCGAACTGTCCCAGAGGCCATCTCATCATTATGGCTTGGGAGACTCTTAGATCTTGCAAACTTCTGATCTAAAAGACACAAAGAGTATTAAAAATGTTCAATGTAGCTATACAATTCTAATTACTACAGATGGGATAAACACAGTAAATACCAAGTATTTCCTACATACCACATCAGGCAAAAAAAATGCATAAAAGATGTCATAACTTGCAATGCAAATACAGCACAAGCTTTATTTAAACATAGAAACATAGAAATTTGCCGGCAGAAAAGGATCCATCGGCACATCTAGTCTGCCCACGTGTTTCCCCCATCTGATCCTACTACATTCCCCACCCCCTTCCATTGCATTTATTTAGTCCTATGTAGTTGTCCCATGCCCTCTTGAATTTGCCCACTGAATCTACCCCACCACCCATTCTGTCAGCCTATTCCAGGAACCCACCACTCTCTCAGTGAAGAAGTTCCCCCTCGCATTTCCTCCAAATCTGCCCCCCCTCCAGCTTGAATGCATGTCCCCTAGTTGATTTTTTGTCACTCATCCTGAATATGCTACCTCCCCTCACCTTGTTTATTCCCTTCAGATATTTGAAGGTTTCAGCCATATCCCCTCCCTCCCTCCTCCTCATCTCCAGTGAGTATAGGTTTAGTTCCTCTAACCTCTCCTTGTATGAACTCCTATGCAGCCCCTGAACCATCTCACTTGCCCTTCTCTGGACCCTTTCCAAGCTGTCTTTGTCACCCTGCAAGTGTGGCCTCCAGAACTAGACCCCATACTCTAGGTGTGGTCTGACCATAGTCTTGTATAGTAGCATGATCACCTCTTTCCTCCTGCTTTTAACGCCCCTCCCTATGCATGACAACATTATGTTCGCCTTCCCCATCACCTTATCACATTGGTTCCCTACCTTCAGGTTATCCTAGTGCTACCTGAACCACTGGCCACACTGTTTTCTGTAAGTGCTGGCTAGTATTTTCAAGGACAATAAAAAAATTCCCAGGAATTATATGAAACAAAACATAGGGAGGCATGTAAAACTCAAATTTTACACACTCCCTTGGCGTGGGTTGCTTTTATAAACCCTTCAAACTTCACTCTCAGGGTTTATGTAACATCCCACACTTCAGATGTGTGTAAACGTCTCATTATACACAGCTCTCCATGTATTATTCTATACATAATAACTGGTCAGTGATGATGATCAACTGTGAGCAGAAGCTGTGAAATTCCCATACAAGGTCATGTATAATGACCTGTGTATAACTGAGTTCGATTACGCACTGTTTGGACAAAACCTAAAATCTTTCTCATGCCAGGACTACTGACTCCTCCCGCTGTCGCCTCTCACTCTCAACTCGATTGCACTATCCTCATTGAAAATGCCAAGCAAGACTCTAACTTACATGTGCTTCAACAAAGACAAATCCCTCACAGAAACAATTTAAGTAAGACATTGTCCAGCTACACCATGGCCCCCTGTTGCCGATCTCTCATTCAGTAAAAACTGTTGAATCAGCAGCAGGTAAAGCACAAGCACAGCATTCATAGTATTGCTCATAAGCGAGCCTCTGTACAGTGTTTTCAGCCAAACTCAGAGACGGTTCCTCAGCGTGTAAGATTCAGCTTTCGGTGTCATGTGGTCCACTGGTTTGCTTTCAGTGCTGCAGATTGAGTTAGTGTGACAGGTAAAATTACTGTCCAGTGGCTCAGTTTCTACAGACATGGTGAGATGGAGGGTGAGAGGTTCATGTTTGCGGACTGGGCAGAAGGGTCAGTGTAAGCGAGCTGTGGAAGGGGAACTGCAGTGCACAGAACAAGAGTTTCAGCTTTTTTTCTTTCAGTTTAGTCCACTAACAGTGACCAACATTTCAATGCATGAGGGGGCAGGCTGGAGAGCTACAGCTACAGTGACCACAATGCAGTTCTTTTAAATTGTAAAAAAAATTTTCAGCAGTTGTCACATTGGCTTGATGTCAGTGGGGGAGAGGGGTACAGTGAGGAACTGTTAAAACTGTTGATAAGGTTAAAACTATAGAATATAACATCTTTTATTAGTTCCAATGATGAAATGGTAAACAGTTAATCTGTCACATTCACTCTAATAACATTGCTTTACTGTTTCATATTACTGTTTCACTTTATTGCTTCACTGACTAAAAATATATAAAAAAAAGGAACCAGTTATTACAAAAAATTAAAAACATGAGGAAGTGTGTCAACTCAGATGTTATACATACCCTTGGTGTGCAATGCCTTGATAAACCCCTTCGGCTTCACCCTCGGGGATTATGAGGCATCGCACACCAAAATTGCTGTTACACACACTTCCCCATGCATTATTCTATACAGTATATTATACTCTAGATTCTTTGTTAGGGAATAAGAGAGGCACTCATATCACTTACTACAGAAACTGTAAGACAATGGGCTGTGCAGGACAACCATGGACTTCAAGCAAGCAATAAGACACGACTAAATGTGAGTTATGGCATGATAAGAGCACACCCCAGGTGCATTATGAGGCATGAGGCACTTGCACTGAGTGCCTTTAGCACCTGGGAAGTGTTCTTATCAGACCATAACCCACACCTCGGAGTGTCTTATTTCACTTATAAAATGGAACCCCAAGTAGAAATTAAAAATTAAATAAAGGAAAAGGCTGTCATAATTAAAAAAATTAGGAAAGATGGAGGTTTTCCAGTTAGAAGACTAAAAATAGTTCCCCATGTACTGTCCTGCACAGTACAGTAAAGTGTTTATTTAAATTGAGTACAGGAGCGAGTGTCTCCCTCTTCAGCCGCTGTAGTGTATTTCTCTTTCAAAGTGCTTGCGAAGTGAGCATGTCTTTCAAAGAGAACAGAAAAGGATTTTTAGTGCATCTGAAGTGACCATGTGTTTACTGCAGGATCCGGCTGTCTGGAGAGTGGGTTAGAGTTTACAATATGTTAGGCGGGTTGGGGCAGGGGTGCTGCGCCAGTATCTAGGAATGCAGCGAGCACCGGAGAAGCTGAGGACCCAGGTGAGGAATGGAGCTGGGACTGCACAGAAGCTGCTGCAGTTATGAGAAATCAGTGGAACAGCTGACAGAAAGTTGTGTGAACGAAAGTACAAAGTATGTGACACATGTATCTGGGTCTCTAGTTAATGTACTGCTTGTGAGGTGTAACTGTTGACGTATGCAATTTTTACAGTATTGTGCCACCACTCTCATGGTTCCGTCACATGCCAGCTGAGGAGCTGCAGAGGGAGAGTGGTGGCACGCATTGATTTTATTGTATGCTGCGGCTTGGTTGGCACAAATAGTGCCCATTGCATGGTTATGTCCTGATAAGAACACGGCTGGGAAGGGCTTCCAGCCAATCAGAGCTTAAGATTTTTTTTGCCTGTTTTATAAACATCAATATGTTAATGTCCAAAATACATTGCTTGTGAAGTGCACAATGTAATTGGCACCACAAACAGTGTTTTAGTCCATGCTGATCTAAATATATGAGAATTCTATACCTTTTAGCCTACAGAGATCAGTGAGGTTGGCACCTCTGATACTAAACCAGAAAAAAAAAACATTTCAGAAATTGAAATTTCTCTTGGTCATTAACAAAAACAACTTGTTGGTATTAAAACAGCATGCCTGCTTAACTTTTAGAAACTGTTCACAACACAGCACAACTTACAACAGTGTTAAAACACAAGGACTGTTCTTGCAAGTTCTGAAAAAACTATACTGAGAGGCAATGTAGAAGGAAAAATGCTGCATGTGAAGCAAATGGCCTGCTAGCACGTAGCTTGCCAAACCTCCATGCGTGTCATTTCTCGGCCATCTTCGCACCATCAACTTCGTTCCAACGTCAAGTGCTGAGTATGGAGAGCAACAAAAATTTGTATTTTTAACTAGATGGCCTGTTCGACCCCCACATCCTTAATCTCACAAGTAAACATACACGAGTCTCTCTCTTTCAATTAACACATTAACGCAAGTCTCAAGTCTGCATCCCTCTATTAAGGGGATATTATATTGCTGAAATCAATGTCTCTCACTCTCCATCATCAGAATCATGTTCCGGTTGCTGGTAGGTAAAGTCAATTTGTATTAATTCTAATCTTTTCCAGACTCAACTGGGTCTGAGTACAGAAATGTTTTACCCACATATGAAATGTGTAAGCAGAAGGGGACTGTAAGGCATATACAACCCCCAGAGTGTGCAGGCTGGATAGGACAGCATCAAAAGCATTATGCAGGTTTGCAGGGATGAGTGTGGTCTAGCAGAATGAACTGGATGCTATTCAGTGAGAGGCTAACTCCAAAAGGTAGGTCAAGAGACACAAACAGGAAAGCTGAGCACTCCAGCTAGGACTAACTGTATTAAATCACAGCAACTGCAAACGTGTATTCATTTGCAGTTTTACAAGAGCTCCTGTCACTCCCTTCAAATCCCCCTGACGAAGACCATTGTCAAACCACCGGGGCTTTGAAGGGAGTGACAGGAGCTCCTGCAAAACTTGCAATTTCTGGCATAATAAACTACTACCAATGAATCATCTACATTGTCAAAAACCTTACACCTTTGGCGGGTTGCGAAACTGATGTCCAGAAAAAAGTATATTTGAATTCCAGAATCCAGAAGGAGCTTTCCTTTATTTTTTTCAGACCCTAGTGTCTCTGATGTGTGAGCCACTCATTACCAACAGAAACACGCGTGGTTGATCTGTTGACACCTGCTATCTCCTCAAAGTGATTCTGCAGGATCTGAGCACGTCCCAAAATATTGGTGTCCAATGTAGATTTAACCAGGTCCACCACAAAATTGTTAATGTCTGCTCCTTCAAGCAATTATCTTTATTAAATACACTAAAACTCTGCCCCATCTCCCTGCTTCCACCCTTTGGCTTCTTTGTATTAGTAAACCCTTCAACCTCTCGTCTGTCACCATGTTTCTATTACAGACCAGGAAGCTGCTCCTTCTGAGTTCCATTATGGCCTGCCTCCATCTATTCAAACCATTTCCTTCCAGTGTGGTTACTTCTTTCCCTATCCAGGCACCTTCCCTGCTCTCATCCCCCAACAACCCCCCTTCTCTCCCTTTAACCAGCCCCTCCCATACTTTCAGATTTTTGCCTTCGCCCATCGTGAAAAAACAGTCCTGCTAGTCTCACGAACCAGGCATTTTTATAAGTCACCCTTCCTTCATCCCTCCTCTATTTGATCTAGGCTATGTTTTCTCCTCTTGTCAGGTGACATTGAGCTGAACCCTGACCACCGCATGAATGCCAAGCAAAATCTCTTTACCTCATGCCCTTCTGATCAAACTTAAAAGGGCTCAAGATTGCCCATATGAATATGCAAAGCATCAGGCATAAAATATCTGAACTGGAGGCCTGGGCTCTTCACTACAAGCCAGATGTCCTCTGTATTACCGAGACCTGGTTAAAACCTTCAATCCCAACACATGAGGTCTCACTAACCGGCTTCTCCTCTTTTAGACAGGATTGACCTACCAAGTGAGGTGGGGATGTACTGATATACACCAAGACTGAGATGGATGTTAGTGAGCTTAATGATATATGGTTCAACCCTAATATTGGATAGTTATCTCAATTACCCTCGGTCGAGTCTTACGCCTAACTATAGGATGTGTTTACCTGCCCCCTAGGACTGCCTCAGCATCCTTTTCAGACCTCCTCTACTGTCTCGACTCTCTCCCCCCTAATGATACCATACTCTGTGGTGATTTCAATCTTCATTGGACGGGACCAAATTATGCCCAATATCTAGATGCTTGCACAGATGCCAAACTTGAGCAACTAGTTGATCAGCCAACCAGGTTTAATCAAAAATCTGGAAACCACAGTCTTCCGGATTGGATGCTCACCAACAAGTCCCATATCAAAATCACAGGGACCCACTTCCTGGTGCGCTCAGTGACCACTGTCCCACTTTTTGTGTTTGGAAAAACAACTTCCCTCACACACCTCCTAAACTTGTTAAGTCAAGGGATCTATCTAATTTCAACCACATGGCTTTTCGGCAAAGCCTGACTTTTGTAGATTGATCCCTCATCACCTCTCTTCCTATTATAAATCAGGCCCTGGAATGCCTCATTACCACCTTTAATGCAATTCTAGACTCCCATGCCCCCTACAAACTGAAGCATGCCAAAGGTACTTATTCCCCCTGGCTGTCTCAGGACCTGAGGTATCTAATGCGCTCCAGGGACAAAGTTTGGAAGTCATTTAAGAAATCTGATCTACAATCAGACTGGATTATCTACTGCCAACTAAGGAATACATGCAAGTTCAAAAGTAGCAAATCAAAGAGGGACTATATGCTTTCAACACAAGGTTTAAGTTTCTCCAACCCCAAAAGTTTTTGGACTCAAGTAAATACCTTCCTCAAGGGCAACAGGAAGAACACCTCCCATACCATGAATCTGAATGGCAACTTAACACATTTACCTCTAGAGATAGGCTCCAGTTTTAATGATTTTTTTCACCAACCTGAGAGTGTTCAAAGTTGGTTTACCAACTTCCTAGTCTGCTCCACTCCACTCAGCTGTAGAAGCCTCTCATCCAGTTTTCCACTTAAAACTCACCTCAACTATGGAAGTTCTTGAACTCCTCTCGGGCCTCAACCCTGATAGTTCTCCAGGATTTGACTCCCTGCCACCTAAATTCCTCAGAACTGGAGCCCCCATGCTTGATCTGCCAATCGCACAGTTAATTAACAGATCCTTCCTAACCCAGTCTATCCCCGACAAATGGAAAACTGCAATTGTTGTCCCAGTTCATAAAACCAGCCCAACAAACCTTCTGGGAAGAACCAACCTATATCTATCCTTTGTCCTATCGCCAAGATACAGGAAAGAATTATATTCAACCAACTCTACTCTTTTCTTAAGCAAACCAGTGCCGTCACCAAACACCAACATGGCTTTCAAAAATCACACAGGACTGAATCCACCCTTCTGAAGGTCACTTCAGATTTATATCAGGTCATGGATCTTGGACAGGCCACAGGGGCTGTCACTGTTGACCTTACAAAGGCCTAGTTAATCACCCATTCCTCTCAAAGCTCCACTGTCTCGGCCTTGATTCCACCTCTCTGACCTGGTTCTCTAACTACCTATCCGGTAGGTCACAATGTGTTAAATGGTCTGGTGTTCACTCGTCCTTATCTCCTATCACTGATGGGGTCCCTCAAGTGTCAGTCCTTGGGCCCCTCCTATTCTCCATCTTCATCAATGAGCTGCCTATGAACTGTGGTGGGGCCTCAGTCCAGATTTATGCAGGTGATGCCATTATATATAGGTCTAACACAGATGTCTCCTTCATTAAGACAGACTTTCAATATGGATTTCCAGAAGCTGGAATACTGGTTGAAGGAGAATCTGTTAGTCCTAAATTAAAAAAAATAAATAAAAATAAAACCATGCTGTTCCATCACACCTCCTCCAATATAACTTCACAGCACCCTCCCCCCCCCCGGTAAGCCACACCTTCTCTGGTGAGCTCCTTCAAATATCTGGGACTGACACTGGACGTGCATCTATCCCTTGAATCACACACAACAAACATCATCAAGGTAAAGAACCAAAAACTTGGTCTGTTATGCCATGTTGCCCCCTATCTCTCACCCCTTGCTCAAAAGACCACTGACTCAACTACTTTTCTCCCTGGGCTCTTCTCTGCTGCCCCTATCACTCACTCATCCAGGACTCCTATCCAGGCAAAACTTATGCAGGCCTATCACAGAGTTGCCCACTTCATGGCCCACTCCCCCTCTCGTGCACACCACTGCAATGTTCTCCACATATTGAACTGGCCGTACTTCAAGGCTAAAATGGATTTCCCAGTACTATGTACTGTCTTTAAACTAATCCACCTTCCCGCCTCTCCTTCCATCCTCTCCAATCTCCTCTCACTGAAATCCTTCTCTAGGACAAGAACTTCTCATCTCCCCATATTAAGTATCCCCAAATCCCGCTTAGCCATAGGCAACAGATCCTTCCATGTTGCTGCACCTCAAAAATGGAACAAACTCCTGCACAAATTACTCTCCTGCACTTCTCTTCCTCACTTTAAGACACTCTACAAGGAAATCTTCTTTCCTCATCCTACTTGCAGCTGTCACTAATTTGCGATACCTCCACTGCTTTCCCACTTTTCTCCCTTCTCTCTCACCCCAGCTCTCCCCACTATCCCCCCCCCCCCGGCTCATATTCTGTTCTGTTACGCTGTAGGCTGAGTTCCAACCTACTATGCTTTAGAAGGAGACAAACTCCCCAACCAGTATAACCTTGATGTTTGATTTAACAATTTGTCTGCACTTTAATTGTCTGTTGCCCACTGTTTATTTGCACTTTTTAATTGTTAATTGCTTTAGATGCTAACGCTGAAGAAGTGTCTGTGCACACTCCCCTTGTACTTGTTCTTGTTAATTGTCTGCGTACACTTCCTTTTGCTCCACTTGTTACCCCTCCCCCAGGTTGCCCCTGAAAAAGGGACCTTGTCTCAGTGGGCCCACCCAGTTACCAAAATTCAAATAAAATAAATAAAATAATTCTTACATCCCCAGCAGTCATAAACTAACCTTTCTTACATCATTTTCCAGGTGATCCATTCTGAGATGGAGCAACTTGTTTTCTGCTACAATTCCTGTGACTGCTGTTGCTGTGTTGTCTGCAGTTTCAGATGCCTCGTTGTTGCGAGTCACCTTTTCATGCGGGTATCCATGGCAGCAAATCAGTTAGTGAGATTGTCCATTTTTTTTTAGCCCAGCTTCCATGCTGCATTGAGTTGTACTGTATTCATGTTACTCTGCAATTTCCCCTGCACTTGTTACTGTTCTTGCAGACTCTCAGCCCTTTGTAAATAGGCCCTGCCTAAAGGGTTTTATGTGGAATGAGTGAATAAATAAATAAATAAAGTTGCAAATGGCTTGCAAAAGAAGCCCATTGAATAGCTCCCCTTCCCTCTCACCACGTGGCTCAGGCCCTCTCTGTGAAAAAAATACTTCCTTAAATTACCTCTGAGCCGCCCCCCCCCCCATCTTCAAATTGTGCCCCCTTGTTCTTGCACACCTCTTTTTTTGAAAGATGCTACCCTCTTGGACTTTGTTGATTCCCTTGAGGTACTTGAAGGTTTCTATCTGTCCCCTCTCCCTCCTTTCCTCGAGGCCATACATGATTAAGCTTGACTTAGGGGCTTGTATGTATAGCCTCAAAGAAAGGAGGAGAAGGCCATGATAGAAACTTTCAAGCTCCTCAAGAAATCAACAAAGTCCAAGAGGTAGCATCTTTCAAAAAAGAAAGTGATACTAAGCAAGAACACATTGAATGAAAGGCAGTCCAGAGGTAATTTAAGGTATTTTTCACAGAGAGGGTTGTGGATGCGTGGAGCGGCCTTCCGGAGGAGAGTCGTGGAGTCAAAAACAGTGGTGGAATTCAAGCATGCATGGGACAGTCATAAGGCAATTCTAGGGGGTGGGGGTAGGAAGAAGTAGGCTGCGGGTTAACTAGGATCTGCAGCTTATCCAGTAGGCAGGGAAATGGGCAGACTGGGTGGGCCAAGCGGTCCTTATCTGCTGTCAAATTCTATGTTTCTATGCTCCTGCCTGGTCTATCAGTTTGCCAGATCTTGCTTTGCTTGTGTCCTGAGCAACTGCATGTGGAGGTTTTCCCATGGTACAAGGTTGGTAAACTTGGTATCAAAATTATCTATATTTCACAGGCAATACAGTGCCACCATTCAAAACAGTTTAGAGGTCCAGGACAAGTTATATTATTTAAGTTATACAGAGAGTACCAGACTCTCATCATCTGCTGCCCCCCCCCACACACAAGCTTGTTATATATGTTCTGGTGCTCTTGTGAACTGGCATGTATTAGACACAGAAGAAGCCCCATGAGCATCGGGATCAATGAACGTAAGACTGCAGTGCAAACTGGGAATGCTATTTATGTTAGTTAGCCCTCCCTAGTTTTGATTATGGTGACAGCCTACAGTGGAGCTCCCCAATCCTCCCTTGCCAGACTGGACCCCCTCTTCAACTCTTTTTGTCATTTTGCTTTAGACTGTTTCCCATGTATCCACTACTGCTCACTCTTCTCTGCCCTTTCGCGCCCGGCTCTTGATGCCAGGCGCCTTTCCAATTGTGCCTCCTTTATATCCAAATTCTGCTTTAGTTCCCTTTCCTCCTACCTTACCTCCCTGTTATCCTCTCCCTCAGCGTCCTACTATCCTCTGCGCAATAATACTTCCCCTTTGTTCACTATTCCTTCTAGAAAATCTACTGCTGGCCAGTCTGCTTTCTCATACTACTTTCCAAACTTTGGTCTTCCCTTGTCAATTTGCTCTGCCTGTTTAGCTTTATCTTTAAAGTCTCTCCTTCATGATTTTTTTTGGGGGGAGAGTCCAGGAGAGCTGTAGGAGGAAGAAAAAACAGTTTTGCACTAGCAATCTGTTTCCTTCATTACCTGTACATATGTTATTCTGATTTGCTTTAAATTTTGATTATTCTCCATGATAGGCACGGAGGGACTATTCAAGTTAATGGGGGTAGGGACACTAAAGGTCATGATCTCAGATTGGAGAGGAGAAGTTTCAGGAGGGAAATGAGAAGAAACTTTTTTATGTAGAGAGTGGTGTCTTGGTGGAATGCATTGCCTGCGGAAGTGGTATCCTGTAGAACAGTGGACTGCTTCAAAAGAGGAAGGGATAGGGCAAGAGGGAGGGTCAGGGGAGCGAGGGGCAGCTGCAGTATAAGGGTTGCTAGCTGCACACTTGAGCAGACTCAATAGACCATAAGGCCCTTATCTGCTGGCAAATTTGTATGTTCGTATATATTGTATTTGCTGTAAATTATTTCTCATCCCCTGCCCCCAGGACTCATCTGGAAATGGGCCATCAGCTCAGTACGTCTTTCCTGGTGAAACTTTTGAAATAAACAAACAGTCCTGGCTGCTTCTGAAAAAGGGCAAATATGCTCAGTGTATTCACCCAGTTCACAAATAAATCGAGTAGTTAATTAGTTAATTAATTACTTTCTGTTGACTGGAAAGGAATGCGAGGAAATGCTTCCTGTTTTCAACGCTGTCCTTACGGGAGGGAGATACAAATGCATACTGACCAATATTAAACCAGGTAGCTGTAGGTGTTTTATAGTGAATGGGGAGTTGTATAAACCAACTACCTCCAGCCTCATTCAGAAGCTCTGTTTCTTTGCTGCAGTCAGAGGCTGTTCTGCCCCCCCTTTTTGCTTTTCCTTGTAGCTTCTGTGCTTTCTTTTGGTTTGTGCCTTCAGCTTCTGTTTGGTGTGGGTCTTCAGCATGTCTCTGGGTTAGTATTTTGTCTTTATACCTTCCCCAGCTATAGCACTGTGCTTCCTGCTTTTCTGCAAGACGACCACTCATGCTGCTCCCATGTCCTCATTTAACTCCTGTGTTTATCTTCTGTTTTGTTTTTAGTGTGCTGACTTATTTCTATGTCCTATTTATGTCATTCAGCTGTATTTTGCTTGTGTTTTCTTAGTCTGCTTTACCTGCTGTCCATACTCAGCCACTTGCAAACTTTTCACTTAAGTTCCACCACAGTTATTTCATTAACTTCATCTGGCTCCAGCCAGACAGATGCAGCCACTCATACTCAGGGCAGTCAGTTCAGTCAACCTTAATCAGTCTGTTTTAGTATCTTCACAACAGTCAAATTACTGCTTTTCCTGCTCATGGCTGAGGGCTACTGGTGATTTTGGCCTTTGATGTGCATCCAAATGTTCAGCACCTTATCATTCAGTTCATTTTCAATCATATCAGTCACTTCCTTCAACAGTCCTCATCCAATTCATTTCAATGTATCAATCATTCCAGCCCGCCCCATGGCACTGAGGGTTGAGGCACTGGATACCACACCTTGCATCATGTCAATGACCCGGATTTGGGAATGGACTCAGGTTAGGGTCGGAGAGGGAAGAGAGGATCGAGCATCTGGAGGACTGCTCTCCTTTCCTGGGGTGGGTACTGGGGGATGTGTCATTCTGCAGCAGCCCTTAGTGGAGACCAGTGTCAATGCAGTAGTGTGCCGCTTACAGGGGTGAGAAGATGGTGGACGTCTACCGAGGGCCCACCCTCGGCATGGATGTCACTGCAAGTCCATACCTCAGGAACATAACTAAGGCGGAAAAACCCCGGAGCTTTGGGAGGCAATAGCAGGGCCTTGAGTAGTGGTAGCCCACACACTCACTGCCAGCCCCAATCCTGACTTGACTCTCTGTGGTCCCTTCTGTCCCATTCCCTCGCCCATGGGGGGTGCCCAGCACCTGATTCCTCAGTCAGGAGATGGACATGGCGGGTGGTAGAGGCGACACCGAGGGAGCCCCGACAGAGAGATATCCAGTAAGTACCAGTGATCGGAGGGAAATAAAGTTTAAAAATAAATGCATCAATCATTCCTTCAGCAGTTATTATTCAGTCGATTTCTGCATCCATGCCATCAGGCTTTATGAATGCATTCCTAGTGGCCATAATCATATTCCTAGAATCTTGTCCTCAGGGTTGCCCTGCAGGTAAACATGCTCACTCATCCCTCTTGAATTCCACATCTTGAGGCTGAGTGCCACATCACAGGCATGTGCCCTTCTCCATAGGCCACTTGTTTCCTGTCCAGTGCTCTGAGGAAAGCTTTAGCCATGCAGACCCAAGATCAGCAGTAATTCATGGCGCAGTCTTTATGACTTCAGCTGCTAGAGGGTAAGGCCCTAAGACTACATGGGTTCCTTTAGCTGAGCAGATCATGTCAACAGCAGCTCCAAACACTATTCTCCCTGTGGCTGCCTATGGTCCTCCTAGTCTCGTTCAATATCCCCTTCATTTAGTTTCCAGTTAAGGTTAAGCCTCCTCACAGTCCTGAGGCTGGATGCCAGCCTTTCAGCAGTCACTACTTTCCATATTCCATATTTTAGCGGTGGACCTCCTTGCCAAGGGGTTCTTCCTTTAGTCGTGATCTATCACAGCACTCCTACAATGTTATCCCATTAGAAGGACAGAGCAAGAGTTATCCCTCAAAAATGTTCTAGTGGGCTGGAATTCCAAATTAGCTGCTGAGCCCTCGTCATAAAATTTAACCGTGCCAGAAGGGATGGTGGCAGAGAATATGGCTCCCCAGAGATTTCCTCCACAGTTTTTTCTCTCCCGAGTGCCAAAGGCCATAATGTAGTTTTATATTATAAAATGGCTAAGAAAAAATCTCGAAATTTCATTGGCCAAGAGAAATCACATGACTGTGCAGTAACTCTCTATAAATGCACTGTCAGGCGTCAAATCTCACTTTCCCTCCCAAAAGACCTTCTTAAACCCATTTTATAAGTGTCATAGACCCTCCACAGTGTGCATCATAGTATTTTAATGCACTTCCAAGGGGTGTTGGGACATTCGGCCTCCAGCGTCGTGCCTTACTAAACCCCTGGGGCATGCATTAAAATCTTATAATGCACACCCTGTCGTGGCTTATTACTGATAGCATGCAAGTAGTAGTTGGATGTCCACTGTTAGTTGGTGTTGGATGGTGGCTCAGTTTTATCCTACAATCCTGCCATTCCCTCTTTGTCTGCTATGTCATCCCTCTGTCTGCTATCAGTCAGCACCAGCTATCAGCTGTCTGTGTCATTACTCCACTCAGTCTGTGTTCATACTATGGTTCATACTATGGTAGGGAAAAAGAGCTAGTAGGTGGAGGCCCATAGTGCTCTTATACTAGGCCAAAGACTAGTACGACAAATTATATCCTGACATTATCAACATGTCAAGATGATGTTTAAACAAATCTTTAGTTTTACTCATAACTACAAATGATGGGAGTTTATTTATTCCAAGGACCGATAGTTCTTAACGTAAAGAAAAACTTGCGATTATTGTATTTAAAAGTGTTGCCAGTTAATTGAAGTGGGTGCCCTCTGGTGTCATGAACAGCTGACCTAAAAGATAAACCTAACTCGGACATAACATAAAGATCATGCAGCTCCTGCTTTGCAGTTCTTTTGGGTCCTTCCTAAGATGCCTTTAGCCTAAAGGAATTATATTCCTGCAGCACACCTAGGGGGTATAATCCTCCTCATGAGGGTTTCTTTGCCTTCACAGTACCCTGACAGGGTCTTAGTCCCTCAGGGACAGAGATTGTGAGTGGCCAAAGCATCTATGTAAAACAGTCAAACAATTATACATGTGGGAGGTCGGTGGATAAATAGGCAAACTAGGAGACAGAAATAAGGTACAAGCCGCTGGATCAGCATTGTTTTATTAAAAGTCATATGAGACATAAACAATTAGAAATTTCTGTACTGAATCAGACATGTCAGCTCACAGCATCACCAGTCTCACGGCTCAGCCAATTCAGGTGACTGTGGTATCTCAGGTAAGCAAGCAGAGGTTCAGTTTACTCACATACGAGCAGTTCGTAGCATTCTCCTCCCTCAAGTCTAGTTCCCAGAACATGTCCTTTCTCCTTCCACTCCTAGCTCAGACTGATTCTTCTCCTGCCACAAGGGCTTTTTATACTGCGTCTCAGTGATCAGATGATCTGCCCCCACAGTCAGTACTGTTAATAACACGGATGTCATGTAATGAATCAAAATGCATTCCATATAGTCACGAACATCACTATGGCCGTATCTATGATAAGTATTGTTACAGAATATACTGTGCAGAAAAACAGTCTTATAACAGAAAAACACTTAATAGCGGGGTGGGATTCTGCTATGGGATCACCCCATCATTTGCATAACTCCACCCACTCTGCCTACTTTGGGATAAGATGAGCTGGTAAGGGCTAGCCAGACTTCTATAGAACTACATCAGGAAAGAGGAAAAGAATCCAGCAGCAGGCCAAGGCCTTCTATGTGAGTAGTCTGTATCTACTGTAGAATACAATGCAATCATCAAAACAGATTACAACCAGTGTAGTTCTGCTACACCATCTATCCGAAGTGGATTACCAGGCATAGCATGAATCTGTATCAAAGAAGACTACTCACACAGATATATCCTGTCTCAGGCCGAAGCTTTCCTTCTGACGGCAACAGGTCATTTTTCTTCCATGTTTCCTCCCTGGTCCCTCTTTCTGCCCCATGGCATAAGTGAAAGCCATTTCAGCACTCTGCTTGCATGGCACACTGCAGGGGAGGCAAGCTCTCTGGCCCTTCTGCAAGTGCTACTGAAGTGCTGGAACCCATCACTAGCCCTCTCTGAGCGGAGCAATTCGTCTTGCAGCAGCTGCTCCAGCCCATGGGCTCACCCAGATAGAGCTTCCTGAGCCCATTCCAAGACCCAGGTCACCTGCATGGCAGCATGACACACTGCCAGTGGGCCATCAGGGGGCCCATCTGTTTGTAACTTAATATTATCTTTCATAGCCACAAACATTTGATGGTTATCTGCCGGTCAGTGAGAGCTCTGCTTTTACTTTTTCTGTGTTACTGCTTACCAGCAGGACAACTTTAATTTCTATGGCCTTTTATCTTTGTTTAAATCGTGTTAGTACTACAAATATGATTGAATCTCATAGTTTCGTAAACTCCCCCAAATGGGGCTTACCTCATGGGGCTATGGCCTCGCTGGTGTCCTCACTTCACCTCCAGTCCCGTGGCTACAGACTTGGGAACAGAGGACATTTGGTCAGTCGCTCTAGTGGGATTAGAGCCTGGCGCCCATGCTGTCTCTGCTGCTGCAGCCACGAACATCCCTCCATTTCCTCGGACCCACTGCAGATGGGAAGCTGAGCTCTTAAGCGTTTCCGTACCTCCGGGCGCTTTGGGGAACATTCTCAAGGAGATGACGAGAATTGGACTAGCAAATGTAAACATTAAAGATGGCCACGATGCACCATATGTGCATGCATGGGCTACAGTTTCTTTAAGGAGCCCTGGCTCCATTGCTATGCTGTCAAAAAGGGCACTAGAGGGGGTCAGTATGTTTCAGGAGCCCCGATGAGCTAAAGGGAGCTCCCACAAGTTAACAAAAAGGTGTCCTAGCCCCCAATGGCCAAGCAGAGCCAGGACCACTAACTGTCAACCCCCGAATGGGCCTAAAAATAAAAATATGGGACTGCATTTCTTTGAGAAGTACTATAAACAGTAATGGTGGTCCCCATAAGGACTCTGGCAACAGGGGGGCCACAGGGAAAGTGCAGAAGGCATGTGAAAAGCCCGGAAGATATACAGCCAATCTGATGAGGACTGTGAAAAAGATTATAAATACCCCTGGCAGCCCGCCAAATTGAGAGATCAGCCAGAAAATCAGAGGAAGACTGTGTGGGCAACCTAACCCAATGGACTGTTCTGTAGCCCAACAGCCTTTTTAGCCCCCTCAAGCAGTTAAAAGACAGAGGGTCTAGCAAAAGCTTAGTTAGCAGGGCATGAACTGCTGAATGTTTTCCCTGTAGCCCATTTTGAACCTGCTGCTGTGAGGCAGTGATTTGAGAGTTAGCAGCCTGAGAAAAGTGAAACTGCAGTCTGGAGCTGGAGACTGTACTTTGCAGCAAATGAAGATAAATATTGCAGCCGGAATAAAAGAGACCGAGCAACTTGTATCCCCTCCCTCGGTGGGGCAAGTGTTTGATGCTGCTGTGTTGCCATGAGCCAGAAGTGACTGTGAGCACTGGGGCTAGAGACTGAGCCAAAGACCAGCTGCTAGTGTGCTACACGAAGTAGCATATGCCAAGCAACAAGTTAGGGGACACCCAGCCTGCCCTGTACTCCAGACTAATGGCGAGGAAAGCAATGAGAGGCCTGCCTGGTAAACACTGTCCACGAAGACCTAACAGACAAAGTTTGGAAAGGTTAGGCAGGTGAAGCCCAGTGTTCTTCAGCCCTTCCTCCAGCTTCTGCAATTCTGCAACCTGTCATCGTGGTGCACAACCAAGAATTCCTGATATCACAATGGTACTGTGTAAACTAAATCTGTCAAACCCCCTACACAAACTGTAAGTACCTCTGGGCTGCGGCACAAAGGTGCTCTTATTTAGCTAGCTAGCTAGTTCAGAACAGGGGGTTAGGCCCTGGGCCAGACTCTGCCAGCCAACCTAAGCCCAGGCAAGAATTTTCAAAGTGTTCTCTTACTGTTGAAAGTTTTTGGGCCCCAACGTAAGTGTTTCATCTATGTTTTCAGACTGTTTACAGCCACCACATCCCAGCCTTTAGAGCCATCACCCTTGCGAGGTACCCACTGCAATGAACTGTGAACTGACAAAGGGGTAAGGGTGCACCTGCAGGTGGGAGGTGTGGGAGAAAATGGGGTACAGACAATCATTTATAGTAAATTGGTTATATTGCTGTGTTGTGCTGTTCTCCCTTTTTACCCCCTCCCCTTAATAAATATTGTTACTGGTTCATGTTATATTTTGTCATTTTGGATTACTGCAAAGTAAGGAGTGTTATTGTGTGGGGATGTGCCTGTGGGGGCAGGTGTTGTATTTTCTTGGGGGGTGGTAACCTGAAGTTTATCCAACAGGTTTTCCCTATCAGTACCCCAGGTGAGGGCACCACGTCTTTCATCTCCTGTATAGCCTGTTATCCAGTGAATTCAGGCCAGCCCCATCAGATGTGTGTCCAGGAGGGACCTGAGGGCCCTGGGAAAGCTCAGGTGAGTCAAGTGGCTGCTTACGGTTTTTAATACTTTATTTTTTTGTATTATCTTCCCCCCCCCAAGTGCTGTTGCTCTCTGCCACTCTTTCAGGCTGTGCCAAGGCTACATCTGATCTTTCCTGTTCCCGGGCCCCATCACTCACATTGTAGACATCCCCAGGGTAACCTAGACATAACCCTTCACGGGCAGGCCCCCCCTCCTCCGAGGCCAGAGGCACCTGAGACAGGCAAGTGCAATACTTGGCCCTGGGGTACTGCTGAGGGATGGATGGCTCCAGGACAGTGACGGCATTGGACTGCCGGACGGCCATTATCCGGTTGAGTGAAGAGCCAGTTTCGGGTGATGTTCCCTCCTTTGAGCATGTCTGCATCACCCCCAGTGTCCACCGGACATCACTGCAGAGCGACGCACTCCCACAGCCCACCCCAGGAGAGGAGAGCAGTCTTACAGATGCTCAGTCCTCTCCTTCCCCTGCCGGCGCCCTGAGTCAGTTTCCAAACCAAGGTCACGGCATGGTTCAAGGTAAGGTGCCAGTGCCTAAGCCCTCTGCATCACCAGGCTGGTCTTTTAATACTTTTTTAATATTAAAGTATTATTTCAAAAATAAGTTAGGATACTCCTTGTGTGTATTATGAGTAGGGCTTTTCCTCAGTAAATATTCAACATTTTAAAAGATTGCAGATGTTAGCTACAAGCAAACTAAATCTGCAATGTGCAGTGAGAAAGAGAGCATTTTACCACTAAGATTAGCTGCACCCCACCCCCCCAAAAAAAAAGAAAATCAGCAAGGTGTTAATAAACGGCATAACATGCATAAAATGTAGACTGCTTTTAATGCACATTTTATGAATTGTTGGCATGTGTTGCATTTGAAAATCCAGCCCCATAATTCTATTATTTATGACCACTGTGGGTCCCTAAATATACATTTAATTTGGTGCTCTATGTGCACCACAAATGGTGTACATAATACATATTCCAGATGCCAAAACTTTGAATACCAGCTAGTTTAAACGTTGTCTACAGCTGTAGCATGGAGTTATGGAGGCAATGAATATGCTCAGTTTATTCTAAGGCACCCAAATAGACTCAGGCACACTATGTGTCATTTTCAGGTCAGTCATGGAGCCAGAGTAAACAAAGCACATATTCTGCCTCCACATGACAAAAACTAACAGTCAAGAAGAGTGAGAAGGGGGGTCAAGAAGGAGAGCAGGAGACCAAGAAGGCGTTGGGAAGAAACTAAAGTCTAGAGAGAGAGAGAGAGAGAGAGAGAGAGAGAGAGAGACAGAGAAAAAAATAAACAAAAAATATTGAAGGAGGGAGGTGCCCATGAAGAAGCGCTGACACCGATTGCTGCAACGCAGTAGCAACAAAGATGGCTGGGCGAAGAAGACACCAAGTACACCGGTCTGAAGAGGATCCTGCAACGTGGCTTGAAAGAGTTTTTTTTTCCCCTGTTATGAAATGACATGTATAGCCCAACTTAGAAATACAGAGCATGTAAAACACCGCATTGCACGATATAATTGCAGCTTCATTTTCTATGTGCCTTGTCTTTGTTTTTTGTCTCAGTGGACTTAGATATATAACTAGTAGCCACTTTTTCACCTCGTACAAGCCCGAAGTTGATTTACATTTATTATTTCTTTAAATCAGAGGGCATTTGAAAGTGGAAAAAAAATAAGTGTTCACTCTAGCTTTTACTTTGCTCGGCCTGCTTCTAGGACTCCTAGACTTCTAGGAAAACAAACTGAACTTACAAGCTCAAATGGGCAGACTGGGTGGGCCATAGACCCTTATCTGCCGACACTGTCTATGTATCTATGCTAAATATGTCCAAAAGTGTGCACCGCATAAATCAAATATCAGATGCACACGGCGAAGAAAAGAAAAAGACATGCATAATGCGCACTACCTGCAAACATAACTCACCAAGCCTTCCTGACCCAAGAGCATTGCTGGATGCATCTCAGACACTACTATCACCATTGGTAAGCCCCTCCAGCGAGAGGGCAGCACAAGGTTACATTCTTGCCTATTTCTCTCAAAAGGGGTCTATGATTAAGCAACATATGGAGGGTGAAAACATACAGTAGCATCAGATAAATACCCAAACGAGTGAACAGCAGAGGGGTGATGGCCCGAAGAACAATGAAAAGAGTATATCTCTAAAACACAGTAAATGAGGTCAGGGGAACCAAGGAAATAGGTTCTCTAGCAAGAAATTTGGACAACGATGTTGCTCAACCCCCAAATACAGGGGATGAATTGTCACAGGATAATCAATCATGAGGGCAACAAATAAATAAAATGGGTAATGTGACCCCAAATTATCAGGTTTCTGATAAAGGTCATGCACCTGAAATAAAAGGGCCTTTAACCCCATAACAACAGCGAGAGCGGAGTAGCGGCTCTAAAACAAATTTGGGAGATAATCTGCAATTTAAAGAAGAAATTCTGGCAACAGTGTCTAATCTTAAAAGTGAAATGCTTAAGGCCTTAGGAGACATAAAGGGTGCTTTAAATAATGTAGCAGGAGCCCTTTCTGAATTGAATATAAAGGTTACTTAATAGGACTGAGGAATTAGAGACTAGAATATCCCAAGTGGAGGACTCCGCATGAACAGCCCCTTAAAAAATATTACAATTGGTGAGACAAATGCAAGCCCTACAAGCAAAAATCATAGAAAGAGAAGATAGAGCTAGAAGGGTTAATGTAAGACTGTGTAAAATCCCAGAAGGGGTTGAGGGTACAGGGAATGCAGTACCTTATTTTGAGAAAATGCTTACTATAGCATTGCACAGAATATATCCTGAAGAAAGAGTAATATTGGACAGAGCTCATCATGCAGGTTCACGATTTGCAATCAACTCAGAGTACCCTCGAACAGTATTTATTAAAACTCTCAAGTTTCAAGATAGAGAGACAATTCTCCAGAAGGCGCGTGTCTCTAAAGGTCTGCAACATGAAAATCTGCAATTTAATGCTTACCCAGACTTATCCATTGAAACAACAGGAAAAAAGAAAGCAAATCAAATCTTTAAAGCAAAAACTGTATAAAAATGGCATTCGATTTTCCATGCTTTACCTGCCAGAATCCATTTTATTATAAATGGCTGGTTGCACACATTGATTTCCCAGAAGACGACACAGAAGCATATACACAGGCGTATGAAACTAATCAAGATGAGGGAACCTAAATGAACTTTAGCATTTTTGAAGGACAACCATATCCTTGCTCTTCAGGAATGTCTGAGTGGCGGAAATGAATTAATCAAAGAGTGAAAAATAAGGGACAGGAAAGTGCAGTCCCTAAAATTAAATGGAAAATGGAGAGAAGGCAAGGAAGGGGAAAAAAAGGAAGTGCCGCTGAATAATAAGGCACACATTAAATATAACGGGAAAAACAAAGGGAATTTATGTAAATTAGAAGTGAGGGGGTTGGGGACAGAAAGGACTAATAGAGATTAATGGGATGCTTTCCTATTTACACTTTTTTGTATTTGGGCAATAATGTAATTACACAGAATGGATTGCAGCCATCTAAAGGAAAAAAGGGGAAAGGATAGAGAAAGGAAGGGAGCAATTAAGAAAAAAAAGGAAAAAGGAAGGTAAGGGGAGGTCTCCTTTTCTCCTCTCCCTCTCTATACTGGACTTCTTCTACTTCCTTCTTTTCTTCCTCCTCAGAACTCTCCATTACTGAGCAATGGAAAGGATTTATCTGATAAGACCAAGAAGTGGTCTTGGTGTATGGAGGTGGTCTTACAGCCAGCTTGTCTGCGTGTGGGGTATATAGGGGGAGGGCAGGGTAGGCAGTATTATAGTGTAATGGGGAAGGGGATTTTATAGGGGCTTATTAGTTACCACTTATAGTTATACAGCGACCATACACTTTTATAGGACAAAAGAAATAAAAACTAAAAATTGCGAGATAAAGGTAAAAATGGAAAAGAAGATTTCAGGAACTTGATACAATCAGTTTAGCTTACTATGACAGAATTTTTAAGTTAGCAGCCTGGAATGTGAAAGGTCTACAAGACAGAGCTAAAACAATAAAAAAGTCATAAAATATCTGGAGAACAAAAATATCAATATGCTACAAGAAACACATCTTACAAAACAAAATATTCAATGGTTTGAGAACAGATAGGGCAGAACCTTTTCCACAGACTATACAAGTAATTCAAGAGGTATTCTAATTACCTTTGACAGAAAAAAATACTGCCTAAGATATCCAAAACTGTGATTGAACAATCAAGGTTGCTATGTGATATTGCAATTACAGCTTTATAACGTTAAATTTACTTGTGCTACTTTATATGCCCCTAATGAAAACAGTCCCAGATTTTTTTCACAATTTTTTCTGGCATTGTCCACCTTCAAGGCACCATATTTGATAGGTGGAGATTTAAATTTGGTTTTACAGCATACAGATAAAACAACAGGGCTAGACAGATCACATCATTCCTCTCGTAACATTGTGCATAAATTTATAATAGACCTTAGGAAGATGGATCCATGGCGAGAGATCCACGGAGAGAAAAAGAGTATATTCTTTCTTCTCTACGGTACATCAAAGTTATTCTCGAACAGACTTTTAAAAATTTGGAGAATGGACATATCAGTATTATCAAAAACCATAGCAGAAAAAAAGATTAGTGAAGCTTGTAAAAAATTCTTTGAGTTTAATACAATACAAGATGCCTCACCCATTACTGTTTGGGAGACTTTTAACTATATAGTAGGGGCATTCTGATTAATATAACATCTTATGAAAATAGGAAAAGGGACAAACAAATAGATCAAACTGAAAAATAAATTCATACACTCTCACAAATACACAGTTCCTCATTAGGCCCTAAAATATACAATGCTCTAATACAGAAAAAAAAGATCAATATAATCATTTAATGACAGAATGAACAGAGACACACATTCAGAATACCAGATCTAATTATTATTTTTTAACAGATAAGGCTTTAAAGTTATTAGTGTGGCAAGCCAAAAAAGCACAAAGTGAAAACTCGGTCACTGGCATAAGAAACAATAAGTGGGAAGTGATTAATAAACCTACAGAAATTAACAGATGCTTTGTAGATTACTATAAAAAAACTATATACTTCAGAATTTAAGGGAAAAGCATAAGAAATTCTGGAATTTTTGGATTCACTGCAAATACCTGTTATTACTAATCAAGTTGGTAAAATGATGGACAAACCCATTGCTCACTTAGAAATTGATACTGCAATAAAAAACGTGGCGTTAGGCAAAGCCCCAGGACCAGATGGTCTAGGATCAGAATTTTATAAAAAGTGGAAAGATCTGTTGTTGGAACCAATGGAACAACTGTTTAATTCCTTGAATGAAATACAAAAAATACCAGATACATTTCAGGAAGCAATAATTCAGGTACTTTTAAAAAAAGACAAAGACACGCTAAGCTGTGTATCGTAACGACCCATCTCTTTGTACAATACCAACTATAAAATCTTTATGAAAGTCATTGCTAATTGACTAGAGAATGTATTGCCAAACATTATACATCAGGATCAGAATGACTTTATAAAGAATAAAACATTAATGGAAAATATTAGGCATACTTAAAATACAGTAACACTTAACCAAACAGATGATGCGACCGTGATGGCTATTGATGCTGAAAAGACATTTGACAGGGTGGAATAGCCATATATCTTTGCAGTAATAAAGAGAATGGGGTTTGGTGCACAGCTCAGTGGATGGCTAAAACTTCTTTATAATACACCTAAAGCAGTCATCAAAATTAATAATTGAATATCGGAAAAATGTATTCTGGGGAGGGGAACAAGGCAGGGCTGCCCCCTGTCCTCGCTGATCTTTGCATTAATAATAGAACCTTTAGCGATAGTTACAGTATTAGAAATAATAAGGACAGATATGGTATAAATATTAATCATAAGGTAGAAAAAATAAGTTTATATGCGGACAATATCTTAATATATATATATATATATATATATATATATATATAACAAAACCCCTGCAACATCTATTCCTGCAATAATGAATATCACTAAACAGTTTGGGGACAACTCAGGATATAAAACTAATTGGTCAAAAACAACGTCGTTGAAATTCAATAAGGATTGGGATATACAACAATTTCCAGAGTATAATATACAAAGTTCTACGACTTACATTAAATATTTAGGGGTTAATATAACAACTAATATCATGGATTTATATAAGCAAAATTATGAACCGTTATTGAAGGAAATAGAATAGGATTTAAACAAGTGTAATTCACTTTAACATTGATAGGTAAAATAAATTTAGTGAAAATGCAATTACTTCCAAAAATCTTATATCTGTTTCAAACATTAGCTATACCGGTTCCACAGCAATTTTTTTTTTTTAAATTGAAAAGAATAGTTACTAAGTTCCTCTGGAAATGCACTAAATCAAGAATTGCATGGAAAATCCTTACACTTCCTAAGGATAGATGGGGTCAGGCAATGCCTGATTTTTATGCATATTATATATCCGCACAAATCGCACAGGTTTGGCACTGGTTGCGAAATGAAAATTTGGTATTAACATCCATGGCAATTGAAGCCAGGCACACCTGTACCCCTCTTTCATGAATTTACTTTACTCAGTACTTCCTGCAAAACAGCAGAAAATCTACTAATAACCATTTTAACCACCTATCAGTGCTGGAAGTATCTACAGAACCAATTAGGAGATAAGATGGTTATCTCGGAATATACACCTTTACACCAAAACTTTAATTTCCCACCATCTGCAAGTAACACACATTTTAAGATATGGCAGGATAGAGGCCTTAACAAATAGGGGTTTTTATCAAGGTTCAGAAGTTAAAACTTTCACTCATCTTCATAATCAATATAAACTTCCTGATGCTTATATATTTCAATAAAAACATATAAGGAGCTACCTAAGACAAAACAGAACCCTGATTAAAATTGAGGTTCCTTCTATAGCTACAGAAATACTTCAAAGTAACATAGAAGGAAAGAAGGTGATCTCATCTTTATATTGAATAATGCAAACCACCTCAGAGGTGGACACTGCCAGAATTAAGAACAGATGGGAGAGAGATCTGGGGCTTACTATCTCGGAAGAAATGTGGCAAGACATAATTAATGTTTATGTAACCAATGTGTTATCTGTAAAATGACAGCAGATTCAGATGAACACTATCCATAGGACGTATTATACACCTAAAAACTAAATCAGGTCAACTCAACTGTTAATGATAAATGTCCCAGATGTACGACAACTACAGGTACATTGATACATATGATTGGATCATGTCCATACTTATCTAATTACTGGTCAAAAATAGAACACCTATGCACATTATTTCATAAACAAATTATAATAACTGGTCAGCAATTTTTCCCATTGCCTGACCGAGTTATAATTTGCCGTTATAGCCCGCAGGTTATAACGGCAAACACACACCACTTCAGTCATGAAAGAGCCACATCCGGATTGGCTCTTCACACATGGGCAGGCTAAACACTGACACAAACATGGTGTCTCCGCTTACCGAGGAGCCGCCACACCGGGAGTCCCATCGTATTATTTTAACAAAACAACTTATCTGGTTGATTCAGCTGTCCAGAACTCGCACCACATAGGAATTCCCAAAAAATGCTCCGAAGAGCTTCCCCGCCTACAAAACTGCTCCACACTGTTTCACTGCCTTGAGTAATAGCTCCGCGGCGCTTCTCAGAGGTAAGCGCTATTGCAAGTAAAAGAAACAAAGTGTGACTGCAGTTTGAGGGACACAAAACAAAAATGGCTTAACAAAAATACTCCTTACAAGAAATAAACTTTTCTGACAGCAACACAGTGTGTGTGTGTGACTGACAGACAGTGTCAGTGTATCTCTGTGTTTCAGACTCAGGGCTGCTAAAAATTGCTGCCCAGCAATTATAAATAATAAAAGACGGGGAAGTGTTTTTAAATTCGAAATTAATGGTTGCCCTCGGTGTGGGATGCTTTAATTAACCCCTCGGGCTTCACCCTCGGGGTTTATGTAGCATCCCACACCTCGGGCAACCATTAATTTCTCATTAAGCACACTTCCCCATCCATTATTGTATATATATTATCACCTACAGTTAAATTACTAGGAATTTATCCAGATACAAATTATTTGGAAATGGAACAGCAAAAATTATTACATTAATAACTGTAATAGCAAAAAAATGTATATTTTTTTCTTTAAAGTGGAAGGACTCTGACCCACCATGTTTCAAAAATTGGTTAAATATGATGATAGAAATCTCAAAGCTAGAAAAAATCTGGTATTGCAAAAACAAAATGAAAGAAAATGTTATTAAAATCTGAGACCCTTTCCAGGCTGCAATCCCTCAAATAAAAATATAACTTTAAATTAGAATAGATAGAATAGTTCCTGGATCCCCACCTTCTGTAAATATGATGATGGCAATATGGAAGATCATCCCTAAAAAAACAAAAATCTGATGAAGGAAAAGGATCTCTGTTTACCGGGTCTATGTGATAATGGCGAACGCCTAAAGGCAATCATGGTCATCGCATAGTCAGAGTGCCAAAAACATTTTCGGCACTCTGACAACCCCGGCGCACAGGACAATGGTGCCAGGAGAGTTGTTTTAATGCTTTCTGTTGGGTGGCTGTGCCCCACCACCCCATCACAGGATTCACTCCACACACACACTACTAATGATTCTCCACTCCAGGGGTGCATGTCGGGGGTGAAGCATTAAAAAATAAAGGTTTGGGCCGGGCGCAATAAAATCGTGACCAGCTCCCCGGACCTGAACCCGTACCACCCACCCCAACCACTCAGCCAAACCCCCACACCATGACGCAGCTCAGCATCCACCCCAGCACCACTCCCTACAGCCCCTCCACCCTCCCAGCCCACACTCGCCATGCTCGCCTCCCCACACGCACTCTTACACTATACCCACATCCTGTCGCCCAGTTTACCTACCCCCTCATCCGGTCACCCTACCCTCCCATCACCATGAGGGACTGCGCCGGGAAGGAGTCGCCGTAACGGATGGCATCCTTCCTCATGTGCCCACCTCATGGAATACCCTGTTTACCTATCTGAACTGAAGGTCCAAAAAAAAGAAAACATTCAAGGAGAAAGGATAAAAAACAACATTTGCAAAGATCAAGAACTGATTAACAAAATAAATAAAAAAAAAGAGACACGGCCCAGTGGCCTGTGGCCTGGCTGCCCTAACACCTGTTGCTCTGATGACCCAGGTTTGAGAATGAATGCGGATTACTTGGAGGCTGGATGGGGGAAGGAGGATAAGTGTCCTTAGGACAGCTCTTCTACCTTGGAGTGCAGATGCAGAGTATTCATGTCAAGTCATGTCATGTCATGTCTGGTAGCTGCCACCTACAGGAATCTGGGATGCAGTGCAGCTGGATGCAAGGGAAGGGAACCCACCTGAAGGACACTGGGGAACATCTCCATGGAGGCGGACTGCTCACAATGCATCCTGGCACAAACTGAGAGCCAGGGAGCAGAATGGTATAAAAACATCTACGGCAACTGGATGACAGCCCAGTCTCTCGCAGGCCTCACTCCAGCAACTGGGCACCTCCACAGTCCTGTGACACAGGCTGATGGAGACAGGATAAGTCCCAGGGAAGCAGGGTGATGAATCTGTGAGGATCGGTCCAGATTGGGGTAGGTGGGAGACCAGCAATACAATACAAACTGTAAAAAGAAAAGGAGAATTCGAGCAAATAAAGAAAAGAGAAACCAAGGTAGAGCTAAAAAAAAAAAGGGGGGGGAGCATAAAGACAGGTGAGACTGAAAAGAGAAAAAAAGTAGGGAGAAAAAAATAACTAGACGTTAGTAATCTTTCAAAATTATGGTTTAAGTAACTTATTATTTCAAATTAATATCACTTTTTTAACAGGTATCCAAAATAAGACCAATATGGGGCTCTTTAAAATGTTACCAGACAGGCACTCTTGTCTGACAAAAAAAAAAAACAAAGCTTGGAGAGCTGCTTAACCTTGCCCCAGCAGTGTCCTTCTCACACTCATATGGAGAGACTTTGCCATCTTAGTAGTGAGAGAAACATTAACTAACAGAAGTTTAGAAGATACATATACACAGGCATTTAACTGGAGTCAAATTATTTAGTGGCATGCGTGTGACACATACAAAAATTATTTCTATACCCGATTTTACCCAGATTGTCTGGGGTACATAGAGAGGGAAATCACCAGCAGAAGAGAGGTGGTGTTACCGCTGCATCGATCATTGGCGAGACCCCACCTGGAGTACTGTGTCCAGTTCTGGAGACCACATCTCAGAAAGGACATAGTCAGGGTAGAGGCTGTCAAAAGGAGGGCAACTAAAATAGTGCAGGGGCTGCATCACGAGCCTTATGAAGATAAACTGAGGGATCTCAATATCTACACCTTGGAAGAGAAGAAGGAGGGAGTGACATGATAGAGACCTAAAAGTACCTCACAGAACCAATAGGGTACCGGTGGAGAGTATTTTTCAAAAGAGAAGGTGTACGAGAACAAAGGGGGATACAATGAAGCTGGAAGGAGGGAATTCATAGGAGTGACGTGAGGAACTACTTCCTTAATGAAAGGGTGGTGAACACCTGGAACAGTCTTCCAGCAGAGGTGTGGGGTGAAAACAGTGTCTGGCTTCGAGCATGCATGGGATAGGCACAAAGAAATCTTGGTAGGGAAGTGGGTAGGTAGCTGGAGATCAGGTCGGGTCTGTGGTGACAGTATAGGCAGGGACAAAATTGGCAGAGTGGGTGGCCCAAGCAGTCCTCATCTGCAAACGAATTCCATGTTTTCAGATTTTAAGATGAATTATTTAAAGGCTAGCATGTCACCACAGCAGCAGAGTTACTGATTGCAGCACCAGCAACCCAGGTTTGGAACAAGCCTATTGGGAGATGGCATGTGAAGGGAGGATGGAGAGTCCCAATGAATGCTCTTCTCTGGGGAGGAAGACATCTGCCACCGTATGAGCACTGCTGAGCAACGCGACCACAGGTGGTGTTACAGATGGCACTGCAAAAAAGAAGGTGGGATGTTGGCTGGTGCCCTACATTAGCAGGCTTACATGCTCACATATGCATTCTCTCACCACTGGCGTCCCAGGGGCATGGGAAGAAAACAGAAGAACACCCCGACCAATGTAGAACGAGACTGGACTCCCCTGATGAGGAGGCAGTGTGCCTCACAATGCCAGGGAGCTTTTTGTTCGGACTCCCCCTATTCTTCCTTGTGCTCCAGGTATTTTATTTTACTGAAATTGGCCTCCTGCAGGCCCCACACCAGTGATCATGGCACCCCTCTTCTGGAGTGGTCTCCTGAGGAAATGGGGCAACCCCAACGCCCCCGCCATGAGGGGGACAGGTAAACCACGGTGCAGTATGCATCCAGTGTGGCCATCAATGTACCTGTAAGGTAAAGAGAAAGACTGGGGGATTCGGTTCTAATAACGCCTTGCTGATATCCAGTAATTATTGTAAACAAAAAAACCCACTCACTAAATGGTTTGAATGGCTCCTGCGCTCTCTGTTACAATAAGTCAGAAGAAGAGGCTTCTGCTAACAGAGAGAGCGAGAGTGGGAGCCATTTCTGAGAGCCTCATGACCATGTCTGTAAGCTATCGGCATGGTGATGAATCAGAACTCTTACAGTTAATATTCAGGTAGTAAAAGTTCAGACACAGGGGGTGGAGGTGGGTGGAGATACAAAGGTTTACCAAGCCCACAGGGTCTCTTGCAATGATTGCTATATATGATATGATATGAAAGCTAGCCTTATATGATGTCATATTTGAATCTGATATATACTAAGGTGGTAATGTATTACTAAGCTACATATCTAGCATACTCGGGGCTGTGATAAGTATTTAAGGTTCATAAGAGCTGTAATACACTGAGGGGATTGTACTAATGTGTTACTGTATTAATGTAGTACACTGAGGGGATTGTATTAACGTGTTACTGTGTAAAGGCCATCAAATGAGGACCAGGGGGTTAAAGAAGGACTGATATCTGACTAGGAATACAGCATATAAGTACAAGAGTAAGGACTGAGGGACAGGTGAGGGGTTACACTTAAGCCAAATGCAAATAATGGGGAGTAGGTGCAAAGGGCTGCAAGAGGGGGAACGCGAGGGGCAGTGGAAGTGGATGGAAATGGATAAGGGTGGGTGGAGGCTGCAGAATAGAGGGTGGAATGATGGGCACCGTGGAGGGAGGGCAGCAGGCACAGGGAGGATAGTGAGTTGCAATGGATGTGGGGGCAGCTGTATGGATGAATTTATTATGGAAAATGGGAGGCTGTCCAATTTGCTGCAAGCTAAGGAAATTGGAGGATGAAGTAATGGGGTTATGGAGGAAACTAAGGAGAGTGAGGGAAGGGGGAGCTGAGGCAGGAGTGACCCCACTAAGGAGGGACGGGGAGATACAGAGAGAGAACTGCAGTAGGAGGAAGAAGGGAATCAGGGAAGGCAGAAGGAGGCGATGGGCACCATTGAGGGGTTATCAAGCAATAGGTTTGCAGTGTTGGCAGAGGATGGGGAAGGGGAGGTATAGGAGCTACGAGAGAGGGGTAGGGAAGGGAAGGTCCAAGAGGCAGGAATTACAATTGGAAACAGAGATGGGAGAGGAAGGGTAGGGTAGAGGAGGAGGGAGGGGCAGTAACAGAAGGGGAGGCAGCAGGAGGGAATGATGCAAGAAGCACAAAAGGTGCAGGTGAGGGATGTAAGGAGGGAGGCAGCTGGGTTCCTAGGGGAGTGGACAGGGATCACGGTGGAAGGGGGGGTTAGGATCAGAATGATGGGGGGTGTTGGTGCTGGGGACTCCATACGAAGGGGATCAGCTGGGGAGGAAGGGGAAGGCACAGTCGTATCTGGGTCGAGGCAACTACAGGACTGACCGCAGACAGGGCAGGGCAGGCACTTTTCCAGTGCGAAAGCAGAGGGAGGATGAAACTGCACGTGGTGGTGCACGTGGGAACAAACGACTTGGCTAGGGAAACAATGGAGGTGGTAAAGGAATTGGGTAGGCAGTGTGACGAAAGGGGGGTGTCAGTGGCATTTTCTGAGGTGCTACTGGTACCATATGCAAGTACAGAGAGAAAACAAAAAGGATAGAGGAGTTCAATGGGTGGCTGAGGGATTGGTGCCAAACCAGGAAATATGGATTGATGTCAGACTGGGGCAGGACCTGGGACAACAGCGACCTATATGGAGGGGACAGGTTGTATTTGAACAAGGAGGGGAAAAGCGTACTCAAACAGGGAAGGGAGGGGTATATTTCAACAAGGGTGCATTTAAACTAGGAGGGGGGGTGGAGAGGGGACCGTTGTTAGAAACAATGTCCAGAAAGGGGCACATAGGGTGCTCACCCCCCTAGTTAGAGGTGAAGGCAGTGAGGAGAGAGGATTAAAAGGAGGGAAGAGGAATGGAAGGTTGGGGAGGCAACAGGCTGGAAGGTGATCTCACCGAACTCAAGAAGCATAAGGTACAGAACTGCGGAGTTACAGGCTCTCTTGGTGATGGAATTGGTGGACATAGTGGCCACCACGGAAACATGGGCCACCCAGTACCAGGACTGAGATATGATGATCCCAGGGTACAGGCTATTCAAAAAAGATAGGGTCAAGGGGAATGGGGGTGTGATCTATGTGAGGGAGGGGATTAAGTGCGTAAGGGAGGAAAGGAAGGAAGGACAGAAGCTCTGTGGATGCAGTTCCAGGATGAGAGGAATAGGACACTGAGGATGGGGGTAGTATACAGGCCACCATCACAGGGTTGTGACCTGGACTGGGAACTGGCAGATCAAAATTGAAGAGTAAGCAGGAAGGGAAGCACCATGGTGGTGGGGGATTTCAACCTACCGGGGGAGGACTGAAGCACACCTGCCACCGTGAGTGCAAGAGAGGGGGTCCTGTTGGAAGCTTTTCAGGACAGCTTCTTGACACAGCTGGTACAGGGGCCGACATGGCTGGAAAGGACTTTGGACCTTGTACTGGATAATGGGGAAGCTATAAGGAACCTAGAAGTGGGGGAACTGCTTGCTGGGAGTAACCACTATTTGTTGTGGTTCACGCTTAACATGGGGAGGGACACAGGTACAAGGGTGGCTGAGTTTAGTGGGGAGGACTGTTGGATGATGGGGGAAATTCTGATCAAGCACCTAGCAGACATCCAACAACACATGGATGCAGATCAGAAATGGAATTTAATAAAGGGAGGGCTGGCGGAGGCAACAGAGACCTATACTAGGAAAAAAAAACAAGATGAGCAGGGCAAAGAAACACAGTTGGCTGTCACCAGAGGTCTGGGAAGGGGTGAGAGGCAAGAGGGTGGCATTTCAGAAGTATAGGAAAACGGTGAGGGGAGAAGATAAAGATGTATACAGGGAAAAGTCTAGGAAGGCCACCAGGCTGGCCAGGGGGGTTAAAGCATCATGAGAGCTGAGACTGGCGCAGGGGATCAAAAGTGGAGAAAAAGACTTCTTCCATTACATAGGCAAGAAAAGGAAAAGCAAAGACCAGCTTGTGAGGATCAAGAAAGATGGTGGGTGGGTGGAGAAGGGGGTGGAGCAGGCAGAGGCACTGAAAGAGTACTTCTGCTCTGTGTTCATGCAGGAGAAGGGGGAGGCAAATATTTGAGGCAAGTGGGGAGGTGGGTAAGGGGGGGAGGATGACAGATGTAGGGGTTACAGAGGGCCGGGTGCTGGAGGGGTTGAGGGCATTAAGAGTGGACAAAGCTCCTGGGCCAGATGGAATTCACCCTAAAGTACTGAGGGAGCTGGCAGATGTCTTTGCGGGACTGCTGGCAGACCTGTTCAATACTTCCCTGGACACAGGATGTGTACCACAGGACTGGAGGATGGCCCACATGGTGCCCATCCATAAAAGTGGGCCAAAGGATGAACCAGAGAACTACAGGCCAGTAAGACTCACCTCGATTGTGGGTAAACTCATGGAGACCATCCTAAAGGAGAGGCTTGTGAACTTCTTGGAAGCAAACGGTATCCAGGATGACCAGCAACATGGGTTTGTCACAGGCACATCATGCCAGACAAACCTGGTAGAGTTCTATGACTGGGTGACATGGGAACTGGACAAGGGCCATGCTGTGGACATCCTGTACTTGGACTTCAGTAAAGCCTTTGATTCAGTGCCACATAGGAGATTGGAGGGGAAGCTGGAGTATGTGGGGGAAGGACCAAAAATGTTGACCTGGTTCAGGAACTGGCTGAGGGGGATACAGCAATGGGTGGTGGTAGGGGGGCAACTCTCATCACCAAGAGCAGTGTCGAGCAGGGTACCACAGAGATCTGTGCTGGGACCAGTACTAATTTTCATTGCAGATATCTTGAATGGGATCCAGAGCAAAATCAGTCTGTTCACAGATGATACCAAGATGGGAGCTGTGGTAGATGACATGGGGGGGGGGTTGCAGGAGGACCTGAATAAGCTGCAGGATTAGGTAGATAAATGGCAGCTGGGGTTCAACACCAAGAAGTGCAAGGTTCTGCACTTCCGAGCCCAGAACCAGGGGAAGGATTATCACTTAAATGGGGTTCAGTTGGGTTGTTCCAGAGAAGAGAAGGACCTGGGGTGATCATAACAGGAAGCATAGTCAATGCAGAAGGGCACCGGCAAAAGCCAACAAAATGCTAGGGTGTATAGCTAGAGGGATCTCCTCCAGAAGTAGGGAGGTTATCCTGCCCCTGTATAGGTCGTTGGTCAGGCCTCACCTGGAGTAGTATGTGCAATACTGGCGCCCGTTCCTGAAGAAGGACATCAGATTGTTGGAGGGGGTACAACATAGCTCTACAAAGATGATCCACGGATTGGAGGCAAGCCATACGAGGAAAGGCTGGGGGAGCTGAATATGTACTCTTTAGAAGAGAGGAGGGACAGGGGAGATATGACTGAGACCTTTAAGTACCTGAAGGGAATAAACAAGATTAATACAGAGAGGATTTTCCAGAGGATAAAGGGGAGGGACACGAGAGGATACTAACTGATATTGGAGGGGGTAGATTCAGGAGAGAGATGAGGAGACTTTTTTCATGGAAAGAGTGGTGGACAAGCGGAACTCCTTGCTGGGTGAGGTGGTGGCCTGCAAGATGGTAGACAGCTTCAAGAGGGGTTGGGAAGGGGAAGGGGTAACAGGATGGGGAGGGGAGGGGCAGCAGCATTATAAGGTGCTAGCTGTGCACTTGAGCAGACTTGATAGACCATGAGGCCTGTTTGCGCTGGCATTTTCGTATGTTCGTATAGAATAGATGCCTGTAAGAAAAATGCTGCCAAATTTAGGAGCAACTATGTGTAAAAAAAAAATGAAATAAAAAAAAAACCTGAAGGGATATAAGCAGACCTGATACTGTACAATAGTAACAGTTTAATCCTGAGGAAGAGGCTGAATTCTCAAAACGTTGGTAGTCTTATGACTTCTGTTATCTCATTTTAGGTACCTGCTTTCATTAAATCTGGTCACGTTTTAAACTACTTGGTGAGTGGGTCTTCTAGTTTCCAATAATAATTGCTGGGCAAGCCATGGAGGGCAGCAGCACAGCTAAGTCCAGGAAAAGCTGGGTGATGGGACTGGGGAGGCAAGCAGAAGGGGCAGCTCACAGGCAGAAAGTGGCTTAAACAGAAATAAAAAAAAAAGATGGAGTAATTAAACTGAAGCTTGGTATTAGACACAAGACACCAGATTTCAAATGAAATAACTAGCCCAAAACTGCTCAACTGGTATAAATGCAGCGGAGGAGGGCTCAACCTGCTGTAAATATTCAGCCTTGTGTAGTGGCATAAAGGAATTGTGATCAAAATGTACTGAGAAAAATGCATGTTCACCAAAACTGATATCCTCTATTGTTACAAATGCTGCATCACTGTTTTAAAGTGCATTAATGCAAAAACAGAAGATGACGACATATAGTAGGATGACTCATTTCTTATTAAAATAAATGAAAGGCATCCTACAGTCTGACTTACCATCTCTTGCTTTCTTCTTCACTCTGTAAGTTAGGGGCTGTTTGAGCAAACTGTTGATGTCCACTTCATTCCGATATTTCTTTTTCTGCATGTCTTCAAACCACTGCCCAGTAAGTGCTTGATACCATTTCATTTCCCTCTTTGGTTTCAGAAGTTTGCTGAAATGAAAAGTGCAGTAATTTAAGAGTGGAAATAAATCAAGATGTTTCATGAAACCCACCCTCTCTTGTTTCATAAGCAGGTGAATGAGCGTGCTGTGTAAACAATGAACATGTACTAATTTGCAGGTGTTCCCTACCCACTGTACTATCCAGGGTACCCTGTGATTCCCTTGGTATGCACATATTTGTCCAGGCTTATCATAAAAGGCTGTATGTAGAGTCTTCATGTCCATGGTCTCTGCTGGTTTGCTGGTCCATGGGCTCACCGCCTTCTTTGTAAAAAAAACAAACAAAAAAAAAAAAGCACCTCTGAATTTAACAATACAAAGTCAGAAAACCATCATGAGGCCCCTCGATGGCCAGCAACCCTGCATCATGGTGTGCCGATGACTGGAGTTCAGGAACAGACTCCAGTCATCATGTCACAGGCAGCTGCCAGAGGGCAGCGATGCCTTGACTGGGGAGGGTTGCCAGTGAGTTTCGGTTTGTAGCGATTCCTGCGGGCAGGGCATGGAGCTTTCTCCTCCACAGGAGCATGCTGCATCGCAGAGATTATAAGGCACATCCCAATGCCAAAAGGGTATGGGGGGGGTTAAAAACATCTCTGCCGTCCGTATGATGGCAATCACCTGACCAGAGTATATCCCTGAGTGATGGCAACAAAGGGGTTAAAAAATTACATAAAGAAAAGCATCAGTACAAACAAATGGAGCCCTTTGGCAGCTGCCTGAGGCCTGGCCCCTCACATGATGTCCAAAGTCTCCAGTCGTCTGCACAGCAGCGAAATGCGCTGCCACTGAGACATCGGGGCAGCCTCGTGCTGATGCTTTTCTAACTTTGTATCATTTCAGACATGCTGTCCCAGGAAAGAGCACTTTGTCTTACTGTGCAACACCTTTCCACAACAACCTACCTTCCAAAATTATTGCTCATCAGACCACTGCCAGTTTTGTAAAGTATTTGTCTAATTTCTTGCACTTCTCTTCCTCTTGTAAATATTTTGATTAAGCCTGTTTTAAAAGTATTGTATTTATTGTTTGGATTAATTAAACTGGACACAGGGGAAAATGGGTGGTTTCTTTGCTCACTTTATCATCCAGTATAAATAATAAAATGAAGGAGGACAAAAAATCTGCACCCCGGGACAAAAATAAGAGCCAAGGAGGCTATGTTGCTGCAAACGGAATTGGTGTTTTTTGCCAGAGGACAAACAAAGCCCAAGCCCTTCAGCAGTGCTGGTCTACATCAGGAGGTGCTTCCTGATGAAGACCAGAATTGGTTGAGACACTGGGGCTTCTGGCAAAACACACAATAAACACAAATTTGATTTTGCAGTAATTTAACCTCCTTGGCTCCTATTTTTGTCTCTGACTCAGGATTTTGTCTCCTTGATGTTTGTTTACGGCTAGCAGCCCTTTTCCAGCACCATCTAATTATCAGCTTCTCCTGGATGCACTGTTCCTGTCCTAAATAAAGAAATGAAATAAATTGAAATTAAATGGACCCTCAACACTTTGAGCACCAAGTGACAGGGCATTAGGTCAGTTTCTCCCATCTGTTTGTGTATATTTTTTTCCAACTTTGTATAATACAAAAGGTATTTAATTTCCAGTCTTTGCCGACTTAGTAAAATACCAAAGGTATTTGATCTGCAACCTCTTGCCTGCTGAATCATCTTTGATCTTCTGCATTTTCCTTTTTGCAATCATTTGGGACTAGACATCTCTTGTATTCACTGGACCTCCAGGGTGTGTGTACTTTTTGTTCCTCCTAATGTTACCCATGAAGTACCACCTCTGAGCTTCAGTGCATCTTTCTGCATCCTGCTGGAGGACATAGGGCTAAATATCTCTGTCTGTTCAATCTCGTTGATACCCTTGGTTTCCAGAAAACTATATGAAGAACAGTGTATGGTAGCCCATACACAACAATGCCATTCTTACACCGAGTGGTTACCATGATGTCAAAGACCTTGAGAGAGAAGCTTTGTTCAGTGGTAACCATGAGGTTAAGAAGAGCACTGCTATCTATTTGGGCTACCATATACTATTTTATATAGTGCATGGTAGAAAAAAGCTGAAATCACTTACTTTTTGTATTTGTTACAGTCAGTCTTTACACTCCACTGCCCATTCTTCACTGCTGGCTAGCTTGTGTGTGCAACACTTCCACCACCCGCTGTCCTATGAACAGTGCTGATGGGGTCACTTGCTGTGACATCTCTACTAGCACTTGGAATAAAAGTCGTTCTACTTCAATATATAGGATAGTGCATGAGACAGTTGACAACAGGGCTGTTACTACTTTCGCAAGCTGGCACTATGACCACGGATGCGCTGAGGTAATCCGTCGCCATAGTGCCAATCAGTGAAAGATGCCCTGTTGTCAACTGTTCCCCATACTTTGTAGTGTATGGTGGAGACGCCGCTTTTTGAAAAAAAATCACTACAGCATGTTTCTGCTTCCAAACATTCTTCATGGGTTACTAGAAGGAAAAAGAACTTTACATTTTGAGCGTATTCACGCTTGACATTTTAACTGTTTCAGAACTTTACATTTGAGACGTTTTAACTAAACATTAGTACTTACCGACATTGCTGCTTTCGCTATGTGTCCATTCTATGGAGTGAGCCCTAACTGTCAAATGCTGTTTGAGGACACAATGTGTGACCTTCACAGTGCAGTAGAAAAAATCCTTCTGCTGCACTGCGAACGTCGCTAGTGTGTGACTACAAGGTTTCGACAACGATGGATTTCGATGGAGAACGATGTTCCACCATACACTATAGCAACGTCACTACTACTGAAGCAGAACAACTTTTTCAAGTGTATGGATCTTCATACACAAGGGCATTCCACCATATCATCAATTGATAATCTTCTGAAGATGTTTTGATGTTTAATTCTCCTCTTGACTCAAACTGTACCCATCAAGTGTTCCACTCCACATGAAATATGATGTACCTATAGCCTCTACAATCAGTTTCTTGCACTATTCAACAAAACAGAATGCACCAATTGTGTCACTTTCTGAAAAAAAAAATGTTTGGCATGTGCTTTTCCAAGAAAAAAAAATGTATATATACACACACACACACACACACACACACACACAAATACATATACATACATACACACATACACATACTAACATGGATGGGACCTTTTCCCCATAGAAGCCCATTATCGTGTATTTCCCTATATATATATCACCAATGAAACCTACATTCCAAACAATTAAAGTTGCATACCTCCAAATTGAAACCTAAATACTGTGGGGGGAAAACACACTCAGATCAACATTATGACCACCAAAATAAACAATGATCAATTAAATCAATAAACACATCAATAAGCACACCAAGCTGAACCAGTTAAGAAATGTCTATGCTAGTGGGGCTGATGGAAGAGCGACCGGGGACAAAAAGTACACTAAATAAAAAAAAAATAAAAAAAAAAGAAATGTCTATGCTAATTAGCACAACTAATAAGCCCCCTGGCAAAAACATAGCCTTCAGGTAGGCAGCACTCCCATGAATTATATAAAATAAGTGCTAGACAACTGTGGAATACAAGGCTTTATACCTATCGCAGGGCTTAATTAGGGCTATAATGCCACTCACCCATTGGGCTCATTGTTTATAGCCCCAATTAGCCTCCTCGATAGGTATATATCCTTGTATACCATAGTTGCCTAGCATTTATTCAATATATACTGTACATATACATAAACATATGCGTTAATGTGTATATATTGATAAAATGGGATTTAAAGTTTACACCAGTAAAAGCAGCTAATAAATATTTCTGGATTTTTCGTTTTTGTTTCAAGAGATTAAGGAACTGGAAGGGGACAGAATCAGTTGTGTTCCAGGATAGTAGCTGCTTCTTGTTGTTTTTACAGGGTTCTTGTGGATTTTACTTGGTAGAAGGTTATTTCTTTTCTTTCTTACTTCTAAGGGGCTAGCAGGGTATTGTTTTGGGGGCTGTTGGAAGTTTGAAAACTGGTTTGGTGGCTGTAAGTGGGCTCATTTGTTGGGTGTTTCACTGTGTAACAGGCTGCGCTGGTGGAGGCCTATTTCTTCTGATTTAAAACCTATTTGGTGGGATTTGCTTGGGCCTGGTTCTTTGGCTGCTGGGCTTGGAGGGAGACACAGGGCTGATACACTCTCTCAAGTCGGGTGTCTGCCCAAGACCCACCCTCCCACCCCTCCCTCCCCAGAGTTCTGCTAATTTATAGGGAACACCTGCCCTGCAACTGGAGGAAAAGGCTGCAGGTGCAGCTCATGTAGTTCTAGCCGCTGGGGGCTGGATTTAAAGGCTGGGAGAGAGGAGCTTAGGGAGTTGTTCATTCCCTTATAAGTTTACTGTTATACTGCACCTAGTAACAGGGTTACTGGTGTACTGTGGGACTGTCTCTAAGATTAGTGGGTGACCTGATTAGGCAGTAGGGTGTATCTTGGACTAGGGGGGAACCTGGTGGCTCACCCAAGGAAACCTACTTGGAAGGGGATGGAACCACATGGTATTAGGGCCGGCATCTTTGGGAGGGTGGTGGGGTGCACAAGGTGTGGAGCAGCCATGATTCTGGACTGGGCATGGAAGTTTGGTGGTTGCCCAGTATGCTACCAGCTGGCACAGCTTAGGGAGGAGGTTGCGGGGATTAGGAGGCAGCTGGGGGAAGGGGGGAGGTATGGTTGGGGAAGGGGACAGGGGATCTCCACAGGGTTACACCAAGCACTGGGGCGGCGATAGGAAAAGGAGTGCAGGAGAATACTCAGGGTCACATAGGGACCCTGGCAGAGGGGTCCAAAAGGACACTACCAAGGAAGCAGGCAGGTAACTGGGGACCCTCACAAAGGAGGGACAGAGGGACAACATTCTCAGGGAAGTAGGCAGATGGCCAGGGCTGGACAGAAGGAAGCAAGGCGGGGAGGTGGATCAGACCTTACACTCAGTAACCGCTTCAATTCTCTTCTTCTGCTCGAGGATGAGGGAGGTGATGTAGCCACGACACGGGTGGTTAGAGATGGAAAGGAAGTGGGGCAGGAGGCAGGGGCCAGATAGCAGGAAGAACAGGGGGGAACCTGGAATGCAGGAAAATGGGGGGAGCAGTGAATCAGAGCAGGAGGGGCAGGGGGAAGAGGAGGAAAGCAGAGGAGAAGGACCAGTTGGGAGGAAAGGTAAAGGAGAAGGACCAGAAGTGCAAGGAGGATTCAGTAAAGGGAGCAGAGGTTTAGGTCAGGGGCACGACAAGCAAGGAGGGACTAAATGGAGACAGCAAGGAAGGGAGGACAGGCCAGAGCTAGTTTAGCAGATGGGGAGAAGGACCGATTACGAGCAGTGAGGGGAGTTAGCAAGGTACAGAAGGATACTCAGGAGGAGGAGAGGCATAGGATTGGAGGGAGGGGTGGCCAGGGTAAATAAGGAGGGGTGGCATGTGGCACCCAGATAGGGGAGAACAAGGAGCTGGCTGGGTGGAGGGGCCGGTAAAGGATGAGGGACATGGAAGGGAGGAAATGGAGGAAAGGAGTGGTCAGAGTGCTCCTGTTGGGGATTCTATGATCAGGGGTATCAAATGGGATAGGAGGGAGAAGCCTGGCCAGTTAGAACAAAATGCTTCCCTAGACTAACGTTGCACAGGGCTAAGCAGGGTATATCAGCTGGCAAAGGATTGTGGGGTTCCCGGACACACTGGTCCACCTGGGTACAAATGACATTGAGGGAAATAGTGAACTAGAGATACAGGCAAGATTCAGGGAGCTTGCCAGGGTCTGTCATGACATAGGATGCACAGTTTCCTTCTCAGAAATCCTGCCGGTGCCAAGGGCTAGTGGGGAGCACAAAAGGAAGATTAGGGAGATAAACCAGTGGCTCAGTGAGTGGTGTGAGGCCAGAGGGTACGGGTTGATGGGGGATTGGGGGGAGACCTGGGAGGATAAGGAGCTGTATGCTAGAGATAGACTCCATCTCAATTTGGAGGGGAGGGAAATCCTTAAGTTGAAAATAGAGGTTTCATTGGTGAAAAGTGGGGTTTAAACTTGTGAAGGAGGGAGGGATGGGAGAAAAGGCTGTCAAGGGGGTGCCGATAAAGGAGGGACTCTGTCTCCACCCCCCTTGGGAGCCGGAGGATTGTGGGAAAAGGCTGACTGGTAAAGTGCAGACCAGGGGAAAACAGAATCCCCATGGGAACATGAGCAGGGGAAATGGAAGTATAGGGAAAGGGTGGAAGGTAGTCCTGCAAAATGCCAGGAGCCTGGACAATAAAATGCCTGAGCTCCAGGCGATGCTAACTGAGGGAGAGGTGGATGTGGCAGCGGTCACTGAGACCTGGGCCACTGCAGGACACGACTGGGAGCTGAACCTGGAGGGTTACACTATGTTCAGGAAGGACAGGGGGGAGGGAAGGGGAGGAGGGGTAGCAATGATAGTCAAAAACTGCATTGGCATAGGGGGAGTAGAGGAGGTGGAGGGAACCGTGGAAGCGATTTGGGTCACCTTGATAACAAGGGGGGGCAAGTGAGTAAAAATAGGTGTGGTGTATAGACCCCCTGCCCTGGCGGAGGAGCTGAAGGAGAGTCTGGTGGCAGATGCTGGGAGACACTGCAAACTGGGCAGAGGAACGGTGGTGGTGTTGGGGGACTTATGTAACCCCCCTGCAAATGGGGGTTCCCAAAAGACTTCCAGGAGCTTGCTTGAATGCCCCAAGCCTGAATGGTGTTTGGCATTTAAGCCATTTATCAGTGAGTGTTTTTAGAGCCTCTGGTACTGTCTCTTTAAGAGCTGTCTGCTTGCAGACATAATTAGTTTGTATGGGGACTGTGTGCTTCTCTGAGTACCACTCGAGCTGCTGCCAATTCACTTCATTTTTGCAGTCACTAGGAGTGCAAAGGGAACCTATCTGAGGGATGTGACTGTTTGCCAGAAATTATTTAGAGTGGTAATGAAATTGCAGTTTGTCTAACCTGCTTTCTTTGCAGTCAGAACTGTGTCTGCTGGTTCCCCATTCTAGTTTTGAACTGCTGAACTGGACCAATCAGTGTGGGGTAAGCTAGCTCTAAAATGGTGCCTTGGACGAATCAGAACTTGGACTCATAATCTGAGCCAGCCACAAGAGGATTGTATGAGCAGTGACTCTGGGAGATGTGGTTTGAGACTTCAGCACCTTTTGGACCAACAGCAGCAGTCTATTGAGTGACAGCCAATCCAGTCAAGAACTGGAGGAACTCAAAGGAAGTGCCCGGTTTTGTCGGTTGGAGTTTCAGTTGAGCTTTGGCAGTGAAGAAGGAAGGAGCCCTGTGCTTTTTCAGTGTGCAGTTTAGTCAAAACGTGTGTGAGCCCAGAGTTCGGTCTGCAGCTTGTGTAACAGCTTGTTAGGACTGAATCGTCCTGTGAAAAGAATCAAAGGATCTCTGAAGAGTAGAAACCAGGCTCACCCTGTAGAAGACTGTAGGAATTGCTGAAATTGCACTGGTCTGTCAGGAACTGAATCTGCTGTGTGTTCTCCCGGTATTGTGCAGTAATTGCGATCGGGATACAGATGCAGCCTGCCTGGTACAGTGCTTTCTTATATGGATGTGTGAAGAGGTTTGTGTACCTCAAGTGAGCCCTGCTGACATTGAAGGACCCTATCTTATTTGGAGGTCGTGAGTACTAATTCAGGGTCGCTCCCTGTTGAATGCCACATTAAATCCAAATGGAATTACTGTACTGCTGACTGTTTAATTCTCCTTTCTCTGTGTGAAAGGGCCCTACCAGCTGCCACGGTTTGGACTAGCCACTAGGGCTTGGGTACCCAGGGACAGTAACTGATAGGGATAGGCCTGTGCACAGAGCCATAGGTAGATTATTAGAGTGATAAGCTAATTAACCTGATTTCCCCTGTCCTTGTTATATCCCCCTAAATAAATCAGAGCTGCTTGTTTCAGCAAAGTTATACTGCCTGAGGTATTTGTCTATGTTAAAGTACTGTACTGTGATTGTTGCACTGTATCTCATTTCACAGGAGGTCCCAGTGCCGGAACCAGACCTGGGGGTAAGTGTATACTGTGAAGGTAATTCTGATATATTGTGTGGGCCACTAGTGGGAAGAAAGGGGGGTTACAGTGTCCCAGAGGGCTGTGACCAAGTTAGTTTAACTATTGCAAACCCTGACCTCTGGGTGGAGGCACCCGCCATTGGATCCAGGCCCCTCAACCTGTTAGTGGCAAATCAGGCAGGGGTAGTAGCCCCTGGGATAGCGCCATCTAGGGGTTACACTTAAACATGCCAGGAACAGAATGTGTGACTATGACATCCTCTGTGACCAGGGAACAGAGGTTGTTGGATGTCTTTCAAGATGCGTTCCTAACTCAGCAGGTGGGGTAACCGACCAGGGAGGCGTGGGTACTGGATGTGGTCCTGGCAGACAGTGACCAGATTAGGGGCCTGGAGGTAAGGGACCCGTTGGCGGGGAGAGACCATGCCACAGTCTGGTTCTGCCTGGACCTAGGAGGGCTAGAAGGCTGCACAAAGACGGAGGTAACTGACTTCAGGGGAACAAATTTTAAGGAAATGGGAAGGATCCTTAGGGAGCATTTGGTTGTGATTGGGTCAGACATTGTCGCTGATAGTAGGTGGGAAATCATCAGGAGGTGGCTGCAGGATGCTACCAGCACCTGTGCAAGAGTAAGACGAAAATGCGGTAGGGCCCGAAAACCCTGCTGGTGGACCAGGGAGGTCCAGGAGGTGGTGCGGGGAAAGAAGGCAGTCTATAGGCAATTCAAGTGCTCAAGGAGTGAAAGGGATCAAGGGGAGTACGAGCTGATGGCTAGAAGGGCCACTAGGGTGGTGAGGGCGGCTAAGGCAAGGAAGGAGCAGAACCTGGCCAGGGAAATTAGGAGAGGGAACAAGGGGTTCTTTAGACACATTGGGGAAAAACGAAGGGTGAAGGGGCAGATTACAGGATTAAATCAGGGGAGAGATGGGCACAAGACCTCGGGGAGCAGGCTGAGGTACTAATGAGTACTTCACCTCAGTTTTCACCAAGGAAAATGGGGTGCTGCATCATACATGGGAGGAGACAGAGATACTGAGGAGGGGGACCCTTACCGATCAGAGTGGTCTGGGAGAGGGGGAAGCATCACTGGCAGGAGGGGGGAGGGCTAAGCAGGGAGAAGAGGTACCGGAAGTGAAAATCACAGCAGAGAGAGTGAGGAAAGCCCTCAGCTTCCTTAAGATGGAGAAAGCACCGGGGCCAGATAAATTACATCCCAGAGTGCTGAAGGAACTTGCGGATGTCCTGGCGAAACCCCTGGCGGAGCTTTTCACCACCTCTCTGAGGACAGGGTGGGTGCCCCAGGACTGGAAGGTGGCGCACATAGTGCCTATCCACAAGGGTGGATCAAGGGAGGTGGCAGGGAACTACAGGCCTGTCAGCCTGACATCAGTGGTAGGCAAGGTGATGGAGGGCATTGTCAAGGAGAGGCTAGGGGGGACCTGGAAAAGTCAGGGTGCCTGGACGATAGACAGCATGGATTCATCCCAGGGAAATCATGTCAGACAAACCTTGTGGAGTTCTATGACTGGGTGATGAGTGCCTTGGACCTGGGTAGACCAGTGGACGTCCTTTTTCTAGACTTCAGCAAGGCATTTGACTCTGTTCCTCACGTGGGCCTGTTGGATAAGCTGGGAGAAATGGGGGTGGGGAACCAAATGATCAGATGGATAGGCAACTGGCTCCAGGACTGGACCCAGAGGGTCATAGTTGGCGGGATAGTCTCATCCCCAAGGAGGGTCATTAGTGGGGTCCCACAGGGATCAGTCATTGGGCCCCTCCTGTTCAACGCCTACGTCTCTGACATAAGGACAGGAATCAGGAGTGAGATGAGTCTCTTTGCAGATGACTCAAAACTGGGGGCGGTGGTGGATGGGGAGGAGGGGAGGATGGCCCTACAGGAGGACCTGGAGGCTCTGGAAAGATGGTCTAGAAAGTGGAAGCTGAGGTTCAATGAGAGAAATGCAAGGTACTCCACCTGGGGCAGAAACCCAGGCCAAGTGTACACCCTGGTGGGGAAATGCTACAAGTCTTGATGGCTGAGAGGGACCTGGGGGTGATGGTGGATGTCAAGATGAAGAACTCGGAGACTTGTAGGAGGGAAGCAGCTAAGGCCAACAGGATGCTGGGATGCATCGCTAGGGGGATCACCTCCAGAAGGAGGGAAGTGATACTCCCTCTGTATAACTGCATGGTGAGGCCACACCTTGAGTACTGCATGCAGTTTTGGAGGCCACACTTAAAGAGGGACATTAAACGCCTGGAGAGAGTCCAGAGGAGGGCAACCATAATGATTTGGGGCTTGGGGGACAGGACCTATGAGGAGAGGCTTAAAGAGCTAAATATGTACACATTGGAAGAGAGAAGGGACTTGGGGGACATGATAGAGGTCTTCAGGTACAAGAAGAGCGTAAATAGGGGAGGAACAATCAGGGTGCTTTGAAGGAAGGAGGAGGGGGCCACTAGAGGACATGGGTGGAAGCTGGAGGGGGGAAGATTCAGGGGAGAAAGGAGGAGGTGCTACTTCACTGAGAGGGTGGTGGAGCCATGGAATGCACTGTCTAGGGGGCTGGTGGAGGCAGAGACGGTGGAGGGGGTTCAAGAGGGGCTGGGACAGGTACAGGGGAAGGGTTCTGGAAGCAAAATCCAATGCAGCAAGAATATCCGGAACTGGGAAGGGAGAAGCCAGAGAAGGCGAGGGGGGCAGCAAGATCAGCACCCAGGGTGGAGGGCTGACCAATCAAGCAGACTCAAAAGACCATTAGGCCTATTCTGCTGGCATTTTAGTATGTTAGTATGTTAGATTAGAACATATTCTTTTTTTTTTTGTTTTGTTTTACAATTTATTTACATAGAATACCCATACTGAGATGTGATATCTCGGTTTCAGACATACTTTTTTTATACAATTTTACAACTGGAAAGGCTGAAATAAAAAGGCAGTGAGGTGACTTGGTCAATATCACATTGTAAGATGTCTTTATAAAAAAACATTATATGTATTAATTATAGCACTAGTGCACACAGCTGTGAATTCAAATCTGTAATAGACCCCCCCCCCGACAATGTCAGCTTGCCTTTCGCTTGTAACTCAGTAATATTTGGCAACAATAATTGTGTTCACCCCCTCATCATTTTTTCACATCAAAAAACTTGATTCTGTGAACTGGAAAAAAATGTTCTTTCCTCATAGTATCTGCTTGCCTTTCACTCTTATCTCAGTAACAAAATCTAAGTTCACCCACTTTTTCAACTAGTTTTCATTAAAAAAGTCAGTTCTGTGAGATTTTATTAACAAAACAAGGTAACCATAGTATTACATAAAACAACCACCCACAAAGTGTTAAGAAAAGGTTTCCTGTAATGTATCTTTTTTTCTGATCTGATTGTCACAGATGATGCAAGAGGAAATAAGATAACACATCTGTTTGCCACTCAGTTAAGGCAGAGATCTGCAAACTGTGAATCTGGTGCTGCAATAAACGAACATATTAGAAATCAAGTTATTGATAAGTGGAAGCAAAGAAACCTGCAATGCAAATTTTCAGTAAGAGGAAGAACTTTCAAATTAGCCCTGCTGAAGCCAACAGCATAGTCATCAAAGACAGCAAGTTAAGCCACCCAAAGAAAGAATGCTGCTATCGAGTTAGCAAACTATATGGGAGAAGCAGCTGACAGTTCAGAAGAGACTAGGTTAAAATAAACTATTATTGCCAGGCTAAGCAACATCCTGTTTGTGAAGGCGAGTTCCTTGTAAGGCACGACATATAACAGATACCATAGAATTAATTGCCAACCTTGCACAGATTTGTAAAACTAAAAATGTTACATGTGTCAAAAGAAACAAGAAGCAAAAATGAAACAAAAATATAAACCAAAATACTGCAGAGTACCAAGAATATGCTTTCACTATGAAGGGAGCATCAAAAAAGGGACAATTTCTGTCACAATAGGGAAGTCACAATCGAAATGCTGATCCACTTGGGAGAGAGCTGAAGTAGAATTGATAAGAATATGTGGGCTACATTGAAGCAATAAAGAATTAGGTGTGTATCTGAAAGAACAAACAAAATGATGTAAGTATATTTACAGACAAAGGCAAGAAAAGAGAATGTCATTTTATAGATGGTGAAGGATAAACTCCACTAAGGCAAGAAACTACAATGGAACTGGGGGGTTCTAAAGCTGCTATCCCATACAAATGCAATAAACAACAAAACATACTTATTTAGAAAATATAAAGTGCATTTTAGTAGGGTTAAAACTATGAAAAATATTTAAAAACTGAAGATCTATATACATTATAATCTATATCTGGTAGCACAAAGTACAGGACCATTTTAAGTCCAAGGGAGAAGGTAGAAAGTAAACAATGAATCAGAGGCTATGGAAATTGCCTAGAGGGGTAAGAACAAACCCCATGGGTAAACCCAGCTGTTGTTGCACCCAAGCCATCTCAGAAAATCAGTTTACATGCAGACACGTGTTGAGCAAATAAAACCATCAGAGAAAGAGATCCAATTTAATATATGATTTCCTGAACGGGATGAATGAAACATGACCTGAAGTAGGGCTATCGTCAGACTAAGCTTTGTGAAGAATGAAAATGCATTACAACTTGGAGATGAGTTTGATCAGATAAGGGAATTAGTCAAGGTGAAGTTAGGTGGAGTGGTCAAAATCAAGGGGAGGTGGAAACGGGCAGGGAGAAATTAAACTGACCATTTCTGAACTAATCAAACAATGATTGAGAACAGTGACAAAGGGTAATAGGCACAATAGACCAATCTGATTCTCTAAGAAGGTCAGGGAGAGCCAAAATAAAGTCCTTCATTGGCTACAAGAAGAAATAGGGGGATGAAGAATGGAGTGAATACCAAGTAAAAATGAAAGAAGCCAAGAAGGCAGTCAGGGACACAAAAGCAAACCATAGCTGAGTATTATGGAGGTGCTCAAGGGAGGGGAAAACAGTTCTCCAGGTACATCAGGGGAAAAGGAGGACAAGAGGGGGACTTGTTACGTTGACAGAGGGGAGGGCAGTAGAGGAGGACAAGCAAAAGCAGCCATTCTAAATGACTACTTCTGCTCGGTAGTCACAGTGGAGAATAGCAAATCTCTGCTGGAAAGCAGCATAAAGGATGCCGCAAGGGGGATCCCAGAAATGGGACAGGTGGTAATTACAGGAGACAGGGTAAGAAAAGGGATCAGAGCCCTGAAAATAGACAAGGCTCCACGGCAAGCTGCGATGTACCCAGGTGTGCTCAGGGAATTGGCATCAGAAGTGGTTGAGTCCATGACAGGGTTATTCAATAGCTCACAGTCAGGGGTGGTTCCAAGACATTGGAGGATAGCAGACATGGTGCTGATTCATAAAGGAGAGGACAGGGAGGAACCTGGAAATTACAGGCCATAAGTGTCACCTCCACTGTAGGTAAACTGATGGAGACACAAGTTAAAGAGGACCTAGTGGACTACCTGGGGAGAAATGAGCTCCAGGATAGTAAGCAGCATGGGTTAATGGCATGGAGATCTTCACAGACCAACTTGATAGTATTCTTGGACTAGGTAACAAGAGCAAGTAGGTACGGAACAAGCAGTAGATTTACTCTATATCAGTCTCAGCAAGGTATTTGACTCAGTACCACACAGAAGGTTGTTGAAGCCACTAATCAATTCAAGAACAGCTGGGACAGAGTAAAGGGCTTTTATGCGGGGGGGGGGTAGCAGTATGGCAGGCAGCAAGGAGAGGAAGAGGAGGGTGAAAACCCCATCTGGACCACAGGTCACAGGGTAGAGTAAAGTAAAAGTGGACAGACTGGATGAATCAATGGTCTTTGTCTGCCAACCTTGTCTATGTTTCTATGTTAATTTCTGCAACACATATACAGTAGGTCTGTACAGAGAGAAATATGTCTTTGTCATTTTTACTTTGAACACAAGACTTGGCATGTAAACAAAAGAAGTGACTAGCAGGTAACACAGGCAGAAATATGACTTCCCGCATCAGCTGTCAATCACCTCTTTTGTTTGTGTGGCAAAGCTCCCATTCAAAGTTGGGGGGACTAAGGCAGTGTTTCTCAAGTGACCCCCAACACAACTTTCTGAGACCACAGAGCTCGTAAGAGCCACAATTGCAAAGGTAATGGAATGGATAATTTCTTATCTTTTAAAAACATGGCAAATACATTTCAAGTGAAAATACATCAGGGACCTGATTAAATGTAAATGTACGGGAGGAGGTAGAGCACAGTGGTTTAAGACTCTGAGCTGCAAACCTGGAGACCTGGGTTTGAATCCCACAGCCCCCACTTGCATACTGTGTGACCCTAAACAAGTCACTTAACTTCCCTGTGCTCCCAGGCTGCACCTGTAAACAAGCTTTCAGCTTAGTGTGTCTCACCTGGTTAAACAATTGGGGGGAAAAAATGTATGCTATGTGAAAAGAAATCGGTTAGATCAGGGGGTTTACGGTATAACAGTGGGTCTGGGGTGAAACATAAAACAGGAGGGAGGGCACCAGTTATGTCCTGGTGGCCATACAAACAGAGGCACCAGGATCTGGAGCATGAGAACCACTGGACTAAGGTCAATGGCTCATGTTTGGCAAAACCAGAAATGCATCACCAGCCATCTACCGTAGTATGTTTGACAGGAATACTATAGGGACTATAATATTTCTGATCATATCAATGTTCGTGAGAAAAATACAGAAGATTAGGGAAATACTGGGATGACAAAGAAAACATGCTCAAACTAAATAAAGAAAAATGTGAACCAGGAATGTCAACAGCTGATCTTCATGGATTATGTGGTGTATGAACATGGGATGGATGGGACCTGTTGAAGCCGTTCAAGTCCGTGTGTATTTGGATTGTGGAGTTTGTCATTTGACATGCAAAAATATCACAAAAGCCAACAAGCAGACACGTGGGGGGTATCATGAGGGGAGGCTAAAGCTATTACCGGGGGTTGGGGGACAACAGCCAGGGGTCCAGGAACAAATTGGGTATTCAAGGTATAAAGGTACTGGCTATGGAATATTGCTTGGTCACCCCTGAGGCTGATGATACCTAAGCCAGAATGTGAGGGTTGAGCAAATTATTTACCACATTCCAGAATTTGGATGGAGCTTGCAGTTCCCTAATGAATTTGTAAGAAGCTCTGGCTTTACAGACAGCCACGGTGTATAGCTTCCTGAGTCTGTTATAATGTTGTCAGTCAGCAGGTGCACCAGAAGCCTTGTGGGCTGACTAAGCAACATCTCTTAATTTAATCAGTTCAACAGGTCAGCAGAGACCCAGGGGAGATGAGCACCCTTTACTCTGGTTGACCTGATTGGGACATGGGTGTCACAAATGGCTAGGATTAAGGTACAGAAATGAGCCAGCACCTGATCTGGGTCAAGGGATTCATACTCTAGGCTTCAATCAGCAATCAAGAGATCAAACAGGAAATCAGGCAGGGAGAATTTACAGAAGGAATGCCCCCTAATAATTGTAGGCAGTGCCTTGTTCATTCTGGTTTTATGGATGCAATAAGTGATACAATAGCCACTGAATACATCAGTAAGGCTGTTAGCAGTCACAATATGGTGAGGGTGAGTAGACAGGATTCAATCCAAGAGTGAGTGGTTGGGGTACTAGAAAAAAAAGGCACTCATGAGAAAGCGCAAACTTTTGCAGACCAAAGAATCAATTTCCCTTCTTTGGTCAGCACTTCGAATTTAATCAAGTTTTTCACTTTAATGTTCATTTTTTTGTTTGCTTTCCTTGTCTATATCAGCCTCAAGGGATGGCATCTTCTACAGCTGTATAGCACAGGTTAGTTCTGAGTCTCAGTAGTTGAAGTACTGGCTAATGAATCTGGTAGGGTCCGTGAGTAACTGGTGAAGATTTTATTTATTTAGTTTTTACTGACCAAGTAAGCACACTAGACAATTAAACCAAACGCCTATTTTCAGACACAAACCGGGAGGTTACAATAAGGATAGTACAAAGAAATTACTACAGTACAGAAGATAGTAACAAGAACATAAATGATTACAAAGAGGTACTTATCAAGGTACATAATACAAATCTGTACAGTCATAAGGCATAAACAAGATATTTTGGTGCAGTAACAACACAAAATCTGAAGTAAGAAACAGGTTCATGTAGCACAGGGAGCTCAGCTAATCCCATAGAGAAGACCAGGGGTAATGCTTTGGCCCACAGACATTAGTTAAGGGAAGGACCAGTCACCCTGTGCAAGTGCAGGCAGATGTGTCTTTCAAGTGCCTCCACAAGGACCTTCTGAAGAGACAGTAAGAGGAGATACCCTAAACAACATTCTTATATTATTATAAACTACATCCCATTTGGACAAGAGGGACTTATCAACATTGGTGCAAGGAGACCCCAATTAATGGAGGGTAGGAGCACTCCCTTAGCAAGGACAAGATGTGCAGAGTGGGTGAAAAAGTGTCTGGCCTTGTAAGCCATACCAATCTTACTGTTAACAACTCTACACACATTAGAGATTTGCAACGAGAGATCCAGTTGAGGATCAAGGGCAACTCCAAAGTATTTGAAAGCATAGGCAGTAGTCAGGGGCAAGCCATCTATACTGGACACAACCACAGGCTCAGGGAAATATGTAGTTTTGCCCAACAACCAAAAAAGCTGGATTTGCATTTTCTTTAGGTTGAGGACAAGCTTATTTTCAGAGAGGACAGAATTAGGTGAAGGTTCTCGTTTAGTTGGGAGTTAATGACTTTAATATCATGGGAGCTACCCAGGAGCACCAGATTATCCACATAAAGGGCAGAATTACATTGGACCGGTACCTGATAGAGGTCATTAATAAACAGCAAAAAAATAGAATGGGACATAAGATTGAGTCTTGGGAGACACCAACTGTGACAGGAGCCAGTTCTGAGAGTGTTCTGTTAAATCTGACCATCTGCTGTCTATCTAGTAGATAGTTAGCAAACCAGGCAAGCATATGGTTGGACAGCCCTAAGGAGTGCAACTTAATGCAGAGAAGTTTATGGTCCACCAAATGAAAAGCTTTGGAGAGATCAACAAAGACTGCTCTAGTTAACCTGCTTTGATCCAAGGCCCACCTTATCTCAGCAGTAACCTTAGTAAGGGCAGTGGAGGTGCTATGCCCCTTGCAGAACCCATGCTGTACCAAGGACAGTAGGTCATCTGTGTAAAGATATTCAGTAAGTTTGGAAGAGACAGTCTTCTGCAACAGCTTACTAAAGGGCAGGACAGGATGGCTAAGGGGCAATCGTTGTCAGTGCATTTCAGGTCCCATTCCTTAAAGACAGGTAAAACCTGAGCAACCTTCTTAATATCACACATGATTCCAGCAAGCAGAGACACATTAAAGATCTACAAAATTGGTAAGGCCAGAAATGGGGCATCGTAACAGAGCAGCTATGGCTCCATATTGTCATGACCAGGGCTAGTATACAGGGAGAGACAGGCCAACAACCTACCAACCTTACCTGCTATAACAGTTTTAAGATAGACAGGAGAGTGGGGTGACCATGGGGCAGGGGATGGCACTATCTCATACAGGGACTTAAGACCTGTGAACAAGGAAGTGAGGGCAGAGAGGTCAGAGCACTGTTTATTGAATACACTAGGTCTTGTGCCAGGGTTGTTACAATTAACCCCATCAATGAACAGATCATTGGTTTGGGAATTAGGAGAACGGCCAGTTACATTTGTAATGTTACACCAGAAACTTATCGTCATCGGGTCTTTAGCAGATGCCAGTAGGGAGACTCTACAGAATCTGCTATTGGCCAAGTGAATGGCTTTCTTACAAGCATTTCTAAGGCACCTATATTCAGTAAAGTCAGCCAGTGCTTGAATGGTCTTAAATATGGCCAACCACTTATCTCTGATTTCATGACAGATAATAGGTCACTATCAAACTATTTCATGACAGTGTCCCAACTCTCCTTTTAATAAAAGGGGCAGGCTTATCCTGCAGTGCAGAGAAAATGGTTATGAAATTAGACAGAGTAACTGGGGCATCAGCAGTAAGCAAAACCAAAGACCAGTCAGTAAGCACAAGGTTGCCATGGAAAGAGCCAGTATCATTAAGGGTTTTGAATTCGGAGTGGAGAGTTGAGGACTTAGGACTGAGTCAGTTAAGATTCAGGTTTCCCAGGATCATAAGTTAATACCTTGGAGTATTGATTCGAGCTAAATGGCTGGCAATGATATAATTACATTTTCTCCCTTACCAAGGGAGCAATATATATGCCAGTAATGAACAGAGGGATGGAAATCAGGAAAGTAATTTTGCCACAAATTAGCTCATGGGATCTAGGAATTATTTCCAAGGAGGTGAGAATAAAGGTGAGAGCATAGAATACATAGAGGGCAACCCCCCCCCCGCCTCTTTTTCCTGTATCCTGATGGCAGACAATGACACCTGGAAGGGCAATGTCAGGTGAGGGAGTCTTTGAGGATTAACAGGTTTCTGAGAGTACCAAAACATCAGGGGTGGTATGAAGTATCTAGACCCCAATAAGATAAATCTTGGGCAGAAGTCTGAATATTAATGTGATAAAGGCGGACACCATTAGGAGGGGAAGAAGGTGTGTTGAGAAGTGAGTAGGATTGAGAGGGGCCTGCCTGTGTTCCACTCAATAGCACCACACAATAAAAGTTAAATAAATAGCACATAATTCTTTGGAAAATCTAGCATTACTTAGTCTACAGGCAGTCCGCTTCTTGGAGTGGCCGCTGCAGTGAGTGGGAGGGAGATGTAAATAGGAAGGGGGAATGGCAAAAAGAGAGAGGCAGGAGCAGAGGTAATTCCCATTTAACAAACCAGCATGAATGAGGGAGTAAGACGATGCAGAATCAGCTTAGTCAAACCCAGGCAGTATAACCCTGATTTGATCTTCTGCACATACTGAAGTTGAATATCAGTTCACAGCAGTGTGGGCATAAAAAGTTCTGCTTTTGCTGTGCCTTGGCTCTGGAATGCTATGCCAATTAGAGACAACAATCTTGAGCTATGCCCTTACTATATCAACCTACAGAACAGTTATTTGTGCCTATTGCCAAAGTTGCTTAACAGGTGGCATTATTAATATGTATTGTTTGTTGTACCATTTTAAAGCTATCTTACCATATGTATATTATTCATTCTATATACTGTAAACTATACTAAGGCCACCATTGCAAATGAACCCTTATTAATGGTTTCTCCTTTTTAAGCCAGAAAGTCTAAATAAACATATTGACTGATTGCCTGTGCAGCATCTCGATTTTTTTTTTACTTTATGTTTATTGTTTCATGTAGACATTGCAGTTGGCATACAAGCATTGATATAGCATTTGTTAATATATTAGACACAATGAGGTCATCACTCCTCTAAATACATAAGAATAATCCATCAATTGCTTTGAGATATGTCTTTGAGGGGTATACCTTTAACATAAATGTTCAAACAATGTCAAACCGAAAGGCTGTGTTCCGAGTCCATGAGCAGCATGGTATACTCCTGTAAAGTCAGTTATTCCAGCTTCCATTCATTCTCTTCCTTAAAAGGGGAGATCAAAGCATTCACCATGCCTTTCCTTTTAAACTATGTACTACTAGTGAAATTCCTTTTTAGGTAGTGCGTCTTGAGAAGAATAAAAAAAAAGTAAAACAACATTCAACTTATGTGGCGCTATTGCACTTAACGCTGTTCTAAGCAAGAGCTTATAATAAATTAACATTTGGATTTAAGCTGCTTCTAACTTTAATATCTTAGCAGATAATAAAGAGCATTGCATGCAATACAACAAAGTAGTAATATGATTTGTGTTAGAGTTCTGTACAATCTCCGATTGTGAACTGGATCAACCTGACCTATAGTGAAGACAAAAACAGTAACTGGTACAGAAATCCAAGTTCGGGTGGGTATTCTTCCCTGAAACATCATTGTCACAAAGGTAAAAATATGCATATTCTTACCCAAGCGCTTAAACTACCCACCCATTACCTCCTTGTATAGGAAAATCCAACGGTCCTCACAGCTCGTCGTCGGATGATGAATCCCTTCTGTCCACGACTAATGGTCTCAATGGGGCTTGTTTTTGGGCCCATTTCATAGCATCCATCAGATCTGAAAAATACAAATTTTTCCTTAATGGGCAGATCCTTAGATGTGCTGGAAAAATTATGCCATGTGGTATTCCTGCTTCACTTAGCAGAGCTCTGGTGCCATCAAATGTTTTTCTTTTCTGTCTGGTCATGAAGCTTACATCAGGATACAATCACACTCGATGCCCATCCTGCAGTAAGACTCCCCATTGCCTGGCTAGGGCTAGTAGATACTCCCTGGTGCCCATTCTATCCACAACTGCCACCACCGTCCATGGGGCCTCTGTCAGGCCTGCCTCATGGTATATTCCTGTATGCCTTCTGAGGCCACCGCACCCGCAATGCTCCTCCTCTCCTAGTTGTAGTGTCAGCCAGTCCTGCAGGAACAGCAAGAAGTGATCACCCTCGCAACCCTCCGGGAGACCAAGTATTCAGATGTTCATAGCCCTAGCTTGGTATTCTAGGGTTTCCAGATGTGATCTCAGGTGCCCATTCTCTTTGATAAGGTTGGTAACTGTCCCATTTCACAGCCTCTGCAGTCATCACTGCCATTGACTCTAGTGCGGTTTCCATGTTAGCTACTTGATTCATAAGCCCATCAAATTTGCTGGAGAGTCCTGTTACAGAGGTTATTAATCTATTTGTCTTTAGTCCGAGAGACCGAAGAATTTCTTCTCTAGGACTCTTCATTCTGTCCACTTGTCTGTGCTGTGTGGACCGTGTGGCAAGAGCTCTGCTCAGATTTTTCTCTTTAACTCCGTCAGTCTGTTTTTCTTTCTGTGGATTTCCCATCTTGTTTAGTTGTTTGTCCGCCACAACTTCTTACTACTTTGAACTGCGAGTGCTCCAAAATAAAAAAAAAAGATTTTATCAGTTTTCAATTCTCAGTGCTGTACAGAGCACATCTAACAGTGGCCATCTTGCTCAGGCTCCAGAGCGCCTCCTATCAGCCTCTCAAATGTTTAATCCTGAGAAAACGTTTTTCTGAAAATAGAGAAACACTTCCTCCTAAAGGCATAGTTTTAGAGACTATGGTCCTCCATAGAGATCATCTTCACCCAGCAAAAAACTATTTTATGATCATTTCATCTTTATTTGTGAGCATGTCCCTTTATGCACAGAGGAAAATAATAGAAGTGGTAAATGGAAATGACAGTAAATTATATAAAAATCTACGTTGAATATGTTCAAGACCCTGATGGAAGGTTCCACTTTGATATGTTAGCTGTATAAAACATATAGGCATTAACTTTATTTTTAAAGACTCTACAGGCATCTACTGGGGGTTATTGTCTTTATAATTTCTGCAATATTTGATGTTTTAGAAGAGATGACAGAGGGAATATGTTTAGTCTATCTCAGTTAGACTGCAAAGACCAATATCGTTACTGATGCAAGTTCAGCTGGATTAGGAGCAGTTCTTTCACAAGTGTAGAATGGTCAAAATCATGTGATGTGTAAGTAGGAGTCTGAAGAGTGCGGTAAGAAGGTATTCCCATAAAGATTTTCCCAGATTAAAGTGAGGTATTAAAAAAAAATCAATGCAGCCCTAAGGCCCCCAAAAATGTAGTGGAACCTGTTTACTGTCAAACTTACAAATAACAGGATGCCCAATTGATTAAGGCCAGATCCTCATATTTGGAAGAGCAGGGTCCACACCCTGACATCGGCATCACAAGGAGGGAGGAAACCAAACCTGAAGTCGAGTCGATGGGACCAGAATTAAAGGGGGACCTGATGGCAAGAGCCCAGGTAGCATTTATGATAGCAACAACGGGGCCATGGTGCTGACAGATGACAGCCAAGACAGGCCAGTCTCATGAGCTGCATAGCCAAACAAAACAAAATGCAGTAGTGTGGGCTGTGGAAACAATGCCAGCAGGCACTGAAAGAGGAACACCATGTCGATGGTGCATAGGTTCAACAGTGAGCCCAATAATGGGCAACAGGTCAGTACTGTAGTAGCACCTGAGCAGGAACTGGTGACCAACTGGCAAGCAACAGGTGATTTCCTGAATGTGTAGCCAGTGATGCTACAGATGGTAGTACCAGCAATGTGAAATGTAAATGGTTGAAGATCCATGAAGCCCCAAAAACACTGATAAAACCACGAGAGGCAATGCCAATGGCAAGACAGATGACAGCAAGGGTGACAGCAGGATCGGAAGTGACCATGAGAATGGGACCAGAAACTACAGCATTTTGCTGGCAGACAGTTGTCCCAGTGATGGCACGATAAAGCAACCAGCCACGAAACCCCAGGCTGCATCATGCCGAAATGGCAGGAGTAGCAGTAACAAGAAGGCATATGTTTGCAAAGCTGATGATAAGAACATCAGCGGCAAATTTGGCACCAGTCCCTGGAGTAACACTAAGAAGAGGAGTTGGTAAAGCAGCAAGAATGGCAGCAAGGCAGGTCTGAATGACAACATGCAAGCAAGAGCTGCTGTATAGTAAGAACAGAAGACCAGAGTCAAAACTTGCAACCGATTGAGGTATCATAATGACAGCCAGAGCTGTGTGAGCAGAGTTGATAGCGAGAACACTGACAGTACGGATAGCAACAATCTCTAAAGTAAAACAGAGAACAGCCAAAACAGCTGCAGGAATAATGATGAAGGGAAGACTAATGATGACCTCAAGCAGAAAACAGCTGACCAAAATATGGACCCAACCCAAGGCCCATAACCAACTTATGTCATCAGTGTCATAATGATTGCCGTAGTGACAGCAACAGAGCAGATGACAAGAACAATGGCAAAGATGGCAACAGCCTTTGGAGTGATACCAAGCACAAATCCAAAACAGCAGTAGGAATGATGATGGGGCAAAGCAAGGTGACAGCCAGCAAGCAGAGAGCCATGGTTCAGCATAAAAACCCAAGCACAGAGTCAGCAAATGACATTAGTATCACAATGACAGTTGAAGTGGCTGCAAAATGCTTCAAACAGATTTTTTTAATTGAGTTTTCAAAATAATAAAGTTTCAATGCATAAAGCAGTCTTTAAAATTCTCAGTGAACTAGTGTTTTAGCTTGTTGTTAAACTGGTTTCGAAACAGCTGACCCTGTGGTGCAGAATGCTGAGGCACTTAGCGCCTTATCTCTCTCCATGGTGGTGACCCGTGTTCAGGATTGAGTGTGGGTTGCTGGGGGTCGGCTGGAGAGGGAGAGGATTGAGCACCCGTAGGGCTGTTCTCCTCTCCCAGGGTGGGGAACTGCATGCTCTGCCAAATGACTGCCACCAGATGGAGGTCTGGTGGCAGTGCGGTTCTAGGAGGGCAGTGGTAGGGAGGTGTTGCAGGACTTCACAGCGTGCGCGTGCCTACACATGCATGCACTGATGTGCAGGCCCCAGCATGGGGAACAACCTGGAGGAAAATGACAGGACATGGCATTCATGACTCCTGCACACTGGCTCTCATCCGCCTCATCGTCGAGGGACTTTGTTCGAAACTGGGTTGTGTGTTTTTGGGGAGGGGGGCAGCCCTCCCCTCCTGACCAGGCCATGGGGGGAATCTGTGGGGGTATTCAGCATAAGGTAAGTCCTGGAGAGATGCTGGACAGTGGGGAATCAGCGGAACAGTGCTGAAAGGGAGCCCAGCCTGTCCTGGTCAAGGTGGAAAAAGACAATATGAAAAATTAAATGGGTTTAGAAACACAGAGACATAGAAACACAAAATTTGTCATCAGATTACCACTTGGCCACCCAATCTACCTATTTTTCCCTATCTACAGTATCACCGCAGACTCTTCTTGATCTTTGACTGTTACTCCCTCTCCCCCCCAATTCCTTTCCCCTAAGATTCCCTTATGACGATCCCATGCATTCTTGAACCCCTTCACTGATTTTGCCCCCACTACCTTGGCTGGCAGGTGGTTGCAGGAATCCATCACTCTTTCTGTGAAGAAGTACTTCATAACTCTTCTGAATCTATCACCCTCCAGCTTCATAGCATGTTCCCTTGTTCTTGAGCACCTTTTCTTCTGAGAGATACTTTCCTCCTGTACCCGATTTATCCCCCTGAGGTATTTAGAGGTCTCTATCATATCCCTCCCTCTCTCCTCTTTTCCAGGGTGTACATACCGAGCTCCTTTATTTTCTCCTCATACAGCTTTTGATGCAGACCCTGCGCCATTACAGTTACCTTCTTCTGGACTGCCTCCACTCTGTCTATGTCCTTCCAGAGATGTGGTCTCCAGAACTGCACAGTATTCTAGTTGAGGTTCTACAAGTGATCTATACAGAGGCAGCACTACCTCCCTCAGTCTGCTTGTGATACCCCTCCCTATACACCCCAGCATCCCACTAGCCCTTACAACTGCCTTATCACACTGCCTGGCCACCTTTAGATCATCAGAGATGATGACCCCCAGGTTTCTTTCCTGCTTGGTGGTCATCAGTAACACTCCCCCCCCCCATTTTGTACTCTGCCCTTGGTTTCCTGTGTCCCAAGTGCATTATTCTACACTTTTTCACACTGAAACCCAGCTGTCACACCTTGACCATGCCTCAAGTTTTATCGGGTCTTTGTTCAACCTTTTCACACACACACACACCCAAGTGTCTACCCTATAGCAGATTTTGGTGCCAGCCACAAAAAAAGCAGACCTTCCCCTCCAGCTCTACACTGTCACATATAAAGATAATAAAGAGGACCAGCACTGATCCCTTAAACACCCCACTGGTCACCCTGTCCTCCCTGGGGTGAACTCCTTTTACCACCACCCTCTGACGCCTATCCCCCAACCAATTTCTTACCCCGTTTACCACCTATGCACCAACTCCTAAGTTACCCAGCTGCTTAATAGCCTTCTATGTGGAACAGTGTTGAAAGCCTTACTGAAATCTATGTAGGCCATATCCACCAACCATTCCACCCTGATCTAATTACCTTGTCACCCAATCAAAGAACTTATCAGATTCTTTTGACATGACCTCCCACCCATGAAGCCATGCTGTCTCGGGTCTTATAACCCATTAGAGTCAAGATATTCCACTATCCTCTCCTTTAGCAGTGATTCCATTAATGTTCCCACCACCAATATCAGGCTGACTGGCCTATAATTTCCTGTCTCCTCCCTGCTACCAGTTTTGTGACATGGGACATGTACTCTTCGCCAGTCCTCTGGAACCATTCCTGTTTCCAGTGAGCTGTGAAACAGGACAGAAAGAGGTACAGCCAGTAACTCCCTGTGCTCCCTCAGTATCCTAGGTTGTACCTCATCTTGTCCCACTTCTTTGTCCACTCTCAGATTAGCAAGACCCTTTAGGACTTTCTCCTCTGAAAAGGGACTTGTGGTGTCCACCTCCCTTATTCAAATGATGCTGTTACATTTTTGTGGCCCCTTCCCTTCTCCATCTACTGTGAACACTGAACAAAAATATTTGTTCAGGATGTCTGCCTTTTCTGGTCTCCCTCTGCATAGTGCCCCCATCCCTTTTAAACTTACAGTCCCTCCTTGGTCTTCCTCTTTTCACTTACGTACCTAAAAATGGGTTTTCCCCATTCATTATTGCTTGGACTACTCTCTCTAATGTATGCCTTCACATTCCTTATTGCTTTCCATGCTTCTCTTTGTTTCTCCTGATACACCTCCCTATCCTCTTCCCTCTGTCTCCTTATATCTTCTGAATGCTACCCTTTTAGTCTTTACCTTTTCAGCAACCTCTGTCGAGAATCACAGCATTCTTTTTTTCCTCTCGCATTTACTCACTTGATACAGAGGTTTGTTGCCTTCACTGTGCGCTCTTTTAACTTTGTCCACTGTTCCTCCACCCCACATAGGTCACCTCCCCACCAGGTCATCCCTAAGGCATTCGCCCATCTTTATAAAATCTGCCCTCCTGAAGTACAGGACCTTCACCCTTGTATTTTCTGATTCTGCAACCATCCTTATATTGAACCACATTGTACAGTGATCACTGGTCCCCAGGTGGCATCCCACCTTAACATCTAGAACAGTGTCCCTGTTAGTGATTACCAGGTCCAGTACTGCTCGTCATGAATTGGTTCACTGACTAGTTGCCTGAAGAACACCCCCAGCAGGGAGTCCAAGATGTCTCTGTTTCTAGTTGAAGTTGCAGCTGGAATGCTCTAATCTATATCTGGCAAACTAAAATCTCCCACCAGCAGCACCTTCCCCCTTTTCTGTCATGTTGCCAACAGTGGCTTCCACCAGTACCTTATCTAACTCTTCACTGTGTGCTGGAGGTCTGTAGATCACACCAGTGTGAACAGTAACTCCGTTCCTCTTCTCCAGGGTGACCCATAGCTACCTCTGCCCTCCTGTAGTCCCTGTATTTCTGTCACTTTTATGCTTTCTTTCACATAAAGCTCCACACCTCCTCCTTTCTTTCAACCCTGTCCTTCCTGAACAGGGTATGGTCTGGTATGACCATGTCCCATTCATGTTTTTCAGTGCACCATGACTCAGTTATGGCCACAATATCCAGAAAATTAAATTTTTCCCTTTTTAATTAAGTCTGCTTTTTACATTGTATACACCCGGATCCAAAGGTTAAACAAATTTATAAAATGAGACATAAAAAAACTGACAAAACAGAACACCTTCATTGGTTGAAACACAGCATCTGACCATTGATTATTATCTTCCAACACTTTCACAGTCGGAGGCTGCAAAATCGAGGATGAACTGATGCTGCTAGGGAGAAGAGTGAAATGTTAGCCAAACAATTTAAGGCATCAGGTGAACGTTTATGGGACTTACTCATATATATATATATATATATAAAAAACACACATACATACATGTATATACACACACACACACACACACACACACACACACTAATTAAAATATGGGGGCTAATACCAAAATTCAGAAAAAAGTACAAAAAAGGTTTTTTAATTTTATTTTTTTTAAAACCGTCATGACATTTTCCATGTCAATATTAAAAAAGTATATCAATATACTTTATCATTATGGAAAAAGTATATAGATACCATTTATTTTGCAAAAAAAAAAAAAAAACACTTACTGTGATGTAAATATACATATCGATACAGCTGGCGAAAACTGCCTGTTTTTAATATCAATAACATAATTACTAGTGTTACATAATATGATATGATAACAGCATAATTTCTTAATGGCTGGACTCCAAGCTTTCATTTTTTGTTAAAAAGTACATTTCTAGCCCAGACAGTTCCAGAATTAGACCTTTCAAAACATATTTTCTTTAAAATGTGATAACTTTGGAAGCGTTAGGGCTAGAGACACAATTTTTAAACGAAAGTCTGGAGTAAGCTAAATGGTTCTATCACCACAGGGACCATATATCAGTATAATGAAACAAAATGTTTCATGTTGCGGTAAAAAACATAAAATGGTTCACTGCATTTTTAAAGTCCTATCATTTTTATGACATTACAGCAACATGTAAATGCATGTAGCAACACAAGAGAACTGCATTAACTGTTCAGATGTTACTGTTTTCAAAATGTAGTCTCACAAACCTTATACAAATATCATATATAGAGAATATGTAATGGCCAACTATGCACAACCAGTGTGTTCTGCCATAGAGTGGTTCTAATTCCCTATGACCTCAAGAGTGAAGTTCAAGTGATCCATGGGAATCAGAACCCCAAGGTGGCAGAGTACACTGGTTGTGCATAGAATTGTACAGTCAGTATTTCTGTAGTGTATGGTGCCCCTAAAAATAATATAATGACTTGGGAGCACTTTTCCCATAGGAAAAGTGGGTTCTAATTTCCCAGTTATAACCCATGGGTTATAATGGGTCTGAGCATGAGCAAAAACTGCTCTTCCAGTCCTCTTCGCTACACAGCCGTCATAGCTCACCGCCAGCTGGAATCGGTGGTAAAGCTAATTTAAACAATGAACAAAAACCGTCAAAGGGAGTGCTTCCCAAAGTGGCTAAATTCTGATTTTTCTGAGGGAGATTTTAGCACGAGCTCGCACAGCGTCAAAGCCGGCCAAGTGCACGGTGCCATGGGGATCTCTTTATTTTATATAACTGCTGAGGCAAAAAAGTGATCCCCAGCAATTATATAAAATAAAAGCTGGGAAGGTGTGTGAAACTCAAATTTTAGACACCCCCCTCAGTGTGGAATGCCTGTACAAACCCCTCTAGCTTCGCTCTCGGGGTTTATATGGCATCCCACACCTTTGGGGTATCTAAAATTCTCATTATAACTACCTCCCCAGCAATTATTCTACTGTATATATAAAAACAGTTTAATCTTTTTTGTAATAGATATAGGAATTTTTATGCTGCATCTTATTCTGGGATTTAAGGCTGGTTGCTAGGATCAGTGGTGTGATTGTTAAGGACCAGTTGTCCCTGCGTCTTCCATTGGTTGTCAGTTGCGTTTGGGAGGGATTTTAAACAAACAAAAAAAAATTGGCAGCTGTATTTCTCATTAAGTCAGAGGACTGTTAGTGTGAGGAATCATCTTTGATTTGTGAGTAATTTTAAATATCTGGTTGATCCTGGTATTTTTTTTTCGTAAATCAAAACATCTGGTTGGTCCTGCATTTTTTTTTCATATATGGTTGATCCTGCATCTATGGGATTTGTTTGAGTCACAGGTTCAAGTGATCGTGCCACCGCTGTAAGTTTCTATCTGGTTGATCCTGCAGTTTCTGTTGTCTCAGTTAACTCATTTACTTCACTGGAGCTCTTTGAGAGTTCCACCACTTACTCTCAACACTTCATCCTGGGCCTTTCTAAGCGAAATCAATCCATAATCAGCATGCCACAAACAAATGCTAATACCTCATGAACCATAAGTGCTACACACAAAGTATGAGTAGCAAAGTTGTTCAGCACAAAATTATCTTTCCAGTGGTGCTATGTAATTAATAATAAGCAATTTTGTTTTCTATACTAGTCGAAATAACCATTTTGTTGCACAAAAAAGCAATGTAAGCCATTTTGGTTGGGGAATATGTAACATAAGACCAAATTAAGCATACATGCATTAGACATAGTTATAATAGTGTATTTGTATAAAAAAACATTTTTTTTCTAGTATAAAACATGTATTTTTTCCCAGTGTTATGCAAGGTGCTTCAATGAGGCTTGATGGCCAAAATGTCTGACATTCACACCATGTCATAAACAAATGCAAATAACTCCTAAAGTGAACATGATACACATGAAGTGTCAGAGTTGTTCGACACATTATCTTTATTATGGTGCTATGCAGTCAATTCTAATCAATTCTGACTGGCAAGTAATATTAAAACATGAGTGATGTCTCCAGACATTACTAGGGCACACTGGAAGTTTGTAGCTGACTTCTGTAGTCATTCTGGGACACACTGCAGTACCTTTGCTGCTGCCTACAGGTGTATTCTAGGAGGCAATGAGTTATTAAACTGTGGCTCATGCATGTATAAAAACAGTCAAACTGTTGTTGTACCACAGTAGGGTATTACCACGTTCTATGACTTTTGAACTGTCGCACAACAACATTTCAACTAAAATCGATTTCTATGCAGATGGAATTCTAAGCCCTAACCATACATTGATTATTTTTGGAAATGGTCAGAAGATACCAGTGGTTGTTATGTCTATGCATAAATACATTCTTGTCTAGTTTACCTAGAAACTGCACATTTTGTAACTAAGTTCCATAAGAAAGAGCTGTGAATCCTTAAAATGCTGTAATCAGTGCAGATAAAGGGCAGCCAGCCCAAAGTCCACAAAGCCAAAAGTATATGCACTCGTTAGAAGTGAAGAACTCCACATAACACTTGCAGAATTTCAAATGCTTTAATGCAAATCAAAAAGTGGTGATGGACAAACAACTGCACACCAACTTGCCCCAGCACTTCAAGTCATAACTCTTCATCAAGAGAGGAACAGTAAGGTTGTGTGTGGGGTTCTCCACTTCTAACAAGTGTAGATATATTTTGTAACTAACCTGTGGTAATCTAACTAGCAACAACCTAACTAAATGTAAATAAAACCTTTTTCCAATAAAATATTTTTTTCCTACTTTTTAAACACTAGAATCCACAACAGGGCATACGTTTATTCAAAATAAATGTAGTTCCCGGGTTAATTCAAAGGCACATGCCCTTTGTTACCAAACTCACCTGTTCTACCTAGCAACGACCTGACTAAAGGGAAACAAAATCTTTTCCCACTACAAAAAAAAATTCAATTTTGTAAGAGTAATAACTCAATTTGGGGCATGTTTTTTTTTTTGGGGGGGTTGAGAATTAATGCACTTCTTGGATGCTCTGAATGGCACTCTGCCGTCATTGGCCTCTTGCCTTCTCATTCACCCAGTGCATGTATTCTCTAGAAACACATGCCCTGATGTGGGTGACTGCTTACTTATACTATATGCAGCGCAGCCCCTTTCCTCCAATCACAAGCATGGGTAACAAACCATTTTTTTATTCAGGCAAACTCACAAGAATCATTTTATTCTCATTAAAATGACTGCTACCTGCATAGACCAGTCATTTTATTGTCAATCAATTAAGCAATAAGCCATGAGGGGTTGTGGGTTATCAGGGGATTTACCACGGCTGGAGTGGTTTACCCACAAGGTGTAGCCGAGTGGGTAAATCCTCGCCAGCCATGGTAAATCCCCCCGATAACCCACATCCTCAAAGTGGCTTATTGTGATTATTCCAAGGTTCATTTTTTTTACTATAATAAAACACAAATATAAAGAGGTTGCTTTGTTTTTTTAATTTTATTTATTCCTGTGCTGCAGATACATTGGATTATAGTCTCATCAACAGCCGTTGGTTATCAGAGGATTTACACTGGTGGTAAACTGCCAGTCTGACGATTTCATTGGCTGTTCACTTATGTCCATGGTATAATTATCAATTTTATTGTCAATGCTTATCATCATCTTTCTTGCATTCTGATTGGTCTATACTCATAGCAGCAAAGACATGAAGCATAATAGTTATAATGTGGTAGTTGGGTCACTGTCCTTGGCAAAAATGTGATTAACTCGTGAAGATAAAGTATTTGGCCTTCTGTCTCATACTCTCTTCACTTGACAATTACATTATTGTCTTGTATAGGGACCTAACTAGCACATTATCAATTAATTAAATATGAGGAAAGTTTTGAACGAGCTTATATTTCCATTTTTGCTTTTCTGGTTTACGACATCATCCATACACTACATATCTCTTAATGGAATTAAAGGCTTGTAATTCAGTTTCTGGTCATTTATTTTATCTGTAACAAATGGTAGACCACACATCAGCAGTTGAAGGGTGTTGTAAAGAAAAAAACCATCAACCATTGCTGAAAGCACAAGACATCACAGCTAATACTAACAGGCAGAAAACTTAATGAGCAAACAGAAAAAGTCAGATGCATAAGAAATTTACAGAAAAGTAGCAACTGGCTCTTTTTTTTCCATAGAGGTTTTTCTCTCTCCTTAGGCAGACCTGGTTGGCTGTTCAGCCTCGTCCCCGTGGACCGCCAACCGTCCCTTACTTCTCTCTGGTCAGATGTTGGGTCCCCAATGGACCTCCCCCCACAGCGGGGCTGGGGGAAGGCCATCCTCGCCCCACCCCAGTGCACTCACATCCAGAATTGCTCTCAACCAGAGTGGTAGGACACAACACAGCAGCAAAGCCCCGGTTCCCCATGTTTTTCCTTTTTTTTCTGGTCCCTCCCACTGTAACATCAGGATGTGTGAGTGGGAGGTACACCACATCCCTACGTTGCTGGCCCCCAGTCACTCATGCCAGCACTACAGTGACCTCCATCTGGTGGTAGTCATAGGCCGAGATGGCTAGCCACCCCTCCCCAGGAGAGGAGAGCTGCCCTGGGATGCCTGATCTTCTCCCACACCACCAACCCCCATCAACTTGTGCTCTTTCCCCAAACACTGGTTGCTGGCAAGACAGGAGGTAAGGTGGCCAACACCTTAGCGCTCCACACCACCAGCTTGGATGCAACTGGCTACTTATAAAAAATCATTAAGGGATCCACAGGCTACAAATTGCTTCCAGAAAAATACGACCACATATCACTGGTTGGTGGGCACTAGGAGAGAAAATAATCAACTGCTGATGAAAAGCACAGTAAACAGAAAGATAACCGTATTCTACACATATTTGCTTGTGATGCTGGCAAATCAAAATGATGCATTGTTAACAAGTTGGATTGGTCGCCTGACATTCCAAACAATGTAACTTCCTCAAGGCACTGGTAAAACTCACCAGACTTCTTTTTACTGTCTTTTTTGTAATTTTATTTATTCTTTATACCCCCTTCACTGTTTTTCCTCCTTCTCAAGTTTGGTCCAGCCCCATGTCCCTAGTGCTTACCCCCTTCCTTGCCTTCCTGGATTACCCCCAAAGGCAGGGCCTGTTCACACCCAGGCGATATCACCTTCCCATGTCCAGACCTGGGGCAGGTGAAACCTATGGTGGAGGGGTGACCAGTGGAAGGAGATGGTGTCCAAGCACGCCACAGGTCATCCTGCACGGCCAGGCATTTTTCTCAATTTCTTGCCAGTTCCTCAGGATGCCAGCATGCACCAAGCTCCAAGCAAGTGCAAACACTATGCTTCTCTACTGTGCTGGCACTTGTGGCCACCAAGGTGGCAATACAGCACTGAGGATCACATCCCCTCCCCCCCCCGCGAGAGTGTCCATCAGGGACAAGACAAAAAGAAAAACATATACAAATATATAATTTCTTACATAAATTATGAGTTACATACAAGATTTAGAAATGATATATGAGATTATAAAATTATAAAGAGCAATCAGTCCAGTGCTACTAAAAAGTCCATGAAAGAATTAGGCATTATAGTCCAAAATTACCAAGACTGCTCAGAGACAATGACCAAATGGAAAGGAAACTGAGAATGACACTAAAGCTGAAAACTAACATTACAGCTAAACTTTCTAATACACTAAACATACCCCCTCCCCCCCCCCCATGGAGCGTGGTCTTGGATTTAGTGAGGATATCTCCTTAGTGTAAAATCTGATACGAGTACAGCTCCTACTATGGGTGTAACCAATGTGAGAACTTTGTATACTCAAAGATTTCTATCTTGGTTCGGTTATCTGGATATTGTTAATACAGGTTAGCCTGATCCTAATGGAGGACAGTACCCAATCACACCAATCCCTTAATCTATGGCCTCTCTGGCCAGTATTTCCAGATTTGGGACACCTTCTTTGGTACCTAGGAACTCAAAAAATGGGAACCAGCGAGTCTTAAAAGATTCACGTCTTAGGCGCAGATTAGCTGTAAGCCTTTCTATTACTTTAATTTCATGACAACAGACCATCCATTGCTCCTCCCCTGGGGGTATTGCTGAAAGTCACAACTTCATGATGGCCTTCTGGGCTGTGGCTATTAGAACTGAAAACAGATACTTGGCTTTGAGATCCCTTAACCCAGGAGGGGGTTCCCCCAATAAAAGGTAGCATGGATGTCTGGGAATTTGCACTTGTACAATCTGACTCAACTGATCACTTATAAGACTCCAAAAACCACTGAGCTTGGTACAGCTCCAGAAAATATGTTCAGGGGACCCCACCATCCCACATCCCCTCCAGCACTTATCAGAGTTTGTTTGCCCAAAGTGTTTGGTCACCATGGGTGTTCTGAAACATCTAGAGAGTATTTGCCAATGGAATTCCCTCCATGAGGGTGAGGCCATGGTTCTATGTGCCAGCCTCCAAATCACCTCCCATTGTGGGACACCCTCTCCCAGATCCAGTTCCTCTTCCCAGAGTGTCTGAATTCTAGATCTAGTATCCGAGAGATCCGACTCTCCAGCCATATATAACTTGGAGATCAGATGGGTTGTTTGTGATGTCTATTTAGTCAGTTCCAGAAGGAGATCCAGGAGGGGCTGTGCACCTTGTGGCTTCACACCACCTCTCCAAACATCAACTTGAAGGAAATGTCCGATTTGCAAATAACCAGAGAAGTCAGATGAAGGAATTTTAAACTCATGTTGGATCTAGGAAAAGCTTTTTATTGTTTCACCCGTAAACAATTGCAAGAATTGTCTGAGTCCCAGGTTTTCCCAGCAAGTAAACATCCGGTTTTTCCTTCCCAGCAGAAAATCCACCCTATCCAAAATCCTATCATACAACTGAACCACAGATTGTAATTTCTTATCCTTAATGCCCTGTGTCCATGATTTTACCAGTGTCTTAAGCCAGGGGTTCGATAACACTTGCTGTACCCTGGGGCTACTTTTGTTAAATAAAATTAATAGGGTGGATGGTCTCATAAACTGAAGATCCATTTTGACCCAGCTTTGTGCTTCTGTTGTGGAAGTATAGGCTGCCAAATATTGCAGCTGGGCCGCTCTGTAGTAACCCTTTAAAATCGGGGATGCCTAGTCTCCTCCCTTCCCTTTGGGCAACTTCAGTAAGGACCAACAAAGTCTGGGTCATTTCCCTGCCCAAATGAATTTACTTAAGAGCTTTTTGGTGTCTAACCAGAACCGCCGTGGATGGCAGAGGGGGACTGAGTCAAACAAGAAGAGCATTCTTGGGAGGATATTAATTCTCACTGATTCTACTTGACCTGTGATCATAAGTGGAAGGGTCACCCATCTATCGCAGTCCTTTCTTATAACATCCAACAATTTCAAGTGGTTGAGTTGGTACAACTTGCTAAGATCTCTAGGGATGTGGATCCCCAAGTATCAAATGCCAGTGGTGGACCACCTCAAATTGGTGAGGGTTTTAACAGTTGGGAGGGACAGGTGCACCAATGGAAATTATTTCAGACTTAGAGTCATTAATTTTAAAGCCTGAGATAAGACCGAATTCTGTCAGAAGGGTCATAGCTGCTGCTAATGATATGTTTGGGTATATTAGATAGAGTAGGGTGTCGTCCACATAGAGAGAAATGCGGTTGTCCACTGAGCTTACTGTAATCCCCATAATACCCATATGAGACTGGAAAGCCTCTGCCAAAGGCTCCATACTTACGGCAGATAGAAGGGGTGAGAGGGGGCAACTCTGTCTAGTCCCCCTCCTAATGGGGAATGAGTGCGAGAACACCCCATTCAACCGCACTTGGGCAGAGGGGTTGGTGTATAAAGTGGACACCCAAGCTTGGAATATAGGACCAAAATTAAATTTCTTAAGTACTTCTCCTAGATACTTCCACTTCAAGGCGGTCAAAGGCCTTTTCGGCATCTAGTGTAAGTACTACTGCTGGATCCCCTTTCCCTCTGCGTTGAGTGTATGCCATCACAGTGAGCAATCTCCTAACATTATCGTGAAGATGTCTCACCGGCATGAATCCCGTCTGGTCTGGATGTACCAATTGGGTTACCAACCCCTGAAGCCTGTTCACCACCATCCTGGCAAAGATCTTGACGTCCAACTTTAGGAGCGAAATAGGGCGATAACTACCGCGTAAAGTGGTGTCTTTGTCCTGTTTTGGGATTATGGATATCAGGGCTTGTGCCCAAGTGTCTGGTGCTTCTGAGGGTTTATGAGCAACATCGAAGATTTTTAACAGCAGGGGAGATGGTTCAGCTTGAAATTTCTGGTAGTACTCCACAATGTAGCCATCAGGGCCCGGTGCCTTGCTGTGTTTGAGAGTCTTAATGACCTCAACCAGCTCCATCTGTGAGAATGGACAGTCTAGCTCTTTCTCAAGTCCCTTAGAGAGCTTGGGTAACTTTAGTCTATCCAGGAATTTCTTAATTCTGTCTGACTGACTGGCACAGGACTCCAAAGTGTATAAGTCCTCATAAAACTTTTTAAAACAGTCTGCTATTTGAGAAGATCCTGTAACCAGTCGGCCTGAGAGTCTGGAATCTTTCACCCCAGAGATATACCTCTCAGATGCTTGTTTCCTAATCCTGAACGCCAATAACCTGTCTGCTCTATTACCTCCCTCATAATATTTTTGTGCTGTAAACCTAAGGGCATTCTCTGTTTTGGCTGTAAGGTGTTGCTGCAATTGCTCCCTGGCCAAATTAAGGTCCCTTAACAAGCTGGGAGAGCCCTACCCCCCCTTTTATGCAAGTTCTCCCATTCCTTAATTCTCTGCTCTAGGCTATCCTGTTTCTGCTGTTGGGCCTTCTTTTGTTGAGCTGCGTAAGAAATGGCTTCCCCCCTTACTACAGCCTTTAGGCCATCCCATAGAAATTTTACCTGTGAGATGGTCCAGGTATTTTCAGTGATAAAGTTATCTATCACCTCTTTTATTTTAGAAGTAAATGCCTCTTCCTTAAGGAACCCTGCGTTCAGGTGCCATAGAGATTGCTTGTGCAATGGTCCTAAAGTAATGATCAGACTGACCTTTGCATGGCCTGATAGGCAGGTGGAATAGATTTGCTGATCCTTTATTGTCCCCACCCAGGATTTTTGCATGTAAAACCTATCAAGACCAGAATACGAGTTTTCAGCATGGGAGTAAAAGGTAAAATCTTTACTAGATGGGTACTGGTCCCTCCAAATGTCAACCAAACCAGCCGCAGTGCACAGATGGAGAAGGGGTTTCAGTCTGGCACCCTTTTCACGGCCCCCCTGCCCACCAGATCTATCTACTAGTGTATTTTCTACACAATTCCAGTCACCTCCTAAAATGAATTGGCCCTCCGGGAGTGAGGCTACTACTCCAAAAACATACCTGTAAAATTGGGGATTAGTGGGTGTGGGGGCATAGATATTAACAATGTGTATTGTTCTATCTGCAATTTTACCTGAAAGGGTCACCAGCCTGCCCTCCTTATCAGAGAAAGAGTCTAGTCAGGTAAAGCCTAGTCCCTTCCAGATCAGGATAGCCACCAAACTTTTCGAGTTCTAGTGTGACAAGGCAAAAACCTCACCAACCCACATACGGCGTAATTTGTTGTGCTCAGCAGCAAAAAGGTGGGTTTCCTGCAAAAGACCAATATCACATTTAGTCCTAACTAGGTCTTTTAGTATATTGTGTCTCTTTACAGGAGAACCTAACCCCTTAACATTAAGGGAAACCAATTTCATTGTCTCCATAAGGAAGCCTGTCAGGTACACTCCCATGCTCTGCCAGGCTCGTACCGACCTGAAGGAACTTGCATGACTGCTATCGACCTTCCTAGACCCAAACTACTTTGGAAGGAGGCACACAAAACACACACACTCTCAAACTTAAAGCCCCACGCTGCATGTCCAACCCCTTTCCCATGATCCTTGAAACAGTTCCCCCCCATCCTTTCCCCCATGTGGAACATAAAATATACAAACCTCCATAGAGAGAAAAACCCACTCTCAGTGGTGAACTATGTATAGGCGGGCCATCGTGGGCCCTGAACGGAAGAAGTTTCCTCCACCCTGGAACATGAGCTGCCCCATGCCCCCCGCACCTCTGGATCGGAGGTAAACAGGAAGGGTGGTCTCCAGGGGTGAATCTTCAGCAGGAAGGTATAGATTCCCTAGAAGAGAGCAGCACTGTAAGAAGAAGCTGGTTGAACTCTGATGGGCAACCTACCCCCTGAACTGGCTTCCAATGAGTGTGGCTAGTTTGAGATCGAGGTGGGAGGTGGGAGCTGCCAACCTCAACTTAACCTCGACCTTATCCAGTGCTAACAATGCAGACTACCCTGGAACATTAAAGATAACCACTGTTGGGTTCCAATTGCCAAACCTGTGCGGGATTAGTCCCAGTGAACCTCTCCGACTTGGTAACTTAAACCCAAAACTTCGAGCTGGAGGGGAGGGCATGGTCCCTGGCCTGTCCCTTAAAGGGAACCGACCGCGAGTACACAACCCAGCCAGGCGAGAAAAATGGGTCCCAAGGGGGCATGTGGGTGTTAGAAGGTAGAGCAACACTCTCCCCGGGTGACCCCTAAGAGCTCTTAACCATGTAAACTTAAGAGTAAACTGTATGCCATAACTTAAAATGTGGTGTAAATCCCTTGATGCCTTAAGGCAGTGTAAATAACTATGCTACTAATAGAAACAGTTCCTGCAGTGGATGATGGCATTCCCTCCAACCGCTCATGGTTCCACACAGGAGTTCCAAGGTGCATAACTAAACCCTGATGCATAACCAAACATTCCACCCACATGTACTCTATAAATGCATGAACATAGTCCCGACTCACAGTTAACCACAAAGGGCTTCATAAAACTGTCCATTCTTCCCCACGGAGGAGTTCAGGGCTGAATCCAGAAGGCACTATCTACAAGAAGGGATATCAAAAAGAGGGACAGCCAAACCAGTCCATCTACCTTTTACAACCTCAGGTGGTCATTCTTGGCTGCAGTCCCTGGCTGAGATGAATCAGGTCCTTGTACAGTTGATCATCTGGGCCTGTACCTTTGACGCTGGTGCATCTCATGGTTCCTTTACCCATCGTCTCCCAACAAAGCTGCAGCAGGGTTTGTTCAGAAAGCTCATGCTGGAGGTCTGGAAGGGTAACACCTGCTTTCTGCAGGGGTTTGCTGGCTTGCACCAAGGAGTTGTAGAGTTTGCTGCCTGATAACCAATGTACAAGCAGTTTCGCTGGGTACCAGAGATGGGCTTTTATCTGTTTCTCCTTGAGCTGCTTGATAACTGTCAGAACATGGTTTATTCTTTGCATAGTAGCGGGCAGGAAATCGTGATCGACGTACACTCGCCTCCCATCCAAGTTTAAGTCCTGCTTAGCCCAGGCTTTACATAGAATCATGTCCTTTACAGGGTAACGGTTAAATCTGACCAAATATTGATTGAGGTGGGGCATCATTCTTTGGTTTGGGGTCCAGGGCACAGGGTACTCTCTCCAGTTCAAGAGGTTCAGAGCTGGGGATGTCCAGTTCTTGTCAGCGCCACATTTTTACAAATTCAGGAGGGTCATCTTGTTCAACTCCCTCAGGGAACCCGAAAATCCAAATTGTTTACCTCCTATCTCTGGATTCAGCATCTTCTGCCCTCATTGTTAGTTCCCATTCTCTTTTGGCCAGATATAGCACTGCCCGACTAAGCCACATGGAATCATCTCAGAGCCCATCAAGGTTCTGTTTTCAGATCTGCAGTCCTCCGCGTAAGATGTTTCAGATCTTGTTTTCTATCCTTCACATTCGAATCTATCCTTTGCAGCATGTTTGCTATATGCGCTGTTGCTCAGCCATCAAGAGAGCTGCCACGTGATGTGGCCTCATCCTCTTCCCCACCGAAGCCCGCGACTGACTCCGAGCCCTGGATAGAGAAAAACTCGGGCTGCGGTCATTCTTTAGATTTGCATCTGGCGGATGGCTTGATAGTGCTTCTGCCTCTCAATTTTGCCACTTGACTCATTCTCAGCAAGGCAATAGTAATTAAAGGCACAATATATTAAAAATAGCACTGGATTACTTTAAATTTACCACCGCGACCGTGGAGCTCAAATCTAAGCTTCCATTCGGGTTGGTGACGTCACCGGAAGTCGAGGTGTCTCTTACTGATGAAGAGTATTCTCTCATGCTGTTTGGGCAAGGGGAATGTGAATCCCATTGTACATATAAACATAAATTAGCAGTGAAAATTTATTTTTTTTTTATTTTATTAAACTAGTGTAAAGCACCTCTTCCCACCTGTGAAGTGGAATACTCCCCTTTAACGTTCCCTCATAAGATCACCACTGTATACAGAATCAATCAATCAATATTCTATTGGTAGGCAAATTGAGGGGCGACCCCTCTTTTACAATTGTGAGAAAACATAAAATATTACAAAATAGCAGTACTTTGGAACAGTTCAAGACATACGCAATAAAATAGCAAACATCATCCTCATAAAATATCAACCATCAAAGGGTGAGAGCCCCTGCGGTTCTGAGCACGGATTGGATGAAATCAGAGAAGTGATTTACCACTGATTTTGGCCCAGGTTTGTCCTGGTCCCCTACCCAGATGATCAGGACTGAAACTGATGCAACCTTCCTCAGCCCAGGCGGAGGTTTGGATGGCTTCCTTCACAACCAATGCCAATTTCACATTTTGATTGGCTGGCAAGGGCTGCAGGAATGTCTCACCTCTACAACACACCAGGCTCCCAGCCATCCCCAAGGGGTGATTCAGCACCTCACCCACTAACCACCAGTCTCCCAGGTGACAGTGCAACATGTTGTCATTGCACCACAGGGCCAGCTTTTTTACCATCTCAGTCAGAGTTGTAAGTTTGGTGCTATCAGAGAACCAAACACCTCACACTTTGGGCGTTCAGTTCTCACAGACTGCTGCAAATGTTTGAGATCAAATCTGAACTTTAAGTTCAGTCAAACTGGTCAAGTTTGAAACCACCTTCTACTCTCTTCACACACACAAGCACACACACACACACACACACACACACTAGCTCCTGACACTACGCTCAAAGCAGAAACAATCTTTTTAATCTGTCCACCTCCCTATCCCTCCCACCCCGAATCCCAAATATAAATTACATTAATGTTGCCCCCCTTCCTCCAAGCAACAACAGCGGAAGGCCAGGCTAGCTCAGTTAGCGCCCCCCCCCCCAAAAAAGGGGTACTGTAGTTTGTTATTTCACCGACTTCTATTCTTGGTGTCTTCCCATGTATCTGATTGAAATAAATGAAATTTGTATATCTAAGTGCAGCAGTGATGAGTCATTTTCAATTAAAAAAGGTTCAGAAGAACATTGTTATGGTAACAACTGTGACTGAAATCGTTTTTATGTGCACGCTAATTTCTGACAATTATTTCTCGAGCAGCCTTTTTCATTTTGATTTCCCCACCTTTTGAATCGCAACAGCGGCACAACCCTGTTTTCCAGAGCTCTTTGACTGGTCAACCACAGGAGTTGCAGAGCCATGAGGGGCCGCCATTGCTGGGACACCAGGGGTGGGAGCCATCCATCAGTCAGGCCCCCCACAGCTTTTCACCAGTCACCAGCCATGGAGCTTGAAAGCAACAAGAGCTTCTATTTTTTGGGACCAGGACTTTTCTCCCAATCAGCAGGAGGTGCGCTCCTCAGAAGGCAAGACATCAGACCCTCACTGGCTTGCAGCCCACTTCAAGATGCCAGAGCCACGAGGAGCTGCCATTGCTAGGACAGCAAGGGTCGAGAGCTATTAGCCAGTTAGGCCCCCTACAGCTTTTCACCAATCATCAGTCACGCAGCTTAAAAGCAGCAAGAGCTTCTATTTTTGGGACCGAGGCTTTTCTCCCAGTTTGCAGGAGTTGTGCTACTGAGAAGGCAGGACCTTTAGCTTTTTAATCAGTGACTCACCCAGAGGTCCTAGCGTGAGTGGCCCAACAGGAGTGGATGTCCTCAAGGGTAGTTACCAGAGGGGAGATGCCAGAACACCAGGGGACTCTGCCCAACTTCCATCCTCCAACGCTGACAGTATGTATTGTACCCTCTTAATGTGTTACTTCTGCTACCAGTAGATTCTGTAACTGTCTCCTGTTTACTACCACTAACTGGAACATATGTATTACCTTATCCTGCTCCGTGGGGGTTGCTATTTATTAGTACTGGGTTCAGTTTTTGGGTTCTGTTTCCAGTTACGGGCATAGTTTTTTTTTTTTTTTTTCCTTAATACTGATCAATTGTGTTCTGGGTTAATTCAGTGTAAGCTTGTTACTGCTAACAGTTAAATATCAAATATTCTAATCAGCTAGGTATAGACTTATTCATAGGTTCTGCATTGGGATGGGGTACAGAGGGGAGACAGTAAGTTGTGGCAGCTGTGGGGTGCTCTTCTCTAGGGATGTGCTCTGAAGAACAGGGCACTGCCTCATCTGTAGGACCTTGGTGGAGCTCCATGCTCTGCTGGTGGCAGCAAGAGAAGAAATATCTCAGCTGCATGACCAGCTCATCTGAAGTCCACCCCACACACCCCAACTCCCCCAGAGGCCCACTGGGCCAGGGGGGTGGAGAGTGGTGGGGAGGAGGGTGAAGGGAAGCAGAGTTAGCCACAGAGAGATTATCTAGCCAAACACCATCCAGACAGTGAACTACTTTGCACCCCGAGAGTAGGCTCAGGTACATGACTCAGCTGGGTGGGGGATTCTGAGTCAATCAGAGGAAAGGGGCTAGACAATGTGGAGCAAATTTACTAGGAGAGTCTTAGTAGTTGGGGACTCAATGATTAGGGGGATTAGGAGGGTGGTGGGAGGGGGATGGCCAGATGCCTTCCTGGTGCATCATACATATGGGATTTATAGAATATAGGAAGGATGGGGGAGGGGGACAAGGCTGGGGTGCTGGTACACCTGGGTACCAATGATCTGGTGAACTGGTCATTGGATATGGTGAAGTGCAACTTTCACAGACTGGGGGACAGATTGATGACATACTCAGCCTCCCTGGCCTTTTCAGAGGTCCTCCCTGTGTGGGGCAGGGAGGGGGGAAAAAGGACAGAATAAAGTGGGATGAGATAGTAGAGTTTGATGGGTGGCTTAATGGATGGTGTCAGGAGAAGGGTACGACTTTGGGGGGGAATGGGGGGACTTCTGGGATAGGAGGCTCTTCAAGGGCGAATGACTCCACCTGACATTAAAAAGGGACAGTACACTGGGGCAGAAGATTGACGTCTATATCAGACAGTTAAATTAACTGTGGAGAAGACTGAAACTGGGGGAACCGAAGTGAGAGGAGAGAGAAAGGGAACCTAGCTAGTGCTCCTCCATATCTGGGAGCTTGTAGCAGCACAGCAGGTAAAAATAGAATTGAGGTCCAAATTGGGCTCAGGGAAGGGACCATAGAGAGGGGAACACAAAGTGTGCAAGCACCACAAAAAAACAAGAAATTAAGAAGACCAGGAAAGAATAAGAGACAAAGACAGGTGAATAGAAAAAAGGGTTCAGGAGTTATATGGAAGAGGGTCTGCCTTAACGCCAAGTAATAAAATCAGAGGGCTCCAGGCAATGATGGCAAACAATGAGAAGGACCTTGTGGTCATCACAGAAACTTGGGCTCAGAAAAAAATGACTGGTACATCACATTCCCTGTCTACACAATATCCAGGTGGGACAGAGGAAATTGTACAGTGGAAGGCATAGCCCTTTATGTCAGGAATGGCTTTAAGGTTGTGGAAGATGGGTGCATCGGGGTAGTAATGGGGAGACACATGTTGTGGGTGCAGCTTATGGTGGCCTCAGGCAAATAACTACAGTTGGGGGTGATCTACAGTCTACCAGGGCAATAGCAGGCTAAAACAGGGAACTCAGAGAAGAACTAGAATGGGGAGTAGCAAAGGGTGAAGAAGTGATCGTGGGTGATCTGAACCTGCCAGATATCGATTGGGATGTTCCAGTGGCCAGGATCACCAGAAGTCAAGCCTTGCTGGATGCCCTCCAGGACTGTCTACTGCTACAGCTAGTTAAGGAACCCACCAGGCAGGTTGCCATTTCTGATGCGGTGCACACCAACTCAAAGGTGGTAGGAGCTGTGAGAGTAAGGAAGCCACTAGGGAATGGCGACCACCACTTTATTGGTTCAAACTGGTGACTGGGACCAGAAAACCCCAACTGAGAGCTGAGGTCCTCGATTTCAGAAGGGCAGACTGTAACAGGTTGAGGGAGTTGGGCTCGAACAAGTTATTTGGGGTAGATAGCATAGGATGTGTGGAACAGATATGGGAGCAATAATGAGGGCCATTCTCGAGGAATCTAAGCTGTGCATGACAATGGTAACCAAACGTCGTAAGTACAAGAAACCACTATGGTTCTCGATAATGGTCAGGGAAGCAGTGAGGGTAAAAAAATAAAAGGCCTTCACAAGGTACAAAGAAAAGCAGGGGAAGGTAGAATGAAGAGAATACATATTGAGAAATAAGGAGGCAAAGAGGGTGGGGTTAGGGAGGCAAAAGCAGACATGGAGCTGCATATTGCAAGGGCGGGTCAGAAGCATAGAAAAATGGAGCTGGCACACTAGCACAGCTGTAGCGCTACCACTTACAGTGCTAATGACCCAAGTTCAGGAGTTGGAGGGTCAGCCAAGGGAAGGACAGATTGATTTCCTCCTCCAGGAGGGGTGGAATTGGTGCCCCAACGTTAACCTGGCCCCTAGTGGTGGCTGGAGGTCAGCATGCTGAGACTGCACATAAGGGGAGCACGGAAGCAAGACAGACACCTGGCATGCTGCCAGACAGGTAAGTCCCAGAGGATGCTGGGGGGACGGGGCTGGGCAGACTGATGGATGGGAGCCAGTTGGCACAAGGGGGAAAATAGAGAAACAAAAAAAAGAGAAAAGCAATTCTTCTGGTATACGGGGGGGAAGGAAATAAATGAGGAATTGTTAGGCTATCGGGGGGGGGCTGGGTAATAGAGGAGGACATACAAAACACTATGATCCATAATGATTACAATTGTTTTGTCTTCACAAGGTAAGACAGCAGGCTCTTGCCAGAAAGTAGCAACAAAGCAGCCACAAAGGAGGTGCCAGAGATGAGGCAACCAGTCTTTAAATGCAAAAGAGTCCAGAAAGTGCTAGCAGCCCTAAAGATACACAAGGCCCAGGACCAGATGGGATGCTTCAGAGGGTGCTCAGGGAACTGGCAGTAGAATTGGATGAACCCCTGGTAGGACTTCTCAATAGTTCATTACAGATGGGGGGTAGTTCTGAAGAACTGGAGGGTGGCAGACACAGTTCCACTTTATAAGGGTGGGGACAAGGAACAAGCAGGGAACTACTGACCTGGAAGACCAAAAGCACATAGTGGCACTCGAGAGTTACTTAGAAAATTAGAAGACCCGACCTGGAACTGCATCCGCTGGGGACGTCTGGGACTCTGGCCAAAAATTATATCTCAGCTAGGTGAGAATGTTCATTTACACATTTCCTGTACCACAGAGCTTAGTATGGATATTAATGAGGATACAGTTACACTCAGTACAGGATAGGTAGCTATGGCATGTATCTGTTGCAGTAACTTTTGCTTAGTTAGTAACACAGACTTTGAGGGATTAAAATGCTTACAGTGTAAAGAAAATACATTTTTAAAAATGAAGATACACGAGTTACAAAACACAATCCTGAAACTACAACAGGATACTATGCTGCTAAAACAAAATGTTACCAAACTCAGCATTCATGGCATTAATGTTGAAAAAAATAATGTCTTGTTGAAAAGGGGTAGGGAGGAGGATAGTGAAGAAGAACAGGCTTGGAAAACAGTGAGCAACAAAAGCCAAAATAAAAAGGTAGGAGAGCCACAGATTTGACTCTTGCCGTACAGAAGTCAATTACTCCACTAGCAAACTTAGAATCTGCTACTGAGGAATGTACTGTGGCAGATAATAATAACAGTAGAAAGACTGTCAATCCCCAGGATGAGATAACTGCCTCAGCTGTAAAGAAAAATGTCCATGTGACATCTGCTCAGGTACATGTAAATTCAGATTCCAGTAATAAAGATATACTCCCCTCCAACATGTGAGAAAACAGTACACCAAGCCAACCCTTACCATTAGCATCTACCTCTGATACTCCCTCTCCTACCACATTGCCCATAACTGAGGAGGATATAATAACTATTCAGACTATGCACGTCGATTTATCTGAAATAGAAGAAACTCCTTCTAATGTTAGACAGGTAATTGTGCTGGAGGACAGCATCATTAAATATACAGATGGTTATATATGTAAAAATGACAAACAAAATAGGACTTATTCAAGCTTCGGAGGGGCCTGAATAAGGGACATTGAAAGGATGGTGCCCGATATATTGGCAAATGCAGGAGACAACCCTCTAGTTGTGATTCATGCAGGCACGAAAGATGTCAACAAATTCACAACTGAAGATATCCAAAATAGCTATATTTCCCTTGTGGAGACTAGAAAAAAGGGAATGTGATATTCTAATTTCTGAGATTCTCCCAGTACCAAGGGCAAATATCAGGAATCAAGATAAAATCAAAAAGATAAACGAGTGGTTGAGAAAATGGACCATAAATAAAAAAATTCACTGTCTTACTCATTGGTAAAGATTCATCAATTATAATAGTCTGTTTAGCTGGGATGGACTGCATTTGAGTAAAAAGGGCCATTTTGTACTTGGTAAAAGCATTGCTGCTTCCATTGAAAAACATTTTAAATTAGGTGGGACAGGGTAAAAAGGGTATCCACAAACAAATGTAGATCCTAAGTCTAGTCTCAGAAAGAAAAACAGGGATTTATTTAACTCTAAAAATTGATTAGTGTTTTGCTCATAAAAGTGCGAAATCTTTGTGAAAATATATAACTCTTGCCTCACTTTGTTTAACAAACACAGCACTTCTAGAAAATCTATATAAATACTTTCTGTACAGTTAGTATAGTCCCAAGAAAAAAAACCTACTGATCAATTATTTAAAACCCTGAAAAATGACTTTTCATGTTATAAAATTCTCACCAGTAATGCAAGAAGCCTAAATATCTCAAGATTAGGTGAATTTACAGCCATTTGCATTAATAAAAAGATATACAGCATTGCTATCTCTGAAAGCTGGTGGGACAATACATCATTCTGGTGTATTAATATCCCTGGATATAATCTTGTCCATAAAAATAGGAGTTTAAAAAGAGGAAGGGGCATTTGTCTCTAAGTAAAAAAACTATTATGATTGAAGAGTTTAACATAAATGATTATGGTATTGAGGGGTGTTTTGTCCAAATCAAATGCTGGTATGGAAAAAAAAACTTAGTAATTGTTAATCTATATAGACTGCCATCAGCAGATTCAAATTATAATGAGAATCTAGTTACTTTAATTACTGATTTGACAAACAAATCAGAGGTACTACTCCTTGGGGACTTAAATTTGCCTGGTATTAATTGGAATGTCTTAACCTCCAGCAACAAAGTGGAATCAATGTTCCTTGATTCATTTATTACACTTGGCTTGCACCAATTGCTACCAGAACTCACTAGGGAGAAAAATATCCTAGATGTAATTCTTACAAATATTGAAACAGACATTGATAACATTATTGTAATAAATCCCCTTGGCAACAGTGACCACTATGTATTTTTTGATCTAATTGCACAAAGAAATTGTACTCAACCGACCAAATTTAGATATAACTACCCTAAAGGAGACTATGAATCCATAAAATCATCCCTAAATAGATTTAATTGGGATGATTTATTATCAGGGCTAAACACAAATGGCTGCTGGAATTTATTGAAAAGCATTTTCCTTGAACTAGAATAATTATATATTCCATTAAAGAAAATAACAGCAACGGGAAAATCTCATAATGGCTTACTCTCAAAATTCTTAAGCAAATTAAAATTAAAAAGACAGCGTATATGAAAAAGAACACAACTAAAGAAACCACAGCATCTTTTAGACTGGAGGTTAAAAAAGTAAAAGCACTGATTAAAACAGAAAGTGAAAAAAATGCAATTCAAACTCTCGGTAGCCAAAGGGAATAACCAAGCATTTTATGCTTATATAAATTCAAATGAAAAACCTACACACCCTATTTCAACAATCATAAAAGATGGAAAGGAGTCCCTTCCTCAGAGGAGTTCATTCAAATTACCCCTGGATAAATAAAATCAGCTATTTTAATCTTAAAACACAATTCTTCTCCAGGACCAGATAATTTAAATTTATCTGATCAAACAAACCTTGGATCAATGTTTGCATCCTTTAACAACTATTTTTTTAACAAATACTTTAAAACTGGGGAAGTACCAGTTGACTGGCGTAAGGATGTAGTGGTCCCTATATTTAACAAGCATTTGTCAATGCCAAATGTTGTCACGCTGGCATTGGCATTGGTGGTGCAGTGCGGAAACACATTTTTGGCAGGATGTGAAAAATGACAGCTGTACTGTTCATAAGGAGATGTAAAAAAATGGCAGTGGTGAAATGTGGCATGTAAGTATTGCAAATTTGCGAAGTTACAAGGGTGCGTAGGAAATGCGCATCACACACTTGTAACACAGTCATTTTATGGAGTTCCAGCACCAAATTTTCAACATATGCATTTTAGCACCTGTACTTATGTACAGTGTCACTGTCATGTCCTCAAACTGTCCCAAAAAGTTATTTTGCACAGCGACTGCGCTATTCTGTGCCAGATGTGCAAAAACACATTTCAGGCCAGATATGTAAAATGACAGCTGTACTGTTCATCAAGAGGTGTGGAAAAAATGCAATGGTGAAAATCCAGAGTGAAAATATTACAAATGCACATTACGAGCGTGCGTGCAAACTGTGCAATGCACACTCGTAACACAGTCATTTTATTCAGTATTGTCACCAAATTTTCAACATAGGCATTTTAGGACCTCTGCTCATGAACAGTGTCACTGTCATTTTTGTAATCTGTCCTGAACACTGATTTCCCACAGCGACTGCGGTATTGTGTGCCGGAAGTGCGGAAGCACATTTCGGCCAGGATGTAGAAAATGACAGCTGTACTGTTCACAAGGAAGTGTAGACAAACGACAATGTTGAAAATCTGGCATGAAAATATTGTGAATTCGTGAAGTTATGATCGTGTGTAGCAACTGCGCAATGCACGCTTGTTAAACAGCCATTTTTGGGATTTTCTTCAGCAAATTTGCAACATAGGCTTTTTGAGAGCCTACCTCATGAACAATGCCACTGTCCTTCGGTTAATCAGTCCCAAAAGGTGATTCCGCGCAGTGACTGCGATATCACCTTTCGGGACTAATTAACATCATAACTGTGACAGAATTCATGAGGAGGGGTCCCAAAAACCCCATGTTGAAAATTTGGTGCAAAAATTCCAAAAAATGCCTGAGATATGCATCAAAGTTGAAAGAACCCTATTTATTCCATTATACAGCTTACTGGCATGTCCACAGTCGGCTTTGAAGAGTGAAGACGTGTTCCCGGTCCACTGATGATCATCATGCCAAGCTCCAGAGGTAAGTATGGGGTGAGAGGGGTGTGGGGAGGCAGGGTGCACAGTGGGTGGGTGTGGGTTGTGGGTAGGGAGACTACGAGGAACTGTTTTCTGCTCACAGATACTAAAAAAACACATCACGGACAGTTTATTTTTACAAGTGGTTTCTTTTTAGGTACAGTAGCCGGCCAGAGGATTTGGCACCCGTCAACCAAATACTTAGTGGGGTGCGCATCTGCCGATGGGGAGTGGGCTCCCCCGTCAGTACATACTTGGACAGGGTAAACCAACCGGGGGGACTGGGCACCCCCAAAGTCAGCAGTTTAGCGGCCACTGTGCCGCCATGTTTGTAGCTGGTGAAGCAAGTAGGAAGGGTCTGCAGTGTGTGACAAGCTTTTCTCGCATTGCAGCAGACCTTTCCTTAGATGTGATTGGCCGGGTGGTGTGGTGCTGGCATTGATTGGGGAAGGAGGGACGCACTTACTAGTTCTTGCCCTGCATTCAGCCAACAGTGACCTCACCTCCAAATCTGCACTACCCCAAGATGTTGGCTGCACAAGCTGGCCAACATAAACAGGGAAACAAAACATTAACTGAAAATTATCGACCCATTAGCCTTACATCCATCGGCTGTAAATTACTGAAGAAAATTTTTAAAAACAAATTAGACACTGAAATTGAAATCTTGGGACTTACAGATATGTCACAGCATGGCTTTCTCAAGGGTAGATCCTGCACCACTAATTTGATTACTTTTTATGAATCCATTAGTAATAGCTTGGATAGAAGCATACCAGTTGATATTATCTATTTGTATTTCAGGAAAGCATTTGAGCTGGTTCCCCATAATCTATTTATAAACAAAATGGTTCAACTGGGCTTCAACTATTATCTAACCACTTGGGTTTATAACTGGCTGTCAAACAGATCATTAAAGGTTAAAATAGGTGACACTGTATCCTCAGAGATAGAAGTAACCAGCGGAGTGCCTCAGGGATCTGTGCTGGGGCCTACCCTGTTTAGGATTTATATTATTGACCTTCATATAGGGGTGACAAACAATATCTGTAAGTTTACAGATGATACAAAAATGTCTGCACAGGTGGATAAAGCAGATAAAGTTTTACTGTTACAACACGATTCATCAACTATTGAAACTTGGTCATCTAAAAAAATGTTCTTTAATACAGATAAATGTGCAGTAATCCATTTAGGAACCAAACATTTTATCTCGAAGTATAATCTAAATGAGATAGCCATTAAACAGGTCACAACTGAAAATGATCTGGATATTATTATTATTAACAGCTCGTTTTCAGTAACTGACCATTGTAGAAAAGTTGCACAGACTGGAAATTACATTTTAGCATCAATCAAAAGGACATTCATCTGTAGGAATGAACATTGCCTAACACTCCTTTACAAATCCTTCATTTGCCCCCATACTGATGCCCCCATACTGATTATGCAGCTTCCTTTTGGGCTCCTTATCTCAAAAAGGATGAAATACTAATCAAAAGTATGCAAAGAAAACTACAAAACTTATACCCAGAGTTAGACATTTATCATACGAGGAAAGATTGAGGACTCTAGGCTTGTATGACCTAAAACTAAGAACAGACTGGGGTGACCTGTTGCTTTTGTACAATATATTAGGGGGCAAGTCACTTATGAAAGAGATGAATATGTTACGGCTGCAAAACTAAATAACTTGAGGTGTCATAATAGACAAATCAGGATCCCAAATGTTTTAACAAGTGTCAGCATTATTTCACAATAAGAGCAGCCACACTATGGAATTCCTTATCCCATAATATTGTAAATATGGCCACTTTCAAGTCCTTTAAAACCGAATTAGATACATTTCTTTAGGGTTAGTATAATAACTCACCCTACATTGTGTAAGGAAGGTGGTCTCAATGGGTCTAGCGCATCCTTCCACCTTAAGAAACACCGAGTAATACAGAGAACAATAATTTAACCTGGTTAGGAATTGATTCTGAAGCACTATACACTTCTGTCCAGCATCATCAGGGATTAACAGCCATCAACTATTTTTAAATGATTTAGAGGTTACTGACAATTTACCAAAAGATGTCATTTTTAAGAGTCTAAAGTTTGTGTTAATGCATAACTATTTTAAGTTTGAATTACAATATTATCTACAAAAATGCAGCACTGCTATGGGGGCTGCCATGGCCCCCAGCTATACTAATTAATTCTTGGTGAATTAGGAGTGCACAGTAGTCTTTAGCAAAGAGTTGAATCCCTTCTACAAAAATATAAAACATTGGCTAAGATGTATTGATGATGTATCTGGGATGCATCTGGGAGGGAGACGTGCAATCCATACCCCATTTCATGGAATGGCTTAATGACAATAGAACAACCTGAACCTCAGGTTCACATGTTGTGCCAATAAACAGACTCGACTTTTTAGATCTTACATTGTCAGTTAACAATAGTAGTGATGCGACAGAAACCAAGGGCTACTGAAAGCCCACCATTATAAATTCACTATTTTTTGCCACCAGTGCCCTCCCTCCCCCAGCATTAAGAACTCGAGTCCCTATAGTCAGCTACTAAGGTTGCATAGGAACTGTAGCACTGATGCAGCATTTGAGCAACATGCAACTGAATTAGTGGCCAGATTTCAGGAAACAGGTCATGACTTAAATCTTCTATCTAGGTCTAAAGATAAGGTCAGTCAAATCCCCAGAAGGAGTTTATTACAAAATAAACAATAAGATGCCACAGAAAAATCACTATGCATTTTTATTCCAAAATACAATTGCATAACAGGTAAAATAGGCAATATAATTCACAAAAATGAGTCTATTTTACTCAGTGATAGAGACATGGGAACAGCAGTGGGAGCACCCCTAGAGTAACTTTCAGTAAAGCCAATAATCTCAAAGATAAATTGGTACACACCAAGTTCAGGAAACCACAGGAAACTAGAAGAACCTGGCTCCCAAACAAACCTGTGGGCTTTTACAAGTATTACAGATGCAACATATGGAAATATGCCCAAAACAACAACTGTTTCATTTATTCCAAACTTCCAAGTTAACATACAGGAACTCATTACATGTTCTGTGGTATAACTGTGGCCATATTTAATTGGCAAGACTGTACAAGCACTTAAATAGGGCATACAGGAGCATGTGCGCTTTGTGATTAATGGCAATAGAGAAACTCCAGTTGGGTCTCACTTTATCTTACAACATGGGTCCAGGTTAGAGGACTTCAAATTTATGGGGTTAGAGTGGGTGCCCCCACCAAGAATGAGTGGGAACAGGGCAAAACTACTACAAAAAAATTGTAAATGGATTAACAAACTTAACAGTGTCAAACCCACAGGTTTAAACCAGTGAGACTTAAAACCTTTTTTTGAGAAACTGAAAACATTTGAAAAACAAATGGTTTACATAGCCTTTATTTAGGCTTTCCTTGAATTGTTTAGTCCTTTATTTTATACTACTTATAGTAACCCATAAAATAATTTTTTGTTTCTTCTTTTGTCTTTCCTTCAGGACAGGGGAGAACCAGCTCATCTGGACACCAGTTTTGTTGCTTAATTTACCCCCTTTGGGATTGCCTTGTTACTTACTTTCTAAGGGGTCCTTCATTTTGTTGTCTTGAATGACATTTAAGGATGTGTGGGCTAGGTGGTTTTCTCTCCCTTTAATTTTTTATTTTCAGATACTCTCATAATATATGTAAGCATTAATCACCGCCAGCTGAGGGCTCTACCGGTGGATTAATGCCCGCTGGGGGTGTGCAGGAGCAGCCGGGCGCTAGCGGGCATTAATCACCGGTAGAGCCCGAGGCTGCAGGTGATTAATGCGCTTGTAACACGGCAAGCGTGACAGGGACAGTGTGCGAGCTGTTGATCACTCGAAAAGACACCGGAGTGACTGAAATAATGCGCTTGTAACATAGCAAGCACGACGGGGACAGTGTGCGAGCTGTTGATCACTCAAAAAGACACCGGAGTTACCGAAAGTGATACCTACTGCCACTGCTGCCAGGCGTGCTCCCAATCCCTGCTTTCGCTGTCTCAACCTGTTCATTCCAGGCTCAGTGCTGCACCCTCTGCCTCCTGGCCAATCTGGGTACTACCCCAGCGGGCTGCTACTCTCGGCAGCCTCCATGGCCACAGCTGGTACTGACCAAGCGGGCGTTATGCCTGGCTTAATACCCGCTCGGTTTAAGTCAGCTGGGGCGATTCCGCCTATCGCCACGCTCGTTTCCAGACCCCTACTGAGAGCCGTGTTTCAAGCATTATTAAACTGATTTAAGTTAAAATCAAATGTTTTCATTTTCGCCTAAACAGTAGATAAGCACAGAAACTGGCAGCTTTTCTTTAATAAGTTTTATGCTACTCATTGACAGTGTCTTCACATTTTTATATTTCACATTTGTATTTCAGCACTGTGGTTGTTTAGGGCATCACCTCCCACTAATGAATATTCATGTTTGTTATGTTTAAAATTGAACTGTTCTATCAGCCCCACCCCTGATCAAGACTCATGAGAGTCAAAGTGCTGGGGAGAGATGCTTAAGCAACAGGACTGCTGTTAGACTCGGGTAGTATGTTCATTTATTTTGTATTGTGTTGTCATTAAAAACATTATTTTCACACAACCCCTGGTCTAGAGTGCCACTATTTGCTTTTGGTCTTCTTGATGCTAGAGCTGGACGCCCCATTCATAGTGAGCACTGGCTCTGCATTGTTTGATCGTGGGCACTACCTGTGGACTAGAACTAGAGACCTATCAGTCTTACCTCTGTAGAAAGGAAGCTGATGGAGTTATTTGTCAAAGAGGACCTCATGGATGACCTGGAGAGCAATGGTCTCCAAGGCAGTAAACAGGAGGTCTCAGGCTGGCCCCGTGGTGCTGAGGGTTGAGGCACTGGACACCACACCTTACACCACACCAGCGACCTGGGTTCAGGAACAAGCCTGAGCCGCCAGGGGTCGGCAGGGGAGAGGAAGGATCGAGCAGCCGGAGGACAGCTCTCCTTCCTTGGGGGGATCCAGGGACTATGCCCAGCACCACAGTTACCTATAGTGGAGACCAGAGGTACTGCAATGCTACGGGGTTTGGCTAGAGGGCTGCAGAGCCACAACAAGATGTTCCATGGCATCATAGCATGTTGCGGCTCCACCTGTGGGGGCAGGGGCAGAATGAGGAAAAATACAGAAAAAAAACTCCACCTCCTGATAGGTGACGGAGGGTATGAGGGGGTCAGTCCACTACACCCACAGTCAGGCCTTCCTCTCGCCTCTTGTGTGCTCCCATCCGCCATGCTCTGTCAGACTAGATTCATAGATAGAGTGCCAGGAGGAGTTCATCTGGCGGTCCTGCCTCGGGGGACTCAGAGACGGAGAGACGGGCAGCGGCGGGTGGAATGGGTGAGAGGGGCATCAGACGGGCAGGACAAGGACCAGAACCCTGTGTGACCACTCCTGAAAGAGTTCAGGTGAGTGGAGTGAGAAAGAAAGATGTAAAAAAAAGGAGGTCTTGTCAGACTAACTTGATAGTTTTATTTGACTGGGTGACAAGGACATTGGATAGGGGCTTTCAATTCAGTGTCTCACAGACACTTGCTGAAGAAGATGGAGGATCTGGGTGCAGCTAGGGACATATAAGATGGGTGAGTAACTGGCTAAAGGAGAGGCAGCAGAGGGTTGTGGTTAATGGGGTCAAATCAGACGTGAGGGTGGTCACAAGTGTGGTAACACAGGGATCTGTCCTAGGTTCTGTCCTCTTCAATATGTTTATCAGTGACATTGGAGAAGGAATCCAAGGCAGGCTGCGTCTTCACAGATGACACTAAGCTCTGTGGGAGACTGGATAGCGACAAGGGAATCAAGGAACTATAGAGTGACCTGCAAAGACTTGAGAGATGACCTAAGGTTTGGCAGTTGAAATTTTAATGCCAAAAAGTGCAAGGTGATGCACCTAGGGAACTAGAACCCAAGGACAGAGTATTGGATGGGTGGGGTAAGACTTAGCAGTACGACCAAGGAATGGGACCTTGGAGTTATCATTAGTGACTCCCCCAAACAATCAAGTCAGTGCAATAAGGCCTGTAGTAAGGTAAATAGGATGCTGGAATGTATCGGTAGGGGTATTAACAGCATAAGACAAGAGGTCATATTACCTGTTTATAGATCTTTGGCGAGGGCCACACCTGGAGTACTGTAGCCAGTTCTGGAGTCCTCACCTCAGGAAAGATAAGGACAGGCAGGACATGGTGCAGTGAAAGCTGACACTGACAATTTAGGGCCAACAAGACAGGTCTTATGAGGATTACCTCAAAGCACTGAACATGTATTCGATGGAGACCAGATGGGAGAGAGGAAATATGACAGACCTTCAAGTTCCTGAAAGGAATAAACAAGGTGAACTGTGAAAAATTAGTCAGCATGAGTAACAGTTCAAGGGAATGATTGGAAACTGACAGGAGGGAGATTCAAAAGGGATATAAGAAAGTATTATTTTACAGAAAGGTTGGTGGGCACCAAAACCATTAAAGGTTTCAAGCATGGCTGAGACAGAGAGAAGGGTATAGTGGTTACTCAGAGCGATAGTACCAGGGAGAGGAATGAGGGGGTGCATGGGGTGAGCTAGTATTGTGATGGTACAGGACCCCCCCACACCGAGTGTGCCTGATTTAGGGTCTGAACCTCCTCTCCTCTTCATAGCTCCTTCTCTCCTAATCCTTTTCTTGAGTCTGTTGCGCAACAGCATTTCCTTCTGCCTGTACTTTTTGTCCTGTCTGTTTAGCCTGGAATGGATTGGCCACCCACTGTAGCTTTTTCCCTTTCAAACTCTCTTCCTTGTTGTTACCCCTGCTAACTCAGGGCTTTCTATTGCCCTTGGATTTAGCTACCTAGCATGTTCTTATAAAGATAGTACCATTCAGTAGCTATTATGCTGTTTCAAGAGGATAAGTGAATTGAGCCATTCCCTCTCGTAGGTTCGAGAAGGTCACGCTGTATGCCCACTGCCTAAGAGTGGGTCTGGAAAAAGTAAGTGTAGTCCCAAAAATGAAGTATTCTAATGCAGCATAGATGGAGGGTCTCTTTCAGAACCCTGGGTTTGTTTATTTTGTTTCAGCACCCATGTTCAGAGGAAAGGGGGGGAGGGAACTCAGTGGAAACTCAGTACACAGACGCCTGCCTGAATGAATATTGTTTTATTCCAGTAGCGACTGCTCATCCTGAGGACTGAAACAACTGGAAATTGAGATGGATGGCATTATGCCATGTGAATAAGCATATTTATGCCTAAGCAGTTAGACTCATGAAAAAATGAACATTAAAGAACAATAGGAAAACGGTAACCTATTTTGTGTACTGATAGCTGAAGCGTCTCCTTGCAATCCTCTACAAACATGAGTCCCTGTGCCAAGCAGTGCCTTTCTCCTTGCTGGGTGCAAACTTCTATAGGGAGTTAGTGGCACCTTATCTCCTACTTTTATATGGGTGGCAGACACCCATCAAAGTAAAGCAGGTGGAGCTTAGCTGTAATGCAGCCCCCTTTTGTTATCTTGTATATTATTAACTGAATAAAGTATGTTCTCTTCTGTATTATTTATTCTGGCATATTGGGTACAGAGTGTTTGTACCACGCTTCAGCTCTAGAATCTGTTTATTCTAAATGCTGTTTTTCTTACCATTTGAGATAAAAAGAGATGGGGCTATAGTCAGAGGGTGGGGATTACTGCCTATAAAAGACTTTAATACTAGCCTTAATTATCAGATGTAGTTAGTGAGAGCTCCTGTTAGGATCTCCCAATTTGAATCTCCTGTGGGAGACAGAGCAGAGTATTTTGTCTGTTAGTACACTGACAGTTAAGCTGTGCCTCTTTTCTTTGTTTTCTTTTATTTTGTTAGGATTCTCAAAGTACGCTGATGTAAGCCAAGTGTTGCTTTATTTTGTTTTATTTCTTTTAATAAAAATCATGCCTTCTTGGTACGTTGTACCTTAATTGCGGTTTCCAGAGTGATCTGTTTTGATCTACCCACTACAAGTACCCTGTATGGACAATAGCTCCTGGAGTTAGATAGGAAACCATGAGCAGATTGGATGGAATATCTGTCTTTTCCTGCTGTCATCATCTATGTTTTTATGTTCTATGTTTCTATGAAACCAGTAACTGAATGGACACTTAGTGATCGTCTTTAAGTAGTGGTGCATGTTAAGGTGAAATGTTGGACCTATACCTTTGAATTTCATTTTAGAGTTCTCATGTCCTTCTGTCTCTTTGGTTACCATTTTCCCCATTTTTGAGTCTGCTTTAGCATCTATTTTACATTTAAAATCCTTTTAATGTGGTTACCCCCAAGTTTTCACCAGTATTCTCAGCTGCTTTTAAACACCAACTGCTTGACATCTCTGCTATTGTGACTAGAATGAACTACCATAGAAATATGGAAACACAGAAGCTGATGGCAGAAGGAGTCCGCTGGGTCTATCTAGTCTGCCCATTTGTTTTAGACCTATTTTGTCACTCTAGTTGCCCTTTGTAGTCAGGGCTCCCTTGTGTCTATCCCATGCATTCTTGAATCCCCCCATAGTGTTGACTCCCACAACCTCTTGGGGCAGGTTGTTCCAGGCATCCTCCACTATTTCTGGAAAGAAACATTTCCTGGTGTTGGTACAGAACCTCCCTCCTTGCAGCCTGTGGTTATGTCCCCTGGTCCTGAAGCCCTTCTTGAAGTGAAAAAGTTCCTGTGCCTGTACCTTGTTAATGCCTTTTATGTACTTGAATGTTTCGATCATGTCCCCTCTCTCTCTTCTCTGCTCCAGGGAGTACATATTCAGTTCCCTAAGTCTTTCCTCATAGGACATGTACTGCAGACTCTGAATAATTTTTGTTGCCTTTCTCTGTACTGTTTCTACCCGGTCAATGTCCTTCCTGAGGTGAGGCCTCCAGAATTGGACTCTGTATTCCAGATGGGGCCTGACCAGCAATCTATACAGTGGTAGTACTACCTCTCTCTCCTCCTGCTTGTGATTCCCCTCCCATGCAGCCCAGCATTCTGTTGGCCTTCAATGTTGCCTTCTTACACTGCTTACTAACCTTCAAGTCATCTGAGATTATGATTCCCAGATCTCATTTTTGGTTTGAGGCTGCTAGTCTTTCACCTCCTAGGTAATAGTCCTTTCTTGGATTTCTCTTTCCTACGTGCATGACCTTGCACTTTTGGCATGCAGATGACACTGCTGCCCAGTGACTTTATGAGACAATGGGTGTTCAAAATAGCTGAGAAATATTGACAAAATATTTGTGTGTCAGAGGCATAGGTCAGGATGCGCAGGCAGACCAGAAATTACAAAATTTGCAAGTAGCATTTTATTATTATTACCAATAACAGTAAAATAGAAAAATTTAATTGTACAGGATAGTTCTTCTTAAAGACAATACAAACAAAAAAAAATCATCCATCAGAGTCTCTCTTACATAATTTAAACCTCAGTCTCTCTCTCTCTCTCTCCACATATATATATATATATAGATATATATACACACACACACACACACACACACAGTACAAATACTGCATATATACACACACACACACACACACACATACACATACACACACACACACACACACACACAACATTGTTCTCATTATATATATATATTTCCTGGCAGTTTAAACTCTGCATTCTGTCACTGTAAATTACATCCCCTGCTTTTCACAAAATGTATCAAAACTTTGTCAAATTCCTTCTGAGGGCAGCCTGAAGAATACATCTATTCCCAACAGGTACAACAAAATAGAACATTCTGTCCCACAGCTAGTCTCCTGTTGACAATTCTATAAACAAACCTGTGGAGGTCAAAATATATCTTAAGGTTAACCTCCTGTATTAGACTATTTTTTTCAAAGAAACCCAAATAGCTTTCTGCAATCATTTCAACACTAGAATTATATACAAATTACAATGATATTATTTGCAAATTGAGGGATCCCAGTTTCACATAAAGATCCACACATTTTTTTAATCACAGGGAAGGAATGTGAGAAAGAAAGAATGTAAAAAGCAAGTGAAGGAAGGGAAATAACATGAGGAAATTGTGGGACCATTGGAGGGGCCTATTCTGCATGCCACAAGAAAATTTGATTGCGTAATCAGACATGCAAGAGACAGACATGTGACAGAATAGTTCCTTACTTTTAACTACCTCTGTATAACAAATAGGACAGAGTCTTGCCTAACTCTGTCATACACACCCCTTTGTAAGAGAGGAATCTTTTTTTTTTCTTAAAAAACAGGTTTCCAAAACCTTTTTTTATTTCTCTTTTAACATTACCTTACAATATTTCCAGTTCACTGCATATGCAGTATCGCCTTTCCCTAACACCTTTTACAGTAAACATTTTAGTTAAGCACACACATTTTTCCAGCCTTCTAAGTTCTCAACTCCTGAACCATATTTTGACAGAAAAGCAGCACCGACGTTCTCTTCCAGATTTGTGCATCACTTTGAATTTAAATGGTTGTAGTGCCAGGTACCACCTTGTGATTCTGGATTTTTTTATCCTTCATTTGATTAAGCCAACAGAAAGGACTGTGATATGCTATAAGTACAAAGTCAGCACCCAACAGATATACTGTAACTCAAGGGACTCCACTACCCATTTCACAGTAAGGCATTCTTTTTCAATTGTGGAGTACTTTTTCTGTCTGTTGTGAAGTTTCCTACTGATATACAGAATGGGTTATTCCTTTCCATCAATATTCTGACTCTGGACTGCACCTATTCCTACCTCTGATGTATTGGTCTGTACCAGAAATTGTTTCTCAGCATCTGGACTTCTTAAAACAGAGGCTGAACATAACGGAGCCTTGATGGCCCAAAAAAGCCTTGTCACACTGTGGGGGCCATTTCACATTATTCAGGTACTGTTTTTTTGTGAGTTCAGTGAGGGGAGTAACTAACTGAGCAAAGATGGGAACAAATCTCTGGTAGTAACCAGCCAGACCAAAAAGTGATCTGACATGTTTCTTTGTTTTAGGGACAGGACTGCTAGCTGCAGCTTCTATCTTGGAAATCTCTGGTTTTACGTCTCCATGTCTCAAAATATAACCCAAATATTTGGTTTTCTTCATGTATAATGTGCATTTGGTAGCATTAATTGTGAGATTTGCATTTTTGATAGATTAGATAACTGTTCAGAGGTGTTCCAGGTGGATTTTCCCATCTGGACTGTACATCACAACATCATCCAGGTATGCAGCACACTAACCAGTGTGAGGGGTTAGAATTACATCCATACATCACTGGAATATAGTGGGTGCACCATGTAAACCAAACTGCATGGTAGTGAACTGATAGAATCCAAACTGAGTGGAAAATGCAATTTTGTCTCTGGATTCTTTAGCTAGGGGAATTTGCCAATAACCCTTGGTGAGATCATGGGTACTAACTGTACTTAGAACTTTTGAATCTGCCCACCAGATTATCTATCCTGGGCATAGGACAGCTGTCAATTACAGACACTTGATTACGTTTCTTAAAATCAAGTCAAATAATTACACCCCCTCCTTTTTTATGGCTGTGGGCGGATCCTACTGCCAATTTGGCATGTCTTGCCTTAAAACGGCTGATCGTGGCACCTTCCATTGGGACTTTTGGAAGTATCCTTCTGAAAGTCCAAAAGAGCTTGAGACACTCCACCACATCAGCTGCTATGGAGTAACAGCCACACTATTTCAGTTGTTACTTCCACATTCTAGGGCAAGAACTGCCCATGCGTGACTCGCACACATGTGCAGTTCCACTGGCACCACCATCTTGTGAATGGCACAATGCCATTAACCACAACTGTGCATGCACGAGTGCAACACATGCACAGTTGCTTTGCCGCTGCCATCTTTCAGATGGCACTCCTCCCACACCCTCCCACTGCTGCTGTTCTCACCACTCCCTCCATTCCCCATACCCACATTGACATCAGGGTGCCCAATCCCTGTGTCAGCATCATGTACCCCCCAACAAATGTGGCGCACTGGAAGCCCACCCCAGTGTGCCTAAATGCATGTGTTTATGTTCCCCCACTGACACTGAGGTGCCCAATCCCCTAATAATGTGGCACACTGGAAGCTCACCCCAGTGTGCCCAAATCTGTTTTCCTTTTTTCCCCAAGCCAACACTGGGGTGCCCAATCCCCGTGTCGACATCATGTAACCCCCAAATCATGTGGCACACTGGGAACTCACCCCAGTGTGCCCAAATTTATTTTTTATTTTTTTCTCCTGTAAATAAAGAAAACTGTCCCCTGACATCTTTTGTTGTTTTTTTACCTGTAAAAATTAAAATGGTCCTCGTCATCGCCGTAGTCCCCCTCCCTCATCCCCACCCTCCCACTGATTACCCACCTCCCCTAAACCCCTCACCCCATACTTACCTCCAGAGGTTGGTGCTATCATCTTCTGGACTGGGACATGTCTGCACTCTTCAAAGATGAACTGCAAACTGAAGAATCAAAGGTAAGCATCGTATAATGGCAGGTAATGGGATTTTCACCTTATGTTGCTATATCAGCCATTTTTAAGAATTTGGGCTCCAAATTTTCAACAAGGGGTTCTTGGCACCAAACTCATGAGCACTGTCACTGTCATTCCGTTACTCGGTCCCAAAAGGTGATTTTGCGGTTGCTGCGTGGAATCACCTTTCGGGACCGATTAATGAAATGACAGTGCCACTGTTCATGAGGTGGGGTCCCAAAAAGCCCATGCTGCAAATCTGGTGAAGCAATTCAAAAACTGACTGCATTACAAGTGTGCATTGTGCAGTTTCTATGCATGTGCCTAACTTTGCCAGTTTTTAATATTTTCACTCCACATTTTCAGCATTGCCATTTTTGCACACCTCCTTATTAACAGTAGAGCTGTCATTTTTCACATCCTGCCCAAAATGTGTTTTCACACCTGTGACAAAGAATGGCATGATCGCTCTGTGAAATCGCCTTTCAGGAAAAGTGAATGAAATGACAGTGGCACTCTTCATGAGGTGGGGTCCCAAAAAGGCCATGTTGAAAATTTGGTGGAACAACTCCAAAAAATGGCTGAATTACACCCGGACGTTCAAAATTTTCTACACATACGTGTAACTTGGGCCATTTGGCAGCTCTCCACAGCCGTATCAGCTCTGGCCAAGTCTTGTTATTTACAGTCACCACTGGGGATGATCAAGCACATCTCGATTTTTCAACGATACTCAACTCTTTCATTTTTTTTATTTCCTTAACCATTTCTGCTCTTAACCACTCTGGTAATCTGTATGTCTTTTGTCTGATAGGGGAAGCATTCCCTGACAATAGCATGTGCTCAATCTGGTACTGTGGCAAAAGTACTTTTAAAGGTCTTTACCAAGTTATGAATGTCTGCAGTTTGTTCTGTGGATAAGGAAACCTTCACCTTTACAGCATCAGAAGTTACAGTTTGTTACAGTCTGTCATAAGATATCAATATCTTCTTTAGCAGTTTCTGGTAATACTAACAAAGCAACCGTTGTTTTTTTTAACCTGTTTCTTCTGGAGGTTAGCATGATATATCTTGGTAAGATTTTTCCTATCAGGGGTCTCAATCTCAGTTTTTTTTTTTTTAATAGATGTTTGCTCCTCTGTTGCCATCTACGCCTCCCTTCAGGCCCGTAGCCTGGCAGCTTCCAACCCCATCAGCCACTCCCCCTAGTGTCACACCAGTGGGGATCTGCATTGAGCAGTGCCTGAGAGTACCGGGGGATGTCACACACCACAATGAAGAGACATAGTTTATATGCCCCCCCATCCAGAGCTGCGGCGGCATGATGGGTGCATGTGCCCACCCGCCATGCCCCCACAACAACATCCTCATGAATCACAGGACTATAAAATCTGTACAACAATCTGGCAAGGGTGCTTCCCCTTCCCCCCCCCCCGAGTGACCAGCCATAAGATTATCATGTGCTATCTGTAACAAGTCAGTTCTATACTGCTTTGGCATGACCAATTGTTCTAGCTGTTCCTGCATCTGAAGATTAAACAAAACTCTGTACAGTACCTCATTACATTTTGTAAACATTGGTTCACCCTGTTTTTGCTCACCTCAGCTGCTTAAAATAACCTTGGAGATAAACATCATTAGTGTGCACCAAATTAAAATCAGAATTAGTTTAGTTTCAGCATTTTCATACATCAACTCTTTATGTCCACCAGTCTTTTTTTGCCACTATTTTTTCAGGTGTCTTTTTTCTTTCCAGTCTTGCAGATCTTGGAGCTGGGCTCAAACAAGTCTGAATCAAAGTCACCAAAATGAAAAGAGTCCCCAACATCTGAGATTTTCTTTGCCTGTGCTCTTGTCATCACAGCTGATGAAACAATGGGATTTACTCCCTCTGTGATTAACTAACCAAATCCTGAAAAGTCAATTCAAATAATCACAGGTACAAGTACCTTGGGTACTACCCCCACTTTCATTTGGTGCGACACCCCATTAATGTTCAAAGTCACTTAAGTGGTGTGATAGTATCAAGTGTCCTTGTGGAAGCAGATGACCTAAGCACCTGGTCCTTTTTCACAGTCTTTTTACCGAACTTCAACATGCACCAACATCTATCTGTTTTCCAAATCTATTAGTCCCTTCACAGTCTTACCTCCCACCTTGACATCTGTTAAATACAGTACTTGTTCCAATTTGCTAAGGCCAAATCTGCTCCAATGTTACCCTCCTTATTTTTATGGCAGTTTCTTGCAATGTGACCTGGGTTAATACAGTTATAACAAAGAAAGTCTTTGGGTGCAGATTTGTTACTCCCACCAGAGGTTTTAACCAATCTAGAATTAAATCAGGAAAAAGAGGGTCTTACCATTCCTTGGCTGTTACTTAGCTGCTGTGGTGTCTGTCTGGCCATCTGATAGTCCTCAGCTAAAGAAACAGCCTTTTCTCCACTTTCTGGTCTGTGTTCTTTCACCCAAAGCTGCATGTCTGTAGGAAGGATGATGATGAATTGTTCTGTAGAACTGTTTTGCCCTTTGGTTGGAGCCATTTAATAAGGAGTTCTCTGAGTCGGGTGCAGGCTTCTCGAGGATTGTCGACTGAGTGGTACTTGTGAGACCAGAATCTCTGCCTGAAGGTCTCTCCTGAGATGTGATATCTTTTAAGAAGTTCTCTTTTCACAAGGTCATAGTTTTCTGACTGTTCAGTGTCCATACTGCTGTAGGTAGTTGGCCTTTACCTGTTCTATAAGGTACCAGCCTGATTGCCCATTGCTGTTTTGGCCATTGGCAGGCTCCAGTGACCTTTTTAAAAGTTGTTAGGTATGCTTTGTACATTTAATGTCTTTGAAGTTGTCTGTACTTTGTTGATCTTCTGGACTTGTACCAGATCCTCCATTGCTGCTCCTGTCACTGCATCTCTACTCTTCTCTCTGTCTCAATCTCTCTTTGTTGTATAGCCCTCTACTTGAAGAAGGCAGACATGCTTGCAGATACTGTCCCTGCCTATTCTACTTCTTTCATCACTAATCCTGGCTGTTCAGTATCAATCTGAACTACTGTTTCTGCTTCTAGTTTGGCTGCCATTTTCTGTTTCTAGTTTGGCTGCCATTCTTCTGGTAATCACTCCAGCAAATACTGTTGCAGGATCCATACCTTTCTTCTATGCTTCTCTGGTGCCAGGTCTAGTACCAACGCACAAAACTCCTAGTGCACAGTATGCGCAGCATAAATCCCACTTTGTCTGATACAAACTGTCATAGAGGCATAGGTCAGGAAACACAGGCAGACCAGGAAAAGTTATAACATTCATAAGTAGCATTTTATTATCAAAACAATAAAATAGAAAAATACAATCGTACAGGGTAGTTCTTCGTAACGGCAGTACAAACAAAAAATCCTTCATCCGAGTCTCTCTAAATTTAAAGCTCAGTATCACTATATTTCTAAAGAAAACACTACTCTCTTTATATAAGATGTCTTTTCCTGGCACTTTAAACTCTGCATCCTGTTGTTGTAAATTGCATCTCCTGCTTTTCACAAAATGTATCAAAACTTGATCAGTTTCCTTCCTGAGGGCAGCCAGAAGAGTACTAGTCCTAACAGGTGCAACAAAATAGAACATTCTGTCCCAGAGCTGGTCTCCTGTTGACCATTCCATAAATAAGCTTGTGGAGGTCAAAATGCATCTCAAGGTCAGTCCTCTGTATTCCAGATTATCATCTTTTCTAACAGACACAAATAGCTTTCTGCAATCATTTCAACAATATAATTATATAAGTTGCAAGAAACTTTGTTAATGCTTCAGTTAGTGTCAAAGCGACAAAAGCTGGGAAATGAGGTGTTAGGGTTTCCTTAACACCCCACCCTCCCAAACCAGGCAGGAGAGCAGGTGTGTGGGGTGTGCCTTGGGCTTCTCAAGCCTAACGCTCCCCCCATTCCATCTGTAAATAAGGTCAGATATGTAGACTTCATGAGAATGGGGTGAGTGTTAGGCTTGAGAAGCCCAAGGCACCCATCTGCTCTCCTGCCTAGTTTGGGGAGGGTGGGGATTAGAGAAACCTCTAATGCCTCATTTTCTCCAACCTTTGTCGCTTTGACCTCTAATGCCCATTTTCAAATCCATTTGTCGCTTTTTTACCCTAACTGGAGTATTAACGTTTTTTGCAACTTACTTCCTTACTTTTTGAGATAGTATAATGGTATCCTTATTTTACTGTGGGAGCGCAGGGTGTGCATCCCTCCAAAGATGTGTATATATATGTAGCTGTGAAAGCACATGGCCCTCCAGGCCCTGCACTTCCATTTATAGGACAGCAGTGACCAAATTGTCAGCATAGCCACCTTATTACCCCACTTCATGTACCCAGTACAGAACATTTTAGAATCCTCGCCAAATGTAATTCTGCACAACTGCAATGCCATTCCATGCCACAGGTGTGAAAACACATTTTGGGCAGGATTTGAAAAATGACAGATGTGACATACATGAGGTGGGGTAATAAGAATGCTATGTTGAAAATCTGGGGTCAAAATATTTAAAATTTTCAAAATTATGAGCAGGCATAGCGAAACTGCAACAAATGGTCATAACTTTGGCATTTCTTCATATTTTAACCCCATATTTTCAACATAGTCTTCTTATGACCCCACCTGATAAACCCCATAGGTGAAAATGTTTAACTCCATGGCAAAATGCCATTCCGCACCACAGCTGCAAAAACACATTTTGGACAGGATGTAAAAAATGACAGCTGTACTGTTTATAAGGTGGTGTGAAAAAAATTGCTAAGTTAAAAATTTGGAGTAAAAATATTGGAAATTACCAAAGTTATGCATGTGTATGGAAAGATTTCAACAAATGCTCATAACTCTTAGGAATTTTTTCACCAGATTTCAACATGGCCTTTTTGGGACCCCATCTCATGAACACTGGTGGTGAAAATTTATTGGGTCCTAAAATGTGATTTCACATAGCGACCACAACATCACTTCTGGGCCTGATTAATGGAATGGCAGTGCCAGTGTTCATGAAGTTGGGTCCCAAATAGGCCATGTTGAGAATTTAGTGAAAAAATTCCTAAAACTGGCAAAGTTATGAACATAAGTTCAAAACGACATTGAAATACATTATTACGGCACTTAACTTAGAAACATAGACGTTGATGGCAGATAAGGACCGCAAGGCCCATCCAGTCTGCCCATTTCTTTTTCTACCTTATGAATGTGCTATAAGCCATTGCTCTTTCAATGGCCTTTCTATTCATACTCATCTGTATTGCTCCCTTATGCCTATCCCATGCCTGTTTGAAGCTCTGCACTGTATTCATATCCACCACTTCCTGAGATAGGCCGTTCCATGCATCCACCACCCTTTCTGTGAAAAAGAACTTTCTCACATTACCCCTTAATCAGCCTCCCTCTAATCTCATGCTGTGTCCTCCTGTCCTGCTATTTTTCTTATATTGAAACATGTTAGACTCTTTCACCTTGTTAATGCCCTTAAGGTGTTTGAATGTTTCAAGCATATCACCTCTCTCCCTCCTTTGCTCTAGGGTATACATGTTGAGTTCAGTTAATCTGTCCTCATTCATTTTCTGATGCAGTCTCTATACCATTTTGATTGGCCTTCTCTGGACTGCCTCAATTTGGTTAATGTCCTTATGAAGGTGTGGCTTCTAGTACTGCACACAGTACTCCAAATGGGGCCTAACCAGTGTCTTGTAAAGAGGGATTATTACCTCCCTCTTCTGACTTGTGATACCCCTACTAATACACCCCAACATCCCTCTAGCCTTACCTACTGTTTTAGAGATCTGCTTGGATGATTTCAGGTTATCAGTGATAATGACACCAAAGTCTCTTTCTTTCCTTGTGACTGCCAGCAACTCCCTTCCCAGCCTATAGGTGGCTTCAGGGTTTCTCTTCCCTATGTGCATGATCTTGCACTTCTTTGCATTAAACCCCAGTTGCCACTCTTCAGACCATTTTGCTAGTTTATCCAGATCTCTTCTCATTCTGCCCACACCATCTGGATCATCTACTCTGCTGCAGATCTTGGTGTCATCTGCAAACAGACAAACCTTACCCTCCAGTCCATCTGCAATGTCACTGATGAAGATACTGAAGCGGACTAGCCCCAGGACTGATCCCTGAAGTACTCCACTTGTGACTTGCATCCCATCTGACTGTATAACGTTTACCACCACTCTCTGTTTTCTGCCCGTCAACCAGTTTGCCACCCAGTTGACCAACGTCTGACCCACCCCGAGCCTACCCAGTTTATTAATCAATCTTCTATGTGGAACAGTATCAAAAGCTTTGCTGAAGTCAAGGTAGGCAACATCAACTGCTCCCCCTTGGTCCACCACTCTAGTTACCCAGTCAAAGAAATCTATGAGATTAGTTTGATAGGACCTTCCTGTTGTAAACCCATGCTGTCTTGGATCCTGTGCTCCTATGGATTCCAGGTGTTGCACTATCCTTTCCTTAAGGAGTATTTCCATAATCTTGCCCACTACTGAGGTAAGACTGACTGGTCTGTAGTTCCCTGCCTCCTCCCTGCTACCACTCTTGTGAAGCGGGATCACATAAGCCCTTCTTCAGTCTTCTAGGATCTCTCCTGTGCTCAGAGACTCACTAAACAGTTCTGATAATGGCTCTGCTAGTTCCACCCTTAGCTCCTTTAGTACCCTGGGATGTATGCCATCAGGTCCCATTGCTTTGTCCACCCTGAGCTTACTGAGTTCTTGTAGGACCCTATTCTTTTGTGAAGGGACTAGTACACACCTCCCTCCCCCCCCTGTGTCCATGGTGCAGAGCTGTGGGCCCTGCCCTACCTTCTCTTCAGTAAATACTGAGCAGAAGTATCTATTTAAGATAGATGCTTTTACATGGTCCTCCTCCTCACACGCCCCCTAATCCCCTTTGTTCTTAGCAATACCCCCTCTGGACTTTCTCCATTCACTAATGTACTATAGAAAGTCTTGTCACCTTCTTTACTGTTCGTGCTAGTGTTTCCTTGGTTTGGGCCTTTGTTTGCCTTACTGCCTTCCCTGCTTCCCTTAGGAAAGTTTGGTATGCCTCCCTATCTTCATCCTTCTGCGTTCCCTTTTATTTCCTGAAGGCCAGCCTTTTGGCTCTGACCTTTTCTGCTAATGTGTTTGAGAACCAAAGTGGTTTCCTTCTTCTTTTGCACTTTCTTTTCTCTCTAACACAATGGGATGTTGCTTCAAGTATTGCATCTTTAATGCTTGCCCACTTTTCCTGTACCCCCTCACCTGTATTTATTTTTGCCAGGGCTAGCTTAACTCTTACTGGCCATCTTATCAAAGTCAACTCCTCTGAAGTCCCATATTTTTGCCTTGGAATGGGATGATTTTGTTCTAGTGGCCAAATTGAACCATACCATGTGATGGTCACTGGCTCCCAGGTGACCTTCTACCTGGAGATCTGTGATCCTTTCCCTGTCAGTCAGTACTAGATCTAGGATAGCCCTGCCTCTTGTGGGTTGTTGTACCTTGATTCCTCAGTTCACGGTTCACTTTGAAGAGTGAAGACATGTCTCCATCCACAGAAGATGACAGCCTATGACCTCTGGTGGTAAGTATAGGTTAAGGGGGCTGTGGGTGCTCAGTGGGAGGGTCAGGATGGGGGAGGCTGAGAGCAGGGACGACGAGGAACCGTTTTCTTTTTTGCAGGTTAAAAAAAAGATGTTGGGGGACTGTTTTCTTTTTACAGGATACAAGTAAATAAATATTTTGGGACACTGGAGAGGTGCTTGTAATGCCAACATGGGGATTGGGCCCCCAATGTTGGCACTATTAATAAAACAACGGGCTACAGGGGGGCATCAGATGCCAGGGGTGGGCATCCCGGTGTCAGATTATATAAATATAAATGAACAGAAGTAACATAAAAATATGGGGGATGGCGATCCAAGGGTGGGGGTGCCACTAGACACCAGGGACTAAAGTAAAAATTAGGAAATGGTGATCAGAAGGTGGGGGGTGCCACTGGACACCAGGCCAAGGGGGCTCACAGCTCACACTGCAGCTGGCAGCACAAGTTCAGCTGTTGTTGCAGAACTCAAGAAAATCTGCTGTTCTCACACAGAGAATATGGGGAATTGCTCTTCTCGCTTAGCTGAGCACCCAGGATTTTAGGTGCCCAGACAAAGTATTTCTGGCACTAATTGTGAAAAACAAAAATTAGAATCTAGCTAAATGGGGCACGTTTAGCTAGGATCTGGTGTTTGCTTTTTAAAATTATAGTTATATGTATTTTCCGTGCATATTAGTTTGTGGAAAAAAATTATGACAGCTCATGAAAAAGGAATTTTGAGGGTGAAAAAGGATTGGCCCCTCACAAAAAAATAATCCTTTTTCATGAGGCTTTTTACCTCTGTCCTGGAAAGTGATCTTCCCGCTGAAAACAATGGGAACTTAAAAACTGAATAACTTTGCAATAGATTAATATTTTTTCACCAAACAAATGCATGGCAGTTCTGTTTCCCAAGCTGTTTCTACCATTTAAAAAATCACACCATTTCACACAGTCTGGATGCAAGGTAATGAGGAAAACACTGCAAAAAAATGGTGACTTAAGGTTTTTGCACTATCCAGATCTCAGAACCCATATATCCAACTGAAGCAAAACCTGCCATGTCAAGAGATCTACCCTGCAGGACAGTGCATACCAACTTTTGTGTAAATCCATTGATCGGTTGCAAAGTTATTAAAGTGCAAACTTTGAGGTTTAACATTAAACATACTACTCAACCCTAACTACAGTATAATGCCACTATCACACCACTATAATACATTTGCAAACCAAGGGATTCCAGTTTCACATAAAGATTCACATATATATTGTTAACCACAAAAAGGGGAGAAAGAATAGAAACAGCAAGTGAAGGTAGGGAGCTACCTGGGGGAAACTGTGGGACTATCAGAGTGGCCAATTCCTAGGCGCCACAAGAAAATTTGATTGCAAAATCAGACAAGCAAAGTAAGAACAGGGTTCAGCACTGGGATCAACATGCTACGGTGCTGAGTGTGTGAAGACACAGAATTAGAGCAGCAAAGTTCATCAGCACCCGTAGCAACAGTGAGCAGACAAGACTCAACAAAGATAGTTGAGTTTTATTCATGGTAGTGCAAAAATACATACACACACATATATAGCAGCATCTCAAGGTGGCTAGATTGGCCGGAATAAACATTGACGTTTCACCTGGCCAACTGCCAGCCTGGAAATCAGCCAGGTGAAACGTCGGTGTTTATTCTGGCCAATCCAGCCACCTTGAGATGCTACTATATGTGTGTGTGTATATATTTTTGCACTACCATGAATAAAACTCAGCTATCTTTGTTGAGTCTTGTCTGCTCACTGTTGCTATGGGTGCTGGTGAACTCTGCTGCTCAAAATCAGACAAGTGACAGAACAGGAGAGGACAAAATAGATCCTTGCTTTTAACTCTCTCTGCATAACAAATGGGACAGGGTCTTATCCAACCGTGTTGCACTGTGTATAGCCATATTAAAAAGAGAGCCCTTATTAATCATATCAAATGTAGAAAATGATGCTAAAGCAGATTCAAAAGGGGGAAGGGGGCATCTTACATGACAGAAGGAAAAGGTTGATCTAAAATGGAATAAAAAGGTGGCATTAAAAATTCTCACGTAACATTCACTGGTGCTTTAATAGAAACCTTGAAGTATAACCCCTGGCTGTACCAACTTATTTAAATATTTAATCTGAACAGTACTGAAAGTGCACAGGCATAATTATATTCCTTCCCTCTCTCTTTCTAGTGTCACAACCTTACCTAGGGCAAAGACCATGAGGAAGGAGGGCAAACAATGACATTTAATGTTTTTATTTCCATTTTCATTTATTTATTGGAAAGCAAGTTGAGCACAGGTCTTATGGGAAACTGCATCTAGTACAACTGAGAAAAAGTACAGTAGGTTGTCACAATAACATGTAAAGGGATAAATAGGTTAACAATAAAAGCATGCATTGCCATGACAAGGTATTCATTTGAAATGTTAAAAACATATTTTAACAGTTTGCCCCAGTCTAGCCAGATAGCTAGTTGACAGTAGTTTCCTGCCCGAGGGAGGGTTTCAAGAGCAAAACATTACACTGAGAATGTCAATACAGACACATTTGATAGCAGAACAAACAAACAGAATATGATACCATGCTGTAATGAATTATTGCTTTCACTGAGTGAAGCGGTCATGGTTAATTCTTTATCCTAAGATTGACATGTAGGTAAAGCAAGGCTATCAGAAGAGAGAGAGTTATACAAAAGACAAAGAACCTCTGTGCGCAAACACTGAGGCAAGGGTTACCCCAAAGGGCATTTGGCTGGGAAGCCAAGTTTCAAGAAAATACAAAATCACACATGCCCCCACAATGCAAAGCATCATGGACTGCATATGCAAATCACCACAGAATGTTATGCTGGTCCAACTTTAAGCAGAATTGCATGGTGCCGAAAGGCCTCTCACACAGTTTGCAAAGGGTGCTAACAGTTATACAAAACTGCTTCCTTGACTTAGGGTTCAAATTCAAAGTGCAAACTTTTGTAGCTTCTAGATTCAAAAGTTTTGAATTCTAAAACCTTATTTTCCTATGCCCATAGCTGTCACTGCTAAACTGAAAGATCACCAGCAGTCTAATGTTCGCACTGCTTTGCATAACTTACCAATCTATGTTGCTCTACTGTACAGATTTCAATGTCTACACTCTTGCACTATGTCACTATTATATATCATGCATTATTGATTATTATATATCATGCATTATTTATACTTGTATCTTGTTCCACTGTCTTGACATGTGCTCTTCTGTACCTGGGTTGTGCCTGAAAAAGGCACCTTGGCACCAGTGCACCTTCATGGCTAAACTAAATAAATAAATCTGATACCAGCTTCACCCACTTGTCTAGTTACCATAAATGTTAGCCAAAGATGCACCTGTGTTGCTACTCATTCATAGTGTAGAAATATTGCTAACTGCTCAATTTTCCAGTTTTTGTATCCTCCTTCCTGCAGGAACTGTTCCTTTTCCTGCACAAATAGTTACAATTTAGTAATTCACTGTACTGGTGTCTGTCTTTTAAGGCAGTGTATAGTAAACTAGTGATCAGAGTGTGGTGGTCTGAACCAGATCAGCCAGGTCTGCTGTGTGTATCATCACTGCCACCTACTCAGTGTGTGGCCTTATCAAGTTGCATAACCTGTACTCTCTTTTTTCTATGCCAAATCCCACCTCCCCCCAATAACATCACTCAGTCACAGTGAACCCCTGGAAGATGTCTTCAACTATTCATGACTTATTTATGGGGGTTACTTCAAAAGCCCTAGGAGGAGAGACTGAAAAATCACAACATGCACACCCTGGAAGAGAGAAGAGCCAGAGGGAACTTGATAGAGACCTACAAGTACCCCACGGGAGTGAACAGGGTGCAAGAGGGGAGTCTCTTTCAAATGAGAAAAAGCACCAGCATCAGAGGGCATGCGATTAAGCTGGATGGGGGGAATGTTTATGAGGGATGTGAGAAGTAATACTTTACTGAAAGAGTGGTGGATGCCTGGAACCAACTGCCATCAGAAGTGGTGGAGGCAAAAACAGTAGAGAGATTCAACAGACTGCCAGCAGAATTGGTGGAGGTGAAAACAGTGGGGGGCTTCAAGCATGTGTGCGATAGACATAGGGGAATAGTAGTAAATTGGCAAGGAGGAGGGAAGGTCACCAGAAACCAGTTAGGATTTGTGGAGACAAACTAGGCAGGGACAATCTGGGCAGACTGGATGAGCCAAGTGGTCCTTTTCTGCTGACACTTACTGTGTTTCTATGTCATATTTAATGTGTTTGGGACACAGTGTGTATGAATAGCACTGCATAAATGAAGCTCAGTTCATTTCAGTTTCTGGTTAGATTTGATGCTGATGCTAAAATATTTACCATTATGACTTTATTATTATCTAAATGATATAAGAAAGACTAGTGAAAAAGCAAGGTCAGCCCCAAACAACAGGACATGTTGCATAACATCATCTCCAGCAGCATTTTCTTTGCTGCAATAAACTGAATTAAAAATAGTTTTCAGCAGGTACTTAATTTGGCATGCAGGTGGCAGTTAAAAATCCCATGGTACTTTTGGAAAAAAAAAAAAAAGAGTATGGGGTTACTCCAGTGTCTTGGGCAAAATTTGTGATCTCAATAAAATAGGTTTACAATTGTCTAGGATTATATGTGGATGTTGGGTGCCTTAAAAGCGTACATGCTTCCAGCATTCATTTACTGTCAGTGTCCAACTACTTTCTTTATATACTGTCAATTAAATGCACTATAACCCCCCCAAACAGAGTTTACCCCCTTCTAATGAGCTTCCTCTCTCCACTAATGAAAGCCAAAAATACAGTGCGGTGTGTATCTATGTGTGTTGGTGGGGGGATAGAGGTTAGGGGTCTTAACAAGTCAAAATAGATACATGGTTGAACAAGGGAATGCCATTCCATGGAAGGCTCTGTCCCTTTTCAAAGTTCTTTCTGGTCGATTCTGTTACCCGAGAAGAGTTGCATTTAATACCCAACAGGTAACCTTCAGGCATAAATCAACCCTGTCAATACTGCTCACTGGTACAGTACCTAGCTAGTTGGGGGAAGGGAGAATTATAAAGATTTCTCATGTTTTCCTTGTGGTCCACAAAAACACAACACAACACATCCCAATAAACAATATTTAATCTCTTCTAATACTATGTAAATGCTGTAGCAGCTTAGATGCTTGGATGCAAACATGTTAGACTCCAGAGACCCAATACACATTCACAGTCTGTGGTGGCACAAATAAGAAGTCACCCATTGCGCCAGCACCAGAAACTGCCATACCCAGAGCTCTGACATGCTTGCTAGATGTTGATTGGTTTTCTGCCTTTTGACATTTCTTTGTTTTTGTTAACTGGGTAAGTACAGTGGTCTAACAATTTTCAGGAATGACCCAGGCCTGCAACAGGGTTGATACACAAGATGGAGTGGAAATGATGAGAAGGGACTTGGCAAGGTTGGAGGAATGGTCAAATGTATGGCAGCTCAGATTCAATGCAAAGAAGTGCAAGGTAAGGCACATGGGAAACAAAAACCCAGGGGAGGTGTACATAATGGGAGGTGAGATACTGACAACAGTAAAAATAGAAAGGGACCTGGGGGTAATTATATTAGATGACCTAAAGGTGGGCAAGCAATGTGAGAAGGCAGTAAGAAAGGCAGGGGGGATACTGGGATGCATAGGAAGAGGCATCAATAGTAGAAGTTGTTATCCCTCTGTACAGACAGTTGGTGAGACCCCATCTGGAGTACTGTGTGCAGTTCTGGAGACCCCATCTCCGCAAAAACAAAGACAGAGTGGAAGCTGTCCAGAGGAGGGCAACCAAAATGGTGCAGGGTCTGCACCAGAAGACATACGAAGAAAGACTAAAGGAGCTTAATATGTATACCCTAGAGGAAAGGAGGGAGAGAGGGGACATGATAGAAACTTTCAAGTACCTCAGGGAATTAACAAAGTCCAAGAGGGTAGCATCTTCCAGAAAAAGAGATGTGCAAGAACAAGGGGGCACAATTTGAAGATAGAGGGGGGACAGCTCAGAGGTAATGTGAGGAAGTATTTTTTCACTGAGAGGGTTGTGGATGCATGGAACAGCCTTCCTGAGAAGGTCGTGGAGTCAAGAACAGTGGGGGACTTCAAGAATGCATGGGACAGGCATAAGGCAGTCCTAGTGGGGGGTGGGAGGAAGTAAGCTGTTGGTTAACTAGGACTTGCAGCTTATCTGTTAGGTAGGAAAATGGGCAGACTAGGTGGGCCAAGCGGTCCTTATCTGCCATCAAATTCTATGTTTCTATGTTAGGCCTAGGTTGGCAAAGAAAAGGGTGGAAATAAGAGGAACATGGTTAGAAACAACAATTTCAAGAGTAAATGAAAGTACAGATAAAAACAAAGTAAATGATAGTGCCAAAGGTACTGAAAGGCGCCAAACTGAACTGAATGTTGTAAAGTGTTGGTTGTTCTCTCACACACACCAGCAGTACACTGCCCCTAACCATAGCACTGTCCCTCACCCCACTAAGTACGTCATTCCCACCAGAATCAGATGAGGTTTCTGCAATTCAAAAGTACACAAATGAATGGTGAATCCTATACTATACATCTGATTACAGAATAACAATGGGGTCCGACTGCCCGCATATGCTATACCATTTCACTCCATTAATTTCCCAGAAATAAGATCTTACTAGTAATACAGTGTTACGCATTTCTCTTTCCTCAGCGCAGAGGTTTAGTTGCATAACTGGAAAATGGCTAGAGAAAAGTGTGAGCAGCAAAATCCCATTTTTATCCTATACTTAGTTGAATGGGAACCAATTTTCATTAATATACTTAACTGTATGCATTGAAATACTGCTATCTGGCCCTGGGGTGGAGAAAGTGTCGTGATGAGGGACAGTACTGTAGTAGAGTGGGAGATAGTGTTGTGCTGTGGCCAGTATACGGATGAGATGGGGGCCAGTGCTATATGACTAATCAAATAGTATCTTGATCAGGGAATTGGAACCGCCCATATTAATGCCACCAATTTACAGTTTTACAAAATTCAGGTTGGTGCCTTTTAGCACTAATAATTCTTTGATTTATTGTATCACCAATTATTAACGAGCTATTTTTAACATTGCCGTTCTTATTTCTGTGGGCGTGAGTGTGTGTTGCAGGGTTTTATTTAACTCTAAAAATTGATTAGCGTTTTGCTCATAAAAGTGCTAAAACATTGTAAAAATGCATAGCATGTGCCTCAATGTGTTTAACAAACATAACACTTCTAGAAAACCTATATAAACACTTTCTGTATAGTTAATATTGTCCCAGGAAAAAAAATGCTAATCAATTATTTAAAACCCTGTGTTGTAGGGCAAGTGTCACATCACATCAAAGATGAAGTCTGTAATGATAACTTTTTTGCCAGACAAAATGTTTTTAAAATAGTCTCTTCAGAGCATAAACATTTCAGTTGAAGAGGTGTAATTTCCTCTACACTCATATCAGTTTATTTTATTTCAGTCATTGGTAACCGGGTAAGGCCCACTAGGCACAAGTGCCTGTTTTCAGGGGCGACCTGGGTGGTTAAGTGACTTGCTCAGAGTCACACAGTATGCAAGTGGAGGTTGTGAAAATCAAACCCAGATGTGGACTGCTGGATGTACCAAGCTCGTTCACAGCTCATTACTCTAACCTCTAGGCTATACTGCCAGCCCAAGTTATCAGGTTAGAGGGTAATGAACTATGACATGAAGCACATTTCGGGTCTGTCTGTCGGTGGAATCATGGATCTCCATAATTTACTCTGTTTAACCCATTTATAATGTTACGATGCCAACAAAAAAATGTTTATTTATTTCGTTTTTGTTGACCGGGTAAGTGTACTAGACAAATCCTGCCTATTTTCAGGCATGACCCGGGGGAGGGGGATGAATGCCAACTGACCTTGAACCAGATCAAGCTGTTCGTGGTATTTTTAGTGAATGAGGGAAATTTAGCCAGGACACTGGGGAAATTCCCCTACTCTTTTGGATAAATACCATGGGATCTTTAACATCTACCTGAACTATCACCAATCCAGGCAGATGGGACCTCGGTTTAATGTCTCATCCAAAAGACGGCACCTCAGAAGTGCAGCACCCCTCTCATGCTGCACTACAGTGTCAGTACTGGGATATTAACCCAAGTGCCAGATGTGGGAACTGAACCCACAGCCCTCTGATCTCCTGGTCTCAGAGGCAAGTGTGCTACCTACTGAGCCACTAACAATGTAGTTTGTAATCCAAAAATATTAAAGAATCAAAGTTTGTCTGTGTGGTATATGTGTGTCTGAGGGAGAGGGCAGTAGGATACGGTTTCTGTGTTTGTATGAATTAGATATTTTACAGATATACATGTACATCTGTCAATATATGTAAAAAAGTGCAATTAGCAATGTAATGTAAATGGGTGTGGTATCAGTAGGAAAGTTCAGGTTTTTAAGCATGTTTTGTTAGCTACCATACCACCCCCTTCACCAATTCAGTCCTGAACACATTTCACACTGTTTAAACTTATCTGTATACATTCTTTTACTATGCTTAAAGGCACAATGTCGTAAAACTGGGAACATTCTAGAGTCCATGTATAGCCCTTACAAACAAAATGTAAGTGCAGAAAACACATTTTAAAACAAATATTGTGTCAACATCAACTTCATATCACTACAACTGGATATTTTTTAAAACAATACAAAATACACATTAAAGCTGGACCATTATAATAACTCATTCTAAAAAAATGATAGTTTAAAAACATTTCAACATGCTGTGGCCACACTTCTCAGTAATAGAGAAAAATGTTTTCTATCTAAATACTTCTGTCAAATGATTGCATGCAGAGTGCAGATGCCTAATTTCTCAACATGTGCCTCAAACACAGGCCCAAACAGCGATGTAACAGAGATACAGAGTGCATTTGCCCTATCGTCTGGTTACAATTTGATATGCCATGCTGTGACCACACCTCACACTAACAAGGAAGATCCTTTCTCTCTGTCAGTTTCAAGAGATTTGTACAGAGAGTGCCAACACCTATTTAAACAGGGATAAACAATACAATAGGTGGTTTCCCAATGAAAAAAAACACTCAAAGTGTGTGTGTGGGGGGGGGGGGTAACAAAATACTGTACCACTAGAAACAATTACCCCAACAGCACGTGGTGCACACCTAGGTAATGAGTACTGGGGTAGGGTAAAACAAAGACTAATTCACAACTATCTGGCATAACATGCAGAAAAGCATTAAAACCTATTATTACCCACAGCATACAAGGCATAAATGCTTATCTCCCATGGCTGCCTTATGAGATGGGATCACTTGTTACTTAAACCCGAAGTGTGAAATTCATTTACGTTATGGGGCAGGATGAATTTAGCAAAACAGCTGGGCCATGAGCCAGAATGAGATGCAGTTGCCAGTGACAGATTCATTTAATTATGGACCAGAAGGAGTGAGAAATTATATACAAAAGGGAAGGGGGTTAAAAGCCCAATGAACTGGGGTGGGGGAAGCAATACTGTATAACAAAACACATTTCAGAACAATATTCTAAATAGATGGTACATTGCTATTACCAAAAACACTCAGTACGAAACAAAAATGACTTAACGAGCAATTGTAATATTAAAGATATTATAGGGACCGGGACTCCATCACTGCTTAATAAATGCAATTTAGTATAAGAAAATAGTTTTGATTAAGCATAAAGATATTAATGCTCCATAGTTAACCAGTATTAAATATAAAAAGAGCGTCTGTTTACTATATATTTACTATTACATATCTGAACTGTTTACCCAGTATTTTTCTTGTGTGCATTCCTGTGTAAAGATCTTTTTCTAATCAAGAGCGAAGTAGTTCCTCGAACCCAAGTCAGAGTACCTTTATCTGTTGTTAAAACTGAATGTTATCGTTTGGTGCACTGTACTTAATATTGTCATTTTTTTATGCTGTATTTACATGTCTATATTGCTTTAAATTATTTGAATTGTACACTTAATGATTCTATGAAATGGTCTTTGATCAATAAAAGAATTAATCTAATCTACCTATATATATATACATATATATCTATATAAAAATTTCTGCTAGCATGGGATCTGCATCTCTGTAATATGAATGTGCTATATTCACAAGGACAAACTGCTAGGTTGTATTATTAAAGGGAAAAGAGCAATTAAACAATTAGCCCTGGATTCATTTAAGACTGCAGAGCGCTTCATTCACGAGGGTTTCTGTGTGTCTTTTACTCAGAATGGATTCTCATGATTAAAAATACTATGCTTTTCAGTGGAGTCAGTGAAGGAAAATAAAAAAAAAACGATCATTGCTATCTTGTAGGGAACACATACACCAGTGGCACTAGCCATCGCCAGAAAATGCAAGACCAACTTGGGTTTAAATGGGATGAACAAAACAAGGTCACAAATGGCACAGATGACCGTTCCCCCAACCCTCCCAACAACTACTGTTCATGACTACTGCCAGCTACCTCACTGCTATGGAAAATGCGGTCTTGTTCACTGCACTCTCAGCAACACAGTTCTTCTTTCTCCCCTCCTACTGCGGTCAACAACTCTTACAATGAAGTACTAGTCCATGACAAGAAGGTATACCAAAAGTAGTAATCTCAGTGCTGAATTTGGTAATGCAATCATGAAAATGCAAATACTATACTAGGAAAAATTGACTGAAAAGACCTATCTGAATTTGTGAAATAGTGTGTTTCTTTGCTCTAATTTTTTTCAAATTTTTTTGTTTAGGACATAGAGTGGAAAATCAGGAGGTATAAACAGTGCCCAGCTTGCGTGGGTAGGAGGGGTACTAAACAACACGCACCAACTTCTGTCCACCACACCATGTATACACAAACATGCTGAATCCATACTCTACTGTACTGAACTATCTGGAAAACAGGAGCATAGGGTGCAGTGTTTTGTAGTAGTAAATTTCACCATTCTTGTTTAACTTGGCATGACTATATCGTGTGGCAATTTTACTTATTGTGTGATTTGCAGTCCTTACATGTGACTGGGTGAGTGACTTTTCCCTTTAAGTTCCTTTCTAATGTCACTCACATCACTGAATAATCAGAAGTACTTTAATCTTATTTTTCAATATAATGAAGGCCAGAAGTCTTGATTTTAATTAGCAGCCAGTGTTGAACCCATGGTACTACAAGCATGGATGAGCACTGTGGGCAGATTCCATTCCTTTCCGCCCTGCTCCATTCCCGTGCAGGTCTCTCTTCGCACAACACGGTTTTGTAGTTTTTCTTTTTCTCCTAGTTATCTTATTGCCAGCCACCAATCATTTCAGACAGCTAGAACTGCCCCTGTGCATCTCTCTAGTATCTTACAGCCTTCCCATTCACTAAGTGTGCCATCTGTGAAAGTTTGACACTGACAAACATGAGGGAGCTGTGATAATTTTTTTTTTAGCACACTAATTTAAGCCAGAGCCTGAACCTCTAAATCAGTACCTCACCTATAGACACACTCAGCACTGCAGACACCAATATCCCCTGGCTGGCCCCCATTAATGCAGTGTTGCCGGCTGAAAGTCCGACTTACTTTCAGTTTCCCAAACTGTTGCTTGCTTTACTGTATCTACTCAGCCCTGACATCTAATGATCTCAAAGCTGCAAAGTCTCTATTTGTCTAACATTTGCCTCCTCTGCCTAGCACCACTCAAATGTTAGTCTTCACATCACATGCATTGATCTCCCATTCCCAAACTGTTTGGTTCTTCGGTTCTAGCTCCTTCATGTCCCCTCTCCCGAAGCACACTTAGCTTCCTAGTTAATCAGTACTGTGTCAGACAACCAGCAGCAGGCGTAGTTGTACGGGGCACAAAACACTGAGCTATGGGATTTGTCCTACTCCTATCTGCCTGTTAAACTCTTCTCTAAATCTTAAAGGAGTTCTACAGTCAGAGTTTGCAAAAAACATGTGCTGAGCAGAGTGTTTGGATTTGTGTGTTTAGTCCTGGTGAATCCTTCCCTTTGTTTGCTATTAGGATTTTTTTTTAATTTGCCTACTAGTTTTATGGCCTATGGGGATCTCCATGTTAGCATTGTTGACTACTCTTCTTTGTCCTATAGTGCTCCTGTCTCTTGCGACAGTGATGCATCTTAGACCACCGATTCAGTGTGGGGAAAGTACTGCAGCAGTAATCTAAAGATATCACCTGATGTTCTGGCCTCAACTAAATAACTAATTCATTATTTTTGTGTTCTATAGGTTTGCCTTGGTCTAGCCAGCAGGAGTAAATATTTTGCGTCTAAAGCTTTTAATTTCTTCAAATTACACCCAGTCATAAAAGCATGAAAATCACCCTAGATCATCAATGTTATTTATAATTGGTAAATACTAGCTGTTTTCGTACAGAATACCCACTCAGTTAGACCTCAAATGATTGCTAAGCTGTAAATGTAACCTTCAGTGCCCACTTAAAATCACAGCTGTACTGCTGTAAAATTGTCTGTAAACTAGTACTTGCTGAATCTATGGTCCCAGCTGCATCACTGCCACATGGGTCAGGAGGCATTGCATGGAAAGAAAGAGCAATAAACCTCGGTAATATGGAGTTCCCCAGAGGCCATAAAACTAGTAGGCAAACTGAGAAAAAAAAAACTCCAAGGAGCAAACAAAGAGAAGGACACACCAGGACTAAAACAAATCAAAACACTCTGGACAACATGTGTTTTTTTTTACAAATTTTGACTGCAGTACTCCTTTAAGATTTTATCTATAATCCCTCAATGTCTCTGGAGTGTGTTCACAACTTCTGGGAAGTACTCCTCTTCTTTCCTTTACAGCTCGCTCCTCTCTCTCTCTCTCTCTCTCTCTCCCCCCAACACATATCCACCCTCTCTCACACTGAATGCATCTTTCTGAGTAGCATAATTTCAGTTAAAAATCATGACGGCCACACAAGCAAATACTATTTTGTATAATGCATGACTCTTTGCACAGTCTCAAACAGTGTATTATTGTTTCTATCATAACTTAATAAAACAGACTACGATGAGTTTGAATATTAAGCCCCTAACACCATCTAAAAAAAAAAAAAACAAACACTGACACAGCTGGATGTGGAAAATTAAGTTTCAGATAGGTCTGACCTCATATACTTTAGTTTCACACATCCGGTGAAGAATCAGTTACCGATTTCTTACTCAAAAAGCTTATAACAAAATGGTATAATGAAACTATGCACTTTATTTTTGTGCTTGTTACACTTCATTTTTGAGATCTTGCAGATGTGCCATGCTGTTGCTTACCTACCTGTACACCAAATTGCTCCTGCACCTGTAATTACTATGTAACTGCATTCTGATGCTTGGCTGTAATTATTTTTAGTCTCTCTGTAATCCCCTCCCCCCTCTCCCCAGGTCATACCTGGAAATGAGCCTCAGCTCAGTCTGCCTTTCCCTGTTACCAATTTTTAAATAAATAAATAATCAGAGTAAAGGACAAGAATGTGAGTGATACACTCATTATTTCATCACACAGCAATTATTGCACATACCAATGTACATGTAGATAAACAAATGGTCAGGTTATTCAGAACTGTTGATTTTATGGCGATCATTGTTAATATGATGGAGTGCAGTAAGGAGGAAACTGGGACTGTACAAAATGTTCGCCCTGAGCATCAAGAGGCAGTGATCAAGACATAATAGAGATGATAATATAGATTACATGGGTGGAGCAATACGAACTTGTTTCATTAATTATATTTATTTATTTAAAAGTTAGTAACCGAGAGAAGTATACTGAGCCAAGGCTTGTTTGCAGGTGCGGCCCAGGAGAAAGGGTAAGAGTGGCAAAATGCATACATACATGAAATGTAGACAGTTAACTGTGATAGTTGAATTGCTGAGGCATTTAATACAAGGAGAGAAGTTATTCAATGAGTGTTGCCATTTTCCCATGGAGTATGTAGATGAAAAATGTTTCTTAACTCAGCATCTACTATTTCAGGCATAAGAAGTATTTGTCTGAATATTCGCGATCCGCATATGAGATGACAGCATACAAATTTCATCTATGATTTATTTTTTATTTTATTTCATTTTTGTTTACCAGGTAAGTGCACTAGCCATAGCAATGACTATTTTCAGGCACGACCTGGGAGGGTACAGTACAACAATGCAGACAAAACATTCCAATACAAGTTTGACATAGTCGACAACAGTATACAGAGTAAGCAGAAAAAAGGTGGCTACAGACAAAGTAGATGCAATAACAATGTGAAAGGAATAATATACAGAAACAGTTCAATATCCGAGGCTACATAACATTTATGTTTTGAGGAAAAACAAAGAAAGATTGTAAATGCTATAGTATTCGTTTGGGGTTAACAATACGGAAAATCTAAGGCGGGGGATAGGAGCGAGGGAGACAGAAGAAGAGGCAGGAAGAGGATAGGGGACGAGACTAGGTGGGAGGTAAGACAGACAGGTGGAGGGAAGTGCTATTCATTTAGTAGAGCAAATCAGAAGTGGTAGGAAGAGATGAGGCAGGAAGGAAATGAGAGCTAAGGGGATTTGAAACAGGAGCACTTGCAGGAGGACTCAAGATGGGTACGCAATCCTTTCTTAAATGTTGCATGAGATGGTGCTTGGCACAAGTCTAGTGGGAGGGAGTTCCAGTATTAGGGAGCATGACAGGTGAAAGCACTTGCGCCTTTGGAGGTATTATGTCTGGGTATGAAGACGGAGGCTTTGTCAGTGGACCACAACCCGTAACAAGGTATCATAATTTGGAAAAGGCCCACAAGGGGTTTGGGTATTTGTAGTCGGACAATGTTGTCTATGACAGAGCCATGGGCATAAAGTCTTAACTCAGGTAGAGGAAGCCATCCCAGGTCTGAATAAAGGAGACAGTGGTGTTTCTGCCTATGAGAGGAGGACACATAGCGACAAATGTTGTTGTATGTCACATCCCACTTCCGAAGACTTGTTTTGATTATGAACTTAAATGGGTGGGGAGAGTGAGTTCTCACACCTTCATAAATACTGCCTGCACAAAGTAAAAGTAAATGTATAACGAACCAGATCATGTGTGATAGTAACACCTCCCAACACAGCTACATGATATATGAAAAAATAAATCTGAATCAAAAGGCACTGTGAAAAATGACAGTAGAGCTGGAAAGGACTACAGAACTATACATGTATCCACAACTCAAGATAACCGTTTTAATTAATATGTCACCCTGTCATAAACCAAACGCAGATGTAAATGAGATGGTGTGTGTACCACTGTAACACATTTCAGTGCACACAACTGCCATTTGTACAGTTAGAGGAGCAAACTTCGTACACAGTGAGAAATCAAGAATAGCCACAAGACATGAACTTAGGGCATCACATCACAACACACTGGCTAGTACAGCTATTCTAACAATACAGAACTTTTCATAATAAGGATAAATGACCCAGCCATGGACGGCCAGTATAACATCAACACTACTGTTTTTTCTCCACTATCATGCCATGACACACAATTATGTGCAGAACTGGACCATAAAAGCATCTGCATCAGGAGACAGATGATGCCAAATTAAGCCACACAGCTTGCTGTCCATTCAATGTGTGTGCATATTACAATTCCATTGATTATTTCCTAGTTTCTTGCAGGCTGTAACTTTAATGCTTCATTCTAGTCAATGACTCAAATACTGACAAAGTACAGGATGATTTTCTGCTGGGGAGTCAATGGGGTATAGTTCCCTACACACCCCATTTCAGAAAATCTGAGGCACAAAATAGTCAATACTGATGATAATAGGCTCCAGACTTTGGTGCCAAAAAACATATGGATACAATTCCAATAAAGTGGCATAAAACACATAACTTAAACAACGTATTTTATTAGAATGCAATACTGGTGCTAATATTGCATAGTAAATGCAGGCTTGCATCACCCATGGAGGTTGAAGCACGGCAGAGCACCAGTCATATGATGCTATACCATGCCCAAAGGCTGTGTGTAGAGGTGCTACCTCCTCAGTCATACCTCAAACTGCTGAACTTGTACTGTTAGGCCTGTTTCTGGGCTGCTAGAAAATGTATTTTTCTGGCTGTCCTCCATGGTCACTAGTGGGCCAGTGCTCCCCACCTGTTCCCAAACCCATTATAATCCTTGGCATTTCAGGATCATGGTACCCCCCCTCCCTAGCCCAGTTCCCCTGACTCCAGTTTTTAGTAGCCAGCCCCATGACAACCTCAGCCTCTTGCCAGCTTCTCTTCTGCGGGTTGCAGCATTGTGACAACCCCTACCACTAGACAGTAGTAGTTCTACAGACAGAGGATGTTGAACTCTGCAGCTAACTGGGCACAGATTGCCATGCTTTGTGCTTGGGTCCTTGGGCCATTTCTGTGGTGACCCCCCACCCATTTTGCAGCATGGTCGTAAAGTGACTAGTGACCACAAAAGGAAAAGCTTGTGACCACATTGTGCATTGCACAATGGAGCACAAGTTAAGGGACTGGCACCAAGTGGTCATTAGCACCATTTAGCAACAGACACTTGTGACTGTGTATAGGCCTCTGGTCTATTGTTTCTCCATATATATATATTTTTTCCCAGCCAGCATCCAGTCTCCACAGAGATATAGCCTGATCAGGCTGTGTGTTCCCAGCCATTACATAGACAGCTACTGGGATCTTCTCCCATGTGTCCCCCCTCCCCCCCAAGCATGGGCAATGCCTGTTGGTCACATGAACAGGCAGCTTCATTCTGTAGCAGGAGCGAGCTCATGGGCCCAGTCGCAGGGGTTGTTGTAGTGGCAGATTCCACTGCCAACCCTCTCCAGCCAAAACGCAATGCCAGACAGCAACTGACTCGGCCTGGCCTATCTCCCAACATAACACACCAAGTTCACTCCCAAAGTCAACTATTAGAGCAGCCTAGACAGCTGGTCTTTTTCCTTCTAGCAGTTCTAATGTTTTTATGCTTAATTAGACCACCGGGGGCAGAGCTACAGCAGGGTTTGCCACTTGCCCCACCCAGAAAAGGATAGCATCCTGCTGAATGCTCAGTTCTCCTCATACCACTCAAAAGTGGCAGTGCAAGCTCAGGACATGAACCCAGATCACAGGCATGGCAAGAGACTCACAAGTCATTATGCCATCAGGCCAGTCCACCGAATTCAGACTTTGGGGGAAGAAGAGTTTGCTGGTGCCTGAATCATGGGTATCACACGTTAACCATAACTAAAACATATTGTGGTACATGTTCTACATTGCAATGTGAACAAGTAAAGTGGTTAACAGTGAACCACTACATATTAATTAAAATGGGCTGGATCACTTATCACTTTTCTTTTAAAAGATCTAATCACTCTGCTGAAGTTACTGTTCAGCAGTATGTAAATTATAATTTATCAAAGTAATGTTGCAAAACTGTATTCAAAGAGGTCAGTGTTTTTTGTAGCAGCCTAATCTTCAGAGTCATCCAATCAACACATATTATAGTTGAACACAGTAGTAAGACATCAGTGTCCATGATCTTTTGCACAGAACTAAAATTGTCATCTAGTAGAGTCCATAGCTTTTGCTTCCCTGATGGTGAGAGTCTAGAAAATGCTTAAAATTTTAAAGGGCAGTAAAAGTCATTTTTTGTTTTCTGAAAAATGTCTTATCAGCCATTCAGTTGGGGCCATGAAGTTGAGGCACTCAGCTCTCAGAGGCAGATGTTGTGTGCTGTCCTGCATTTGTACACACTTGCCAGATGACCCAGATATGAATATATGAAAATGCCAGAATATACAGGCCAAATGGTCTATCAAGTCTGCTCAAGTGGCAGCTCCCGGTCTAATCTACCGCACCTGGCCCCACACCCCTTGCCCGTCAATCTGATTTATCGCCCATGTCTGCCGACTCCCCCTTCCCCAGCTTCACCCCAGTTTTGACCTTACTTTTGACCCTGTCCCGTCCCCTCTTAAAACTGCCCACAGATTTCAATGATATCACCTCCTCGGGCAGTGCATTCCACCTTGCTACCACCCTTTCCGTGAAGTTGTGCCTCCTCATTTTCCTCCTGAATCTTCCATCCTCCAGTTTCAGACTGTGTCCCCTTGTGTCCCTCCCCCTTAATCTAAAAATGCCCTCAGTACTTACCTTATTCCTGCCCTTTAAGTATTTTAAGGTCTCAATCATATCCCTTCTCTCCCCTCTATCCTCCAGGGAATACATGTTGAGCTTCCCCAGTCTTTCCTCATATGGTTTATCCCCCAGCCCAAGGATCATCTTTGTCACCCTGTGCTGGACCCCTCTCCAGTAGTTTTAAGTCCTTCTTTAAATAGGGGCACCAGAACTGCATACAGTACTCCAAGTGATGTTTCACAAGAGACCTGTACAGCTGCAGAATGATTTCCTCTCTCCTAGAGGCGATTCGCATGGCAATGCACCCCAGCAACATATTAGCCTTGGCTGCTGCCTTCCTACACTGTGCTGTGACTAGTACCCCAGACCCTGAAATGGATAACTGCACTCCCCCTAGCCAGTAGCAATTCACAGGGTTCCTGGCTCCCAAGTGCATGACTTTTCATTTCTTCACATTGAACCCCAGCTGCCATGTGCCTGACCAGTGCTACAGTCATTGAACCCCAGCTGCCATGTGCCTGATCAATGCTAAAGTCAATGAACCCCAGCTGCCATGTGCCTGACCAATGCTAAAGTCCTTGAACCCCAGTTGCCATGTGCCTGACCAATGCTAAAGTCCTTGAACCCCAGCTGCCATGTGCCTGACCAATGCTAAAGTCCTTGAACCCCAGCTGCCATGTGCCTGACCAATGCTAAAGTCATTGAACCCCAGCTGCCATGTGCCTGACCAATGCTAAAGTCATTGAACCCCAGCTGCCATGTGCCTGACCAATGCTAAAGTCATTGAACCCCAGCTGCCATGTGCCTGACCAATGCTAAAGTCATTGAACCCCAGCTGCCATGTGCCTGACCAATGCTAAAGTCATTGAACCCGAGCTGCCATGTGCCTGACCAATGCTAAAGTCATTGAACCGCAGCTGCCATGTGCCTGACCAATGCTACAGTCATTGAACCCCAGCTGCCATGTGCCTGACCAGTGCTACAGTCTTTGAACCCCAGCTGCTATGTGCCTGACCAATGCTAAAGTCATTGAACCCCAGCCGCCATGTGCCTGACCAATGCTAAAGTCATTGAACCCCAGCTGTCATGTGCCTGATCAATGCTAAAGTCAATGAATCCCAGCTGCCATGTGCCTGACCAATGCTACAGTCATTGAACACCAGCTGCCATGTGTCTGACCAATGCTATAGTCTTTGAACCCCAGCTGCCATGTGCCTGACCAATGCTACAGTCATTGAACCCCAGCTGCCATGTGCCTGACCAATGCTAAAGTCATTGAACCCCAGCTGCCATGTGCCTGACCAATGCTATAGTCTTTGAACCCCAGCTGCCACGTGCCTGACCAATGCTACAGTCATTGAACCCCAGCTGCCATGTGCCTGACCAATGCTAGAGTCTTTGAACCCCAGCTGCCATGTGCCTGACCAATGCTACAGTCACTGAACCCCAGCTGCCATGTGCCTGACCAATGCTACAGTCATTGAACCCCAGCTGCCATGTGCCTGACCAATGCTACAGTCATTGAACCCCAGCTGCCATGTGCCTGACCAATGCTACAGTCATTGAACCCCAGCAGCCATGTGCCTGACCAATGCTACAGTCATTGAACCCCACCTACCATGTGCCTGACCAATGCTATAGTCTTTGAACCCCAGCTGCCATGTGCCTGACCAATGCTAAAGTCTTTGAACCCCAGCTGCCATGTGCCTGCCCAATGCTACAGTCATTGAACCCCAGCTGCCATGTGCCTGACCAATGCTAATTGAACCCCAGCTGCCATGTGCCTGACCATTGCTACAGTCATTGAACCCCAGCTGCCATGTGCCTGACCAATGCTAAAGTCATTGAACCCCAGCTGCCATGTGCCTGACCAATGATAATTGAACCCTAACTGCCATGTGCCTGACCAATGCTACAGTCATTGAACCCCAGCTGCCATGTGCCTGAGCAATGTTATAGTCTTTGAACCCCAGCTGCCATGTGCCTGACCAGTGCTACAGTCATTGAACCCCAGCTGCCATGTGCCTGACCAATGCTAAAGTCTTTGAACCCCAGCTGCCATGTGCCTGACCAATGCTAAAGTCTTTGAACCCCAGCTGCCATGTGCCTGACCAATGCTAAAGTCATTGAACCCCAGCTGTCATGTGCCTGACCAATGCTAATTGAACCCCAGCTGCCATGTGCCTGACCAATGCTACAGTCATTGAACCCCAGCTGCCATGTGCCTGACCAATGCTACAGTCACTGAACCCCAGCTGCCATGTGCCTGACCAATGCTACAGTCATTGAACCCCAGTTGCCATTTGCCTGACCAATGCTATAGTCATTGAACCCCAGCTGCCATGTGCTTGACCAATGCTACAGTCATTGAACCCCAGCTGCCATGTGCCTGACCAATTCTACAGTCATTGAACCCCAGCTGCCATGTGCCTGACCAATGCTAAAGTCATTGAATTCCAGCTGCCATGTGCCTGACCAATGCTAAAGTTTTGCCAAATCATCTTGGAGGACTTGTCCCTTCCACACTATCCAGCTCCACACCAATCTTTGTGTCGTCTGCAAAAAGGCTGATCTTATTCTTAATCCCATCCAACATGTCGGCAATAAAGATGTTAAACAGCACCGATCCTAGTATGCATGGGGAGCAGGCATGAAGGCAGCAGTTCAAACTGTCTGGGTGGGAGACAGGAGAATCTTCAGGGGGGCTAGCAGATAAGGAAGAAAACAAGAAATGGCAGTTGCCATTTGCAATTTAATAGAAGTCAGAATATTTGTTTTTGTTTTGTTATCCTGTGTGCTATCGTTTTCTTTTATTTTCCCAGCCCTGCTCCCTTGCCAGACACGCATGGCATTTCTAAGTCATCTATGGTGGTAAACAGTTGCTGGTACGTCCAAAATGGCACAGCCCTGATGTCAGCAATGTTTAGACTGCATGACAACTAATGTTAAAGAGCTGGGAGTGCAGCAGAAAAGTGAAAGATTAACAAGGCAGAGAGAGGAGCTATTTGTGGTTTGTGAAGAATGTTGACATTTATAAATACCAAATCCTGAAATTCTGGTAGAACTGCAGGATCAGCCAGAATTGTTTTGCCATGCTTCACTGCACTGCCACTTTAAATACGTGGGTGTGTGGCATAAGCATACCTCCAATTTAAAAGAGCACTACAGTCAAAATTTGCAAAAACATATGTTGTGCAGGGTATTTTGATTTGTGTGTGTAGTCCTGGGACCCAATTTTCAAAAGCCTTGCGGATGCCACAAGCCCCTGATGCACCAAACATATGGCACAGGGGGCTTGCACCATTTTTTTGGTGCAGATCGCAGTTTTCATCCAGTGCACCAAATGTCGCATGTTAGCCCCCCCTCTGGGTCTAACATTTGGAGGACCCTTATTATGGGTCTTGCACCAAAGCTTTGGCACAAGCTGATGTAAATTATGGAAAATGTTGCAACAGCGCCAAATGTACTAAAATTGGGCACAGCTGCATCAAAGGAGTTTGGCGCAGTTGCATCAAACATCGGGGATGGTGCAAGGTTTGACACAAGCCTTGCATCAATCTTAGAAAATCGGGCCCCTGGTGCATCCTTCCCTTTGTTTGCTAAAAGTGTTTTTTCTAAATCAGCCTGCTAGTTATATGGTAGTTTTATGGCCCCTGGAGATACTATGATTTATTGCTCTTCTTTTTCCTAAAATGCCTCCTGTCCCACATGACGATGATGCATCCAGGACCACTGAGGCAGCAAGTACTAGAGATAGGAGCCTGCTGATCTGGTCTCCACTAAATAAGTCTAATTCAGTATTTTTTTCTATGTGTATGTCAGGTCTAGCCTGCAGGAGTAAATGTTTTGCTTTTTAAACTTTTCATTTCATCCAACTATACACAGCCATAAAAAGCACACAAAATCACCCCAGATCATCGGTTCTATAATTAGTAAAAACTAACTGTTTTCTCACAGAATAATCCACTCAGCCCTGAAGTATTTGCTAAACTGTAAATGTAGCCATTAGTGCTCACTGAATAAGGAAAGTTACTTCATATCACAGTTCTGCTGTTGTAAAATTGACTCCAAACCAGTAATTTGTGAATCCATGGTCCCAGATACATTCACAGTCACATAAGACAGGTGGTAGTGTAGGAAAAAGAAGATCAATAAACTATGCTAAATGGAGATCCCCAGGGGCCATATAACTAGCAGGCTTATTCAGAAAAAACTAATAAACAAAGGGAAGGACACACTAGGAACTACACATACAAATCAAAACACTCTGCACGACTATGTCACCCATACAGTGTGTGATTGCCTATAATTATTCTGTTTCTCATAATACTGTACATCATTGGTTTACTTACAATTTAAATAAATTAAGTCTGTATACAATCCAGCATGGAGATCAGTGCTTTCCCTAATGCTAATTATACAACTGCAAGAAAGAATCCCTGAGCTCAGATTGGTTGGTGCTATCCTTCAACGGTGATGTTATCCAAGTACATCAACACTGTAAGAAGGACCGGCACCAACACGACTGCATTAACAGAAAAGATATCCCTCTATCCCATGAACACTTAATAGCAGTTCTAGAGGACTACTTTTTTTTTTTTTTTTTTTTTTTTTTAACATGTACAGCTACCCAGCAACAAATTCATGAAAAATACATCTACATATTTTTCTTCATATGTGTTTCTGTTTTTATTCATATGAGCCATTGTATTATAGCAATAATGCATGACAGTGTGCATCATGCTGGGATAACCACTTCTCGGGTATTGTATGCACTCAGCCTACAGCCTCGTGCTCAACCAACCGAGGAGTGACATTATCCCAGCACGACACACACCCTGCCATGCATTGTTGCTTAAATGACTCACCCCTACAAAATGTTGTTATGGCAATTAGAATGACAAGGCAAGGTGAGACAAGGCAGATTTATTTGTTAGAATGGGTGATGCTGGCTAATAGTGTCCTCTGTTGGGTAACAATAATCCGTAGCGGTTTTCATTTACAAAAAGTCCTCAGGTATTTGCCAATTTCTCACAAACTAAAACAACATGGAACTCCTGTGTGCTCTATTTAATTAGGCTACATTTACAGAGGAGCACAGGAAACAGTGAAATGAAAGCAATCACAGGCTATCAAGTCCATCCCCAAAAGTTTAGTTGTCTACAGACAGTTTGGTCTAGTGGTTGGAGCACTGGATTGGGGAAGTAAGAGATTGCAGATTCAAACTCTGCTAGTGCCAGATACTCACAGTGTGACTTGGGTAAGTCACTTAAAGGCCACCACCTATTCTCCCAGCATCTCATCCGACAACACTCTCCCCCCCCCATTAGACTTTTAAGAATGACCTCTGTGGTTTGGGGGGCTTAACACAGACTTCAATGTACCAGCCATACTGTAAACATAGTCCATGATGCGTGGCACCATTTTCCATTCTCAGCGTGGTGCCACACTGCTCACTATTTTATACAGTGAGCAGCGCCATGCTCAGAATGCGAAATGATGCTGCATAGCTCAGTACATGTTTACATTACAGCTGGTACATCAGAGTCCATATTAAGCCACAGAGGCAATTCAAAAAATATTTTTAGGGCTTAAAAGCCTAATCAGGGGTTGTGGTTTGGGGGGGTGCTGGGAGGACATGTATTGGCCTTTAATCTCTCAGTTCTCCAGTCCACCCTGCTGCAGAAATGGTAGAAGCAGGACCCCACTGGAAATGAGATGTTGCATCTCAGCTGAGCTATCCGGGGTAAATAAATTGTAAACAAAAAAATCAGTAATATATATTTATATTTTTGTTTAAGCAGGTCAGTGAACTAGGCTCATGTAGCCTGTTGTTCAGTCACAACAACCCAAGGGCACTGACAAAGTACAATGGCAAAAGGTTTAGCATAACTGGTAAAATCAAAAGAGCAGGCAAAATGAAAAGAAAGGGAAATACGGCAGCACAAATTGATATACCCTTATGGAACTGTTAAGCTTTGATACGAAACTATTTATAAAATGTAAGATAAAATCTTGAAACATAATTGACCAAAATCCACACATGACCATGCATTGATTTTGCTAAATGCGTGGTCATCCTGGCACTAAACCGCATCAGATATTAATGCACAAGCACAGTTTTTAAAAACATTTCAGCAGCCATTTTCTTACTTGCAAGGCAGCCCACCTAGTCTGCCTGTCTTTCCCCTGACCCACTTCCACACGGTAGCTGTTCGACTGTCAAAGAAATACTTTGTTGTTTCTCAGAATGAACAGTACCTTATTTTTATCCTATATTAGCATGTTTACCTTACTCCACTCACATGTTCTGCTGTTTCTCTCTCTGTCCTGCCACAGTCATGTTTTCAGCAGCCACACACATCAAAAGCTTCAATCTTGGTCATCTCTCTTTCTCTTGCCACTCACTACCTTCTTTTTTGTGTGGGCAGCTGTACGTGAAAAGAAATATAGCACTGCTCTTTCAAATCTACCTCCCAGAGAGTAAAACTAAAAAGGCAGGGGGGTACTGTACGGGGAGTCATGCACTGCTACAGGAAACTACAGCAAACTACAACTACAGAAGCCTCAGTATGACAGTCTACAAAAGTCAAAAAATAAAAGCTGTCAAGTCCCCCTAACAAAAACCAGAATGGTCTGAAGTGCCGGGGTCTTGTTCCTGTTGTATCTGCAGGGTTTTAAATAATTGATTAGCAGTTTTTTTCTTGCTACAATGCTAATTGTACAGAAAGTACTTACATAGGTTTCCTAGAAGTGTTATGTTTGTTAAACACAGTGAGGTAAGTGCTATGCATTTTCACAATGTTTTAGCACTTTTATGAGCAAAACGCTAATCAATTTTGAGAGTTAAATAAAACCCTGTATCTGTTAAAATAACTGATTGCATAACTTTGTATGCTCCTTCATGAAGAGTGTTAGTTTTTAGACAACAAAAGAAAAGTAGCGCACTATCAAGAACCAGCAATCAGAAGGACTACTTTACGGAAATTTAATAAAAGTTTTCTATTTTTATTATTTAAACCTGTTCATTTACATTTTTACATGCATCCAAATTTAAAAAATGTACTGCTTAAGCACAATAACACAGTCCAGGATATGCAGTGAGCTGTATCAAAGCACTTCCTGGGCAGCTGAAGACAACAATGCACCCGGGCATGTGTCTGTATAGCTCAGTGCACTCCTCAGTTGTGTGTTACTGTTTACATATTGGCTTTGCCTCCATTACATTCATGTGCAATCAATTCCACATCCCAACCACCAATTTGTAAAAAAAAAAAAGGGTATTTCCTGGGATCTCTGTTCAAGTTCACCCTTACGGAACTAAGGATGTCAGAATAACTGAATCGAATGTATTTTGACATTTCCCACTGACAATTTATCATTGTAAAAATAAACCTAAACCAGCCGGCCATTCAGTGCAACAGTAGAGTTACCGCTCGTGACACCGGCAACCCCAGTTCACAACCTGAGCCTGGATCGGAGGGTCAGCCAGAGGAAGGAGGATTGAGCATCTGAGGGACTGCTCTCATCCCAGGTGGGGAGGCTCAGTGACCAGCATTAGCCTAGACTCTAGAGGTGGCTGGGGCGGGGCAGAACACCAGGACCACAACTAGGGGGTCTGAGGAGCAGCAGTCATCCAGAATATTACATACAGGTGCACGAACAGTGACGCCACTGATGGCACGGCATGCCACTTTGCCACAAGGCAGGAAAGTCCCTGACCCCTCGCAGGCCCCACACTGACAAACTTGGTGGATCTGTGAAGGGTAGGTCTCAGCCACCCCACCCCACCATGGGGGTAACCTTGGTGGAAAGAAACTTTTAAATCCAGGAGTTGTCAGGAGGCAGGGTTGGGGGAGGATAGGGACCAGCCAGGGAGGGGAGAAAATGATAAAAATACAACAAAAAACACCTAAACCATGACTGTCATGCATCACTATATATATATATATATATATAGTGATAAATCATCTTGAATTGTTCAGTATCCCTATTCATCTGCGACCAAGATTCCAGACACCCTCCAATCAGATTTGCTTTTTTACATAAGTTACTTTTTTTGTAGTATAAATTGGCCTAACAGAAATAAGGAGAAATGACTCATTATAGAACACATTTGGGGTGGGGGGTTATCGTCAGTAAATGTAAAAGAGAATTTAATGCAGTTTTCTATTACAAGGAAAGAGTTTGTACAGTTGCTCTAGCCACTAAGCTCCAATGCTTATAAACCCATTAGGAATACATATATTAAAGTTTATCATGTTACTAATAATGTCAAGACAGGTCAAAACAGTTTCATAGTATATGGTACCACTTGTGCATGGAGTTCCCAGCTAACTAATAGCCGTTGTTTCAGAGTTCAAAAGTCATGGAATGCTGTTGTACCCTTCTGAGGTACAAAAGCTTTTTTTCTTGTTTTGTTTTATTAGAATGGAAATTCGTGTCACCTGCCATTTTACTTTTATTTCACCCCATACATTACACACACAGAACTCAGACCCTCACCGTCTCATAACACAGATTCTTCTGTTTAATCGTTTTAAAAACATAAACCAATCCCTCATCCTGGTGGGTTTTCAGTAGCTTGGGGAGGGTGGATCTCTGTTTATTTATTTAGAAACAAATGATCTGATACCTTTTATTGGACCAACATGGATGTTACAGTTCTTTTCTGTAACATCCATGTTGGTCCAATAAAAGGTATCAAATCATTTGTTTATGAATCTGTTCTTAAAAGGACCAATACGGCACCTACAACATTTGTTTATTTATTTGTCATTTTTGACCAGGAAAGGCACAATTAGCTGTAATAGCATGTCTCCTGGTGTGTCATGTGGGTGGGTTAGATGGACTTGTTTTATTGACGGGGAATGTTGACCAGGACACCTGGGAACTCCCCTACTAAATTATTATTAAATTGGCAACTATGTACTCAAGTAGCAGAACATACATTGGCTGTTTGGAAAAGCTGTAGTCTTTCTAAATTTACGAGGGGTAGATTTAATTAAGACATTACTAGTACCATGCTTCACTTTTCTAAGTGTTGTCTTGCTTCCTCCTGCAGAAGTAGACACAAAGCTGTACAGTATATTTTTTTCCAAGGATTGTGGGATCCATGTGGAACATAGTAAAACGGGAAGCAATGTACAAAACACTTGAATAGGGTGATTTTAAAATGGTGCAGCCATTAGTATTTTTTGTTGGTAATTTTATTTCTCATAATTTTACTACAGTCCTCCATAGCTGGCATACGTCCCGAGCCTCTCTAATAGAGGACTCATTTGTACCAGCCATTCCTGACTGGACTAATAGTATTTCGCATGTCTACAGGAAGACTATGCAGTATCTATCACCCATGTATATTAGAACTTTTGTATGAAATTTAACATTTGTAAACTAAGATGTTTGGAGGTGACAAAAACAAAACAAAACAGGAAAACAGCTACGTGACATAATTATGAACAGTAAGTTTTCCCCACCACTGAAATTAAAACATTGTCCACAATATGATACGTCAGATGCTACAGACCAATTGGTTAGCCCCAGAATGCCTAGGGTAATGTCATGAGGGACACAGTGTGGTCGTGCATACATCAGAAAATACCAGAGTCTCATAAACAAAAAATGTTGGCTGAAAGGGGAATGACTTTGGCCCTCCTGCCCAGAAATGTTAGAACCTCAAATGCATTTCCTGTTTGATTGCACGTAGAGTTGTAATTTTCTGGTACAGTTGAGCCACATCTGGGAGGACCATTTATTTAAACAAATTACTTATCCAGTGGTAGTATTGGAAATTTATATAAATGCTTGGACAAAATTTCACAGCAGTACTTTACAGATATGTTTAGTTGCATGTAAATATTACTTATGCAGGCAAGGTGCTCACTTACTGCTCAGCAAAAACATATTTCGCAAGAAGAGGTAACAAGAATTATTTTTGACAACCTGAGGAAAATTTCTGAAAGGTCTATCAGCCATGTGACACTTCAAAGTTCAGGATGTTTGGAAGCACAGCCAAGGAATCTTGCACATGAATACATGATTCTGACTTTTTAGATTTGTATCTCTTTGAAGATGTAATTATTTTCTTTAGGCAGTGAAGCAAGTATCGAGAACTGTGGTAAGAAGAGTAGGGCTTGCTTAACATTGTTACTTGTAATTACTCGATGTTGGTAACAATATCCGTATATATTGTTTTATTTTCTCTTTTTGTATTTTTTTGTTTTCTGTTCATATAGCACTTTGTGAATGCATTGCATGATTTTTATTTTTAATAAAAATTCCCCTGCTCCATAACAGATATCATTGGTACTGTAAGCTCTTCCTCTGCGATATTGAGCTCTTTTGTGGATAGCATTGGGTTGCGAGAATGATCCCAGAGTGAGAATTTGCTTTGTGAGTTTAGTACAGTATTAGTGGATGAAGTATCCCAGGCCACCAGTACTCTGAAAAACAATTAACCCCAGGACCAGACGGACTGACTACCACATTATTTTAAAGCATTTAAAGCAACAGTGACTCTACAGGGCCTCTGTGGGGCCCCAGTAGTTTCAGTGATTTTCCCACAGCAACAATATATCAGTGCCTTGGCTGCCATTCATTGTGCCCCAGCTGAGCCAAGATAACCAATAGTGACTAGAGCCGCTGCTGATTTAAAGAGATAATTATTAGTTATTAGACTGAGGTTTGTAACACCATTTGCAAAGCCTAATGTTATCAGATAAAATGTTCACTGCTATTTTTATTTTTATTTAAAAAGGGGGAACATGCTGATCTTGAGAATATAGAGGCCTTTTAGTTTGCTAAATTTAGATTATAAAATGCTTATAAAAATTATATGCTTGCATTTGGTGAAGTGCGCAAGTGAGCTTGTTTTACAAGCACAGATATCTACAATTTCTATCAGATATATACATGATAATCAGTCTGTGTTTAAGGAGCTCTTTAAAAGGAGTATTAAAAAAGACGGTAAGGGCCTTTTTGTATTAGACCAGGAGAAGGCCTTTGATGGTGTTTCACATGAATATCTCTTAGCTGTGTAATTATATTACAGGATTCCCAGAACCTTTGTTTCTTGGATCTACCTTTTGTATGAATCTGCACAGGTAGTACTACTGGTGAATGGCTGGCGTGGGGAAGCTGTCCCAATAAAAAGTGAGGTAAGACACGGGTGCCATCTTAGGCCCTGTCCACACTATGTCTCTGTAAATTTACAGAGGGCCCAAACCATTACCGCAACGGTTTGCGTTTACACCTGTAACATTACAGAAGGTGTTTTCATAAATGTTGTTGAAACCAACAATGGTTACAACAACAGTTCTGCCCCATAACGTTGCGGGCCATAGTGTGGATGGGTAAGCACGTCACTCCTGCAGTCCCCCAGTGCAGCACGAACTGCACTGTGGGATTGGGTTCTGCTGTAACGGTCGGCCAGCTCCCACAGTGTGGACTGGCGGTACCGGTCCCGTAACGGACACCACCTCGGTGTGGAGACACTGCACTGCTCCCCGGCTGTAATGGTTTACATCCATTACCAGGCCTGAGCGGTGTAGCATGGACGGGGCCTTAGACCCTTGCTCTACACCTTCAGTGTAGATCTCCTGCTATGACCGAATCAGATAGCAGAATCCAAGGAATTTTCCTCCAGACAGTGTACCTGTGAAAATCCAGGCTTATGCAGATTTCATATTAACAAGCTTTACAGGTGGTACAGGATTTTTTGGCCATATCAGGCTGCAAGAGAATGTCAATAAAGGTCAGGCCATATTGTTATAACAGGAAACTTCTGGATAAACACTGTTACATGTACTGGGTATTCTGGATATAAAATCTCAGATACAATTTATTGGTACAGTATTTAGTTTCGATAAGGAGATATGGGGTTATAATTGGGAAGGGTGCTTAAATAAAGGAAACCGAGGTTAGACAATGAAAACATTTCCAACTATCTAAAAAGAAACATGTTTTTAATTTTTTTTTTTTTTTTTTTTTTATAATCAAACCAATCTCAGTTCCACAGTTTCTGTATCCCAGCTATGTGTTTCCACCCCCACTTCATTTGGAAACTAGGTTATGCAGTGTATTTTTTCAGCTTCTTAGGGAGAGTAGGCTAAACTCCATAAAACACAACACCACTTATCTGCCAGCACAAGGGGGCTTGGGGATGATAAATTCCTTGGTTTTCTTTTTCCTTCTGTTTTTTTTTTTTTATAGTAATTTTGGCCCAGTGTTACAAAAGGCCCGTAAGGTTTGGGGGACCTTGAATAGTGGACTGGTTAAATCTATTAACAGCACTTTGGAATAATTATTTTTTGGGGTTTCCAAAAAAAGAAGGATTTGACAGATGTCTCAAAGTATGCCTTTTAAAGTTATAAAAGTTAAACAGCGGGCTGTAAATCAAAATCATCTGGTGAATACATTCAGAAAATTGCAATAGCAGGAGATTATGTCCAGAAAGTTTTCAGGCCCTTTTGGAACTACCTGCCTGTCCAGTAATGCTGGTGGACTTGGCATTATTACAAATGAAAGATCCTCAAATTCCATCACTGATGTGGGATATGGTATGGATAAGTTGTCATGGATGTCTAGCAGTCAGGGCAACCCATAAGCCAAAAAAAAAACAATCTCTGAAATTCCTTCTGATGTTTCACCTCTCATACCCATCACTACTCCCTGTACACTAACCTTTAAGTTCCACCCCTTGCTTCCTGCTTCCTCGTTCATCGTGCTTCTTTTCTTTCTAAATACTGGTTCTTGTCACTCACTTCTTATCTCTCCTCTCCTCTCTCTTATCCCTTCTGCCTCCTACACTCTTTGATCTAGGGACTCCTGCACCTTCTCCACTGCCTACTCCAAATCTGCTGTAGGGCAATCTGCTTTCTCCTCCCGTCTTCCCCCCATCTGAAACAACCTCTCACATTTTCTGTCTGCTTCCTATCATTCACACAAGCATCAGCTCAAACTCCTCTTTGATCCCTCTTGCTTTTGCCCTGGCTAGTGTGCCCTATGTCCTCTTTTTTCTCGTGTTGTCTGTGACTTCTGTGCACCTTCACCATTTTGTACTTGTGACTTGAAAGCCTATCATGGTTCAGGGGGAGTATTACAAAATGCTGAAATTTGAAATTATGACATCCTGACACGACACTCGTCCGAGAGACCACCATCCCAACCACTGAAAGCCCAACACTACAACTTGCCAGGACTCTGCATTGATTATATTATTTTAGGAGGGGTGCAAGCAGCGAAGCCGCCTGTGATGGAGGTGTGGGGGACAGAGCCCCCTGCCCTCCTACAAACAGGGCATAAGTGCAGTGTCGGGCTTTTGTTTTTTGGGCTGGTGCTCTGTTGGGCAATAGGCAAGTCGGGATGTCAGTATCGGGCTTTTGAGTGTCGGCATTATGACTGTCGGGATATCGTAATATATCCGGTTCAGGTATTTCCTATTACCCTTTCTTTACTCTTTTCTGCCTGCATCAGAATTGCTATATATTTTATTGTTTTTATTGCCAGTTCAACCTCACTGCACACATTGCCTGTTAATCTCCCACTGTTTATATTGTCATGAGTTGCTTATTTTACCTGTTTTGTTTTTTTTTTCTTTTGTTACTGTATATTTTGTCCATGCCTGCCTTCTGTTTATTCTGACTTTTGGGCACTCATTTTGCCAGTGCACTGTTTTGTTAATACTGACTACATTTTTCCACTTACTGTGTTTGTCTCCCTGTACCCCTACCCCCAGGTCACACCTGGAAACAAGCCTTGGCTCAGTGTGCCTTTCTTGGTTACCAAGTTTCAATAAATAAATAACTAAAAAGGTAGAGGAAAGATTCTGCCCAAGAGCTTCCTGTCCCAGCAGTTGAAAACACATCAGCACTGGTTTTTCTCTAGCTCGTATATTAAAGATTTCTGGAGGTAGTTGGCGGTAGGCTGGAAGGAACCCCTATTTTGCACTATAACATGAACATTTGGTCCTAGAGATAAACTTGCACAAGTGGAAAAAATTCAACAGCAGTACCCTATTACTCAATTTTCGCAATGCTAAGATACCATATCTAGCTGAATAGGTGCCACTGCCTGTTGCAACAACAGTGTACTGCACAAGATTTCTTTTTAACTTTACGTGTATTCATTTTTAAATATGGACTGGCACACGGTTTCTTGGTTCCAAGTACAGAACTAGGAAAAAACAGCATTACAATATTAGTACGCTTTTCTCCCTGTTACATCACTTGAGGGATCATCACAAAATGAATTCAGTCCCAGTTCTCTAAATATGAGCTTTTTCAGCTAAGCTATGGACAATAAAGCAAAATATAGTCTGAGAAAGTTCATGCTGTGCTAAATGCATGTTGTCACGTCACTAAATAGTGACCTGTGTGTTCCTGTTGAGAACAAAACATTGTAAATTATGTACATGGCACATGCATACAGATAAACCCCCCACACGTGAACTCAAACTCCTGCTCTTGCATGAAATACGCAAAGCAACCAAAAGCAGCAACTCTCTCACCTCATAACCAGCGGAGGTGAGAAGCCGACTCTGCCACAGCTGAATTAAACCTCGCCTGTGGAAGCAGGCAACCATTATTTTTTTTTTTAAACATTGCACTAACTTTTAATCACTGAAACAAGCAGCTTTTAGTTATGTGACTAATCAGTTTTCCTTCCTCTCCAGAACACCGAATGCACCCAGTCTGCTTAATGAGGCCTCGTATATGACGCAATCACCTTCGAGCATACAGCTCATAAGCCCTGTTTACACAGTCACATTTGCACTGGAGCAACCTGATCACTGGAGTTGCTCCAGTGTAAATGCGACCATGTGGACAAGTACCTAATCATGGCATGTTGATCATTAAGCCAGTCCCGCATTCCCTCTCAAGCTGGAGACACCGACCAGAGTGAGCAGCTTGCAGCAGATTAAACTGCTGTGTGGACTGTCTGCGCCATTGCAACATGTCCACTCTGTACTTGCAGTGGCGAGCAACAGTCCAGCCCCCTGAAGCACAGCCCCTCACCGGCTCAGAATGTAGCAGTGCACAGAGGGGCCGTGTGGACAGGCAGTTTGCCACTTGCTGCTGGTCGGAACCACACTGCTGCAGTCCGAAAAGAGTAGCACTGCTGCCGTGTAAACACAGCTATAGAAATTGCCATGAGGCATTGACCAGCTTGACTCTCATGTTCCCAGTAAAGCCAAGTGCCTGAATGCAGCAGCTGCAAAATCAAAGTATGTTTATTTATAATTTATATGGAAAACCGCACAACATGTATCCCTTTTAGGCTACAACATCTTTCAATCTAATGAAGCAGTACTGGGGGAAACAAACACAGTTTAGTGGAGAGAAACAGTGTTGATCACATAAAGCTGTTTGGTTTCAAAATTTCTACAGACAGTCCAGAAGTCAGTCCTCTTTTTCTGATTTGGGCACGCCAGGCCAAGAGGCAGCAAAGTTTCTCAATTATATCAGTTCTTTTCCTTGCCTCAGTCAGATAATTGAAAATGTAGCTTCTACCTACATAGGAAAGTCTTGAATCTTGCAGGCAGCTGGAGAGTGTGATTAATCCCCAGCACTTGGAGCTTCCGACCTGAGAGCATCAAAAGCCTTTCTGCATTGTCGGGTCAAAAATCTCAAGTCCAGGAAACAGTGAATGTGAGTACCATCTTCCAGATTTAATGCCCCTTTATTTCTTGCCTTCTGAAGGATATGCAGGATTTTAAATAATTGATAAGCAGTTTTTTCTTGGGACAATACTAACTGTACAGAAAGTATTTACAGTATATAGGTTTTCAAGAAGTGTTATGGTTGTTAAACACAGTGAGGCAAGTGCTATGCATTTTCACAATGTTTTAGAACTTTTATGAGCAAAACACTAATCAATTTTTAGAGTTAAATAAAACCCTGATATGGTCCTCAACATGAGGGCCATCACTAACAAGCAAAAGCATATAGCGTTGTTCTGAGTTTGATGGCTGTCAGCAATGAGTAATGTGGTAAAGTTTGTATATCTAGTCCATTACATCAATGTCAAGAAGATCCTTCAACAATCTAATAAGACATTGAGCCAGGTCAGGGTCTTCTGTTACCTCGGGAAGCCCCAGGTTCCTGATATTTGCTTGTCTAGCACCATTTTCCAGGTGCTCAAGCCATAGCCTGAACACATTATTTTCAGATAGGCTGAATGAGATCACCATTGAAGTTTTGTCAGTTGATTCCATCACCGATTATATAACACTGGAAAGGCTATCTATGCTATCTGTCCCTGCCCTCTTCTTTAGTCCTCTTTGTTCTGATGCTACACGCCTTCCCCTTTCTGCCTTTAAAAAAGCCTGTTTTCTACTTCTTTTTCAGGGATCCAGCTAGCCTTGATCAGGCCAGGAACCCCTCAATTTTCAAACCATAACAGTGGTTCGAAAATCCTCTGTGTGCTACAGCTCAGCTGAATCTGCAAGGTACTAGCCTGACTTCGAATTCAGTGCCAGTGAAAGATGATCTCCAAGTGGCCCACACCATCTCCTGCTGATCATATCTCTAGCTACTGTATTCCCTCTGTCTCTCTAGTTTTTTGGGTTTTTTTTGTCCAGTTTCCCATTGCCAGATTATAAAGATCTTCCACTAGAGGGACCTTAGCTGTATTTTTTTTTTTGTAGTGTGACTGAAGTAAGAGGATCTTTCATTGTTAACTATACACCCCCTTTAATTGCTCTTTACTGCCCATAGTCCTTTGGCAATATGGCGCTTATTATTATTAATATATGTATGAATTTCTAGCCTGTTAGCTGGAAGCTTGAAATTGTACCATTTCACTGCCTGTATTGTTTAGATTTGCTAAAGATTCATAGGCTATAGTGTTCACTAGAATGTTACAAAAATACTTCTCGTCTTAACTGCCTACCGGTGGCTGCTCGGTGCTTTTCCCTCTGTTCTAACCTCTGACTGCTTCTAAGCCTCTGTCACTCACCCTGCCTGAACCTGTGCTCACTCTGACCCTTCTTAACTGATCAGGCCTCTGCCTCTCAGAAAGCGGCTCTGATTTGCACCCAGTCTCTTTCACAACCCCTCCCTGCTCTCTCTAACTGACCTCACACTCTCATTTGCCTAATCCCCCTATTGTCTTTCTGGCCTCAGTCCCCTGCTGGTTGGCTGCCACTGCCAGCCCCTGCCCGGCTACTTGACTCCTACTACTATCCAGGATACTCTGCCCTGAACTAACCCATTCTGACTCCACAGCCACTGCAACTATGTCCCACTTGACATGTGGGACTGTAGGGGGCATTTTCCTACTCGCCCCAATATCACTCACAGGCCCGTCCAGCAGACCGTTCCCACAATCCGCACAGTCCAACTTCAACACAATAGTGCTAAACGTACATGGCACCATCACAACATGTAACAAATGTGCCTTCACCATGCACAGGTATTATATACCATGGACCCAAGATCTCCAGCTAAAGGACCCCTCCCTGGTGGCCTATTTCCCATGTTTTGTGACGCACTTTAGCACCATGAAAGTGCCAGTACGCAGCAAGAGAAAAAGGGGTCAGAATAACAAGCTCTTATTAAATCATCTCACCCACTTGGTGCTGCTCCTTCTCCTGCTCTCAGGAAATGTGCACCCAAACCCAGGCCCACCACCACATAGTGTAAACCAGTCCCACAACGCAGCGGGACTCACTCTTGCCTCCATAAAGATCTGCAGTTTATTCCCAAAGATGGACAGCTTGAAAGTATGGGTCAGTCGACATAACCCAGATGTACTCTCTATAGTAGAGTCTTGGCTCTCCCTCAAGGTACCGGACTCTGCCATTACAATGCCTGGATACACCCTGTTCAGACAGGACCAACTCTCAAAAAGAGGTGGGGCTGTGTCCTATAGATTAGCATAGGCTTTTTTAAAGGCAGAAAGGGGAAGGCTTGTAGCATCAGAACAAAGAGGACTAAAGAAGAGGGCAGGGACAGATAGCATAGATAGCCTTTCCAGTGTCATATAATCGGTGACGGAATCAACTAACAAAACTTCAATGGTGATCTCAGGTAGCTTATCTGATTCCCTTCAAGGTTACATACTTCATGCACCCACCAATGCAGACAGCATCCATGTTCTGACTGTAAAACTTCTGAGGGGACCCCATAACAGAACATTGATGGTTCTCTCTGTCTACATCCCACCTGAACTAACCATGACTGGCACCAGTGACTTGATGGACCATGTTGGCACCCTGAGCCTAAACATAGAAATCATGATGCTGGGAGATTTCAATATCAACTGTCTCTCCCCCTTTGCTGCCTCAATCAAGGACGCCTTATATGTGGTCCACTTCTCTCAAATGGTCGAGACAGCAACCAGAGTTAACTACAAAACTGGGCCAGCACCCTCCTGGACTGGGTACTCACCAAGCGACCTGCCAACATCACCAGTACTGCTGTTCTCCCTGATACAATGAGCGACCACTCCCCTGTCACCTGCACTTGGTCCTACAACTACTGCAAGTCACCTCCAAGAACGATTACAAACTGTGTTCTACTAAAAGGTCACCTTGCACTGCTAAAAGTGAAGCTTCAGGGCACTGACTGTACTGACGTCAATGAGGAAAATGATGTAGACACGGCCCTTGACCACTTCATTAAGACATTCAACACCATCTGTGACAAGCATTTCCCAGTAAAGACAAGGAAAATAGAAGAGCATTGCAATCCCTGGATCACCCCAGACATACTGGATCAGGTCAATGCCAGAGATCTCCTCTGGCAGATCGCGGGAGCACACGGTACCACCACTAACATCCAAAGGTACAAACAAGCCCGAAATAAACAAAAGCCATCCAACATACCAAAAGCGCATTCTACTAGGAAGCCCTCTCCAGCTCCTGGAACAACAAGTTATTCTGGGATAATCTCAATGACACAAGCGGCAAAGAACCCAAAAATGCCCCATCAATGCTCATGGTTGATGGCGCACTATCCTTGGATCAACAGCGAATTGGCAACACACTAAATGATGTGTTCACGGACCTCAGCAGTGTACTACCAGCAGACTGCTTTAATCCTTTAATCTTGGCTGACCCTAGTACAGTTCAACAGCCACCCTCAAACAGACCGCTCTTCTGTTTTAAGGTAATCTCTGAATCTGAAGCAAGAAAGTACCTCATGCAAGCTCTGGGAAAATCAAGACATAGCGGAGATACCCTGGACCTTAAGTTCGTCAGCATGGCACTTGAGGAAGTCATCGGCCCTCTCACTAAGATTACCAACCTCTCCCTCTGCCACTCCAAGCTCCCCCTGCAATGGAAATTGGCATCAGTAACCCCTGTGCACAAAGGAGGTGATCGGATTCTACACAACAACTACAGACCTATCTCTATACTCCCCCTCCAAAGCTCTAGAGCGGATTGTAGCACATCAGCTTGTCGAGTATCTGAACCAGTACCAACTCTTCTGTCCTGAACAACATGGCTTTCAACCAGGTCCCAGAACCATCACAGCATTGCTGGAATTCATAGGTTACATCCACCACTCCCTAGACCAAGGCCTTCTGGTAGGAGCAATGTTTATTAACCTATCAAAAACTTTTGATACGGTGCACCATGAGCTCCTTCTGAATCAGTTATCTGCTATTGAACTCTCTCCAGAATCCGTTTCATGGTTCAACAGCTACCTTCACAACCGATCGCAAAAGGTCAGGCTAGGAGACACCACCTCTGTTAGCAGACCTGTCTGCTCCGAGGTCCCACAGGAGTCAATCCTAGGGCCCCTACTATTTAGTCTTTTCCTAAACCAACTGCCATCCTCCTGTCTGACCCGGATGCTCCTTTACACAGACAATGTGGTTATCTTTACCAGAAACCCCCATCTGGAACAACTAACAGCAGAACTCCAAAGGGGATTCTCATCTGCAGAGAAATGGTTTAAGGAGCATAGACTAATCATGAACTGTAAAAAAACAAAGACAATGTTGTACTCCAACACTCAGGGTGAGTTCAAAGCATTACCCTTTGTGATCAAAAATGAAAGCAGTGACACCCTGGAGCATGTCCAGTTTTCCAGATACCTGGGTATCACATTAAACTCCACTCTGTCTTATGTCTAACACATTGATAACACTGCAAAGGCTATCAGTATAAGAATAGGGATTCTTTACCACCACAAGTATTGCTTAACCTATGAGGCACTGAATCTGGCCATCAACAGCTCAGTAGTCTCCCTTGTCGATTATGAACTGGCTATCTATGGATTGGCAACCGACACCACCCTACAATGCATTTCCATTTAAACCCAATAAGGTAGATATGCTGCTTCTCACAGGTGCACAAGACAACATACCACCTGTGACCTCTACTCACAGGTCGGTTGGCTCCAACTAAAGGAAAGAATAAGATATCAATCTTGCCTCCTTGCCAAGATATGCTCTCTCAGTCTACTACCGGCACAGGTCCAGAAACTCCTAACTATGCACTCAGGCTCCCATTTCACAAGAGACTCCGCCACCCAGATCTACAAACTTCCTAGACTTCGCACTGCCTTGGCACAATGCCCATTCTGTTATTGTGCTCCTCACTGGATCAATGTCTTACCACCTGACATTTCCAGTACTGCAACTATTGGTGCTTCTAAATACAAAGTACGACAGCACCTTATCTCAACCAGCAGCTGTGGCTGCCTCCACTAACATGCCTCCTGTGCCTCAAGGACACCCTAGCACTCTTATCTCATGTCTAACCTACTCGTCGAGGTGACCTGTCCATAGCATTTCAGGTCACCACCCTACCTCACAACCTTTGCCACGGCTAATTTCACCCATTCTGTATACTCCCCACCCTACCCAATTCTAGCACCCTTACCACTATCCCCCTACTATCATCTCCTCTCATGCAACCCAGCAGGGTACCCTAACTTTGACTAAGGTAAATTACTTGCTGCCTATGATCCTAAATTTAGTGTGTTCACTATAGGAACTCTGTCTAAAAATGTACTACTGTATTACTGTATCTTACTGTTACCCTGTCTAAAACATGTGCTACTGTTGTGATATATATTTGCCCTTCTAACTGATGTAGAACCCATAAATGAGTAACCACTCATGGGTGTTATCCAAGAACTCAATAAATAAATACATTTAAAAAAATGCAGATCTCTAGGAGTGCAAGATCAAGTTCCTAAATCACTTTTAGCAGCACTGCATTAGCAGGATCTTTGTCTCCCACTGTGGCCTCCTGACTTGGGCCACTGCCTGGTGCACATCAGTCTGCTTGGCAGATTTCCCCATCAAGCAATCAGAAGTTGTCATCTGGTGCAACTTTGGCATGTCTCACAGAATTCAAACTTACTTGATACTGTAAGTACATAAAGGCAGTCTTTCTGAAACCACAAGCCTGGCAAATGTAACAAAAAATCTAAGAGGTTTATAATGCCATTTTTGGCAGAAACTGAGATTCAAGACAGGAGCTGCTCTCAGGCATGTCTTCTCTAGTGAGCTGCTGGCTCTGCCCCCCACACACACACACAAACACACACACCACACTGGATGACCTTATCACAAATGTTGTAACTCACTACATTCAGTTTATATTGCAGAAATTAGGCACCAGCACCGTAAGCGATCATTTCAGAAGTCAGTACATTTGCTGTAGAAGTACACAGGAGTAATGCATTTCAAGTGTTTTTTGTGGGTGATATGGTGATATTTTGTTTTTTCCTGTAGTATGTATATACTGTAATTTGTTGTGTATAATTTTGTGTTATGTTTTGCTAATAAAAAATCCCCCCCTACTCTTTTTCGATAAGTGCCATGAGATTTTTAACTTCCACCTGGACAGTGAGTAGGAACTGGCAGAAGGGACCTCAGTTTAACATCTCATCCGAAGGATGGCACCTCAACAGCACAGCACTCCTGTACTGCACTAGTGTCAGTTATAGGTATTAACTCAAGTACCTGGTGTGGGGCTAGAACCCATGGTCTTCTGATCATCCAGACTGGGGGGGGGGTGCTACCTTCTGAGCCACTGACACCACAAAACTACTTTTTTTAATTAGTAAAAATTTTAAATTAATCTGAAGATTTCCTGAGAAGAAAAAAGATGCATTTTCGAAACTTGTGAGTTATGGTACTGCCCCCCACTCATAGAAATAAATGGTTTATTTCTAGCCCACCCATCTCATATCTGTTCAGTGGTTCTTATATTAGCCAATAACTGAGAAGCTGCCCCCTCTTACGTATCGTAATCAATTCCTCTCTAAGCCCACATTTAAGTGCAGCACACAGGGTATCAGCTCTCTGAACTGAGTTTTTTTTTTTTTTTTCTTTTTATCAAGCAGGAAGTTTTTAATAAAGGTACGGATCAGGTCTAAGGATTTTGTATTCTTCAGTATCTGGTTGTTTAGGTGCCAGATTTTATCATGGTCTGAGGACCTGGAAAAGGAATGTTGGAAGTGGATGGGGCTATGATCCAAAATTACCAGGGCCTCATGCTTACAGGTGTGGACACCCTGAAGCAGCTCTGAGTGGAAGAGGAAGTAGTCTAATCTGGAGAATGAGTTGTATGGGGTAGAGTGAAAGGTATAGTCTCTCAGTGTAGGGTGTAACACCCATCCTTGGGATCCAGCCCCCACCCCCCCCCCAGAGTATTGGTCAACTCTCGAAGTGCCTACTGGGTCGCTATGAACCCTCCTCTAGAAGCTGCAGCTTTATTGAGGTCTGAGGACAAAACCAAATTCTAATCCCCTGCAAGTATCATGGCAAGATGAGCCCAGGGTGATAGAAGGTGGAAAATGTCTGCAAAGTAAGTGAGATAATCTCAGTTGGATCATCTAGCAACCCAAGCATGGCCACAGTTTGGCTCACCCATCCCCTTAACAAGATGTATCTACCACCAAGGTCAACAATGTCCTATAGTAGCTCGAAATGGGTGCTGTGAGCGGTAAGGATTGCCACACCCCTTTTCCAGTTTTTGGCACCTGCCCTGTAGGCCTGGCCCACCCATTTCCACCATAACAAGTTAACCCGGTCAGTTTTCAGGTTTGTTTCTTGCAGAGACACAATGTAGCCCTGCAGTTTAACATGCCACAGCACTTGAAACCAGTTCTCTTTACTTTGGCCCCTTTCATGTTCCAGTAAATTTATTTAATCAGATTACTCATAAAAACTGGACAGATCCATTTTTCTGATGCGCCTAATACCAAGACTACTCATAAGTCTCACATATTTCTGCACTCTATAAAGCAAGGAATTGTGCCGTAACCCACCCACCCCATAATGCCTCCAACATGACATAAACACAGGAAACCACACAAACTAAAAACAACAATAACTTATGAAACATATAACTCCATCAACACAACAGTGACTATACCAAGTGTGCAGACATCTGAGGCAGACAGAGTGGTCTGCTGTACATCCCTCTGATGTCAGGGGCTGCAGCTTGTGTAACTGTACATAGCCTTCTCTGCAGGCTACCTCTAGTCATTTCGGTCCAGAAGGTGCCCAACTGGCAAGGACCACCTGGCCCATGGGACCCAAGTCAGGCAGCACAAACTACCACTGAAGCAGTTTTTTGCTGTTCAGGGGATGTGAATGTTGGGCAAACTCTGACTCTAAGAACATAAATAATGGAGGTAAGCACCTTTGATAGCCATGTGTGTACACCATGGGCTCCCCCCACCACCACCCATAACATACTGGCAAAACATAAGACAATTGATAAACAGTTTAGAGCAATTCAACAGTGCATTTAAAAACACTTTTTAGCCAAAGCAGCCAAGTAAAACAGAACAAGTCCCTATATCTTTAAAAAAGTGTCCCCTAAAGTACAATTAGCAGCTCCTTTGACATGTCCAACCAGTTTAAAAACATGCAGCACTGGCTGGTGCAGCCTGAGCACATGCCCTCATTTCTGTGTCCCCAGAAGAACTCTGTGCATACCCTGCCCTCCACTGTTCAATAAAAGAGGGTGTCCTGTAATGAAATTGTTGGTAAAGAAGTTACTCACTGTGAACCCATGGGCTCTCAGAATGTGGTTGGTGTCAGGCCTCTCCCCCGCCTTGTGGCTATGGGGGAGCCATTCAAACTAGTTCGCCTGTGGTGCAAAGCAAAGATGCAAACCAGGAGAGCTCTCTCCTCATGGGCTCAATAAAGATTTACACTGTCCAGAAGATGAACCAGGAAGTTCCACTAGGTGGAGTTATAGTTTGATGAGAGGAGATCAAGTGCCTGAGCCTGTGTGCTCATTTCTGTGTCCCATGAGGGCCACTCTGTAGTGTGAGAGTCTGTCATCAGGGACTGCAAGTGGCCTATGTCTGTAAGGCCGAGTGTGGGTGGTTTTGAGACCAGGAAATGTAGCATAGCCACCCCAATGCAGACCATCATGTACACATGCTACCCTTCATGGTGCACAAACTGGTCAGCAGGAAAGTAATGTAGTGCCTGTAGTAATCCCCGTGATAAATCTGTGCATTAGCTGAAATGGTCAGGAGGCAAGGCACTGCTCAGAAGAAGGCTGGATAAGTGCAAGTCCTGTTGTGCACTGTCGGTTGGGAAGAAGCATGGGAACCATGTTTTTTACACTAGGCCTTCTGCTGGAGAAAGAACACAATACTGGAATGATTGGGAGGCTAAATGGGTCACTTGGAGGGTGCGGCTGGAGCAAACAAACAGGAAAACTTACTCTGCAGGTACAGAGGTATGACTAGTGGCGCAAGCCTCAGTTTTTCTAGTTTGCCCTGCTCCACATTGTTGAACCTTGCTAACTTTTCACAGTGGCTCCTAGCACCGTTTCTGAGCAACCTCTTGTGGTTAAGGACCAGTGATACACCATCAAAGATTAGCTGGGAAAAGGTCCAGTATCATGATAGAACATCCTTTCAAAACCTCCTTAGTCATGTTGCATTGTGTTGTGCCCTCTCGAGTGGTGACCACTAATTTTACTAAGTAAATCATTTGGAACATCAGTCCTGCTTCATACAATTTTGATTTAATGATAGAGAGCAGGCAGTTATAATTCAAGGTTATACATCCGACACGGGTCAGGTGACAAGCGGGGTGGCACAGGTCAGTACTGGGCCCCTCCTTGTTCTCAATCTTTGTCTCTGATCTGAATATAAACCTTAATAGTTTTGCCATTAAGTTTGCGGACGACACCAAAATAGCAGCAGATGCAAGCAATGAGGGTGGGCTCCATAAGCTGAGAAATGATCTTTTAGCAATGGAAAGTTGGGCTGCAAAAAATAGTATGACGTTCAGTCTCGATAAATGTGTCGTCCTCCATTTGGATAATGACAACCCCTACAACAATTATACATCGACGGGCAAAACCTTGAAGTCAGTTAATAATGAAAAGGATTTGTGAGTAGTTATTTCTAATGACCATAAGTTTAGCACACATTGTACGGAACTAACCAAAAGGCCAATAAACTCATAGGCTGCATTAAGAGGAACACTTCCATCCCACGCAAAGATGTTAATAAATTAGAGGGAGTCCAAAAGAGAATCACTAGGATGGTTGATGGCCAACACAATGCAAGCTATGAAAATAGACTGTGGGCTTTGAGCCTTTACTCCTTAGAACTTAGGAGACTAAGAGGTGACCTCCTGTTAATGTTCAAACTTGGAAAGGACAAATCTCTATTGTCTGACTTAGGCCTAGATTTTATCCAAAGGGAGATCTCACTAAGAAGTCACAGTTTCCAACTTAAGCTTACTAACCCTAAAAACCATTTGAAAAGAAATTATTTTACCCAAAAAATTATCCCTTTGTGGAATACTCTTCCTAAGGATATTGTAGAAGTAGGTTCCTTCAGTAACTTTAAAATGAGACTTGATAATGTTTTACTAAATTCTGTGAGAAGGCACTAACCCTGCTATGGCGGGAGATGTATAATTATGGGCTTCAAAGCCTTCTGTACATCTATATTTTCCTTGTATGAATCCTAGTATATCTTCCTGCAAAGTGCACACTTGGAGGGTGAAATCAGTAAAGATGAACCGTTTCCTACAAGAGCTCTCCCTTCAGCCTTACTTGGTGCTGGATATGGGTCCTGTCCAAAAAAATTCAAAAGTCTCAGAATGATGGGGCAAGATGTCTCATTGGGATTGGAAGGGGTTATAGGGCATGGTGAGCCCACTTAATAATGTATTGTGGCCAATTTAGAGAGAGCCCAGTGACCATGGTGCAGTGTCTGCATGAAGACCAGCTTGTTAGCATCTTCCACTTTTTCAGGTATCCATACAATAACTAAATTGTTCCTTCTGTTGCACCCTTCCTGGTCCTCAGTCCCGGGTTCGAGTTTAGTGACCTCTCTCCTGAGGACAAGTACCTCCCAGTTCAGCTCAGGCTTGGCAATCTTCCACAGAATTTAGCCATGCCTTGGTGTCCCCTACTCTGAAAGCCATAGCCTCCAGCACCAGTTTGAAGATTTTAATATCCTCCGACAGATCAAGGATCATCTATTTTGTTGTACCTAGCTCTTTGAAGACTCAATCAAGAGACTCTCAGTCCACCACCGAGGCCGGGGGGGGGAAGGGTGCTGATCAGCGAGTCATCTAGTTTGTGACATTTACTAGCTTGTGAGCACTCCAGTGCCGCAAGCAGCATAGTTGGTGAGTCCGTGGTGACTGACTCCTCAGCCATCAGTGCTATGCAGGCAAGGTCAGCTGTCTTTTTCAATATGGTGATGCAGCTGTTGTTGCTTTAACAAGTAAAGTCTGTTTCATGATATAAAAAAAGTATAATCAGCAAATTAGTTATATTTTAGCATTTTAAATGGCTTGGGTCCAGCGGAGCTCTTGGCAGTGCATCTTGTCAGTTGAGCTGCATCACATGACTCCACGCCTTCATTTATTTTATATAATTAGGCTGGAAGTGGTTTGCTGTGTCCACCATTTTTCAGTAGTGTAGGGATTTTCCATTGCGTAGGGGTATATAGGTAGTGTTTTTCCATAGTGTATTGATTTTCTGTAGTGTACGGTAAGGCTGTTAGTGTTTTTTTGTGATGTAGTGGGTTTCTGCCATTTATTCCTGCAGTGTTTCTGTAGTGGAGGGGCAGACTATAAAAGAAGGTGTGGCTCCAGTGGTCTTCCCCTTAGTGTCTAAGCATTGTGGCATACAGTAAAATAGACATGGTGTACGGTCAAAAGTAGCATGGTGTGTAGGTGACAGCAGAGTGTCATCTGCCAGGGAGCAGTATTTCAGGCCAGGGCATGTAGTACGAGCGGCAGCAAACGTAGCTGCTTTCAGATCATGATGGCTGTGAGCAGAAAGGATCAGCAGCAGCACAGAGGGCCTGCAGCTTTGAGGGGTGTGGTTGCTTGGTGAGTAAGGTTGAAGGGAGAGTATTAGGTGGGTTTTTAGTGTAGGCTAGGGTATTTTTCTTCAGGTAGAGTTTTTGAGGTTTTAGAGTGACTGTTAATGTGAGTTAACAAGGTTGCTGTTACATGAGTTATTAAAGTGCTTGTTGTGTTACTAAAGAGTGCTTATTACATGTGTTTGGGATGGTTTGTAGTGTGTAGGGTATTAATGTACTATTAAGGTGTTAATAGCACATTAATACAATTTAATTAGTTAATTGGTGACCTAATATGCTAACTGGCTACCATTATATATGAAGAAATTATACATTTTCATGCAGACAAGGGCCTAGCCTAGGGTTGGGCAAAATGTTACATCCGTCAGTGAAATTCTGCCAAAATGCTGATTCTGATTCCATAAAATTTTGTAAAATTTCCACAAAATTTTTGTGAAATGTCACCAAAATTGTGATTTCAGTTATTTCTGTCTCATTTCAAAAGCATTAGTCCAAACTGCACCAAATTTGGTTTGCTGACTTCATCAAGGCCCATACAGACATGTATAATTATAAGTTCTGTGGGTAATGGTCCCTTTAAATCTCACTTCCCCTGGAGGTCCGAAATGCCATGATGATTTGCTTTGGTTGGGGTTAGCTTCTCAAGAGTCTCACAAAATAGAGCCAAAAAAACATTACATTCAATTTTCTTTCAATTTTGTTCTGTACCATGACGTTTTGCTTTCTAACATAGAGCTTTTTCAAGGGGATTTTACATCCAATTCTATGATAAAAAACAAAATAATATTCATTTTAGATGTTACAATGCTAAATTTACTTTTTACATTTAATTCTCTGATGACATATTAAAGGATATTACAGTATCTGTTTAATAGCTTTGCATCGTGAACTTGGACTTATGTTATTTCCTTATTGCCAAAATGTAAACATAGCAGCTTGTTAACTGTATTTCATGCTTCATTTTTCTGTATAGTTATTTTTGCCACCACCACCATCAGCATTCAAACCTATAAACAGTGCTGTTAAGCTTCCACTCCCTGCATCCCCAGGATTTATTTGGATGCCTGTCTGCATATGTCTCTAGTAGTTTAAGCATGTTTCACTTCATTCGCATTTGGACTACACTTTGTCCCACAAAGACCAAAAGGAAAAAAATCTCCATTGTCCAAATAATAATTATTGTAACTAGTAAACCCTTGGCATTCTGCAGTTAAAATATTAGGTATCATGCTTAAAATGTGTTATAGTAAGTTCAAGTTGGCCTTGTGTGAATATATGCCTCCAGTAACCTTCCAGCACTAACCACAGTGGTCAGTGCACCCATATGGCAGCCTTCAATTCACACTCCGTTAGAGTTGTGAGTGTATTTGGTTGCTTAGCAACTATATGTGGGCTTCAGGTAGGAACGTACAGACATTAATGTGATGTGTGACATCACAGCATGTTGATGTCACTACGGGTTTGAGTAGGTGACAGGATCCCCTAGGCATCCCCTAGGCACGGATATAATTTAGGTAGCCCATCACATGATTCTAATACAGGTAAAAAGACTGAGTATCTTTATAATAAACCAAGTATTCTAACTGGAAAAAAAAAATCATACCATGTTTAAGAAACCAAAGAAATTTCTAAAGATTTTTTTCTTTTGGTCTTTGTACGACACAGTGTAGTCCAAATATGAATGAAGTGAAATGTACTTAAACTAAAGAGACATGTGCAGACAGGCATCCAAATCAATTCTGAGGACACAGTGGGCGAAAGCTTAACAGTACCATTCATAAGTTTGAGGACTGATGGTAGCGGTGGTGGCAAAACCAAGTGTACAGAAAAATGAAGCATGAAATATTGTAAATAAGATGTTAGGTTTACATTTTTGCAATAACCCAAAATTTGTTATGCAATATAATAGGACAGAAGTATCATATCTTGATTTAAAAAACAGAAAAAGCACAATCTAATGACATTGGCATTGTTTCATAAACAAACTGACAGAAACATAGTATTACATGGATCTAGTTTCCATGAGTCACAGTTGATCAAAAGTATCCCTTATTCCCAAGTTACCAAGGTTATGCATAACTGTGACAAACAAGGAGCGTTTGAGTTACAAAGATATTTTGAAACGTTTCGAGCAGAGCGGGTATGATGTAAGAACCTTAGGAAAGGTTGACATGCATATACAGAGCATCAGCAGGGACCAGCTTCTTGAGCATAAAGGACCCCCATGAACCCTGACACAGTGGTTTTTGCTACTAGTATAATGATAAATGTATTCATATTCATAACATAATCCACAAACACTGGCATCTCATTGAAGTAGGCAACTCCACTGTAAAAACATTACAAAATAGCCCTGTAATTATGGCAAAATGAGTGCATAATATCAAAGACAAATTGCTGATATCCCAGTTCAAAGAACCACAGCACATTGAGGGACAATTTCTGCTTGGTCCCTTACAGTCGGGTATAGCCCAGTGTGGGAGATGCTCAGTGTGCGGACGCACCAGTAAAATAAAAAAAAAAACATATTTGCACATCCTACCACTGGACAACAGTTTCCTATTAAATAGCACATTCACTGCACTACACAAGGAGTCACATATGTACTGCAGTGCCCATGCGACCTGCTCTATGTGGGGAAAATGAGTCGAGCTTTAAAGATTCATATACAAGATCATAAGAGTGACATAAGGAGGGTAGAAGAAACAGTCTCCTGTAGCACAGCACTTTATAACCGCAGGTCATACTGGGGCATCACTCAGGTTTTGGGGACTAGACATAGTGTCACCTATAGATAGAGGTGGGGACTAATTAAGAAACTGTATCACACAAAAATGAGATGGATATTTAATTTAAAAGCATTTAACCCACAAATAGGTATGAATACCAAAATAAATTGAGCGGCGTGCTGGTGAATGGGGGCACAGGGAAACTGGGGTATTAGGGTAGCAGACCTATAAGTCACGTGCGCTGTTATAGTCAGTAAAGTGTACTGTCCTTTGTGTGAGAGAGATTCAAGCTATGCCTTCAGCTAGTATCAAACTGGTAGCTCACCTAAAGTTTGACATACCATGTCATTTACATTGTTATAGTCAATATACAACAAACATCTCTGTCAGATAAATTTTAGCTAAGTTTTAAGTTAGTATTTGACTGCTGAATGTTAATATTGGGCATTAACTTTTAAGCAGGGAGTGTAGCATAGTAATTTAAAGATTAAAAAAAACTATTCATAAAAAAATGATTAACACAATAGACATGGTAAAAGAGGAAGGGCTGGTTAAGGGCATGAGCATGACTGGAGCTTCTCGTATAAACTAAGAAAATATATATAGGTGTACTGTATAATCTGTTATGCAAGAGAGATTCCAGCTATGTCACATGCCAGCCAGCAACATACTGTAAAGTAATTGCCATGTTACTACGGGGTAAAAAATTTAAGACAGAGGGAGCAGTTAGCAAGTTAAACAACAATAAATCTTGGTCGAGGAGGGCTGGCAGTGGGTTCTACTAACACAGCGACCCCTGTGGCTGGGCCAGGGAGCTTTCTCCTGCCACACAAAAAGCTGTGGCTGTACAAGGCTAACAGAGGGACCACCCCCACCAGGGGAGATGGGAGGGAAAGATGTTGGAGAAAAGCTGGTAGCCAACTGAATGATGGCTGGGTTCAGCCTGATCAGAGTATATCCCAGTGAGCAGGATATATCCTTGAGAGATGAGCTGCTGGCTGGGGAAAAAAACTAATAACGAAAAAAAGGAATGTGTGTGTGTCAACTCTCAAATCTCTTGCATAAAGGTTGGCCAAGTTATAAGCAGCCAAATATTCCCAAAATAACATCAGTAATTACAATTGAATTTCATGAGCCTTTGTGCAGTCTTACACTTGAGTTGGCACTGTAGAGGAAGGTAAAAGCTGGGCAAAGTGGCAATAAGGTAGCATTCATGGGATGGTCCATAGTAAATGTATAGTGCTGTTAAGTGTGAGGTCACTATCCTGAGTGACAAACCATGAAGAATAGTCATGGACATCACTATGTACTACCATGAATTCTTGCAATATGCCAGATAACCTCTAGAGCTCAGTGGCTTAATGATTTGTGGAAGCACACGCACGTGCAGCATTGTTTCTGTACAGTGCCATCTGCTGACTCTAGAACAATCCCGTAGATAACAATGTATATATATATTTTTTGAATATAGTGGCACCAAGTGATGCCAAGCCTTACAACTGGTTGTGACTTAGACCACAGAGACACAAGTATCTGAATATCTTTTAGTCATGCTGGAGCCCGGTGCTGAGCATCACAGTCATAGGAGTGCTGGAGTGGTACCGCAGGGCTATGATGCTAGTGCAAGTAAGGCGATTCAGTGGTGATAAGTGCTTTGAGAAAGTTAAATTCCACAACTGGAATTCTAGTAGCATTACCTATTAAGCTTCAATGAATTTTTGAACAAATTTGGAACAAAATGGCTGAACAACAGAAACAGTTGCGTAGCTGTTTGGCAGCTAGCTCGAGTTCATTTATAACTGTTATTCTGTAGACTGCATAAACTTTTGCAGCAAATCCTGCAATCTAGCTTAACTGTAGGTTCAAGTGTTGTACTGCCATAGTTGCTAGGCAAATGGAGAAATGCATTTTGGGAGGTGTAGTTCCTTGGTAAGTCTCAGGGACTACACTGGATTCTGACAGAGTTACACAAGCTGTTGGGTTTTTGGAGGCTAATCTATCCACTTTTTAACAGCACATTTTAAATCAGAAATGGTGGTTTACTAGATTTTTAAAGCATGTGTAAACTCAAGACTGCGTGACCCTGGGTGATACTTATGGGTCACACACTATTTAGTCAGAGCCCATAGCAAGCAAGACGAGTGCGCATGGGCAAGTGCACGTAGAGACATGTGCATGTTGAATGTCTGGTGGGACAGGCAGGAGAGCAGGATACCAAACTACAGTCTAGCCACCTTTAAATTAGGGCAAGCCAGAAAGATTAAATGACCTTCAGTCTATAGCTCTATGTGCATCTGCTGTCATTTTGTGTATGAGCCGAGTGGTAACTAACAAAAAAACTACTACAGTATTTACTGTTCATATAACCATATTTACCCCAACTTTGAAGGTCACTCACTCAGTGTGTTGTGTGTGTGAGTGGTTAAAAAAACCTTACAAATAAAGTCTTATGTTTGTGACTGAATAATTGTCGTACAGTTATATAAATTTACACAGTGTGTGTAATTTCAGGAAAATTACCAAATAAGGTAACTGGTTCTTCTGACTAATTAACTGTACTAAGCACCAGCAAAATGGAGTCCTTTAACCCAAATGAAACTTATTAGATATCCTCTGTAGTTCAGACTCAGCATTAAAATGCATTAACTGCATTATGCACTCAGCATCTACGTTGATATGTTTCTGGGTGAACTTGTATGCCATAAATGTAAAGAACAAGATAAATTACTGAGAGAAGTAAAAATACTAAGGGAAAAAGTGGGAGGACCTGAGCAAGCTTCCGTCTCAGTAAGAACACTTGGCATAGACACACCCAATATTACACCGATGGAAAAAAGCAAAAAGATCATAAATGAGGATAGTGTAAACAATAGCGCAGTGATAGACAGCAATGAATCAGGACAGGAAGAATGTCGGTTCCGGGTTGCCAAAAAACCATGGAAGAAAAGAAGAAATGCATTGGGTAAAGAGGATATTACTTAGCCAATAGGTACTTATTAGTAACAGCATCGGATCTCTCAATCAGGGAATCGGATAACTTGCAGGTGGATGTAATCAGTAGGCAGAATGGAGAACTAATAACAGTCTCAGATCGACCCTTCTAGCATGGAAAACAGCAGCTTGAATTTTGATGTCAGTAGTGGTCATAATATAGAAAAAATGGGTAGTGGCCAGAATAGAGCAATAACTTTTCAATTGATCCCCCTCTAGCATAGAAAATAGTATTTTAAACTCTAGTGCAAATAGTGCATCTCAGTTGGACTCATCCATCAGAAATTTACAGAAAGACAATACAATATTGGTGATCAGAGACTCGATTATAAGAAGATGTGACAGCCTGATACGTGATAAGAACAAACAGAACAGGGTTGTTTCATGCCTACCAGGAGCTAGATCTAAAGACATCAAAACGTCGCTACCCAAATTGCTAAATTGTAGTGGCAACTAATAAATGATGTGGGAAGGGAGCGCAAAAAAAACATAGTTAATGAGACTGTAGAAATCAGCAGTATTATTAAGCAGAAGGGGGTGTAAAGCTGCTATATCAGGAATATTAACTGTTTATAAAGGACATCCAAAAAAGAATAAAATGATATAAAGAATAACCGTACATCTGCAAAACTGGTGCACAAACCTAGGAATTCGCTTTTTAAACTCCTGGGTTAACTTCTATGGCAAAGGACATTTGTATGCAAGGGGCGGGCTCCGTCTAAATAAAGCTGGTAAACGTATAATCGGAAGACTGATTAATGGCACACTATCTAAAAGTAATTTATGCTAGCTGGTTCAGGTGGAGGGTCTGTTCATGAAAATCACGACCAAAGGTTTATTCTAATTAATGCTAGGAATCTTGGAAATAAAAAAGAAAAACTAGAGATACTGCTACACTCAGAAAATATTCACATATGTGCCATAACAGAAACCTGGTGGAGGGATGATGACTGGGGTACAGAAATAGATGGTTTTAATGTGCTTTATGTAAATACAGCTGACAAAAGAGGTGGTGGAATAGCCCTATATATAAGGGACTTTTTTGAGGCAAGTGGCACAAGCTGCTTAGACAAGTATTCTGTGTGCATTGAACAACTATGGATACAAGTGAGTCATAAAAACAATGGGAAATTCATTCTATGTGTGTATTACAGAGCCCCTAACTTTTCCAGTGAGAACAACATATTTATGGAGATCTTGGAAAACATTGATCCGGGTGGTAGGATAACTGTTATGGGAGATTTCAATCTACCTAATATTAACTGGAGTAACAACTCAGGTACTACGCCATTAGAAACTGTTATCATGAATAACCTGGAACAGTATGTCAAAAAAAAGCACAAGAGGTGGGAACATCATGGATTTAGTACTTACTAACATCAGGTCAAGAAATAACAGAATGCACAGTGAGAGAACCATTAGGTGGAAGTGATCACAATATGGTGCAATTTACCTTGAAAAGAAGCTGGGAGCCTATGATGGGTAAAACTAAGATTAAATGTTATGCTAAAGCCAATCTGAGGACATGGGATTATATATAAAGTCTTGGGACTGGAAAATAGATTTTATGGGAATACCCATGGAGCAAAAATGGGATTTATTGTACGCCAAATTACAGCACTATATAGATAATTGTGATTCACAAATAATGAAATACAACAATAAAGGTAGAATTCCAATATGGTACGCTAAAAACATTAAAAAGATGATTACGTATAACAAGATGACATACATAGCCCATAAAAAGAACCCAACATCTGACTTGTGGACAGCTTATAAGGATAGTGTCAGAATATGCAGACAAAACAGCAAGAAATCAAACAGAAAATATGAGCAAAGACTGGCCTTAGAAACCAAAGATAAACACATTCTGCAATTATATCAGTAGCACTAAAAATGGGAAGCCAGAAAATTGACCTATTGTGATAGGTAACGAATTAAAGACTCAGCTTGTATGGCTGACGTATGTAATACCCATTTCTTAAGCATTTACCAGCCTTTGTTACTTGGTTTTATTAGACAAAGAAGGCCTGATGGCCCATTAATATGTCTCCCACTCCAAGTGGCTATATTATTTTGCCTCAGTCATTTAAAATTAATGTATCCAGTTCTTTTTTGAATCCCGCAAATGTGGGCATACTTATTAATGATTAAGGAAGCATATTCCATAGACACACTGATCTTACAGTAAAGAAGTTACCCCTTTTTATACATACATTTGAAAGCACCAGTTGATAATTATGTGACCTCAGATTTGCAGGTCTATGTGTAAACTTCAGCCCACTCTGATTCATTAGTTCAAGATTTTTCATAATATTATATAGCAACAGGAGATCCCCTCTCATTCTTCTTTCTCCCAAACTAAATAATCTATTTTTAATCTTTCCCCATAACTCATATTACGCATTCGTCTAGCAAGATCTGTTATTCTACGTTGTACCCTCTCAACTAATGCTATGTCTTTCTTTAGAAAGGGACTCCAAAACAGGGAACCAAAGTTCAGGTGTGGAATTATGTATGTCTTATACAGCTGCATAATACACTGAGGGGACCTTGATACAAAAGTGCGCCTAACTAAGCTTATCAATCTGTTTGTAGTTGTTGCAACTTTTCTACAATGATCAAAGGAGGAGAGTTTGTTATTTACTAATATTACCAAATCCCTTTCACTAGGAAAAGATTTTAGTTTAATGCCGTCCAGATGGTATGTTAATGATTGATTTTTCTTGCCAAAATGTAAGACAGTGCATTTCTGTGGGTTAAATTTAATTTTATTTGCTATTGCCCAGGACTCGACATGTTCCAGATTTTTAGCCACAGACAATGTTTTTTCCTTGCAATCAACCTCTCCACCAAGCTTAGTATCATCAGCTAATTTAGTGATTTGGTTGGTGATATTTGTATTCATGTCGCTAATGTAGAGGCTGAAAAGCACTGGCCCAAACACCAAACCCTGCAGGACCCCACTACTGACATTGCAGTCACCTTGCAGAGGTGCCTGTTTATTCTAACATGTTGTACTCTGTCTGTTAACCAGTCTTAGATCCACCTAATCAGGAGTGGACCAAGACCAATTTTTTGCATTTTGATTATTAGATAGTCATGGGGGACAGTGTCAAAGGCCTTTCTGAGATCCAAAAGGATCACGTCCAGCAATTTACCCTGGTCTATGCTAGTGCTCACTGTGTTATAAAAGGTAATGAGGTTAGTTGTGCAGGAGACGCCTCTTTTGAAGCCATCCTATGAGTCGTCATCAAGGCCCAAGGATTTTATTTCATCTTCCAGTATTTGCTTTAGATGTTTTTCCATTATTTTACCGTAAACTGAAGTGAGACTTAGGGGCCAAAAGTTTGCAACATCTTCCTTATGTAATTTCTTGTGGATAGGGACCACTGTGGCCCTTTTCCAATCCCTGGGTACCTCCCCACTTGCCAGTGACCAGTCAAACAATATTTTTAATGGAATGCATAGATATTTGGCTAGGTCCATAAGCATCCTTGGGTTTATGTTATCAGGGCCTGATGATTTTTTTTTTTTTTTATCTTTTGTAATACGGCTAAAATATCACTATCTGAAAAATATTCCCTCTGTGGAGAGACAAGTGTGGGCCTTTCCATTTTCTGTGATTGTTTTTAAAACTGGAAGAGAAATGTGAATTAAAGGCTTCTGCCATGTCCTTGTTGCCCGATATAGATATTAGATAAAGGCAATAATGATTGTACGATAACAGGCACTGGAAATACAAGAATAATTCTTACAGCAGAAGAAGTGAAAACTAAATTATTTAAAATGAACCAGAATAGATCACTGGGACCTGATGGACTTCATCCTAGGCTTTTAAAAGAACTTGCAGAAGAATTAGCAGGTCCATTAGCCGACATTTATTCTGACTCCATATCACAAGGCAGTGTACTCAAGCAGTGGACAATAGCTAATGTCATCCCACTACATAAGAAAGGGCCCAAAAATGACTATAAAAACTTTAGACCAATTAGTCTAACCTCTATTGTAGGTAAAGTCAGAGGAGTTCATCAAAGAAGCAGCTGATGGACATATTTATTTATTTTATTTACTGAATTTTGGTAAGCGGGTGGGCCCTCTGAGACAAGACAGTCCCTTTTTCAGGGGTGACCCGGGAAGTGCAGTACATTGATAGTGCATTCATTGATACAAGAAATTAGACAAGGAGTAGTCATACAGTAAGAGAGTACATCAATTACATTCAGTTATGCAAAATAAGCAGTGTAAAGCACAGTCAACAAAACCTTACATACAGACATCATTTACAGTATTTCTTTTTTGTCTTGGAGAGCAGGAGATAGAAAGAGTGGAAAGTTTTGCTAGGAGAATCATGCAAGGAGTGAACAGGGGTTAGGAGTCAGCAGAAGCAGGAGCAAGGTGGAGCAGTTAGGTGAGATAACAGCAAACTTTGCAATTGAGAGAGGGAGGTGCAGGCCAGTATAGAAGGAGGTACAGAGTTCCAGTAGGACACAGCAGAAAATGCAAATTATCTCTGAGCCATGAAGAGTCGTAGGTTTGGCACTAAGAGAAGAGGTAAGGAGGTAGATCTGAGGGCACGTCGAGGGAGATGACATTTAACAATATCAGCAAGGCAACGAGGAGTGAAGCAATGTATAAGCTTATGTATAAAGCTTAGTGTGGCATAACGTAATTTTAATTCATAGGGTAGCCATCCCAGGGCAGACAGAACATTGTAGTGATGGTGCTGAGCACTGGCCCTGAGAGCAAACCTGCCAACTCTGTGGTAGGCCTGTGATAGGCATGATAGTACGGATGTGGTAGCAGAGAGTAGTAATGGAGCACCATACATAAGGAGGGGCAGGAATGTGGCATCCGCAATCTTGTGGCAGGAGGTCATTGTAAGGAACAGACGGATGTGGTAGAGGACACCCATTTTTTGGTTTGTAGTTTTGGTGATGGCTGTAACATGCATATCCAGGGTAAGTGAGGGATCTAAGGTAACTCCCAAGTATTTGAAGGACTGGACTAATTCGAGTGCATCCCCAATACGTGAGAGTGCAGCCAGAGGGGGGAGGGTTGGTGCGGATAAGTTGGAGAATAACATGCTCTTTGTTTTTTTTAGTATTAAGGACAAGCTGCTTCTGAAGGAACCAGTCCTCAAGGGTATAGAAATTGGAGGCTAATGTTGAACTGAGCCACCCGCTAGGAGAAGAATGGTAGATGATAGCATCATCTGCATATAGATGAACAAAGGCCCCACCACAATTATTAGGGAGGTCATTAATATACAGAGAAAAAAGTAATGGGCCCAATATGGAGCCCAGGGGGACACCATGGGTAATGGGTCTCAAGTCAGATAGGGAGCCTGCCCATTTTACCTTTTGGGTATGGCCGTAAAGGTAACTTTGGGTCCAGGTCAGGGCAGTGACATCAAGGCCAAGGACATGCAGTTGTTGTAATAGAAGGCCATGGTTGACCAAGTCAAAAGCCTTGATCAAGTCTATGAAAATTGCTCCAGTGGCATGCCCATGGTTCATTTCACGGAATATGTCAGAGGTGACTTTAATCAGAGCTGTAAGTGTACTGTGGTTTTTTCCTAAACCCATGCTGAGAGGTTGAGAGCAGATGGTGGAGGTCACGGTAATCCTGTAGGTGGTCATAGATTATCCACTCTTGTGTTTTTGCTAAAGAGCAAAGTATTGAAATAGGTCAGAAATTTTCCACTGTTGAGTTGGGACCTCCCTTGTGGACAGGGACGACCACCGCTACTTCCCATTTTTCAAGAATGGTGCAAGCAAATATACAAGCTAAGGGTATGATAGATACTACCCAACATGGCTTTATGCCAAAAAAGGCCATGCATGAATAACTTGTTTCATTTCTTTGAGCCAATCAGTAGAGCCTTTGATGTAGGACTACCAGTAGATGTCTTATTTTTGGACTTTTCTAAAGCATTTGAAATAGTGCCACATTCAAATCTGATTATAAAACTTCAGGAGACGAGATTTAACAGAAACATTGTAAACTGGGTTAGTTCATGCCTAGACTGCAGGAGACAGAGAGTAAGTGTGGCTGGTAATTTTTCAGACTGGGGGGCCGTGACAAGTGGGGTCCTGCAGGATTCAGTCTTTGGACCAACCCTATTCAATATATATATTGCATCTATGCTAACATCCAATACTTCTTGGATTTGTAAATTTACAAATGATGCAAAGGTTGAATCAACAGTAGATAATGATGAATCTATTGTGCAGTTCCAGCATGAAATTAATAATACTGAACTCTGGGCCAGAACAAGCAAATTGGTATTTAACATAGACAAGTGCAACGAAATTAATCTTGGCAACAGGAACAAGATGGTGACCTATTTTATAGAGGGAATACAACTGAAGGACACTGCTACACAAAAGGACCTTGGTATTATTATAAAGAACAAGCTTTCATCAGATGAACAATGTTAGGAAACAGCCAGTAAAGGCAATAGAATCTTGGGCTGCATTCTACGGAATATCAGGAGTAGGGGATAGGGAGGTTCTGTTGCCTCTGTATTGGTCCCTGGTTAGACCTCACTTGGAATACTGTGTTAAGTTTTGGGCACCACAAACCAAGTATAACATTTGTTTATTTGTGAGAGTACAGAGAAAAGTAACAAGTAACATAGGGTCATTTACAAACAAATCCTATGGTGAGAGATTGGTGGATTTAGACCTGTATTCCTTGGAATATAGAAGACTGAGAGGGGAGTTATACCTAGTGTACAAGCCATTTAAAAATAAAGATCTGTGGGAGCATCTAGGGCTAGAAAGTAAGCCTATTATAAAAGAGAATAAATACCGCAGTGTACAATTAAAAGGCGAACTCTATAAGACCAGTAAAAGAGAATATTGGTTTAACCAAAGAGTTGTTACAGCATGGGATAGCCTACCAGAGGAAGTGGTTTTAGGTAGCTCTTTAAATGCTTTTAAAATGCAACTAGACAGATATATGGGCAATAAGAAGATATCTTTTAGTATTTGAGATCGGGCGAATCATTAAGGCCACCAGCTAACAGACTTGTACAATCCTATGAACAATACTTGTTAACCTACTAAACCACATTTATTCAGCTTAATTAGATTCAAGAACATATTTACTTTGGTATGCATGCCAAATTTTGAGTGTATTACCTGCAATAGCAGTGGAGATATAAACATCCATATATGTTGGACATTTTCACACAATTTAACAAATAAATTGGGAAATTCTGAATGTCTGTATGTTACAGTTTATATAACCAATTACCTCTGTATTTAGCCATTTCTATGACTTCCAAGAAAGCATGTATACAAATTTTCAAATATCTAGCTCCACGGCTGGCTAAGTTGTAAGCGTAGGAAATATTTTCCAAAATGTTCACGTAAATAATAAATTGCCACACTTTGAACCCTTATAACTTGCCCTCCCCTCATGAAAATGTCATGAAACTTGACATGCCGAATTTCAGATCTCTAGCTATAATACTAACCAAGTTATGACCAATTAAAATATGTCAGAAAATTCAAAAACAATTGTGAAATTTCACAGAATTTCATTAAAATTCTGCAAAACTGAAATTTGCTAATTTTGCCCAATCCTAGCCTAGCCATGTATTTTATACGTACTGTACAAGTATTCATTGGACACACTCAGAATGTTGCTGTTAGAATGACAATTTATTAACTTGATATCCTTTTAAAACGCAATGTCCTGCGCTGCCCAAACTGCAGATCATGAAACAATTGTAATGATAATAAATATAGTTTTGTTAAAAACAAACTACAAATCTGTATGGGATTGCATTATGTTTACAGAGGGAAATGAGTTAGAACTTTTTGTATTAGCTGGATTTGAGTGAGATGGGTTATTGTTTTACAAGATAAAAACAAACAGATAAAATGCAGTTAATCTCTACCCCCTGCTCTTTTGTAGCAGGACACACTGATCTAATTAGAGATGTCTGAAATTGTTGCTCTTCATATCATCCACAAACATCAAGGCCCAGCGTTTTTAGCCCCTCTTATAAATCTGTTATGTAAATGTTGAACAAGAGGGATCCTGGGGCTGATCCCTGAAGGATCCCCTTTGTAATTTTTGCCATCCCAAGTAATTTAAATTTATTGCTACTGTTTGTCTCCAACCTACAAGCAATTTGCTAACTCATTCCAAAAGCTTACCAGTGCCAGAGTCGGAGTTCAATTTCCACAGTAGCTTTGGGTTGGGGGTGAGGGGGGATGGCATGCAATGCCTTACTCTAATTTAAATATATCACATCTGTACCTTTGCCCTAATGTAGTATTTAGTGATCTGGTTACAACAATTCTAGGTGGTTATTTATTTTTAATTCCTCCTTCCAGGCTAACCCATGAGCTACAACATCTCATTTTCATGGGAGTCACAGGGAGGACAGCAGCAGTCAACAGGTTATCATCGTCCAGCAGGAATGGCTATACACAGGCTTAAATATACAAAACATGAAACAAACTGTAAAGGCAAGTATATCCAAACAGTAATCAAAGCAAGCTAAAAAGGGGTCACAGCAAATAAACAGCAAGAGCATCGGTATGTGACATGATCCTGGACAGTGAGAAGGGGAGACTGGACTAAACAAATTCTAAGTTCTGAGATGGCAGGGAAAACTGGAATTGAATACAACACAGCAGCAAAAAGAGCAGTACATAAAACACCACACAACTAAATATTTTGTATAAAAAGCAGAGTTTATCTTTTTATTTCACAATTACAGACAATGCATATAGCACACAAAGAGATGCATTCAAACATTTTTAGGGTGCAATAATTTCCCTGGATTCAAAAATATACCTCAGCCAAAAAAGTAATTGGGTGAGACCTGATCGGAAAGCCCAGATGGACAATATACTCACTCAGCAGAGGAGACTAGGTAACCAAGACAAAAAGGTCCCAACATCTCACCTCCTAATTGAGGCTTCGCCTTGGGGACTAGAACCTGGAGCTCAACAATGATGTTTTAAACAAGCAGGTCCATTAACTCTAATACATTAACTCCACAAACAAAATGTGATAATGCCAAATATGGCAATAGCTCACAATAACACCAATAACTTGAGCCAACAAAGATAAAAGTGACCTATTGAAAATAAATTGAGGGGAAAAAGTGAACCAATTAAAAAGATGGGCAGCAAGACTCATTGGTAACACTGCATGGTCTTAAAGAATATGGGGTATAATTAGTCAGTAAATTAGTTAACTCCAAAATAATATTAGTAGCTATAACTGCAACAAAGTACCCACCACTCATAAAAACTAACAGTATACGTTTCTCACCAAAGCCATAGCTCAATTAATTCCCACAAGACACATCTACATAGTTTTTGTCCTCATTGTTTAACAACTGTCATGTATACATAGGCATTTATGAATATGAATCACAACATTGGTAGCTCCCATGGTTGTGAAGTGCACCTTACCCTAGAATGTATCTAAACATTTGACACAACTTGCTCTACTCAGTAGAGTGGGGGTCAACACTACTCAAGAAAGAAACAAGGAAATGTCTTACCAGTGCAGTGTAATTTAATTATTCTACTAGGGCAACACAGATAGATGTGCAAAACAGCAGTTCAAGCTTCAGCTCACCAAGCAAATAGCATCAGATCTGCGGTCATGGATTGGTGGGGGGGCACTCCTTAAAGTAGCCACTGTATGTGCCGAAGTGACTCTGCTTACCAGCACCTATAATAAAATATAAGCTTGCGGTTCAAGTTCAAAGACCAGTTCCAAAACAAAAAAATGGAGACACATAGCTTGGCATGTTCAAGTGCGGGGGATTCTCTCTGTTTTTTGTTTTGGAGCGAGTCTTTGATCTCAAACTGTATGCTTATATGCCATGATTTGACCACATACCTGATTCTATTTGCTTAGTGAGCTGAAGCTTAAACTGCCATTTTGCACATCTATCTATGTTGTACCAACTGAAGAATTAAATTACGCTGTATTGGTAAGACGTTTCCCTGTCTCTTTCTTGAATAGTGCTGACCCCCCTGTACCGAGTAGAGCAACTTGTGTCAAATATTTATGAGTACATACTTCACAACAAAGAAAGCATGCTAACCACACTAACACATAGTTATACATTGACTTTTCAGAATACAGTACTTGTGTCAATATGCAGGATGAACTGTCAAGGAGATCTGTGTGGGGAGGATACATAATTGTTCAAGTGGTTCCAGGAAACTGGCACAGTAAAATACAGACTTCACTTGCACTATAGAAAAAAAAAAAAAAAATAGGGAGAGAGGGGAAATCATCTGCATTATTCAAAATGGATGTTAATTGTATCCAGGGTGTAACAACAATATTTAAAGCAGTTACAGTGATCTTTCATTTCTACCATATGCATGATTAATACCTGCAATGATACATAGTTAAAAATAAAAAAAATTCCAAAAGAAAGGAGAGCTGCACATGACAAAATCAGTATCACAAATATGGAATAAATTCAATACGTTCCTTTAGATCATCTGGCTGTAATGTTTTTAATTCAAATATCCACTTGGTTTCAGCTCTTAAGAGAGTTTAAACACTCTCCTCTCCTCTGTCTTTCTTTAATGTGTTGAATAACTGCAAATGTTACTATGTTTGGGTGACAGCCATGATCACATGAAAAATGCTTACCCAGAGCATTATTTTCTGCCCCATCTCTTATGGTGCAAATGCAGTCCTGTACCCTCAGTTTGATACACCTAGTACTTCTACCAATATAAACTCGGAAGTACTCTCACAAACCAGCATAAATCACATATGCTGTGTTGCAGGTCACAAAACTGTTAGGTGCAGTCTTCCTATTATTATTAGGAATAGGAATTGTGTTCCCATTTACCATAACTTTGCAAACTGAACAGTTTTTTAATTTAAAGAACCCCGATGGTGCTGCATGCCACTAAATCGGGTTGTGGGGCTCTTTCAAAATGACTGTTTACCAGAGGATCTTTAAGATTATTTCCATGACAGAAACAACAAAAACTGACTCTAGGGCAAACACCCAAACATGGAACAGTGGGGTTATTTCTAATTGTGTTCCATCTTATTTGAATGATGTGTTTTATTTAAATTGGCATGGGGGTGTATTTTGTTACAAAATTTAAACATCATTCCTGACCATTACTTTCACTGTATCTTGTCGCCTGTTGCCTATTTCTTTCGCTGTTCTGTGGTAGCAGACTTGAATACTTCCAGGCTAGACGCATTCCTGAGCTGCACAGGGAATTTGTTCCAGGTGTCTGGTGTTGAAAATCTGAAGGTTTTTCTAACAAATTTGTGCTTCATCTGGAGAATCTAGACCAAGGTACTGTAAGTGCAGCTGCTGAACAGAGTGATTAGGCACTGCTGAGCTGTGTGAGATGGGTTAGAGGGGCTTTTTCTCCTGCACAGTTGTACAACAAGGAGAGCTTTTGGTAGTTATGCTTGCTTGAGGGACTTGGCCAGTTAAGCTGGTCATACAGTAGGCAATGATGGGTAAACCATCCTCACGAGAGGATGAACTTGCACAATTTGTTGTATAAGTGATCTAGGGGCTGCAGGATGATTTTATTTGCACAGCATATGATGTCTTTATTTTTGTTTTTTATTTTATATGATGTCTTTATTTTTAATTTATCTTACCATTTTTGGCCAGGAAAGACATGCTAAACTGAGGCTCGTTTCCCGGTACATCCTGGAAACATAGGAAAGTTAAGTGAATTGCTCATGATCACACAGTATGCAAGTGGTAGCTGTGGAATTCTAATTTAGTTCTCCAGGTTTGCAGCTCAATGCTCTTAAACACTACGCTATACTGCCTTCACAGTTAATGGAAGGCAGCAGGAAGTAGGAGACCACGTGCTTCCTTACATGAACACTGAGACAGCATTTAGACCTGTAGAGAAAGTTAAGCTTGGGCCTTATGGTTGTGAAGATGTGATCAATGTGCCTACTGTATGCAAGTGATATATCAAGCCAGATGCATATACTGACTTGCTCTATAGCATTGTTATCTGAGGTTATGATTACAATGAGATCAGCTAATCAAGTTAGCAAGTTCTGGGATCCAAGCGCTATAGACTTCAATCTTGGTTTGCCTTAATAATCAGGCAGCCGTTCACAAACTAGAAGGAGATTGCGTTGAAATCAGATCCGAGTACTGAATTAACCTTGGACATTGTCGCTGAACTGTACAGACTCTTTATAGAGTATGGCATGGTCTGCTCACACATGCAGAAGACACCCACTGTGTTTCAGGAGTCATAGCCAAAAATGGAGAACAGCAGAGGGCCATGGACTGAGCCTTGAGGAACCCCACGATAGAAGCCTGCAAGGTCTGAGCTAATGCCTTGTATGGACACTAACTGGATTTGGTTACAGAGGTAGTTTCTGAACCATTTGATTGTTGGTTGGTTGGTTGGTTGGTTGAGGCCTAAGGTCTTGAGCAACAGTACTGCATGATCCACGCACAGCTATGTATGTGACGTTATTTTTAATGATGCGTATTTGACAAAATAAAATATATTTATAAGCTGAAGTTATGGGGTGTGTGATGCCTTTTTATATGACTAAGGAACACCTCAACATCTACAAGAGTGTGTTTTTTCCTTTTGAAATACAGTGTTCATTTAGGGGACAGCCAGCTCCATTTAAAACGCACTCCCCTCCAGAATGTTTGTGCTCACTTTTCCACCACCTTGGAATTTTTTTGATCACCTGCTGCAGATGGCAAAAACTCAGGGTCAATTAATCTTGGATCCTGGAGAGCAGATCTTGCTACATTCTGACCCTAGCTTTTCAACTTGAGAAACAGAAAAGGTATGATTATGTCTGGCCAGGATTAAGAGAGCTCATTATCAACCATTGCCTTAATTGCTTGCAAAACTCTCCCATCATGTATGCCTAGTGCCAGCTGATGTGGGGGATATTGCAAACTAAATTGTTTCACCAGTTCAGTGGCCCTGAGCAGAGGAGCACTCTGATTCAGACACTTAACTTAGAAATATGCAGCCCAGCAGGAAAGTACCCAACAGGAGCAGACTGTTGGACTTGGGACTAAATCAAGATTAAAAGGTTCTTTAGAAGCATATCCTAATTGGTCTGACTACTCGTAGTTGCCTGTGGCTGTATACTTCCTGTGCCTGACTAGCTCAGTGTGCACAAGATGGCCTCCACTATGGAGCTGAGAGACTCTACTGCCCTTAACTGGTGAGATGGTGGGGAAGACTCAAACCAATTTCAACCCCAGCAGGGCACCTTTCTTTCACTGATGCTTGTGAAATTTATCTTTAACACATTTGTTTTCCTGTTCTTTTCTCTGCACTTCCAATCCTCAGTCCTCCAGCAACCATCCCCAGCCCCATCTTCTACCTTCTCATGGACTTACTGGTTATCCAAGTCTTACCAAGGACCACGTGTGGGGTTGCATGGCCTGCCTTGTTATCAACCTCTGACCCAGGATCACATGTGGTGTTGCATGGCCTGCCTTGTCAGTCACGTGTAGGCCTGCAGGGGAGCAGGTGCAAGAATCAGACTGGGGTATTTTCCTCTGTGTCTTCCCCAGGGCACCAGCATGCAGTGCTACCCAACTCATGCATGCATGGTGTCTGGTGGCAGTGCTTTCCCTGCAGTGTGTTTGCTTGTGCTATCACCTAGTGTCCTTCAGATGGTAGTCAAGCAACAAGACCAGGATGCAGCGTTCCCCCCTCCACCCCCTAGGGAGAAGAGTTGTCCCTGGAATGCTCGATCCTCCCTCCACCAGCCAACCAGCACCCAACGACCCAGGCACCATCACCATGCCTGGGTCACCGGCATCACAAACAGTAGTGCTATCACTGCATCAACAGACCAGCCTTGACATTTAACATATTCGATGTAAGGTTCAACTGTTACAAAGTTCTTAAAATCAGATGTAGGTTGCAACTAGCAAACAATGTCTCTTTTTAGGTTGCAACTAGCAAACTGTGTCTCTTTTTAAGGCAACCATTTCTATGCACATGCAGAGTTTATTCCACATACCTAGCACCATTTCTAACAGAGCGCAGCTGAAGACCACCCAAATGTAGCAAATTCTGGACCCAATATTACTTTAGAAATATTGAAACAAAGCATTTGATGGCAGATGAGGACCACCTGGCCCATCCAGTCTGCCCGGTTTTCCCTACCTACAGTATCACCGCAGACATTGATCTTGTCCCAGCCATGTGACCAACACAGGCTTTTTTTGAAAGTGTTTTTTCCAGGGCCTTATACAACATATGTGTTTTATTTGTGATAATACCCCTCAATGTGTAACTATGACGTTAACTAAAGGCAACTACCTACTGTGATTATAAATGTACAGCTAATGTGCATTTATGTACTATGATCGCATTTCACTGTGGAACGTACATAGTGGTTCAGGCTAAAAGTAATAAACAAAATATTTAAAAAAGAAAATATCAAGTCCAGGCTTAAAGCATCTGTACACAGCACAAGCTCTGGTATCCTGTTCCAAGCAGCTAGTACCATCCAAATAAATAAATGCTTAATCACATAATTTTTATAACACTTCAGGGTTATGGGAGGGGAGACAGTACTAGACTGGAGAGGGGAAGGGGACAACAGCCTGAGCTGTAAATCCTGTGCATCATGCAGACTAGATAGACCAGAAGGCCTAATTCTGCTGGCTGCTTTGTATGTTTGTATGTATGTTCGTATGCACTTCTGCCATCAACTCTCAAGAGTGACCCCTTGTTCTATAGCCTGTTTATACTACCTGATCTACACAGTCGTGGCCTGTGCACATGAGTTGCAACAACGCACATCTGGCAGTGTAAACAGTTCAAGGAGCATTCTAGATGGCTCCACTGTGGCCTAGGATAATCGCTGTTTTGGTCAGGAGCTGTACCAGTGCAGGTGTTTTTTTCTGACAAGTAAACATGCTACTATGCCTGCAGTGGTGCAACCCCACAACATCCGTGCCAAGCCTTCTTGAGATACTGCACTTTGGAAGAGTCCATATCTTTCAACCTTCCTCATCCCTCTGCTGCTCTCCTATCTGTCAACCTTTGATTCCCATCCCCTTCAAGAGGCTGTCATCATGCCCCCAGTTATTATGGCAGTTACTTTCCAACACTGTGTTTTCAGTATCAGAGTTCAGCAGAATATTAATGGGAACTTCCCTCTCCCTTACCCATCTGGAAATGCATTTGGAACACAGAACATGTGGTTCAAGTGTTCTGCATCGAACCACAGCTTCAGCGTGTGAATGCCAGTCAGCAGCAGTTCAAAAGGAGTGGCAGCTGAACATTGCAGAAGAGAGCACTGCAGGTACTGTAATGTAAATGCACCTCTAGACACCTGGGACCCAAGTCTCTAATGTCCCAAGAATGCCACAAGCTCCAGGTGCACAGAACATATAATGCACAGGGCTTGTGGCATTCACCAGCCAGCGAGTGGGATTCTCGATCTCACGTGCAGATTTTTTGCAAGTTAGATCAGCTTTTTCTGGTCTAGCTTATGGCAATCTTGGGTACCCCTTTTCAGGGCTTGCACCAAATATTTGGTGCAAGATGCCATAAACTGGGAAAACTGTCATAAATGGCGCCAGTCTTCTTTAATAGGGTGCATTCTGCACAACCATTTCAGCGCAGCTGCTCTGACCACCGAGTTCAACGCAGGGCTTGACATAAGCCCTGCATCACCCTTCATGAATCCAGCCCCAATCTCAAACCAAGAAGCAGCTCAGATTCAGAAAACTTTACAGTACTGGGACAGCCTTGGTCAGTTTCACTGATCAGGTCTGTTGAGATACGGATGAGAGGGATGCTTACTGGTGCAGTTTTTGTGGACCAGTCCCAAGCCCATCGACCCTGTCGATCATGTGTTACTCCTTCATGTTTTGAATAATCTTGTCTTCCCTAGCTCCACATATAACTGATTTCGAAATTATATGTATAAATGTTCACTTAAGGTAAGTTTTCATGGTTACCGTTCTAGTGAAAGGTTACTCACTGATGGAGTACATCAGAGATACATACATGGACCCTTACTAATTTCAATTTTCATAAATTCAATTCCTCAAGCATTAAAACATTCCCATTCCATCTCATAAGCCAATTTTCATAAATTACACCACTTCTTCCATTGATAAAATTAACTCGGCTTCAGTTCGGATTTTGCAAATTTGAATTCTTGGTTGACCGAACACTGACATCTGCTCAGAAGCAAGACAACTAGATGTACAATTCTGCACATCTTGTTATTGCTGACCTTCATGGTGTCCAGTTAGAACAAGCTGAGACCTTTAAATACTTGAGTGTCTTCTTACATTGAAACCTTCTTCACCTGAAAACATGAAAACCTTCTTTCTATCCTACGGGTCTCTACCAACATGGATCAGCGTGCTTTTTCCTTCAAGCTGCCAAATGTTAGAATGAATTGCCTTTGACTTTTTACACTGCAAAGACACAATGGCTCTTTAAACAGCAAAATGGTTGCTTGCCAGTTCATGTTGTGAATGTTTTTAGCCTGCATTGTTGAATGCCCTTATCTTAAAGTATGTCTTGGATATTGCAAGATGCAATTTATTGTATTGCATCTATTTGTAATTGTAAATTGTGTTACCAACTGTGCCTGCTTTTACTGCGGCTCCAGGATGCACCTGAAAAAGGGTCTTTGGCTCAGTGTGTCATCCTGGTAAACAAATAAAATGAATGAAAGAATGAGAATGGCTATGGAGGTACTGCAGGGGGTACAATGTAGGGCGACAACGTTGATCAGAGGTCAAGCAAAGTTAACCTGTGAACAGTGGCTGAAAACAGACATTGTTTCTCTGGGAATAAAGGCATTGTCCTTTCCACTTCCCTTCTTTTAATTCTTCTGTGTAACAGTCTAGTTGTCCTCCCAACTGCCACAACAAAGCTTAAGAAAGGAAACAAAGAATTTGATGGCAGATAAGACAGTTCGTGATAACCTACAACTTACTTGTCCTTGAGCATGTACGTGTATTACTTTTTCTTAAGGTGCATGACACTGCATTTGTCCACATAAAATTCCATTGGTTTCTTATTCATCTAACTACATAATGTGCAAGCCCCTTTGAAGAATACAACCTATACTTCAGCTTTTATTTCACAATGGCTAAAGTGTCATCAAAACCCAAAGGATTAGTAGAAAAGGGATGGTTGTGCAGGACTCCACCTTCACCCGATTAGACAGTTGCTGTTTCAATGCCCACTTTCAATGCCATTGTAGATGGTGAATGCCTGCACATATTTAATGTTCTCATGTTAGAAATTCTTTAGTCTCTCATGATGCCAAGATTCTTCAAAGCTGGCACAAACAGAGCAGCTACTACTCTAGTGACTCTCATAAAGCCCCATACTTGATACAGTATCAAGTTTAAATCTGGCTTAGTCCAATTAGAAATCAAAAACAAGTTTCCTACCATTGTCATCCTGGAAACTGGAATTATGCCCAAGTACAATACAGGCTGTCGTGGACCAAGAAATTCTGAAATGCTACTTGAATCAGAAATGTACAGTTAGCTGTATCTCTAGTACAAGATTCTTTATTGCTTTTTTGCATAAAAGTGCCATAGCATACAGATAGAAAACAATAACAATTTGCATAAACATAATCACACATACTGTAAACGGAAGGGTAAATCAAAAGCCTGCAACAGTATACAGTCTTCTCTAGATTATGTAAATACTGTGTTAAACCTGTAAGCTTTTTTTTTCTGTTAAAGCAACATTTTAAATATTGTTTGCATTCTTTGTTCCATTCTTCCTGGCCTTTTAGCAAATTCAGTGGGTGTTTCTTATTTTCACACTGATGGTAACAACAGTTTTAGAACTGTATGATGTAGTTTACGTCCTTTATAAGCTCTAATGTTGTTGTCGCAATGCATCCATGTTCTACTACAAAACTCTGTAGCTGAATATGAAATAACTGACATCAGGTTCTAAAATGGTTTTCAGTCCGGCGTCAACACGGCGTTAGGGTTAACACTCACAACACAAGCAACCTGGGTTTGGGAGCGAGAATCCAAAAGACAGCTATCCTCCCTCAAGGAGGGGGAAATACAGCGTCTTGCTTCTCAACTGCCACCTGCTGGTGGCCAGATGGTAGCTCAAGTGAGCGCTCACTACAGAGAAGGGCATGATGTTAGATGCCATGCACGTATGCATGCACATCATTATAAGATGGCACCCTGGGGAGAAAACTGGAGAAAATATAACCTGGTCTGATCTGGCACCCCTGCAGGTCCACGTACAACTGACCTGGCAGGCCACCTACCACCATGTATGGTCCTGGCTAGGTAATGGATGACTGGTAAGTCCATGAGAAGTTTAGTGATGGAACAGGGGTGCTGTAGTACCAGGGGACAGAAACACAAAGTAGGGAAAATAAAGTCTGAAAATGGTACTTTTAACACATGTTAATCAGAAACACCCACCAAGTTTACAAAAAAGGCAACAGAGATAGAACAATAACAGAACACAGAACAGGAACATATCTTTAAAACCACAGCTTTTGCAGGAACATGTAACTTTCTGGATCAGCACAGTTCTACTTCAATGTGATACAGAGCACAATAATGGTAGTACTTTTTTATTTTATTACATATTTTATGCACTAGTCTAGGGAGTAATAGGTCCTTCTTCTGCACCGGGCATATCAACAAACAATCCCCATATATATGTAACCCCCCTCTGGGGACTTACCTGTATTTGTCCCATTAGTCCCTGGTTTGCTGGTGCTCCTGGCTTGCCCCCATGCTTTTCCCCCACCAGTGTACTGTCTTTTGACCCTTTGGGGCATAATTCCTTAATCGCGAGCTGCCGGCATGGCAAATTTGGCCGGCGCTCGCATACACACTCCTGGCACTTTGTTGTTGCCAACCGCTGATGCAGTCCACCAATGGGGAGATTGTCTGTGGTCCCCATATCCCTCCTGATGTTCTGGGGGACTGGAGACCTGAAGAGAGAGTCAGGCAGAAGCCCATGGCTGACCAGATCAGGTGTCAGTGTGGCTCAGTTGGTAACACATCTGCCTCTGGACCAGAAGATCGTGGGTTCTTGTCCCACACTGGGATAGTACTCATACCCAAAATGCTGGCATCCAAGTGCAGCATAAGGGGGGCGCTGTACTGCTGGGGTGTGCTGTCCTTCAAATGAGATGTTAAACTGAGGTCCCTTCTACCCATTCTGGTGCTGTCCTGGTGGGTGTCCAAGTGAAAGTAAAAGAACCCAGGGCATTCTTCGCAAAGAGTATGGGACATTCCTAGTGTCCTGGCTAAAATTCCTCATCCCATAAAATAGATCATGCAATTGTCCAGGCTGGGTGTGGGTGCTGATGTGCGATATGGCCACCACGACACATTCAGTCACTTCACTACCAGCCTAGCATTGCTTGTAAAGCGCTTTGGGATACACTGTGTATGAAAAGCGCTATATAAATGCTGATTCTTCTTCTTCAGATTGGGATGTCAGATAGCGGGGCTGCTTGGATGGCTCATGAATATTAATAAGCAGCCCAATGAATATGAATGAGGATGCTGCCTGCCACCTGGGGGGACAGAGTTATGGCGGCAGCAACAGCAAAACTATTGGGCTACAGCCATAAGAGTGGGCTCACTTAATAGAGGGTAGTTGGGGATATGATCCAGTGGTGTGTTGGTGTGGAGCCAGTAATGTGCTGGGCTGCAGCAGAATTGGAAAGGAGAGAAACTGTGTTGAACTGAATGGACTCCCTAGTAAGCCAATGGAAGCTGACATATTTGTGACACTTAACCTCAGTAATGCAGCCAATCACTGATCTAGGTGCCCAAACTGGACACAAAGGGACTCCTGGAAAAAGGAGGGGACTAATTCTGGTGCCAAGATCATGCCCCAATAAATAAGCAGGAAATATTGATCACTGTGGTTATTGATTATTGAAAGGCTTCAACAGCCAATCAGAGTGCTGGGTTTTCAACTGATACAGTGTGGACTTTCTGGGACTTCTTTAGTCTGTGGTTGGACTCTGTACAAGCCAGGACTGTGCTGAGAGAGAGGACATTGCACTTCAGGGGCTTCCTCAGGCCCCCATTTGGAGAGCTGTTTGTCAGCAGAAGTGGACTGGAAAGGGGACAGCGGGAAGAAAGAGTGTGCTGAGGTTCTGGTTCCCCAGGTACTTGCTGCTGGACTGATCGAGAAGGAGAAAGAGACTGGACTGTGATTCCCCAGGTATAGAGAAGTTGCTTCTGGTTAATGAGAGAGACTGAATGCTGCAGAAACCCTGCACTGAAAGTCAAAATTCCTGAAGGGACTGTGCGGATTGGCAAAGTGTCATAGCCAGGACAGATAAACCATTTTGCCTGTGTTTTGGACTGCAATTTGAATTCTGAAGGGGCAGAGCATCTTTGGTCATGAGGGTGCTAGCAGAAGTTATGTGTGTCCTGTGTGAACTGGTTAAAGTGGGCTGACAGCAGAGTCCCAGCTGCAGCCGAAGAAGAGGTGGGCACAGTTATACTGGAAAAGCATGGACTGGTGTTCAGGGGGTTGTTATTTCTGAGCCCCCCCCCCCGCTGTACTGCACTTGCACTTATTGAATCTGAGGCTACTGCCCCTACTAAGTAGCACTGGATTTTAGTGGAGAAACTGCCCAAGAACTTTTTCTTTTCTGAGAGCTTAGTGCAGGGACTGTAGGAGGACCCCCACCGTTTGGGAGTCCTCACCCAGAGCCAGGGAGGGAACTTGCTAACCCCTTCTAAGTGGGACTCACTGTCTCAGGAGGTCACCGGTGCTTGCTAGGGTGCTAGGGCATCTGCAACCCATCGTGGGGAGCCAGGCTGTGGAGCCACTCCAGTGTCTGGGCCTTCTGGGGCTGGTGTTGTCCTGCCACAATGCTCTGCAATGGGCCAGAAGTGGCTGAAGGTGACAAGCAACCAGAACTACACAGCTGCAAGATCCTCAAGCAAGTTCATCCAGACGGAGGGATCCTGGCCAACCTGCTTTCTGCATTTCTGCATTAATTCAAAGAAGCTCCATTTCCCCTGGTGCTGAGATCGACCAACTGTGCTTGCCCAGGACCTGGCTCCTGGGAGGGAAAAAGGGAATTGTTGTTATTCATTCTACAAGTTTTCTAAAAATATTACAGGGCCCCAACAGTCGGCCAACCCATGACACCGATCAGGCCTGCATCTAGTGGATACCCCTAGGGACAGTATAGGGACACTGGTACCAGTGGGGGAGGGCTTGGCCTGCAGGCCCACATGCTGAAATTGCTTAATTCTCCAACCTTTCTTTTGCCTTCACAGCTACCTTATGCACCAGTATCCTCTTCCCTACTCCTTCCCCATGAATAAAGCTATGAATTTGTTGTTTGAACTCGCTGTATTAGTGAAATTCATTGCATGTGCTCATTACTGAGATATATGGTTTATGGTGGAACAAGGTATTGGGGGACACAGTGTGCAGAGTGGTTGGTTGGAGAGGTGGGTAGGCACAGTACCCCAAGGGGCTGTGCCAAGCAGATATCTGGCCCACTGATACTTTACTCTGGATGGAGGCACCACCCTATTTTCAATATTTCTGGGAACGAACCCCCAATTGTCACTGTAGCAGGATCCAGGCCCCTTGCCCGGTATAAGACAGTTGGCAAGGGGGGTAGCCGATTGGCATACAGCACCAGGGCTACATCTTGGAGGCATCACTGGGATCTCCTGTTGACCAGCTATATCTGCACCAGGAGATCAGAGTGTCAAGGCCCCAATCCCACGCTGCCTCAGCCTAAGTTCAGGCCTACTGAGGAGGATAAGATGAGGCTGGTGGAATGGAGTGGGGAAATGAAAATGGATCCCAGAAGTCTTTTCTCTTGCTGGGGGTACCCCCGAGATGGAAGAGGGGGATGTTGAAAAATGTGTATCCACCATAAAGAGATTGGGAAAAGTCAAAATTCAAGGGAAAATTTTTGATTCAGCTAGGGATACACTGACTATGCTAACACAGAGTACTCAAACCATAGAAGCCAGTTGGATGTCTGGGGCTTTGGTGGTGGAGGGATTGGCTGAAGCACTACCGGTAGTAACCTCCTTCAGTGTGATCTCCCCGGGAGGTAGGGGGTCAAGGAGCAGGTTCCGTCCCTAAGGTGCCAAAGTTTGAGAGACTCTAGCCTGGTTCCATGCCTGTGGCCTTCAAGTCGTACCACAAGTTAAGAACGTTTTCAGGGGTAAAACCCACCTCAAATAGTGAGGACGACTTGGAGGCCTGGATAAATGGTGCCACCCTGTTAGTTCAAGACTGGCAGTGTTCTGAAGTTGAGAAGCAGAAACGATTAGTGGAGAGTTTACAGGGTCCTGCCTTAGAGGTTATGCATTCTTTACGAGTCACAGATCCCGAAGTCCAAGCCCAGATATATATTTCAGCTTTGGAAGGCATATTTGGGAACCCTGAAACCTGTGAGGATCTCATGTGGAAGTTCAAAACCACTAGACAGTGAGAGAGGGAACTGTTGTCTGATTTCCTGGCCCAGGTGGAGAGGGCCTTGCAGAAGATGTTCCAGAAAGAGGGGGTAGTGGCCCAAGATCTAAATCGGATCAGGTTGGAGCACATAGTGAAGGCCGCTTGTTATTTCCCATTACTAGTGTTACAGTTGCATTTAGCAGACAGGAAAAAGAACCCCCCTCCATATTGGGTTTTGGTATGGGAGGTTGAAGACGTGCAGAGTCACTGGGGGTATATGGGGTATCCTCAGCTGTGATGCAGGTGGAACGAGGGGTGCCCCCTGGTGAGGTACAGGAATTAAAGACTTTATTAAGGGAATACAAGGATGTAGTCACCTCGGCTGAGTTAATTGTCTGTTCAGGTTCTGCTGAAGCTCCCGGGATGAGTAGCATAGTCCCTAATGTAGGCCCCACCACGTTTAGCACTGGGCCCCTTGCCCAGGCACCCCCCTCCAACACAGGGGTTAAGGCTCAAGTGGAAGAATTGGTACGGAGGGTGGCTAAGTTAAAGAGGGTGGGGGTACCGGTTGCTGCCCAATGAAATGAGCGGGTTGTAGAACGGAAGCCTTGGGAATGCCTGGGGCTCGTCTAGCGCCACCAGACTGGCCACAGCCCTGGGAACCTGTTATTTGTTATAGGTGTGGGGGTGAGAGACATATACAGAGAGGGTGTAGGATGTCTTTAGACCATTCATCTTACAAAGATGGAGCACCCACCAACACAGCCTGCAAGCAGGGAAACTAAGGAGGAGCCTGGCAAAGGAGCACACTGGGACCCCTGGCAGGTCCCGCTCCATGGCTCACACAAGAGTTTCATCAGGCAGAGCTAACACAACAGCGCCATTAGATATGCAACAGTTAGCGGTACAAACAACTGAGATTAGGATCACCATCAACGGGGTCCCCACCCACGCTGTTCTGGATAGCAGCTCCCAGGTTACCAACATCTTTAAATCATGGTATGATCAGCATTTATCGGATGTGAAAATACAGCCACTTGAGGAACTGCATGTATGGGGCCTCAGTGAAAAGGCATATCCCTATCTCAGCTATGTCAAGGTATGGATGGCATTTCCTGCTAAAGTGGCTGGAGTGAGTGAAACTGTAGAGATCATAGCTTTAATTTGCCTTGAAGCTGACATCTTCGAGGAAGTGCTGATATTGGTGGACACAAATGCCCATATGTTTGGATGTCTGGCCCAGTTATGTCATGCTCTAGTGGCTGAACAAAAGAGGAGAGGAGTACCCGTTACACCGTCTGGTCCAGGAGGCCTTCCGAAGAAAGGAGCAATCCCCTTTGGAGGAGTCTGATGATCCAGTGGGAATAGTGTGGAGAAGGGACAGAGATGAAATTGTGCTCCCGCCAAATGCGGAATGCTACATTGCCAGCATGGTGAGGCTGAAGAAGGATGTCAAGAACCAGATACTGATGTTGGATGCTCCGGATGAACATTGATTGCCAGTGGGACTGTTAGTCAAGCCTAGCATTTTGCCAGCCAGAGCACATGCATATGTTCGAAGGGTGACTGTGCAAGTGAAGAATGTCACGGATAAGTAAGTGGTGGTGCAGAAAGGACAAACACCGGCTCAGATATATTGCGCTGACACGGCAGTGCATACCACTGCAGCAAGCAGAGCCACCCCAGTGGGACTTGATACAGAGCTGTTTGACCTGAGCGACTACCAAATCCCAGAAAAATAGAAAGAGAGAGTGAGGAAAAAGCTGGCTGTTCAGACGAATGTTTTCTCGCTGCATGAGTGGGATGTATGGTGTGTGAGTGAAGAGCAGCATCAGATACAACTCACTGATGACAAGCCTTTCTGAGAGAGGTCAAGGCGGTTGGCCCCAGCTGATATCAGTGACATCCGGTGGCCCTTGCAGGAGATGCTGGCCGCTGGGATTATTCAGGAATCAAAGAGTCCCTATGCATCACCCATTGTGGTGGTGAGGAAGAAGAGTGGAGCCATAAGAATGTGTGTGGACTATCGCACCCTGAACAAGTGGACGGTGCCAAACCAGTACACTATGCCCAGAGTGCAGGATGCACTGGACTGTTTAAATTGAAGCCAATGGTTCTCGGTTTTAGATTTACGGAGTGGCTCTTACAAGATCCTGATGGACCCTCAGGATCAGGAGAAGATGACTTTTATATGCCCCCTTGGATTTTATGAGTTTCTGAGAATGCCCCCAAGAGATCTCTGGTGCCCCTGCCACCTTTCAGCACATGATGGAGAAGGCTGTCAGGGATATGAACTTGCTGGAGTGTTTGGTCTAGCTGGACGACATCACTGTGTTCAGGAAAAACCCTGGTGGAGCACAAGGCCCAGTTGATGAAAGTGTTGGACCACCTGGAAGAGTTTGGACTGATGCTGTCCATCAACAAATGCCAGTTCTTTCAGACTTTGGACAAGTATGTGGGGTACACTGTCTCGTAGAAAGGTATATAGACTGACCCCAGCAAGGCTGAGGCCCTTACCACCTGGCCTAAGCCACACACCCTGAAGGACTTACAGTGGTTACTGGGTTTCTGCAGCTATTACAGAAGATTCATAAAGGACTACACCCAGGTGGTGTGGCCCCTTTTGAACCTGCTACAGGGGTACCCACCCATTAACAAAAGCAAGAAAACTGCCATGCTTGGGGACTCTGCAGTACCCTCCAGTTATTTCCGCCCATCTGAACCATTCAGCGAGAGGTGGAATGGGGACTGTGATAGAGCTTTTGAGGACATCATCTACTGTTTGACCCATGCCCCGGTACTGTCTTACGTGGATCTGCAGAAACCCTACATCCTTCATACCAATGCCAGTTTTAGTGGATTGGGGGCTGTGTTATATCAGGAACACCCCGAAGGTTTACGTCCAGTTGCATTTGCCAGTCGGAGTTTAAACCCTTCAGAGCAGAGGTATCCTGTCCATAAATTAGAGTTCCTGGCATTGAAGTGGGCTGTAGTTGATCAGTTCAATGGCTACCTGTATTAGGCCAAGATCACTGTTAAGACAGGTAATAATCCCCTTACTTATGTGCAGACCACGACCAAGCTGGACGCAGCTGGTCACAGATGGTTGTCAGCCTTGTCTACCTATGACTAATGCATGGAGTACCACCCGGGCCTGAACCACATAGATGCAGATGCTTTGATGCTTTGTCCAGGCAGCCCCAAGCCTGTAACAATGACAGCTCAACCTGGGTATGCATCTCAGAATAAGCTGTAAAGGCTTTGTGTAAGAAGCATGATGGCAAAGAGATTTTTCCCAACGAAGGCACCCATTGTTTGGTAGACTGTCTGGGGGCTTTGGGGGATTGTCTTCCAATTGCCTGTTGTTGGCTGGCCATCCTAGATGTCAGATCCCTCCTGCAATTAACTACTCAAGACCTACAACAGGATCAAAGGGCCAGCCCTGTCACCGGGCAGATCGTGCAAGTGTTGAAATGGCAGGGGAGCCAAGAACAAGTAGACACCATTATTCCTCAGATACAGCTACTGTTACATGAATGGCCTAAGCTACGGTTAAAGAAGGGGTTGCTGTACCAAGAGACCCAGGACCAGCAGGGGGACCCACAAGCGCAACTGGTACTCCTAGACAAGCATGTTAAGACTGTGTTGAAGGCCCTGCATGACGATATGGGGTACTTGGGAGTTGAACGCACTTTGGACCTGGTTAAGAGTCAATTTTATTGGCCACAGATGGGAGCAGATGTAGAGGCATATTGCAAGAGTTGCATGAGATGTGTAAGCGGAAGATGTGCCCCCAGAGGGCTGCTCCATTAGTCAACATCAAAACTAGTGGCCCTATGGAACTGGTATGCATAGACTTCCTTATGCCGGAGCCCAACTCATGTAATATCTCCAATGTTTTATTTGTCACTGACCATTTCACCCGATATGTTCAAGCTTACCCCACCAAGGATCAGCGAGCTTCCACTGTGGCCAAAGTATTGGTGGAGAAGTTTTTCGTGCACTATGGTGCCCCTTCAGAGGATCCACTCAGATCAGGGTCGTGATTTTGGGAGCCGGCTCATCAAAGAACTATTGTCGTTGTGGGGCATCAGGAAGTCACTGGCACAAAACAAGAGCTGCTCAATCAGTCACGGAACTCGCTTTCTGGCTCACAAATAACTGCTGTCCACATCAAGTGTTTTGTATTTCCAGATACAGCAGTTTATTGAAGTGCAAGAAATGCAAACCACTTCCACTGACGCAAAAAAAAATTTTAAATGCAGCACTTTCTGTCCCCCACAACCACCTGCTGTATCAGTCTTTAAAGATTATGTGAAGAAGGTCTAGAACAACTCAGAAGGGAGGAGTTCAGACCACATTTTTGTAACTTAAGCAAAGATGAGAAGGTGACTCTTGATGCACTAAACAATAATGTAGAACTAACCATCAAACCTGCGGATGGGGGGAAGGGTAGTTGTGCTAAGCATGAAAGACTATGAAGAAGTGCTGAGACAGTTAAGTGACAGAAGGTCCTATAAACCAGTGATGTCAGATCCAACCCCAAATTTAAAAAGACGTGGATGCCTTTCTGGGGTGGGTAGCTTCTTCAGGCCAGATCACAGAGAAAGAGAAATCTTTATTCACAGTTAAAGTACCCCTCAGAGCTCAATTTTACATTCTGCCCAAAGTGCACAAAACCCTGATTAGGCCCCCTGGGAGACCAATAGTGTCAGGGGTAGGAACAATTACAGAACCTTTGTCATGTTTTGTGGACGATGCCATAAGGTCACTTGTTCAGGCTGCCCCATTTTTTCTTCTGGACAAAATTGCCAGAGATATACTTAATGCCCTGAAAAACTCAGACATAAAATCAGAATCCATCCTGGTAACATTGGATGTGGAGGCCCTTTACACCAGTATTCCCCATACTGGAGGGCTGACGGCAATGAGGTATTTCCTTAAAGGTGACCTGCAAACGAATTAAAGCAGCTTGTTCCCATCCCACATACCTTTCTACAGTGCTGCGGGAGTCCATGGCTGCTATGATGAAGATTGTTTTGATAAAAATAATGTTTAGAAAAAGCGCCGAAACTTTTCAGCAAACACGGAAGTGCCCAGCGGGTCCCAATGGAGCTGACGCAAGTTTCTATGAGAATTCACCCAGTTTGTGATGTGGCAAACACCACTGCTATGAATGAACAGCAGTGGCTGCAGTTTAATATTATTTATTTTATTGCTTCTAAGTGGATCTTGATGCAGAAAATCATACGTAAAGCAACACCTGTCCAGGTCCTTGCTGTACAAATGACTTTATGTATCAAGATCCACGTAGAAGCAATAAAATAAATAATATTAAACTGCTGCCGCTGCTGTTCATTCATAGCAGTGGTGTTTGCCATGTCACAAACTGGATGGCATTCCCATAGTAACTTGCGCCCTCTCCATCAAGACCCGCCGGGCACTTCCGCATTCGCCGAAAAGTTTAAGGCTTTAAATATTACTTTATTCGGTGGGCTTTCATCGTGAGCAGCCACACACTCCCACAGCACTGTAGAAAGGTATGTGGGATGGGAGTGGGCTGCTACAATTTGTTTGCAGGTCACTTTTAACAACAGCGAGGCAGGTGCAAGTCCAGATTCTGACCTCTTAGTTGAGATGGCCCAGGCAATCTTGGAAGGGAACTATTTCTCTTTGAAAGGGGAATTTTTCCACCAAGAAAGAGGGAAGGCCATGGGAGCAAGCTTTGTCCCAAGTTATTCAAACTTGTGTCTTGCATATAGGGAAGAGGAGTTCATATGGAGCAGGCACAACCCACATCTAGAGAAAAATCCAGCTTTGAAAATGCTTTATCAATGATATTGTTGTGGTGTGGGAGGGAAACATGACAGAGCTTGGAGAATTTGTAAATGTTCTCCATTGCAGTAACCCACACCTACATTTTACCTGCCAATCAGAAGAAAAGGAAATCTCATTAAGATCATAAAGGCCATAGAGGGAAGTGTTGACACGTGCCTTTACAGAACACCCACAGATAAAACCACCATACTTTTATTAAGTAGCTGCCATCCCAAGCATATTGTGAATAATATACCTAAGAGTCAGTTCCTTCACATTAAGAGAAATTGTATCCAGTAAGAGGTATATGACAGAGAGGAGGAGATTATGACACATAAATTTAGGGAGAGGGGTTGTTCCAAGGCAGTGACTGAAAAAGCCAAAGAAGAAGCAGAGAGAATACACAGGAAAACCTTGTTACACAGCTGCACCAGGGAGGATAAACCAGATGTGTCGCCCAAGGAGAACGGTATTAATTTTATAACAACATATGATGTCAGATCTTGGAAGGTTAAGGATATTGTGTACAAAAATTGGCATGTGCTGGGGGCAGATCAGAGATTAAAAGAAACTGCAAAAAATGTACCCAGGATGGCCTAGAAATCTGAGAGACCAATTGGTTTCCTCCACACAGCACACCCAGCACCAGAACTCTCGACTCCCTCCACTACCTAAATGAAGCAGAAAATGTGGCAGATGTAAATACTGCACATACATCAATTCTGCCTCAGAAATCAGAAACCCCTATGATCACAGCAATATGAGAATTGAACAGTTCATCAACTGTGACACAAAGTGGGTGGTGTACTGCTCAGACTCTAAATGTGGATCCTGCTATGTAGGCCAGACGAAAAGGAAGCTGAAAAAGAGGGATGGGAAAACATAAGGGCTACCCTAAACAGGGATCCTGAATATGTACAGGCCACACATATCATGAATGCACAACAGGAAAGTGATCATGAAATTAAGTTTACAGGCATGGAGCAGGTATGCCTGAGCCCTTGGGGAGGTGATAGAGAATTGTCTCTGAGTAAGAAAGAAAACCTTTGTATCTACAAAACAGTTGCTTATACTTCAGAAAAAGGTTTAAATGACAAAATAGAATTGGAGTCACTCCTTATAAAATAAAATAACTCCCCGTGGACTTTCTCAGTCAAGAAAGGATGTAAGGAAGGATGTATCTACTCTGCCCCCTATTGTATTGTATATATAACAAGCATTTGTCAATGCCGAATGTTGCTTGCTTCTATGTGCTGTTTAGGTATTTGGAAGTCATTGGAGTGCAAATATAGAAAATTCGCGAACTTACGAGCATGCGTAGGAACTGCGCAATGCACACTCGTAAAACAGTCATTTTTTAGGAATTTTTTCACCAAATTTTCAACATAGCCATTTTAAGACCTCTGCTCATGAACAGTGTCACTGTGATTTTGTTAATGTGTCCCATACATTGAGTTTGCACACCGACTGCGCCATTGTGCGCTACATGGGCGGAAACACGTTTTGGGCAGGATGTGAAAAATGACAGCTGTACTGCTCATAAGGAGGTGTAGTAAAATGGCAATGTTGAAATCTGGAAGTGAAATATTAAAAATTAAACCAAACTTACTTGTGATGCGTAGGAACTGTGCAACGCACACTCGTAAAACAGTCATTTTTAGGAATTTTTTCACCAAATTTTCAACACAGGCATTTTAAGACCTCTGCTCATGATCAGTGTCACTGTGATTTTCTTAATGTGTCCCATACATTGAGTTCGCACACCGACTGCGCCATTGTGCGCTACATGGGCGGAAACATGTTTTGGGCAGGATGTGAAAAATGACAGCTGTACTGCTCATGAGGAGGTGTGATAAAATGCCAATGTTGAAAATCTGGAGTGAAAATATTGAAAATCGCAAACTTATGATGCGTAGGAACTGCATAGCACGCTGCAATCAAAACAGTCATTTTAGGAATTTTTTCACCAAATTTTCAAAATAGCCATTTTAAGACCTCTGCTCATGAATGGTGTCACTGTGATTTTCTTAATTTGTCCCGTACATTGATTTCGCACACCAACTGTGCCATTCTGCGCTACATGGGCGGAAACACATTTTGGGTGAGATGTGAAAAATGACAGCTGTACTGCTCATAAGAAGGTGTGGTAAAATGGCAATGTTGAAAATCTGGTGTGAAAATATTGAAATTTCGCAAACTTACGAGCCTGTGTAGGAACTGCAACGCACGCTCGTAAAACAGTCATTTTTTGGAATTTTGGCACCAAATTTTCAACATGGGGTTTTTGGGACCCCTTCTCATGAATGATGTCACTGTCATGGTGGTATTCAGGCCCCAAGGGTGATTTCACAGTCACTGCGTAGTCACTGCGCAAAATCACCCTTTGGGCCCGAATAACGCCATGACAGTGATATCATTTATGAGAGGTCCCTAAACCCGCGTTGAAAATTCCAGCAAAAATTCCCAAAAATGCCTGAGATATGCAATAAAGTTGAAACCCCCTACCCAGCCCATTATACAGCTTACCGCATTTCCTCAGTTCGCAGTCGGCTTTGAAGAGTGCAGGCGTGTTCCCGGTCCACGAAGATCATCGCCGGAGTCGGAGGTAAATATGGGGTGGGGGTGTGTGAGCTGGGTGCGCAGTGGGTGAGTGCGGGTTGTGGGAGGGCTGGGAGGCGCGCCCAGCGGGACCATTTTCATTTACAGGTTTCAAAAAAAAAAAAAAAAAAAGCGTCGTGGGGCGTTTGCCGCTGGGGTGGACTCCCAGCGTGGCACAAGGATGTTGGGCGTTCAGCCGACGGGGATTGGGCACCCAGTCGGCCATAGGACTGCTTGCAGCGCTGGGGTGGGCCCCACCATGGCACCTACTATTGGGGAGCGCAGCTCAGCCGACGAGGATTGGGCACCCCGTCGGCTATACAGTGCGTGCGGCGTGCGCCCTGCGGGTGGGGGGGAGCTGCGCGTGAGCAGCCTCTTATCGGTGCTCACTGAAGTGTAGCTCCCCCTTTCAACTGTATGCCACTGCATTTTGGAGCGTGTCATAGACGGCTCCAAAATGCATTGGCTTACAGGGGCCGCGCCTGCCAGCATACTGACTGAATTGGAGGAGGAGGTGACACACCTCCGAAATCTCTGATGATGGCACTATGTTTCTTGCACATGCGTGCAAGCAACATAAAAATAGAGGAAAATGTGGCCTGAAGAACTGAGTGTAGCTGACAATGAATGTAATCGTGTTTCCCTGGGATTTATTGTACATCTCTCCTGTTTTACAGATGTTAAATCTGGGAAAGCATCTTTTTTTTGTTACTTATAGTTTATTGCTTTACACAAAACAAAACATATAGTCTTCTCATGTAAGACTTCAAATATGTTCCATTACAGTACATCAAATGTTGCCAGGAAAAATAATACATACATTCTGGTTTTCGGATTTAGGGGTATTTCTCTCACTTAAAGTTTTCAGCCTGAAGAAAAGTCCATGATAATCTGCACCCTACAAGACTTCTGGGTGACCTAATCCAAGAAAAATTACTAAACATTTTTCTACCACAACCTACATTGTTATGTTCCCCATTTCATTTTTCCCCCATAAGATATTTAGTATCCAGCAAGATTCAGCCCCTCCCCAGCCAACAAACAAAGTTCAAACCATGTGATTTACTTAAAGGATTTAATCATCCTTTTAAAATAAGTGAACAGAAGTAAGCAGCACTACGCTATAACGGTGCTTCAATCCTCCACATGGGCCAAAACACGGCAACGAGGCCCTTATCATCTATACTTTAACCTCCCCAAAACAAGGCAAACATTTAAAGGGGTCAGAGGAAGTATAGAGAAACAGAGTAAGATAAAACCTGATGGTGATCATCTATTTTTTATAAGCCAACTTTTAAGTCCCAAACTGATCAGGTTTCTTCATCCTCTGATTCCGATCTCTCCTAACTGTCAGCGTGCTGGAATTCCTTTGCAATAGCTTCCACCTTCTTCCCCGCTTCTTCTGGGTTGTTATACTGATAAGTATGCCCACCATAATGCATCCTAAGTCTGGCTGGCATCAGTAGTGAGTGAATAATTTCCAGGCTACAAAGTTTCGTTCTCACCCCGTCGAACTTATTACGCCTTGTTCTGGTCGCATAAGATAAGTCTGGAAACAGATGGACAGTAGTACCTTGGAAATTTAGTTTATCTGTTTCTCGAGCAGCCTGCAACATCCGATCCCGAATAGCCAGATTAGAGGTGACCAAAAGAGCAGTCCGAGGTACGTCTCCTCATGTTGCTGCTGTATGGGGGGAGATCCGGTAGGCTCGAATAAAGCTCTCTTCTTTGAGCTCTGAACCTATTCTTAAGGCACCCGGTAGCCAGTTCTGGAGGAAATACAGGAGGTCACCCCCCTCGCAGTGTTCCGGGAGACCTACGATATGGACTTTTGGGGCCCTTTGAGAGTTTTCAATGGCTTCTAGGCGGTATCGTAGTTGTGAGTTCTCCTTAACGATTGTATTCATGGTTGCCATTGCTCTGGTTGCAGTAGATTCTGCCAGGGAGGTAGTTTTCATGGCCTCTGCTATTTTACTGTCTTGCTTCACAAACCGAGTAAAGATAGATTCTACTTTGCTATCGATCGCTTGTATCGACCTTTGCAAGGCTGTCCAGGGTGGATCACTCCCCGACACAAGTTGTCCTGCCGCTTCATGCTGCTAGTGTTCAGTAGGCCTCGTTTTAGAGCTGGTTGTTGTTCCCTTATTTGTACGATCCATCCCTCTGACAACTTATATCTCCGTGTGTGGCACAGCCCGTAGATTACTGTGCAGGTTGTAAAAATGTGTTTAGTCCATTCAGAATATCAGTTTTATTACTTTATATGTCTGCTGGTTAAGGAGCCGATCTGAGACACGTCTGGTCGGTAGATGTGCTGCACAGCGCCCTGGGAAAGCATCTTGAAGAAGTCATGTGTTTTCTATCAAGACTAGTAAAAGTAAAAATTCAGAGGGTATATACATCTCTTAAGAGTTGCCATGTGGGCACAGGAGAGGACATCTAAAGATATTTCAGGTTACCTCCTCATGTGTCCTCTCCTGTCCCCTTTCTTTTCCTCCCCAAACCCAACCCCTTTCCCCTTTCTCCCCCCGTGAGCCACTTGAGTCTTCGAATCCTGTAAGTAGGATATGGTAATGCTGCTTAAGATTATTTTCTAGCAAATTATATTGAAAAAATGTCATTAAAATAAAGCTAGTACAGTCAGCACTCATTTATCCGACTCGCATTTTACGGGCGCACGCACGTATCCGTCATCAACCGGTTATTTTTTTCCACCCCACTGTGTTATCACCCGCATAACCGTCACTCATGTTATCCGTTTCCGGCACTGATCCTGCATGTTGTCTCCTATGCAGCTCACAGTCTCCACTCTCAGATAACCGACCTTCTGCGAGACTATGCTGTGGAAACATCGCGGTTTTATAGTACAACTTATAGGCGCTTCAAGCAGACCAATAGGAAGAAGCAGTACATCAAGGAGGATCCAGCCACGTCGGGAGAGCTCTGTAAATGCGCCATCACTACTGCACTGTAGTGTACATCACAGTATTGTACAGTACTGTACCTAAATGAAATAGAAAACAGTACAGGTACAGTAGTACTGTACAGTAAAACCTGTACAGTAAAGAACCTGTGTAATGTAATTTGCACGTCAAACTTTTTGTGCAGACAAACTGAAGCAGGCAAAGCAGCCACCAATCAAGCAGCCATAAAGTAAGTGTTAGAACACCACTTCTTGTTAAATGTGGGGTGGAGGGGGACAGAAGGCAGAGGAGGGGGGGTACAGCAATTTTTTTTTGCCACAAGTCAAGCAGCCATGAACTAAATGTTGGAGCACCACCTGCTGTTTCATCGGGTGGGGACAGAAGGCGGGGGACAGCAACTTTTTGCCACAAGTCAAGCAGCCATAAACTAAATGTTGGAGCACCACCTGCTGTTTCATGGGGGAGAAGGCAGAGGAGGGGGTACAGTGACTTTTTCTGCCACCAGTCAAGCAGCCATAAACTAAATGTTGGAATACTGTACCACCTGTTGTTTCATGGGAGGGGGGGGAGAAGGCAGAGGAGGTGAGTACAGCTGTGCAGTACAATAAACAGGAACCTTTTTTTTACAGATTGAAGGTGCTTACCGTAGACTGTAATCTGCACAGCACAGTACGTACAGTACTGTAAGATGGAGCCTGCAAACAAAAGGGCCAGGACAGCCATTGCTGCAAATGTGAAACGTAGCATTTGTGTTTTCCATACCCAGAATCCAAAATGCTCAAGGTCTGACACAGTTGCCTGTGTTTTAAAGGAGTATAAACTGTCAATAGGAAAATCCACAGTTTCAGACATTTTGAGAGAGAAGGACAAGTGGTTAGCCTGTTCGTCCTCTGATGCCTCAACTAAAGTAAGAAAGCCTCAGCATAAACAACTAGAGGATGCCCTGTTTTTATGGTTCACAGATGCCAGGATGCAAAAAGTAACCATAAGTGATGATGTCCTGTTAACCAAAGCAAAATCACTTGGCCAGCGTCTGGGTGTGCCAGACTCCTTTTCCTATTCAGTGGGGTGGCTGCAAAGATTTAAACAGCGTCACAACATTAGGCATTACAAACTGCATGGTGAGGCTGCAAGTGTGGATGAAGGAGTTGTGTCTGATGGGCGTCTGCAGTTGCAACTTGTTTTGAAAGAGTATGACCCTAATGACATTTACAACATGGATGAATCTGGTCTATTCTTTCGGATGGAACCCAATGCTACACTTTCAACAGGGCCAGTGTCTGGAAAAAAGAAAAATGAAGATAGATTGACAGTGGCACTATGTGTCAATGCAAGTGGCACAGACAAACGTAAGCCACTGGTCATCTGGAAATTTAACTGCCCTCGGTGCTTTGGAAAGGACTTTGATCCTAACAGTTTCTGCTACTGGTACACTAACAGAAAAGCCTGGATGACAGCTGCAATTTTCGAAAAATGGCTAAAGGAGTTTGACCGATCTATGCATCTGCGGAGACGTCGTGTGATTCTGCTGCTTGACAATGCTTCCTCGCACTCCAACACAGTTCGCCACCATAATGTCACCCTTCATTTCCTCCCTCCAAACACTACCTCTAAAATCCAGCCATTGGATGCTGGCATAATCCAGAACTTTTAAGGCTCTGTACCGATGACAGCAACTGCAGCACTATGTCAACTGCCTGGATGATGGCAAACCAGCAGATGTTAACATCAAGGAGGCTCTGTATTTCATACGGGACAGTTAGCACGATGTGAGCACAAAAACAGTTGTCAATTGCTGGAAACATACGGAAATTCTGTACCCTGTTGCTCAGCCGTCTACTGACAACAGTGCCACCCAAGAACAACCTAACAACTCCACTGACTCTGTGGTGCAATCCATCTCCTCCATTCTTGACCAACTGCCTGACACCACAAATGTCAATGCGGTAGATATCCTGCGGGCTGATGAGAATGTTGAAAACTGTGCAGCACTAGGTGAAGAGGAAATTGTTCAGATGGTGAAACCATCCAATGAAGCAGAAAATTCCGATGAAGACACTGACAGCATCGATGACACAGAAACACCTGTCACCCGGACAGCAGTGGATGCTTGTCGTGGATTGGAAGTTGCCTTGGGATATGCCGAACAGAATATGGATTTCTTCGACATAAAAGATATTGACTGCATCCAGGCCCTGATTGCAAAGACTTTTGTGGTGGGTCAGAAAAAGTCACGTCAGACTGTGATCGAGCAATTCTTTAAAAAAGATCATGAAGGCAGTGAACTGTGAGGGACTCCAAACTGTGAGTCAGTGCATTTCATTTTCAATTGTGATGTTATGGCACTGTTGGTAAGTCCAAGAACATGTGGGGAATGTCATCTCTTAAATGAAAAGAATGCCATGCTATGGGTGGGGGTGGGGGGATGCCATGGTTTTGTGATGGTGTGGTGGAATTTTTTCCTCAAAGTTACCATATGCCATGCTTATTCTGGGCATGTGGGGACTGTGGTTTCTTAAGCGACAAAAATAATGCAATGCTGTGGGGGAGGCCATGGTTTCTAGGTGGGAGGGGATGCCATGATTTGTGATGGTGTGGCAGAATGTTTTCTTGAAAGTTAAAAAGATGCCATGTTTTACTCTGGGCATGCGGGGGATTGTCATCTCTTAAATGAAAAAAAAAAGAATGCCATGCTATGGGTGGGAGGGGGGAAATGCCATGATTTTGTGATGGTGTGGTGGAATGTTTTTCTGAAAGTTAAAAATGTGCCATGTTTTACTCTGGGCATGTAGGGGACTGTTGTCTCTTATATGAAAAAAAAGAATGCCATGGGTGGGGGGCATGCTATGGTTTTGTGATGGTGTGGTTACACATATGCCATGCTTATTCTGGGCATGTGGGGGACAGTGGTTTCTTAAGTGACAAAAAGAATGCAATTCTGTGGGGGGGGGCACATGGTTTGTGATGGTGTGGTGAAATGTTTTCCTGAAAGTTAAAAATGTGCCATGTTTTACTCTGAGCATGTGGGGGACTGTTGTCTCTTAAATGAAAAAGAAAAAATGCTATGCTATGGGTGTGGGGGGATGCCATTGTTTTGTGATGGTGTGGTGGAATGTTTTTCCTCAAAGTTATACAGATGCCATGCTTTATTCTGGGCATGTGGGGGACTGTGGTTTCTTAAATTACAAAAAGAATTCCATGCTGTGGGGAGGGAAGGATGCCATGATTTGTGATGGTGAATGGCAGAATGTTTTCCTGAAAGTTAAAAAGGTGCCATGTTTTACTCTGGGCATGTGGGGACTGTGGTTTCTTAAGTGACAAAAAAAATGCCATGCTACAGTATTGGTGGGATGGGGGAAAATGCCATGGTTTGTGATAGTGTGGTGGAATGTTGTCCCTGAAAGTTAAAAAGGTGCCATGCTTTACTCTGGGTACAGTATGTACTGTACAGTACAGTATATGGGGGACTGTTGTCTCTTAAATGAAAAACAGAATGCCATGTTATGGGTGAGAGGGGAAATGCCATGGTTTTGTGATGGTGAGGTGTTGAAAGTTAAACAAATGCCATGCTTTATTCTCGGCTTGTCGAGGACTGTTTTCATTGCAAGTGCCTTGTTTCATGGTGACGTGGAGAACTGTCTTCCATGAGGCTGAAAATAAATTGCCATGTTTTTTGTACTGTACTGTACAGTATAGGTACTGTATTGGGGGAGGGGGATGCCATTCTTTGTGATGGTGTGGTGGAATGTTTTTCATGCAACTGAAAAATGCCATGATTTCTTGTGATGGAGTACAGGGTACTGTTTTGATTACTGTACTGTAACAAGGTTAATTGTTTTAAAAAGTGGAAAATGTACAGTACTGTAAAAAAATATACTTACGGTAGCACTACAGGTTCAGAACTGCACAGTGAAAACAGTGCTAAAACAAGAAAAATAAGAAATAAAGACCAGTTTACATTTTAAGCCGTATTTATTAGTGTTTTACTTAATATCTAGAGTCATTAAAGTATTGCAGGCTCACCAGAAACTCTTTTCCTGCATTTCTAAATGGTTTCCATGAGTTCTGACAATCAGACAGAAAAAGATGCATGTAACCGTTTCTCTCACATATCCGTCACCATGCCTGGGAACCAAGGGAGACGGATATCTGAGTGCTGACTGTATACTGAAATTAATATATATGCAGCATAAGAAATATAAAACTATAAAATTAGACACTACAAATTCATGTAACTAGGATGAAATATGATTTTAACTGTAGCTGTTTATGTGCACCCCGAATTATGTGAATTGTACAGTATTATTTATTGTGTTTGAAAAGCCTGTGTAACACTTAATTGCACTGTCATTTTAATTTTTGTAATTGATTAAGCATTTGAGTGTATATAATGCACAGGCTCCATGGGGGCACATACTTTGACAAAGTTCACTGTGTAAAATGTCAGTGTCTTTTTTTGCCTCAGTGGAGGTGATTTGTATTTCTTGCACTCCAGTAAACTGCTGTATCTGAAAATACAAAATGCATGGTGTGGACAGCAGTTATTTGTGAGTCAGAAATTGAGTTCTGTGACTGTTTGACTGTAGGCACCAGGAAGTCCCGGACCACGCCTTACCATCCCCAAGGTGACCCCCAACCTGAGAGATTCAACAGGACCCTGTGAGATATGCTGAGCACTTTGGATTCCCGGGACAAGCACAGATGGAGTCAGCGGGCGAGCACTCTGGTCCACACCTACAACTGCATAGATGGGTCAATCTCATGGACATCTCTTTTCATGTGGCCAAAGGGCTTAAACAGGGAGAAAGACTTTGCTAAGATGTATATAATGTTCTGTGTTTCAATGCTTTTATGGTTATTACATACTAGATAGGGACCAGGTGTATAGATAGAAATGTTATTAATGTTTGATTCTTACTTTGAGTATTTTCCCTTATGCTTGTTGTGGAAGCCAAGCATTTCAAAGGGAGGAGAGTGTAACCCCCCCCAAGGGGCTTACCTGTATTTGCCCCGTTAGTCCCCAGTTTGCTGGTGCTCCTGGCTTGTCCCCACATTTTTCCCCCCACCAGTGTGCTGTCTTTTACTCCTTCGGGGCATAATTCCTTAATCATGAGCTGCAGGCATTGCAAATTCAGATGGCACTCGCATATGTGCTCCTGGCACTTTGTTGTTGCCGACCACCAATGCGGTCTGCCAACAGGAAGATTGTCTGTGGTCCCAGTGCCCCTCCTCATGTCCTGGGGGACCGGAGACCTGAAGAGAGTCAGGCAGAAGCCCATGGCTGACCAGATTGGGATGTTAGACAGAGGGGCCATTAGGGGGGCTCATGAATATTGATGAGTGGCCCCATGAATATGAATGAGGATGCTGCCTGCCACCTGGATGAACACAGTTACGGCGGCAGCAACAGCTTAACTATTGGGGCTACAGCCATACGAGTGGGCTCGTTTAATAGAGGGCAGTTGGGGCTATACTCCAGTAGGGTGCTGGTGTGGCTCTAGTAATGTGTTGGGCTGCAGCAGAATTGGAAAGGGGAGAAACTGTGTTGAACCGAATGGACTCCCTGGTAAGCAAATGGGAGCGGACATATTTGTGACACTTAACCTCAGTGATGCAGCCAATCACTGATCTAGGCACCCAAACTAGACACAAAGGGACTCCTGGGAAAATGAGGGGACTAATTCTGGCACCTAGATCATGCCCCAATAAATGAGCAGAAAATTTTGATCACTATGGTTATTGATTATTGAAAGGCTTCAACTGCCAATCACAGCGCTGTTTTTTTCGACTGATACAGTTTGGACTTTCTGAGATTTCTTTAGTCTGTGATTGGACTCTACAATTCAGGACTGTGCTGAGAGAGTGGACATGCGCTTTAGGGGCTTCCTCAGGCCCCCATTTGGAGAGCTGTTTGTCAGCAGAAGTGGATCAGAAAGGGGACAGCAGGAAGAAAGATTGTGCTGAAGTTCTAATTCCCCAGGTACTTGCTGCTGGACTGATTGAGAAGGGGAAAGAGACTGGACTGTGATTCCCCAGGTATAGAGAAGTTGCTTGTGGTTAATGAGAGAGACTGAATGCTGCACTGAAAGCCAAAATTGCTGAAGAGGCTGTGCGGATTGGCAAAGTGTCATAGCCAGGACAGATAAACCATTTTGCCTGTATTTGGGACTGCAATTTGAATTCTGAAGGGGCACAGTGTCTTTGGTCGTCGGGATGCTAGCAGAAGCTCTGTGTGTGCTGTGTGAACTGGTTAAAGTAGCTAACAGCCAAGTCCCAGCTAGGGCACTGTTAAACTGGAAAAGCGTGGACTAATGTGCATGGAGTTCTTATTCCTGACTCGCCCCCGCTGAATTGCACTTGCACTTATTGAGTCTGAGACTAGCGCCCCTCCTAAGTGGCTTTGGACTTTAGTGGAGAAACTGCCTAAGAACATTTCTTTTCTGAGAGCTCAGCGCAGGGACTGTGGGAGGACCCCTACTATTAGGGAGTCCTCACTCAGAGCCAGGAAGAGAACTTGCTAACCCCTTCTAAGTGGGACTCACTGTCTCGGGAGATCACTGGTGCTTGCTGGGGTGCTAGGGCATCTGCAACCCATCGTGGGAGCCAGGCTGTGGAGCCACTCCCGGGTCTGGGCCTTCTGGGGCTGGTGTTGTCCTGCTACAGTGCTCTGCAATGGGCCAGAAGCAGCTGAAGGTGACAAGCAACCAGAACTACACAGCTGCAAGATCCTCGAGCAAGTTCCATCCAGACGGAGGGATCCTGGCCGACCTGCTTTCTGCGTTTCTGCATTAATTCAAGGAGCTCCATTTCCCCTGGTGCTGAGATCAACTAACCATGAGTACCCAGGACCTGGCTCCTGGGAGGGAAAAGGGGAATTGTTGTTATTCATTCTACAAGTTTTCTAAAAATATTACAGGGCCCCAACAGTCGGCCAACTCATGACACCGATCAGGCCTGCATCTAGTGAATACCCCTAGGGACAGTATAGGGACACTGGTACCGGTGGGGGTGAGCTTGGCCTGCAGGCCCACATGCTGGAATTGCTTAATTCTCCAACCTTTCTTTTGCCTTCACAGCTACCTTATGCACCAGTATCCTCTTCCCTACTCCTTACCCATGAATAAAGCTGTGAATTTGTTGTTTGAACTCGCTGTATTAGTGAAATTCATTGCATGTGCTCATTACTGAGATATATGGTTTATGGTGGAACAAGGTATTGGGGGACACAGTGTGCAGAGTGGTTGGTTGGGGAGCGGGTAGGCATAGTACCCCAGGAGGCTGTGCCAAGCAGATATCTGGCCCACTGATACTTTACTCTGGGTGAAGGCACTGCACTATTTTCAATATTTCTGGTCATGAACCCCCAATTGTAACCATAGCAGCACACAGGCCCCTTGCCCGGTATCAGAGATAGCTGGCAAGTGGGGGTAGCCCATTGGCATACAGCGCCAGGGCTACATATACAAATGTACCTTTTTGCATCATTGCATCCTGTTAGTATTGGTGTCCAGTTAATTCTATTCTGGCACGGTGGCATCACCAGGCTGTTTTTGGGGAGGCTGAAGCCCCCCTAATGTAAGCTCAAGCCCCCCAATCATTTTCTCTGAAAAATTTAAAGACTTACAGCTTCACTGCTTGCTGAGGAAAAAAAAGAAGCCATGGTTTAGAGTCGGCACTTTATAGCTCTACCACATGGAGCGCACTTCCTTTTTCTTTGCCTGGCCTGTGTCCTCCGGATCCCGTTGCGATTGCTGGTGGTGCGAGTGGTGGAGGTCAGGGAGCTCTGCTCCCACCCAATGCTTTGGTTGCCCCTGAACAGCGGCAGGGTGTAACTTTAGTGGTCTGGGGGCCTGGTTTCTCCCCAGACACACTTTGCTGCTGCACCTCATGGTCCGTCTGCCCAAACTTGTCCCCTCTTAGTGAATGCCGCATGGACCGCGATCAGCTGGGTGTCCAGATCTGTGACTGCAGTGGCACTAATTTACTGTGGAAGGTAGGTAGGGAAGAAAGTTGAGCAGGGGAAATCCACCACCAACACGGATGCCGTCACTTCTTTTGGGGGGGGGGCTACAGGAGAAGGACCACAGTCAGGGGTCATCTCAGGGGACTGGAGCAAGAAAGGGGTTTGAGGAGCCCACAAAACAGATAAAAATGAAAATAAAAAAATGGCATAACTGTAGGCAGAAAATAGAGTCCCCCCCCAAAAAAAGGGCACCACACCCTGCAACCAGCACAGAAGGCCAGGCAAAGGGATGGGAAGCAACCTGGAGCCTCCACAAAGGGGAAGAGAAATAAATTTAACAAAACAAAGAAGGGAAAAAAAATAACCACTCCAGCAAAGCTGTGCAGGGCAACAGCCTGCCGACCAGCAAGTGGCACAAGAGGCAGTGAACAAAGGGAGAAGGACAGGGGACTGCAATGGCAGCCCCATGTGTGGCAACACCCAATGTCAATACCAGAAAAAAAAACAGCCAGCATACTGGAGAGGAGACATGGGAACTGCAATGGCAGCCCCTCCAAAAAAAGTCAAACCATGCCACATGTATTCTGCAAAATAACAGGAAGCAAACTAACAGACTTGCCAAGCCATATTTTTATTCAAACAAAAGAGAACCTGGGTGAGCATTACCCTCGTCACTTTGCATCTTAAATGTGATGCTTGTGCTACATGCACTACTAGGCACCCAGCGTCAGGACACCCCAGAAAAACCCAATACAAAAACTGCAAACTGAGGGAGCAGACAACTAAAGGGAGCTCACCCTATGGAACTGGCTGCTGCTGGCCATCAGGAGGACTGCTGATCCTTTCAGGAGCTAAGGTGTGACTGCTGCTGGAGACCCCCAAGGATCACTGGCTACAGAGGAGCAGCCACCCAGGAGCTATGAACCCGAGCTTACGGTAAGCCTCCAGGCATCCATATGCCTGTGCTCTCTACTTTGTCAGTCACACAGTCCAGAACTGCCACTGGCTAGCAGGGAAGGCCATTTCTAGCCTAGAGGTGTACCTGGCTTTTGGACAGATGATTGGGTATCTGGGGCTAAGATCAGCCCATTTAGCCGATTTATGGCCCCTTTAGGCACTGGCCAGAGACCTGGCCTGGTCAAGACAAAGGATCCAGCGCCAGAAGGCTCCAGGAGGGGAGGAGGGAAGGGGATAGAGACAGGAAATGGTCAGCCAGCCAGTTTGGTCAGTAAGCCAGCTGGTTATGTATGGGGTGGGTGGGGAGTTAACCCTTTCCCTTCCAGAGTCCTCTTTGGTCTGCTTGCCTGGCAAACTTTGGGGCACTACACTCATCCACTCACAAGTCTGATGGAGAAAAATGAAAGCAAGTCTCGTGAGCGGACTGAGTGCACTGGTGGCTGGCTGCTGTGTACTGTGCTGTTGACAAAGAGAACATTGGGACAGGAGTCAGAATGTCACCATGGGAGAGCTCAGAGCTTGGGGCAGGGATTTGTCATCATCACTCCGAAGTTAGCTGGATCCCAATCTGACAAGGGGCGGGGGGGGCATGGGTACAACAAATGCGCTCTGCCTCTGCTAGTCTCTTGGACTCTGTTCAGTGGTTTCAGAAGCATGAGAGGTTTGGCATGCCTTGTCTTGTAGGAGGGAACACCTGGAGAGGACTGGGAGTGATTGACATAAATTGGGATTGGGATTGGTGACCAGCTTTTAGTAATTGCCATGCCAACACAGTCAGCATTGCTTGGACAGCGGGTATATTTTTCAGACAGGCACAGATGTGGTACACATCTAAAAGGCTGTGCAGCATGAGTCTTTACACAGCTGTTTGGCAGTTTAGAGAAGGAAGATCTGTGCCTGTGGCTTGTGTGAAAAGAAAGTGTGATTTATATAGCACCTTTCATACAGACGGTATTCCTGAGTGTTTTACAATCCAAAGAGGGAGGGAGAGAGAGAATTTTGCTGCCTTTTTATATAGCAGCCTACATAGACACAGTCAAACAGGTCATCCCCAAACTCCTTAGAATCCAGGAAGAGAGGGAGGGAAGGGATAGTTTGCAGCACACAGGGAGATGCAAAGACTACAGAAATTGATGAGAGAGAGAGGGCATTCAGAGAGATTAAGGGTAGGAATATTAAGTGACCTGTTCAAAATTATGCAGTGTGGAAGTGGTGGCTGTTTGCTCTGGGGTCCTGTAACCTTCCCAGCACATCTGCTGGGATAATGGTGTCTGCTGGTAGGTCTTTTACTTGCTCTGGGGTTCTGTAACCTTCCCAGCAAATCTGCTGGGATAATGGTGTCTGAATGGTCTCTTAATTGCTGTGGGGGACTGTAACCTTCCCAGCAGATCTGCTGGGATAATGGTGTCTCTCTTTCCATTGTTCTCTCTGGTCCAGTAACCAAATGTTTGCACATGTACCATTTAATAGATGTCACGATAACCAGACTTCTCAAACATATATTTCACCATTAAAATGCAAGAAAAGCCACCATTTGAAGGTAAAAATCTCAACATTTTCCAGGAGGCATGCCCCCATACCCCCCTAGCTTTGTTAGGATTTTGACTGTGGGGCATTAGTCCCCCCAACTTTATACCTCTGGTGACACCCCTGTTCTGGCAGCAGAGTGGATAAAAACAAGTTTATTTATCTAGTTATTTAAGTATTTCTCTAGGAAAATGCATTGAGATACTGATTTGGTACTTTAATTATACAGCACAGTTCTGGGGCTAAAAGCGCTTTCGAATTAAACAGAAAATCATGACATACACACAACAAAATTACAGGGTGGAGCAGCTCATAATACATGCTCTAAGCCCAACGATTTAGTGAATTCCCAATCAAATTAGGGGCTTTATAAATAGGACCATAATACTACTAAAATGCTTTTAAAAACCGCAGCAGAGGGTGCTTGTCCCTCTCAGACAATGCATTCCAGTACATCAGACCTGCCATCGCAAAGGCCCATTAACATGTGCAGGAATAATTAGGGGATATGTACTTAATAAAATCAGCTGCACAAAGGCTCCCAAGGTGTTTTCTCCTAGACAGCCTTTCAGTTAAACAGGCTGGCACTTTCCACTGCACACATTTCAAAGAAAAAACATCTTAAATGTTCTCCTATCCTCCAGAGGGATCCAGTTGAGCCTTCGGGTATAGGTCCCCCTAGAGAACAGCAAAACGAACATTCAAGCACAAGTCTTGCTAGCTTATAAAAAACAACATCTATTTTAGGTGAACTAGAGATGCACCTCTAATAAAGAATATCCCCATGGTCAATTCCATCTTTGGAATATCTCCAGACAACACCCTTATTCAATCCTGCTGATATGCAGACACCGGTACAAGCCTTTGTCTCATCAAGGTTGGATTACTGCAATGTGCTCTACAAGGGCTTCCCTTGTAGCAGCACCTGCAGGTGGTCCAAAACACAGCTAGACTGTTGATCTCTTCTTGTAGGTCAGATCATATTACCCCCTTGTTGATCATTCTGGGTTGGCGGATGATCAAGCAGCGTACTGACTTCAAGGTCATTTTATTGACACACAAGGATCCATGCCCCCCTCCTTCCCCTATGAATTCCTGACCGCCCCATGAACTTCTGACCCCCCCCCCCGTGTCTCTGGGAGAATTAGTGCTTCTGAACTAGGCCTACCTAGGAGTTCCCCCCCTCCTGACTAAAGGCGGCAGGGGATGAGGCTTTCTCGATGATGGTCCCAGTTTTATGGACTGACACAAAAAAGGAGATGACAGGCCATTTTAACTGTTTCTTTTGTTCAGTATTCAGCAGCTGTGTAGAAAAACATGAATGTATGATGAACAAAATTCCAAGTCAATGGGGACCAGGTAATAACATTACTGAAAGGACTGGATCAAAACAAATCAGCTAGTCTAGATGAGCTGCACCCCAGAGTACTAAAGTAGTTCGCATTAGAACTGTGTGACCCTCTAACAGTATTAACACAGCCTTACAGACAGGTAAAATACCAACTGAATGGAGGGATGCTATAGAGGTACCCATCCATAAAAAAGGGAGTCATATCTGCTGTAGGTCATTAGAGACTGGCTAGCCTGACCTCTGTGTTTTATTTATTTGAAACTGTTTCACCAGGAAAGGCATACTGAGCTACAAGAGCTCATTTCCAGATGTGTCATGGGGGAAGGGGGAGACGGGGGAATACAATCTGCAAACAACATCCAGTATACATAAAGATAGAAAATAGCACAATCATAAGATACAACTTGAGACAAGAAGGGTAGAACAATTCAAGTTTCAAAATAATAAAAGAAAACAAATGAGTAAAAGTCACGTAACCAAAACAATTAAGTCTACCAAGCAAATTTGTGGGACAGATGAGCATTACAGACAATTATGTAGGATTTACACTTGATGCAGTGAACGAGAGAGAAAATAAGCTAAAAGTAGATTATGAACAGCAGTAAAGAATTGGGAAAAGTGATTAAAGATAATGAGGTTCAGATGCAGTTGCAGGATGGGGAAATATGGTTACGAAGAAGATGGAATGAAGAACGAGTGGACAGGGCAGACCGGATATCCAAGGAGAGGGAGTTCCAAATATTTGGAAAGTGGTAGGAGAATGCAGAACATCCTGAAGTGGTAGATTGGGCAGGGAGGGCAAAGGTACTATAGGGGGACTTGTGGAGGGCCATAGTTGAGGGCAGAAGGGGTAGAGAGGAGTGCATTGAGGTAGGGTGGAAGGGAGCCAAGCCAAAACTTACCAACTAATGAGGCACTGCAGGCAAGGCATCTGGCCGCAAGAGAGGGGGAAAGACGGAGCAGTGTAGAGGTCTCAGTGGTGAGTACGGGGCAAGCAATCAAGAGCAAAATAACAAAAGGAGTTGAACAGAGTGTCCAGTCTGGTGAGGGTGGTCATTTAGAAAAATGGAGAAAAGTATCAGTCCTAGTACCGATCTTTGAGGGATGCCTGTGTTGATGGGGAGAGGGAGCTCCCTATCCTCACTGATTGGGTTCTACCCATAAGATAGGAGCGGAACCAGCTAATGGCAGTCTCAGAGAGACCAGCTGCTGCAAGCTTGTTGAGGAGGGTGTGGGCTACAGTGTCGAAAGCTTTGGCCAAGTCGACAAAGATGGCAGAGGTGATGCAGCCCTGATCCATTCCAGACAGAACAAAGTCAGTAAGCTGGAGAAGGGAAGTTGTGGTGGAGTGGGCCTTGAGAAACCCAGACTGGAAAGGGGTGAAAAAGGATGAGGCATCAAGAAAAGGAGAAAGCTGAGCCAGTACCAGGTGTTCTTGGAGTTTGTCAAGGATTGGGGGTAGGGATATCGGATGAAAGTTACCTGGATTTGAAGAATCGCCACCCTTGGGAAGAGGGATGACTGTGACAAGCTTCCAGGTGTCAAGGACAGTTGCCAGTGAGAAGGAGAGATTAAGTAGGGAGGTGAGTGGGATGGCAATGGCATGAGCCAAGAGGCACAAGAGCTTAGGGTTAAGCCCATCCGTGCTTTTCACCCTATGGGGGCTAAGATCAAAGTTGATGGGCTACTTTCAGATCCTCTGCCGATTATAAGAGTGCCACAAGGGTCTATGTTAGGACCTTTATTGTTTTCCATCTATATTATCTCCCTGGGCAATAACATTCCAAATCTAAGTTACATTTCTTTGCAGATGATAATTTGCTGTATACATCCAAAACCTCACTGTTTGAAGCATGTGCTAAGCTGCAGTCAGATTTCAATCAACTGCAACTCAACCTGATTAGTTCCAAACTGTTATTGAATGCAAAGAAAACTAAGGTGATGTATTTCACCTCCACCCATCTGTCAGCAACCTTACGCAATCAAATTATACCAGCACCCATTACAACCATCTTTGGAGACTCTTTGGACGTTGTGGACAAATTTAATTACTTGGGAATGTGGCTTGACAGCAAATTGACATTAAGCGCTTACACTGACCGTCTTACAAAGAAACTAAAAGTGAGGTTAGGGTTCTTTTATAGAAACAAATCCCTTTTCCCAGCAGACATAAGATGTAGACTGGTACAAGCCACCTTCCTCCCATTGTTAGATTATGGGGACATTATATATAACTGCAGCTCAGTGACTAACTTGCATAAACTTGACATACTTTTTCACCATGCCTTGTGCTTTATTACAAATGCAGGGTTTTATTTAACTCTAAAAATTGACTAGCGTTTTGCTCATAAAAGTTCTAAAACATTGTGAAAATGCATAGCACTTGCCGCACTGTGTTTAACAAACATAACACTTCTAGAAAACCTATATGAATGCTTTCTGTACAGTTAGTATTGTCCCAAGGAAAAAAACTGCTAATCAATTATTTAAAACCCTGAAATGTACCATACAGGACGTATCACTGTGACCTCTATCAAGCAGTAGGCTGGACATCCCTTACTACAAGACGGATGGTCCACATTGGCTCTTGGAAGGTGAAAATCTTGTGGAATAAACTGGCACAGTATATCTGTTCAATCGTTCATAGGACATAAAGTAATTATTCCCTAAGGAAATCCACCTTCATCCTTTTGAATGTGCCCAGAATATGCACGTCTCATGGCAGAGGTGCTATCAGCTTTATCCCACCAGTCCGGAATAAAATCCAGTCTGCGCTCGGACTTCCTAAACTTGCATCTATGAACTTCTTTAAATCCCTGGTTATTAAAACCTTCAAAGTAACTTGCCGTTGTCACAATAGCTATCACTCTCCCCGTCACATTCAGATATGTGCTCAGCACTCAGTTCCCTGAACCCCTCCTCCCCTTCCCTACTCCACTTCTTTATCCTGACTGATGGCTGATTAGTTGTAACCAGTTCAGTCTGCAATAGGACTTCCTGAAACAGTCTCATACTTCTCAAACCCCTGGCCTACATTACCCTCAAAGAATCTTGCCATTGCTAAAATGGCCTGCTCTCTCCCCACCACAGTCCAGATAAGCACTTAAGCACTTAGTTCTCCAATTTACCTCCAAAACCCCTCCCTCATCTATGCTCTATACTGTATAATGGTTCTGTATCAATTGTAATGTCTACAAATTGTTTTGCACCAATGACATGTTTCTGATTGTATTCGCCACCATACTATGATGTATGTTCTTGCTCTGTAACATGGTTTGTATACTATGCTATTTGTATTATTTCTGTATTGATGTCTACCAGGACTTCCTTGTGAACGAGCTTGCTCAATGGAGATTTTTCCTGCAATAAACCTTGCACTTGAACTTGAAGGGCTAGGAGAGCTTTCAGGGTGTCAGCTGGGGAGGCAGGTAGGAAGAAGAAGCAGTGTGGAGAAGAAGTGGGTGCATAAGGAGCTGGTGACTGAGAAGCTGCAAGGGGTAGAGATGCTAAAAGTAGAAGCACAGGTGAAGAAGAAAATATTGAATTCGATAGCCAGAGAGGAGGGGGCAGAAATAGTGATATCACCTACCTTAAGGACTGGAGGAGGGGATTGGGCTGGGTGTTATGTATGCTAATGGAAACAAATCATCTAGGAGAAACTAGAACTTTAGTTCAGTGGCTGACCCGGTGGCATGGAGGGCTGAGGCGCTGTGCACCTTACCTCCTGCCGTGCCGGTGACCTGAATTCGGAAACGAGCTCAGGTCGCTGGGGGTCAGCCGCTGAGGAGGAGGATCACGCACCTGGAGGACTGCTTCCCTCTCCTGGGGGTGGGGAAATATGTCATCTCAACCCTTGGCTGCCCCAGGTGGAGGCAGTGCTGGCATTTGAGCATCATAAAAGGAGGGGAAACAGTTCCGTGGCATGCTCAGGCGTCCATGCATGCAAGCCCACATGCCTCTGCAGCAGGGGACCCTGGAAGAACACAGAAAAGATAGATAGATTCAGGCTCCATAAAGTCCCATCCCTCCCAGCTCACTCCACCACCACCTGGGCCCCCAATCCACACTGGATAATAAGCTCCAGATGGGGGCAGGACAGCCCTACCCTTCCTGTTCCTGCCCCAGGGAGGGGGGGCTGGCAAGACATGGGTGGGGATCAATGGATCCATGTGAGTACCAGGAGAGGTGGTGGCCAGTCAAGGGTGGGCGTATAGGACTGAGTAGCCCAGACCAGTCCACGTCGGAAGAAAGGAATATGGGGAAAAAAAAAAAGAAATCTGGTTCAGTGAAAATAAAATAAATGACACACAATATGGGTTTAGACAAGGTAGTTCATGTGTCACCAATCTTATAAAGTTCTATGACCCTGTATGCAAGGCACTGGGTGAGGGTAAGGCTGTGGACATGATCTGGACTTCTCAAAAGCCTTTGACACAGTTCCTTATATTGGACTTTTAAACAAATCACATCAGGCAGGAATACCATCTATACTACACAGATGGAATAAAAAACTGGCTATTAGGCAGGAGACAAGAGGGAGAGTAAATGGCAATGTATCAACCCGGGGAGAAGTGTTGAGTGGTATCCCGCAAATTTCCATGCGAGGATCAATACAGCTCAATTTCTGCATCTGGGACTGTGGTATAGGTGTAGTAGGTTATGGGTAGAGATGGAGGCAGACACCAGGTTCCAATACAATGAAAACAGCTTTTATTCAGCCAAAAAAAAAAAAAAAAATAAGGCAGACAGATTAATTCTTTAACAGTGAACTGTTCGACCAAACCATAAAAGAGGGAAAATAAATCAAATAAGAAAACAGTCCTTAACTCCTAACAAATGACCACTAGAAAAGACTAGGGTCTGGACTGCTCAAAGTCCTCCACTCTACTGACACTTGCTAAAGCATTTCTTTATAGAAAAGGTAAGGGATCATGTGGTATAGATATGCTCCACCCCCTATACCTGTTAGCAGTGCTCCCAGATCTATGGGGATTCCTGTATTTTACGGGGTTTAAGGGCTCAAAACGGGGTATGGGAAGGAATTCTTCATTTTCTAAAATATACGGGAGAAATTGGTGCCGTCACTTTAAATCAGGGGAAAGTAGTTGCAAGCGAGAGTCTGAGTTCATTCCCAGATTAGTTCCCAGATGAGGTTATCACAAGCCTGCCCTGATTGGTTCAGAGACCCCAGTCATGCTCTGATCACGCACTGACTGTGGTCTCTGATTAGCCTGGTGTTTGATGCAGTGCTGCCCGGGAATATTTAAACTGGCATGGCTACGGGTGGGTGGTGTTCCTTTGCCATACTTGCTGCCACTGGAGAGAGAAGGGGAGGATGTAGACAAAAACACCGAGGATATTGTCCGTCCACAGCTGCTCGCCACCTCAGTCTGCCATGTGTTTTCGCCGTTTCATCGACCCGGGATCCCAGAGAGCTACCGACACACCTGCCGCCGCCGGTCCATTCTGTTTCATTGGCTCAGAAGAAAAGGAGAGACCAGCCTGTCTCAGAGCTGCCTTCCAACTGCAGATAGATCTGCAAAATAAATTTAAAACCACCGGGACATCGGCGGTATCGAGGCAGACCCTGACCTGCCGCCCGGTCCGTTCCATTTTGCCGGCTTTACTGCAGCATTAGAAAGTGGTCACAGAATGAGAGATGAGCCCAATCCCTAAGCAGCTTTCTTGGACAATCATCTCTGTGAAAAAAGGTAAAACAAAATAACATTAATAACCTGTCTCTGGGCTGGCATAAAATAATCAAGCTAGCTAGCTGAACCATCTATGAATCTGTGCTGCTTTGGCTGGGACAGAGGGTGTTTTTAATATTTCATATTTTTTTAATATTTAATTAAAAAAAAAAAAAAACTCGAGTCACCGGAGGATGGAAGAATATAGTTCAGGTACCAAACCTGTCTGTGGGGTAATCAAGTAATCATGCATTATTCATTGATCTGTGTGTTGCTTTGGATGGGACATGAACTCAGGGGAGGTTGCGGAGATAAGTTTTAGGTTTTTTTATTAATGTAAATACAATCATGCATCACTGTTGGCTGCTTTAGCTATGAGTATGTTGATCGGACAGAGTGTTTAAAAACTTGGGGGAAGTCAAGGAGATGACAACTATAATGCCAATTGCAAAAATAAATTGGCTTGAGCATACAGGAAAATCTACAGGAATTTCACCAAAGTTTTACAGGGAAAATTAGGGTCTGCTACAGGAAAATGCTTTGGCCAATCTGGGAGCACTGTGTTAGTAGCATAACTTTGGAAACAACAATAATTTTCAATAACTGAAACAGGCAAATATCTAAAGTGTTAATTATTTAGAGTTGCTAAATCATCATTTTGTTGCTTTAATAAAGAAATAAATCTGGAGTGGGAGGAATCTGCTGCCTAAGCCATTCCTCTAGGTACTCTTCCTATTTAATACAGAGAAAATGGGCCAGCCAGCACTATAGGAGATAGAGACAGAGACAGAGAGGACTGAGCGGCAAGGACACACCTCAAACCATTCCTGCAGGTAAAACAGTCTGAGAGACAAATATTGTATTCTTCTTTGCAGCTTTTAAAACTTCAACTAAAATTCATAGCCAACTTTAATATAATGAGGAAAACAAAAAGATTAAACATGTAAGCATTAATCCACGACAAAGGTGGCATCTAATGGGGAGTTAATGCATGGTTGGGGCCATTTGTGCCTACAATGACCAACCATACATTAACTCCCCATTAGATGCCACCTTCGGAGTGGATTAATGCACTTGTAACATGGTGTTCACCAGGATGTGTATCTTCTAACTCTGTCACTGCTCATAGTATACAAAAGACAATCACAGTAATCAAGTTTTGGACTGATTTTTACTCTTACTTTTCAATTTCTGCATGAACTTCACTAACATACAGATATGTTTTTTTTTTTTTCCGGTGCCAGGTACAATTCGTGTTCTTAACCATTTGGATACATTTGCAACATTTCTGAGCGGCTGTTAGTTTGAAATTTGGTCCTAGGCTGACCTGCATTGTGCTGCTTTTCTAGTCCTCGGTCTCTCTGAGTATCTCATTTGCATACTGACATGCCAGTTACCTTCCTGCTGCTTTTCTCCTTTGCCTACTAACATTTTATTTCATGATATCGCTTCGTTTGCCTTCTCACATTTGTCCGGTCTCTCTCGATTCTTCTCTTTCTCTGTTTCAGGGTGCATACTTCACGTTGACTGTCCCGTTTACCGTCAACTTGTTAACATTCAATCCGTTTCCAGATGTTGTCTGTGTCACTCGATCTTCCGTTCCATTGGCTGATGTCTCTCTCACTTCTTCTGGTCCTCCTTCCTCAATTCTCTCTCTCACAGCTCGTCTGTGTTCCCTCCTTGCTAGTATTTCGATTTGTCGCTTTCTCCTAGCTAATCCTCTCTCTCCGAGCATTGCTTCACATACCCTGAACATTCTTCTGATTTTATGTATTTATGCATTTCAACTTCCCAGCTTCTACTACTACCTACGTCCCTCTCTCTGACTTCTCCTACTACTCCTGCGGTGTCCCTCCCTGCTATTTGAAAACTTGGTCCTTCTTTTCTGTTCTGGTCTCCTACTTGCCACACTGCCCATTTCCCTCCTGTGGCTACTTTATGTAGTTCACAAGCAACACGGCATTATCATCTCATAATGCCGTGTTGCTCCTCTACCACCAGACGCCATTCGTCCTATCTGCTTTCTGGATTCCACTAATACTATTTTTGCCATGTTACAAGGTAGCTTAATTCATTTTGCACTGTTTACAAAACAGCAAAATAATGCAACTGCTTTGTGTGCTAATATAGCCACACAACATTTATCTCCTGCAAGCCTAAACAGGATACAAGTGCTAAGCATAACTAAACAAATTCCCCTTATAGCACTATAGAAAAGCAACGGAACTTATTTTCTAAGCCAGCTCCTGAAAAGTATCTTAAGAAATCGGCTCTGCATTTACTGTTTGTTACACTGAGTGAACTACAGAGTGTCTGTAAGACTGCAGCTAGCGACTCCTTAATTAGCCCTAAGACTGCTGCAGAAACACAGAATTATACTCCACAACACAGAGGTCCACTTCTAAATATTGAGAGGACCACTGTTGTAGCTTTTAATTTCTATATCTCAGCTACACTCGCTAATACCATCTCTCAAAATCGCAATGGAGAATATGCGCACATTCGTGCTGCCACCTGTGCACACAGTCATGCAGGTGTTTCTGTAGTGCAGGCAAAACAATGTGACAAAGACACCCGGAGACCAGAAATAAAGTACACAGTGGGGAGAATGTACTACAGGTGGCCTGCCTCTAGATGGGGAAAGCAAAGGGAGGAACTAGAGTAGGAAAGAAGAAGAAAGCGTGAGAGTGCTGTTGCAACAGACTTCAACATAAGGAAGAAACACCAGAGCCTGTTCACAATAGGGCTAAACAGCTGGACTTCAAATTTTGCAAACAATGCTAAACTAGCAGGAATATCAGAAACTAATACAGGCATCATGAAGATGCAGGAGGAGGTCGATAAGTTGAGGCAATGGGCAGTAAATTCCAAAATAAATTTTAATCTAGTCAAGTGTGCAGTGCTACATCTAAGGAAAAAAAAAACTTAAGGCTGATTACACCTTAAATGGCAACTCATCCGAGGAAATAGACCTAGGTATTTGCATCACTGATCAGTTTTAATGGGATAAACAGTGTGAAGTAGTTGTTAAGAAATGCATACAATATTAGGGTGCACAGCCAGACACACATCAAGCAAAAGAAAAGAGGTAATTAGGCCACTGTATTGGTCACTGGTGAGGCCACACCTTGAATATGGAGGGCAGTTCTGGTATCCACACACTAGAAAGAAAGTGGACAGATTGCAGAGGGTCCAGAGGAGGTTTGCCAAGAGAGGAGGATTACGTGGCATGTAATATGAGGACAGACTTAGAAATCTGGATGTGTGTACATTAAAGAGACGAATACACGGCCAATCGATCATTGCTTACAAAGCATCAAAGCACAGGGCACTGTTTAAGTTACTTAACCAAAAGAAGTGAGACACAAGGTAAGGGCTGTGAAGGGCATAGTTTAAAACATGTCTAAAAGTGGCAAGTGAAAAGAATTGATCTTCGGAAGGGATGGTTCACGTAGAGAACAATCACTGTTGGTATAGACTACCAGAAGAGGATGTGTTAAGTGAGAATTTGCAAACATTTAAACAGAGGCTTGACAAACATATGGGTAAAGATAAAAAAAAAAAAAAAGAGAGAAAAATCTAGTGTGTACGAATGGGCAAATTGCCTTTTTTGCCTAAAAATTCTTATGCTGTACAGCGGGAGGTCCATTTTCTTTCCTTTAAATCTAGGCTGCAGAAACAGTTGTGGAGGCAGGCACCCCCTGGCTAGGAATAGTTTCTCTGGTGATCTCATCTGTTTTACACTGAATTTATCTCATCTGTAAAATATAATTTCATGGTGGCTGTTCTTTCTGCAATGTAGTCTGAGCCTTGAGTGTTTGTGCTAGTTCTCCATTGTGTTTGTTACTGGCAAGGCAATATGCAGCATGCTCTGAACTCTTGTAAGGGCAAACGATAAAGCATAACGACTACTACTGCTGCAATTTGTTGGGAGAATCATAGCTGGCATCACTGAGTCTATAGTCGGTAGAGAACAACTGCCAAAACAGGAAGACAAGAGGGGGAATTGGTGGGCTGAGGGAAGGGGGCAGGGTAATAGAGGAGGATAAACTATGGCAGCCACTCTTAGTAACTACTTCTGCTCAGTATTCACAGTGGAGGATAGTGGGCCTCTGCCAGAAGGTGACATAAAGGCTGCTGCAAGGGGGAATCCAGAAATGGGGCAGGAGGTAATTACTGGAGAAAGGGTTAGAAAAGGGCTTGCAGCCCTGAAAATAGACAAGGCTCCAGGGTCAGATGGGATGCACCAAAGCGTGCTCAGAGAATTGATATCAGAGCTGGCTGAACTCACGGCAGGACTATTCAACTGCTCACTACATTCAGGGATGGTTCTGAGAGATTGGAGGATAGCGGGCATGGTGCCGCTCCACAAGGCAGTGGGACAGGGAGGAATTGCTAAATTATAGGCCTGTCAGTCTTACCTCCATTGTAGGTAAACTGAGACAGACTAGTCAAAGAGGACCTAGTGGTATGTCTGGAGAGAAATCAGCTTCAGGATAGTAAACAACACTGGTTTTGTGGCAAGGAGATCTTGTCAGACCAATCCGACAGTATTTTATGACTGGGTAACAAGGGCAGTGAATAACAGACAAGCAGCAGATTTACTCTACTTTGACTTTTAGCAAGGCATTCAACTCTGTGCCACACAGAAGGCTGCTGAAGAAATTAGAGGATCTGGAAGTAGTAAAGGACCTAGTTAGGTGGGTGGGAAGTTGGATGGGGGACAGACAGCAGATGTTGACAGTAAATTTGGTCAGATCAGGGGAAAAGGAGGTCACAAGTGGGTACTGCAGGGGTCATCCCTGGGACCAGTCCTTCTTAATATATTCATCAGCAGATAACACCAAGCTCTGTAGGAGGGTAGATAGCAAGGAGGAGGTAAGGGAGTTGCAGAGGGTCCTGCAAAGGTTACAAGGGTGGGCCAAGATTTGGCAGCTGAAATTCAACAACAAAAAGTGCACAGTGATAAACATACAGAACAAGAATCCCTAGAAAGAGTACTGGATGGGAGGAGTTAAGCAAGTCACTTCCTCAGAGGAAAAGGACCTGGAAGCTATAACTGACTCCTACAAGTCAAAGTAGCCAATGTAACAAGGGCATCAGCAAAGCAATCAAAATGTTTGGGTGAATTGGAAGGGGTTTTGATAATAACAGGAAAGAGGCAATACTACCTCTGTATAGATCACTGGTAAGGCACCATCTGGAATGTTGTGCCCAGTTCTGAAGTCCCCACCAGCGGAAAGAAAAGAGACATTCTGGAGATGGTACATCATAGAGTAACCAAAATTATTCAGGGCCAACAGGGCAGATCCTATGAAGATCGGCTCAGGGCACTGAACATGTACTTGCTGGATGCCAGAAGGAAGAGGATGACATGATAGAGACTCCCAGGTTCCTGAAAAGAATAAACAAGGTAAACTGTGAGGAACTACTCAGCAAGCCTGGCTGATAGAAAACAAGGGGGCATGAATGGAAGCTGGCTGGGGTGATTCAGGAGGGATGCAAGAAAGTTTTACTTTATGAAGGAAATGGTTGGAAAGCCTACCAGCAGAGCTGGTCAGTGCAAAAAAACATTAATAGGTCCCTGCATGGCTAGGACATAGCAAGGGCTACCTAGTTCCTTATGGTGGTGGCAGTAAGGCAGGGAGTGGGGAGGGGGAGAAAGGGAGGGCAAATACCCTGTCCAAACAACAGGTCACAGGGAAGGGCAGGTTAAGCTGGACAGACTAAATGAATGGAGGGCGCAGGTCCAGGCAGATAGCTGGACAAATGGCAGACTCTGTGAACCTTGTCGGTCCTTTTCTGCCATCACATTTCTATGAATCTATAAACCTGTGGTCTTTTTCTGGTGACATTCTCTGTTTCTATACCTATAAAGGACTCTACTTTAGGGCCCAGTTTTTCAACAGTATTTCCGAGTAGGTATTACCTGAGCAAAGTAGGTCCATCCATAACCCCAAGTACTTATGCATGAAACCATTTCAATATTAGAACCATCCAGTGTGGTAATCAGAAGGGGGGCCATGTTAACATTGGAAGAGTTGCTTAATTCATTTATGCTTACTACCATAAAGCATGGTTTGGTTTGTGTTGCATTAAGAACTAGTTTAGAACTAGACAACTAAGACTGAAATTTTTTAAAACTTGCCTCAAGTGTACAGTATGTACAGTGAAGCTCAGAAAAGGATGGGTGAGAGGCATGGAGCACCAAACCACCTGCATACAACTGGTACTCTATGCCAGTGGTTCTCAAGCCTGCAATCTTGGAGGCCTCAACTGCTCTCAAGGTGCAGCCACCAGAATCTACCGGTGGCTTCATTCTTTATTTTTGTCACCTTAGATCCACCCCCAATATACACCAGTCACCAAGATCTAAAGAGAATAATGCCGTGCTGGTGTGTGTGAAAAATCCTCATAACATCAACCTTGCACACGCATTATTTTAATAACAACTGGTGCAAGGTTTCAGAGAGAGAAAAACTAAGCTGTATTTGTGTCAGCAGCGTGTCCCTGAGCAACCGCCGCACTCACACAAACACAGTAAAGTGAAAGCGCGAGAAGGAAAATGCCATAACAACCCGCTATCTAGTTATTATGGAATTCAGTGGGTTATTATGATGTTTTATCAATGATTCCTATCCAGGCTTTATAGGGGGTCACCAGTCATGATAAACACATTTCTTTTCACACAGTATATATTGTGTCAAATCCCTGATGTATTATCACTTGAAATGAATGTGCTATATATTTTTAAAGGCAAGAACTCGTCCATTTCATTATGTATTTAACTTAGGCTCTAAAGAGCTCTGGGACCACAAAAAACTGTGCTCTTGGCTGGCTGCATGTGGCCATGGTGGCCTCATTTGAAAAACACTGCTCCACACCTCCCAACTCCCCCAAAAACAGAGGAAAACAAAATAGGGCCCAACACTGACCCCTAGTGTGCACCCCTAACAACAGGTAGATCATCTGATTACACCCCACTGACCACAATGTTTGCGACCTAGCAGATAAATATATGAGCCAAATCAGATCCTGACCCCTGCACTAAGATCAATCCCTTTTAACTTATTCAGAAGTAAAACATGAGCCACTGTGTCGATGGCCCTTGATAAATTCACAAATCACATTCTTAGCAGTGGGGGCATTCTTCTAGACCCCTACCTTAGTTGAACTGCCTAATATGTGTTTTTTCATTTACCTCATAATAGAAGAAGAAGAAGAAGAAGAAGAAGAAGAACCATTTTATATAGCACTTTTCATACACATTATACACCAAAGCACTTTACAAGCAATGGGAGACTGGTAGTGAAGTGATTACAAATGTATAGTAGGTGAAAGGACTTTAGTATTCTTATACAAACAGTTGGAACTCTCTGTAATTGGGGATCAAAGCAGTTTGAATACAAAAGCCTGAACAGCAGTCTGGTTTATTAAAAAAAAAAAAAAAAATTAAAGCAACAGGTGGACAAAAGGATGGTATGGAGACAGGATAATTTGCATTTCAATGCTGGTTATAAGCTGAGATATCAAAAAATAAAAACATAGCTGAAGTAGTATGTGCCACGTGGTGTTTTTCAGCAGCTTTAAGAACCCCCTTAATGGAGCACCATTTGTTAGTTGAAAAAAAATGGGCAGTTCTATGGGGGATGCTATTATGGTCCAGCACAGGGGCACCTTAAGAAGGCATTGCACTTCTATGCGGGAAACCTGGGTGCTATGTGTAGTGCAGCTTTAAGAAATGTTAGACAGTACAGCTTTAAGAAATGCACTTCCTGTGAGTCTGTTGATAACAGTTTGCCCCTTATGTCTGTGCTGAATGGAAGTAAACAGAGAAGGCCTACATTTCTGTGGTGCATGTTTTCTTATTATCAAGACCCTGATGTGTTTAAGGTACTTATTTTCGGCCACCAAATACAACAAACTGGCAACAAGGATGGTGAAAATTTTCATAGCTCCAGCTTACTGAATGGCTCTATTTTGTGACTTTCTGCATTGGAAGAAAGTAAGCAATTTGGAACTGTACAGTATTATGGAAACTTCAGCCAGTTTTGAGATTTTTACAGGAACAGACTGGGATACATGGTCCAGACAGTTTGATCAGTGGTTATTACTTAATCCTGCCATACAATCTGCAAATGTTGAGCAACAGGATATACTTATTTAAGCTGCTATGTTTACTTTCTTGGGGAGTGAAACCTTCAAACTTTTATGCAGTCTGTGTGCACCGGACCAGCCGGAGGATTTGTCATATCAAGAGCTAAAGGCTAAATTGAATGCACAATACAGTTTAACAACTTTCCCAAGGGCTGAACATTATATATTCTACAGTTGTGGTCAGAACCAGGTCAGTCATTACAGTCTTATTTGGCTGAGGTCAAAAGCGTAGCTTTCACATGTCAGTGGAGAAGGGAGAATCTTGAATCTAATTTAGCTGATAAGTTTCTTATGGGGTTGAATAACAAACATCGTATTCAACAATTACTTTCTGTAAGTGTCAAAAGTCTGCTGATGAACTTTTACAGTTGGCACAAATGTATGAGGCTATAGAAAATGGAGCACATGCCAAGATGAACATTAAAAATTAGGCACAAGTAACTGCAGTAAACCCCAAATTGAAACAGCTCAAACTTAAGTCTAAACCACTGTTTTAAAAGAAAAATTCAACCACTCCACCCAAACTGCATGGCCAGTACAAATGTGTATTATGTGGGTCTCCTCAGCATAGCAGGAACCAGTGCAAATTCAGATAAGTTTGGTGTCATGCATGTAAACATCAGGGGCACATTGCTAAGGTTTGCAGGAGCAGGAGAATTGCAGTGGTCAGTTCGGACAGCACAGACAGTGCAGTGGTTCCTATTGTACCACAAATGCAGACTAAAGATGTTCCTCCTTTCTATGTGTTACTTCAGTTGCCAAACTGAAGCATCAGTTGTGTTTAATGGTAGACTCTACTTCCCAAGTTACTTTAATTAACCATCAAACGTGGTCTGGTCTGGATAAGCCACCATTATCTCCTTGTAATAAGTTGCTGCACGCATTTGAAGGGCAACCAATTCAGCCAGGGGCTCGATTACCACTTTGGTACGCAGAACTGATTCTCCCAAGACCCTTACACCTTTAACTTTTCTGGTTTCAAAAAAGGGTGTCAACATTTTGGGCAGAGATGCCCAGGTTCTTCTAAACATTCATACTGATCCAGCAGATCTTGGCCTACTTGCTGCTGTCCAGGTACCACAAAGCAGTAACCCACCCAAGCTTGGGGAGATTTTAGACTTGTATCCAGAGTTGTGGAAAGGCCCGAGATGTTGCACAACAGCTAACGCCAAGCTAGTTACAAAGCCTAATGCTGTCCCTAAGTTTTGTAAACCACGGAAACTTCCTTTTGCCTTAAAACCAGTGGTTGGGGCAGAACTGGATAGACTGGAAAAAGTAGGTGTGCTGGAAAAGGTTTCAAGTTCAGATTGGGCCACTCCAGTTGTGGTGGTATCTAAACCAGGTGATAAAGTTTGAATATGTGGAGATTTTAAGGTGACATTTAATCCAGTACTTAGCACAGATGTATTTACTTTACCATTACCAGAGGAACTTTTTCATAGACTGAATGGTGGTGTGGAGTTCTCTATACTGGACCTTGCTGATGCATATCTTCAAGTGGAACTGGATACAGACTCTCAGAAACTGGTAGTGATTAATATACACCAAGGACTGTACAAGTACAAACAGTTATGTTTTGGCCTTAGTTCTGCATCGGCTATTTTTCAAAAAGTGACTGAGCAAACAATGGGTGATATACCAGGTGTTGCTTGTTATTTGGATTACATCACTGTCACAAGCAAGACAGAAGCAAAACATTTACTTAACTTACAAAAGACTTTAGAGAGATTGCAATAGAGTGGGATTCCGACTCAGGAGAGAAAAATGCCAATTTTGTCAACAAAGTATCACGTACTTAGGTCACACTACTGACAAAGATGGCATTCGTCCAAATGATGAAAAGGTGGAAGCCATTGTGCACATGCCTGAACCACAGAATGTTTCAGAGTTGTGCTCATTCTTGGGTATGATGCGCTACTATGACCGTTTCATACCTGGCTTAGCCACTAAATGTGCTGTCCTAAATGAACTGTTACATAAAGGTACTCTGTGGAAGTAGGCCAAGGGCCACAGTAAGGCAGTTCAAGCCATCAAGCTCTCTCTAACCGATGTGAATAATTTAACTCATTATGACTCTAACTTACCTATCACATTGACCTGTAATGCTAGTCCTGTGGGTATAGGAGCGGTCCTTTTCCATACAGATCCAGAAGGAGTGGAGAAGCTGATAGCCCATGCTTCACGCAAACTCACTGCAGCTGAAAGGAATTATGCCCAGATTCAGAGAGAGGCATTAGCAATTGTGTTTAGAGTCCAGAAATTTCGCCAATACTTGTCAGGTCGCAAGTTTCACCTGAAGATGGATCACAAGCCACTGGTGACAATTTTCAGTCAAGAAAAAGAAATTCCAGAGACAGCTGCTAGCTGACTTCAAAGATGGGCATTAATTTTGTCTGCCTATAATTTCGAGGTTACATATCAACCAACAGACCAGCATGGAAATGCGGATGCCTTATCAAGGTTACTAATATCCAGAGAAATGGAGTTCAATGTGGGACTTAAAGAGGAGCCATTAGTATGCCAGGTGGGGCCAGATAGTTTTCCAGTGCAATTCAAAGATATGGAGGACTGTACTGTTGTGTGTGTGCAATGGAGCTACAACAGTTAGATCAGATTCCAGTACTAGCCAAAGACATTACAAAAGCGACTAGTCAAAATGTAATTTGAAACAAGTGTATCAGTATACGTTTGAGAGTTGGCCACAAGGCACTACTTGTTCGGCTGAACTACAACCCTACTATACAAAGAGACAGCAGTTGTCCATTGCAGAGGAGTGTCTTCTATGGGGATTGCGTGTCACAGTACCCCAATGTTATCACTCAAATGTGTTGACTGTCTTGCATGCAGGACATCCAGGCAATGCTAAAATGAAATCCCTAGTCAGATATCTCATATGGTGGCCTTCCATTGACAGACACATATACCAGCTTGTGCAAAGATATGAAGATTGTGCTGTATCGATGGGAAATCCAGCAAGAGCTCCAGTTCACTATTGGGAATGACCTGAAAAACCCTGGCAAAGACTACATATTGATTTTGCAGGACCTTATTTAAATTCCATGTGATTACTCTTAACTGATGCTTATAGTAAATGGCCAGAAATGCATCAAATGTCTTCGACAACTACTACAGTACCATCAAAGTGCTGAAATCTATCTTTGCTACCCATGGTTTTCCACAAGTGATCATCTCGGATAACGGATCACAGTTCACATCTGTTGAATTCCAAGCATTTTGCCAGCAACTTGGTATCCACCATATTTTCTCTCCTCCCTACGATCCAAGTTCAAATGGTGAAGTGGAACACCTGGTTCAGACTTTTATAAAGAGTATGGACAAAGCTAATCCTACTACACCGACAACAATTCAAATAGACCTTTTGTACTTTCTTGTGATGTATCGAACAACACCACACTGTGTCACAGGAATATCCCCTGCAGAATTGTTGTTTGGACATCAGATTCAAACTCAGTTGGACCTTCTTCACCCTCTCGGCTATAAGGCAGTAACTGAAATGCTTCCTAAGGCCAGATCCTTCAAATCCAATGATCTTGTGTGGGTCAGGATGTATGCAAGCCTGAAGAAATGGATAGAAGGCATGGTGGAAAAAAGGTTCGGAAATGTTGTCTATACTGTTCAACTGACTAACCAGAGGAGAGTGATAAAACATGTGGCCCAATTACGTACTAGAATTGAGACAGAACAAAAAAGGGATACTCAAAGTCAGGGTAGTTATGCAGCATTATTTCTTCCAGAACAAGAACAGGAAGAGCTAATGGAACGACAACAACTGAGACAAGATGTGGCTGATGCTAATCAGATTCCAGAGCAACAGCCTCCAGTCCTACTACGTCGATCATGACATGTAAGACGTCCACCAAAGAGAATGGACTTGTAGAAATACAGCCTAATGACATAGACTAACTAAAAGGGTCATTGCAGTAATAACTTTAATAGTTTCATACTACTTCTGAATTACTGACTTACATATTTTCTAGTTAAGTCAGGAGGGATTATGTGTAGTGCAGCTTTAAGAAATGTTAGGCAGTACAGCTTTAAGAAATGCACTTCCTGTGAGTCTTCCTGTGTGTGTGTGTGTGTGTGTGTGTGTGTGTGTGTGTTGAGAACAGTTTTCCCCTTATGTCTGTGCTGAATGGAAGTAAACAGAGAAGGCCTAAATTTCTGTGGTGCATGTTTTTCTTATCACCACGACCCTGATGTGTTTAAGGTACTTATTTTCGGACACCAAATACAACACTGGGTTCACAGGGTAACTGGATCCTTTGTCCACAGCTGGCACACCATATGGCATGCTTCAGGAGACAGAATGCTCAGGGTCCAGGAGGTAGGGAGAGTTATGCCCAGGGCCAGACTAAGACATTTGTAACATAGGCCTGTGTATTGGGCCCCTGCCTCCCAGGGGGCCCAAAGCAATCTCCAAAATATATTTACTACATACCTATTTCTTTCTGCCCGAGTTGCATTTTTTTGTAAAGGACTCAGCTACTGAGTAATCTGAGCAAAGCAGAGGCTGAACTGTTATGTGATTAAGTTACCTCCTGATAAGGTGTTAAGTATGGCTGACAGCTTCAGGGGCCCCCAGCCAGGCTGACCTTTGAGGTGTAAACTGGCCCATTTCATTTGCTTTGTTTCCCACTCTCCCTGGTATCCCACATCGGAAGACATGGTTATAAAGATCCTTGCCCTGGACTGGTGATCCCAATAGGAAGAGTGACTGGCACAAAGCTTAAAGGGGGCCCCTGTGGTAGTTTGTCCCACTACTTGGCTCACCTTCTGCATTTGACGGGGCCCCTATCATCCATACGACAAGGATCAGAGAGCTAGCAGACCCTGCCTATTGGAGAGCCTGTCCCAAGTTCCAGGTACCTCTCATTAGCACAGGAATGCTACGTGACTTGCCCTGGCCCTGGGTAATGTAGCATGCAGACAGAGGCTGTGGTTTACAAATCCAAGTGTTCTGAGCCTACATATTTTCCAGGTTCTTGGTTTGAGGCTCTAGCCACCAGGCTATACTGCCTAATGTGTTAATGAGGCCCCATCCATACTACACCGCCCAAGTAATGTAACAGTTCCAACCCATTACAGATGGTAACTGGTACAATGTGTCTACACTGCCGGCGTCCCATCCTGGTAACGGTTTGGGACCATCACAGCCCATCCACATTGTGGGTGACCGGTGACTATTATGGTTGGCGCCCTATCCCACTATGCAGTGCGCGCAGCACTATGGCATTGATGGGGCTACACGCTCACGCATCCACACTACAGTCAGTAATGGTATACAGGCAGTACCGATTCCATAACCATTGTCGAAACCACCTCATAGGTGGTTTCGACAATGGTTACATCAACGACTCCTGTAATGTTACAGGTATAAATGCACACCGTTGTGGTAACGGTTTGGACCCCCTGTAACAATATGGAGGGGTGATATCAGTGTAGTGTGGACAGGGCCTTAACGTTGCCACTCCTTGACTGGAAGTGGATTAAAATTGTTAAATGCAGTTCTCCTCTTGGGGAAAATTAGACAGGGTTCCTGGTTGAGTTTGGGTCGAGGTAATAAGCAGCATGAAAATGATCATCAAAGTTATGAATAAAACAAAAAGGGGGACTGAATTTTCTAAGTCCCTACACAATACTATATTGCAATTCACAAACAGTATGGCAAGACACAATCTTTAACATACTCCAGAAAACCATATAGGTGACCAGCAGGGTGCCTCAGGGATCGGTGCTGAGGCCGTCCTCTTCAATGAGTTTATAAGTGACATTGCAGAGGAGCTAGAAGGGAAGGTCTGCCTCTTTGAGGATGATAAAAAAATCTGTAACAGGGTGGACACTCCAGGGTAGGGGGCATGGAAAGGATGAGCAGAGACCTGAGAAAACTTGAGGAGTGGTCAAGGGTGTGGCAGCTCGGTTTCACTGCAAAAAAGTGCAGAATAATACACTTAGGGCACAGAAACCAGAGGGCAAAGTACAAAATGGGTGGAGTGGTACTGATGACCACCAAGAAGGAAAGAGACATCGGGGTAATCATATCAGGTCACCGAAATGTAGCCAGGCAGTGTGACAAGGCAGCTGGGAGGGCTACTGGGATGCTGGGGTGTACAGGGATGGGTATCACCAGCAGAAAGAGGAAGGTGGTGTTGCTCCAACTAAGGTCACTGGTAATACCCCATCCTAAGTACTGTATCCAGTTTTGGAGACCACATCTCTGGAAGGACACAGACAGAGTGGAGATTGTTCAGAGGAGAGCATCTAAAATGGTGCAGGGTCTGCACCAAAACCACTGAGTGTCTAAAGGACCTCAATATGTACACCCTGGAAGAGAAGAGGGAGAGGGGGGAGATGACAGAGACATTTAAATTACCTCACAAGGGTAAATAAGGCACAGGAGGGAAGTATTTTTCAGAAAAAAGTAGTTCAAAAACAAGGGGATATGCTATGAAGCTGGAGGGGGTAGATTCAGGAGAAACGTGAGGAAGTACTTTTTTACAGAAAGAATAGTGGATTCCTGGAACAGCCTTCCAGTGGAGGTGGTGATGGTGAAGACTGTAGTGAGGTTCAAGAATGCATGGGATGGGCATAAGGGTATCTTAGTGGAAAGGAAGGTGGGGAAGACCTGGAGATCGATTAGGGTCTGTGGTGATACAGTAGGTAGGGAAAAATGGGCAGACAGGGTGGGTCAAGTGGTTCTTAAGCAAAAACCAAAACGACAGCAGCACTCAAGCAAAAGATAAGTTCACAAGATCCACAAGTCTGTAAAAAGTATTTATTGCTGAATAGCAGCTTGGAAGGACAAGCGATCCTTCTCAGCCACCAGTAACCTGACTCTTAAGTGTGAGTCTTCCTCAGGGTGTCACCCCTGAGGAAGACATCATGAGGAGTCGCACACCACTGGGTGGAGCATTTGTCCTTCTAAGCCTGCTATTCAGCAATAAATACTTTTTTCCAGACTTGTGGATCTTGTGAACTTATCTTTTGCTTGAGTGCTACTGCCCTTTTGGTTTTTGCTTATCTTTTTGGGGCTGGCTGCCCTTAGCAGTAAGCACCGGTCAACTTAACCAGCTCGCAGTGGCTCTCTGGAACTCTCAAGTGGTTCTTGTCTGCCATCACATTCTTTGCTTCTATACTGTTTCCTACAGCTCTTTACATACAAACTGTATCCTAACTTGGGATACAGTTAGTATGTAAAAGGACTCCCAATGTTCCATACAGTCTGTGAGAGGATCCCTTTGCGGTGAAGAGCATGGAAGCGGTGAGGGGGGGCCAGATTTCCCTCAGGCCTAGGGCCCCAGTTTGTCTCAGTCTGGCCCTGGTTATGCCTGCCTGCACCTAGAGCGCTCTGTAGAGACCATGATGTCATACATGACCATGCACTGTATATTCCCATCTACAGGCCAGCACTAGCAGGTGGTCTAACATATAACATCAGGAGAAGTGTAAGGGACTTTTAGTGGGAACAACTGGTTAATGCCAGCCCAGTGATGTGGCAGTACTGCTACCACCCACCATGAGTGTGACCCAGGTTCAGGAAAGGACTCTGGTTTCTAGGGGTCAGCTGTGGAAATCAAGCATATAACTGACTTCTTTCCTCTCCTGGGGGGAGGCTTTGTTAGCCCCACTGTTGACTGCCAGCAGGTGGAGGCCTGGTGGTAGTGCAGGCTGTGGTGGCACATAACAAAAAAGGAGCCATCTGTTTGGCATGACGTGTATGTGTGCCTCCAAACAGCATGGACCACTGCCTGACCACAGCGGGTGGGTCGGAAATACAGAAAACAGAAAAGAGGGGTCATGTGGGCTAATGAATCTTTGCCTGCCTTCCCTCGGCCCATGTCACTGCCCAACCACTGGAAATCTGGATTCACTCTACCAGGAGTGGAGGATGGCCCCCCTTCCCGACTCTGCCATGGTGGCAATCCATGGGAGACTCCTCCAGAGGTTCAGGGAGGTGCGTGCAGGTTGGAGGGAGCATGGTCACCAAAGGCAAAAAAAATCTTTATTGGGAAAAAAAACAACAGCTGGTTAACAAATGATGACCAGTACCTGCTCCTTCATCAGGGAACCTGGCACCACCTCTAACTCCCCACCCCAGGGTGATGAATATGGAGCCCCCTGGGCCAGTAACAGTCCCACCTCAGGGGGTGGGGGTCCTGTGGGATGAAACCATGGTTTGTCTGCCTTGGAAGTTGACAAGGATGGACCAATGCTGTGACAGGCAGCACTGTTTTATTTATTTATTTTTTATTTAACGTTTGGTAACCGAGAGAGGCACACTGAGCTGAGGCTCATTTCCAGGTGCAACCTGGGTCGAAGAGAATAGGGGAGGGAACTGAGAGAGTGGGGGAGGGAGAGAAGGACAGAGGGGAAGAAAAGATGGATAGAACAGTGTGAAAGGGGTAGGAGGAGAGGGGGTGGAGAACTATACTGGGGAGGGGACTAGAGAGGAGGATTGCAAAAGCAAGTAGAAGGGAGGGAGAGGGATAGGGTATGTTTAAAGGAGAGAAGAGTTGGTGACAAACAGAGCGAGGAGGGGAGAGTGTTCCAAATATAGGGGAGGTGGTAAGAGAACACTGCCTGCCCAGACTTAGAGGGAGAAAGAGAAAGGTCAAAGGTATGAGGGTCTCTAGAGCAAAGAAGGTATAAGCAGTGAGAGGAGGGAGGAGAGGTGGGGGGAGTGGGCTAAACTAGTATTTGGAGATAAGGATGGAGTCATGGGAGGAAAGGGAAGGGAACAGTGATGAGTAGGCGGGGGGGGCATTGGTGGTACAGCAGAGGAAGGTGCTGAAAAGAGGATCCAGCCAGGAGAGGGAGGTGGAGGAGGCGGCCCCATAAATAACATCAGCATAGTCCAGGACAGGTAGAATGGTTTAGCAGTTTGCAGCAACACTACGACAAAGACAGCTGAATAAAGTAGTAGTAGAGCAATGGGCGGGGGCATTGAATTTAAACCAGCACTGCAATGAAAATATTTTCCAAATAAACTAATTTTGAGTTGCAATTAAATAACTTAATAATGTTCCTATCACATCTTCTTTTCTAGGTATCTCCTATGCTGAGCACCATGAGGCTTACATTTTCTCAACATTTGCTAAGCCTACCATACTATTTTTAAGCCACATGTAACAGACATCTTTTTTCCTGAGCAAAAAAATAAAACATTTGTAAAATATTCAGGTTTGGCCGGCCTGGTGGCGCCGAGGGTTGAAGCGCTGGACACCACACCTCGCACCACGCTGGCGACCTGGGTTCAGGAACGAGCCTGGGTTGCTGGGGGTCGGCAGGGGAGGGAGAGGATTGAGTGGAGGTCCCTGTTCATCGCTCAGCTAACCTCTGGCAGAAGCCGGAGATACAGCAAACACCAGAGAAGCGTAGCGAAGGGGCGGGGAGTGGCAGACGTCGGTGAGGCCTTGACGTCAGGACGCTGGCCACTCCCAAGGGGACAAAGGGAAAACCTTCAGCTCCAGCGGAGATGGAGAACCGGAGATTGCCCATGATTTACGGCTGTCCTCCTGGCATCCTCCCGACCGATGCCGCCAGAGAATTCCAGGGTGTTGAAGCCCACCCCGTCAGCAAACCGAGGCTACTTGGGTGACGGAGGATTGATCAGGTAGGAGCGAACCATAGTGGGATGACTCCTAGGTACTCCCGAGGAGACTGGAGTTGAGGGGAGAGAGGAGGGAAAAAAATAGAAAGTACAAAAAAAAAAAAAATATTCAGATTTGTGTGGAACTAGATTTTACCACCTAATAAAACTGGAAGATGCCTGGATTTTTTTTTTTATAGTGAAAAAAGGTACATCGCATTTTGTGCCCAATTTCATTGTTCTGCTCTTTTAAGAAAACCAAACATGCTGTTATGAGACAAGAAAAGTAGTTTTAAAGAACCTAGTATGTATTTAAACCCTGAAATTAGGACTTAAACCAAGAATTCACTGTTAACAACACTACAGGCACTGACAGGTTTAGTCCAGATGTCCCCCGCAGTATGCAATGACAGGCGCAAGTAATGCCAGTGGGACTGGGAGAGTCTGCTGTCACCACAGCATGCTGGCGTTTGTGAAAAAGTGCATGTCAGTAAAGTTTAGCCACACCAGGGTACAGATTAGGACAGCATGGCATTCCCAGGGAGCTACACCAACTGACAATATCTGGAGAGTGTAAACACACCTTATCTGCAAACTTTTGTTGAATTAGAATAGGCCCAAAGTTTAAATAGCTAGAGACGTTCACTATCTCAACTGAAAATAATTTTTTTGTATTATTTCTTTATCTCCCACGCTGGTCCCTTAGGTCTTCTCTCCAGCTCTGCTCACTCACCCCAGTATCCCGCTGTGCCTGAGGCCATCCGGTGCATTATCTCAAAATTGTCCTCCATCTCCTCCAGGCTACATGCCTCCCCAGATCTGAACCCCTCCAGGTAAGGGCCACCAACTCCACTGGTGCTCTATCTATAGGGTCCAAGCTGCAGTCGGAGGTCGGAAGGTAAGAGATGTGCCCAGGCGAGTCTGGCGTTGAACGTGGCTGGGAGCAGAGAGCAGGCCTTCGCCTATCTGGGTGCCAGCTCTTTTCCCTTTTCTTGGTTGCCACGGAAGATCGGACGTGTAATGATGTCCAGTGCGAGACGGGGGCACTCCTGCACCTGACCACAGGACGTCCACCGCATCCCCCATACCCCTCATGTTGTCTCCGCTGCCTTAGACCTCCAGCCATGGCTAGGGGTTGCTCCTACAGTGGCTGACATTACCTCCCCCTTCTCAGGAGAGGAGAGCAGTCTGGGGACTCTCAACCCTCCCCTGCCAACCCCAGATGACCCAAGTCCGTTCCCGAATCCAGGTCGCTGGCATGGTGCGAGGTATGGTGTCTAGTGCCTCAAACCTCAGTGCCACCAGGCCGGCTCAGCTGCAGATCATTATTAAGTATGTAAAGTGCTTCAGTCCCATGTTCAGTCCCCAGTGTATTGCTGGTGGCAGTGTTCAATGTTTGCATGGGACAGCCTCCCACTATGTGTGATAGACTTGGGTGTGGGAACGTTAAAAATGTAGCACCCTCCCTGTATCTTGGTTCTACTTAATGCAGAATTATATTAGTAGACTCCTTCAGCCAACCAGTGTAACACCTTGGCTGTATCTTGGTTCTATTTATGAAGAATTACACCAGTAGACCCCTTAGCCAATCATTAAAGAAAGTTTACATTTCTTTATTCTGCAGTGAAGCCACAGCTCTGATGCCGTGGTGGGTAAAACAACAGCTCTGATGACAGAACTTCAGATTAAAGTGGAGCTCGCCAGGATGTAATTCAATGTCAGAGATTGTAGGAGCCTGCAGTGAACAGCAGTAAGCAGGCCGTCATCTGTGGGCATGGCCCTGAATGACACCTGAGCTGCAAGTGAGGTATTTAGGTAGATATCCATCAGGGGTGGGGGGGTAGGCAGGCAGGTAGGTAGGTGTTCTCTTGGAAATTGGCCACTAGGGCTGGAGGGAGTAGCCTAGCAAATAAAATAACGCAACCTGAGAGGTCCTTTCTCTCTCTCTCTGCTCTCTTGAGAGAAAGAGAGAGAGAGAACCTCTCAGGTTGTCTCATTTTATTTGTCAGGCGCCTCCCCTTCGGCCCAAGGTCACCCTCCCCATAGGGAACACCTTCCTGCCTAACCCCCACTGTCCCTGATGGGCATCTACCCAACTACCTCACCTGCCAGCTCAGGTGTCAATCAGGACCATGCCACCGACAAAGGTCTGCCTTCTGCTGTTCATTGTAGGCTCCTACAATCTATGACACTGAATTACATCCTGGTGAGTTCCACTGTAGTTCTGAACTTCTGATGAGTACACCAATTTTCTGCCATGGATGGGGTGCATCTATCTGACTTACGTTTATATATGTTTTTAGAAGACATACAGCGTGTGGTGGAGAAGGTAGTAGCATGATGTACTTGTTGGTGGGTTGAGCACTAACAGCCATGTTCACTCTGTGGCGGCACAGTAGACTCAGAAGGATTGTACAGAGGGGGGTAACAGGATCAAGTGTCTTTTGCAGGCAGATCACCCTGAGGCTGACAGGATATCTGGGCTGGATGGCTGCCATTTGCCCTTCAAGGGGGGGGCTGTAAGATGGGAAGCCTCTTCGGACACCTGCCCACAGAACTGCAGCATCCTCTAATGGGTAGAACGCTTTGGCACTCAGTCTAAGGGCCATCCCTTATGCCCCAGAGGCAGGTCACCTTGTGAGGTTTGTAATATTCTGTTGGTTCCCCTTGGTGTAAGTAGATGGCTGTTATATATTTAATCTGCCAATTAATTATTACCAGCCATGGCTACCTTGCTGCACACATCATGCCGACTTGACTGTAACCGTCATAATTATGGTTAAATAAATACAAGGCTATGTCCATTTTCTCTAAAGCTCGTTGTCTGTCTCAGTCCGTGCAGGTGAAATGAAGGGTTATTGTGTCCTGTAAGACAATGTAGGAGCCTGCAATGAATAGAAGCAGGAGGGCCTTTGTCTGTGGACACAGCCCTGACTGACAAATGAGTTGGCAGGTGAGGTAGTTAGGTAGACAGCCATCAGAGGTGGGGTAGGCAAGTAGGTGTTTCCTGGGGGCAGAGGGCCTAGGGCTGGAGAGGAGAAGCCTAGCACATACAATAAGGTGGCCCAAGAAGTTCTCTCTGTTCTGTCCCTCTGGTTAGAACCCACCCAGTCCTCACCCTCATAAAAATGAGGGTAACTGATAGGGTGGTAGGGAACTCACTGCTCCAATGGGAGGGGAGTCACCTTAGGGGTCATGAAGGAATTTTCCCATCCCCTTCCCCAGGGTTTTCCAGTTTTCAGCTTCTCCAGTGAGTATGAGTGGTGTATAGTAGATAGAATCCAGGATAGAGTTGTCACGGTCATGTAATAAGTGGTGGCACGATAGTCCCAGAAGGTCTGTACAGAGGGGATAACAAGGGATCATGCATCTTTTGCAGACAGACCCCCTGAGGCAGACAGGAGGCCTGGGCTGGATGTCTGGAGTTCCCCCCTTAAGGCAGTGCAGTCAAATGGACAGACTCTTTGGCACTTGCCCGTGACACTGCATCATCCTTTGACAGGGGAGGACACCTCAGCACCCGGTCAAGAGCATCCCTCATGCCCCAGAGGCAGGTTAACTTGCAGGGTTTGTAATATTCAGTCAGCTCCCCTTGGGGTAAGGGGATGGCTGTTATATATTTACTGAGTCGATTAATGATAATCAGTCATGACTACTTACTGCACATGTTGCAATGACTTGGCTATAACTGTCATCATTATACATGGCTGTGGCCATTTTCTCCAACGTTCATTCATCGCCTGTCTCAGTCTGTTCAGGTGGAATGAAGGGTTACTGTGTCCTATAAGACAATCCTGTATAACAAAAGGGATTACCTGCTATTGAAATTGCCCTGTTTCCTGTACACCTGGATTACTTCAGCAGTAAAGCACGTTGGGTCTGTGTTACTATCTGGTAATGACATGCTCCCACCACTACAAACAGCATCAAAGTGGAATACTGTTTGAGTCAGGGGTGAAATTACCAAAAGGTAACCTAAAAAGTCATCTCTCATAGTGATTATAAAACTTCATATAAAATTTAAAGAAACTTAACACCACTTTACCACATGCATGCCATTGCTGCAAACAATAGCCACTGGTCGACTGTGCACGTAACCCATTTGATCTCCATGTAGTATCCCCAAAAGCCCGAGCCAAACAGATCAGATTATTGCCACTAGTTTTGTATTTAAACATAAATATCCTTGTGCAGATTGACACATGAGGTAACCCACTGTTCTCCTACAGTCCTTCTCAAGGTCTTAACCACCAGGCCTGCACGTACTTGTCAATCATCTTTCTCCAGTTTAAAGGTAATCAGCAAAGTTTAACTGCAGCCCGCTCTCATATACCTTGCTTGCCTTGCCACCACAGAAGTCAAAGGCTGCTATAAACAAAATTTTCTGAGCCACTATTTGTGTTTTAAATCACTGCCAAACTATACCCCCAAACCCCGAACCCTTGAATAATACAGCAAAGTCCTGACATCCAAGTGTTGCTGTGAGTATTATTTTAGGCATTAACAACCCTGTGAAAGTAATAAAATATGTATGATAAGCTCCAGCCATTGCTGTTACATTCATAGCAGCGGTGATATCTTTGTCACTAAATGGATTGAAATACCCATGAAGCCTTGTGCACATGCAATCGGGACCCACACAGCACTTCCAGGTTCACAGGTACAGTTCAGCAGTGATTCAAAACATAACAGAAAATGTTGGTTACAGCAGCCTTCGACTCCCATGGGGACATGGCAAGGTATGTGGGAGGCAGCTGCAAATAAATTTTGCTTGTCACCTTTAAGAAGTTGTTTCCTCCACATTCAGAAATCTACAAGCTTTCAATACTGCACTCACCTAGTAATCTTCATAAGAGATAGTACACATTTACATTCAAACAATTAATTTGAGCCATTTATCTCCCAAGGTGCGTCACATCATCCCAACCAGTTTCCCAGAGCGTCCACACTGATGGTGCCAACATGAAGAACATGACTGCTCCTGCTGACATCACTTGCCTCTAGGTAAACAGGTATGGAAATGCTGATGACAGTGAGGAGTGTCTGCTCCAACCCTGAGAATGCCTGTAGCATTTTGGATCCCCACCACCTAAGCAGCTCAGTGCTCTGAAAAATGTTTTCTGCGAGAAGCGTTCTAATTGCTAACAAGAGTTGGTGCTTTATAGAACTCCCAACACTGCAGATCTGTGCCTTTAGTTGCATGTGCCCAAATATTTCAACCATCTTTCACATTACTGGCAATTTATTTATTTCAAGAGTTTAACCAGGAATAATACACTGAGCTAAACAGCTCATTTCCAGATGTGTCCTGGGGGAAAGGAGGTGAGGAAAGTGCAGTAATAAGTTACATCAAAAAAGTTACAAGTATAATGACAATAATAAAAAGTACATGGTAGACAAGGGGAAGCAGTGTTCAAGTAGTGCAAACATAGCATATCAATATCAACAGTTCAGCAAAATGCAACTGGCAACAAAATGAGGGAGGGGAGGGAGATTGTGAGTGCAAAAAGGACAAGTCCAAGGTGGACTGTGGCCCGATAATTCAGGGCAGTAGGGGGAGAGAGTAATATGGTGGGAAGAGAAGTGGGACTAGCCTATAAATCAGTAGCAACTGTAGGAGTGAGTAGTGAAGTCACAGAAGATGGGTTTCAGAGATATGGAAGAGGGAGCATTGCAAGCAGCAACAGGGAGGGTGCTCCAAAGTTTGAGGAAGCTAAACAAGAAAGCAGTCTGACCAGCAGAGAATTTTAAAAGGGGAGAGGGTGAGATAGCAGGTGTCAGAGCTGCGAAGGGAGTAGGAGGTGGAAGAAGGATAGGTCGGGGGAGCCAGAATTCAGAGCCAAAGGAGGCACAATGAATGAGGTGCCTGGCATCAAGGGAGGGCAAGCAGAGGGAGGAGAACAGAACAGTGATGCATTCTGGGGAGGCAATCCAGGGCAAAGCGGCAGAAGGAGTAGAATAGGAGATCCAGCTTGGCAAGACTGGACTTAACAGCAATGCTATATGCTCTCAGCTTGACACAACACTTTAGTTTGTCTGAGTTCGATTCTCAAACATTAGGGAATGTCGCAAGCCTCTGGTGCACCGAACAGATGGCACACGGAGCTTGCGGTATTCCCAGGCTGGCATTCAGGATTCCCAATCCCATGTGCCACACCTCATCCAGTTAAACCAGCTTTCTGCTGGTCTAACAGTTTGTCCACTGGGGGACACTTTTATGGGGCTTGTGCCACATATTTGGTGCAAGTCGCCATAAAGAGGGTGAAGTGTTGCAAATGCGTACAACCTTCAAGAATCAGGTGCAAGATGCATTATAGTATTAGATGCAGCACCATTATTGATGCAAACTTCACACAAGCCTTGCATCAACCTTCAAGAATCGTGCCCTCTGACTCAATTTTGCCCTTGTTTTTTGCTTAGTAACAGTACAAGTTTGATCTCATTACTCCCTTTATTGAAATTCAACTATGGGAGTACCATTTCAGCTCTCTGCTTACTATAAAACTCATTCCTAACCATTTTTCCAACAAAACTTCATGAAGGTAAAAAACAAAAACTCCATCGTGCAGTATAACAATAAATATACTGTCTATGTAACCCCTCCTAGGCACCAGCTAGGGCAGGCATGGCTCAGCATGGAATCTTCCATGTCTAGTGCTATAGGTGGTATCTCACTGAAAGGTCCCCTACATCACCACCCACAGTCACAATGCATCCCAGGTCCACAACTCCTTGGTGGGTATAGCTCAGACCTTTGCTCTGCCAGGAAAGAAATCACACTTTAGTCTTGCCAACAATTACAGTCTGCAACAACAGTTTCTAGTCCCTCTCCTTGCTCGTACTGTTTTAGCAGGTATGACCCTGACCCTGGGCACAAGTAAGAATCTTTGGAGGCCCTTACTGAAAAGGTTGTGCCCTGGAGACACTTCTGGAGCCATACTACAGCCCTCTCTTCTTTATTACACCTCAGATCTGTGCACCATTGATTGAGGCAATAACACACACTAGAGTCTGATCCACTGTTATTTCATTTGTACTCCTGCTGTACTAAGGCTTACTGTTTTGCATTCAGTATAGACTGGCATTGTACCACCTGGTTAGCAAGTGACACTGGAGGCATCCGCAGCTGGAGGGACAATTCATTATTGCGGCATGCATTACTAGCAGGTTAAACAACGCACGTATCATTAACACTGGGGTATCAATTCAGCTGTGAATACTGCTGTTTTTTTTTTTCTTCCACTGGAACATCAGCACATAATGTGGCTCACTCAGTCAGGAATTAGAATGAGTTTGCTGATGCGCCATCTATGGGTCCCCTGATCCTTAGAGTACACTTTCTCTATGCCAGGCCAGTCTCCCGTCTAGAGCCAAGAGGTTAACACTTTTTAAGAGTTTTAGAATTTCCTTGCATCCCTCCTGAGGCTTCCACCAACTAGCCTCATTGCATATCCTATTTACAGGATGGAGCAGCTGGGCACTGCACAGTGGCACATCCTCCAGCCTGCCCACTGGTTATGACTGGCCATCATTCCAACAAACCTGCCAGCAGCTGCAGCTCCAGTACATCCCTAGCTTGGGGAGCTCTCAGAGTACAATGTAGGTACAGTATATCCAAAGTGCCAGGACATATGGTAATGAGTACAATCCCCTCCAAGTCACTAAAGGTGTACCACAAAGCTCAGTACACGGCCCCTTACTGTTCTCTTTATATGTACAAGACCTGGGTTAGTACAGTATGTTGGAGGTGTGAACTACCAGCTGCATGTAGATGATACTGTGCTCTGTGCCTCTGGAGTTAACATCCTTGCTGTGCAGGCTGCTCTCCAAAAGAAATTCCATGGCCTGCAAGTCTTTTTCCTTGCCTCAAAACTTTCTTTAAGTGCTAGAAAGACCAAAGCTACGGTATTTGGTTCTGCCCCATGATTGAAGAGCTACGCTGGTTCTGCCCCCCTGTTCACTGCTACCACAGATGGATCCCCCAGTAAGTGGTTAGTGACTACAAATATTTGGGTTTCTGAGTCGACTCACTCCTCACAGGGAACACCCACGTCCACAAAATTCATCAAACGCCTAGGCCAAATATTGGCTTCCTGTTCACAAACAAATATCTGCTGCCCCAGGAATGCAGAGGGAGAATAATCAAATCTATGATACTCCCTTCTTTCGACTACATGGACAACTTCCTCTGTGGTGCCTCCAAGTACAGGTTGGCCAGATTAGATGTTCTTTACAAGAGGCAAGTCAGGCTGGTACTCGACTGCCCTTCTGACACTCCCCATTGTAAGCTGTATAATGCATTAAACTGTCTGTCCCTGGGAGACAGGATTTATGAAGGAACTGCTCGTCATCATGTTCTCCCTGAAGTGCGGTAAAGGCACTGCCCCCTCTTATACCAGTCAAGGCTTATCCACAAATCATGTCCTAGACCCTTGTGTTCCACTGGATCAGTCGAGACACTAGTCTCACACATAAATACAACTCACAAATCCCTCTCATTCAGTCACGGATGTCAGACTACGTGGAATTCCCTACCAGAATCCCTACACTCAGTAAACCACCCTTTGCCCTCTAGTGCAAAAGTCATGTTGTTTGGTTCTTTTCAGCCTTTTCTGAGCATAAATCTTGCTGCCATCATTCCAGAGGCGTAACAGGGTTTTATTTAACTCTAAAAATTGATTAGCGTTTTGCTCATGTAAGTTCTAAAACATTGTGAAAATGCATAGCACTTGCCTCACTGTGTTTAACAAACATACCACTTCTAGAAAACCTATATAAATGCTTTCTGTACAGTTAGTATTGTCCCAAGAATAAAACTGCTAATCAATTATTTAAAACCCTGCGTAACACAGGTAAAAAAACAATGATGAGCTTCCATCCCTATAACCCCCACACCGGGCCTTACCCTGCACTTGAAACATTGTTATTCCTATGTAAACGTACAATGCTTTAAAGGTCGTACACTGTATTTAGCACTGTTTATGTCTGTAACATGTCTGCTTGTCATCAGACGTTTTGCTTTAACAGGACCCCATTGTAAAGGAGCTGTACTTAATGGTTTTTAACCTGAATAAAAATGAATAGAATTGACACTAAATTGAATGGAATATTTCCTACCTTGCTCAGCAGTTTAGTCTCTTACTACTGTAACCCCTAGATGGCGCTATCCCAGGGGCTACTACCCCTGCCTGATTTGCCACTAACAGGTTGAGGGGCCTGGATCCAATGGCGGGTGCCTCCACCCAGAGGTCAGGGTTTGCAATAGTTAAACTAACTTGGTCACAGCCCTCTGGGACACTGCAACCCCCCTTTCTTCCCACTAGTGGCCCACACAATATATCAGAATTACCTTCACAGTATACACTTACCCCCAGGTCTGGTTCCGCTGGGACCTCCTGTGAAATGAGATACAGTGCAACAATCACAGTACAGTACTTTAACATAGACAAATACCTCAGGCAGTATAACTTTGCTGAAACAAGCAGCTCTGATTTATTTAGGGGATATAACAAGGACAGGAAATCAGGTTAATTATCTTATCACTCTAATAATCTACCTATGGCTCTGTGCAGGCCTATCCTATCAATTACTGTCCCTGGGTACCCAAGCCCTAGTGGCTAGTCCAAACCGTGGCAGCTGGTGGGGCCCTTTCACACAGAGAAAAGGAGAATTAAACAGTCAGCAGTACAGTAATTCCATTTGGATTTAATGTGGCAATTCAACAGGGCGACCTGAATTAGTACCACGACCTCCAAATAAGATAGGGTCCTTCAATGTCAGCAGGGCTCACTTGAGGTACACAAGCCTCTTCACACATCCATAAAAAGAAAGCACTATACCAGGCAGGCTGCATCTGTATCCGATCGCAATTACTGCACAATACCGGAGAACACACAGCAGATTCAGTTCCTGACAGACCGATTGCAATTTTCAGCAATTCCTCCAGTCTTCTACAGGGTGAGCCTGGTTTCTACTCTTCAGAGATCCTTTGATTCTTTTCACAGGGACAGATTCAGTCCTAACAAGCTGTTACACAAGCTGCAGACCGAACTCTGGGCCTTACACCGTTTTGACTAAAACTGCACACTGAAAAAGCACAGGGCTCCTTCCTTCTTCACTGCCAAAGCTCAACTGAAACTCCAACCGACAAACCGAGCACTTCCTTTGAGTTCCTCCCAGTTCTTGACTGGATTGGCTGTCACTCACAATAGACTGCTGCTGTTGGTCCAAAAGGCACTGAAGTCTAAACTACATCTCTCAGAGTCACTGCCCATACAATCCTCTTGTGGCTGGCTCAGATTTATGAGTCAAGTTCTGATTCGTCCAAGGCACCATTTAGAGCTAGCTTACCCCACACTGATTGGTCCAGTTCAGCAGTTCAAAACTAGAATGGGGAACTAGCAGACACAGTTCTGACTGCAAAGAAAGCAGGTTAGACAAACTGTAATTTCATTATTACTCTAAATAATTTCTGGCAAACAGTTACATCTTTCAGATAGGTTCCTTTGCACTCCTAGTGACTGCAAAATGAAGTGAATTGGCAGCAGCTGAGTGGTACTCAGAGAAGCACACAGTCCCCCCATACAAACTAATTATGTCTGCAAGCAGACAGCTCTTAAAGAGACAGTACCAAAGGCTCTAAAAACACTCACTGATAAATGGCTTAAATGCCAAACACCATTCAGGCTTGGAGCATTCAAGCAAGCTCCTGGAAGTCTTTTGGGAACCCCCATTTGCAGGGGGGTTACACTACATTGCTCTTTCTCAACAGCATCTCTAGCAGCAACTCTCATGACACAGGACCACCCCAATAAATACCCTTTCTTCATGGGGAGCCATACTGCACTGCAAGACTGCCAGGAACTCCGCTTGAGGAAAAGCCTCTTCCCCCTGGTGGGTGATCTACCATAAACTGAGCTCAAATTCCTTACCACAGATCTACACTGTTGCCTTGGACCTGTCCTTGAAGGTGCACAGAAGGCCAGCCATTAAGGTGGTAATAGTCTCAGAAATCTGGATGAAGGACCACTGGAAAGTGAGAGATCCTTGCCTCCTCAGGGTAATTCTCCTCGAGGACACCCTGGTACTTTACTTTTTACAACTAAGCCCCTCCCACAAGGCTACCTATGGTTACAGTCACTGCCAGATGGTAGGCTATGGGCCTGGCAGTCTGATTACACACACACACACACACACACACACACACACACACACCTTACTGGTAGGAGTTTGTTACTATGACTACATTTCCAGTTTAGAAACAAAGAATGTTGCCAGTAGATAAAGGCAAGTGTCCATCTAGTCTGCCCATAGTTTCCACATCTATCCCCCGACCAAATTTCTTGAAGAGGTTTTCCACCCCAAACTCTCCTCTCACCCTCCATGAGCCCCTCCCACTTTCTTAGATTCTCATCCTGGAATTGTCAGAAATTTAAACCTGTCCCACTCAGGTTTGAACCCATTTATAGTCCCTTCCCCCATCACTTCTGCTGATAGTCTTTTCTAAGGCTCAACCACCCTCTCAGTGAAGTAGAATTTCCTTGCATCCCTCCTGAGGTTTCCACTAACTAGCCTCTATTTGTGTCTTCTCATGGCTGAACTACTGTTCCTGTTTAATAGGGCTTCACAGTTCACTGTTATTTTCCTTCAGGAATTAGTACGTCTCTGTCATATCGCTCTCTCCCTTCTGGCCTCCAGCAAGTACATGTTTAGGGTCTCATGTCGTTATACATAGGATCTGCTCGGTTCTATGTCAAAATAGCGAAAAAAAAATATCGAGTTCAAAAATAGCGAGTGCACAATAGAGAAACGCAACATAGCGACTGAAGTATAGCGAGTGTAAAAATACCTCATCAGCAATTCTAGCGATCTGTGTTCTGCTGCTATATCAAAACAGTAGGTCTCTTGTTCTTCGTGAAGGCTACTTATACCGCATGGATAAAGAAACAGAAGAGGAAAAAAAATAAGGAGCAAAACTTTTGGTCACAGAAACTGACGTTTGTGCACTGAAACAAAATGACTTTCACACTGAGATTTAGAAAGAAACCACCGAAAGCACACCATATGGATATGCCAACTACGCGCTGTGTCAGTCAGTAGAAGTGCAGAACACTGACAGTTTATAATATATGTTAGTGATACCACAGATGGCATAATTAAGAGCGACTGATGTGGTACCTCACACCCTGTCACTTCTGCTGTCATCTACTCTGAATGATGGAGTAGACTCTGGTAAAGCCCTCCTTTTGAAACAGCCATGAAAGAGCAACAAACACAGCATCACATTCTTTAGCAGGGTCCAGCACCAAAGATCGGGGGAGCCCATGAATGTTGAAAAAGTTCACATATTTACTACACACTACCCATGCGTTCACCCAGGGAAACAATTCCATGGGAAGCAGCAGCAGGAGTCTCAGTAATGGGCTCCCAGTCCTGTCCAGACAGCAGTAACTCTATTCAGGTGAACTCTCTTCTCATAACTGACAGCACACCATTTTCCAGTCAGGCTCTCACACAGACAGATTTGAAACAATGGAGAGCAGTGATGGCAGCAGGTATTGTGTCAAATCAGTGCCTGCATTTGAGCAAGTCTATTTGAGGGACTGAAAAATAGCATGTGTGATTTCAGGGACTTGTGCTCAACAGGAATCATTATTTGAGCAACAGTGACTTGTCCTGGCACACCATTTACTTTGGTGTTCTAGACTGTGCCGTCACAGAGGTGGTTATTTTTATTAAGGTGTGTGGAGGGTGCAAAATATTGGAGAGATATATTAGGATAATGAGCACTTACTTTCATTCTTTTTTCCTAGTTTATTCGCTGTTTGGGGTAGTTGCTGCCTTAGTTTGTGCTGATGTGGGTTCACAGATATGCTTGGCACTGTTTTTTAATCACTGTTTTTCGCCATTTTGACGTCTCAACAGATGGAAGATTTCAGCTACTGGCGCCATTCTGACATGGGAAAAGTCGCCATTAATGGTGCTAGCTATTAAATGCCACTCGCTATTATTGCTTGCTCTATTCTTTATTCGCCATTCTTTACTCGCTATTACCACAGGATACTGATCTGCTCTGTTAGCTCTTGATGATCTTGGTGACTCTACACTGCACATACTCTGGCTTATCTCTGTCCTTCCTCAGGTGCAGACTCCCAAACTGGGCAGACTATTCCAAGTGAGGTCTCACCAATTACCTGTACTGGGGCAACATCACCTCATTCCTTCTACTGTCAAATCCCTTCCCCATGCAAACCAGCATCCCTGTTGCCTTGCTGTATACTTTATTGTACTGGCTGGATTGCTTGAGAGAGTTAATGATGACTCCTAGGTCCCTTTCCGCCAATGATTAGGCCAATCATGCCCCCCATTTAGTACTCTGTACATGATTTCCTTTTCCCTATGTGCATCACTATGCACTTTTTGACACATAATTTCAACTGCCATATTTTGGAGCACCTCTCCAGATCCCTCAACTCTCTCCTCAGTGTCTACCCTGCCACATAGTTTTGTGTCACCCTCAAGGAGCTGTCTTGCTTTGGAGACCCTCCCCTATATCACTAATGATCATATTGCAAAGCTCAGCTGGTGCTTAACAGGGTTGCAAGGGTTGAACCGCCGCTCTCCCCTCCTCCACTTCCATCCACCACAAGGACCAGGCTGATACTTTGTCAGCCTCTGTCCATTGCACAGCTCTGCCAGTGCTTAACAGGGTTGCGAAGGTTGAACTGCCACCCTCCCACCTCCACTTCGATCCACCATGAGAACCAGGCTGATGCTGCATCAGCCTCTGTCCATTGCACAGCTCGGCCGGCACTTAATAGGGTCACGAGGGTCGAACTGCCGCCCTCCCCACCTCCACCTCTATCCACCACGAGAACCAGGCTGATACTGCATCAGCCTCTGTCTATTGCACAGCTTGGCCAGTGCTTATCAGGGTTGCGAGGGTTGAACTGCCACCCTCCCCCCTCCACTTCCATCCACCATGATAACCAGTCTGAGACAGCATTAGCCTCTGTCCTGTTATCCACCATCACCCCTGATTGTACCCCCACCTCATGGACAGCAACAAATATGTGGGTATATATACTAATCTTAGGACATAGGCACTTATCTTATAAGTGTCAGGATCTGAGTTCTACTGTACTTTTGCAATGCATAGTATGCTTTATTATATTCTCACATTATACTGTACCACTGGGAGATGTCTTCCATTATATTTTTTTTGTACAATTATTAGTTAGGCAACAGTGCCATCTTTAGTGCTTGTGCACAATTGTAACTGCAAGTGACCTTGGAAGCATCACAAACCTTATTGTTCATTTTATCTTCTGCTAGCTAAGCAACTCCTTAGATTAGGATAGTTACTCTGGCCAGGGGCGTAGACAGGGGGGTGTTTAGGGTGTTCAAACTACCCCCGAAATGACCTACAAAATTTTTATTTAGGGACAACAATATCAGGCCGAACAGCTGCTATATTTATTTTGCTAGTCTGGATGGCTGCCTGGAGTGAGTGGGACTGGGAGCAGGTTCAGCAAGGCTGCAGCACGTGTGGTCGGTGACTTTGAGGGTTGGTGACTGGTGATGGTCCAAATTTGCACCTCCTCCTCTCTGATCAGCAGTCAATAAATGGCATGGCTTGAAATTGGCACCTTGGCACTTTGAAGAGCAGGCACTGCCGCATTGCCTGCATGAAGAGTAGTGAGAGGAGTCGAGGATGGAGCGGAGGATTGTTGTGTGTGCCTCAGGAAGGATTTTCATGTGGAGGAGACATTGTGACTTGTGCAGCTGCTTGTAAGGAGAGCAAAGGAGCTGAATTGGAGCCTGGAGGAGGAGGAGGAGTCATCCAACGGCACTCGGGAGAGAAGAGGAGTTGTTAATTTTATTTCTGACACCCCTGTCCACAGCCTGTTGGTCCGATCAGTCAGAAAACTTGGAAGTCAGAACTAAACGTTGCTGGCCCAGAGGAGCTAGCCGGAGCCTAGGCCCCAGGGCAGTTGTGTGTGCTGAATGTGTAGTTTTGTGGCTCCAGGTGCGAGGAGGGTGTAGGCCCAAATGAGCTAGGTGCCTCGTTGTCAAGTTGCCTCAGACTGCAAGGGTTGTGTCCTGTGTGGAAGGAATCTGGAGGAGAGAAACCATCATCCAGCCAGACCAGTAGACTAGTGCCACACTGTAGTCTGTGCGGTAGGTCAGTCAGAGATGATTAGTGGTTAACAGCTATCTAGTGAAGCTTTTAACATTTCCTTGTCATTATTAATCAATGGCATTGCTTTCCCTTTTAGAAGTACAGTACTCTTGAATATTTGACCCAGACACTTTCATGGCATGTGTTTTTTCCTGATGCTCAGATGATACTGCACTGCAGTTTTATGAACTAATAAATGATTCATGGTGTAATGGATTTTGTTATACAAGTGTAGGAATGTTTAAAGGCTGAATGGTTGTTGACCCTTGTCATTCTGCATGAACAATGAATCCTCAGCTCTGCCACCAAATGCCAGTATAAATGTCTGTCCTATACAGTACAGGTTCTTTTTTTTTTTTTTTTCCTTAACTTTCTGGCCTTGATGCTACTAAAACCCCTTCCTCCCTGCTGGCAATCACCCAGCCCCATCATCTCCACCCACCACATTCCTTTCCTTAGCATTTGTTGTCCAGCAAATTGGACAGTCCTCCAGAATCCTCACTTTACATGGACAGTGAACTACATTGTTTGTGGGGGTAGTATTTGGGGAGTGTTCTGCTACTACTGTAGGTCCTGGCTGGTCACAGTGGTCAGTGGTGTGTAGTAGGTTGTGAGTGTCTGTCTGTAGTGTACCTATTTTTTTATTTTATTACAATCTCAGAAGTACCTTTGAGTCATGGACTCATTTACGAAGGTTCCACATCAGGCAGATAGAAGACAATACAAGCGTCCTATTAAAACGCAGTTACACATTCAATACAATAGCAAACAAATGGAGGGTATACACAATACAACATATGTGACTGTGCAAGGTCAGACAGTTAGGTTACGAACAAGGTATAACAGTGGTTGATTGAAGCCAGGAATTGTTTCAGAGAAAGCAATCCTTTTGTCAGGGTAATTAAAGGAAAGGTGCAATAAGTGCAGTCGAAGTTAGTTAGGGTCCGCCGAGAAAGGTGAAGGGAGGGAGGCTGCTGGGTAATCGTGGGTGAAGAGGGCGAGGGCAAGGGCAGGGAGGAAAAGAAAGGTGCTCAAGCCAGGGGGGGAAATAGGGAAAGGGAGGTCCTCAAGAGAGGGCAGCAAATGTATAGTTTGTTGGGGGGGGGGAGAAGGAGCAGGAGGTTTAAAGTAGGTTGGAATGAGGCAGAGCAAGTAGTTGAGCATATAATTGATGACCAGGTTAGGTGGCATGGGTTGGCATGGCTGGGCGGACAGAAGGAGAGGGGGGGATAAAGAAGAGGGGTTAGCAGGTGTGGGGAGTCAGAGAGAGTTGGTGGGTGGGTGAGTGGATAAATGAGTGGAGAAAAAGGTGAGGAGGAAAGGAGTGGCAGGTTAAACAGTCAATAGGGTATGTGTGGGAGTGAAAAGGTGTGGTGTGCGAAGGCATGGGGGGTCAGGGGCAGAAGGGTGAGGCGGTTGCTGGGGAGGGCAGTGAGGAAATTATAGCAATCCAGCAGAGTAAGTGTGGGGTGCGAAGGCACGAGGGACAGGGCGTGGGCAGCATGGGGGGCATAATTGAGAAGGCAGGGTGAAACAGAGGGGACAGCAGTAAATACCTGAGGTGGGTGAGAGGATACAGAAGGGACACAGGAAAAGGTAGTAGGGGGGTTAAGTGTAGCAGTCACAGATACCACCCTGGGTAAGTTTTGCACTTTATTTTTGGTTTTCTGGTCTGCTGATGTCCGATGCTCCAGGGCACATTATCCATGTCTCAGATTCAGACAGTGGCAGAAATCACTTTCAACAAAATGGGTCCAGAATCTAGGCTATGCACTGGAGTTCATCCCCCAGCCTCCACAAATGCCCCCATGCCATTGTCATCACAAGCCATAAAGGAACTTGTGCATCCTTCAGGAGGACATAAAGTAACTAATAACTGTAAGAAAGGGTCATCAGCTTGCGCCCATGGTTTTTTCAGTTCTAGGCAGTATCTGCAGTAGAAAACCCAGACTGAATTTGGGTTTCTTCTGCAGATACTTCCCAGTACTGAAAAACGCAACAGGGATCCATCCCATCCAGGATCTTAAAGCAGCAGGTAAACAGCATATTGCACGAAAACATTTTCACGTGCCCTCTCTGTGGTCACTTCTTCCACAGCTGTATCGAGGAGACTGGATATGTATGCTGGATATGTGCAGTGGATATGAAGGATGCTTATTTGCACATACAATCTGGAAACAACAGACAGCGCATATAGAGCAAATCAGGAGAGGAATCGCACCCAAATGATTCCCCCTGACAAAGGGAGTAATTCCTGAAGCACCCGGCCAAAATTGTGGCTAACAGTTTTCTGCACTGCACACCAAGCATGCCATGGAGCTCAACTGCAATAAAAGTTGTTATTTTGAATATAGCTTCACTTCTTGGGAGTGAGTCTCATTTGGGTGTGGTTCCTCTCTTTTTGATTTGCTCTGCACTTACAGGTTTGCAGCCTGTGGTAACCTGTAGCTACCCCTGCACTGTAGCTCACAGGTGATGCCCCTTCCTGGATTATCTGGTTTGTCTAGAGGGCAATTATTTTCAGTTTCAAGTTTTTCTCTCTGGCGTTCCTGTTCATAGCAAGTATTTAGCAAATGTTTTACAGTAGTAGTAGTCATAGCACTTCTTAAGAAGAAGCTGCAAATGTATCCTTATTTGGACTATGAGCTCCTGAACAGATCCTCTGTAGATGTGAAGGCTCACATGGTGAACAGGACCTGTCTGGGGGCTTCTGGTTGTTCTGGTAGATAATACATGATGTTAGTTTTAAAACCTTGAAATCCCTAGAGGGGTTTTGGCTAAAATATGATCAGTTGAAAGGTTCTGCTGTGTGGGCTGGGCCACTTTTACAGCTATCCCCCTGTGTAAGCCTGCCATAACAAGCATTTGTCAATGCCGAATGTTGCTTGCTTCTATGTGCTGTTTAGGTATTTGGAAGTCATTGGAGTGCAAATATTGAAAATTTGTGAACTTCTGACGTCGTAGGAACTGCGCAACGCACGCTCGTAAAACAGTCATTGTTAGGAAATTTGTCACGAAATGTTCAACATAGCCATTTTAAGACCTCTGGTCATGAACAATGTCAGTGTGATTTTATTAATGTGTCCCATACATTGAGTTTGCACACCGACTGCGCCATTGTGTGCTACATGGGCGGAAACACGTTTTGGACAGGATGTGAAAAATGACAGCTGTACTGCTCATAAGGAGGTGTGGTAAAATGGCAATGTTGAAAATCTGGAGTTGAAATATTGAAAATTCGCAAACCTACGAGCATGCGTGGGAACTGTGCAACGCACACTCGTAAAACAGTCATTTTTAAGAATTCTTTCACCAAATTTTCAACATTGCCATTTTAAGATCTCTGCTCATGAACAGTGACACTGTGATTTTCTTAATGTGTCCCATACACTGAGTTCGCACACCGACTGCGCCATTGTGCGCTACATGGGCAGAAACATGTTTTGAGCAGGATGTGAAAAATGACAGCTGTACTGCTCATGAGGAGGTGTGGTAAAATGGCAATGTTGAAAATCTGGAGTGAAAATATTGAAAATTTGTGAACTTACGAGCTTGCGTAGGAACTGCACAACGCACGCTCGTAAAACAGTCATTTTTAAGAATTTTTTCACCAAATTTTCAACATAGCCATTTTAAGACCTCTGCTCATGAACAGTGTCACTGTGATTTTCTTAATTTGTCCCATACATTGATTTCGCACACCAACTGCGCCATTCTGCGCTACAAGGGCGGAAACACATTTTGGGTGAGATGTGAAAAATGACAGCTGTACTACTCATAAGAAGGTGTGGTAAAATGGCAATGTTGAAAATCTGGAGTGAAAATATTGAAATTTCGCGAACTTACGAGCCTGCGTAGGAACTGCGCAACGCACGCTCGTAAAGCAGTCATTGTTTGGAATTTTTGGACCAAATTTTCAACATGGGGTTTTTGGGACCCCTTCTCATGAATGATGTCACTGTCATGGCAGTATTCAGGCCCGAAGGGTGATTGCACAGTCACTGCACAAAATCACCCTTCGGGCAGAACTCTGTCATGACTATCATCATGAAGAATCACGCTCCATGTTGAAGCTGGTCAAAATCCCAAAATACCTGAGATGTGCAATAAGTTGAACCCTTCCTATCTAGCCCATTATACAGCTTACGGCATTTCCTCAGTTCGCGATCGGCTTTGAAGAGTGCAGGCGTGTTCCGGTCCACGAAGATCGTCATGTTGGAGTCCGGAGGTAAGTATGGGGTGAGGGGTGTGGGGAGGCTGGGTGCGTAGTGGGTGGGTGCGGGTTGTGGGGGTTGGGAGGCGTACCGCAGGACGTTTTTGTTTACAGGTTTAAAACAAAAAAGGCGTCGAGGACCGTTTGCCACACTGGGGTGGGCTCAGCGTGGCACAAGAGACGAGGGTGCCATTCAGCCGGCCGAGTTGGGCACCCCCATCGGCTAAGAACTGATTGCCATGCTGGGGTGGGCTCTCAGCATGGCACCAGCTCTGAGGGGCGACAGCAGCTCAGCCGGTGGGGATTGGGCACCCCATCGGCTACACAGGACGTCTGAGGGGCGTTCAGCCAGCAGGGGACTGGGCACCCCGTCGGCCAAAGGACTGATTGCCATGCTGGGTGGGCTCCCAGCGTGGCACCAACAGGGGGGATCGACGCAGCTCAGCCCGTGAGGATTGGGCACCCGTCAGCTACACGAAATGCGTCTTTGGTAGCAAAATACCATGTGGGGGGAGCTATGCTTCTTATCGGTGCTCACTTAGCTCCCTCTTTCAACTGTATGCCACTGTATTTTTGGGCGTGTCATGGAGCAGCTCCAAAATGCGACTAACTTACAGAGCTTGCACTGCCAGCTCACTGACTGAATTGGAGGAGGTGACACACCTCCGAAATCTCCGATGATGGCACTATGTTTCTTGCACATGCGTGCAAGCAACATAAAAATGATCACAATCCTGTTTAGGAATGAGTGGGTTCATGTATCAGGTATTCTGTATTGATTTCTACAATGCTGTGAGATGTTGGATCAACCCATTCCCATCATAGATATGGAGCAGGTTTGGATGGGGGGATGGAAAGCTATGGTAAAACTGCATCAGACAAATACTGGAACTTGTCATCTCCCAAGCAGCTTCTTCCTAGGTAAGGATAAAGTTATGTGCTTTTATCTGGGTCAGCCTCGCACCTGCCAAAAGCGCAGAGCTAGGAACCGCCCGACTGTTGCCCATGATGCTGATCAGTGTAATCTTTGAGTGTGGGCACATAAGCATGAGGTGCCTAACCCCATTTAAATGCAACCTGTGTGTGGAACAGGAGCATTTATACCGGCAGTGCCCTGGGCCTCACATAATAGGTCAGAGGGAACTGATCGAGAATCCTTGATTACCAAGGGCCAAGCATTGAAGTCATTAAGGACCTCACAGCTAAAATTTTCAGACATGACAAAAAACTTAAAGAGTGCTCAGCAGGAGGGCCAGGCTGCTTCAGATGCCTCAGACGTGCAAGATCAAAAGCCCAGAAATCCTACCCCACTTGATCAGGTGCAGGAGGTCCAGGTAGTTGTCCCAACTGGGCAGTCTCCGGTCATGGACAAGAGATCTGGGATTATGAATGAAGGGCTCTGAATCAGTATGAGATGACCTCTTGGCTGGTAATTACAGTCAGCAACAACCTAGGTAACAGGGATCCCAATCTGATACGCCACCCACTCCATCCCCTCAGCGATGGAGATGGAGATAGTTCCTTAAAGGAAAACAAGGTAGACAGAAAAAGATCAAGACTAGGAATATGCAGCCCACAGTGATTACTATGCAGAGCAAATTTACTGTTTTATTCTTTTTTCAAGCAATGGGGAGCACAGAGGAAGAAGAAGATTCTGCAGGATCTTCGATCTCCTCGGTGAGAGACCTGTCCTCGGACTGGGATAAGAATCTCCCAGTGACATCCACTGCTAAGAAGAGTTGCAGGAGGACAAGATCTCAGACCAGAGCAAGTGCCCCTCAGTCACCCCAGGGCCCCAAATAATTAGAAGCTGAATCCCTCCTTGTTAGAGGACTCAGCTATATGAGATGCCTTGGGTAAACTTATATCAGTAGGAAATCGGTTCTGATGTGCTACCACAATCCCCTAAAATGGAATTGTAGTCTTTTTTCCAAAAATGGGGTAGGAGAAGTAGCAAAATGGCATACTTCCAGTATTTAAAACTGAGCTCATCTGAAGTGCCACCAATCGATGATTCTGAAAACCAGGGATAATTTTAGTTCCCAAATTTCAAAAGTTAAGAGGGAAATGACCTGCTTTCAATCAAATAGATTTTGGGCAGAACAGAGGGAACAAATATTTGTGACACAGGGTAAGATGTCAACTTTATAACCCTTTGAGGCCTGCAAGAAAAGGGTTGATAATAAAGTATTTTGTGGGGTTAAGGATGGAAACAGCAGGACTCATACAGATCCCATGTGTATGCTGGGGGCTATATCCCAGTATGTTGGCCCAAGGTTTGTTTCAAACTCTGGCAAAGATCAGTTCTTCTTGGACCTCCCTGTACCACAGGTTCCCCAAAACCTTTTGCCTGGTTTGGCAGCTGGGATCTCAGCCTCTGAAGTTGAGGCACCCATGCACTCCCTGAGGAATGAAAACAGCCCCATGCAGGATGGATGGGCGAGTGAGTTACATAAATTTGTGGGCACAGCTTTTCTCGAGGAGTTGGTATAAGTGTTTTATTTGTTTGTTACAGCATTCCTTCCTGGGTCAGTAAATGAAAGATGGTTTACTTGAGTTTCTGTACAAGAAAGGAGAGAAAAGCAATTTGAATAACTGGAGGTCCATTGTCTCCTAATACCAATGTGAAAATAATTTCTAAACTCTTGACCTTTAGATTAAAGAAGGTTACTAGGCATCTAATATCCTGCTCAGTTCTGGGAAGATCTATTCAGGAACACGTGATCTTACTTAAGGAACTGGCAGAAAGGGATAACACAGGATACGAGGATTCTTGGTATTATTAGACCAACAGAAGGCATCTGAACCAGTGTCTCACGATTATCTATGGTTTGTTTTAAATATGGGTTTCCTGGGGAATTTATTAACTGGGTTAAAAGTCTATACATAATGCCTCTGGGACACCTATTATTAATGGTAAGCTGGTGACCCCTTGCAAGCTGGTTAAGGCGGTATGGCAGGGATGTCTTCCTAGTCACCTTCTGTATATCATTAGACTCAATCCCCTGTTGAGGAAATTGGATCTGGATCTTCGAATCAAACCTTTGCAGAATCCTAAGGGCATTGTCTGCTGCAAGGCACTCGCTTATGCAGACGACATCTGTGTGCTGGTACAAGACAAGATCTCAGTTTGTCAATCCTTAAAATGATTCAGGCTTTTTGGTCTGTTTTCTGGGAGGCCTTAAATATTCAAAAATGTGTGGGACAAGTTTTAGGTGGCAGAACAACCCTTCCCCCTGCCCTCCTGATAGAATTGGTGGCATTCAGATACAAGTGGAAGCTCTTATCATTCTCTGTGTCCATTTTGGCTAAGCCACTTGAGCCAAACTGCAATGGGAACCTAAAATTATAATTGGCTAAATGCAAAGTGGCTTACTGGAACAAATGGAGTCTAAGCAAAAAGAAAAGGATATATTCTATTAAAACATTTTTGATCCCTATCTTTTTATACATCATCCAGATATCACCTCCCCCCAGTAGAATGGAAATTCAGTTCTGAGCGTTTTTTCCCCCAGACACTCTAGGGTAGTCAACTTAACCTAATAAAAAGGAATGTTACATATTACCCTTTCAAACAGGGTGGGTTAGCTATACTGCAACCTATTGTGTTTTTTCTTAGAGCATTTTTTTTTAATAGTAATCTCAGACCCTTTTAGGCTGCTTTGGGAAGGTAGGGTGTATGTGCATATATATATATATATATGACTCTAGATTCTTGGAACCTACTATGTTTGAGCATGTCTCCCCAAATTTACATGCCTGTTTAACACGTCAATGAAAAATAACAGAGAACCACAGACAATATGGGATACTCTGTTGCCACAGCAAGTATAATGTTAAAGCTAATCATAAACACAAACAGCTAAAGGATCAGTTTTGCTTTCCGCCTGGTTGTTCAAGTCAGCTGGAGGCAATAGGCCAGATATTTAAAGGCCGAGAGTTGGCGCAAGGTGCCTGCACCAAAAGGATGTGATGCAATTGGCACCTTACGCTAAATGTTGCAGCAATCCTGATTTTTGAACAGAGGCTGCACTGAAATCAGGATTCCTTGCGCCGAAGCCATCCTGCAACACCCCTGCACCAGAAGTGCCAGTGCGCCAGGTCACAAGGGGGCTTGCACCATGGTGAGGCTGCAGCATCCACTTATTTGGGATTTTGGAACTCCCACCATAGCCACAGCTTGGCGCTGAGGTTAGACCAGCCATAAGCTGATCCAACAACCCTTGCACCAGATATGTGGCATAAGCCATTGAGGGGGAAAGGGTGCCTGGTACAAAGCAGCCGGACCAGTGGGGGGTGCCCATACTGGGTGGAATGGGCATGGTGGGGTGTGGGAGGGAACACTGATGGCACTGGGGCAGGCATGCCCTGGACTGTGAATAGAGTGCCACACATGAACCACGTCCTGGATTCCTGATGCTGCCAGCCCTGCCATTCAACACACAGCATGCACACTCCCCGACCTGCTGACTGACAGATCTCAGCACGGCTTCTGCCAATTGGGGTACCCATCCTACCTGACATACCTCTTATGGCCCCCATGTCTGTGCATCAGAGTAGGTGGTGCTGCCTGGGGTATGTTCCCCACCATGTGCAGCACCTCTTCCCATGCCGCCATGCCACCATGATCTGTCACCCCTGTCTGGGTGAGTGCACAAAGCAGGCAGCTGGCAGAGCTGGTGGCATCAGGGGTCTGGGACATAATCGGTGCCACCATACTGCCCACTGCACACTGCGGCTCTGTTTTACTGTCCAGGGCATGCCTGCCCCGGTGCCCCTAGTATACCCCTCCACAGCCTGTCTTGCCCATGCTGGCCACTCCTAACACCCCCACCAATCCAGATTATGATACCTTAGTGCATGGGTATTATAGTTCTGAGTGGGATAAATGGTAAGTAGGTACATTAGATGCTCTCTTTGCTGGTTTCAAATGGCATATCTGGCTGAACCCTTGTCACTGCTCACCAACAAAAATGTATTTCTCAACATGATCACCTTCTCAGGATAATCTCTGAAATAAAGGCCATTTATTGTATAGAATTTAAAATGTTTCTTGTGGCCAGTCTTGTCACACAGTGGTATCACATGCAATGGATTATGAACTGAGCAGACTTGTGAGTGACTTGCTTATGTATTGCCTTTCAGATCTGATGATGGGTTTCTATCATTCTTTTCTTTGGTTTGTCCCTTTTTTTTATTATTTAATATAACCTTAGCACTGAAGGGGAGTTTACTTTTTTTTTTAATGTTACAAAGCTGTTTTTCATTTACATTACCACATGATTTTGTGATTATTACTTTCTTTTTCACTAAAAAAAGTCCCCTAATATTTTTATGTGGTTATAACAGAGTTATGACTTTACTTCTTGGTATGCAAAGCATAGAAGTCTATGAGCAATTTATTTCTTTTTTCTATTTGGAATGGGGCACTTTTTTTGCATTCTATTGAGTTCTCTCTATGAGTGGGGGTACTGTAGTTTTGTGTGTTAAATTGAATTTCTGATTTTACTGCATTGTCAAGTTTGTTTCTGTTTTTTTATTTTAGTTTTCTTTTAAAGTTCCCTTACTCTTTTTGAGAAGTGCCATGGGATCTTTAACATCCACCTGAACAATCACCAGAACAAGTGGACGGGACCTCCATTTAACATCCAAAAGACGGCACCTCAGGAATGCGCCCCCCCCGCACTGCACTGCAGTGTCAATATTGGGATTTTACTCGTTTGTTTACCAAACCTGAAGCTACTCAGTGTGTAGTGTAATGTCCTGTTGTGTCCACCTACATTTTGTAGACCACACTCTAGATTTTGTAGGCCAATGTCTACTTCCTCAGGATGGACAGGGTACCTTGGGTCTCTAGATTTTCTTATTCAACATTTGAATTTAACCATGCTGAAGTAGAATGCCTCTTCTGAGAGTGCAGCATCCATGGCTTGAAATGAGGGATCTCAGGTTCAATAAACACATTCCTTGACTAGAATTTTATATTGTCTAGTGAGTCCCTTTGTCCAGTTATTTCTCTTGGAAAAAAAAATAACAGTAACATCTGTCAGGATCTGAACCCTGGTCACTCATTTAAAATACAAAATATAAGGTTTCTGGGAGGATTTGAATCCAGGAATCCCATATCTCCAGTCCCTGGGCACAACCACTGAGCTACACAGCTGCACTGCATTAAATGAACATTTATTTTAAACATATTTAACCAGTTAAGCAAACCAAGACCAAAGCTTACTCATTACCAGTGATGACCTGTGGCGACACAAATGCTGTAATCAAAGGCAGGACAACATCAGAACAGTGAATACCTACTGATTGTGTCATACGTCTATGAAGCAGGTAGCATGTGCTCTAATCCTGGCAGGGGCTTTCACATTACAAGCTATGTAACAAAAGAATGTCCCAAAACAGGGACAATTTGTGATACCCTCTAGTACCACATTATCACAAAAATCTGCCATAGCAGCTCTGAGCCTCTTGGGGCACAAGCAACCCTAATGTGAAGACATTTTGAGGTATGTCTATTTGAACAGCAACATAACTTAAAAAGTCTGTGTTCCTCAAATCTCAGTATAAATTGGCATTTTTTTTTTTTTTTTTTTAAGTGATAAGCATCATGTCTCTTCAAGGGTCTGGGGGAGAGAAGCAATACTGATCAGACTCCAAGTGAAATCATTCACTGCTTGAACAGGGCAGGAAATTTGTTTTTCATAATCACATACTATGCTTTGGGGCCAACAAACCCTCTTATTAATACTAAGAATTATGACATTTATCTACATTTGTACCCTGGGATATGCCTTATTTACTACTGCATTGACATCCAAACCACTTGTCACTGCACAGCACCTAGGGGAGTTATTTAGGGGTTGCCAGTTAAGACCTCTTATTTCTTTGCAATCAGTGTGATGTCCATTGCAACCCAAGAATCACAAAATTGGACTGTATATAGTTTGGTAGGGCAGGGGCCTGCTTTCTAACCCCTATGGCAGTGAAACGGAGTGACCATCCTTTGTAATGCAAAACAGTTGAGATGAGGTGCTGTACATTGCCATCAGTTATGTTATTTCGTCAGAATCATGGAGGTTCAAATCCTTATGTTACCACTCAGAAGCTCTCCGTCACACATTCTATGTCAAGGTTTTAAGGCAGTAACTGACAGCAATCTGTATTGTTCAAGTAATACTAAATACCACACCTCTCAGTCAGTCACTATTAAAATGTCACTGACTGGTAAACGCAGTGCAAATGGCCAGAATGTGAAGTACACAAGAGTGTCACAGCAAAAGTGGGGGTGAGGTCTGAAGTTTGAAAGGGCAGTTAAATGTTTGAAGAGCTAAAGGGCACAATTGTAAGACAGTGTGGGGGGGGCACCCTTTCTACCTCTGTGGCGCACTCATGAAAGCACAATTACAGCTGAATGTTTCTATAAAGCTACATTTAAGCATTTTATGGTTTTCATGTATGGATGTAGCTCCAACATTACGCAAAACATCATTATATCTTCATGGAGCAATGCAAAATGTAGGTGTAAAATGCCTAGTGCCATGTATAATGCATAGCACTTGAGAGGTGTAATGGGAAACTGAGAATGTGGAAGCACAAATTTCCAGTGTTCTCGGCTTCTATGATTTGGTTATGTCCCACATGTTGCCGCTTTTCCCCACATTTACAAGGCGGCGTCCCACATGTGCACAGTCAACCTACAATTTGTACAGAAAATTTTTAGATAGAAGAGGCTTAGCTGCTGGTGTTGTCTTGATGTATTGCTGAATTGCAATTGAATCCAATTGGAATCTAAAGCTCCTGAAATTACTTTCAGACTGCTTTGGTGAAAAAGCATGATACGTCATTTACCTTGTGCTTGATGAAAGGCTGAGTGGCTGATATAAACATTAGAGGATCTTAGATTTCATTTATTTATTTCACCAGGAAAATGCTCTGTTGAGCAAGCTCATTTCAAAGCAACACTTCCTTTACAGGGGCCCCAGCACTCTACTCATCTACCTCCAACCGGCAGGCAAACTCATAAGCATAGGCAAACTCAGGCAATGGCACCTGGAACACTACAACAGGCCACAGCCCTGCTGTTCAGCCCCCACAGTAAGTCCCAATGCCCTCACCCCAAAACACAACCCCCATACTATAATGTACCAAGCCTGCAAACTCAGCAGACCTTTCGACTTGTCACTCTAGACTTATCTGCTGCAATCTTTTTTAACCTTACCAAGAGCACTATACCCAACCTCAATGTACATACTATTAAGGTTGGTACCTCACTGACTGTGCATGTTGTAAGCATAGTCTATGTATGGTCATGTCCATTTTAAACCTATACCATGTTGTATTTTTATTTATTTCAGTATCAGAACTGCAACCCTCTGAGTCAAGGACACATTTACAAAGGCTCATCATGCATAGTCTGTGTGTGTTCAAGGCCATGTTAAACTTGTACCTTGAGCACTATGCCAGGACCTCACGGAAAATGACTTTTGCTCAACTAAGTATCCCATTCATTCATACTCTGGTAATGAATAAAAATATTGATTGATTTATAAGGAGGTCCTTGGTAGGGCAGCATACACACATCAGGAAGCAACGATATGGAATACAAGGTATAGGGAAGATACAGAGTAAATTACATACAGTGATACAGTAAGGGAATAACACACAATTAGAAGTAAATTCACAGAATTTTAAGACAGCTGTCAGGTATACTCAGTGGGAGAAACCTCACAGGAACAGTTCTGAAGAGGACAAGAGTAAATTACACATAGTGTATCCACAGGAGCAGTTACAGGGTATAGGTATTAGGCTGTAAGCACATAAAAGGTGAGGAAACATGCCTCAGTCAGTCAGCATTAGAAAGGCATGCCACCAGCTTTCAAAATACTGAGCAAATGGCCAGAACGTGCAGCACTTTCTTATTTCAAAGAATGATATATCAAGAATAGTGGACCCCATGTACTTAAAGTTAAGGAATCAAGTTAGTCAACATTATAAGGAACATCACTATTTTTTGTGGAGCAAAGGCAACTTTAAGTGCAAATCAAACAGTGATCTGGCAACATGTATAGCAGTTGTTCAGAAGTGAGAAAGCAGCATACCTTCATGCCTCTAACCAATGTGACTGCCCTTGACACCAGATTGACATATGCAGCTATCAAACTAACTATTGTCAGACTCCCCCTACCAAAATGTAATTATAAAACCCAATGTCCATCAACCTCTACAGAACCTCTGTAACTATTATGGTTGTACTAAGAAACGAAACTTGCTGTTATTCAACAACTGCACAACTATGTAACCTCACTGACTATTTGTAATTGTACTGTAATCTGTATTCCAAGTTCTGTCCATGTATCCTTTTATGTATGACGTGGAACCTTTGTAAACGAGTCGCTGACTCAAAGGACTCTTTGAATATTTAAATAAATAAATACATCCCTTTCGGACACTTCAGATCCGGCGACTGAAATATGTTTCATCAGCACTTGTAAGAAGCGTGGGCAGACAGTCCCAGAAGCGTGCAGAACTAATAATAATAAGAAGAAGCCAGTGGTCTGGTCCGGACCGAACCAGGTGCCCCCTCCTTGCTGGTACTAGGCTTTCCCGTGCCCAGAGCCGAACTGCCGCTCACTCACCTCACTCGCTCCTTCTCGGCCCTTTTCAGCATTTCGTCTCGCTCCAGAACCTGCAGGATTATATCCGCTTCTTCCTCATTGAGGAAACTCAGGTCCAGCTTGTCCGTGTCTTTGGTCATTGTTAGTGTTTGCCTCGGCTACCAACGTCTAAACACTTTCAGTGAGACTCCCATTACCACTATCAACACGCTACGAGCTGACAGTCCGCCCCTTAGTCATCCCGCTGCAGTCGTTCTTTTTACTCAGATTATTTCCACGTTTGGGTAAGTATTCTCCGCAACAGAACCTTATCTTCCCCCAGGACAAACTCCATTCCTTTGGTTCATGTCACGAGAAACGCAAGCAACACAACCTGCTTGTTGCAGCTCCAGGGCTCAGCTCACCTGGGCTCCACCTCAATCACTGAGGGCCCGCCATGGCCAATAGAGAGCGTCTGCTGACCTGCTGGAGAACCCTCCCATCCTTGGAGCATTCTGGTTATCATATAAACATTGAACAATGGTTGCCAACTACACCTAGTGTTAGTTACTAGACATGACACAGTTGAAGCAACAAGAATTATAAATGGTCCAGGCATAGGTAGTAATTAAGACTGCAAGCATACCGCTGAACTTCTCAGCGTTAACATGCATACATAGCACTGGCCTTTAAAATTCAGAGCAAATGGCCAGAATGTGTAGCACTTTATTATTTTAAAGAATAACATGTCTGAGAATAGTGGACCCCATATTGTTCAGTATTAAGGAATGTTTCTATCAAGTTAGTTCAATGTTTCATTAGTTTGTGTGTGCAGCAATTGCTCTAACATTATTGGAACATCAGCAAACTTTCACAGAGCCAGGGTAAACTTGAGAATTTTGAGTGTAAAAAGCATTGCACAGTGCAAAATTCATAACAGTTGAGAGGTTTGACTGCAAGATCCATTTAAGCAATATACCACAACAGGGTGTGGGTTATGCTAGGATTTACAATTCCTGGTGTGTTGTTTGGTCAGGAGGCCACAGGCCAGTGAACAAAATACACCAGGCGTTGTAAATCCTAGCATTAACCCACATCCTGGGGTGGTATATTGCGATTATACAATGTCCCTTTTTTTGTTTGTTTGTTTGTTTTTCAGAAAAAAAAGTAAATGCAAACGTATTTTTCATTTTAATTTATTTTGTTCCTGTTTTACTGTTCTACCAGAAGAAGTAGCCCTTCCTTAGTGGGGCTGTTATGATACTGCCCTTGTGCAGAATGGCTTTGTGGTTCACGCTCTGTGCATTTTTTGGGGACCAGGAAATATTTAAATCTGTGTCCCTAGCTGCGTTTTTTTCTAGTTTAGTGGGTCAGTTTTTTTTAATGGTTACTCTTATTCTGCTACAGTTCTGGTATGTTTTTAGGAATTGGTGTGTCTGTGGTGAGGACGTACCTTCACTGTTGTCACGTGAGTGAATGGCAGCGGGATGGCTCCATGTCTCGGCGGATTCCAGACCATTGAGCTTTAGGAGCAACGAGCTTTTCTGTGTGTGTGTGTGTGTGTGTGTGTGTGTGTGTGTGTCTCAATGGGAGTTGTGACTAGAGCAAGTGGTTCTTGGTTTGGGAAAGGTGGCAATTAAGAGGGCAAGGGAGTGGAACTGAAGGAGCAAGGAAAATGTCTCAGAGGTAAGTCGTGTGGAGAAAGCGCTTTATCAGGTTCGCTGTTCAATGCTGTGTTTGGCAATTGTGAGCTTCTTGTAGTCGGAGTGATTTTGGGGGAGTTGCTGATGCTGCTTTCTGGTCGGTTGGCACTTCTTCCCATTGGTACTGTTGAGGATTTACAACAGGTTTGAAGTACCAAACGACCAATCAGGAAGCAGCTTTCTGTGTGCCCAAATTATAGTCAGGGAATTCAATTGGACAGACCACGGGCTCTACTGAAATCCTTTCGAGAATGGGGCCAATACAACACTCTCTACATGTGTGGCACAAAACTAGCTCATGTGTGGTTTTATGGAAGAAGTAATAAGTGTTTTTCCTTTGGCTATGACACAACATATCTCACTCTTAATCATGCAAGCTGTTCTAAATTACATATCATAGCTATTATGTTGTAGCGGAGGGCATACTAGGGTATACTGAGTATATTCACTATCCCTTGTTTCTTATGGGGTGTTGTTGGACTTGCCAGTATGGTCATCAAACAGTTTGAGTCCTTTCTCACAGGTAGGATGCAAAGGATGTTGATGGGAAATTATTCTTCCCACCTGAAGCTCCTATGCTGTGGAGTTCCCCAAGGTTTGATCCTTTCAGCCATGTTATTTGCAATGTACATGCTATGCCTGGCAGAGGTCATTACACATCACAGGGTGGGTTTTCACTGCGGTGCGGACGATACCCAACTGTATATGTCCTGTGCACCAGAGACACAGGGTATGCTCCCTGTTCTGAACTCCTGTCTGGCCAAGATCCAGGACTGGATGTCCTCCAACTGATTGAAGTTTAACCCAGATGAGGCAGAGGTATTAGTGATTGAGCCTGGTTATCAGCATGGAGCAGAGATGTCGAGAGAACCAGCTAGGCTTGTGCTTGATTCTGCCTCTCTTCCCACCTCTGCTAATGTGAAAAATGTCTGCATTATTCTCGATAGCAGACTGACACTGGAGGCTCAGGTGTCGTTCGTGGTCTGAAAAGGTTTCTACCATTTTAGTAATATCACCCAGATTAAACCTTTAATCCTGCTCAATGACTTGCCCTCACTGGTGCATGCTTTTGAGACACCGAGGATTGATTACTGCAATGCCCTTTACCACAGGATGAATGGAGGGATCCTATGTCACCTTAGCTGGTGCAGAACACTGCTGCCAGGTTGTTGGTGGGTGTTTCTAGATCCTGTCATATGACCCCAGACTTGCGCAGGCTGCACTGACTGCTGGTGAGGTGGCAGATTTCCTTCAAGGTCAGTTTACTGACCTACAAAGCTGTACACGGACTGGGCCCTAGCTACCTATGTGACCTTCTGTCCCCTCATCAGACCTCCCACCCTCATCATTCCTCTGAGACAAGTCTTCTTATGATTCTCAAGGGTTGTCTTAAATCCTCTGGTGAGAGGGCTTTTGATGTAGCTGGCCCAGCCTTGTGGAATTAGCTTTCAAGGCTGTTGAGGGAGGCCCCCCTCACTGGAAGCCTTTAAGAGGGGTCTGAAGTCCTATCTTTTTAAGGGAGCCTTTGAACTACTCTGAATTACAGGCTGCTTACATGCTTACAATTTTTTAGACAGTTGTTTTTATTTTATTAAGTTACTTTTACTTAAATATTGTAATTTTCTTGTTTTATTTATGTTCTATTCTAAAGTTACATTGTTTTGTAATATACAGTGCCCAGACCCTACGGAATGAGCACTTTATAAATAAAGTTTGCTTGCTTTGCTTTGCTTTATAAAATTCTTTTGGACATTTTTTAACTTGCCTTTTGAAATGGATTGTAAATTTCCTGCTTCATGATAGGCTAAACAAGTTTGGAATTTGGGCAACTCACATACAAAATTCATGAGCCACTTCACTAATTCTTGATTTCCGTCACAAACGTGGCAACCACCTTTACTTATGTATAAAATCCATCATGTAGGCCCTACAAATAAAAGTCCATTAAATTTAACAAAATAAGTAAATAATGAAATGTTCTTTGCACTCACAGCCCCTCCTTACGCATATATATTTAGCAAGCATTTGTCAATGCCAAATGTTTCCTTGCATGATATTGTACTGTGTCCTGCTTGTACACATTTTAACTATGTATTTATCCCAGATAGACCAGATGAGATGTAATATGTCATTTGCAATAAGGTCCTGATTTTACATAGTCTTATACTGCATTTACCGAGGTTAGTAGAGGTATGATGTGATATTTTGTTTTAGTGTGGGCCTGCTTTTATAATGTATTTTTCTAGGACTGATCATCTTAGATCAGTGGTGATCAATGCATGGATCTAGATCCACTAGTGGATCTCAAGAGATTTTTTATGGATCTTGGGGCAGAGGTTGCCTTTTCGAACCAATGAAGATCCTTACAGTTGATGAGCATAATTACTGTACTTTTTGTTCACTTTATTATTGGTGGGTCTCAGAGCTTCTTGAGATCCACCTAAATGTATCCCAATACAAGTTGTGCTGGCCACCACTGTCTTGGATGCAACCTTTCCTTTTCAGTCGGATTCTGCTGTTAGGTCCTGTTTTTACACAGTTTTGCAATATAGTTACTCCGGATAACCCAGCTAGGATGCAATATCTCATTTTCAGTGGGGTCCTGTTTTGACAACATGTTTTGTACAGTATTTACTCATGATAGCACAGCTCAGATGCTATCATGCTTTCAGTGGGATTTTGCTTTTCCCAATTTTTACACTATACCCAGGATAGCACAGCCATGATGCAATATCTCATTTTTGATGGGGCCCTGGTGTTACCCATTTTTAGGATGTATTTACCCAAGATAGCCCAGCTGAAAGGCAAGTTACATTTTCAGTGGGGTCCAGCTTCTACAGCGTAATATTTCCAATATAGAGCAGCATAGCTGCACAGTTCAGTGAGGACTTTGCTGTACTGATGTCCTGCTTTCACACATTGTTACTATATATTTACGCAAGATAGTCCAGATGAGATGTAATATCTCATTTTTAGTGGTGTCCTACTTATATACATTTTTTAGACTGTATTTACCCAGGATAGGCCAGCTGAGAGGCAATATCTAATTTTCAGTGGGCTCCCACATTTTGACCCCAAATTTCTAACATAGTCTTTTTATGACTTGACTTTATGATCAAGATGGGTGGAATGCTTTACATTCCACCCAAACAGTGATTTTGCAGTGTGACTTCGAAAACATGTTTCAGAGGGGATTTGAAAAATGACACTAGTCATGTTCATGAGGTGGGGTGACACAAGGGATATGTTAAACTTTAGGGATCAAACTCTGCAAAAATAAAGTTATGAGTAAATGTTGGAATAATTTAGTATTTTTTCATAACTTTTTTTTCACATTTAGAATTTTCAACACAGTCTTTTAATAACCCCATGTTACGATCAAGACAGGTGGATTTTTTTAAATCCTGTATGAAAGGGAATTGAGGGACTTCAAAAACATGTTTCAAAGGGGATATGAAAAATGACACCTGTCATGTTCATCAGGTGGAGTAACAAAAGGGCTATATGCGTGTTTGGGGCCAAAATCTGCAAAAAATCACAAAGTTATGGGTAAATATTGAAAAAATACAATGTTTCCTCATAACTTGTTGTTTAGTAATGTTTTGACCCCAAATTTTCAACACTGTTTTTTGGATAACCCCACCTTTTGATCATGGCAAGTGGAATTTTTAAAATCCTATTCAAAAGGTGACTTTGCAGAGCAAGCATATTTCATCGAAGATTTGGAAAGTCAAACCTGTCATGTTTATGAGGTGGGGTAATAAGAAGGCTGCATTGAAAGTTGGAGCCAAAATCTGCACACATTACAATGTTATGAGCAAATGCTGAAACAAAAATGTAACATTTCTTTATAGTGTTGTTGTTTTGTGACATTCTACTCCAAATTTTAAACACAGTGGCCCAGATATTCAAACTGCTCCAAACTGTGGCACATGCTTGGGCACAGCACAGCAAAACTTGGTTGCGTAGGGGTGTGGACTGGGCGATATTCAATGGAGCTGCGCCATGGCATAGCATCATTGAATATCGCACCCTGGCAACCCGCGTGTGCATGGCCCAGTAGCACTGCGCCAGCACAAGTGGCCAGAGTGGAGCATGGGGATGCGCTAGCACAAGTTCCATTGCGCTATGTACAGCAACCGCAATATTCAAAACTTGACATGCAAATGGGGCCATAATGTATGAGAGGCACAAATGGAGCCATTTGCATGTCATTGTCCCATTGCATGCAGGTGCCCGATCCTCGGCGATTTGCACCTGGCACCCTGCCAGGCAGCAGCCGTAGGGGACTGACGACCCCTGCAGCCGGCAATGTGCTCCACAGCCCGATTGCGGGCTGAAGTAAAATACAGTACACTCCAATATCCCTGGTGGTCCAGTGGACTGCTATCTGCCTGATCGCGGGCATTAGTAATAAGTAAATATCCCCAAACTCCCTGGTGGTCCAGTGGACTGCTGTCTGCCCGATCGCGGGCATTTGTAATAAAAAATAAAAATATGTCAATATTCCTGGTGGTCTAACAGTAACCCCTCCCACCCGCCCACTGAACCCCACCATCCACATCCCCCGTCAGTCGGCGGTGGCAGCCTCACCCTCCTGCCACCCTGCCCCGCCAGCTGACACTGTCGGTGGGGCTGTATGCCTATTGGTCCACAGCATGAGCCAATGGGCATGCAGCCCATACATACATATATTCCAGATATGAATGGATCCCATTCTCATATCTGGAATGTAGTAGTGTATAGCATGGCCCATTGGCTCATGCTGTGGACCAATGGGCATACAGTCCTACTGATGGTGTCAGTCGGTGGGCGATGGGGCGGCAGGCAGGTGGGGTTCTGCTGCTCGCCGACTGACTTGGGGGGAGCGGGGCGGTGGGGCTCAGTGGGCGGGAGGGGGGTTACCGCTAGACCACCAGGGATATTGGACATATTTTTATTTTTTATTACAAATGCCCACGATCGAGCAGACAGCAGTCCACTGGACCACCAGGGAGTTTGGGGATATTTATTTATTACAAATGCCCACGATCGGGCAGATAGCAGTCCACTGGACCACCAGGGAGTTTGGACATATTTATTTATTACTAATACCTGCAATCAGGCGGATAGCAGTCCACTGGACTACCAGGGATATTTGACAGACTTCTGCATTTATTTTATAAATGCTCGCAATCGGGCATGGGGGGGCGCTGCCAGGTGCAGCTGGAGCTTGGGTTGCCACCCACAGGTGGCAGCTGCCGTTTTGCACCCTGCAATGCGGCAGCTCACCTGTGGGTGGCCATCACTTGCTCCTTTTTTTTTTTTGGATCAACTTTGTGCTGGCACAGGTAGGGGTTGAGCATGCGTGGCTCTGCACATCCCGGGCTGAATATCGGGCTGTGCAGGGTATGCATGGGCATGCCCCCCCTACATGTGCCTGCATACATTACTGATGCGCTCCGGCGCATCGGGATTTGTGCTGCGCACTTTTCCCTTTTGAATATCGCGTCGGGGTGCATCAGTGGGTTTCACATGGCGCAACACTGTTGCGCCATGCACAACCCTTTTGAATATCTGGGCCAGTATTTTTATGACTCCTCATTCTGAACATGACAGATATCACTTATAAAATACTGTCCAAAACGTCATTTCGCCACCACAAATGTGAAACGACATTTTGGCCAGAATCTGAAAAAATTAGGTGGTGTAAAAATGGTTATTTTGAAAATTTGGGGTCAAAATATTGAAAGTTACCAAAGTTATGAGCAAATGCTGAAAAAATTCAGTGTACATTCATAACTTCTGTTGTTTTTCAATATCTTGACTCCAAATGATCAACATAATCTTCTTATGACTCCACCTCATGAATCCAGTAGTTGAACATTTTCAAATCATGTCCAAAAGGTGATTTGACTGACTGAGTGCAAAATCACCTTCCGAGCCGGATTTGAAAAATTTCACCTACCGTGTTCATGAGGTGGGGTTCAAAAGGCCGTGTTGAAATTTGGAAGAAAATATTAAAAAATTACCAAGTTATGAGCAGAAGTTCAAAACACTTTGAAATACATTGATCTGCACTTAACTGATTTCCTCTGTTCATGGTCTGGAGTTGAAGAGTAAAGATGTGTTCCTGGTCCAGAGAGGATTATGGCATTGGACCCCTAGTAGGTAAGTAAGAGGTGTGGGGGGTGTTGAGTGGGAAGGCGGAGGGGGTAACAGCAGTGGGGGGCAGCATTGGCAACAGACATCGGCTGACCATTTCCTTTTTCACAAGTGTATCAGGTCACCATGTAACTTACAGTTACTACCCCTGCCTTGTGGTCTCAACAAGGCTAAGGGGCCTGGGTTCTTGTTCTGGTGGGAAAGGGGAGTTCTTTCCCAAATAATAGTTAGTAAATAGTGCGGTACCTCCAGCCAGAGTAAATTATAATGGGATAGTTGGTAAATTGGTACAACCCCCTGGGATGCCATACCTCCCCAAGTCCCCTTGTAGTCACCTCCCCCACATGGATCACCATAAACCAAAACAGTATTTCAGTATGCATGCAATTAAAGACTATAGCTAATAATATGCTCACTAATAACATATTCATGAGACTAAAAAGGTTAATCAACACTTTATTTATGAAAAAGGGGGTAGGAATAGGGAAAGGGAAAGGGAATGAGGAGTACAAAGGATAAGCAACTTTCAGAAATTTAAAACAACAGGCAATCACTTGGTCTGTAAAACAGAACAGGTATAGTGCCCACCTCCTACCAGTATATGAAGCCGTATGGTTTGATAGCCCACCAGTGCTAGGAACATTACCAACTCCCTGACTGGTACCAGTCTCCCCCCAATGTCTACATTGGGAGCTCACACAGTCTCTCTGCATACCTATTTGGAGCAGCTTCTGGCCTGATGTGGTCCTGCTGATTGTCCAGCATTTGTGCACTTTAACAACAAATTAGATTCGAACCCTTTGGGTTGTGACAACAGCTGACTGGTGAAACCTGACAACTTCTGGCAGGATAGCCAAATACAGCAGTTTTGGTGTCAACTATATACACTTCCCCCAGATGCAGGGCAAACCCTGAATTACTCATAGCTCTGTAGGACAGTCTCTTGACCTATCAGGCTGAAGACTTTCAGACTGTGGCTGTGGGGTGCTTGGAACCAGTAGACACTTGGGTGGCTGGGATGAGCAGCAGGCTCTTGCAGCTTGGACCTTCTCTCTGTATCTCTCACAGCTTTGACAGGGTGGATACCTTTCAGCTTCTCTTACAGCTTGTCATTTTCTTTCTGCATCATTGCAGAGCTGGAACAGACCAGTGCTGGAGACCAGGGCTACATGCCTCACACCCTGTCTCAGCATCTAAAACCTCAGGGGGAGATGGTGGGTAATACTTAGTGGTGACACTACCTGGCCAATTCCCCAGACTGTCCTCAGCTGGCAGTAACTCTTTTTCTAGAACTCAGGGATCACACTGTGAATGACTTTAGCCACACTGCCAGCTGGCAGTGGTGGCTCTCACTCATCTGGAACATAGCGTCTGGATTTCCTACCAGACTCTTGTAGGAAACAGTCTCTCAACTTCAAGCTTTAAATACTCAAGCTCAAGAAGAAAATGGTTTCATCTTCTCACTAACTTTCCAGCTATTGGAAAATATCTCAGGTTTCCCCTCGCTTTTTGGCTATGTGAGCCCCAGGTAGACCTCCAAACTTCTATCAGAAATCACAGCAGAGCTTCTTCTCTCTGTGGAAACTCCCAGGAAACTGCCTTAACACTGGTCTGCAAAACAACACTTCCATTCTGGTAGCAGCTCCTTCCAGATATTGAAGGGCAACGCAGAGCACTTCCTGGACTGGTGGCTATGCAAGTCCCCCAAGGAGGCCTTCTCCTTCTCCTTCTCCTTTTCCTTCTCCTCCTTCTTCTTCTTCTCTCGGGAGCAACAGCCAGAGGCCACCTCCCTCGGGGGGCTCCAGCAGAACTGACTCAAGCTGAATCTGCCCTCAGGGTTTGGTGAACTTGAGGCAACATCCCATTGGTCAAACAAGCTGTCCATCTGAAGAATTAATATGCATTAAGTCCATTCAGTGCCTAATTGGTTGCCCGTTTAGGTGCCAAAGCCATTGTTTATACCCCCTACCCAAAAGTCATAGCTGAAGTCCTTCAAGCTCCTCCAACTGTGATTGGTGGGTATAGGGGTCAGGGGTGACAAAGATGGCCACTCTAACACAGTTCATTCATAGTCCCAACTTTCAGTCAAATTTGCAGGCAAACAATATTGTGTTAAATTTAGAGGTGGGCAAAGTGGGCAAACTTCACTCCATGAAATATTTTGCGTATTGCGCTGAGTATGCAAGCTCAATACACAAAATTCACCTAATTAACTGAGGCCAAATTGAATGTGAAGTTTGAAAGTTTACCCACAAAATTCCACACTTCCCATACAAACTCTGGCCAGCCCACAAGGTGTCTAGAGCCCCCCCCCCATCAGACACAACTATCACACTCTCTCCCCCAAACACCCCCATGATCGCTGGCCACCAGTCGACACAGCCCGCCACAGCTCACATGTAAATATATATATATATATATTTTTTTATAATTAAAGCCCCATTCACTGGTGTCTAGTGGCCCCCACCCCCACCTGTCAGGTAGCACTCTCACTCCACTCCCCCAACCCCGAGTCCATCCATGTTAAAAATTAGTTATTCCCTTCCTCGTGTCTAGTGGTCCCCACCCTGTCAGGTAGTCCCCCACCCCGCTCCCACAACCCCAAGTCCAGTCCATGTTAAAATTAGTTATTCCCTTCCCTAGTGTCTAGTGGCCCCCCATGCCCACCATCAGATAGTGCCCTCACCACGCTCACCCCCCAACCCTGACCAGAGCAGGCCACCGCCACAGCCTTCTACTCACCTCCAAGACTGGCGGCCCACTAGACTGAGCTCAGTGAATGAGCATGTGCTTGTACAAGCACGCGCTCATTCATTGACAACTCATGGTGATTAGTTTGTCATTCAGGGTTGTAGACAAGGGTAGTGGGCTGCTTCAGTCGCTGACAGGGGTGGTAGGAAGGGGGAAGGGCATTGTGGACCCCCCAGGGTCCACAACACTGTTTGCCCCATACCGCCCCCCGCAACACCGGAGCAGCCCCCTCCCTTTCTCTACACCCCTGAACCACAGACTAAATCACCGCGAGTTGTCAATGAATGAGCACATGCTTGTACAAATACACACTCATTCATTGAGCTCAGTCAGGTGGGCTTATGGCTGTGGAGGTGAGCGGAGGACTGTTCCAGTGGCCTGCTCCAGTCGGGTTTTGGGGGAAGTGGGGTAGGGGCACTACCTGACAGGGTGGGGGCCTCTAGATACCAGGGAAGGGAATAAATAATTGTTTTAACATAGATCAGACTCGGGGTTGGGGGAGCAGGGTGGGGAGACTACCTGACAGGATGGGGGGCCACTAGACACCAGGGAAGGGAATAAATAATTGTTTTAACATGGATTGGACTCAGGTTGGGGGGAACAGGGTGGGGGTACTACCTGACAGGGAGGGAGAGGCCACTAGACACCAGGGAAGGGAATAACTAATTTTTTATGTTTGCTTGCACGCATGTGCAAGAAACATAGTGCCATCATCCGAGTTTTCGTAGGTGTGGCACCCGTCTTCCAATGCAGTCAGTGTGTTTGCAGGCGGGGCCACAGTTTGCCAATGAATGCTGCAGCTGTCTATGTCAGCAGTCGAAAATGCAGTGCCATACAGTTCAAAGGCAGAGCTACGCTTCAGTGAGCAGCAAGAAGCTACTGCATGCACATGGGTTCCCCCCAAACACACACGCACACACATATTGCGTGCTAATGCGACCCCCAACACACACACTGTATGGCTGACGGTGGTGCCCAATTCCCCTGTCGGCTCTGCTGCGCCCTCCCCAACAGAGTTCCAGGTGCCACACTGGGAGCCCACCCCAGCATGGCAACAGTCTTTATGGCCGACGAGGATTCCCAATCCCCTGTCGGCTCCAATGTTTCTCCCCAACAGACAACCAGGTGCCACTTGGGAGCCCACCCCATGTGGCAAATAACTCTCTGCCAGCTCAACTTCCCCTCAAACAGCCTTCCAGCTGCCACGCCAGAGCCCACCCCAGCGTGGGACAAGTTCCGCTGGCATCCAGGAAAAAACCTGCAAGAAAAACCTTCCTCGCTGACTGTCCTGACCCCGCCTCCCACCTCCACCCACCCCCACACATCTACCTCCCACACCCCCACCTCACTCCATACTTACCTCCAGAGCTCAGCGCGACGATCTTCGGTGGACTGGGAACACATCTGCACTCTTCAAAGCCGACTGCAAACTGAGGAAATGCCAGTAAGCTGTATAATGTAATAAATAGGGTTTTTTCAACTTTGGTACATATCTCAAGCATTTTGGGGAATTTTTCACCAAGTTTTCAACATGGGGTTTTTGGAAGCCCACCTCATGAATTCTGTTACTGTCATTTTGTTATTCGGCATCCAAAAGGTGATTTCACGGTCACTGCGCGGAACCACCTTCTGGGACCGATTTACAAAATGACAGTGTCACAGTTCATGAGGTAGGCCCCCAAAAACCCTATGTTGAAAATTTGGTGAAAAAATTCCCAAAAATGACTGTTTTACGAGCATGCGTTGCGCTGTTCCTACGCACGCTCGTAAGTTCACTAATTTTTAATATTTTCACTCCAGATTTTCAACATTGCCATTTTGCCACACCTTCTTCTGAGCAGTACAGCTGTCATTTTTCACTATTTGCCCAAAATGTCTTTCCGCGCACGTAGTGCACAGTGGCTCAGTCGGTGTGCAAAATCAATGTTTGGGACAGATTAAGAAAATCACAGTGACACTGTTCATGAGCAGAGGTGTTAAAATGGCTATGTTAAAAATGTGGTGAAAAATTCCCAAAAATGACTGTTTTATGAGCATGCGTTTCGCTGTTTCTACGCACGCTCGTACGTTTGCGAATTTTCACTATTTTCACTCCAGATTTTCAACATTGCCATTTTACCACACCTCCTTATGAGCAGTACAGCTGTCATTTTTCACGTCTCGCCCAAAACATGTTTCCATGCATGTAGCACACAATGGTGCAGTCGCTGTATGAACTCAATGTTCGGAACAGATTAAGAAAATCACAATGACACTGTTAATGAGCAGAGGTGTTGCAATGACTGTGTTAAAAATTTGGAGAAAAAAGTCCATAAAATGACTGTGTTATGAGCGACCATTGCACAGTTCCCACAAACCCTCGTAAGTTCATGGATTTCTAATATTTTCAGTCCAGATTTACACCACCGGCATTTTTCCACATTTCTTTATGAACAGTACAGCTGTCATTTTTCACACCATGGCTGAAATGTGTTTTTGCACTTCCAGCGCAGAAATGCGTGGTCACTGTGGGAAATCACTGTTCGGGACAGATTAAGAACATCACAGTGACACTGTTCATGAGCAAAGGTTCCAAAATGCCTGTGTTGACAATCTGCTGTAAAAAATCCCCAAACTAATTGCATTATGGGTGTGCGTTGCACAGTTTATACATACGCTTGTGACTTCATCATTTTTTTTTTTTGTATTTTTACTGCAGATTTTCAACATTGCCATTTTTTGCACCTCCCTATGAACAGTACAGTTGTCATTTTTCACATCCTGTTTGAAATGTGTTTTGCACCAGTGGTGCCAAATGACATAGTCACTGTGCAAAATCAGCTTTCCGCTAACGAACTGATATTGCCACTGTTCATGAGGTGGGGGTCACAAAATCCCATGTTTAAAATTTGGAGTGAGAAATGCCAATGAGCGCCTGGGACGTTAGGGTTTCTGACCATCACCTGTGAGAGACAGCACGCGCGGGGGCGTGACTTGGGATTGTCACCTGTAACACTCCTGCCATTCCACCCCCTACCCACACCCTGCAGCTAGTGACAGGCATCGAGGTGTGCCTTGGACTATTTGGCCCCAAAGTTCACCCCATTCTCCTATACTGCACCCATGTCACCATATTTCTTATGGAATAGGGTGAGCATAAGGCCCAAAGACTCCAAGGCACACTGTGACATTTGTCAGTGTCTGCAGGGTAGGGTGTGGAGAAAAGGCATGGCTGTTATGCCTGATGACCCAAAGGCACACCCCAGTGCCTGTCAATCTCTGCAGGGTGGCAGTGGGGTTGGCTTCAGTTCAATACTTCACTGCCATTCCTATTATGTGTCTCTCTAACTCCTACACTACCAATGCCAATGCCAGCAAGCAAACATTCGGCATTGACAAATGCTTGCTCAGCATGGATCGGACTCAGTGTTGGAGGAGGTGGGGTGAGGGTACTACCTGACAGGGTGGGGGGGTCACTAGACACCAGAGATGGATCAGGTGGTGTTGGGGGGGAATCACTATTTGTGACCCCTACTTGCTTTGTGATTTTTAAGTGCAATTTGCACTTAAACCCCCAAAAACAGAGACAGCGTCGCAAATGGCAAATTCGGGTTATTTCAAAATTACGCTAAATGCTACAGTGGGGCTTAAAATTGCTGACTTCGTGGCAATTTCGCCCATGTAGTAAAACTTCACTGCATCTCTAGTTAAATTGAATTGCCCCCATGGTTCAACAGTTGCCCCTCAGTCCCAGTGTCCAGTGGCAGAGTGGGGCATGGCAGAGTCTCCCCCTGCCTGTAGCAAGTGCTGTGGTGCTATCCCAGCAGGCGACAGGCAGGGCTACTATTCACTCAGCAGCCTCGGCTGCTCTTGAAGTGACAGCACTTGTCAGGTTAATAGTGCATACCAGTGCTTTTCCCCAGTTTCAGTTATTTTATTTTCTGCCAGTCCCTGTATGCCTCCAGAGCCCCAGTCAGTAGTGCTGGGGTACCGGGGGTCGGAGCACACAAAGGAGACTACTGGCCAGAGCCACAACAGTGGGTTTAACAATGAGCACCAAGTGGCCAGCCCGCCAGCGCAGTGGTTGGATTTCCACTTGCGACACTGATGACCCGGGTTTGGGTACAGACCGGGGAGTCAGAGGGCCAGCCAGGGGGGAGATGGCTTGAGCATCCCATGACAGCTCACCATCTCACGGGATGGAGGGGCACCATGACCCAATGTTGTTCGACCTCCAGCTGGATACGTCAGGGTATCCTGGGTGGCTGCAATGTGGGGCAGTGGCTGGAAGGAGTAGCCAAGAATGAGTCTAGGTCCTTGAGGGGGCCTGAAGGGGTGACCAGCCGGTGTGCGAGTGGAGAGCAAAAAACAAAACAATGAGTACCATAGCGGCGTTGAAGTATATGAGCTGATCTGCTTGCACACACACTCGAACTGGATCCTGCTCAAATATGCACACACTGAGCTGCACAGCTATCAGCAAATTGCCAAGTGGGTAGTTTTACTTTCACCAAGCTCCTCCAGTCCCCACAGCATATGTAGGAGCAATGGGTCTGGCAGGAGCATTTAGCGGCCCCAAGAAGGACCGGAACTGGTGGGATAAGCAGCCAGGAGGCAGACATAGTAAGCCCTACGTGTGCGGGGGGAAGGCGATTAGAGGACTGGACCCTCCACTGTTGGATTCATATTTACAGGGCATGGGAGGTGGGTGGGATACTTGACAGAGGGTGGGACCTTTTAAAAGGGGTCTGAGCTTGGAAAGCAAATGGGGAGGTGGCAGAGATACTTGGCAGAGGGATGGATTTTGTTTTGTATAGGAACTGGGGATGGCATGCAATTGGGAGGGGGTGGAATCATTGCCAGTGGGCAGGATTGTTTTTATATAGGTACCCCGATGTATTCCTTCATCGGGCGGGTTCCCTTCCTATGAAGAGAGTTAACCTACCAGCCTGCCAATGGTCCTGGGTGCTGCTAGGGCGGTCATTTATGGTTGGGAGCTCCGGTGGAGAGTCCAGGATGCTGTCACTTTGCCCAGCCGGTGCACCATTTTTCCTGGGAGCGTGACGTGCAGGATGTCCAGGCATGAGCCAGCACCTGTCATGCTCCCTCATCATCACCCTGCATGCTGCCCTACCCCCGGCTTCCACCAGAGGTCAAACAACACTAGGTCACGGTCCCCCTCTCTCCCAGGAGATGGTGAGCTGTTGTGGGATGCTCGAGCAATATCCCCCCCCCCCGGCCGGCCGTCCAACTCCTGAGTCCATTCCTGAACCCAGGTCATCAGTGTCGCAAGCAGAAATCCAACTGCTGTGCTGATGGGCCGGCCACATGGTACTCATTGTTAAAGCCACTGCAGTGGCTCTGGCCAGTGGTCCCCTGTGTGTGCTCTGACCCCCAGGACCCCAAAACTACTAATTGAGGCTCTGGAGGCATACAGGGACTGGCAAAAAATAAAATAAATGAAACTGAGGAAAAGCATTGGTACGTGATATTAACCTGACAAGTGCAGTCACTTCAAGAGCAGCCAAGGCTGCTGAGTGAATGGTAGCTCTGTCTGTCACCTGGTGGCATAGCACTATGGCACTTGCAATAGGCAGGGGAAGACTTTGCCATGCCCAATCTGCCACTGGACACCAGGGCAGAGGGGCAACTGTTGAACCATGGGGGGCAGTTAAATTGGTAGCCCATGATATAGGTGCTGGGGAAAGGGCACCTACAACAATGGCAACCCCTTCCCCAGTGCATTTCAGGGATGACTAGGCAGGGTAGGTCAGCTGGATGGGGGTTGGCGAAAATAGTCACTTCGCGACTCTATATGTATGCACGCGTGGGGTGGAGTGAGCGTGCACAGGAGGGAACGTGAGGGGTTGTGCCATGGTGGTTGCCGAGCCAACCCTGTGTTGAGGCGGGTGGGTTGTCAGCGCTGGTCGGCAGTGTACAGGGTTTGGGTCTGGGCGCTGGTGCATTTTTGTTGCATCCGGCCCAAGCCTTTTTTTGTTTAACATTTTCACCCACCCACCCCCCAACATGCACTGCCCTAGAATTGCAAATCCTTTCAGTAGGGGAGTGCATGAGGCAAAGGCCCTCACACAGCAGGGGGCAGCACAACCCCCCACAGAAAACATTAGTGTAAGTCCCCAGCGCCGCTTTCCTGGGCGCTGGGGTGTCACAGTCGCAAAAAAATGTTTCAGCATTGTGACTTCACGACAATGGCGATCGCCTTTAGGCTTTTGTTGTTATCACATAGAACCGTTAAATTTAACTAGAGATACAGCAAAGTTTTACTCTATGCGGGCAAAATTGTCGCGAAGTGGGCAATTTTGCCCTGTGTAGCACTTCATGTAATTTTTGAAAATAACCCAAAATTCACCATTTGTGACTTCGCCTTGCTTTGGGGGGTTTTAAGTGTACATTGTCAGGCACAATGCTGTGAGCAAAGTGCCTTCAGTCCTTGGGTGAAAATTGTGACAGCACAACACACTAAACTTCCCGAGTGTCTTATTGCTCTTATGAAATGGGTGGACCCTAAGCAATTACATAGAAAAAAGAAATACAAATTTTAAATTAAGAAAGAAAAAAAAACAAATTGCGTGAATTAATGTAAAGTAGTTCCTCCTCAATGTGGTGCCACTGGGGGGCGCTGAAGTGCGGTACTGTGTATATGGAGTTTCTCAGGTGCTCTCCCACCCAATTTCCTCCTGAAAGTCTTTTTGAGTTAGACCACAGTAATATATGTAGAAGAGAGTAAAACTTTTTTTTTTTTTGCTAAGGTACTGTATAATGTTTAAGAATGTACTGAAGGTAGGAACAGTTTTCAGAGAGAGTGGCCTGATGCAGTCGTGACTCATGAGGCAAAAACATGGTTACATTATGTAATGTAAAATCCCTCCACAGTTTGGTGTTTGATGGTGACAGAAGTGAGTTGAGCGGTGTGTTTTTTTAACTACATTTTGTTTGACGTGCTGTCAGTGAGTGACAAGGTGGTGATAGCTGAGGCCCGAGTGCTACCACGTAGACTGCTGCAGAATGTTGCTAGCAGCATACTTCCATCTGTGGTAGCATGAGTCTGCAAACAACCTCTGCTGTATGTGTTGCCAGATCAGTCTGCTGAATGACTGATTTTGCAGAGGAGATCTTCTGAGGGATGGTGAAGTATGCTGTTTTTTGTTTTTTTTTAAACAGAGGGCATTTTTGAATTATTGCATATATATATATATATATATATATATATATATTCCGCTAGTTAGTGATCAGGTGGGTGGGTGAATGGCTGGCATTTGAGGAGCAAGTGGCTGTGTTTATAATAGATACTGTTTTCTGAAACAAACAAAAAAGCCTGAATAATGCACAAAGCCACAGAATGATTTTTTAAACTACCTGATAACTGTGGGAATGTCAGTATGAGGTAATTTTTGTTTTTGTTTTGGGATACCTTGCGTTAGTGTGGCTAACTGACTGAAAAAAAGGCTTCCTTTTTATTTGTGAAAATTCTAAAGATTGGCACATGGATTTCTTTAGGCACTGTATTGGGGCGTAATTTAGGGGGGGCAGGGGTAGTCACCCCCGTACATTGCAGGCCATTGTTCTTATGTTTTTCAGCCCCTGGCTCCACTCCAATGGCCCCTCTGACCAGTTGTTGCCCCCCTCTGTTGAAAGCCGAAATGGCTCCCCTTCACTATATCCTGGCTGGTGGGACTTGCTTCACCTGTGAATTGTGCTCTCTCAACACACAGGTCCCCTCCAACCAAGATGTAGCATTTTCTTTGCTCATTTCATAATGGCCTATAATTACATAGTGAATAATGCATAGCCGACTGTGTGTTCTGGATTTGTTTTACACACCCAAGGTGTTTGATAACCCATAAACTTCAAGTGCGAAGCTCGAGAGGTTTGTTAGGCCATCACACTTCAAGTGTGTGTAAAACATCTCCACAGACACACAGTCATCTATGTTTTTTTTTTGTATTTACTGGTGCTGAGAGTTTTCACCAATTGCAAAACAGATCCTTAAATAATTGTGAGACAAAACACTATTTTACTAATGCTTGAAATACAGGGTACAGAACACTTTCAAACAATTTGTTAGTACAACTGTAGATAAATTTAGCAGAATAAACGTTTTTGTTTTATACACAAGACTGCTGGTTTTGAAACTGTCATGGCAAAATTATCGATCACAGTAAAACGTTTAGAAAATTTCATAAAATAGAATATGAACAAGTAAAAATATTTGGAAAACTGTTTTTCGTTTAGTCCTCTTCTAATACTAAAACTGCCTTAGCTAATGTTTGGGTTGGTTTCTAAGGAGCCAGGGTCAGAAGCTGTAACAAACAAAATAAAAGGATTGAGTGTAAACTGCATTTTCTTAGAAAGATTTTAAGCAGTTTACTACACAGATCTTAGCAATGGCAGATTTAACAGTAGAAGAGGACTAAATAAAAATGGCAAGGATGCAGACACAGCGAGATGAGAAGCAGTCAGTAAGTGAAGGGTCGGTCAGAGCTCTGTAAGAGTGATGCGATGTGCTGACAGTGAGTCATCTTTATTGACTATCTCAAGGCATAGATTCCCACTTGCTGAAACAACTAAAGCAAAAGTGTCAAGAAAATGCCATAATAAGTGGATATGACATCATACCTGGTCATTACGGCATTTGAAACAATATGTCAACCTGTGTATTTTAAAGGGAGGTCACCAGTAATTAGATATCCTTTCATACTGCAGTTTCACTTTTCTAGCTGTCTTGGTCCAACAGACAACCTCAACTGTCTACTCGCTACATATTTCAACATGTATATATTTCAACACTTGCATAATTACCTGTTCTTTTTTCTTCTGTTCATATTGTAAATATGACGCATCTGCTTTTTTTATCTTAATGTATTTATTATATGCATCTTGCGTTACCCTGTATTTGTACATATCATCCCACTGTTTGTATGTGTAATAACCTCTGCCCTGGATTGCAACTGGAAATGAGCCTCGGCTCAGTGTGCCTTTCCTGGTTACCAAATTTTAAATAAATAAATAAACATCTTATTATGTTATGACAAGCTTTTATGTGCATATTTTGTAGGCGCACAAGTTTTCTGCACATGTAGATGAGGTTAACAGCATAGGCATGTCCCCCCCCCCCCGGTATTTTTCCAAATAGCTGTGAGTCCCAGCCTGAGAAAACATTTGTTTTATTTTGTTCACAGATTGGAGGTGTGAGTAGTAACACTCAGAGTTTTGATAAAAGAAAATGGGGGTGGGGTCGCCATGTGGGACTCCAGCATAAGATTCCCAGAGAGAAAGAATGTTAATAATTACAGCCATCTAAGGCTGAGGGACAGTGGCAAATCTAGGGGGTGGCGAATGGTGCAACTGCACCCCCCACCATTGTAACTTTCTTGGTTCTTTTGCATTTCACTTTGTTGAATGTCTGATTTATTTATTTATTTATTAAACTTTTTCTACCGTTTCTTTGTGCACCTTCTCTGGAACTTCAGACTCGCTCCAGTGGAACACACGATGGACCATATCCCACCTGCCTGAAATCCCCAACCTTACCTGCTGGCGGGGGGAACTCCTCTTCGCTCATCCTGTTCCTCCGATCCTGTGAATCTAAGCCCCCCGGGATTGAACCACCAACTATTCCAGCTACCTTTCTGTAAATTTAGTGGGTGGACCACGCATCGCACAGGGAGCAACCGAAGGTAGGCTGCAGAATCCGTAAATGAGTGTGGTGGTCTGCTACTCGACCCACCTTTGCCTACCAAGGCCCATGGTTTTTCCTTGTTCTTCCTCCCCTATGGCTCGGACATGCAATGCATCTAACGTGGTTGTGCATGGTCCCGAGCATGCCCACAGGATTGCCACTGCAGCTAATCCCCTGGTTGATGGATCCATGGGCTACTGTGCCCCCTAGTCACCACCAGGAACCACCAAAGCCCAGGATCATGGACCCCCTTCTCCCAGGACAGGAAAGCAGTCCTCCAGATACTCAATCCTGTCCTTCCCCATGACACCCCCATGACCCGAGCTTGGTCCCAAACCTGGGTCGCTGGCATAGTGCAAGGTAAGACATCCAGCTCCTCAGCCCTCAGCACCACCAGGCCAGCCAAGTCTGATTTATTGATTGTACAAAAATTTATATTCAAAACTATGGATTACATTTTATTTTCTATCAAAAATGTAGTTCAGGTTTAGTTGCAATTTATTGTTCAACTTTTACTCATTACAATGTTAAATAAGGAAAAATGTAAAACTTACAAGTGTTGACACAAGGATCATAGATTTCAATTTTTAAATACTGTGAACCAAGTTAAATGATTGCATCACAGTTTAAAAATACGTCTATCTCAATACGTTTTATGCAATTAATTGCATCAGCTATAAAGAATTACTTCTGAAAAGAGTTTTCCATGGAATAAAGGCAAATGTGGCAAAGCCTGATTTTCAGAAAGGTATTCCCATGTAACAATCACTCACCAGACAGAAAAACGTCTCTGAAGCTCCCCGGGGATATACCCAGTCATAGTGATTACTGGCATTTTACTAAGAACCCCACCAGTTGCTGCCACTGGCTATAGGTCAGCTCAAGCTCCCAGTATACATTGCCCAACCTTTCCCCAACAGTACTGCAGTGAGTCTGATCCTTGTACTAGCTCACCTTGTACTGGGAATCTTTCCTTTTAGGCCATTTGGGTCTGTAACAGTTTTGACCAGCAGATACTTATAGGAAGGTGTAGAAACAAAGCTTGTCTGCTGTCCAGATGCAGGGCAACACCTGGTCCCATCCTAGTTTCTGCTTTCACACACAATATGCTGAGTATATCCTTCAGCGCTATCATACCAAGGATCACTTATCCGTGCTGCAGAGCTTATCCCGGCACTCCTTTCCTTCTTCTGACTACATACCAACAAAGCCACTACCATGTACATGTATTAACTAATTCTATCTGGTGCTGCCATTTTGGGTCAGGTTAAGGAATGGATTATTCTGATGACATATGGCGCTAACAGGTAGATTTTTAAAGTTAGTTTTACTTACCAAACTATCTTGCCCATAATAGCATAATTGCAGTTATTTACATATGTGAACAACTACTAAAAAGTTATTAAACAGTTTCACCCCTTTAAATTTTCCCGAGATATATAGTAAACATAAAATAATAAATATAGAGCCCAACAGTAAAAGATTCATCTGCACACAAAAGTCCATCTGGTTCTATAATTAACCTATAAGTTCTAAAGTACCTAACTTTAAAAAGTCTCAAGTGTTATAATTCTTATTTCCAGCTCCTTCTTTATGAATTAATTCAAACGATTCTCCTAATACATACTCAAAGCCGCCAACAAAGGAAAGTCAGAGTTTAATGGGCCTAGGGCCATGAAATCTAGAGTACCAACATAATGCTATACCTGAAATTTAAAACATTTGGTGCACTCCTGAGTACACCCTCCAGGGACCTATCCTTTTATCAGTTCCACAGCCCCCCCAAAGGAAAAAGTGTGCCCACAAAGTAGCATCCTTGTGCAGACTCCATCCAAAATTTGCTAAACCGCACCTGTAACATTTTCCAAACAGGAACTGGAGGCTCTATTTGGAAGCAGGAGTCTATCATTTTGTATGGCATTAATTTATAACTAAATGCAGATACCGTAACTTGCTTCTTATAAATTAATTTCAAAGTCATTATTAAATCTCAGGCTATGGGTAGCAGATTTTCTAGCAAATACAAATAATGTAAACAATTCAATTTAAACAAAAGTCTTCAAATGGAGTCAACTCAGAAAACTCGACTCAATATTCAAGTTCAATTAAAGTTTGAGCTCCGTTAAGCAACACTTACTTGCAGGTTTTCAATCTGCACTCTTACCGCATTAATCGGTGGCGTTTTAACTGCATCCAAAACACTGGCCCAGTATAGTTATTCACTCGCACTCACTCTTTCCAAGAGTTTTGCATAGTTTCCTTATGATCTCCATCAATATCTATCAAATATTAATGCCAAAAGGGCACCAACTCCTAGCAAGGTTGAATTCAATGCTGAAACCATCTCGGGACATCAAACTTAGAGCTGCTGCCGTATGCTTTCTTGTTGTCTTTTTGGTAGAAAAAATGAGAAACATCACTCTACTGAACGTAATATCATTTAGCTTTTTTGAAAGTGAAAAGGTACCCCCCTTTCCCATGTAATAACAGCACACCTGTAATAAACAAGAAAGGCGCATCTCAGCACACAGTGTGCTTTTTCCAAATAGAAAGAAACCTCCGACCACCTGAAGCAGGTCCAGTTCATATCTTCATAGTTGCCTAATTCTCCACACTCCATCAGTACCCCTGCAGGCTTCAGCAGCTCCAGTACAATGTGTTCCCTTGGTGTTCCACGTTCAGCGTACTACCTGCTCTACACAGATAGGGCAGGCTAACAAATTAGAGTCTGGTTGGCAACACTGTAGATTAAAATAGTTGTAGAAGTTGCAAAAAAAACACGGGCTGAGACAGACCTCTAAAAAAATCTTAATTTCAGTAGCCAAAATCAGAGCTGCGTGGAGTGGAGCCACAGCACAGCCATCTTGCCACTGCCCAGCCCCACCCCACCCCCTGTAACTTGCTTGCTGCTGTTGCAGTTCACTTTGTTGAATTTGTCTAATTTATTGATTGTACAAAAGTTTATATTAAAAACTATGGATTACATTTTATTTTATCTCAAAAATGTAATGAAAAAGATTATAGACAATATGAAGGATTAAAAAAACTTAAAAAAAAATAGCATATCAAGTATGCACACCACCCCAACATCCTCCATTGAACAATTTTGGATCTGCCACTGCTGAGGAACACACATTTTGATGGAACAGATACAGCACAAATATAGATGTTGGAGTCAGAGAGGGGTCACAGCAAAAATAAGACACACTAAAAGACTAGAATTCAGCTAACACACAGCATAAGAAGTTGGGACCCTGCACTTTGAACTACCATAGCAGTGCCCATCACTCAGCTGAAAGTGCAAGACATCTGTTCCCTCCAAATGGAATATCTCAGGAATCACTTGTACAGTCAAATGTGCAAACTAATGGTTGCTATCCCATACAAAGTACACAAATAGTAAGCATAGTGCAAAACACAGCAAATAGCTAGCCAAGAAACTGAAAAAAATAGCTTATCCCTGGGATAGCTACCAATGCCCCAGCGCTTCATCCCACAACCAGAGCTTCATCAGAGGGCATGGTATAGTAGTCAAAACTGTGTTTAAATACCTCCCGACTATCATGTAATTTTATCCCCGCGTTCCAACTGGTTTAATGCAACATGTTGGAGTTTAAACCTTATCCAGTGAAATTAAGTGTTGACATAAGACACAAAACAAAAATCAAACCACAACATTAGATGCATTTTAAAACAACACTTGGTATGGCTAAAGATTCAGACACTGTTAGTAAACTTATGTACTCAAGTTTGACAATCTTCGTTCATGTTTCCAATCTGAAACCTGTGTACTGTTCAAAGTGTCTGTCTTTCATAGAGCAATGGATTGCATTGTACCTTTACCTTACACTTCTGTGGGCCTGTGGGGCATGGCATACTAGCTGGTTCATCTTCTTGTTCCTTCCAACATTCTTTTAAAATGAAAGAAAACATAACACCTTACAGGGCTGTTGCCTATGGGTGATTTTATTACCTTCTGATGCTGCAGGCAAAGATTATGGGGTTGGTCATCTGCACCTCTTTAGAAAGGTAAAAACCACTGGAAATTTGTATTTTATTTATTTTATTTAGTTTTTGATGACCAGATAAGTGCACTAGACAAATCCTGCCTATTTTCAGGCACGACCCAGGGGAGACGGATACAGATGAATGCCAACTGACCTTGAAACCAGATTAAGCTGTGGGTGGTATTTTTAGTGAATGAGGAAAATTTGGCCAGGACACTGGGGAAATTCCCTTACTCTACAGAGGCAGAGGGCGCTGTGTGGCTGAGCAGCGGTACTGCTCAGAGGCGTTTGGAGTTTTGGTGGAGGAGGACGTATGGGAGGCTAAGGAGCAGGTCTCCCCCTAGCTTCTTAATTTTTTTTCTTTCTGCAATGGAGACTAATATGGAGAATGATCGACAGCAGGATTTTTGTTTGGCAGCAGAAGCCAATAACAAGGAAGATGTATCGGGAGGCGCGGTTCTCCAGGACCAGGCTATGGGTCATGTCAGCGAGGTTGGAAAGCCAGATTTGGAACACTTTTTGAGGTCCCAACTCGACAAAGCAGAACATCAGTATCGGGAGGCGAGGAAGAGATTACAAGATGAACTGAAAGGTAGGAACGTCTCTGAGGTGGTGCAGGAAGCGGAAGCGACAACGCTAGATGAATGTATGGAAGAAGGAGACGCCAACAACACAGAGAGAGTGAGTCAAGAAAACGAGGGGGTAATTGTAAAGCGGTTGGAAGCACCAGATGTGGATTTTGTAGCAGGGGAAGTGGCAATTTGGGATCTACGGGAGGGGGCTGCAGGGGAAAACAAGAAGAACTTTCAAATGACTCTGGAGCAAACGGCAGGTGCAGGTACTGTACTTTCTACTGATGTTGTCTTGCCTGCAGTAACTTTTACGCTTGGGTCTTCTGTAGGAGGCTCTAACAGACCATTTAAAGAAAGGGGAAAAAACAGGACTTTTCAAAGGAAAACAATGGATGGGTCTAGGCAAAAACAAGAACATTTGCAGGTGGGCAATGTTGTAGACAATTGGGTGAAAACATCTTTGCAAGCTGTAGGATGGGTTAAGAGCCCCTCGGGGCATGGATGGGATGCAAACCTAAATAGTGACGATTCATCTACTGTTACTGGTGACCCCCTCTCACTCCCTGGGCAGGCAATAACCCCTCTTTACCTCCAGGGCAACTCTCTCCTTTAGAAGAAGTACTGATACAGCAACATGATGATCCTCGTCCCTTATTGCAATGTATTAGAGAACAGGAAGGAGAAGACTCATTGGACTTGGTAGTAGGGGATAATATGATGCATAAGGAGGCACAACAGGGATCTCTCCCTATGAATGTTAATAAGAATGTTTCTATGGGGGAAATTCCGGATAAAGCATGGCATGGGAAAGTGGCAGAACATTTATTTCCAGCTGAGAAGAGCCTAGTTTTAGAACCTGCAGAAAGACGGAATGCAGTGTGTTTAAAATACAGGGATGAAATAGATGCTTTTCCAGATAGAAAGTTTGTGGGTAGGAATTTGTTAAAAGACAGCATGAAATTTTATGCTTATGAAATTTACGCTCTGATACATGTGCCAGGTGATATAATTTTTTTATATTAGTTTTAAACATCCAACTGGGTTAGAAAGATTTTTGGAAACAGTATCGTTTAATGAAACTCTCACCTTTATGGAGGCCTTTTTTGGCGATTTCACTAACAAAGCCCTTAACAAAAAAAATAACAGTGCTTTTCAGGAATGAAGGAGTATATGTAGCTGATATTACTTATTGGTTACAACAGCACTGTACGGTTCAAGATCCTCCCGAACCAATCTTGGATGAAGAGCAGCTATGGATGGGGGGATAGAAATATCAAATAGTATTGAACTTGGTAAATGGTCAAACTAAGCATTTGCCTAACTATTTTTTTGGGGGGGGAAGGAATAGGGGGGTAATTTTCTATCCTGGACATCCAAGGGCTTGCTTTAAATGTGGTGATGTGGGCCATTTAAGCAATGTATGTGATAAGCAAAAATGTGGATTGTGCGGGGAGCTAGGGCATATAGGGGCTCATTGTCGGCAATCATTAAGATGCAACTTATGTGAGGAAAAAAGGACATTCTTTTCACACCTGCTCGTGGGCTTCCCACAATAATGCAGACAGTTCAGTAAGGGCAGAGCAAGATGTATATGTAGCCACAGCACAAAAAGAAAAATTGAGGGTGGTTGAGTTGCTCACAAAGGGTCCTATTAGTGCTCCACTACCTCAAAGAGTTTCTAGGAGAATAGGGGATCCTACGGTAATAGAGAGTGTTGAGGTACAGGACCGGGAGGGATTAGTATAAGACAGTCAGGAAAAGGGAGGGGGAATTTTGAGAATAGGAGAGATGGTAGAGATAGAGAAACTACAGGAGTCAGATCTAATAGAAAAGGAAGGAAGGGAAGATGCTTCTATGCCCCCCCCCCCCGGACAGTTAGAGGCAGACTTTCAAAGGGTAACTAGATCTGAGGCAGGAAAGTTGTTTGATACTGCTTCAAAACAAACTAAACCAGCAGAGGAAGTGGCAGTACAAAACTCTTATGCTTTGTTATTTGAAGAGGGGTTGGAAGAGGATGATGGTGAATCTGATTTTTCCTCTGTGACATCCTCTCAAGCAGATGGAATTTCTGAGTCTAGTTTTCCGGAAAAACAAAAAGCTAGGAAAAGGAAAAAGAAAAGATGAAGGGTACTGTTTTTTTTTCTAATCTTTGCTATATATAACATAGTGATGGCTATATCACTCTGCACTATTATTGTTAATAGCATTAAGGCTTATGAGAGGAGGCAGAGTATTTTTTTGAGCCTTAGTTTTGGGAAGGAAGAAGTGATCCTGTTACAAGACACCAGGCTACTCTCTTTATCTGAGGTTCAAAGAGCACAGAAAGATTGGAGATGGGGGGGTTTCATATTGGTCAATAGGAGAAGAAAGGTGCTCAGGGATTGGGGTACTATTTAAAGGAGAAGTTCAAGTATTACACGTGTATGATTTGATACCAGGGAGGGTGATGATTATGGATGTAGTGTTAAAACAAGAAGTTTTTTGAATTATAAATATTTATGCGTCACAGACCAAAGCAGAACAGTCTGAGATGTTTAGACAAGTTGAACCTTATTTAAACACTTCAACATTAGTATTATGGGGGGAGATTTTAACTGTGGGCTGTCACACAGAGATTGGGGGAGAAGTACAAGGAAAATTTTTAGTGATACCAATTCTTTGTTATCAGTAATGAACAGGAATGATATAAAAGATGTGTATGACATTCTACAACAAGAACCAAGTCATACTTTCTATAAAGGGAGGTTATCAACTAGGATAGATTTGTGGCTAGTATCAGCTAGACTGATGTGTCAGGCAGTGAAAGCTCGACCTTTGGTAACCTCTGACCATCTGGTGGTAGTTCTAAGTTTGGGAGAAAGGCAAAGATTAATGATTGGGAGAGGATGTTGGAAAATGAACATATCACTGTTGCAGGATGCTATGACAGAAAAAGGTGTGAGACAGATACTTCAGGCAAGAAAGGATATATGTTTTATGTATACGAGTCCGATAGAATGGTGGGAAGACATAAAAAGAGATTTACAAGACCGGTATGGCATATATACAAAAAAGCAAAGGATGAATATATTAGGTATCTTGGCCTACGGACACAATATATGTGACTCCTAGCCCAAGCAGGGTTTAATGAGAGAAAAAGAGCAAAGATGCTAACTATAAAAAATCAAATGAGGCAATATTTGGAAAAATCAGTTAAAAAATGGCTATTCATCAGAAATATAGAACACAAGGTACAAAGGCAGAGGTAAATCCTTATGAGGGTAGTTTATATGGGGCAGAAAAGAGGATTTTGACTAACCTTCGAGACAAACAGGGATCTATCTATACATACTCATAATCAAGATATTATGCTCATTATACAGCAGCATATGGTGGATACTTTTCAGAGGGACAGGAAGGAGGATCAAAATTGGATTATGGATTTTGAGATACTGACTTTAAGTAAGGAGGAAGAAATGGTTTTAGTTGCTCCCATTTCCAGGTTGGATATTCAGGAAGCTATCTCACAGTTATCTGCTAAATCAACTCCGGGACAGGATGGAATACCAAATGACTTCTACAAGCAGTATAGTGAAAGTTTAGTTCCTTGTCTATAAGTACTTCTGAATGCCATTTGGGAAGAGGGCAGGTTGGCTCCCTCAATGCAGATGGGAATAATGGCCCAGATATTCAAAAGAGTTGCGCCATGCGCAACAGGGTTGCGCATGCGCAAGTCCTACATTGCGCCATTCTGCGATATTCAGCAGGAGGCAGTTACGCCACTGACAACAGGTTGAGCAACAGCGCAATGCAAATGAATGCATGCTCAACAGGAGGGGGAGGAACCATGCATAAACTGCGCAACCCGATATTCAGTCGGGTTTGTGCATCATAACCCAACCTGCGCCTGCACAACTTTGAGCCAAAAAAGGATCAGTTGAGGGCCACCCACAGGTGAGCTGCTGTATTGCAGGGCGCAACACAGCAGCTGCCACCCGTGGCTGGCCCCCAACTCCAGTCCCTGTGCCCCCACCAGCCCGATTGCGGGCAGAACGTGAAAAGAACCCCGCCCAAACATCTCCCAATGCCCGATCGCAGGCAGAATGTACATGACAACCCCCAACATCTCCCAATGCCCGATCGCGGGCAGAAAGTAACATGAAACACCCCCACACATCTCCTGATGCCCGATCGCAGGCAGAATGTGAAACAACCTCAAGTGCCGATCGTGGGCAGAATGTAAAGACCCCCCAACCCGAATATCTCCCTGGTGGTCCAGTGGACCGTAATGCCCGATCGCGGGCAGAATGTCAGTGACCCCCCAAACATCTCCCTGGTGTCTAGTGTCCCCACCCCACCCACCCACGAAGCCCCTCCACCGCTCCCCGGCAGCCGGGCGGCAGCAGCATCCCACTCGCCTGCCGCCCGCCGCCACCGACTGACTGTCCGTAGGGCTGCACGCCCATTGGTGCAGAGCTACAGCCAATGGGCTGCAGCCCATACCGCATATGACATTCACAAATGACTGGATGTCATAGATGGTAAGGGCTGCACCCATTGGCTCTAGCTCTGCACCAATGGGCGTGCAGCCTTACTGAAGTCAGTCGGGCAGCGGGCGGCAGGCGGTGGATGCTGCCTCACCGGCTGCCGGGGGGAGCGGGTGGTGGGGCTTCGTGGGTGGGTGGGAGGGAGGGACACTAGACACCAGGGAGATGTTTGGGGGGTTGTCACTGGACATTCTGCCCGCGATTGGGCATTACGGTCCACTGGACCACCAGGGAGATATTCGGGTTGGGGGGGTCTTTTTACATTCTGCCCGCGATCGGGCACTGGGGGTTGTTTACGTTCTGCCCGCGATCGGGCATGGGAGATGTGTGGGTGTTTCATGTTACTTTCTGCCCGCGATCGGGCATCGGGAGATGTGAGGGGGGTGTTTATGTTACTTTCGCCCGTGATCGGGCATCGGAGATGTGTTGGGGGTGTTTCATGTTACTTTCTGCCCGCGATCGGGCATTGGGAGCTGTTGGGGAATAGTATTCAGACATACTGCCTCATGATCGGCTGCAGGATGCGCTGTCCCCGACGGCTGCTGCCCTGCAGGGCGGCCAGGGCAAGTCCTCGGATCGGCGCACCTACATGCTAATGGCATGCAAATGGGGCCATAATAGATGCAAATGGCCCCCGCGCCTTGCATGAATTATGGCCCCATTTGCATGTCACCTTTGAATATCGGAAATTTGGCGCATGGCGCATGGTACTTGCGCCACCGCAAGTTTAATGCTCAACTCTGGCAACTTGCGGTGGCGCAAGTTCCACTGGCGCCATGCACAGTGGTTGTGGTTGAGGGTGATATTCAAAGGAGTTGCTCAACAGCGCAACTCCTTTGAATATCGCCCCGGCCACACCCCTGCGCAACTATTTTGAGCAGCGCAGGGGCTTGAACCTCAGAATGGCGCAGTTTGAATATCTGGGCCAATATTTTTTCTCTATAAAAAAGGGGATCCCCTCGAGGTTAAAAATTGGAGACCATTAACATTATTAAACATTGATTATAAAATAATAACAAAGATTCTTATGAAAAGATTAGCAAAGATAGCACGGAAAGTGATTGTTCAGGAGCAGACTTGTACAATACTGGGGAGAAATATAGTACATAATCTAGTGATGATTAGAGAGATTGTGGAGCAAAGTTTAAGGAAAAACTTAGGTGGGTATTTAATGACAATGGACAAGGAAACTGCCTTTGGTGCAGTGAATCAGGATTATCTCTGGAAAGTCTTAAGTTACTATGGGATCCCTCAAAGGTTTCTAGAGATAGTTAAAGTCCTATATAAAGAGGCCCAGGCTATACCATTGGTGAATGAGTTTCTAGGGGTTCCGATTTATTTAAAGAATGGTGTTAGACAAGGTTGCCCAATGAGCCCCTTATTGTATGTTTTTGGTTTAGATCCTATATTATGGAAAATAGGACAAAGCACTGATATTAGAGCGGTAAGTAATAAGGATGGGTATGTTTTTCTGAAATTCTCAGCTTATGCTGATGATTGTGTTTTTTCAGTAGCAGATGGAAACTCAGGGTTTGAAGTTCTATCTATAATACAACAGGTATTAAAATTAATATGAATAAAAGTAAAGTATTGATTCTAGGGGACAGTATAACTATACAGAATTTTCCAATTCTGATGACAAAAGGCCAAGTGAAAATTCTAGGTGTCTACTTTGGCACACAGGAGTCAGAATCTCATAATTGGAATGAAGTTTATGATAAAGCTCAAAGTAAAGTACAAGCTTGGCTGTCTTGGAAGATGTCCAAGAAAAAGAAAGTGTATCCTCTTCGAGCATATGTAGCACCTATTTTTTTATGTCTATCTCATGTACTTCCTTTACCACATCATATGCACACAAAAGTTTTAGGTCTATTTTGTCATTTCCTATGGGGTAGAAGATTAAATCCAGTTAAAAGGAATCACACATACAGAATAAGGAAAGAAGGAGGTTTAAATATGCTTCAGCCTATAGTATATTTATTTGGTAATTTCTCTTTTAGTTCTTTATTCCCTTTAATAACGTAGACATCAGGGATTGGGCATCTGTATGCAGCTATGGGGTACACCTTTCTTTGAAGCATGGGGGAGGGAGAAATGGAACCCAGCAGAGCGTAAACTACTTAGTTATGTACAAATCGCACTCAGGTATATTAGAACTTGGAAAGTAGAACTGGCTTGGTGTATGGGGAAAGGGAAAAAGGTTTTTTATAAAACAATCTTGGGATCTTGGTATTGAGAAGACCCAGTTTTTCAGGTACCTTCTAATGTTAATGTTAACTTATTATTAGAAGGCATGTTAGAAAAAAGAATTCCTTGGAAGATGCAAGATTTTGCTTGGCTTTGTGGTCATCAGAGATTGGAAGTGAAAAACAATCAGAAACATAAGCAACTAAATGAGAGAGAATGTGGAGAACAGGCATGTGCTGGGCTTGTGGATACAATGCAGCACTTTTTCTTTGAATGTATTCATGTACAGGGTTTTTGGAGATTACTATCGAATGTATGGGGAGAAAAGCTAATCTTACTAATGAATTATAATGTTTTGGTTTTAGGGCAGATCCCGGCTGCCTGGGCAAAATGGGCAAACAGTACAATTCATGTTATGTATTAAATGGTCCATCTGGCAGGCGAGATGCCTAAGGTCTTTGCAAGGTAAGGTAGTACAGCAACAAGATGTTTTGTTTAACATCCAGAGAGACTTGGATAGTATTTATGGGTATGAACATCGTACCCTCAAGAAGGACGTGTTTACCAGCTTATGGAGAAATTTTGACTGGGTGGGATAAGGGTCTTGAAAGGGGGAAAATGTGTTCGGAGGTGAGGAGGTGGGTTTAAAAACAAGAAATGTTATCTAAGAATATATGCGGCTATAATAGAGGAAATGATTTGGTTATATCTTCATAAATGAAGGAATATTTTAAGTTTACTTTAGGTGGTTTTTCAAGACTTTAGTTTGTTTATGATATAATATGATGTATTTTTTTCTGGACTGTTTTTGAATTTTGAATAAAAATGTCCCCTACTCTTTTCGATAAGTGCCATGGGATCTTTAACATCCACCTGAACTACCACCAATCCAGGCAGATGGGACCTTGGTTTAACGTCTCATCCGAAAGACGGATGTGTTGTTCTTATTTGCGTATGCTGAATGTAAACCAAAAATCAGAAAATTATTTTTAAACATAATGCAAAAGGTATGTAGATATTCTGAGTTGCATATTGATGCATAAACTTCCATTTAAAAAAAGTTTCTAGCCCTAAAGGTGCCCAAGTTACACAATTTGAAAGATATTTTATTTAGAAAGGCCTAACTTTAGAACCATTAGGTCTAAAAACTTATTTTTAGGGCTCCAGTGGGAGAAGGCCTGCGGACCTTTTGCTATGGAGAAAAGCACTCCCACATTCTTTGCGACCGAACTGAAGCACTCCACTTGCTGTTTCTATAGGCAGTTGCATTGCACTATTTGAAATCCTCGTACTGCCCCCGGCCCCAATCCACTACAGTATCCGGTAAACAAGGCAACTGAAATTGGGCGCCTACAAAAACAGTGACTCAGTTAAGGTGCCTGTGTTCACGGCCACCTAACAGGGGGCGACCAGATACTGGTGTAGCCGAAATACTGCAACGGGAAGTATGCGGGTATATGTGCGCATGCACACGCATGGGGGGGAGAGGCAGGGGAGGGATGGTATGTGGGAGGGGGTGTGGTGGGCAGGTACCAAGCTGGTCTGCTAGCATGGTGGAGAAGGTGGTCAGCTGGGAATTGCAGGATGCAGGGTTTCGGGTCCAGCGTGGCGTGGGATATTTTTGCCGGCAGGCGGCTTTCAATTTTTTAAGTTTTTCACCCCCTGGAGTTGAGAATCCATAAGTAGGGGTGCAGCCCCCACATTAAAAAAATAAGACCCATAGGTCTCAGGTACATGCTTTTTTGTCCTCGCTACAAGTGTGCATCACTGAAATTCATTTTTGGCGGTGTACACTCGACATAACAGCGATCACTATTCTGTGATCACCATTATAACATGGAACCATCCACTACTGCACTTGCATGGCTGTTTATGCAGCTTTTTTTCCTTTACTTTAATTATTGTTTCCTGCCTCCACCCAACCCTCCCTCTCAGCACCCACCCCCACCCCTCCAGAAACATAATAGTGACACTGGGGGTCCAATCCCCTAGTGTCCCAATCACAAAATCATTGTATGCCTTCCCACTGTCCACTGCCATGCATTTGCGGTTATTTCTGCACTGTTTTTTTAATTTATTTATTGTTTCCTCCCCCCACCTGATCCTCCATCTCAGAACCCATCACCCAACTTCCCTCCCAGGGATGTAATAGTGACATTGGGGGTGCCCAATACCCCAGTGTCCCGATCACGACATTGTCGTATGGCCCCCGTCCACTATCACGCTGCCCGGTTATTTGTGCAGGAGTTTTTTATTTATTTATTATACCCTTCCCCACCTGACCCTCCCTCTCAGCACCCACCCCCAGAAACATAACAGTGGCACTGGGGGGTGCCCAATCCTCCAGTGCAGGAATTCTCATTCGTCTTTTGTACCTGTAAAAAAAAAATGTCCATTGATGTTTTTAGCAGCCATTGCACTCCCCCCACCTGACCCTTCCACTCCGCATCCACCACCCCACACCCCCCCCAAGCACTTACGTAACCATCGGGGGTTTAACACTGTAATCCTCTCTGGACTGCAAGCATGTCTTTGCTCTTCAATGCCGGAATGTGAACTGAAGAAACAGGTATGCGATTCAATGTATTTCAGTGGGATTTTGAACTTAATACATAACTTGGGCATTTCTGCATATTGTTGGTCCAGATTTTCAACATGCCTTCCTTGGAACCCTGCCTCATGAACAATTGAACTGTCAGGCAGATCTGTCCTGAAAGGTGATTTTGTAGTCCCTGTGCAAAATCACTTTTCAGGGCAGGAGTGAACATTTTCCTGTCCTTGTTCATGAGAAGTGGTCAGAAGATAAGTTATGTTGAGATTTCTGTGTAAAATATAAAAACAAAGTTATGAGCCTACATTGAATTTTGTGAATGCAGGCTCGTAACTTTGGTAATTTTCAATATTTTTACCCCAAATTTACAACATAGCAATGTCTTTACAGTGCCTCATGAATGTGACAGCTGTCATTTTTCAAATCCTGACCAAAATGTTTTTTTCATATCCCAAAAGGTGATTTCCCCGTCCCTGCACAAAATCACCTTTCAGGCAGGAGTTGAACATTTTTTCTGCCCTTTTTCATGAGGAGGGCTCTTAAGAAGGCTATGTTGGAAATTTGGTGTAAAAATATTAAAAAAAACAACTAAGTTATGAACCTATGTTGAATTTTGCAAATGCAGGCTCATAACATTGGTGATTTTCAATATTTTGACCCCAAATTTACAACATAGCCATACCTTTGCAGCACCTCATGAGTGTGACAACTGTCATTTTTCAAGTCTTGGCCAAAATGTTTTTTTTTTTCTCATCCTGAAAGATGATTTTGTGTTCCCTGTACGAAATCAACTTTTTGGCAGGAGTTGAATATTTTGTATACCCTTTTTCATGAAGGGGGGCCATAAGAACGCTATGTTGAAAATGTGGTGTAAAAATATTAAAAAACAACAAAGTTATGAGCCTACATTGAATTTTGTGGCTGCAGGCTCTTAACGTTGGTCATTTTCAATATTTTACCCAAAATTTGCAACATAGCCGTATCTTTACAACACCTCATGAATGTGACAGCTGCCATTTTTCAAATACTGACCAAAATGTTTTTTCACATCCCGAAATGTGATTTTGCATTCCCTGCATGAAATCACTGTTTGGGCAGGAGTTGAAAATTTTGTCTGCCCTTTTTTATGAGGTGGGATCATACTCCGTAACCTTGACACTCTCTATCACAGGGCCCTTCGGTTGATTCTTAACCTGCCTCTTTGCACCCATCATTGTCTGCTGTACCAAGAGTTGGGATGGACCTCGCTTACCGTAAGGAGGAAAATAAATGTCCTCCTTTGCATAAATAGGGCCTTTTCCGACAAGTTACCAGAGTACATTTTTCAGCTCTGGCCCAAAATGTGTTTTTGCATCCCAAAAGTTATTTTGCAATCCCTGCAAAAATCACATTTCAGGCAGGAGTAAAACATTTGCTCTGACCTTCTTCACGAGACAGGGTCATAACAAGGCTATGCTAAAAATTTGGTGTACAGATATTACTAAAGAACAAATTTATGAGCCTATGTTAAATTTTGCTAACACAGGCTCATAACTTTGGTAATTTTCAATATTTCAACCATAAATTCCTCTCATGCAGCCCTATTGGGTCTGGCCAGAGTTTGTTATTTCAGTGAGAGTTTGGAGTCAGTGCTACATGTTTAAGCCATGTTGATAAATTTTATGTGAAGCAATATGAATGATAAAGTATCAGTACATGTATTGATACATTATTGATGTATAGTGACATGTTTTAACAAATATCAATGCAAGCAAAGTGTATCACCATAACCTAGGTAGCACTGACTAGCATCCATTTTAAATTACATTTCTAACCTTGACATTTCTAAAGTTAGGCCTTCTCAAAGAAATTATCTTTCAAAATTTATAATATTGAACTGTTAGGGCAAGGAAATTATTTTTTTTTAAATGAATATTTAGAGGCAGTGCTACATAATGTATCTAACCTATGTCAATGCACTTTCCATTTATGCATTTAAATATACTGATACATGTATTGCTACGTATCAACAAATAGTGACATGTTTTCATGCATATTGCTAGATAAAAATGTACTGACATGGCTCGAGCATGTAGCATCGACTCCCAGCTTTCATTTTTAAAAAAAATAAGTTTTTAGTCCTAATGCTTTTAAAGATAGCCTTTATTAAAGAAATGATCATTCAAAAGGTATAACATTGGAACTGTTAGGGTTAGGGAACATCATTTTCTTTTAACAAAAGCTTAGTGCCAGCGGTGCTTGCCTGAACCATGTTGCTAAACGCAGTGTTATCAACATGCATTGAAATATGCATATATAAAGTATGTCAATATGTAGCAATACATGTATTGATATGCTTTACTGTATATTGATACATGAAATGTAAATCAATATAGCTCAGTGCTGACTTCAAGTTTTCATTTCAAAAAATTATGTTCCTAGCCCTAATGGTTGATGTAAAATACAGTGGTAACACTAGATATATTATTGGCCACCACATCAGAATATACTAGTGGTATTATGTGTAGGAGCAGAACCATGCCCTTTTTCTGGTTTATTGAAGATATGTGATCACTAACTAGACATGAAGAAGTTTGCTATTTTTATGGTGCAGTTGTGGCACTTTGCAAATTAATTATGAGAATAAAAATTGTCTGAATGTTATTTATTTGGCCTGAATGTAAACCATTGGAAAAAGTTACATTTTTTTAAATCAAATAAAACTACAGAATATACCTATATAATTTAGTATTTATTAATATATTTGTAAATGGAATTAACAATATTTTAATAGCTCAATACATGAAAATTGTAGAACCTATCAATATTGACATGGCTCCCATCTTTCTTTGACTGTCTTCTTTTTCCTTTGTTTTTCTGTTTATTCTTTTTCCCTTTCTGCCTAAGTCAGACCCATCAGTATTATGCAACTGTCTTGCCCCATCTTCTAACCCAAACCCAAGTCACTACACCCTTACCTGTCCTGCTCATAACCACCTCATGGTGGGGCCATCAGGGTTGACACTTCCTTATGGTAACTTGGGGTTCAGTAGCAAGGACCTGTCACACTGGAAGGACTGGCAGAGTATAGCCTGGATATGCCAGGTGTCACTCTGCTGGACTGGGGTGTTTCACTGTTTTCTTTCCACACTAACGTGCCAGCTGTAATCATGCAATATATCATGCAACAGTCTGCACTGTTGTCTAGCTGCAATATCTGCTCTTGCTTTTGCCATTCCTGCTGACTTGACTCTGCCTCTGGACCACCCAGGAGGTGCTCATGCAGTATTGATTGGTCTTCATCTCATCCTGAGGAGGCAAGCATTGTGTGGGACACTCAAACCTTTATCCCCCCAGCCCTCCAGCAATCCAGGCTCGCTCATAAACCTGGCTTGCCAGAATCTTGAGTGGCCAGTTTCTGCCACCACACCCTTTTGAGTCAGACCATTGCATATTCTATTTATGCGACATCAGTTTATTATTAAAGGGGAAGAGGCATGTACAAAGAAAGGTGGCAACACTGTAGCCAAAGGAAATCTATTCCAAATTCCAGCTTACCCCTTTCTCCGTCTTCTCCATGTTGGATGACACACTGCTTAAAGTAGTCCCATCTTTTAAGTACCTCAGTGTGTGGTTAGACAGCAGGCTTGACTTCTCTGCCCACATTGATGTCATCCATGCCAAACTCTGCCCCAAACTTGGTGCCCTGCATGGCAGTAAGGACTGTTTTTCTCTCCATGTCTGCTGGGAGCTGGTCACCAAAATGGTTCTCCCAGTTTTCTTCTATGCAGAATTTGATTTATGGCACTGCCTCCTCCACCTCCCATGCCAGACTGGACACCCTCTTCGATGCCTTCTGCTACTTTTCTACCAACTCACACTCTAGTACTTATTGCTCCTACCTTTATTCCTCCCTTCCTCACCCTCATGTCACAAGTTCCACTCTGCTTCCCTTATCTCTAAATACTGGTTTGGGTCCCTCCCCTCATATCTATTCCATCCCCTGTGCCCCACCCCTCCTCTACCTGCTTCATGTGTTCAAGCCATCCACATGCATTCTCCCTCCCCATCCATGCTCCTCAGCTGGGAAATGTGCTTTCTTATACCACCTCCCCTCCCTCTGGAACCAGCTACCCTCTTCTGTTCATCCCTCTCCCTCCTTCCCTTTCCTCCATTAGATGCCAGCTAAAACTCCCTTCCCACCCCCTGCTCATGGCAACCCTCTTTCTGAACGCTTCCTTGCCCTTGCCCAGCTTTTAACTGCCCCTTACCTCTCCCTTCCCCTTAACCTCATAGTTCTGGCAACCTTGTTGAAGTTTATCAACCTATTTCGACTATTACTTTCAGCACCAGCTCAGCCTCCCTTCACTCTGGCACTATGCTCTATTTGAGTTTGCCCAAATTGCACAGATGATTTGTATGCTAATTCATTTGTCCTCTATATGCAGTGTTTTGCCATTTTGTCAGCATTGCACTCAATGTATGCTTTTTATGGCATTCTCATTGTAGCCACATCACCAGATTGGCTGTATTTTGTTTGTAACTGTGCTTTACCCTTTCCTTTTTTCCCCAGGTCTCACCCATAGTGGAGCCTTGGCTCAGAGTGCCTCTCCCAGTTACCTACAGTATTTTTAAATAAAGAAATAAAAAACAAATAAATAGCAATTGGCCAAACCTGCAACTCTTTTAGGGCCAAAAACATAACATTTTGTTCCACCTCCCTTTATGGCTGTAGGCTGCCATTTTCTACATCACTAGCACAGAAAATGACATCAGAGAAGGGGAATAAAGAGGGAAAATACATTGCTGCTAGTAATTTCTAATGAAGCTTTCCTATTCCCCATGACTCTAAATGTTATGTTTAATAACTTTTGCTGAGGGCATTTGCACCATTTTGAGAAATGTTTCATAGTTCTAGTGCCACTGCTTTCCAAAACATTTGTGGTTTGATCGCTTTGCGTAATGTTTTATGTCTTCCCTATTTATTTAACCTTAACAGCTGTGTCTCTGTGAGGTTTGCAAATTTCTTCCGGCAAATGCTATTCAAAATTATTTTTGTCAGTGCCAGTTTGCATATTTGTTTGCAATGATGCAGTTTTGTATAATTTGTTGTGATGGCATATTTTTGTGTAATGTGAGGCTGTGTAATCTAGTGGTCATAGCACCAGCTTAACAACTGGGGGATCACAGGTTCAAACCTTAGTAGTGCCAAATAGTCACTGTGTGAGCTTTAGCAATTTGTGTAATCTTTCAGTAAGTGCTTCAGTCAGTCCAGTTGTAACAAGCATTTGTCAATGCCGAATGTTGCTTGCTTCTATGTGCTGTTTAGGTATCTGGAAGCCATTGGAGTGCAAATATTGAAAATTTGCGAACTTACGAGAGTGCGTAGGAACTGCGCAACGCATGCTCGTAAAACAGTCATTGTTAGGAAATTTGTCACGAAATGTTCAACATAGCCATTTTAAGACCTCTGGTCATGAACAGTGTCAGTGTGATTTTGTTAATGTGTCCCATACATTGAGTTTGCACACCGACTGCGCCATTGTGCACTACATGGGCGGAAACACGTTTTGGGCAGGATGTGAAAAATGACAGCTGTACTGCTCATAAGGAGGTGTGGTAAAATGGCAATGTGGAAATATTGAAAATTCACAAACCTACGAGCGTGCGTGGGAACTGTGCAACGCACACTCGTAAAACAGTCATTTTTAGGAATTCTTTCACCAAATTTTCAACATTGCCATTTTAAGATCTCTGCTCATGAACAGTGACACTGTGATTTTCTTAATGTGTCCCATACACTGAGTTCAAGACAATCGATCAGCGCCACAGCGCCATATGCATGAAACTATGTTTTGAGCAGGATGTGAAAAATGACAACTGTACTGCTCATGAGGAGGTGTGGTAAAATGGCAATGTTGAAAATCTGGAGTGAAAATATTGAAAAATTGTGAACTTACGAGCCTGCGTAGGAACTGCGCAATGCACGCTCGTAAAACAGTCATTTTTAGGAATTTTTTCACCAAATTTTCAACATAGCCATTTTAAGACCTCTGCTCATGAACAGTGTCACTGTGATTTTCTTAATTTGTCCCGTACATTGATTTCGCACACTGACTGCGCCATTCTGCGCTACAAGGGCGGAAACACATTTTGGGTGAGATGTGAAAAATGACAGCTGTACTACTCATAAGAAGGTGTGGTAAAATGGCAATGTTGAAAAATCTGGAGTGAAAATATTGAAATTTTTAACTTACTGAGCCTGCGTGAACTCGCGCAACTACGCCAGAATACAGTCATTGTTGGAATTTTGATCAATAACATAGTTTGGGGAATCTTTCATGAATGATGTCACTGTCATAGCGGTATTCAGGTTGCCTGAAGGGTGATTTCACAGTCACTGTGCAGTCACCGCGCTAAATCACCCTCGAGCCCAATAACGCCATGACAGTGACATCATTCATGAGAAGGGTCCTAAAACCCCATGTTGAAAATTTGGTGCAAAATTCCAAAAATGCCTGAGATATGCACAAAGTTGAACCCTCCTATCTAGCCCATTATACAGCTTACCGGCATTTCTCAGTTCGCGGTCAGCTTTGAAGAGGCAGACGTGTTCCCGGTCCACCGAAGATTGTCGCCCGAGTCCGGAGGTAAGTATGGGGTGAGGGGGGGTGGGGAGGCTGGGTACAGTGGGTGGGTGCGGTTGGCGGAGGGGGTTCGGAGATGCGCCATGGGACCGCTTTTGTTTTACAGGATTAAAACAAAAGACTTTTGTGGGATCGGCTTGCCACGCTGGGTGGGCTCCAGCGTGGCACAAGGACGGGGCCGTTCAGCCGACGGGGATTGGGCACCCCGCCAGCCAATAAGTGATTGCCACGCTGGGGTGGCCCCAGTGTGGCACCAGCTGGAGGGTTATTCACCGACGGGGATTGGGCACCCCTGGCCGGCCAACAGTGATTGCCACGCTGGGTGGCTCCCAGCGTGGCACCAACTCACGGGGAGACAACAGCAGCTCAGCCGGGCGGGATTGGGCACCCTGTCGGCTACACAGGACGCGGCGGGGCGCGCACCGGCGCAGTGGGGGAGCTACGCTATCGGTGCTCACTGAAGCGTAGTCCCCTTTCAATCAGAGAGTTACTGCATTTTGAGCGTGCATCAGACAGCCCAAAATGCATTGGCTTACAGGGCCGCACCTGCCAGCTCACTGACTGAATTGGAGGAGGAGGTGACACCTCCGAAATCTCCGATGATGGCACTATGTTTTTGCACATGCGTGCAAGCAACATAAAAATGGGCAGATACAGGACCACACAGGGAAATGAAAAGTTATATCTCAGCTTGGCAAACCTGGTTAGGTAGGTTGTATAAAACAATAACTGTTTTGGGATAATGTGTGATGAAATCCCTGGCTGGTATAAACAATTCTGGGAAGACTCAATTAAAGACCCTTTTCAAGGTTCAAAATTAAAAGCCTTTACTTGAACGCTGTCACATTAAGATAAAAGGAATACACTTTCTTCAGTCAAACTAAATAAAACAGCAGGGTTTGTTGCAGCATTTTCTCTCACAGACCCTTTCAGTCTGTCTTTCCAGCATGAAATCTGCAGCAGCCTCCTTCTCCCTGAGACAAAACCTTTTTGGTTCTCTGTCCCTCCCAGGTACATTCACTAAATTATAAGGTGGCTGGTGATTTCTGATCTGCATAGCAATTGGCTCAACCCCATATAGATTATCCCAAAATTCACATCTCCAGGTACAAGAGAACAATAATAAAAGTGTTTTCTTTTTTTTTATCTGTCCTGTCTGTGAGATGCCTGCTATGTTGGTTTACACTGTCCGCAGGGGGTCTTCCTGACAGGACTGATAATGCTGACAAGCTGTGTTTCTGCTGTCAGCTCTGTAAGAATTGCTTAGATCAGCCAGGGATCCTATCACACATCATCACAAAACAGTAATTACATTTTACAACCTACTTAACCAGGCTTGCCCAGTTAAGATATAACCTTTTTTCCTGTGGGTCGTGTATCTACTTATTTTGACAGCTGAACTGACTGGTGTACTGCCAGGTTATACACTGTTGGTATTGCATAGGTCTGAACCTCTGATCTCCCAGTTCTCAAGCCAGTAATCTGACCACTAGACCACGCTGCCTCATATTACACAACACGATGCCAGCACAACAAATTATATGTAGCCCAGGTGCCGTGTGCCAGTGGGCTACTACCCCTGCCTGTTGACCCTCTAGCAGGACAAGGGGCCTGGGTCCTGTTATGGTGGTGATTGGGGATTCTGTCCCAAAGATAATAAAAATAGCATGGTACCTCAACCCAGAGAGAATTAGAAGTGGGTCAGGTGACTGGCTGGCATAGCCGGCCTCAAGGATAGGTGAACTAGGCGGATGCCTAGGGCACCATTCAGTAGGAGGGCACCATCACCATCAAACAGAGTTCCATTTTTAAATTATTTTTTTTTTGCAAGTGACCTGGATGGACTGAAAATTAACATGGCCAAATCTGGTGTCATTTGGGGGTGGTGGTGAAGACTTTTCAGTGCCTGCCTGACCCACCCATAAAAGAACCATTCCCATTTCTTTTTTTTAACTCTTTTTATCCTCCAATGAGCAGTCCCTTAGACCTCTTTCCAGTGGGACACTCAGACCGACCATATCCCATGCAGCCTGATGTTGTCCTGACCAGTTCTCTGAAGCACTCTCCCCCGACTCCTATGACTGCCCCTGCCCCTCATCTCTGAGCCCCCTAGGGTGGTACCACCATTAACTCCTCCAGCACTCTATCTAGAATCTAGAAGGGCCACCGGGGAGTGGAGGAGTGCTGGAGACCAGCCAGGTTGGACCTGGCAGTGGGCATGGGGGTTGTCAACTGGCCCCACCTTCGCCTTTCCGGGTGCTGTTTTTTTCCCTTTGTTCCAGTGTCGGAAGTTTGGACATGCAATGACATCCAGTGTGTGATGGGTGTGCCCCTGCACTGACCCACAGGATGTCCGCCAATGCCTCCATATCCCTATGTGCAGCATCTTCAAGTGGTGATACCCCCAGTCTCCACTGGGAGTCACAGATCAGCGAAGCCCAACCCACCCCCACCCCAGGAGCGGAGGGAGAGCAGTCCTCCAGACACTCAATCCTCTCCAATCCCTGCTGACCCCCAATGACCCAAGCTAGTTCCTTAACCTGGATCACTGGCGTGGCACAAGGTGTGGCGTCCAGTGCCTCAAAACTCAGTGCCACCAGGCTGGCTGCCACTCCAATTTCTATTGGATCTCTGCTGCTGTCTGTCTTATGTTTGGTGCCAAAGTGGCTGGAGTGCATGCGCAGAGTGGTGTGGACTGAGAGTGGCTGGCACTTGGCATAATCAGTTTTGGTGGCATGTGCAGACAGCCATGAGGCAGTAAGGGATTGAGCAGTTGTGTTAGACAGCAGCAAGGGAGAGCTGAGTTTGGTTTGGTTTTAATCTAGCAAAAGAAAAGAGACAAACCCCAAAGAGTACTGGAGGTCAGTGTGTAGGGCAGGGAAAGCTACTAGGGAGGAGGGTTCAGGAGTGCTGTGCTGCTGAAGGCACCAGAGCTGACTCACTGTGACGCAGGAGGGATGAGCGCCAGCAGCAGCCAGGACTTCCTGAGTCCATATGGGATTGGGGAGAGGACAAGGTCCGAGGGGTTAGCACGCAGGGTGGCCGGACAACATCTGACTACTGCGGATTTGCAGCTTAGGAGTGGTTTCTTGTCACCATTGGGGCAGGGCTGTGCACTGAGAAGCTTGGGAGTTGATTGGAAACTTCAAGAGAGACCCCTTGAGTACGGCGACTGAAGTGGGAGTAAAGTAAAAGTACCCACTACCAGTGTTGAATAGAGCCTGGGCTGCAGGCCAGTGACTGCAGAGAGAGTGAGCAGCAGCCAGCCAGCTGGGGGGGGGAGTAGGTCCAGGCAGCAGAAACAGCCCAGATTGACTGTGTGGAGGAGACTAATTTTGTCTAACAAGGTCAGTGACCTCTGAAGTGATACAGCCAGTTTGCCGAGCTAAAACAAAAAATTGCAATTTCTTGGCATTTTGTTTCTTGTTCCTGAACTTTGTGGACTATAGAAACATAGAAACATAGAATCTGATGGCAGATAAGGACTGCTTGGCCCACCTAGTCTGCCCATTTCCCTACCTAACGGATAAGCTGCAGATCCTAGTTAACCAACATCCTACTTCCTCCTACCCCCAACTAGAATTGCCTTATGTCTGTCCCACGCATTCTTGAATTCCCCCACTGTTTTTGACTCTACGACCTCCTCAGGAAGGCTGTTCCATGTATCCACAACCTTCTCTGTGAAGAAACACTTCCTCACATTAACTCTGAGCCGTCCCCCCCTCTATCTTCAAATTGTGCCCCCTTGTTCTTGCACATCTCTTTTTCTGAAAGATGCTGCCCTCTTGGACTTTGTTGATTCTCTTGAGATAGTTAAAAGTTTCTGTCATGTCCCCACTCTCCCTCCTTTCCTCAAGGCTATACATCTTAAGCTCCTTTAGGCTTTCTTCATATGACTTCTGGTGCAGACCCTGCACCATTTTCATTGCCCTCCTCTGGACAGCCTCCACCCTGTCTATGTCTTTGCAGAGTTGGGGTGTCCAGAATTGTACACAGTACTCCAGATGTGGTCTTACCAACTGTCTGTGCAGAGGGACAACAGTGAAAACGTCCTGTTTTCTACTGGTGATGCCTCTTTCTATGCATCCCAGCATCGCCCCAGCCCTCCTTACTGCCTTCTCACATTGCTTGCCCACTTTTAGGTCATCTGACATGATTACCCCAGGTTCCTTTCCATTTTTGTTGTTGTCAGTATCTTATCCCCCATTGTGTACTCTTCCCCTGGGTTTTTGTTTCCCAGGTGCATTACTTTGCACTTCTTTGCGTTGAATGTAAGCTGCCATATATTTGACCATTCTTCCAACCTTGCCAAGTCCCTTTTCATCCTTTCCACTCCACCTTGCGTATCAACCCTGTTGCAGATCTTTGTGTCATCTGCAAAGAGACATACTTTTCCTTCCAGTTCTTCTGCAATGTCACTTATAAAGACATTAAAAAGGACCGGCCCCAATTCTGACTTGCCCTGGTTTCACCATGGTGGAAACACTGTGCAATATAAGATAATTACGTAGTACTATGATCATTTTTTGTAATATAATAAAAAACATGTGTATGGACTGTCTCTCTTGAGAAATGCTGAAACAGCATGTGAGATCACACACACACAGTTTTTAGATACAAGGCGTGACATGGAAGGCCAGAAGCTAACTACAGACTTTTCTAAGTTAATTATATTTGTAGTTGCTAAGAGGGAAATTCATAAACTTTTACAACGCTTAGAGGAAGAAGAGCAGATTGTGACATTTTAGTGCAAAGTCATAAAATAGGCTTTGATGTCCTGGGAAGGGGAAACTGATCACAGATCAAAGAAATGTCATTTGAAAGAGAACATGAGTTATGCTGAGGTTGCAGAATATAATACCTGGAAAAGACATCCTGTTTTTACATAGATATATTTTTTATATATTCTGACAGGGAGGCGTTAGGTGACCTCATGCAAAGAGGAGGGCATAGCCAGCTGTTAGACAATATTCTGTTTTACTTCACATAGACACTTTTTTCTAGACTCTGACAAAGAAACATCTGTGAGCACATTAAACAGGTATTTAGAAAGACAGACAAATCTAATTGCTGTAGTAGGAATTGCATTGTTTAAAACCGTGTTCTTTTAAAAGATTTGTATGTCTTGTGATATAATAGTTCTGTATTGTATGTTTTACATATTCTTATCTATTTTAGTAAAACTCTTTTTAGAGCTTACTTGGTCTGTCTTTGATTTCTTTCCTTTGCAAGTAGAGTATATATATGGTTACAGCAGACACTGGGCATAAGCTTGAATGGTGATACCAAACTGGAAAAAAGGTAAGAATAATCTGAGGTCTTTATTAAAGTTTAAGGGTTCATTTTTGTACACCTGGTTAGGTGCCCATAGGCAAAGATATCTGGCCCCCCGAAGACAGATATATCTGAGCCTGTGCATTAGGTACACTAGCAAGAGGTTCACAGTTTGAATCCCTCCAAGACTTGAGACCAAAGGTTGATTCGAACCCACAAAAACAGAAAAGAGGGTTACTTTGTTCTGTTAAACTGTTCACAAGACTATGCTCAGAGGTTGGCACTTTGGTAGTAGAGGGCTGACCTGCTGAGTGGGTTTGTGACACTATGTTGTGTAAAATAAATTAAAGCCACCTGTGCTATGTGGCAAGACCCAGTTAGGAGGTGCTGTATCAGTGCCTGCCTGGTAGAAAGGGGGAGGGAAAAACAAAAATTTTGTTCCTGGTGTGGTTGCTGTCAGAAAGTTTTTTTACCTGTAGCAAACTTGGCCCAAAACAAAACAAAATGCAGACTCCTGCTGACAAGTTGCAGTTGCATTTTAGTAAACAGAAATGAGTGCTAACTAGCCTGCTGAATCTAAATGGGATTAAAGAATGTAGTGTTCTGTGACTGAATTATTTTGTTATAGTTAATAAATGTGTTGCTGAGGTATGGGTTTTCCAGTGTTTGGGTCTGTGATATTTTTTCATTATCATCTATTTTAATTCTGAAGTAACTCCCTCCCTCCGCTCACTTTAGTGTACAACATGCTCTTGAAAGACAACAGAATGTTGTTTTGTCTTCAATGTAAGCATTAAAATGCACCAAAAAGCACCTAAGACCCCAGAGCTTCTGGGGGACTACTGGACCCCAAACCCCCGGCTTTTTACAAACATTGTTTGCACACTACATGCACAGCATACCTTCACCACTCACCAAAAAAATCCCTCCCCCCAGAAAAATCCAGGTAAAAGGCCTGCCGGGGAGGGGCATCATTTGCAAGTCCGCCTAGGGGCACCACATACTCTAAGGCCAGCCCTGCTGGCTGGCTCAGCCCCCTGGGATGCTGCCCCTACCCACCTCCCCTACCAACCACCCCACACACGGGATGCCCACCAGTTCAGTAACACCATAAACCATGAGCAGTAATAACCTGACAGATTCAAAGAATCCCAGAACACACAACTTCAAACAGTAAATCACAGCTTTGTTGGGAGTAAGGGTTAGGGAAGGGATACCAGGATAAAGGATAGCTGTGAAGAGAAATATGGTTAGTGAAAACAAGGAACAATAACCACCTGGGCCTATAGACCAAGCCCCCCCAGAGACCCACCCCCACTGGTACCAGTGTCTACCCTGATAGTCCTTAGGGGTCCCCAGAAGGTGCAGGCCTGGTCATTGCCATGGGTTAGCTGGCTGTTGGGGCCCTGATAAAGGAGAAGAATTATTTGAGGAAACAAATCCCTTTCACACTCCCTTGCTTGATTTCTGGGAGCCAGGTCCCAGGTACTCATGGTTTTGCAGGACTCAGCCACACTTGGGATAATTGCCTCTAGATGTCCTGGATCACAGAGCTCCATGCAGCAATGGGCAGATGGAATCTTGCTCGAGGATCTTGTAGCTTGTCCCCTTGATTAGAGGTCTGGCCGTTTATCACCTTCAGCCACTTCTGACCCATTGCAGAGCTCTGTTGTAGGACCAGAAGGCTCAGACCCGGGATTGGCTCCACAGCCTGGCTCCCCACAAGGGTTGTAGGTGCCCTAGCACCCCAGCAAGCACCAGTGACCTCCAGAGATAGTGGGTCCCACTTAGAAGGTGTTAACTAGTTCCCTCCCTGGCTCTGGGTGAGGACTCCCAAGCAGTAGGAGCCCTCCACAGTCCCTACACTGAGGTGGTAACTAGGCAGTGCTTCCAAGTAAACAGCAGTACCAGTGAGCCAACGAGTGCTAGCCCTCTGATTTACACTCAGACTATAGCAATCTGCAGGGAAAATTCAGAATAGGACAAACCCCTGTTTACTTCAGTGCTTTCAGCTCTAGCAGTCCACAAAAGATTCCTTTTAGCTTCTGATGGGACACGGGTCTCAGCCACTCAGCTCAGTCTACACAGCAAAGTCATAGAACTGGGCTAGCACCCTGCACCAGAGATGCTTTGCCTCTTCAGAATTTTAAACAGAGTCCCAAACTGTAAAACAAGTCCTCTGCAGCAAGGGCTCAACTTCCAAATGAAAACAGCACAGTCAATCCACTAATGCAGGGTCTCTGCAGTAGCTATTTTCTCCTCAAGGCAACACAGCTCACAGTACCTGGAGAGGTTCAATATCAGTCCAGTCTCTCAGTCTCTGTTTCCTTCTGGAACTCCTTTACTGTAGTGGCAATCTCTAAATGAGACCTGAGCATGGTCTTTTAAAGTCCACCTCTACTCACGCAGGATCCTACTAGCTCGAAAAGAACCCGGGAACAGATTGAAGAAATCCCAGCAAGTCCATGGGTTTTCTCTCAGGAATCCAGCCTCCTGACTGGCTGTTCAAGCCAATCAATCATCAATAACCACAGTGATCAATATTTCCTAATTGTTCATTGGAACATGATCTAGGCGCCTGAATTAGTGAAACTCCCCTTCCCAGAAGTCCTTTGGCTCAGTTTTGGGCACCTGGAAAAGGGATTGGCTGCTGTATGGGGTTAAAGGATCAACAAAATGTCAGCCTCCATTCAATTGTATGCAGTCCAACACAGTTCCCCACTTTCCAATGTCTGGTGCAGCCAAGAGAAGCCTGCTTTATTAGCTGAAACTCCACAGGCACATAGCTCCAACTGTGCCCTGTTAAACAAGCTCACTGTTAATTAATAATTCCCCTCAGTTTCCCTGTCACCGCTGCTGAAATACTGACCCTCTAGGTGGCAGCAGAATCTCATTAATAATATTCATGTGGGGCTCATTAATATTCATGAGCCACGCTTTATGCCCCATTTGAAAACTATATTTATCTGCCCTCCAGAGGCTTCCCTTTTACTTAGTTTAGGTCACCAGACCCTATTTAGCTGAGGAGTGGTGCCGGGACCAAGATACTGTATACCCCTCAGGTCAACCACAAATTGGGTGGTCAGCAGACCAAAGCACTCTTGTGTGAGTGCATGGTCACCAGCAACATGGAGTAATGCCAGCGACTCATGATTAAGTTCTTTAAGCCCAAACTGGGCTAAATAAAATGCAGGGGCCAATGGGGGAAACTGGGGCACCAGAAGGACTCAGGCTGAAGCAGAAAAAACAGGAGAGAACAGGAAATAAACAGGAAGAAACAGGGCTATCAAGGTACTCCTCAGAGTGGGGTTACATATACAAAACTGCATTACTGCAGTTAACTATGAAAAATGGCACAGGTACAAAAATGATTTTGAACAATACTTGCAGAAAGAAATTTTGCAAACTTCACAGACACAAAGCTGTTCTCTAACTGAGGATGCAATGAAACATTCTGCAAATCAAATAAACCACAAATGTTTTGGAAACTGGTGGCACTGGCACTATGAAATATTTCTAAAAATGGTGCAAAATGTATTTCCATGAAATAGTGTGTTGCAAATCTACAAGTTCGAAGGAGTGCTGATGTCTGAAAATGTCATCAGCAGAAGTTATTAAAAATAGGACTGAAAGTCTTGGAGAATCAGGAAAGTTTCATTAGGAATTACTGGCAGCACTGTATTTTCTGTTTTTATTCCCCTTCTCTGATGTAACTTCCTGTGCTAGTGATGTAGAAAATGGAAGTCTGCAACTGTAAAGGGATGGGGAACTAAATGTTACATTTCTGGCCCAGTAAGAGTTGTAGGTTTAGCTAGTAGCTTACTTGGAATAGATTTCCCTTGGCAACAATTTTATCACCTTTCTCTGTACACAAGTGTTCCTCTTTAATAGTTTTTAAATCTGCTGTTTGTTTGAATTTCTAACTGTTTCACTTTTCAACTGCTGGCTTCAGAGTTGTACAGTGCTATTGTGATATTATCAGTACTGTGAAAGCTGCTCTCTGATTGGTTCATTGTTCCAGTGTAATAATCTTTCTCTCCCTTCCCTCCCTGGGTGTCCATCACCTCTCTCACTGCTCCTCATTTTTGGACAAATACTGGCTCACATCCCTCCCTCCCTACCTCTCCTTCCTCCTCTCCCCTTCCATCCCTTTCCCCTTCTCGTTTTGTTATTCTGATGCTTGCTCTTTTCACATACCTCACTGCAAATCCTCTACAGGTCAGTTTGCCTTTTCCATTCATCACCCTGCTCGCTGGATCATCCTTCTTCTCACCAACTAGACTCTCCCGCTCCCTGCACTCTCTCAAATTGCTCCTGTTGTCACTTTTCCTCTCAACCCTGCTCTTTCGACTAGCTGACCTACTCTGTCCTTCATGGTTATGGATGGATAGAGAGATAGACAGACAGATAGACAGACAGATAGATAGACAAACAGATAATTTACCATTTATATTTATACAACACATGTATACTGATAAATTGAAGTTTTTTTGTAATATAATTTTATTGAATTTTCAAAGACCATTACAATACACTGCAGTATCAGTAAAGATTAGAGGACATTCTGTTGTGGGTCTCTTCATCTGGGATAGTGTGGGTTGGCCAACTCTTCATTATGACTTTTTGGGTGACTGTGAGTAGAGTTCCCAAGAAATAATGGGAGTTGGGTTCCCTGAGGCGTCTGGGAAACTGCAAGGGGATGTACAGTGATGGGGTGAGAGGGATTTGTCTGCCATATGATTCCTCCTGCTCCATCTCCAGGGGAATAGAGGAACGGCTACAGGCAAGGGCATGGCCACATTACATGTGAGTGTGGCTCTTGCTTTACCACAGCCTCACCAGTACCAAGAGTGCTGGGTAGGAAGGTAATGGGTCATTATTACGGGGATATGGAAGAATCTAGTGAGTTGCTTCCAGGCATCCCTCCACTGATGAAAGCTTGTGACCTTTGCTGAAGCCCCGCACATCTTTGTCAAGGTCTCCCTATCAGTGTCGATATTGGGCCTCCATGTCTAGAAATGACTGAATGTCTGACCCCTGAAAACATTTATATACCCCTCAAGTCCTATACCAGTTAGCCAAGGTGTTTTTAAAGTTATTACTTTTATTATCAAGATTCAGATCTCTCTAAATTCCTCCTCCTCCTTGGGCCGTCCTGCAAGGTGTCTTTATAGACCATTAATATCTGCTTTTCTAAAATCTCTGCTTTGAGATATCCCACGTTCAGTGCTGCATGATCTATTTAACATAAACTGTATCATATTCAAACAACAGGAATCCATCAATGATGCCTTATGAAAAAAGTATCATCCCACTATAGTGTGAGGCCCCAGAGACAGAACTTTATGATAATCATCGAATTTAGAATACAAGTTCAAACTCTGCACTGTGGCCACGCTCCTCATGTTGTTCCAGTGTCAGACTTGTTTCTCTGCTTAAGATAGCAGTCACCCCAAAGTCAGCTTCAGTCTCCTGGTCTGCTTCGCTTCTATTTTTATGTTATTTATTGTTTCTCAGTTTACATTAAATATTGATACTCTGCATTAGTTAGCATGTTATTTTAGTTTAATTTTGTGGCTCCCAATCGGTTTTTGGGAACTGGAGAGGGCCACGATGTAATGTGGTTCCCACCTAAAGGGAATCAACCATATTTTATTTAAAAAGAGAAAAACTTTAGACCACATACAATGTAATAACTTTTAGCATCTTTTTTTTTTTACATTTCAAATACACAGTTCCCGCCTGAGAAGAACCTCACTGCTTTTGGATGAAAATTTAAAAAAACAATATATTTACTAAAACATTTTAGTATTTTTCACTTTTACTGAGAGAAGAAAAACATTTTACTTAACAAATTTCTGACTGGAAACTGACTGACTGACTTAACAGGTCTTTCAGTTCTTGGCATGACAGACAGACCTAAAAAGAGACCAGGGCCCACAGGCTTAAAAATCTGTACAAATTGTTTTCAGTTCCTGGCAAGGAAAGATAGACTGACACAAGCTTTGTCTAACGTGCTTGAGTCCAGATCATGATTTTATCAACTGTAAACTCTGTAAAAGAGTGACCTAAAACCCAAAAGAAAAGTTTTTAAAAAAGAAGAATTTGTGGCTTCTCAGTTTGCCTCTATGTCACTGAAGCACAGTAAAGTCTCAGGGGGAGTTCCTAATGTTGGTGGAAAACACGCATCAGAGGGTTCTTCTCCTCACAAGCGGCAGTCCCCATTTAGGGGATGGATCTGTCAATCAATCAATGTTTATTGGAAGGCAAATTAAGAGCAAGAACTCTCTTTTACAATTGCATCCAGTACAATGACATCACATCACAACAGCTTCCATGCTCTTGAGGCAGGCAACTTATCTGACATACGTAGCCCAGTACAATAAAGCACTGTGGAATGCAGTGCTCACACTGAACTGTAAGGTAGATGGTGAAGTGGCACAGGACCTGCCTGCCACAGCAAAGTCAGCCCTGGAAGCCACTAAATACCAGTTCCACATGGCTGTAGACTCTAATGACTCTGCCTCTTGAGTCTTAGCTCATGTAGTGACACTGAGATGTGCCTAGCTAAGAGCTACCATCCTAACCCAGGACACTCAGACTAAAGCCATCGATTTTCCCTTTGAGGGAAATTCCTATTTGGTGCCAAAACAGAGGCATACATGAAAAAATTGAATGAATACAAGTTCACTTTTAAGTATAAAACTGGAAAAAAGGCCTCCACTTCATACAGTTCTTATGAAAGAAGATGCTAGGCTGGGGTTACACTCCAAGACCTTATGCCCCCTAGGAGTACAAACCTGAAAGAGGTTACTACAAAGGTAGAGGCAGTAGGGGCTCCAGGGGTGCTGCAGCACCAGCCCACAAGCCACAGGCCAAACTGTCCCTGGCAATTCTGTCCAGGTCACCGGTCAACTATTGTGAGTAGTGAGGAAGACAGACCCAATACTTTGAGGAATGGGTAAAAATACCAAAGAGAAGTGGGTCCTGGAAGTAGTGAGTCCGGGACTGTCCCTGCAATTCAGAACATTCCCAAAACTGCAGAGACAAAAACTTTCTCGCTCATTCACCAACAGAAAGAATTCTGCTGGAACTAGAAGTAAAGAAGTTGCTGCAAGCAAAAGCAGTAGAAAATGTCCCTACCTCACAGTGGGGCAAGGGTCTGTTTTCAATATATTTCCTGACCCACAAGAAAAATGGGGAGTGGCGATCCATTCTTGGCTTAAGATATCTGAACAAATATATCAAAAAAAGAAAGGCTCAAGATGGCCACACTGGACGCAGTGATACATCCCTCCAGTCAGGAAATTGGTTTGGGTCACTGGATCTGAAAGACTCCTATTTCTACATTCCAGTCAGTCCAAACCATAGAAAATTGCTCAGGTTCAGACTGGGAAACTGCCAATACCAATTTGTAGCCCTTCCCTTTGGCCTTACCTCAGCACCAAGAGTATTCACAAAGTGATTAGCAGTGGTGGCAGCTCCTGAGGAGACAAGGTGTTTTTTTTCCCTCCTACCTAGATAATTGGTTAGTTTCAGAGAAAACAGAGCAAGAGGCAAGGTGCTACATACAACAGTTAAGGAGCACCCTAGAGAGCCTGGCATTTCTAATAAAGCTGTAGAGTTCTCAGATAGAACCAGTTCAGGTGCTGGACTTCACAGGTGCAGAACTGGATACCCTGCAGGGGAAGGCTTTCCTTCCATGGGTAACTGTATCAAATCTGATTGCCGGTGCAGTATCCTTCACACTGAACCACCCCAGGCCTGCAAGGGATTTTCTGTGTTTACTGGGCCACATGGCTTCAACTGCAGCCATGGTGCCATTAGCCAAGTTTCATATAAGGGACATTCAGTACCAACTAAGGGGTTACTGGTCCCAAAGGTGAGATTCACAGTCCAAGCTAGTGCCAGTAACAAAGGCCTTTGTGCAAGCACTAGTGTGGTGGAAGGAGAAACGCAACTTCAGAGAAAGCATTCTCTTCCCTTCCTCCAGCAATCCTCAATGAGTGTTCTCACAATAGATGCTTCACTTTCAGGGTGGGGTGCCCACATGGGGACCTCACAGTAAGTAGCATCTAGAGCCCATAGAAGACACAGGAGCACGTAAAACACCTTGAGCCTCAGGGCAGTGCAGCTGGCACTGTAATCCTTTTCCTCCCAGAGACAGGGTCAGTCTGTCTAAATTCAGACAGACAATACCACAACAATGTACTACATGAACGAACAAGGAGGAACAAGATCTTTAAAACTGTATACAACATGTGAATCTGGGATTTGGCTTACTTCCTGCATACAAAGATTTATATGGTACACCTGCCAGGCAAGGACAATGTGCTGGCAGACTGCCTAAGCAGAATCAGCCAGGGAACCCACGAGTGGACCTTGAACCAGCAAAATCTGGCCTCCATCTTCGGAAGATGGGGGTACTCCAGAAATAGTTCTTTTTGCCTCCTGGGAGAACAGTCAGCTCCCAAAGTTTTGTTACAGACCACCAGCAAGGGGCACAGTCCCAGAGGGGATGTCGTTGCTCTGGATTGGACAAGAAGGTTCCTGTATGCCTTCTCACCATTCCCACTCATACATGGAGTGCTCATAAAGCTCAGGAGAGAGCTAGTAACAATGATCCTGATAGCCCCAGACTAGGCCAGACAGGCTTAGTACTCAGTACTCCTGACCCTGTCCAACAGGATGCCAATCAACCTACAACTGAGATACAACCTACTGATCCTATCTCAGGGTAGAATATCATTTCCAGACCTCAGAACACTACACCTGAAGACATGGTTCTTGAAGCGCTAGAATTTTCTAGTTTGAATCTGTTAGAGTGGGTGCTGAGGTTGCTTAAGGTTTCCAGAAAACCAACAAGGAAAGCATATTATTCTGAGTCGATGAGATTCTTATACAGGTTTGCCCTAGGATGATAATCCCATTATTGGCAGGGTACCCCACTGTTCTGGACTATCTAGTACACATACACTCCTTAAGTCTGAGACCCTGAACCCAGAAGGTACACCTGGCAACTGTGTCAGCTTACTCATCAGCAGGCAAAGACAAGTCCTTGGTCTCACAACCTGTTTTCAAATGGTTCTTTTTTTTGTATAATATTTTTATTAGAATTTTCAGATATTCTGTTTTAAATGGTTCTTTAAGGAACTCAATCACCTGTTCCCCCACCCCCCAGTAAGGGACCCAGTTCTTCCATCAGACTTAAATATCTGTCTTGTTCAGCTGATGGAGGCTCCTTTTGAACCTATGGATGCAACTGGTTTTAAATATGTCCCATGAAAAACAGTTCCCCTGCTAGCTATGACATCTGCCAGGAGGGTAAGCAAGCTGCAAGCTTTCTGTACAAATCTAAACTACATAATCATTCACTTTGATAAGGTAGTTCTTTGGGTCAATAGGAAAGGATACATCCTACAATAAGGAATTCTGACACAAAGCTCTGCAACAGGGTGGACATGCCGGAGGGTGTGGCTAGAATGAGGGGAGATCTGCAGAAGCTTGAGGACTGGTCAAGGGAGTGGCAGTTGGGATTTGATGCAAACAAATGCAAGATAATGCACATGGGTCACAAAAACCCATGAATAACATATCAGCTGGGGGTGGTGGGGGGAATATAGAATGCTCCAAGCAGGAAAGGGACCTAGGGGTTATCATCTCTGATGACCTCAAGGTAAAGAGTCAGTGGAACAAGGCGGCAGGAAAAGCGAACAGGATGCTGGGATGCATATCACCAGCAAGAAAAGGGAGGTCATAATTCCACTATACAGGACATTAGTGAGGTCACACCTTGAGTACGGTGTCCAGTTGTGGAGATCTTACCTTCGTAAGGACATAGACAGGGTGGAGGCAGTTCAGAGGAGGGCAACCAAGAGGGTGCAAGGATTACATCACAAACCCTATGAGGACAGGCTGAAATACTTTAATATGTACTTCCTGGAAGAGAGGAGGGAGAGGGGGGATATGGCTGAGACATATAAGTACTTCAGGGGCAGAAACAAGGTGCAGGAAAACACAGTTTTTAAAGAAAATGATGTTCCAGGACTAGGGGACATGGGATGAAACTCAAGGGAGAGAGGTTGAGAGGGAATGTAAGGAGGTACTTCTTCACAGAGAGGGTGGTGAACAAATAGAACAGCCTGCCAGAAAAGGTGGTAGGGGCGGAAACAATTACTGGATTTATGAATGCATGGGATAGGCATAAGGGGATCCTAGCAGTCGGGGGAAGGGACAACTTAGTTCTAGGGAAGCTTGAAGAAGCACAGTTACGCACATACGCGGGCAGACTAGGTAGGCCAAAGGCCCTTATCTGCCATCAACATCTATGTATCTATGCATCCGTGTATTCTTTTTCACAGAAAGGGTGGTGGGTAGTACCTGGAATAGCCTTCCAGAGGGGCTGGGGGGTGAAAATAGTAAATGGATTCAAAACATGCCTGGGATAGGCACAAGGGAATTGTGGGGGTAGGTAGAGGACATAATAATAATTCAAAAAAAACACAATTCGGCAGACTGAGTGGGCCCAGTAGCCCTTATCTACTGACATATTCTATGTATCTATAAAAGTCCTACCTACCTAAGGTGGTGTCTGATTTCCACTTGAACCAGTCAAGTTAGCTTCCTGTACTCCATCCTGAGCAAAATTTGCACTGTCTAGATGTAAAAATGGCACTCGATCAGTGCATGGACCACAAACAAACAGAAGAGAGAGAAATAAGTGGCTTAGTTGGGATTTGAACCCAGACCACCTGGAATACCATTCTGGTTGTCTTCCAGTTGCGCTACCAGCTGTGCCACCAAGGCAACTGGAAACCTGGGAGTCCCAGAAGCACCTTACTATGTTGACCAGACAAGAGACGGCAGGTCCCAGAGCACACAGCTTTTTGCTGCCTATGGAGAAATTGGCAAATGGTAAACCAGGTGGGGGTGTCTAACTGCCTGACTGATCGGATGCACTTTCAGGGAGCTCCCTGACTAGCATCCTATATTTGACATATTTTCCAGCCTGCTTGTTGGCGTGAAAACTACCCAGACTAGTTCCTTTTTGTGCAGTGGCCAGCTGGAGAGATTTCAATTAAAATGAACTGGAAAACAGCAGACCAAAACACAAATTTCTTTGTTCTTCGTAGTGAGGCCTCCAAAACACCATCTACTCCTGCAGCCCTCCCCACGCTATGGAATAACCTTCAGAAATCCTTAAGGCTTTCACAGATTATCAGGTTTTTCTCATTTAAATCCTTTTTAAAGTGCACACTGGAGGAAACGGGTAACTGCTATTCCTAATTTGTCCCAGTTCCTGATGAACCTAGATGATACTCTATCTTCAGCACTTATCATGACATGGGTGATCGGAATTCAGCACTTACCTTTACCTGAGTATGCATGGTGCCTTTTCTGTAGTGGAACTCCTCTAGATGTATCCGTATCCGTGACATTATCATGTTCAGATACTCCCTCGCTCAGCATCCTTCCTACCTTCCTACCTCCCTGCCTCCCTCCGTCTGCCCCACCTCCCTTTGCACTCTTATTGCTTATGCCCTTCTTGCTGCCACATACATCACTTAACCCTGCTTCCTTTCTCCTCATCCCCACTAACCCCTCCTACCTCTATTTAACTAGTATTGCTTTCTGTTGTTCCAGTCCAAGACCCAAAATGTTGTCAATTGCCTTAATGAATCCATGTATTGTCTGGTTTAGCTAAAATTTTGAATTATGTTTGCGGTTGTCTACTGCATATTTTATGCATGCTTTCTATGATTATGTAAACTGTCAATGTTTATTTCCGTATTTCACTGTATTTCTGACATGCATTGCATATTGTATATTGTATTGTATTTTGTCTTAGCCATGTCCACCCAGGACCACTTTGTAAATGAGCTTGCTCAACGTGTATTCCTGGTAAAATAAAGATTGAATGATTGATTGATCAGTGGAACAGGGTACTGATGAGCCCAAGCCGGCAACACTGGAATCCCTGCAGCTAGTGGTAATCAACTTGATGAAAACAGTTTGACAGATAGATAAAAAGATGGATACCAACCACGACAGAATGGTTGTGGTGGAACAGAAAACGAATGGCTTGGTGGATACTGCGCAAACTGCAGAGAGATTCTCAGAGCAGGCCCAGGCATGGCGGCAGCCTGTGTTGTAAAACAAGCCCTCCTGAAATCCTAGTTGGAGTATTTAGAAAATGTTACTCAGGCTGTGAACGTCCAAATTATTGAGATGCCAGAATGTGACAAGGAGATCCTGCCACTCTTGAGGACTGACCCTTTCTTAAATCTGTTGCAATAGTTCTTCTATTTCTTAGCCTAACCTAACCATCACAATTTCTAGTCCATAAGGTTGGCCACCAATGGGCACCTCCTCCCGTTTCTTGACTATGCTATAGTGTCCTCTTTAATTTTCCTTTTCCCTCTCAGGTCCTCATACAGGGAGGTTATTGTGGTGACCTCCGAGCTGATGTAAAACAACAGGCTGTGTTCCTCATTGTTGGATTTAGTATGCAATAGCACTGTGTCATAAAATACCTTGATGTATATGTCTTACGTGTATGAAACCTGCAAATGTTGAAAATATCATGGCACTAGGTGTTTTTGATAAAGGTAAAAAGTTACTAGGGGACTGTATTATAAAAATTAAGTTACCAGGGTAGAGATACCAAAAAAAAAAATTGTGTTATTTAATTGCATGTAAATTACATATTGTTTGAGAGGCCCATTGGTACCATGCATTCCTGCTTTATGCTGAACCAGCCTAAAATGTCATGGTGATTTGCATATACAATCCATAATGCTTTGCATTATGGTGGTATGTGTGATGTTGTGTTTCTTTGAAACTTGACTTTATTGCCAATGCCCTTTGGGGTAACCATTGGTTCAGTGCTTCTGCACTGAGGTTATTTGCCTTAAGCTTGTTTTGGGTGGTTTTTTTTTGAGCTCCCCATCACCCAAACTCACTCGACCAACATAGGGAATGAAATAATTTTCACTAAAGAAATAGATCAGTAGATCAGTGGGTCAGAAGGTGCAGACTAAGTGCAGAGGAAGGACATGCATAGTATGTTGCTGCAAACTAATGTACAGTATTGAAGAAGGGATGTGCCATTGCTTAAGGTTATCCCCTGTGTTTTAAACATCACACAGAGATTATGTGTTGAACCTGAAGTTCTGTGTCTGGTCCATCTGTTATCCCACAACCCCTCCACATAGAAGGAGTTGAAGGGAAGGATCTGCTTTCCTTTCTGATGACTTGTATATCCAAAACATATGGCCTTGATATCCAGAACTTGGTGATCCGGGCTTGTAGAATAAACACCCGCAGAGCAAGCAGCCAGTCTGAGGGTGCGAGGACCATTATGCTTATTACAGCATCCATGGCTGCCAGGGACCGAATTCTGCAGGCGGCCAGAAACAGAAGAGGAGTGGAGATGGAGGGTTCCAGGATTATGCTGTTTCCTGATCTTTCTTATGCCATCCGCACTAAACGGAAAAGTTTTGATGCAATCCGGTGTTGCCTGAGGGAATTGGAAATCCCCAACAGTATGCACCAGCTCATCTGCATGTTACTGTTGGTCGAGGCCTACATTTACACCAATCCCAAGAAAGCCACAAAACTTCTAGAAAAGCTTGAAGCTGAGAGAGTTGCAAGACAGGGGGATTCCTCCTCGGACTCTGATCAGGGGGACACTTGACATTTGATTGTAAGTAACTCAATAATCTTGTTCCTTTCCTGGAATTGTGGCAAGAATGATTCCCTAAATGACTATGTGCTATCACTGGAACAAACGAGGAGTTCCTATTTAATTAAATTGACTTTTTGTTGGGTCCAGTTCATGGACTGGCTTATTACTTGCAACTAATACTCTTGGACTGCTGCCATGTTGGGACTGTTTTCTATTATTAGATCCAGTCGGACATTGTGAGGAACTTAAGGACTAATATTCTTAACTGCAAGACATGTTTCTAAATGTGCAAGTGAATGCCTTCTTGAAAGGCATTGCATGCTTATCTTGTTTTCTTTTTACGTTTGGAGCAATTTGCAGTTCTTGTGGTACTGCAGGTTCACTCGATGGTTAGCACTATGGGTTGGGACTATTTAGAAGTAATTGGATGCTGAAGGGGAGTATACTGAGAGGGAATATGGAGTTACAATTTAGGTGAATATAACATAAAGTCAAGAGGGCCGGTTTTCTTTTACAAGACTATATTTTTATTGTTATTTACAGTTTAAAGCATTGGCAGCAATAGCTAAATGTGTTTTCTTTTTGAGGGTAACTATTTACACAGGTATTCCCCCATATCTTGTAACAAAGGAAGCAATGACTTATTCATCTGAATATCAACATGTTCTTTTTATGTATGATGTATTGCATTGCTCAGAGCATTTGAGTGCATCGTATTGACATAAAACGTATAAATAAGTAAAAAAAAATGGTAAACCAGCAGTTAGGAGTACTGTATTATCTCTCACTAGATAGTCTCCTGCATACAATTCTGCTATGAAAAAGCTGGTAAAAAGCTGCTAAAATACCCCCTGATGCCTATGGGCACATTCCACAAGTGGCACCTCTGCCTCTGTGGCAGCTACAAGGGGCATACACCTCCTAGAAATTTGTAAAGCAGCTGCCTGGAAAACAGTGCTCACCTTCACAAAGCACTACTGCCTGGACATACAGTCCAAGAAGGATTCCAGTTTTGGAATTGCTTTCTTGCAGAATCTTTTTCCTAAATGGGTTTTGAACCATCCTCCCAAGGTATTGCTAGTGAGTCTGCTTTTTTGTAAGGCATCATTGATGGATTTCTGTTGTTTGAAGAAACAAATACTCACTGCAGTACTAGTGTTTCTTCTCAGAGATCCATCGGTGAGCTTTACAAACCCTGACCTGCCTCCCTATCCAGAACCTGAAAATAGGTTCACACAAGAATCAATTTGTATCTTAAGGTTGCTTGAGCATTACTTATTACAGTTCCTTAGCAACTGTTGAAATCTGACAATTATTAATCTTACCTGACGTCTGCTTCAATTTGGTTGGATTTTTAGAGGTTTAAAAACTACATAAATAAAACAGCTTTTGGAAGCCATTTAGCTAGTTTTAGTGGTCACTGCTCCCCTAGCTATAGAAACAAATCTGACATTGGAACAGCAGGGGAAGCATAACTACAGTGCAGAGTTTGAACTTGTATTCTAAATTTGATAATTATCATAATGATCTATGTCCAGAGCATCTCAATATCCAGCGCTAGTTCTGCTCAAATCTGTTGGCCCTAAATGCAAAGAAAATTGTCTCAATGACCTTTGGAACCAGGCAAAAATTCTCCAGACTTATAACCATCCCATCCTTTCACACCCTTGATGGGTCTCCCCTTGAAGATGTCCCTACCCTCAAGCACTTGAGGGCTATGGCTCAACCGGCAACTAGACTTCTCAACTCACGTTGAGGCTCTCCATAAAACATTGTACCCAAAACTTGGTGCTTTGTATCGCAAACTTAATTGCATCCCCTTGCTGGTCACAGAGCCATCTTGCAGCGAATGATTCTCCCCATCTTTGACTTTGGAGGCACAGTCTACAGCATTGCTCCTAAGTCTACATTGGCCAAACTGGGCCGCTCTTCCATTCTTTCTGACATTTTGCTCTTGACTGCCCCCTCTGCATCCACCACTGCTCCCTCTACTCCACCCTCTCTCTCACCTCCATTGAGGGCAGAGGTCTTACACATTGCTCCTCCTTTCTGCTCAAACACTGGCTTGGATCTCTGCCCCCTATCTCTTCTCCTATCTCTCATCTCCTCCACCTACTCCATACTCTCCTCTAACTTTCGCACCCTCACCCTCCCATCTAGGTTGACTAGCCAGCCGGGGGCATTCTCCTACTGTTTCCCTAAACTTTGGAACTCCCTTCCCCTAGCCACCACTGTGCCACTTCTCTTTACTCGCTCATAATCCATCTCTGTGAGTTCTACTCATATACCTGCTACTGCTCCTGATTCTTTCTTCCCTCTGCTCTTCCCCCCTACTGTCCCTTTCCCATTTCTCCACTGCCATACCTCTCTATCCTGCTCCACAAAATTGCTATACTTTGCCTGTGTATTTCCCTGAGTTGGTGAAATATGTCTAGCTGCTTGCCTTTGCTGGGTCACTTGTGCCATTACACTCAATTCCCCTATGAACTGTTATCGCCAACTTGTACATACAATTCAAAATGTAACTTGTGCTGTTTATACAGGCTCTATGATGCCGGTTCAACAACTAAGTTCTCGACCGCCATTACAGCGATGGATTTATGTTGACCGCAACTTGCAGTTGACATAAATCCAACTGGAGACCCTGGCTGTTTTTTTCATCAGAGGGCTTTGCGCTCCCAAACCCCCCATGTGGGGAGCTCTGTTCCCGCACCCCCGATCTAAAAGATTCTAATTCTGAGTCAGAGTTGGATTGGAGCAGGGGTGCAGGACCAGGAGAGAGAGTGCTGGGGTCTTGGGTGGACTATTACAGCGAAAACTTCGATGTTGTCGACAGCAATGTTTTCGCTGTAATAGTGTCACCATCCTGGGGGCATACCGTTTGTACATGTTGCTCTTCTGCTTGTATATAGTGTATACCATTCTTCTTAACTCTGTTTAAGTTTACCTCTTCTCATTTACTTTGTTAATATATGTATTGTATTGCATTTCTTTCTCCCTTGTCCCCTCCCCCCTGGACACATCTGGAAATGAGCTGCTAGCCCACCTCAGTACTTTTTTTTTCCTGGTAAAACTTTTGAAGTAAATAAATCTCACTCTGGCGGGGTGATGCTTCTTCTGTAGGCCTCATTGATGGATCCCTGAGAAGAAACAACATATAGAAACATAGACTTTGATGGCAGATAAGGACTGCTTGGTCCACCTAGTCTGCCCATTTCCCTACCTATAGGATAAGCTGCAGATCCTAGTTAACCATCAGCCTACTTCTTCCTATCCCCCACCAGAATTGCCTCATGTCTGTCCCATGCATTCTTGAAATCCCCCACTATTATTGACCCCACAACCTCCTCAGGAAGGCTGTTCCATGTGTCCACCACCCTCTCTGTGAAAAAATACTTCCTCACATTGTCCCTGAGCCATTCCCCCTCTATCTTCAAATTGTGTCCCCTTGTTCTTGCATATCTATTTTTCTGAAAGATGCTACCCTCTTGGACTTTGTTGATTCCCTTGAGGTACTTGGAAGTTTCTATCATTTCCCTCCACTGCCTCTTTTCCTCAAGGGTATACATATTAAGCTCCTTTAGTCTCTCTCTTTGTATGGCTTCTGTTGTAGACTACGGGAAGTAGTTTTTCATATAGTCACTGTTACCCAGTGGTTCTCTTGTAACACTGTCCTGTATATCATCCTTCTGTATTAGTTAGGACTAGGTCCAACATGGAAAGATTTCTTAGCTATTTTTTTTATTGTCATGTCTCATGAGATTCAGTATTTACATTTGTGCCTTATGGTCTAACTTATTTCTATTCCTTAAATGTCCATTGCAGAAAAAATCCCTGTCCTCACCTGGCCCAAATGAAATGACTGACTGATTGATTCATTCATTCATTCATTGACTGACTTGATTTAAAACTACCCCAACCAGAATAATCCTATGAGATGCAACATCTAATTTTTATAGAGGTCCCAGACAGAACACCAGCAGTGAACAGGTTAACATAGTCCAGAAAGAATAGTTACATGCATGCTAAAATATACAAGGAAAAAACAAACTGCAAAGGTAAGTACTTCCAAGCAGTAATCAATGCAAACTTACAAAATGGGGTCACAGCAAATAAAGAGAAAGAACATGGGTACGTGGCAGGATCCTGGACAAGGTTAGGAAGATACTGGATCATAACAAATATGGGGGTTCCAAGTGGCAGGAAAGACTAGACTTGAACACGTACAAGCTAAATGCATTCCTCAGCTAGAGAGGGAGTTTTTTCTGGATGTCTGGCGCTGAAAATGCAAAGGCCTTTCCACCAAATTCAATGGTCAATAATACTATCTCGAATAAAGAATATGAGATCTTAGTCTTTTTATTTACCAATTTCTCCTCCAGCTTTGCACATCCCCTAGACTTCCTGGTTATGTAGGCTTGAAACCAGCCCAAACCATGCCGGTGGTACCCACATAGGGCCCTCAGGCGATCCAGCAGCACCCTGTGATCTACCATGTCAAATGCTGATGTGAGATTGAGAAGGACCAAGGCAGAACAGAGTCCACAATCCCTCACTAGGAGGAGATCATGGATCACCCAGACAAGTGCGGTCTCAGTGCTGTGTCAGGACCTAAAACCTGACTGGAAAGGCTCACAGATGTTATAACTTTCCAGGCAGTCCACATGTTTGTCAGCCACCACCTTCTCAATATCCTTCTCCCAAAAGGAAAGGTTAGAAACAGGTCAGTAATTCGCCAGAACATCAACATCCAAGGAAGTTTTTTTAAGGAGCGGTCTCACCACCACCATTTTTTAAACCAAATGGAAAAACTCCCTACCTTAAGGAGCCACTGATGATCTCAACGATCACTGGACCCAGGAAGTTACTGCAACCCAAAAGCAGCCAAGTTGGTCCCAGGTCCAGTGTACAGCAGGTGAGATGCAAACTAGAGATCACCTGGAGCACCTTGTCCACCGAAACCTGTTGAAACTCACTCCAGGTAGGCAGATCTACATTTCCAGAAGGTAGACCATGGCCAGTCCATGACAGACCACTAGAAGAGATACCAGATCTAATAGAGGACACCCTGTCAGAGAAGAATTTTCCAAACTCTTTGCACTTACCTGCTGAAAAAGCTCTGACGGATTGCAGCCAGAGAGGTTTTAACAAACTTTACCTTTAAACATTCTTGAATAAATAAATTCAACAATTTAACTATCTCTCAGCCTTTAGAAATCAACCTTATGAAGAACAGTGGGGGAAAGTGTCCAGACATCATAAATGGAAAGTGTTTTAAAATATGTATGTCATAGAGGTGCTACATGACTCAGTGGCAGTACAGTATACTCACCACCTCTAGGCAGGATGGTTATGGGTTCCGCTTCTACACTAGGGACTTTTTTTTTTTAACTTGCTTTTATTGCAAGCAAAAGACAACAAAAAGAACATACATAGCCAGGCTCTGTCGCAAACAGTTTCCTTCTTTTTTTTCATTCTTTTGGTAACCAGGTAAGGCCAACTAGGCACAAGTGCCTGTTTTCAGGGGTGACCCGGGAGCACTGGGGTGGTTAAGTGACTTACTCAGAGGCACACAGTATGCAAACAGGGGTTGAGGGAATCAAACCCAGATCTGCTAGATGTACCAGACTCATTCACAGCTTATTACTCTAACCTCTAGACTATACTGCCAGCCCCAGCCCTAAAGCACTATTGTTTTTCACCTAAAACAGGTGATGGACCACAATGCTGACAACTGCAGTGCTGTAATGGGGAGGTGCTTCTCTGTGTGTTACCCATACAATTACATCATTTAGATGCAATATTTAACCAAAGTTCAGTCCCCCCCCCCCGGTGGCAGTTGAGGTGTATATTACAGGTCCCATGACAGTGCTCCAAATGAGCAAGGGATTACACTGGTATCATAGCCAACATTCCATTTCCAGTTTAAACAGATGCTAATGCAAATGTCCATGACCTTGACTGCAATGTTGTTGAGCGAATGATAGCTGCTCTGTTTACATGTACACAGTCCTGCCCTACCAGTATCTAGCTCATTGCTTGGTAAAGGGCTTTAATTTAATTATTTTTAAAACTCTTTTTTAATTAGTCTCATATAAAACATAACAATACTTTCTGTGTTGAAGTGAGATCATGGTACAGCCAACCAATAGAGCAAGTTCCCTGTTAGATGGATTACAGTGGAACAGCAGTAACACTCAATTAGGGTTCAGAAAGTATTCCAAACAAACCCCCAGTTGTTGTCCACTTATAGCTTGGCTGTCTTTAGACAGAGAGACAAAAATTACAGAAGAGACACCCTTCAGTGCGAAATCTCGAAACGTGCCTATTGTAATCAGATTTAGTCCAATGACTTCTGTTCCACTGGATAACTAAAATGCTGCAAAATATGAAAAAAGGGCTTTCTTGGAGCCGGTCCGGTGGTGCTGAGGGTTGAGACACTGGACACCACACTTCGTGTCACGCCGGTGACCCGTGGTCGGGAGTGGGCATGGACTGCTGGCGATGGCCAGGAGGAGGAGGAGGATTGAGCATCCCAGGGACAGCTCGCCTCCTCCAGGGAGGGTCGGTGGGGAAGACCACCAAGGTGCCGACTCCTGGCGGTGGCTGGGGGCTGTGCAGTCTCGAGGCCAACAGAAGGGGATGCCGTTGGTGGCATCTGATGTGCAGTGTGTGGGAGCGTGCATTGCAGTGTCATTAATGCCATTGCATGCCAGTGCTGGAGGGGGCTACCACTAAAAAAGAGGAAAAACCCTTGGTGGCATGACGGTTGCCCCGATGACGCCACCACAGATGCACCCAAGTCAGCTCCCTCCTGTGCCCGCCCTCCAGGTCTCCACAGTGGTGGGGTAAGTACCCACTGTGGAGAGGCTAGGGAAGGGCTGCGGCCGGGAGGTGAGTTCTGGCCATGGCCGCGGCTGGGGCGGGGCCCATGAGGGCTGGCTGAATAGGGGAACCAAAGGTACAACCCCCCAGACAAGGATATAAATACAATAAAAAAAAGGGCTTTTTTTTGCCTTGTGAATAACTAAAACATAACTGGGATTTGAAACATGAAACTTGCGAGGTCATTAGAACTTGTTCCAACTGTGGTCCTTTTGGTATTTTGAAAATTAAACATGTTTAAAACAGGAAGTTACAAACAAAAATAAAACGTAAGTCTGTACATGACAGAACAAAAATAAAACAGCTTGTGGTCAGATAAGGTTAATTCACGCACCACCCCATACACCCAGGATTGCAGTCTCACACCACTCAAAAACTGCATTCACAGCACACTTCAAAACCCAGAAGTAAAGATGTGTTTGCATCTGCAAACACATTTTTACTTCCTTGTTCTGTGACCTATGAGAAAAAGAAAAGATATGGAATGATGCATCCACCAGAAGTCTATTCCCCGTGGCCAATACTGGTCCTCCCTCTTACTTTCCAACACTGGTAGCCCACCTCGGTGTCAGACAAAACTATGTAAAAAAATGTTGCTGCTGAGAGCCCACCCCTGGTGACACATTTCTGCTCATTCCCCCCATCCTAACTCCGACACCAGGAGCCCAACCCAGTGCTGGTAAATAAAATAACTAATTTGGCCATGGGAACCCCATCCCAGGTTGCCACTTCAGCCTCCTAACCCCCTTATTTCTTCAGTTCACCCACCAAGAGCTATTCCCTGTTGGCACAGTCCTGCCCTCTGAACCTAAAACTGACACCAGGAAACCATCCATGTGTTGACAAATGCTGAATTTACAAAATTACAGAATAACTAATGCGACCACTGGGAGCCCGTCCACATTGCCGCTTCTACTCCCCAACCCATGATTTCTTCAGTGCGGTCCCTAGGAGTTTATTCTCAGTGGCATGCTCCTGCCCTTCCCCAAAACCACTTCTGACACTGGGATTCCCAACCTCGATACTGGAATTTTAAGGAGCTGTTGATGCCTCAAAGAAAACTTTGAAAAACATAATATTTAGGTACAATTTAACTTGCATTTATATGTATTCAATACAGTTCTCCTTCCCATTACTCATTACTGAGAAATTTGCATGGAAACATGCTCTATATCCCTTAGAGTTCATCTGCCTCTTTAGCTTACTCCCTACTTCATGTCATAATGCTCTGTTGTGACATCACAATCTGTTGCAGTGGGACTTCCGGTGACGTCAGGAACAGCTATGGCAGCTTGGTTGCCCTGCTCTGCATCCCACCGACTAAAATCCAGATAAATCGCCCTTGGAAAAATGGCATCCCCAGCCAAAACTAAAAGAAACAGAACCAGAAAGCTTTATTTAACACCCTCCCAAAAGCTGAAGGCATTACTACAAGAGGAAGTAGGAGAAAGTTCATCTTTGCCGGAGACTGCAGGGGAGGCAAGTCAATCAGAGAACCATGGCGGCCTCATGGGAGATGACTTCGCTGAAACAATTAAGCAAACAGCACACACGGTGTCCAAAATTGATCGCACCCTCTCTGACTTGAGGACTGATTTGAACAGAATGGAGCATAAAACTGATCAAATGGAGCTCTGCCTCACGGAGGTCTCGGAACAAACCGATAGACAAGATCATCTCCTCCTGTACCTTCTTGCAAGGAATCACGAGTTAACACATAAATTAAGCGATCTCGAGGGCAGGAGTCGGAGACAGAACTTGAGAATTTACAGGGTGCCCGAGGGGCTGGAATCCAAAGCTGATAATAATATAAAATTTATTCAAGAACTGCTTAGAAGTGTGTTGGACCTCCCCAAAGACCTCGACATCAGCCTGGACCGAGCACATAGATCGCTAATTTCAAAATCGAGCAACCCAGAAGCTAAACCCCGGTCTTTTGTAATTAGCTTCACTAAATACAATAGCAAAGAAGAGGTCCTCTGAAAAGCCTGATCCCAAAGCCCCCTGGAGTATCAGAGCTACAAGATCTATTTGGATAACAACTATTCAACGGAGGTTCAGGAGGCTCGGAGAGCGATGTGGCCCATCGTGCGGCAGCTGAGAGCTAAAAATGTCAAATCCCAAATCCTGTTCCCTGCGAGACTGAAAATCATAACAGATCAGGGGTCAAAAATCTTCAAGGACTTACTCTCCGCTTTCTCTTATTTAGAAGATCTTGGAATTTCGACCCCATCCCTGGTAAAAGAAAGGCTAGAAAGAGATTTGCTGTCCTCCACGTGGTCTGTTGCAAGGAAAGGAGCCGCTGTATGGGGCTCCTCGACGAGACAGGCTCAGACCACACTAAAAGCAGACATCGGAGCAATCTTAAGGAAGATCGGAGACCCCACACTAATGAATAAAAACACCTCACATCTGAAATTGATGCCCTCGTCAGCCGATTCAGGAACCTCCGATTCCCAGATCTCCCCGGACACTTGAAGAAGATGATGGGAAAAAAGTCGGAAGATTAGCCGTAGTTTCCCCCTTCCCCTTATGGGAGATTTGGACTCCCGTTCCCAAAGCTGCTGATTTAAAGAGCCCCAGTAGCAGCTCGATGATTTTCTGTTCCCCTCCCTGTAGGACCTACCTTCCTTCCATAGGCCTTAGGCTCTCCTCGTGCAGACATCGGGCTCGCAGTGAGTAGCTTTCTCTTTCCGGTGAACTGGACCAGCTGCTTGCACCATCTGAAACAGTTTCACCTAGTGACTGAGCGTGGAGCCTATGTGGCATGGGACTTTAAAGGACTTCAGAGGCGCAAACTACCTGAGTCAAGAATGTTAGTCCTTGAGGGAGTGGGGGCACATGCATACTCTTCTAGTACATAAATGTCTAAGGATCCAGTGCTTCGGGATTAAGGCCCCACTAGGATCTGTACTATCTATAAATAAGTTCATGTGCTGTATCGCTAATGATGGGAATGGGGGGACCCATGGTCTGGGAAGGGAAAGGGAAAGGGAAGGAGGAAAGCAATGGGACCTGATGTACAAAAGGGCTTAGAATGGGAACACGTGTATGCCCAGTTCTGGGGTGCCTTCAGGATCCCGGCGAGGCCTAGTCCCCCCTTTGTAAAATAATATACCGGGGGCGGAGGCCTTCTAGGACTACCAACATAGATTCCCTGTTGTTTAAAGGGGGCACCATGGTGAGACCATGCTGTCTTTTCATTGTACAGTAAGTTAGATCTACAGGCCTCTTCATGAACAGCTGATTGGGGGATGAGGGCTTTCCGTTCGGTGGGAGCTTTTCCTGCACCGGTTGCCTTGCCCTGTCCTCCTCGGGCCAACTTAGTTTGGCCCTGGGGATTGAGTTGGGGCATCGCTCCCGGGCGAGCGGGGAGCCACTCCCTCACTGTTCAGAATCCCACCAGGTCGGACTGTTTTAATTTTATTTGGGTTATGGCGAGTGGGGGCCCAGCGGATTCCCCCCCCTCAAAACCGAGGAAACAGGGGCCTTCAGCGGAACTGGGTCGGACTGTTAGGAGCTCCACAAGAGGAGGGTTTGTGTTACTAGGGGTGGGGGGGAGGTGGGACTATCAAGTTACAACTTGGCTGGGGAAATTACTATTAATTTTTCAAGCAGCATTTTGATCCAGGGCAGAGTATAAACCATATCAGAGGGGAATTTTTTCGTAACCCCTCATGATATTTTGGCAGTGCACAATCGGGAGGGAGGGCAGCAGGCGCATATAGGAATTTAAAGCACCTATAGAGGATTGCGCCGACTACCTGCGACAGACGGGGAAAGGTTCATATTCCCGGGCCTTCCAGGCAACCTAGGAAGTACACTCACTGCACTTATGAGTGCTCCATCTGGGTTTGACAATTTTGGACACCCCTTCGCTGGCAAACGTAGGCCAGCATCTCCTTGGAAGTCACACCATCAAAATACAGGTAACCCTGATGAAAGGAGTTTCGTCAGAGGAGACCCACCAGGTAATTCAGCTCAAGGCTCACAAACAACTGAAGCCGGAGCAATTTGTAAATTGGTTTCAAATAGTTTTATGTTTAATCTGTTGTGTTAGAAGTTACTATTTTATAAAAAAAGATCTGCAGTTTTGTTATGTCTGCAAAAGGATACTGCAAACAGAATCTGAGCCACAGGAAAAAAATGTTTTATTTGTATGGTTAGACCATGGCTAGTCACTCATCGAAATTTATGACTTTGAATGTAAATGGGGTGTCAAGCCCAGTGAAAAGGAAGAGGATTCAAAACTTTGTGGCATCCAGGCCTGTGAAGGTGTCTTCTTACAAGAGACTCACCTCTCCCCCCAAGAAGCCCAGAAACTCAAGTCTAAACAAGTCCCGGTGCTATTTGCCTCTTCCTTGCGGGAGGGTAGAAAAAGGGGTATGACGATCTTATTGTCAACCAAATTACAGTTTCAACAACAGGAAGTGATCGAGGACCCAGAGGCTAGGTATATTATTGTGGTAGGGCATGTCCAAGATACACCTACAACTTTAGTTAACCTATATATCCCCCCTGGTTCCCCGCTCAGGGTATATTCAAATATCATAAAGCTGGTTGTGGAAAAAGCAAGAGGAGTATTAATAATGGGAGGAGACTGGAACATAACCTTTAACAGGTCTCTAGACTCAATGTCCCAGATACCAAAACCAGATGCCGCTAAGGCCCGCTCTCTTAGAACCCAACTGCAGCAGATGGGACTATGTGATATTTGGAGGGAGAAGTACCCTAAAGCGTGGGATTATACATACTTCTCCCCCAGGTTCAAGACCTTTTCCCAGCTGGATATGTTTTTTACTTTCAGAGGAGACCTGAATAGATTCCCATCTGTTTGGGTAGGTGCCTCTGTTCTCTCGGACCACAACCCCGTCTTTTTGGAGATAGAGCTGGGGCTACCTAAACGAACTACCCACTGGAGACTAAACGGGTCCATACTGCAGGACAAAACTGTCCTGAGGGAGCTGAGGGACTTCCTAAAAATAACCCTGGATGAAAACATGAGACAGGAGGTCTCACCTCAGATCCTTTGGGACACCATCAAAGCATCCCTCAGGGGTAAAATAATATCAATAACATCTAGGAAAAAACAGGAACGTAGACAAAATCAACAGAGATTAATAACCTAGATCAAGGAACTAGAGGACACTCAAAAGAATAAGTGGGAGGAATCCAGGGGGAGGGAGCTACAGAAGTGTAAAGATTCTCTACAGAAACTCCAAAAGGTAGACGTAGAAAAAACTTTGTTTTTTTTTAAAACAAAGGTTCTATGAGGGTGGAACCCATGGCACCAAATTACTAGCTCACAGGCTGAGGCAGTCTGCAGCCAAAGCAACAGTAACTAAAATAGTTTCACCCCATACAGGCAATCTAGTCAGACAGGCCACTCAAATAGCCAATTCCTTCATAGAGTTTTATTCAGATTTATATAGGAGGTCGGAGACTACCTCCAAACAAGATAAATGGGATTACTTAAACTCTATCCCCCTGCCCTCCCTCCCACAGAACCTAGCCCAATCCTTGATAAGACCCATCACCCAAGAGGAGATTATCTCCGCAATCAAAATCTAAAATCAGCCAAATGCCTGGGCCCTGATGGGTTTGGTCCTGAATTTTACAAGTCTCCGATGACAGATCTGGTGCCCCTCCTACGTAAGGCCTTTTCGGCTATTTGGTCCGGGGGTGGTCCCCCCTCCCCTTCATGGCAGTATGCAACCATCACGATCCTGCATAAAGAAGGAAAGGACCCCTCGAAGTGTGAGTCTTACCGCCCTATATCTCTTTTAAACCAGGACTATAAGATTTTCACTTCAATATTAGCCGCAAGACTAAATTCCATACTTCCAGAATTGATACACCCAGACCAATCAGGCTTTATGATGGTCCGACAGGCATCTGATGGTGTGCGTTTGGCCCTTGACATAATAGGCAAGATCCAATGATCCCAGACCCCCACTTGCTTACTGAGCCTAGATGCCGAAAAGGCCTTTGATAAGGTCTCCTGGGAATTTTTGTTCCTAGTATTGGAACATAGGGGGTTTCCCGTACCCTTTATTGATACTATAAGATCCCTTTATACAAGGCCCCAGGCATATGTCAGGGTCAATGGGGGACTGTCCGAGAGATTTCAATTGGGCAGGGGCACCAGACAGGGCTGTCCCCTCTCACCCCTACTCTTCGCCCTATACATTGAGCCCCTGGCCGAGGCTATTAGGAGATCAAAAGAGGTAACAGGAGTGGAGGTGGGAGGAACCCAGAGGAAAATACAGCTGTATGCAGATGACATCTTGTTGTCTCTAACACAGCCTCATAAATCAATAAAACAGGTCTGGTTAATACTGGAGACCTTTGGAAGACACTCAGGTTATTCCCTGAATAAATTAAAAATGGATCTTCTGGGTTTCTTCTTTAACCCCTCCGAAGAGCTCCGTCAGCTTCTTCCGGTGAACTGGGATTCTGACGGGATGAAGTACCTAGGGATTCACATAACCAAACAATTTTCGAAATTATTTAAGGCAAATTATATCCCCCTAACTACCTCCCTGAAGAGGGATATTGAAAAATGGTCATAGATTAATCTCCCGATGTATGCCAGAATCCAAGCCATATCCATGAACGTAATACCTAAATTTTTTATACTTATTTCAGTGTATTCCCCTTCATATCCATAAATCTCTGTTCCAGGACTGGAATAGGTTGATCTCCAGGTTTATCTGGTCAAATAAGAGACCAAGAGTCAGGTTAAAAACCCTGCAGGCACGGCGTGGAAAGGGGGTAGATCCCTCCCAGACTTAGAAGACTACTTCCTAGTGGTACAATTAAAACAAGCTCTTCTGTGGTCCAGACCAGCCTCCCTATTGAGCTGGAGAGAAATAGAAAGAGGAGAAGAGGAAGGTTAGGAGAGACTTCCATTAGAGGTACGGGTGGTCACTCCCTATTTGTCCTGGTATCAACCCATTCCCAGGTTAAACTCAGTAGCTGAAACCCTCCGTGCTGTTCATAGATTGTGGCAGAAATATAAACTGCTACCCTCCCTGTGGCCACTTAAAAAATTACCATGGGCGGAAGACTTCCCTCCAAACCAGATTGACCCTACCTTTAGGCACTGGTCCAGGATGGGCTTGACCTACTTCGGACAATTTTCCCAAGGAGCCCTGCCCTTGGACTTTGATTCCCTGAAAAATAGGCATGCTTTGAGGAACTCGGATCACTTTAGGTTCCTTCAGGTGCGGGCCTATATAAACTTGGCCCAGAAGAAAGCAGGGGACTCAGAGAGGGCAGCACCACTTCTGGAGACAATCCAACAAATAAAGACTTCAATAACCCAGAGGGGTCAGATTTCAGCCCTCTACAGGGCTCTGGGGAACATAAAAGCAGATCCTCTTAAAAAAATTAAAAATAAGTGGCAAGCAGAGGTGGGACCAGGTTCTATTCCCCTTGATTGGAAACTGATCTTTGGTAAGGCCAAATCTGTGACTAGCTCACCTCACTGGCAGGAGTTCGCTTGGAAGGTAAGGATCTGCTACTTTTACACACCTGAGATGTTAAGAAGAAGAGACCCCTCCCTATCAGCAGGGTGTTGGAGGTGCTATGGAGAAGATAGGGCAGACTACCTTCACATCCTTTGGTCTTGCCCCAGACTCTCTGGGTTCTGGGCCGACATCCCCCTAGCAATAAAGAAATTTTAACTATTAACCAACAACTGAATTGGCCAGAAATGATTCTGGGGGCTCCCCCTCAAGACCTCAGGGGCCGAAATTCATGATACCTCTGGGCAATACTGACAACAGCTACACTTAAGGCGATAACCAGAAATTGGCTCAATACAACAGTTCCACAAAAGCAGGACTGGGTGTCAATCATTGGGGGCATTGCAAAATTAGAAGAGCTAACTTTTAAATTAAACCAGAGATACCCACTTTTTGCTCAGAGGTGGTCAAGATGGGTAATCTGGCAACAAAATACTGAAATAGCACAGATGGATTCCTGAAAGGTAGGTAGGTAGGGAGATGTCTCTTCATTCCAAGTTTGAATGCCCTATGCTGGTTCATTTGCCTCTCAAATCTACTTCAAGAGGGGTGCCCCTAGATGTAGGTTGGTCGTCTAGAGGCTATTGGTTAAAGAGAACCAAAGGATTAAGGACGGGGAGTAACATCCGAGATTAATGGTGGAGGTCTATTAGAGGCCTTTGCAATGTATACACTATGGAAAGCTCCATAAGACAACCTTGACTGCCATGATTGTATGTATTGTATGTACTAAAGTGAAACTGCACATGTGACTCTGTTAACAGTATGGGACTAAATGCAGATCTGAAATAAAAAGTTAAAAAAAAAAACAATCTGTTGCAGTGGGAGTAATTGTGATGTCACAAATAGAGCAATTTGACCTTAGGTACGGAGAAAGCAACAGGAATAGATGAACTCTACAGAAGCAAAGATCCAGTTTTCATGCAAATAGCATCAGTAATAAATAATGGAGATGAGAAATACAGAACTAATGTGAAATACAAGCAGAACTGAGTCTGAATATTATGTTTTGTTAAAGCTGTCCTAATGGCATCAGTTGCTCTTTAAACAAAACTTAGCTTGGCAGAAGACACCAGGAGAAAGGACTGCTGTGTGACTGGACTTCTCTGCTGGGACTATATTGCCCTCCTTCCCTTCCCTCCACCCTCCCCCATTATTGCCCTCTTTCCCTTCCCTCCACCCCCCACCCAAAGCTAATTCTATTTTTATAGGCACAGGATTTGACTGACAACAGGAACTTCCTGTTTGGGAGTAGGAAGTGAGTGATCACAGAACCACCAAAGACCCACCATCCTAGAAGGGCAAGAGTAGCTCTCCAGCCCCCTCTAGCTGTTGGAGGTCTGCCTCTGAGCAAGTAAGTGGTCTACTGAGAAATATAGGATATTCTTGTCTCAGAACAGGACAATCAGGAGCTTAAAGGGCACACAGATAGAAAGTAAGGAGAGAGAGAGAGAGAGAGAGAGAAAAAACAGAGGAAAGAGTAAGGATTGCAAACAGTTAAGGGGCCAGAAATAAGACATGATTGGAGTGGTGCAGTGCAGTGGCTGTGGAGCAGCAGTCTTCCGGGAGACGTTCTGGAGGATGCGGTGTTGTCCCATCTGTAGGCACCTCTCTGGGCTGAGGGAGGAGGTTGCTCATCTCCAGGCTGAGTTGGCCAGGATTTGTGGAACCTCCTCTTCCATCCAGGGACCACCAGTGCCACTGCCGTTGCCTCAGAGGTTGCCAAGAAGAGGGCCGGTTGGACCACAGTGGGCTCAGGGGAGTGAGGGTAGTGGACAGAGATGCATCCCTCCAGTTGTACCTCTCCACAATTCCTATGCCATTCTGGCAAAGTGTGGTTCCTCTATGGAGGCACCGCAGTGGAGACCAAGGAGGATGCTGGGAACCTCCACAAGGAGACCCACAGGAGGTGGCAGGGGACCCTGCAGGAAGAAAAACAACTCCTGGTGGGGACTCCATTGTTAGGAAGGTAGAACTGGGGAGGAAGGGAGGGAGGTAAGGTGCCTGCCTGGCGCCATGGCTTGGAGGAACAGGAGCGAATCCTCAGGATTGCTGGAGCAGCTGCACAGAGGAGGAGCTGGATGTCATTGTCCACCTAGGGACAAATGACCTGGCTAAGAAAGGGATTAGAGAAGTGCAGGAAGAGTTTGTGGAATTGGGGAGGGTCTTAGTCAAGTAGCACGCACAGTAACCTTCTCGGAGGTGCTGCCCATCTATGGCATAGGAGGCTAGGGTGTTCCACACCATGGGATTCAATCAGTGGTTGAAAAACTGGTGTGAGAGCTCAGGATTGGCTTCACTGGGGACTGAGGTGCACCTGGGTGATGTAAGCCTATACTGGCATGATGGGCTGCATCTGTCAGGAGGGAACCAGGATCCTAGGTGATAGGTTTAAATGCTTCCTTGGCAAGCATTTAAACCAGCCAAGGGGAGGCACTGAAAAGGAGCAGGGAAATCCTAGCCTCCCAAATAATCATGGTAGTAAGTTCGCAAACACCAACATAGAGGTGTCGATAGGGAGAAGGGCAGGGTAAATGGAGAAAGTGACAAAGGCAAGAAGGACAGAGATGGGGCAAAGGGAGTAAGGCCATCAGGAAATGGAGGGTAATGAGTACCAATGCCGTAGTCTGGGCAACAAGCTCACTGAGCTGGTGGCCTTGATGGAAGAGGAATGCCTGCAATATCGTAGTAGTCACAGAAACATGGTACACAGAGAACCATGACTGGGATGTTAACATACCAGGGTACATAACCTACAGGAGAGACAGGCAGGGGAGAAGAGGGGGAGGAGTAGCTCTCTGTGTAAAGGAAGGAATAAAAGCAACTGAACAAAAGAGTAAACAGGGAGGAGAGGAGGCACTGTGGGTCACCTTGGAAACTGGAAAGGGCACCACAGTCCGCGCAGGGGTTGTGTACAGACCCCCATGTCAGGGGGAGGGAATGGACAAGGATATGATAGAAGGCATTCTTAGAATGGCAGAGAAAGGGGAGATACTGTTGATGGGAGATCTGAATATGCCAGATGTTAACTGGAGCACATTTGCTGCAGCCACATCCAAGAACAGGGCCATTCTTGATGCCCAAAGGTGGCAGGCCTCAGACAGCTAGTTTCGGAACCCACTCGTGAGGGAGCAATCTTAGACCTCGTACTCTCAAACGGGGGCAGTGAGAGGATCTCAGATGTAGAAGTGGGTTGCCATCTGGGGACAAGTGACCATTAAACAGTGTGGTTCACGTTAAACTCAGCTACAGAGTCAAGCCATACAAAAGTGAGGGTACTGGACTTTAGGATGGCTGACTTTGCAAGATGGGAGGTGCCTCAGAAAAGCACTAGCAAACAGGCTAGAAAGAGGTGTGGAGCAACAATGGGGAATCATCAAAACTGCCATCACAGAGGCAACAAGCCTTTGTGTGATGCAAATAAACAAATCAAAATGAAAGAAAAAGCCACTATGGTTCTCAAAAGAGGTGGCTGTGAAAGTCAGGAAGAAAAAGATAGCATTCCGGAAGTATAAGGAAACACAGAAGGAGCAGGACAGAGAGCTGTACCAGTTAAGGCAGAAGGAAGCAGGGAGGGAAGTCAGAATAGCAAAGGCCCAAACTGAGGAAAAGATAGCCAACTCAGTTAAGAAGGGGGATAAAACCTTTTATAGGTACATCAGCGAGCGTAGAAAGACAAAGGGAGGGATAGTGAGGCTGAATAGAATGAACGGTGGGTGGGCAGAGGGGGACAGTGAAAAAGCAGGGATACTGAATGAATATTTCTGCTCAGTATTCACAAAAGAGGAGGGGGAAGTGCCTAATCCAATTAACAGAAGCACTCTTGATAGGGGGGTCGATCCCAGTCCTTTCACAGAAGAAAGGGTTCTGCAAGAACTCCTAAAACTGAAGGTGGACAAAGCAATGGGTCCTGATGGAATTCACCCCAGAATTCTAAAAGAATTAAGGGAGGAACTAGTGAAACCACTGGCTACTCTTTTAATAAATCATGGGAGGATGGTGGTACCTGAGGACTGGAGGAAGGCAGATGTGATTCCACTTCACAAAAGTGGGACCAAGACAGAGGCAGGAAACTACAGACCTGTCAGTCTGACCTCTGTGGTAGGGAAAGTGATGGAGTCACTTCTGAAGGAAAGAATAGTTGAGTACCTAGAGGCCAGTGGAGCACAGGACCCAAGGCAGCATGGGTTCACAGCGGGAAGGTCATGTCAGATGAATCTAATAGATTTCTTTGACTGGGTGACCAAAGTAGTAGACCAGGGAGGGGCTATGGACATGGCCTACCTAGACTTTGGCAAGGCATTTGACACAGTCCCACACAAAAGATTAATAGTCAAATTAACCAGCCTGGGAGTGGGTCCCAGGGTGGTAGCCTGGGTAAAACATTGGCTGCACAACAGGACACAGAAGGTAATTGTAAATGGAGTCCACTCTGAAGAAAGAGGGGTTACCAGTGGGGTACCCAGGGTTCAGTATTGGTCCAGTCCTTTTAATGTCTTTATCAGTGACATTGCAGAGGGACTGGAAGGAAAAGTATGCCTTTTGTAGATGACAAAGATCTGCAACAGGGTTGATACACAAGGAGGCGTGGAAAAGATGAAAAGGGACTTGGCAAGGTTGGAGGAATGGTCAGAAGTATGGCAGCTAGGATTCAATGCAAAGAAGTGCAAAATAATGCACCTGGGAAACAAGAACCCAGGGGAAGAATACAGAATGGGTGGGGAGGTAGTAACAACAACAAAAAAGGAAAGGGACCTGGGGGTAATCATATCAGATGACCTTAGCATTAGCAAGGTTAGCAAGCAATGCGAGAAGGCAGTAGGGAGGGCTGGGAGTATACTGGGATGTATAGGGAGATGTATCAGCAGCAGAAAACAGGAAGTTGTTATCCCTCTGTACAGACAGTTGGTGAGACCCCATCTGGAGTACTGTGTCCAGTTCTGGAGACCCCATCTCCGCAAGGACATAGACAGGATAGAGGTAGTCCAGAGGAGGGCAACTAAAATGGTGCAGGGTCTGCAAGAGAAGCTGTATGAGGAGAGAGTAAAGGAGCTTAATATGTATACGCTTGAGGAAAGAAGGGAGGGGGGGACATGATAGAAACTTTTAAGTACCTCAGTGGAATCAACAAAGTCCAAGAGGGTAGCATCTTTCAGAAAAAGAGACATGCAAGAACAAGGGACACAATTTAAAGATAGACAGAGGGCAGTTCAGGGGCAATGTGAGGAAGTATTATTTCACAGAGAGGGTAGTGGATGCATGGAACAGCCTTCCTGAAGAGGTTGTGGGGTCTAAAACTGTGGGAGAATTCAAGAATGCATGAGACAGACATAAGGCAATTCTTGTGGCGAGTAGGAAGAAATAGGCTGTTGGTTAACTAGGATCTGAGGCCTATCCTGTAGGTAGGGAAATGGGCAGACTAGATGGGCCAAGTGGTCCTTATCTGCCATCAAAGTCTATGTTTCTATGTAAAACTCTGCGGCCACCAAGAGCTTGTCTGTCCCTACTCCTCTGGTGGCTGGCATAGGCAGCCCAATCCTAGTGCCGCCCTAGATCCCCTTCTCTTCTGATGTCTTTTATAAATCACAGTTGTGATTTATTAAGATAGCAGCTAGCCAAGAAAGTGAGTGGAGGGTTTGAGCTGGCAACCACCATGGAGTGGTATTGGTGAGAGTGGAGGTTACAACTGGATGCCAGCAATACTGTGAAATGGAGCATAGTGTGGGTTTATCACTGAATGCCAGGGATACCTGAAATATGCCAGGGTGTGAGGATACCACTAGATACCAGGAATATGTGAATTGCAGCAGGGTGTGGGGGAATGCCCCAGGACATCAGGGATACCCTGAATAGAGATGTGGGTGGGGTGGGGTGTCACTAGATTCCAGGACTATTCCACAATGTGCAGGGTGTGTGGGAGGTGTCATTGGCTCCCCAGGATAGTTGGGATGGGGCAGTGTATTGTGGTACCACTGGATTCCACCAATGTCTGGACTGTTCAGGCTGTGAAAGAGGGAATGCCACTGGACACCACGGACTGCTTGGTAAAGGGGGGGTGAGGGAAGGGGGCACCACTAGTCACCAGGTACTGCTTGGTGCAAGGGTGGGTAAAGGTGGAAATGCCACTGTACTACTGGGGCTGTTTGGTACAAGGTGGGGTAAGTGCAGGGATTCTTACTAGAGACCTGTGTTTTCCTTAAATAAGAAATAACAAGAAATTCAAGGTATAAAAAGACATGAAACAAAAACAAGCACAAGAAAAAAGTAAAACAAATTGCTTTTTTGGGTGGCAAAAACTAAATAAATGCTTGTAGCAGTTGTTGTTTAGGCTCCATTGGTACCACAAGGAAACTGCAGCAGAATTGTCGGATTCACAGAACCTTTCTAGACTATAGCATAATGCTGCATAATACAATGTAGTATGCTAGGAATGTGATTTCTAGTGTATATAAGGTGATTTTGAGGTATTTTATGAATGTAAACATGATAAGAAATAAAACTACATCACACATCAGAGATTCTATCGGGTAGTGTGTATGGTCCAAATGCCGACCCCCAGGATTTTTTATGCAATTACTTAATGCCCTGATCCCCTTCTTGTCTATTCCAATAATCATTGGTGGGGATCTCAATTTATCCTTCGACCCTGTTACGGACCGATCAGGAAATTCTCATAAGGGCCTCTCCCTGGCTCAATGAGCATTCCTCGACCTGATAGACCAGGCAGGTCTTTGCGACATTTGGAGAATCCTCCACCCTTCTGATAGAGAGTACACTTTTACCTCCCAGGTGCATGGGATTTCTTCACATATTGATTACCTGCTCATCTCCCAATCCCTTATTCTTAGGGTGTTAGACTCTTCTATTCACCCAGGTCCCCCCCTCGGACTACTCTCTGGCCATTTGCCAGATCTCCTTTTCATTTCTTCCCAAAACTGGGGGGCGATGGAAACTTAATAACCAGCTCTTAAGGGATCCAGGGATAGTTTCATACATTACGGACCAAATCACACACTTTACTTCAGTTAATGGCAACTCCACGGGTAGACATGATGTGGAATGGTGTGCCTTGGAAGCTTTTTTAAGGGGATATTAATTGGTTTGGCGTCCCAGCGGAAGAAAAACATGATAAACAATTATTAACTCCCCTCTCTCAAATTTGGGACCTGGAGTCTAAACTTTCACCCAGTCTTCTGAGCAGTACAGACTAGATTTGGTGAAACTGAAGGATTCCTATCTTGACCTACTGAGAGAGAAGGCAGAATTTACCATCCTGAAAAGCAAAACCTCGTATATAGATCAGGGAGAAAAAGTAGGCCATTTGTTGTCCTCAAGAGATAAACAGCAAGACTCCTCCCAACTAACTGCATCTATCCATTCTTCGGAGGATAATTCTTTAAAGACTACTCCAGCTGGAATTGTTGCTGAGTTTGGTCACTATTACACACATTTATATGGTCCCATGATGAATCCACCTGCAGAGCAAGACCTGGATAGTTATTTATTTGAATCTCACCTGCCTTCTTTCTCTGTAAAGCAACAAACCTCTCTGACTACTGCTATCTCCCAGGCTGAAGTGGAGAGAGTCATCAAAGGTCTTCCTACTGAAAAGACCCCTGGGCCTGATGGTTTTTCTCCTAATTTTTACAAGGTATTTGCAAAGCAGTTAATCCCTGCCCTTTTACTGCTTTTTCAACACATCCTTTCTGGTGCTGACTCTGATAAGTCTCTGTTCGAGGTTCTGATTGTCCTCCTCCCCAAGCCTGATAAGTGTCTGGAGCTAGTATCAAGTTACAGGCCAAGTTCACTTTTAAATCAGGATATTAAAATTCTATCGAAACGTCTGGATGACCATGTGAGTAAGGTCCTCCCTGATCTCATAGGACCAGAACAAGTTGGCTTTATGAAGGGTAGGTCCTCGGTGGATCATCTACATACTCTGGCTCATGTCTTCTCGGTCTCCAGGAACGTCAACTTCCCAGTGGTGTTGGTCTCCCTGGATGCCAAGAAGGCCTTTGACAGGGTTAACTGGTGCTAATTATTGCATGCTCAAAAGCATTTGGTTTCCCTGCGGAGTTTCAAAAATGGATTGGATCCCTTTACAAATACCCAACTGCCTGGATATCTAGCAACTGTGTAATATCTGACTTGTTCCCTCTGTATTTTGGCATGAGACAGGGTTGTCCCCGTCCCCACTCCTTTTTAATCTATATCTACAGCCCCTCATGTGTAGATTGACAGATTCCCAGGAAGTCCACGGGATCACTATCCAAGGTCAATTAATTAAAGTCTCGGCTTACACAGATGACATATTTCTCCAACTGGCTCATCCGACCGAGTCTAGCCCACTCATGTTGGAGATTATTGAGAAATTCAGTAGAATATCTAATTATAAGTTAAATGTTGAAAAAACAGTGGTTTTCCCTCTTAACCATAGAGTTCAAAAGTACACAATTTCCAGACTGGGACTCTCCTGGAAGTTTGACTCTCTGAGATACCTAGGCATCAACCTCACGAGGAACCTGGCACGTGTCCAACAGCTAAATTTAGATTCCCTCATTCAAACGGTTAGCCAGGACCTGAAAAGATGGTCCCTCCTCCCGATATCCCTCTGGGGGAAAATCAGTCTGATTAAAATGAATGTCTTTCCCAGTTTCTTTTACCCTCTCAATCTTCTGAACATCTGGCTCCCTTTGGCATGGTTTAGAAAGGTTCATAGTCTCATCACAGATTTTATATGGGCCGATAAAAAGCCAAGACTGGCATTTCACAAGCTGGCTGCTCCTAAACCAAAGACAGAACTGAGATTACCACATATAGGTCTCTACTATTGGGCAAGTCATGCCAGTAAATATCTTAGGTGGATGTCTGCAGGGACTTCTCAGTCTCCTCTTCCCTTTTTCCCAGTTTAGTTTCAAATAGAACTAGCCCTGATAAAAGGACAGAGAATTTCATCATCAACACTTTTATACACGAAGCAAGCTCACAGCCCTCTCAACTACAGGTTCCTCCAGTTATAACTTCTGTTAGGGTCCACTCCCAGCTATGCTCGTTTCTAAAATACAGTCACACAAAGGACCTAGTTTAAACTTTGAGGAACAACCCTACTATCATGGTAGAGGGTAAGTCTCTTCTCGCTGGATGGCTTCCACAGCTTGGAGACTGCCAGCTCTCGTATTTTGCCACGGAAGCCGGATCATGGCTCTCTCTACTGAAATTCTGAGCAAAGCAAACATACCTAAGACCAAGATTTTTAAAGTCTTTCAATTACGTCACCTTTTAACCAAGGTCATGGGTGCCACTCCCCCACAACCCTCAAAGTTTTTCTTCCAAGTAGATTTAAGTCCCTTTGCAGGCCTTCCGCAAGCAGTATCTAAAATGTATACTATACTCTATGACTGGATCTGTCTGGATAGTTTTAGTCCCACAGCTGTCTGGTCCTCCCTCTTTCCAGATAAGGTCCTAAACTGGCCTCTTCTATGGTAAAATTGTCACAAGTTTCCCTCTCAAGACAGGCTCCAGCTTCTGCAGTTTCACATTTTGCATAACCTTTACTACTCCCCTCAAAAACTAGCTAAATTGGGTATTGCAACTAGACCCTGGAGCAGTCGTCGGCAGTTGAAATAGTCAGTTGCAATTCAGTGCAGTTGCAATCAGTTGCAATTGCATTGGACTGCAGTCATAAAATAGTGGAGCTGAAATCCACTGCAGTTGACGATTTCGTGACCCATCCATGTTTGTTTTGTGGTGCACTGCAGTGTGTTTTCTTTTTTTCTTTCCGGGGAGGGGAGGCCAAGGGGCGTGAATATCTAACGCCCTCAACCACCGCCGGCACCAAACCTTACAGCCAATAAAATGCACTCCAGGCTCCTGGGCACAAAGCATCCACCATTTAGGAGAGAAAGAAGGAGGAGCCAGGAGCTTGAGTGTGTCTGTGACTGACTGCACGAGGTGGTGAGGCGAGCATGCCTAGGTAGGAGAGGAGACTGTCAGGAGAGGCAGCATCTGTGTTGGTGTGTGGGCAATGGAGCAAGCAGCATTTTTCAGCAGGGATGAAGTTTGGTGGTTTGGCCTTTAATTTTAAAATAAGTTAACCGTGTCCACTGTCCTGACTTGTCCAGTGCCAAGAGAGAGACTAGTGTGGCTGTGCAGGTCCCAGTCAGTCCTCCAGCAAAACCAGGTAGCAATCGTGTGAAGGCAGCAAGTCAGTGGTCTGGTTGTGGTCGGGATCAGCCCATGACCCCATCTGCCAGGCCCATCAGGTGACTCTCACTCAGTCTCAGTCAGATCTTCAGAGTCGGCGAGGAGGAGGAGTGGTAGGTGCACTAGTTCCACTGTGCGGTGTACCGGAGTGGGGACGTGGGTCTGGGTTGGGGACTGACTGTGTGGGTTGGGAGGAGGGAGCACACAGCTCCAAATAAACACCGGCACGACCACTGAGTAGAGCAGCAGCGGCAGCCTGAGTCATGGAACCACCTGCCGCTGCTGACCCAATCATCACCCGACACCTGACCGAACTGGCAACAGACTACTACAACGAGCAAGGTACTATATGGGATGTGTACGTAAGGCCTGCCGGGGCTGGGCAGTGGACAGTACAAAGGAGGAGGATGATCTCTCACAGGCTACTCGTTCTGTATGTGTGTCTGCTGTGTGCTAGGCTGGCTTGTCTGGCTGGTTGGGGGCTGTGGGGCCTTGGAGGCTGAACTTGAAAAGCCACGGCGATCGATCATCATCGATCTACTGTTGGTGGCCTGGCTGGGCTCTCTCTGACTGTGGTGGCATTGTGAGTAAGTCAGACTCCCCACGAGGTCATGGAGCAGTCCAGATGCAGGTGGTCAGTTGCTGAGTTCCCGGACCCATAGGAGGCCAGAGCACAGAGCATGGTTGGTCGGGTCCAATAGACAAAATGTTTGTTGTTTGCCACTGTAGGAATCGGATAGACTAAATATTAAAATCCTCACAGCAAGAGGAATACAATTTTAAAAAACATATTAGTGTACATGCTGAAACCCAAAACATGTTCAGAAAATGTTTTTTTTAACATGCATGAGGTTTTTTAGTTTTATATTTAAACTATGGATATTTCTGAGTTCTGGTATACCATGCAGAAGGTATTTCTAGGGGTCCTCCCTTAAACTGTTTTTAGTCTTACAGATTCTATGACTACTAGTAAACTAACATATATTGATGGTTAGCTCTGTTTGCAAAAGGGTACCTTCTAGCTTCTGTGGGGTGTTTAAGAGGCCCTACCTATGATGTATTTTAGGCACACAGTTCTTTTTCTAAGTAACTAGTACTACTGCTGCTTATTTTTCTATACTGTATACTGTTTTACTGCCCTGCTTCAACATGTTACTTTCAGGGCTTGGTATATTTTGTTGTTGTTTTGACTGGTTATTGTGCTTTAGTGGGTCCCTACTGTGTGTAGATTTGTTTCACTGCACTTTGTATTTGCATTTTAAAGAGCAGCCAGCTTCTTAGCTGCTGCTGACTAGTTGCTGCTCCCTCCAACATATGCAACACATCACCTGCCCCAGAGTTGAGGGGCATAAATAATTCCTTTTGTTTCTGCCCATTTATGAAGTTATAATGCTGTTAAATCCCAAATGCTAAAAACGGAGCTGCTTCCTGACCTTAACCCACCAACAAACCCCCACGGAGGCACATACAGCCCCATTTTGTGATGTCAGAAGGCTAAGACTGTGTGTGCGCGTGCCCCATTGATTTCGGGGGGGGGGGACTTTTCCATACATTTTATTAACTTTTATAGTCGAAATTTTAATTAAAAAAGCTATGAAGTTAAAAAAGTATGGCAAACTACTACATAATAAAATTCAACGATGGTGAAAGTTGAAAAAATTGGTTGGATTTTCTTCAGTTAGTTGAAGTAAAAAATTTGAAACTAGTTGAAAGAATCACTCATAATGTGTGATAAGTCAGTCATAATTGGTTTTTCAACTGACTCCGGGGTCTAATTACAACTTCCTCCACTTGTACTCAATGTCTGCAAGAGGAGGGTAACCTGCTTCATATTTTCTGGTCTTGTCCGAAAGTAGCCCCACTATGGGCCTTGATCAAGCAAAAGGTGGATCCCCTCTTAGGCCTGTCAGATTTATTTTCTGCAGACATACAGTATGTCTATTTGGGGGACTTCTCTTCTATCCCAGTACATATTTGTAAATACCATATAGCACTGATTTCCATGTCTGTTACAAAAGTGGTCCTAAAACACTAGAAAGATAGTCTAGAAATTACTTACACGGGATGGTTACAGGAGCTTTTGACAAATCTTAGAACTGTGAGGACCATTGCTAGGGTAGCCTGCGAGGTTGGCGCCTGAAAGACGGCACCATCCGAAACAGTGACCTGATGTGGGTGAAAGCCCGAAAGGCAAGGGGGCAGGGAGGACAACCGGATGTGGGGTTGTGGGCGACCCTAGAGACAGGATATTAAGCTATGCATTACACGCGGGGGGGGGCAAGCGTGGCTGGTAGGGCAGCCTCCCCCACAGAAAGCAAAATATTGAAATCCCGGCACCGCTTCTTCCATGTGCCGAGGATGTCAGGGTGGCGAAATTGTGTTCACCGCTCTGACATCGCGACAATGCGAGTCGCCATTTGGCGCTCATTATTATCACATAGAACCATTGCTAGTTATCAGAACAGGTCAAAAAAATTTAATAAGGTATGGGACCCGCTGCAAACCCTTTACTCATTGTAACCTCTGGACAGTGTTACTTCATCCCCTACATGCTGGTGTTATATTACTTTGCTCTGTACTGGGTGATTGGGATAGGTGGGTGTTGGGAGTGGGAGGAAGGGGGTGGGGAGGATAAGTATTTTATCTTCACAGTCAACAAAGTATATACTTCATGCATGCTATGGATCTATTCTCTGTATTGTAAAACTTCTAATAAAGTTTGTATTGCAAAAAAAAAAAAAAGAAATAAAACTACATTTTCACAGAATAAAAAGAAATAACAAGAAATTCCAGAAAAATTAAAATGATGAAAAATAAAAAGAATTTCACAGGGCTCTAATTGTTACCAGTACTGACTGTCTGAATTGGACTGTACCTAATTGTTACTATGCTGCTACTGTGTTCAACTTGTATTGGGTACGCTGTATTATACAGGAAATTCCTGAAAACAGGAATTTACTGGTTACCAAAAACTAAATCATAAATAAAATTATTGACAATGCCATTGTCAATGTAAAGTTGTGTGTGTATCTATCATTACATTTTCTTTTTGTAGAATATGGAAATCAGTTGCAAAAAACTATGCTAAAACAGCAGTTAGAGTTGAGGGACTCTGGCCAGAAGTGCTACATTGCAGAATTAGAATCGGCCTACCCCCAGTAAATCTCATACCAAAAATTAGATTTCTTCATTACATCATTTTAAAGTTATGAACTATTTTGTAACCCTGATTTCACTACCTGTTCAAAAAAAGCCAGTTTCAGTGAAGCGCCATTGATGATGTCATCTCCTGAACTCTCACTCTAGTCCTCCCTGTCAGCAACCTTATAGGACCTGTTTCTCCAAAGTTTTAAAGATCATGTGCAGTAGTTTTCAGAAGTAAAACAGGCAGCACCATTCAAAAAACATTGCTATGAAAACTGTGTGTTTCAGGTTTTGTAACAAACTTGACAAATTTGTATTTTTAATGCCCTTTTGGTGTGATCTCTTTCTCCTGGGTTGCTGGATGTTGAGTCAACATGCCTCCTACAAAGCCGGCCAGGTGGCACTGAGGGTTGAGGCACTGGATGCCTCACCTCATGCCACGCCAGCGACCTGGTTTCGGGAATAAGCCCGGACTGCTGGGGGTCGGCAGGAGAGAGAGAGGATTGAGAGTCCGATGGACTGCTCTCCTCTCTCGGGGGAGGGATCCAGGGATGGTCTGGTGCAGCAGTGACCCCGGTGGAGACCAGCGGCACTGCTATGCTCTCGGGCTGGTGCAATAAGGGGGATGACATTGGGCGTCTGTCTTCTGAACATGGGTGGGAGCACTCACGTTACGGGCTGGGCGGCATTGCACGTCCCACATGGGGGGGATGTAACTTGGCTAGAAAATGGAAAAAAGCAGATCAGTGGGACAGGCGATGGCACCTTCCCTTCATGCCCAGTGCCAGATCTGTCTCAGCTGGGCCTCATATCTCCTCCACCTCTGGCCCCGCCGCTTGCCAGAGTCTGCCTTTCTAAGGAGCCCAGGTAGGAGTCGGGCTACCCTCCCCGGGCGGGTTAAACCAGGGGTGCTGGCAGCGGGGGGGGGGAGAAAAGGGCATCAGACCGTAGCGGATCTCAGGCGGGTAGACCCAGGGATGGATGCTGAGAGAGTTCCCCTGATCTATGACCAGAGAGAAAAGGAGTCGACACAAAAAAAAAAAATGCCTCCTACAACATAGCAAGAGCCTATGAGAAAAAGAAAATGCTGTAATTTTGTGCCAAAGACACTGTTCTACTAAGCAGATCTCTATTTTGGCAGTCCTCCTTTGGGTTTTGCTGTCAACCAAATCTGTAGTCTCTGTTCTGTCCTGGTGACAGGCCACTACCAGCACATTCACTGCCCACTTGCTAGTGTCAACTAGGTGTGAGAATAAAAAACTTCTCCCTCATGGACCACCTGAAGTTTCATCAGTAATACAGTGCATAGGGTGACAGACACATTCCTTAGCTTGCTCTGGACTCCATCAAAATGCATTTGACATTGTCTGGTAGCATAGCTTATGTCTGGAAACAAATGAAAAGGCTGTTCATCATCAAGCAATGGACCAAGATGCCAGGCAAGGTTAAGTAACCTTTGGTCCCCATTCCATCAGGTCATCACCAAAATTGTCTTTGGTGTAGGTCCATCTAGAACTCTGCCTCGGGGCAAAATCCTGTACACTTTCTGGAATGTGACAGCATGATATCTCTCAGCAGTTAAAAGTTTCTGAGGGAACCATTATCTTTTTTAACCTTGTGAGGTGAGCCCCTTCTGCACCCTTGGATATGCCCAGAATATGGATATTTGCCAACCCTACCTGGTTTTCCCAAGTTTCCAGGCCCAGCTTCAGATATTGGGACTCTCACAATCATGACCAAAGCATATGTTGCTGTATCTGCCTTCTTGTGAACATCCTATAATTGTGATCTAGCCCCATCCATCACCTATTTGATGGTAACCACTCTCCCAGTTAGTACTGAAGTCAGTCACAGACCATATCAATCGTTGGAGCTTGAGTCTGAGAGATTAGAACATCTCCTTCTGAGCATCTCATATGGCTGTCTAGGTCCAGATTTTCGAGCTACACATGCTGCCAAACATTTGATTTTTACTCCACCCATACTGGCACAATCTCTCTGTGGCTTACCCATCAGGAGGTCTTGAACTTTATATGCATACAGTCACAGCACCAAAATAGTTCACACTACTCAAAATAGCCATCTTTGTCTTTGATAACTTTTTTTTTAATTGTATTTTATCTTCACCCACTACATGTCGGCCCCAACCCTTCAGGGCATCCAAGGGGTCATTCTTCCGCCACCCTGCCCACCAATACTTACCTCCGGATCCCCCGTGTAGCTTAGGCTTACCCCCTGAGCAGGGACAAGGTGGGGCGGAACCCTGTAAATCAACTTTAGTTGGGTCCAGAGGTAGTCGGCGAGCAGGGGGCACAATGAAGGCACCCTCCGGGAAGCCCATCTTCCCGGAGCCAACAGGCATTTTTCCACATTTCTTCCTCCCCCGCGCAGCTTCCAACCCTCCAATGATATGGCGCTACTGCATGTTGGTCTGCCCATCTCCATTCTAATGGGAGCCTGCAGTCCCCCAAGCCTCCACCCGGAGTCACGTAAGTGCGAGAGGCAACAACCCTCCCACCCAACCCTCCCTGAGACGGCGACCTGTCGTGGGACGCCAAGCCATACTCCTCCCAACTGACCAACCAGTAACCCAAGTCTGCTCCCAAACCCGGGTCGCCAGAGTGGAGCGATGTATGGCGTCCAGCACCTCAACCCTCAGCCCCATTGGGCCGGCTTATCTTTGATAACTTTAACACAGGGGAAGAGCATTAAGAATCCATTGCCATAAGGACACTAGGCACCAAATGAGTGCAAGTGCCCCTGCAGTGGTGCAGTACGGCCACAATCTTGGCCTCCGTCCATCACCTTCTGTCGACCTCCTGGACTGGCAGCTCGGACACAGCTCCCAGACAAAGGACACAAGGCACCAAACGGGTGCAAGAGCCCCTGCAGCGGCACGGTACGGCCACAATCTCAGCCGCTGCCCGCCACTTTCTGCCGACCTCCTGGAACGGTGGCTCAGACACAGCTCCCAGACAAAGGACAGCAGGCACTGAGTGGGTGCAAGCGCCCCTGCAGCAGCGTGGTACGGCTACAATCTCAGCTGCCGCCCACCACCTTCTGCTGACCTCCTGGAATGGTGGCTTGGACACAGCTCGGAGACACAGGACACCAGACACCGAGGGGGTGCAAACACCCCTGCAGCAGCGCGGTACGGCCACAGTCTCAGCCGCTGCCCGCCACCTTCTGCTGATCTTCTGGAATGGTGGCTCAGACAGAGCTCCCAGACAAAGGATACCAGGCACCGAGTAGGTACAAGTGCCCCTGCAGTGGCGCAGTACGGCCACAATCTCGTCCGCCGCCCGCCACCTTCTGCCGACCTCCTGGAATGGTGGCTCAGACACAGCTCCCAGGTATGACCACTGAAATTGAAAGACCCGCAAGCTGCTTTCTCCTGCAACCCAATTGGTGCAGCTTTTCGGTAGCAGACGCTGATTGCTCCACCCGGCCGACTGCTGCAACTCCATTGGAGCACCTTCTCGGCGTGCTCCTTGGGTACTTTTTCTGAGAAGTCAGCTGTAATTCTGTAATTTCTGCTGCCATACTACTACGTGGTGGTTTTTCTTTTTTATTATTTATTTTCTGCTCTGCTTCATAGCGCTCTCTAATGGTCTCCTCTCTCGCTAAATGTTAGAGTATTGATGCTGTATAGCGATGTTACAAGAAATGCGTTAATTTCTGTTAAGCATAGTGAAAGAAATACTAGAATGTAAGCACTGTTTTGCATTGTAGAAGTACTGTGTTAAGGACAAGTTATTGGCCTAATTACTGCAGTTTAAATTTCTGAACCTTTTTCTCCGCCCCTACCTGTCCATTCTCTCCGCTCTGTAGAGCAGCATCATTGAAATTGAATGCCATTTGACTGTGGCTCCCTGCCCCCTGTCTGCCCAGCCTAATCTAATCTTCTGACCTCAGACCCTCGGCCAGCCCCCCCCACACAGCTACCTCTGATTGCCCCACCCTTAATCCCTCTTCTGTGTAACCTCTACAAATTCACCTTTTCCCTCTGAATCCCCTACTTGTGTTTATTCACAACTTTCCCACCCCCAGCTCCCTGCCCTGTCTCCAGTCTACTCCTCCAACTAATTTCCCTACTCTTTCTCTCCCAGTCAAAGGAAACCAGGCACCGAGCAGGTGCAAGCACCTCTGCAGTGGCGCAATATGGCCACAATCACGACCGCCACCCACCACCTTCTGCCGACCTCCTGGAACAGCGGCTCGGACACAGCTCCCAGGTACGACTGCTGAAATTGAAAGACCCACAAGCTGCTTTCACCTGCAACCCCATTGGTGCGGTAGTTCGATAGCGGACACTGATTGATCCGCCCAGCTGGCTGCTGCAACTCCATTGGAGTGCCTTCTCGGTGGGCTCCCGGGGTACTTTTTTTGAGAAGCCAGCTGTAATTCTGTCATTTCTGCCACCGCACTACTACCGTGGTGGTTTTTCTTTCCGCCTCCCCACCCCCGCCCAGGTCTCCTTTAAATAAGCCTTAGACACTCCCACTCTCTCACCCCTGCTAGCTAATTGGCCCAAACAGGCCCACAAAAACTACACTGATTGTTGACCTTTGGCCAGGCTACTCCTTCTGCCTTTCCTCCCCTGTGAAGTCAGTCCTTCCTCCAGGCCAAGAATTACAAATTGAACTACCTTTCCCCTGTACTCACTCTGTAACAATGACACTGGAACACCTCCTGTACCGGTTATAGCCTCCACGCAGCATCCTACCCTGCCCAACCAAACTTTACCCCCCCGGCCCCTTTTGCCTCCTTTTCTGGTTTCCAAGACCACTATCTGTCAGGATAACATCATAGCCTACTCGCACCCTGACACACCACTGAAGATGGAGTTCTGGCAATGTGTCCTCCTGGTTATGACCCTGCACTGATACCCAGAAAGGGCCTAGTTCTCCCATAAGGGTTCATCCAGTACAGCACTACTCTCCTGGCTGCATAACAGATATTACCTACTCCACAGTGCCAGGCCTTGGACATTTCAGCTGGCTCCCAATATGGCTCCAAAGACTGCTGTCCTCGCCCAACTCCCTGCCTTTTTTATATTTGCCAAACTCCCATTGCCTCCACATTCTTAACAACTGAAAAAGATCCTCTACTCAGCAGCAAAAGAATAATAATCTGTCAGAAACAGCAAAAAATATATCTACTCAGACTCATCCTTCTGCTACTACTAATATTGGGCAATGTACACCCAAATCCTGGCCCAGCTGGGGTTGCATTGTCAAGAAACAATAATAAGGAAAGAATAATTACACTCGATAACATAAATATCTGCAGTCTACTCAAAAAGATAGACTGCCTGCAAGTCTGGGCATTACAACACAACCCTGACGTACCCGCAGTTGTTGAGACATGGCTCACTCCAAAAATACCGGATTCCGCTGTCTCATTCAGCAATGACAGGATCTCAAAAAGAGGAGGGGGCTGTGTGTTATACATTAAAGACTCGATAAAGGGGTTTGTTCTTCCTCTACCCCACCTTACCAGTACTGCACAAATTCTCCCCATAAAAATCCTGTTGTGGGCCCACAATAAAGCACTAACTATACTTACTGTATACATCCCTCTGGAAGTGAAATTTCCAGGATTTGAAAAACTTATGGAGGCTATCAGATGTCAGTATCTCAACTCTGAATCTATTATTCTAGGGGATTTCAAAATAAATCGGTTGGTACCCCTGGCTGGCACATATAAGGACACTGTTGCAGCACTACATCTTACACAACTCATTGGCTCACCCACCAGAACAAATTTCAAAACTGGATCTAGCACACTACTTGACTGGATCCTCACAAACCGCCCGGATCATGTCTCCAATGTGACAGTCCACCCAGACTCACTGAGCGACCACTCTCCGGTAACCTGCAGCTGGACCAACAAATTCAATGCAACACCCCCCCCTAAATAATCTCCAATCATAAACTAAAAAGGGGTCACCTGGAGTACCTTAAGGAGCAGCTACACAACACAGACTGGAGCCCCCTCGACACAGAGGTGAATATGGACACTGCACTTGAGTATTTCATCAAACAATTCAATGCTGCTTGTGATTGCTGTGCCCCTGTGTAGAGGAAAAAAGCCGTGGAAGACACAGGCCCTGGATCACACTGGACCTAATAGGCCACATAAAAAACAGAGACAACTGGTGGCATAAGGCACAGACCTCAGGCAAACAATCAGTCTTCCAGGAATACAGAAGAGTACGAAATGACTTCATCCGGACCATCTGCTCTGCCAAAAACAAGCATTTTAGGGAAGCATTACAAACAACATGGGGAAACAGCAAGTCCTTTTGGGATAACTTAAAAGATGTGACAGGGAAAGTCAAGAAAGAGGCTCCACAAATGCTCAGCATCAATGGTGCACCTACTCTTGACCCCCCGACTATTTCCAACACATTTAACAAAGCATTTACTGACCTGAACAGTGTACTTCTAAGAAGTTCCAACAAATTTTTTTGAAGAAACCAACCTAAGCCTAAGCCAAAACCTAGGGTCTACTCAAATATCACCTCCTCCCTTCTATTTCAAAACTGACAACTACAACTAAGCAAGAAAGTACATACGTAAGGTACTTGGAAAATCCAGGAAATGCGGCGACATGCTTGACCTCAAACTTATCTCCTTTGCACTTGATGAAGTCCTAGACCCCATTACTAAGCTGCTGAACTTATCCCTGCAGCTGTCTCAATTCCCCCAAGCTTGGAAATCAGCCCTAGTAACACCTGTGCACAAGAGCAGTGACCGGGCATTGCATGCCAATTACAGACCTATTTCTATCCTTCCACCACTGTCAAAAGCACTGGAACGCATTGTCTCAGACCAGCTGGTTGAATACCTAAATAATCACAACATCCAGTGTCCTGAACAACATGGATTTCAGAAAAGGCATAGTACCTCCACGGCTCTTCTGGAGTTCACCAGCTTCATACACAGTTCACTGAACCAGGGTAACCTTTTTGGCATGGCATTTATTGATTTAACAAAGACTTTTGACACGGTCAGTCACTCCCTATTAATTTAACAACTCACCTCAATAGGCCTCTCTAATCCAGCTACAAACTGGTTTAAAACCTGCCTAACTGATCGTTAACAACAGGTAAAGATTGAAAACATCACATCTGGGCCCCTACCAGTCCATTGTGGGGTTCCCCAGGGATCAATTCTAGGTCCCCTCCATCTCAGCATCTTTCTAAATAGCCTACTTCGATCATGTGACCAACGAATACTTCTCTATGCAGATGATGCTGTGATTTTTACTTCTCAACATGACCCTCACACCCTAGAAAATCTGCTACAACATGCTTTCAAACAAACTGAAGATTGGTTCAGAGCCCACAAGTTGGTTCTGAACTATAAAAAGACAAAAGTAATGCTTTTTAGCAGTACAAGAAACAAACACAAAGCAGTCCCCCTTAACATCACAAACTGCATAGGGGTTCCTCTTGAATAAGTGGAGCTATTCAAATACCTGGGGGTTATGCTTGACAGTTCCCTCTCCTATGCAGAACACATTGAGAATGTGGCCAAAACAGTCAACATAAGAATTGGGCTCCTGCACAGGCACAAGAAATGTCTGACACCCAAAGCCCTCCAAACCGCAATCCATAGCACAATTGTCTCCGTCATCGACTAAGGATTGGTTATATACAGCTCAACCACTTCCACCGCACTATGTAGGATAGTAGTAGCCCTAAACAAAGCCTGCTGACTGCTCACCAATTCCCCCCCGACTAATGCACACATGTGACCTTTATGAGCAAGCTGGGTGGCTACAACTTGAAAACAGGATACAATACCAAACCTGCCTCTTAGCTAAAAAATCAATACTAGGACTACAACCTCCCCGAGTCACACACGTATTAAGCTTATTCATAGGCCCGCACCGCACCAAGAACTCTGACCATCAGGTTCTCACTGTCCCTTACTGCAGAACCTCCCAAGGGCGAAGGTCATATGTCTATCGGGCACCACTTTGGCTCAATAACCTTGGTGCTGAACTTAACGGCATGCAGAGATTGTGGCTTTTCAAGACCAAGCTAAGACAACACCTACTGAAGAACAGCTCCTGTGACTGTGCTTTCTAATTACTCCACACACCCCCTATATTTCTGACCCTGGTCTATCTCATTTTTGGGCCATCTTACCATCCTCTCACTATTTCTGACTATTACTACTCCAAACTGTCCCTGTCTTACCCTGCAATCTTCTGCACCCTCCCCTCCCATTCCCCCCTAAATAGTCACCCCCCCCCCACTCTCCTTTCTGGATAGCTGCTTACTGTCTTTTACCCGACAATGCCACCTTAGCTGCTTCTGTTACCTGAATTATCCTAATGTTAAAACATCTCCGTTTCCTATTTACAATGTATTATGTCTATGTTTACTTACCTAGCTAGATATTCCTAAACCCACATTGTATGTATACCCACCCTCTATGACGTGGAACCTTTGTAAAAGAGCAGTCTCCCGCTCAAAGGTATTGTAATCCAAGATTGAAGTAAATAAAAAAAATTAATGACATCACTACAGCATCCCCTCTGTAAAAGACTTTGAAATGCTCTGTGTGTGATATGTGCTGCAAAACTCCAACATTCTATTCTTTTTTTTTTTTAACTTTTTGTTCGTATGCAAAAGGAACAGCTCATACTAGTAAAATGCTTACACTTTGCATACACACATATTGTAACAAACCAGGAGACATAAGTTATTTCCATTAGTGATACATCATGTGTGGATGATAGCTCATGTCTAATTAAAATCACTTATCTTGTCTCAAAACTGAGCAGTTAATGCAGCCAATTCCCAAAACATAAAAAAAAAAACAGAATTAATAACAATCATGTGTTTACTGTCCTACTGACCTACAATGGATAATCACTATATGAACCACACATTCAGTACTTCTCATCAAGCCCTCGGTTGAGCCAAAAGAAAATAATAATAATGAATTTAACTTTTATCTGCAAACTACCTATCACAACTTTGTAACCCATTTTCTGCAAATAGCCTACTAAATGCTTGTCTCTGAGGAAAGAAATACTTGCCCGACGGCCCGGAGGTGCTGGGAGTTGAGGTGCCGGATGCCACACCTTATGCCATGCTGGTAACCCGGGTTCGGACGCAAGCCCAGGTTGTCAGGTGTTGGCAGGGCAGGGATGGGACTGAGCATCCAGAGGACTGCTCTCCTATCCCGGGGAAGGATGTGGGTTCCCACTGCTCTGCAGCAGCCCCTGGTGATGACCGGGGGCACTGCTAGAGTCAGTGCAGCAATGGAGGGGGGAGTGCAGCGGACATCTGCATGTCAGTTCCCAATGTCATTGCACACCTGCACTCCAAGGGAAATAGCTACAGGGAGGAAAATGGCAACATTGACCATGGCAGCTTGATAGCCGCAGCTTTCTGAGCCTGGCGGGGCTCAGTGCAGGCCACATGCCGATATTAGTTCCTGGGATGGCACAAGGACCAAGGGGGGTCTCTTTCATGGGTACAGCTGCATATGCTAGCTGGTGTGGGGATGTAGCTCCGGGGTCATTCGGGGGAAGCGGAGCGGTGGCTGGATTCACAGCAGGTCAGTGGCTGCAAGGAGGAAAAACATAGATGTGATAAAAAAGAAAAGACATACTTGCCCAGCAAGCAAGTTATATCTCTTTCCACCCCCTCCATCCTGAGACTGCCTGTATCTCCCATGTTAAGATGTCATGGGCTTACACCATCGATAAGATAGTCTCTGTGCTACAAAAGTACGCCATTTTAACAAGGGCTCAAACTTTCAAAACCTGAATTACATGTATAAAAAGAATGTAGGTATTCCTAAAGCCTTGAGAACCCTTGAGAAAATATAAAAGCAAGTCACTATGCTGTATTGAAATTACTGTACAAACAAGCCTCTATTAAGGTGCTTGCCCCCCAACCAATGTCCCAAACACAGAAAAGAAACTTATAATCAAGAGTCCTTCAATGACGAACAACAGATTTCAAAATGTAACCTCTGTACAGTGTTCACAAACAACTTAAATAGAGCTGTACTTATAGATTTCCATTAGCCAAGAATCACTGGGGAGCAGCAGACCAAGGGAGCAGTTTCAGGGAAGTGCTTTTTTTTTTTCTGTTCAATTTTGTTATTGGAGTAGTTAGTGCTGTTATGGGATAAGGTGGTGGGGAATTTAACCCTCCAGGGCTCCCAGCTCAACCGCTGCATGGTCCACAGCCATCAGGCGGTCGGCGTTCCAGAAGCCGCTGCCTGAGACCACCTGCTCGGACTCAAGCCCCAGAGAGCAGAGAACCCTCCAGGGCTCCCAACTCAACTGCCGCACGATCCGTGGTCACCGGGTGGTCAGCGCTCCAGAAGCCACCGACTGAGACCACTCACTCAGACTCAAGCCCCAGATAGGTACAGCAAAGCTGCAAACCAATCAGAGTGCAAGCACCTTTGCCAGGCTCGCTCCGATTGGTCCTTCACTCCTCCCTTTCTTTTCCTTGTTACCGGAGCCAAAAGACGCTGTTTTTTTATATCCTGCTTTGATAAATGAATGCCTATACTGTTGTAGTTTGCCAAAATTGCATAGAAAGCTGTATTACTTGTTAAAAACTGCCTAGAAAAGCTGTATTACTTGCTGAAAACTGCTCTAGCCTTAGTGTTTAAGTGTTGCAGTCCTTTTCCTTGACTCTGTAACTGCAGCCCAGACTCCTGGGTGCCAAGGAAATCGACCTCTATTCAGTTGTAAATTAATTTTGTCACTGGCTAGTGAGACCTTTTGCCCTCCTCTGGTACTAATTGGCTTCCTCTCTCTTTCCCTCTTCAGCCAAGAACCCTCCAGGGCTCCCAGCTCAACCGCCACATGATCCGCGGCCACCGGGTGGTCGGCGCTCCAGAAGCCGCCACCCGAGACCACTCGCTCGGACTCAAGCCCCAGAGAGGTACGGCAAAGCCGCAAATTTTATGCCTACCGGCCCTTCCCCCCGACCGTTATCTTATGGACCTTCTTGCCCCACCCTCCCTTGCCATTGGCTTTCCCTCACTAGACTCTCCCGTCTCAATAGGACGCCTACAGACACATAATTATTGAGCTGCTGCTTCCAGGTGGAGCTTACCTCGCCCAACCTTTGCCCAAACACCTGTTCTCTTTCTGACCTCTAGACCTTAACCATGGGATTTGGTCACTGGCTCTATCTACTTACAACCCTATGCACCCTACCCTTATTAGGGTATACGCCAGGTGTACTGTACCCACAAGAGGACTCGTATCCCTTACCACAAGAATGCCTACTCGTGGAGTCCCTATATAACTCATGCTATGCCCCCAAGTTTTTGTACCCGCTTTCAGCTGAGTCGCTCTTTCCGAGTAGCACCCGTATCTTGTTACCTACCCAAGGACTGTTACCTACTCTTCCCAGTACTTACATCGATTGGAGTCATACGGCAAGGGTCTTAGTATATGTATCCTTAGCACCAAACAGGACAAATATTAGGTCCCTACATCACTATGCCGACTCCTCCTATAGCCGAAGAAGGCCGTGCTCTTCCAAGTTACCACTCACCACCCTGAGGAAAGTTGCATTCCTCCTTTTGCTATGCTCAGGCAATGTTAAACTTAACCTTGGTCCTATACAAGCAATTTCCTCACCGTCCAAAGTCATGAAACATAAAGGCATCAGCTTCATGCATGTTAATGTGTGCAGCCTCTTAAAAAAAACTCACCTCAGTACAAGCTTGGGTTATTCACACGGAGCCAGATGTACTTGTCATTTCTGAAACCTGGGTTCATCCATCCACGCCGGACAAAGAGGTCAATATCCCTAACTACCTGTTATTCAGAGCCAATAGACTAACCAGAGGCGGTGGTGTGGCATCTATGTTAAGGACAAGTTTACGGCTGTCACCCTTGACACAACATCAATTGCCAATTCCTTTGAATGCCTGTTCCTAAAGATTGTAATATCTACATCATTGGCTCTCTGTATCATAGGATGTTATAGACCCCCAGCTTCTGGGTCACAGCTCCTGTCCCACCTCTCATCTACTATGAGTACCGAGACAATGGAAACAATTATACTAGGTGAACTTAACTATGACTGGCTGTCCAACGCATCACTTCCACTTAAAACTTTCTGTGACTCTCATGGGCTCACTTTACTTATTAATGAACCAACTCGCATTAATAAGAAAAACCCTACAAAAAGTACACTCTTAGAAGTACTTCTAGTAAGCAAACCTCATTTCTTCTCACATGCTGGGATCTTTTCTGCCGACCTTAGCGACCATTGTTTTATTGCTGACATAAGGGCAGTCCCTAAACCAACTTCCTCAGAAAAGTTCTCTACCAAAAGATCACAATGGAACTTTGACCCACTTGCATATATCAATGATCTGAAAGCCTCACTGCTTTGGCAAGCCTTTTACATAGCCAAATCAGTAGAAACAGCATATGCCTTATTCCACGAAATCGTATTCAGCGCTCAACACCCACGCACCTCTAGTCAAAACCCACATAAAAGCTAGAAAGTGCCGTTGGTTTACAGCAGAAATCAAGACAGCATTACAAAAAAGAGACAAGCTTTGGAAGCTAGCACGCAAATCCCACAAAGCCAAAGACTGGCGCCTTTTCAGAACAGCCAGAAACCTCTGTACAAAGCTGATTCGGGATACTAAGGCCAACTTCTACCGCTCCAAACTCGACTCGGCCTCCAACTGCCCCACCAAGTTTTGGTCCACGATAAAATAACTCTCTGGCAATACCACAGGAAACACTCTCCCCTCAAAAATGATCTTTGACAATGCAACCATCAGCAATAAAAAGGAGATACTACAAGTCTTCAACAATCACTTTGCTACTGCAGGGCTAGCTTTCTATAACTCACCTGCATGTAAACTAAGTCCCGAACTTACCACGCACTCTGCAGAATCTAGTCCCACAGATACAGTCTTTTCCTTCTCCCCAACTTCACTAAAAGAGGTCGAGGAACTACTTCTTCAGCTGGACTCCAAAAAAAGTGCTGTGCTGACACTTTTGATACATTCTACCTAAAGATTGCCTATCATGTCTTGGCCGTACCTATTACGCACCTATTTAACCTGTCCCTTTCTCAAGGGACCCTTCCCAAAATGTGGAAGACTGCTCATGTCATCCCACTGTTCAAATCCAGAGACCCCTGTGATCTAAATAATTACAGGCCCATCTCCCTTCTCCCAGTCTTATCAAAACTCCTGGAAAAAATCGTAAATGCACAGTTGAAATCCTTCATACAGGATTCCTATTTGCTAAACCCTATGCTATCTGGCTTCAGATCCGAGCATAGTACAATCTCAGCCCTAGCTAAGGTGACAAATGACTGGCAGCGTGAGCTAGAGGACAGAAAATTTGTCTGTGCCATTTTCTTAGACCTAAGCAAGGCCTTCGACAACGTCAACCACAGCCTTTTCCTTTCCTCCTTAAAAGCTATTGGTCTAGATCCTACCTCCTTGCACTGGTTTCATGACTACCTCTCAGACAGGCACCAACAGGTCAAGGCTGAAGGTGATCTTCCCCCCCAAATCTGTTAAAAAGAGGTGTCCCACAGGGATCCATCTTAGGGCCACTCCTAGTTGCCATCTACATCAACAGCATAGACACAGGCATCAAAGAGGCTAAAATCCATCTGTTCACAGATGACACAGTGATCTACCTGAGTCGTACTACACCCAAAACTGCCTGTAGCCACCTGCAAGCAGAATTCAACATTCTTCAATACCAGCTCCTCAGCAAAAAACTGCTACTTAACGCCAAAAAGACAAAAGCGATGCTATTCTCACCTATCAATCATGTAGCCTGTCCTGATGGCACTGGTACTCTCCCTCCCATCTCTACCCTCTTAGGAGAATACCTGCAATTTGTCCCAAAATTCTAATACCTAGGGGTCTGGCTTGACCACAAACCCTCCTTTGCAGATCACCTGGAGGACTTGTTAAAAAAACTGAGGCAGAGACTAGGTCTCTTTTTCAGAATAAACCGCCTATTAACTACAGAGGCCAAGAGACAACTAGTTCAGTCTACATTCCTCTCACTAATTGACTACGCTGACTTTATATACAGCCAGTGTACTAAATTCATACCTTGGTAAATTGGACACACTTTACCACAGAGCCCTGTGATTCATCACTGGTCTCCCCCTTTCCACCCATCATTGCTCTTTATATGCGGCTGTAGGTTGGACATCCCTACAGTATAGACGTAATAAAAATGCGGCTCTCTGGACATACAGAGCTCTTACTGGAAAACTCCCACAGTACATTGTTGAATGCCTGCCTCTCAATGCATCTGGAACCTATGCCCTAAGAAGCTGCTCTCTGATATCTCTGAAAGTGCCTAAAGCCATTACACGCTTTGGGAGAGCTGCCATAAGTTTCACACTGCCAACGCTCTGGAATGCGCTCCAGAAATCGCTGAAACTGAGAACTCCTGTCAGTCTTACGGTATTTAAGACCTTATATACAAAATACATCACAGAAGCCTGTAATTGCTTCAAACGATCCTGCGTACTTACACTACCCTCTCCTGCACCTCTCCAGCCCTTCCCAACATTATTCCTTGCACCTTGCAACTCCCATCCTGAGTCACCCATTAATTCACTGCACTGGAATCCTCCCCTTCCTCACAAACCGTTCCTTGCTTACCCTCAGTCTCCTATCCCTTCACTTCTAGTGTTTCCCCAGTACCCGACCCGTACCCCCACTGTCTTCGCACTACCACCTGCCACATGTCTCCTCCCTATGCATTTGTTTTTTTTTTTTTACCTTGACTATGTATTTCCATCCACTGTTAACATCCAAGGCAGCTTTTTCTTCGCGGTGAAAAATGCCTTATCCTTATAGGAATACTAAACCACTTTTTCTTTTGTAGAATCTAGTACCAATTTTTACTTACCTGCCACCTTATTGTTATACCCTTACCGACTATCTATTACCTGAACACATATGTACTCTTATTTGTCTTGTCTGCTGCAGGCCCACCTGCACTGTTGTACATTGTTTTTACTGTTTATTTGCCTGTATATAAATGCACTGTCACTCAACTTATACAATGCAGGTCCACCTTGTAAATGAGCTTGCTCAATGGTGATCACCTGGATAAATAAAGAATTTGATTGATTGATTGATTGAATCAGTGCTGTGGGTTACAGCTGTTACTGAGTGAAATTCTGGGCTGTGAAATTTAATCTGTGCCGTTTGAATTTTTGGAGCTGTTACTGTGTGAGATTCTCTCAGGTGTGGAGCTGAGAAATGAAGCTATAGAGCTGCTTGGCCTTGTGAGTTGAGGAGGGGGAACGAGCAGGAACCATCTTTGCTAACAGAATTACTGCGGAGCAGCAGACCAAGGGAGCAGTTTCAGGGAAATGCCGGTTTACTTTCTGTTTAATTTTGTTATTGGAATAGTTAGTGCTTTGACAGGATACGTTGGTGAGGAATTTAATCAGTGCTGTGGGTTACAACTGTTACTGAGTGAAATTCTGGGCTGTGAAATGTAATCTGTGCTGTCTGAATTTTTGGAGTTGTTACTGTGCGACATTCTCTCAGGTGTGGAGTTCAGACAGGAAGCTACAGATCTGCTTGGCCTTGTGAGTTAGGGAGGGGGGTCGAGCAGGAACCCTCTTATTTAACAGAATCACTGGGGAACAGCAGACCAAGGGGGCAGTTTTAGGAGTTTTAGGGAAGTGCTGGATTTTTTTCTGTTTAAAGCAGAGGTCACTGAGAGAGCTGCAGAATAGAGTTCTTGATTTTTAGGAGACATATTGTTTTGGTGGTTTTTGCAAGAGGAAGTTGATTGTTTTTCGAGGGTACCAGCAGCAGAGTACATGCCTACCCTCCCACCCCTCAATCCACCCTTCCCTGGGCTCATCTTCCTTTTATAGAGGGGGGGGTTCCTTGTTGCACTACACCTTCCTACCACCATACAGAAAGTGCCTAACAGTGCAAAGAGGCGCAGAGAGGTGACTCGAGAGAGCAGAGATAGAGTGTGTGGAAAGGGAAAGCAATAGGACAGTTTAAATAGTATTGTAAGAGGGGATACTAGTCAGTGTAGAAAAAGATGATACAGAGAGTGGCACGGTACACTGGTTGTGCAGCAGCAGTATTCAGGAGGAAATTCTCCTGGGGGGGACGGCTCAAGGGCAATGCAAGTGTAACCCCTAGGTGGCGCTATCCCAAGGACTACTACTCCTGCCTGCTGGGCTAGTAGCAGGTTAAGGGGCCTGAGTTCTGAAACGGGTGCCTCCACCCAGAGGTCAGGGTTGGTAGTGGTCAAGCTAACCTAGGCACAGCCCTCTGGGACACTGTAACCCCCCTCTCTCCTTACTAGTGGCTGGAACAATACACAATAATCACTTTCACAAGACTCTTGATACACCACACAAGTACCCACACTGTTTGCACTTACCACTAGGGCTTTCCTCTGGCTCGGCCCTGGGGACCCCCTGTAAAATAAGGTTATACACAGCAAATAACAGCAGTACAGTACTCTTGCACAAACTGGAACCACAGTCAGGGTAAATGCAAAAAAGAAATCTGATTTATTTAAGGGGCTTGAACAAGGAAGGGACATAATCAAGTTAATTTGCTTAGAGTCTCTATCATTCAAACAGTTATGCAGGCACTTCAGGGTCCATAAACAGTCACACACTTTGGGCACCCAGATGGTGAATGGTGGGCTAGCCAGGAATGTTGCAGCTGGTTGGGGCCCTGTGATAGAAGAAAACAACAAGCACAACACACACTATTTGTAATCTGGAGCTGGATGGCTTAGTTCATGAAAAGAAAATAACAAGACATTCAGATGACACACTTTTAGATTAGGCTGTTGTTGCAGGGAGCTACCCTGATGATTACTCACGATACCCAAGACTGGACACAGGCTGGATGAAAATTGAGACAGCAGGTGGTTAATCTGGAGTACCAGGAAAAGCAGGGCCCACACGAATAGCTGAGGCATCATTCCTGTTCAAGCGTGGAGCAGGGGGCTGATCCCCAGGCAGGTCTCTCATCGATGGCTTTCTTTGTGCAGCAGGTAGTTTGGCTCGGCCAGTGTGGCAAGGCCCCGGACAAATGGAGACAAATTCGAACACAGTCCGTTTTGGGCTGGATACAGCTCCCAGCAAGCAGAACACAGTTCACACAGTGAGGAACCAAATCATGACCCACTTTCAATACACAGCATGTTTACATGTAAGGAAATTCTACTGTACCAGGCAAACCGCTCTCTGGTCATGATCGCAAAGTCTCTGCACAAACTGGGGATTCAAAAGCAGCTGGAAATCCTGACAGGCCAATTACATTCAGCAAAATCTTCAGTCTTCTTCAGGTATGAGCCGTGTAGAAAATCAGTGGCTTACTTCGTTCTTAAAAACTCAGATTTAGTCCGAAATAATTCTCTTTTCTCCCTCTCAGGGGCAGCAGGCAGACATGCAGGCAAAACGTAGCCCTTTCAGAGTTCTCCCATGTGAATCCACTTAGGATTGCTGCTCAAAAAACACTTGAGCTCTTCTCATTTCACTTCCCAGCGCAGAACTAACTGAAAAATTGCAAGCAGACTGGGATTACCCCAAGATCCAAAAGATTCGGTTGACTGATTTGTCTGTCAGTCACAACAAGAGCTCCCCCTTGAGTTGCAAAAAGGCGCCAAAAACCCAAAAGTACAATTCCTACAGATTTTGACTCCAGACAGTTCCTGTAGTCCAGCTCCATTTTAGGTTCCACCAGACTGATTGGTCCAATTCAGCAGTCCAGGACCAAGATAATGGAGACAAAAAAACAGTTCTTGCTGCAAAGAAGGCAGGTTAGACAAACTACATTATCATTATCACTCTAAATGATTTTCAGGAAATAGTTACATCTTTCAACAGAGCTCCTTCTCAGATTACTTATGACTGCAGTCCAGGCAGCTCTTAAAGAGACAGTACACAGAGGCTATACAGGCACTCTCTGGCAATCACATATAAACTTCTAAAATGCAGGACACCAACCTGGCAGTGAGCATTTAGGCAAGCTCAAGGAAGACTTTTTGGGAACCCCCATCTGTAGGGGGGGGTTACACAAGAAAGTATTTTTTCATGGTGAGGGTGGTGGAAACATGAAATAGCCTTTCTGAGGTGGTTGTTGGGTCAGAAACAGTGGGGGAATTCAAGAATGCATGGGACAGACATAAGGCAATTATAGTGGGGGATAGGAAGAAGTAGGCTGTTGGTTAACTAGGATCTGCAACTTATCCAATAGGTAGGGAAATGGGCAGACTGTGTGTGCCAAGCGGTTCTTATCTGTCATCAAAGTCTATGTTTCTGTGTTTCTATTCTCGGTATTGCGATGCTGCCCCATATGCAGGCACCTCTCTGGGCTGAGGGTGGAGGTTGCCAGTCTCGGGGCCGAACTGGCAGGATTACTGGATGCATTTGTGCCCACTCAGAGACACTGTGTTACCAGCCACTGCCACAATGGCTGCCCAGGCAGATGGCAGGATGGTCCAAGGTGGCTTGGGCAGATTTGGGGGGGCAGAGACACATCCCCCACCCAGTCAAGCTTAAGAATTCCTATGAAGTCTTGGAGGAAAGAGAAACTTCTGCAAGGGAACCCAAGGCTGTGACTGAAGAGGATGAGAGAGCTAATATTTTTCAAGTCAAACCACCTCTGGCTGGAAGCTGCAATACTGAACATAGGATTTGCAAGAAAGCGAGTTGTGCTCACAACAGAGGGAGGTGAACCTTACAATTGTCTTCGGTTTGTAGCAGATATTCTGCAGGTGGAGGCTACTTCTAACTGAAAGGTGAAATAAGGAACTTAGAATTATCAGGAAAAGACAGTCTTTGTTACAATTCTTAAGATTTTCAGTGCAGGAAGAGTTTAAACCTTGGACTAAGAATTTGTCATAAATCCTGAAATAAGTGCAGGTACAGGTTGTGTATTTGACCCAGACAAGTGCCCTAAGGGGTGGAAAATGTTTTTTGTGTTTATCTGTGTGTGCCTTAAAAGGAAATTCCAGACTTTAGCAGGAAGTGCTTACATCATAGCTACTTATCAGCCAATAGCTTTGGTAACAGACCTGAGAACAATAGCATTATAAGCAAGTGTTTTACAGCAAACTCATCAGAAAAGCTAATATTTTTCAAGTCAAACTACCTCTGGCTGGAAGCTGCAATACTGAACATAGGATTTGCAAGACAGCGAGTTGTGCTCACAATAGAGGGAGGTGAACCTTACAATTGTCTTTGGTTTGTAGTAGGTATTCTGCAGGTGGAGGCTACTTCTAACTGAAAGGTGAAATAAGGAACTTAGAATTATCAGGAAAAGACAGTCTTTGTTACAATTCTTAAGATTTTCAGTGCAGGAAGAGTTTAAAGCACAGCTGACTTATTTTGGGGCTGACTGCTTTCAGAGCACAAACCACCAGGCTGTTTTGGGGCTGGGGAGGTTTTACCTGTGACTGACTTGGATGTCTGCATTTTTCTCTGTTTGATTAACAGGTATTTTCTCTGTCAAATTGTTGTGTAGGGTATCTTGCTGACAGGAAGGCACTCATCGCAGCAGTGGGTCAGAGCTCTTAGCTGATTGTTTTGTGAGGGCACAGTTTAGGCCCAACCCTTCCCACCCCTCATCCCCCCACCCCTGGAAATAGTTCCTTTATACCTGGGTTTGACATCATTTCCTCAAGAGTGCAAGGTGCATATCACTGTCATATCCTCTCTAGCACACTGCACTGACAATATAAGCATACACATTGTATAATATATATATTTCTATATAACAAACCAATCACACACAAACACACACACACAAAAAGTAGATAAACATGTGGGGAGTAGTGCAATGTAATGGCTGTGGGGCAGCAGTCTTCTGGGAGTCTTTCTGGAGGCTGAGATGCTGCCCTATTTGCAGACAACTCTCTGCCCTGAGGGAGGAAGTTGCTCATCTTCAGGCCACACTGGACAGTAGTAAGGGAACCTTCCCCCAGGCCACACTGGATGGTAGAAAGGGAACCTCCCCCATCCAGGGAGCACCACAGCCACCACCACTACCTCAGAGGTTGTGAAGAAAGCACAGTCGTTGGACCACAGTGGGCTCAGGGAGGGTGAGGATGGTGGAACAGAGGCACACCCAGTCAATTGTTCCACTCCACAATCCATACACCATTCTGGGGGAGCATAGCTCCCCTGTGGATGCACCCGCAGAGAAGACTAAGGAGGCTGAGGACAACTATCACAAGGGAGGCCCACAGGAAGGAGGCAGAGGACACTACAAGGAAAGGAAGCAGCTCCTGGTGGGGGACTCAATTATTAGGGGGATAGAACTGGGGGGAGCAGGGAAAACTGAAGTAAGGTGCCTGCCTGGTGCCATGGCTTGGAGGGAGAGGAAGCGCATCCTCAGGATCACGAGAACAGCTGCATGGGAGTCTGAGCTGGATGTCATTGTCCACCTAGGGACAAATGGCTTGGCTCAACATGAGATTAGAGCAGTGCAGAAGGACTTTGTAGAATTGGGAGGGCCTAAGACAAGTAGCACACACAGTATCCTTCTCAGAGGTGCTGCCTGTCAATGGCATGAGTGAGGCGAGGTACTTTGCACCATGTAGTTTAATGAATGGTTGAAAAAATGGTGTGGAGAACAGGGGTTTGGCTTCATTGGGGACTGGGGTTCCACCTGGAGGGACACCAGCCTATACTGGCAGGATGGTCTGCATCTGTCTAGGAAGGAACAAGTCTTTTGAGCAATCGGTTTAAATGCTTCATTGGAAGTTTTAAACTAGTCAAGGGGAGGCACTGATAAGCAGCAGGAAAATCCCAGCCTCTCCCTACAAAACAGGGTATTAAATGAGAAAAAGACCGAGGTAGAAAGGTCAGTGGGGGATGCTGCAACAGAAGGTAAAGCCATCAAAAAATGGATAGCAATGAGTACCAATGCCCATAGTCTGAGTAACAAGTTTCCTGAATTAGTGGCCTTGATGGAGGAGGAACATCTGGATATCGTGGCAGTCACAGAAACATGGTACACACAAAACCATGACTGGGACGTAAACATACCAGGATACACTATCTACAGGAGGGACAGGGAGGGTAAAAGAGGAGGAGGAGTAGCTCTTTACATAAGGGAAGGAATCAAAGCAACAGAACAAAAGAGAAAACAGGGAGAAGAAGAAGCACTGTGGGTAAATTTGGAGACCGGCAATGGAACCACAATCCGCACAGGGGTTGTATACAGACCCCCTTCTCAGGGGGAGGAAATGGACAAGGAAATGATAGAAAGTATACTTAGAATGGCAGAAAAGGGGAGATATTGCTGATGGGTGATCTGTATATGCCAGATGTTAACTGGAGTGCAGTTGCAGCAGCCACTTCGAAGAGTGGGGTTATTCTAGAAGCCCTACGGGGGCATGCCTTAGACAATTAGTATTGGAGCCCACTGAGAGGGAGCAATCTTAGACCTGGTTCTCTCAAATGGAGATGAAGAGAGGATCTCAGATGTAGAAGTGGGTAGTCATCTGGGGAACTAGCGACCACATCGAACAGTATGGTTCACAATAAACACAGCAATAGAGTCAAGTCATACAAAGGCAAAAGTACTGGACTTTAGGAGGGCTGACTTTGCCAAAATGGGTGAGTGCCTAAGGAATGCACTAGCAAATGGGCAGGAAGGAGGGGTGGAAGAACAATGGGGAATAATAAAAACTGCCATCACAGAGGTAACAAGCCTTTGTGTGAAGCAAATAAACAAAACGAAACGATGTAAGAAACCACTATGGTTCTCAAAGGAAGTGGCAGTGAAGGTTCTAGAGAAAAAGAAAGCGTTCAGGAAGTACAAGGAATCACAGAAGAAGCAGGACAGAGAACTGTATCAGTTAAAGTAAAAGGAAGCTGGGAAGGCAGTCAGAACAGCAAAGGCCCTAACTGAGGAAAAGATAGCCAACTCGGTTAAGAAGGGGGATAAAACCTTTTATAGGTACATCAGGGAGCGAAGGAAGACCAAGGGAGGGATAGTGAGGCTTAATAAAGGGAGGAGGGTGGGCAGAGCGTGACTGTGAAAAGGCAGAGATACTAAACAAATATTACTGCTCAGTATTTACAAAGGAAGAGGGGGAGGTACCTAAAACAAACAGTAGAAACACTCTGGATACAGAAGTTGATACCAGCCCATTTACAGAAGAAAGGGTTCTGAAAGAACTCTTAAAACTGAAGGTGGACAAAGCAATGGGGGCCTGATGGGATTCATCCCAGAATTCTAAAAGAACTAAGGGTAGAACTAGTGACACCACTGACTACCCTCTTTAACAAATCATGGGAGGATGGGGTGGTACCCAAGGACTGGACGAGGGCAGATGTGATTCCCCTTCACAAAAGTGGGAGCAAGGCAGAAGCAGGAAACTACTGACCTGTTAGTTTAACCTCAGTGGTAGGGAAAATGATGGAATCACTTCTGAAGGAAAGAATTGTCGAGTATCTAGAGGCCAGAGGGGCACAGGACCCAAGGCAGCATGGATTCACAGCGGAAGGTCATGCCAGACAAATCTGATAGATTTCTTTGACTGGGTGACCAAAGTAGTAGATCAGGGAGGGCTGTGGACATGGCCTACCTAGACTTTTAGCAAGGCATTTGACACAGTCCCACACAAAAGATTAATATACAAGTTAGCCAGCCTGGGAGTGGGTCCCAAGATGACAGCCTGGGTAAAGAATTGGCTGGAGAATAGGACACGAGAGTAATAGTAAATGGAGTCCACTCTGAAGAAAGTGGGGTTACTAGTGGGTACATAAGGGTTCAGTATTAGGACCAGTGCTCTTCAATGTCTTTATAAGCGACATTGCAGAGGGACTGGAAGGAAAAGTATGTCTCTTTGCAGATGACACAAAGATCTGCAACAGAGTTGATGCACAAGGTGGGGTGGAAAGGATGAGAAGGGACTTGGCATGGTTAGAGGAATGGTTAAATGTACGGCAGCTTAGATTCAATGCTAAGAAGTGCAAGGTAATGCACCTGGGAAACAAAAACCCAGGGGAAGAGTACACAATGGGGGGTGAGATACTAACAACAACAAAAATGGAAAGGGACCTGGGGGTAGTCATATCAGATGACCTAAAGATGGGCAAGCAATGTGAGAGGGCAGCAAGGAGGGCTGGGGGGATACTGGGATGCATAGGGAGAGGCATCACCAGTAGAAAACAGGAAGTTATTATCCCTCTGTACAGACAGCTGGTCAGACCCCATCTGGAGTACTGCGTGCAGTTCTGGAGACCCAATCTCCGCAAAGACATAGACAGGATGGAAGCTGTCCAGAGGAGGGCAACTAAAATGGTGCAGGGTCTGCACCGGAAGACATATGAAGAGAGACTTAAGGAGCTTAATATGTATAGCCTCAAGGAAAGGAGGGAGAGGGGGACATGATAGAAACTTTCAAGTACCTCAAGGGAATCAACAAAGTCCAAGAGGGTAGCATCTTTCAAAAAAAGAGGTGTGCAAGAACAAGGGGCACAATTTGAAGATAGAGGGGGGCAGCTCAGAGGTAATTTAAGGAAGTTTTTTTTAACAGAGAGGTTGTGGATGCATGGAACGGCCTTCTGGAGGAGGTTGTGGAGTCAAAAACAGTGGTGGAATTCAAGCATGCATGGGACAGTCATAAGGCAATTTTAGGGGGTGGGGGCAGGAAGAAGTAGGCTGCTGGTTAACTAGGATCTGCAGCTTATCCATTAGGTAGGGAAATGGGCAGACTGGGTGGGCCAAGTGGTCCTTATCTGCCATCAAATTCTATGTTTCTATGTTTCTATGTGAGTGTTCTCCAGAGGGGAGACCCAGTGGGTAGTAGAAGAGGAACCCAGGGAACAAGAAAGTACTCCTGATGGGTGACTTGATTGTTCAGGGTATGGATCTAGGCAAGGACAGCAGGGAGAAAAGGGAAGTAAAGTGCCTTCCAGGAGGCACAGCTCGGACAGAAGGGGAGCGGATCCAAAGGATCACTACAGCAGTGGCAAAGGGGGGGGTGGAGGTCATTGTTCACCAGTGTACAAATGACCTATCCAAGGCCAGTACAAGCATGGAACAGGTGGAAGATGAATTCAGGGAGTTGGGAGGGCAACTGGGGGAGGTGGAAAGCTCTGTGACATTGCCAAAGGTGCTTCCAGTCCACAGTAGGGGGGAGGATAAGAATCCCCGCATCACTAGCTTCAATAAATGGTTGAAGGGCTGGTGCAGTGAGAAAGGATATGGCTTCACTGGGGACTGGGGTCCCATCTGGAACAATGTGACCATGTACTCTGGCGACAGGCCACCCTCACAAAATGAAGAATGCAGGCAGGAGGACCAGGAAAGCAGGAAGACAACAGTAATGCATATTTCAGGGATAGAAGGGAGGACAGTAGGGGTAGGAAACATAAGAAGAAGTGGGGGTAGGGATGGCAGCAGCATAGCAAGGGAGCTAGTAGGGAGCAGGTAAGCAAGAAAATATGGAATGCCATGGTTACACATGCTCATAGTCTGGGAAATAAAATCCCAGACCTGGAGGCAATATTGGTGGAAGCAGACTCGGACATAGCAGCTATAACAGAGACCTGGTGCACCACAAACCACGACAGGGATGTGAGAATACCATGGTATACTCTGTCCAGGAGGGATAGGGGAGGAAAAAAGGTGGGGGGGAGTGGCCATGTTCGTCAGGGAGGACATTAAGGCAACAGAGGTAGTAGGTAGACAGGGGGAAGCTGAGGCACTGTGGGTCACACTTGAGCCAGGCAATGGTACAGCAATCCACACAGGGGTGATCTACAGGCCTCCAGCACAGGGGAAAGAATTGGACAGAAACCTAGGGGATCAAATTCATGCAAGGTCAACAAAAGGGGAGGTACTGGTGCTGGGGGATTTCAATATCCCAGACATGGATTGGACCATCCCAGCAGCAGCTTCAGCCAGAAGCCGAGACATCCTGGATGCCCTACAGGGGGCAGGCCTAAGGCAACTAGTGACTGATCCCACCAGGGACAGGGTGAATCTGGACCTGGTACTTACCAGTGGTGACAAAATCACAGCTATCCGAGTGGAAGGTCAACTGGGTTCCAGTGACCATCATATGGTTTGGTTTAGCATACAGACAGATACTCAGTCTATTCACACTAAGGCAAAGGTCCTGGAGTTTAGGAGGTCAGATTCTGCTGAAATGGGGAGATACATTAAGGAGGCACTGGCAAGTAGAACAGTAGGAGGAGGGTGCAGGAGCAGTGGGAACACCTAAACAGAGTCATTGGGGAGGTGACAAGTCAATGCATGATGGTGGTAAACAAGGGCTGAAGAAGGAAGAAACCACTTTGGTTCCCAAGAGAGGTAGCAGAAAAAGTAAGGGCCAAAAGGGAGGGGTGCAGAAGATATAAGAAGACTCAATGGGAAGAAGACGGGGAGGTGAACCTAAGAAATCTAAAGGAGGCAGGAAAGGCTGTGAGGAGAGCAAAGGCGCAGACTGAAGAAAGATTAGTGCAGACAGTGAAAAAAGGGGACAAGACATTCTGTAAGTACATCAGCAAAAGGAGGAAGGCCAGGAGATGGATTGTGAGGCTAAAAGGTGGTGCAGGAGAGTGTGTGGAGGGGGGGGGCACCAGACAGCCAGCTTCCAGGCAGGATGTGTTTTCTGCAGCTCAGCACTTCTTGCTCCTATTTTGCCCTCTAAAACTGATAATTCAAGCTGAACTTTATATCCAAACTAATATCAGTGAATTCTGCAGACCTGGGATAATAGGAGTGAAGAAATATTTGGGGGGAGGGGGTAACGTTTTTCAGTACCTTCTCATTGTTATATTTACCCAGCTTAAGTTCGGTTCATGTTATTATAACTACTTACATCGTACACTGAGTCCTGTTCTAAACTAAATATTTGAATTGATGGGCAGGAAGCAGCGTAGTGCTTGGGAACCATGTTTACCTTTGATACATTTTCTCTTTACAAGGTCACAGCACTACTGGTTAGTGCAGTTTACATTTTTGGGATGTTATACCTACTAAATGGACTATCACCTTAGCCATGAAGCGGCTGGCATACTGGACTTTCTTATGGGACAGTCGTCGAATTTCTTGCCAATTATTTAATTTTATCCTCCACTCCTGCTGTATTCTATGTAAGAGCTAGAACAAAGTGATACCCCATGTTTTCGCTATTGTATCTGAATGAATCATCTTGTATGAGGGAAAAAAGCTGTAATGTCTTTTTATTAATTAAAAAAAAGAAAGTACAAAAAAAAGAGTGTGTGGAAGGGGACATGGAAAAGGCAGAAATACTGAACAAATATTTCTGTTCAGTATTCACTGAATGGGGAGGACAGGGCCCACATATTGGTACAAACATGAGAGGGAGGGAGGAGGGAGGGAGGTAGAGCAAGTCCATTCTCAGTGGAGAGAATGCTGGAGGAGCTCACAAAACTGAAGGTGGACAAAGCAATGGGTCCAGATGGCATACCCCCGAGGATATTGAAGGAACTGCTAAGGGAGCTTGCAGCACCTCTGGCAGCCATGGTCACAGAGTCACTCAATACTGGAGTAGTGCCGGAGGATTGGAAGTAGGCACAAGAGTGGGAGTAAGGAGGAGATAGGGAATTATAGGCCAGTCAGCCTCACCTCAGTAGTGGGTAAGACCATGGAGGCACTGCTTAAAGAAAGAATAGAGGCACACTTGGAAGCCAGTGGGACCCAGGATCCAAGACAACATGGATTCATGGCAGGTAGGTCATGTCAGACAAATGTGACAGATTTCTTTGACTGGGTGACAAGGGAAATCAGTCAAGGGGGGACAGTAGACATCACCTACCGATATTTTAGCAAAGCCTTTGACACCGTCCCACACACAAAGCTGGTTAACAAGATGGGTAGTCTGGTAATGGGGAACAAGGTGGTAAACTGGGTTAGAAACTGGCTAACTGGCAGGATGCAGAGGGTGGTAGTAAATGGGATTCAGTCAGGTAAGAGGGGGTGACCAGTGGGGTACCTCAGGGATCATTCCTGGGGCCAGTCCTGTTGAATGTCTTCATTACTGACATTGCAGTGGAGCTGGAGGGAAAGATCTGCCTATTTGCAGATGACACCAAGATCTGTAACTGGGTGGATACTCCAGACAGGGTGGAGAGGATGAGGAGGGACCTGGAAAAGTTTGAAAGATGATCTGAGGTGCAGCAGCTGAGGTTTAGTTTCAAGAAGTGCAAAATAATGCACCTGGAAAGAGGAAACCCTGAGGTGAACTACCAAATGGGGGGGATTGCTAACAATCACCAAAGAGGAGAGGGACCTGGGAGCCATTATTTCTGATGACCTGAAGATGTCAAAGCAGAGTACAAAGGCCGCAGGGAGGGCTGGTGGCATGCTGGATGTATAGGCAGAGGTATCACTAGCAGAAGGAGGGCGGTAGTGATGCCTTTGTATAGAATGCTGGTCAGGCCTCACCTAGAGTACTGTGTACAGTTCTGGAGGCCACACCTTCATAAGGACATTGGCAGGCTGGGGGCGGGCCAGAGGAGAGCGACTAAGATGGTGCAGGGATTGCAACATAAAACATATGAGGAGAGACTCAGGGACCTCAATATGTACTCGAAGTACCTTAAGGTTATAAACAAGGTGCAGGGGGGAGACAACTTTCAATACAAGAGTTGTAAACGGTCAACGGGGCATAACATGAAACTGAAAGGAGGCAGGTTAAGGGGAAATGTGAGGAAGTTTTTTCACAGAGAGGGTGGTGGACCATGGAACAGACTGCCACAGAAGATTGTAGGAATGAGCACAGTAGAGGGTTTTAAACATGCCTGTGGCAGGCATAGAGGAACATTAGAGGTGGGAGGAAGGGGGGAGTAGCCATTGACCAGTTAGAGTCAAAGACCACAAACTAGTCTAGGGTTAGGGCAGACTAGATGGGCCTGGAGGTCCTTATCTGCTGAAAATTTCTGTGATTCTTTGTTTCCATGAATCAGCCCTCATCACCCTGAGAGAAAAGATCCTCACCATCCCCTTCAGCTGAGCTCCTCTGGTGCTCAATTTTGGTGACCAAATGTTCTGCCCCCTTATGATCAGCATAAATGGTATGTCTTATTGTCCAGATTAATTTGTAGTCTGGCTGGGAACTACAGATGATATTCAATATCCAGACTGCAGAGTTTTCTTAAGCAATAAACCACAACAGGGTGTGGGTTATGCTGGGATTTAACCCATGGCTGGCGTGGTTTGGCAACGAGGCTGCAGGCCGAGTGGTTAAACCAGGTCAGCCATGGATAAATCCCAGCATAACTCACACCCTGGAGTGGTTTATTGTAATTACACAATGGCCCCCTTTATTTTAGGCTAAAAAAAAAAAATAGATTTTTTTTGTTTGTATTTTTAATAATTTTTATTTTTTTATTCCTGCACGAGAAGAAATAGTCCCAAGTTGCTACCTAGTGCTCTGCTTCTAATGCTGCTCCACACAGAAACACTTTGTAAAATACTGCCCAGCTCAAGTAAAGAATGAAACACACACACACACTCACAGTAACATTCTTCTATGTATTTTCCTTTTATATACAGAGAGTGTGCGAGTCTTGAATTTGTGTGGTGCGGGGGTAACGGACACTGTGTGAGAGTGTGTGCTTCTGGGTTTTCCGATCGGAAAAGGCAGCATAACAATGTTTTTATAGGAGGAAATCGGGCGGTGAGCAAAAAAAACAACTGTATTTTCATGGATGCGGGCTCTCTCTCTCTCTCTAATGCTTGTGGAAATAAAACCCTGCTGCTCGCTCTTACTGTCTGCTAGCCCACTGTTTTCTGACAGGAACATGGTGTTTCATTTGCTGTCCATTTAGTGACTTTTTTCTGTGAGGTGTTCTCAAGGGTTCCAAGCGGCAATGACAGCATGTTTCAGTTGAACCAGTGGCTGAAATGCACTGGATGGGGTAAAAAAAAGAAGTATGCAGTGTTCCTGAGTGTTGCGATTCATGTTTCATTTGACCGGGTAACTAAAAATGCATTGGGCTGGCTGCAAGTGGCAAGAGGGGTTAAGTGTGGAGCTGGCATGAATTAGTGACAGCAGAGATTACTGGCCGCTTAGCAGGCATTCAACATGGTGGTTTCTCACTACTAACATTTGGTGTCATATTGATTTTAGAGAAATGGCAGGCTGGCACCTTTTCCCACTGGTATATCATAGGATTTACAACAGATAAAAGGTGTCAGTCAGCCAATCAGGTTGAAGAATTATGAGACCCCATTGTATAATCTTAATTTGATCATATGCCTTCCTTTTCATTCTTGTCATGTAGGCCAAATCCGAGAAAAACAAGATAATACTGTCTTCCATTTAAACTACTCCTTGGTTCCTCACCATCCATAAAACTCTATCCTTTGTGAATTCTGAGGCAGTCATGATTAGTACCATCAGAGGTCCTTCTCCTCAGTAAGCCTTTGCAGTAGGAACTGCAAATTCCAGTCCCATAGACTCCAGTTGCCAGTGTTCCAGGACTGTGTCAAAGTCCAATCCTTCGGAACCTGCAGGGGGTAGCAGACCTGAATATTTTGGGCCTGAGCAGTATTTTCCAGCTGTTCAAACCTAGACTGCAGCAAAATGCATTCTTTTATAGTGGCCGACGCAGCCAACATTGTCTTATTTGCTGTTTGCATGGAGCCCCACGTTTCACTTTTTTCTCGGCTGTGATGAGACTCACATTGTAAGTATCCAGTTTTTTTACTATCTTTTGGATCAAGCTGTAGTTTTTTTAAAATACTGTTTTCTCCCTAGTTACTGATTGGTCCCTATCTCAGCGATCCCACCAGCTCTATCACCTATCTTCTCCTGGTCTTACCCCCTCCTTGGTTCTTCTAGAGGTCGGCCTCTGTGGTCGGGCTGTGGGGGTGCCCTCAGGCCCTAATGGCGTTTGAAATCAGGTATCAGAGGAAACAAGGTTGATGGCGTGGAGCCTATGAGGGATTTCTGGTCATTCTCCATCAGTCGGGGGTTTTCCAGCCTTGGTCTCACTCTCAGTGGACACTGGTGGCTGAGGGTGCACAAGCGCAAGACCACAAGTGTGCTTGTGTGGCACCAACTGATGTCCTCCTCCCCAAGAACTGGTTGCCCAGAAGGCACTCATATGACAGCCACTGTCACATGCCCACAAGAGGTGGAGACTATCTGCTAGAATGCCTGATCCAATCTCCCCCCAGCCAGCCCCCAATGACCCAGGCTCATTCCTGAACCTGGATCACCAGCATTGTGAGTGGTAGCATTACTGTGGCACTTACTTTGGATCAAGCTGGTTAACAGCATGCATAACATCAAGGACCCAGCACTCAGTGCACAATAACGCAGCAGACTCACAAGTTCTTCAGCAAAAAATTCGTAATTTATTGTGAGCAATACAGCAACAGTGGAGATGAGTAGCCCAGGGAGGCTACCAAAAACCAACATTTTAAGCCCATAACTGGGCTCTTTGTGACCTTGACAAAGCATTGCTGGCATTTCTACTTCAGCTCCTGAAGGCAGCATGCTAGGTGGGGGGTTGCCAACAAAGGCTCTGGCTTTGCAGCCATTCCTCTGCTTCCCATACTTCAGAATTTATTTTACAATTAGTTCTTAATTAGCACTGCATAATGAATCCATTAAATCATGCAACTATACAAAATAACTGGTAAATTTTAAAAAATGTGGCTCAGATCACTAGAGTTCCTGTGAAGTAGTATACTGTAGGTACAAAATCACACATGCCCACACAATGCAAAGCATCATGGGCTGCATATGCAAATCGCCACAGAATGTTATGCTGGTTCAACTTTAAGCAGAATTGCATGGTGCCGAAAGGCCTCTCACACAATTTGCAAAGGGTGCTAACAGATGACATAGACATGTGTTTCGTCCTTCCAGGATTCATCAGTATGCCTCATCTGTTTGACACCCCAGTGGAATGAACCAGCCACCCTAAGACGGTCTGTCTGAGTTATATTGTGGTGAACCCATTAAAATAAAAAACTATTTAAAAGACAAAGAACCTCTGTGCGCAAACACTGAGGCAAGGGTTACCCCAAAGGGCATTTGTCTGGGAAGCCAAGTTTCAAGAAAATGCAAAATCACACATGCCCACACAATGCAAAGCATCATGGGCTGCATATGCAAATCACCACAGAATGTTATGCTGGTTCAGCCCGTATACCCCATAACAACCCTGCAGTATAGGCAACATAGGTGTTAACCGAGGCCAGGAGTGGATTCAAACAAAATCCCTCTTGCATTAAAGTTGACCCTTTAAGACCTCCCTGCACTGCTTGCTCAACTTGTTGGCTGCCTCTCACAGGGAAGGGGAGAGTTAACAAGCAGTATCTGGGTTTAATAAAGGAAGAGTGGCAGAGAAAAATGGGTGCATTTTGGTAGAGTCAGAGACTGAACTGTAAGATCTTTGTGTGTAAAGCTGAATGTGAACCTTTTATTTATTTTTTGTTGTAAGGTAAAGCTGATTTTTTTTTATTTACTCTGAACAGGTGTCTGAAGTGTGCTATCACTGAGTCTTCTCCAAAAAGTCCCTCGGTTCACTACCATGTTACACATGGTGGTAACAGTGGGACAGAACTCCCTTTTGTCTAAATAGATGCAAAAAGGACGTGGACAAAGTACTGAAATGGGTGGTAGAGCAGCAAATGCAACAGGCCCAGATTCAAGCACAACAGGCCCAGAATCAAGCATTACAGGCCCAGATGCAAGCACAACAGGTCCAGATGCAAAGGGACTGGATAGCCCAGCAAGCGCAACTGCAGGCCCAGAGACACTAACAGCTGGTGTAATATTCCTACATACCAAGGGATTGGATGTCCCAGACAGACCCGCAACAGCAGGAGTTTATGAAATAGGTGCTACAAGAACAGAAAGAAACTGGGCCCCAGCTCCAGATTCCAGGGAATTCAGCCACTATAGGACCCCACCTCATACTAATAAAATGGGTCCTGAACATGACCAGAGGCCTATAGCAGAGCCAGCTATGATGCAATGCAGTAACTTGCAGTAAGTGACATGTCACAAAATGCTGCATGACAAAAGAGCTTAATTGCCATTGAACCTGCAGTATACTGCAGCATTTTGTGATATTCTGCAGCATTACTGCATTGCATTCTGGCTGGTGCTACTGTACCTTGTAGCTTTTGAGAGAGTTGTTGATGCCACTGCATGACCTCGAGAAAGTTGGGCCACTCGCACTGTGCTGTACCTGACAGAAGATGCCCAAGCTGCACACAGGAGCTTACACAGTATAAAGACACCACCCGAGACTAAGACCAGGTAACAACAGTTATCTTAGACGAGGTCAGAGTAACTGAAAAGTGTTACTGACAGAACGTTTGCTCCTTGGGTTTCAAGGCTGGAACATGACCTAGTGTGCTGGCACAAACATTACATGACTTAGCTACTCAGTGGTTAAAGCCAGAGGTACGCACTAAAGAGGAGATTAAGGATTTAATTGTACCAGAGCAGTAAAGCAACATTTTACTAGATCAAATCTGTAACTGGGTAAGCTGACACAAACATACCACTCTGGCTTCAGCAGTGAAAATCACGGAACAGTATCTAGAAGCTGAAATACCATAGGACACTTAGAAGAGTGGAAATCATGGCAACCCAAGGAGAAAATTCCCACAGAAGAGGGGAGAAGGGACATTTAGAGGATGGGAAAAGCATACTGGTATGGGTTAAGTGGTCAGCTATTGAAATATTATTTGCCCCTCCATGCCAAAAAGAGCCTGGTGTAATTCCCCCAGTCCCAAGACACCATTCTCCGGTGATCCAAATGGGGAGTGGAGAGAGCAGGTCATAGACCTGATAACACTGTATGTTTTAGTTGTGGTAAAGTGTGGCATACCAGTAAGTTTTGAGACTGCATGGGCTGTGATTTTGCAGAATGCTTAGCTACAGCCCTCACACATAAGTCCCCGGCCAAAATATATACAATTCTAGTCCAAGTTGAGAAAAATATTTATAGCTCTGATGGATTCGTGGTGTGGGCAGGCATAAGTTAAAGAATCAGTGGTAGGACTCAACTTAAGTTACTGATGAGATCACATAAACATTGTCTGCATGCATGGGAATACCCGTACATACCCTATAGCCCCAGTATGGCTAAAAGTAGACAACAGCATAGTAATAAAAAAGGTGGGAATTTCCAAAACGTTACCTTGGGCAGTAGTCTTGGGCTGGGACCAGGAAGGTTTTCATACACTCATGCGAGCAATACTGAAAGTGTGTGCTCACAAAAGGCCACACACTTGGAGGGAGTAAAATGTGTATTCCCCTTTCCTGGTTCTGAAATATTTGACCCAGAAGGGGAGACTGAGAAGTCCTGAGGATAGAAACAGAGGGAGAAAAAAGAAGGGGCCCATCTGGAGACCTTAAGGAACTGGGTTCCAAGAAGGTCAGGGTGACATAGATCAGAAAATGGCATACACAGCTATAGGATGTCAGGAGACCCTTTTGGAGGTTAGGCCAAACGTTTTTCAAAGCCCTGCCAAGATCATTTTGAAACAAATGGCTGATAAGGTTCTCAGGTTTTCAAGGAATGTAGCTGTGGTAAATGGTAAATTGGTAGATGAACAGAAAGCATCACATTTTTAAAAGTTTGAACTGAAAGATAATATTTTATACAGGATAGAACCTAAGAAACAAACTGGGACTTTGTGTTTCCAGGTACTGGATCTCGGTCTGCCAAAGACGGTTCGGAGGCTGGCCCATACCATACCTATTGCCGGTCATTTGGGTGGGAGAAACTGAGGAGCACATAACTGCCCTGTTCATCTGACCTTGACTACAGAAGGAGATAGCAGGTTTTTGTGCTTGCTGTCCTCAGTGACAGTTGGTGGCCCCGACACGTATGAAAAAGGTCGCTTTGATTTCTATGCCCATAATAGACACCCACATTGAAAGAATTGTGGTTGATATGGTGGGGCCCTTGACAAAAAGTACATCTGCCACTGATTTACCTATTCTGCTTTTACTGTATTTTGCATTTCTGGTAACAGTTGTCTATTTTGTTATGTCCATATGTACTAATGTTACATCTGTATCATTTACTGTCTGTATGAATGTATACAGGACAACTTTGTAGATAGGTCCTATTTTGGACCTAAAGTTTTATCCTGTTTAAAAATAAAATTTTAACTAACTAACTAATCTGGATATCAGTATATAATGGTTATAATGGATTACGCTACCTGTTATCCCAAGGCTGTTCCCCTACAGTCGACTACAGCCTGGTCAGTGGCCAAAGAGTTGACAAAAGTGTTTTTCCAAGTTGTGCTGCCAAACAAGATCTTACATGATCATATGTTAAAACATAAGAGGCAGATGTGTGCTTTACTGAAGGTTAAGTCCATCCAGTCAAAAGTGTATCACCCCCAGACCAACAGCTTAGAAGAATGCCTTACTAAATTGTTAAAGGACATGCTGTTTAAATTTATGTCAACTAAGGTAAAAAAAAAAACTGGGATGCACTCTTGCCCTATTTACTGTTTGCCATTTGGGAGTATAGTCCACTGGGTTCTTGCCCTTTGAATTGCTATACTGGCACTAACCTTAAGGGATTGTGACTCTCATAAAAGAGATGTGGTAAGAACAGGCACATAGTCCTCCTAACATACTTAAAAATGTATTACAAATAAGAGAGATCTGACATGATTGTCATGCCACCTGAGTTTCAGATGGCATTTCAGGCTTTAAAAAAAAAAAGTGCCGTCTGTGGGGCCAGTCATATGAAGTATGGATTTCAACCGTCCCTTTATTTTGTACACAGACCCCTCTGAGGTGGAGCTAGGGCAATGGTGGGCAAACCACGGCTCGAGGGCCACATGCAGCCCACCAGTGGTCAACCTGTGACCCCCTAATCCATCCACAAATACACCAGGAGACTCTCTTCTGCAAAGCTATGCAAAGCTAGACAAGGGAGATAGGCTGAAGGCTCTGATGGATATGTTATATATAGCTCATTTTTTAATTCAAATGCATAAATTTGGCTTGTGACTGTGGGAAACAGGGGTCTTGTGGACCTTGGGAGTGTTTGAGGGCTGCACCTGTGGCCCTCTGATTATCTTAGGTTGCCCACCCCTGAGCTAGGGGCATTGTTATCACAAGATTTTGAGGATGGTGTTCACCTCATCCTATATTTATCATGCAAACATCTGCCCTGGGAGCAGTACTATACCACGCTGGAAAAAGATCGGCTGGCAGGAAGGTGTTCAGTGGTCATCCTATGCTACTAGCTGTTGGGACAGAGGTTCACTCTCATCACTGATTACACACACCTCTCAAGTGGCTACAAGCTAGGGAGGATAGGTCTCTAATGACCCTTAGTAAGCATGCCAGGGGCACGGCTCTGAGGGGGAGTGTATGTGACAGAGTGTATTTCCGCCGTGCTCCTTACATCTGTAAACTCCATCACAAGCCAGCAACACAGACAACACAGGTTTTGAAGAGAGGTCAAGAGGGGCCTCAAACCAAGCCCCTCTTCGTTTAAAGTTGGCCCTCTGAGGACTAACTGCACTGCAAGCTCAACTTGTTGGCTGTCCCTCAGGGAAAGGGGGAAGAGTTAACAAGCAACAGCTGAGTCTAATGAAGACAGAGAGGCAGAAGAAAGTTCGTCAGGGGAAGAGGGAGTGTTAACAAGCAACAGCTGAGTCTAATAAAGGCAGAGAGAGGCAGAAGAAACTTGTGTTTTGGAAGATCTGTGTGTGTAAAATTGAAAGTAATCCTTTTGTTTTTTGTTGCTGAAGAAAGCTGATTTGTCATTTAATCTAAACCAGTGTCTGGAGTGTTCTGCCACTGATTGTTCACTGGGAAGCCAGTCAGTTCACTACCCTGTCACAGTTCCACAAAATGGGTAATTCTGGCTGGGTCACTAGCACTGCCCCTCTCCAACATTCTGTTCTCTTTAGCCTTTAACTCTTGGCAAAGTATTGCTGCAGTGCACAAAATATGTACTTTGTTGGGGAAGCATTATGTCAAAGGCATTACTCTGAGACTGAATCACAATTTGTAAGCAGCAATCCAGCTGAACACTGATGACACAATAAGAATCACTGGAGTTCAGGGCTTTAACTGCATATTTTAGGATTCTCTCTGAAGAATGTGTAACATAGCACATGTGTAATCCACATGGCACCAGTTAAGCAGCAGCTGTACGGAATGACTGGTGTGATTGCTGTTTGATGAGATATTTTCATTTTAATTTCTTCAAAGATATTCCTTTAAGTGCATTTACAGTTTCCAGTTTCTCATGTAGGACAGATACCCTTTTAGAATATGTTGTGCTACAGTTGTTAGCAGACATGTCAATCTCTAGCGCACATACAGGATTTGATAACCCTAAGGCAAAATTCACATGCAGGCATCTGGCAAACATACATATATCATCTTTGCATATGCACCCTGGAGATCTTCATCTGCGATATTTGTTTGTGAAGATCAGAACAGAGGTGTACACAAGTGAAAAATTAACAATACCGTAAAGCTAACTAGTTTCTGCATATGAAATGCAAATATTTGTGATCTGCATAGTTGTAGAGCTGTAGAGATAGCAAGACAGCAAAGCAAACATGGGAGAAGCTTGTTCTCCTGGAACTATTTACCCTGCACATCAGCTTACATTCTTTGCTTAACTAAAGTAGGCTCCACCAAGAAAATACATTCCAGGGTAAATGTTTTTCAAAGTTATTAAGTGTCGTGTGCAAGTAGCAATACAAACTCCAGAGCATGGAGCAGAAGTAATGAAAACATGGAAAGCGGTGTGCTCTAGTGCTTAGAGCTCAAGCCTGTGAACCAGGAGGCCTCAGGGTCAGATTCCACCCTAGTCTTTGTGTAACACTAGTGTACTTGGGGAGGGGAGTGGGGACTACCCATTTTATGGGGGTATGCTGGCCAGGGTTGTTATTGCTGAAACCTTGGAGAAATGTGAGGGGAAGACTCTGGTGTCAGGGGCTTTCTGAAGTAAAGGTTCCCTTTACTATTCCTTTTTCTCTCAGTGTGCAAGGTGCAAACCAGTTCCTATACCCACCTCCACTTCAGGGGCACCCAGGAAGTCACTGCTGCTGGAATAATGAAGACAGACACATGGATGCATTTAAACAGCAGCGCTGTACTTTTATTGTGATGGTTCAATACCTTCATGTGCAATCTGAAATGGAGGGGGAGGGCCAAAATATCCTTTTGCTTATGTCCTGGAAAGAACGCATGTCAACACAGAACATTACATAACAGAAATGTACAACTTCAGCAGTTTATTTTAGGGGCGGTATAGGTTCTTGGAGAACCCCAAGTTCATTTTCCTCCAGGCAATAATTCTGACACAAGCATCTGTAATGTGGCTTCCTGAGTAATGTCTTCAGCAACTAAAGAGCCTCCAACAGATAGTGTCTACAGCATGGGGTCAGAGCCCTGGCAAACACCTTTCCTCCCACTCATGTCCAGCACAAAAAAAGGTTCCCTGTTATACCCAGTTGTGCTTAGTTCAGGCTTTAATTTCTAGATTGTTTGATTTCCTGTTGGTAATCCTTTGTACAGTGCAATCACTATCTCAGCCAAGAACCAAGTCGTTCCCAGAACAGACAAGAGGTGGCATACCAGAGAGGCACAATGGAAGAAGACCAACACCAAAACAAGTTTCCCTGCACTCTAAGTACCTAGTAACCACTAAGGGATAATTAAAGTAACATCTTCCCTGTTACCCAAATGAAAACACCTCAAACAGCTCAGATATAGCAGATCTGCAGAGTTTATTCTAGTGCTTCGCATACAGTGCTGGATTCAATGTGGCTATGCCACAAAAGCAGCAAATCAAGTGACTTACAGAATATTAGTGCAAACACTAGGATGTCCATTTTAAAATGCTATAGAGAGTGCGGTAGTGCCATTATATTAGAGTTACAGGTAGTAGAAATTTTAAAATGCTACAGGAGCAGGTATAGAATAAGCAAGTACAATTAATGACATGTGGATACCGCAAATATTGACCACCTCCCTTAACCATGAAGACCAGGATGGTCGAAGTTATAGGGTTAAGGCAGCCGGCCAATATTTGCGGTACCCACATGTCAGTAATCATACTTGCTTATTTTGTACCTGTACCATTTTGGAATTTCTACCACTAGATGTCACTTTAATTATCCCGTGGTGGTTACGGGTACTTAGAGTGTGGGGAAGCTGTCTTTGGTGTGCTTGACTATAGGGGCTTAGCCAGCCCTGCTCCCCAGCTCCACCCCATTTAAAAAGTGTTTATTTGAGCAGCTTACACCAGGCCTTGGATGGAAAGTGGAAGAAGAGCAGTATGTAGGATCCATAAAAGATGCAAGGAATGGGATGATTTCTAAATTGTTTAGTTTCTTCATGTATCTCTAAAAACTGCACAGAACTCAAATGCTTCAAACCTAGCACAAAACATCATGAGTATGCGACTCCGTTTGGGTGGCGGCGAGGGGTAGGCGACAAGGCTTCCCCCAAACAAAAGTTGCCCTCTACAAAGGTTTTTACATCAGTTTCAGCGGATGTGGATTGCAACAAGGATGCAAGGAGAAATATAACACTGCCAAGAAAGATCCGTACACTGTGGCACTGTCCTGGTTCCCATAGCTGCAGACTTATCTCAGTGCCAAAACTGAAGTAATTGTATTAGGATTAATTTAGTGATCTAAAATGTCATTGTTATTATAAGCTGATGAAGACTAAAAAAAATATGTTATGCTTTTCTTTGGGGTGTTGCATCTTCAGGAAGTCTGGCATCCTTCCCTCCACTCAGACTTTCTTTGTGAGTTTAGCTGCCTCGCTCTGTAGAGATCTGGAAACAGTTCACAAACTCAGATTTGGAACATACCTTCAGCAGACAGCTTGGAAGAACCTATCTATGGGTCAGTAAAAAGTACTTGTGAAAGCTCTAAGGGAAGCAAGTGTTCAGAGGGCTCCCACCTTGACAGTCAAATCAGTAACTAGAATCATAGCATAAGATGTTTAGATCTTGTTCAGAACATGAAGACTGACACAGCTCATACAAGTTATGAAGGCATAGCAACTAAAATGTTGTCTCTGAGTGAAACTCAATAGTAAGATTAGGAAGGAATAACTTAAATAGAACACCTGGGGCCCGATATTCAAATACACACAAAGTGGAGTGCCAGAATTTGCTTTGCCCTTTGCATTTGCAAAGGCGCCCAAAAATGCTATATTCAGTAGAACAGTACACCAATGCTATTCGACAGAGTAAAGGGCCATTTCTGCCCAGCGTGAAGCCACTTGGCACTGCCCCGACAGGGTTCCCAAAGTACACCCCCAGACAGGATAGTGCCAGAGCACTATTTGCAGTATTCAAAGGGACCCATGCAAATGAGTCCATTGGGCATGCAATGTGCTAAGGGGCCATTTGCATGCCCATTATGGGCTCATTTTCATGGGTAGCAAGACAGATTAGCACGGTGCTGCCCCCCCCCCAATTGCCTGGTCCCATTTGTGTACATATCTCTGGTGCTGGCGGTCCCCTCGCTATCACCAGCCCATTCTGTGGAAATATTATCCCTGGTGCTAATGTCCCCCCACTGATCGTCCGTCCATTCTTTATATTAATATGTCCCGGGTGCTAGTGGGTCCCCGATCGCTATCCCCATGAGTTGAAATAAATTCCCTGGTGGTGGTGGTGCCCCAATCCCAGCCATGTATGTTGCAATAACTTAGGATAACTTTCATGAAAAAGAACAAGTGCACACACCCCTCCTCACAAACGACAGACAAGCTGCTTTCTTAGTAATTTAACATTTATTTAGCAGCACCAGCCCACGCTGTATGCAGCTCCAGACAGATCTTTACATTTTGCACCCTTCGGTGCTTCCACAGAGAATACCAGAACCACATAGTGAACATATTTAAATTAGTACATTAATTAAAACCTCCACCAATCCCTTTCTTTAATTGATTATACAATATATCACTATTAAATAACTTTGTGAATAAAGTGCTTCACCCAATTAAAAACAGGTAATGATACCTTTAAATAAATTGCTTTCAAATCTCCAATTATATACCTTTCATGTGTTTCCAAATTTGTGGGTTACAGAGCTTGTATTTTTATTACAAAAGACTGCTCGTAACTGAATGCGTTAAATTGACAACCATTTAATTAGTCCATTCATTTCACATTACACAGTCATGAGCGATGAAGTTACATATACAAAAGTTCAATTCCAACTTCATTGATGATTCCTCATTTTATGTTTCTTCGCTCCATATTTTTGTACTTTAAAACATGTCAAAAGAAAATAGAATAAATATACAGTTTCAAAAACAAGGACCTTGCTATCATTATTTTATATAATATATTCTGCGGACATATAGTAGCTACTAATGGAGAACCAGCATTTTGGGTGATTACGGGGGGGGGGTGTTGCTCTATATACGTGATAACACTCAGAAACACATAGTAACAAATAAAAAGCCTCCAACTAGGACAGAGGCTACACTGTTTCAGGTTTTTAAGCAGTGATTGTTTAAACATTTGGGATTTCCAGATCTCTAAGATATATTCTCCTTAAGGCATAGAATCACAGTTTTAAACAACACAGATTAAAAAAAAACAATACAAAGCAGTTTTATCCATGCAGTACATTTTAAGCAACATCTTTTTACAGTTCTTCTATTACTTTTTCTACACATATGATTTTTGCTCATACTTGCCATTAAAGCCAGATTATTACAGTGTCCCAGTTTGAAAAAATCCACTATTTTGTCTCTGGACATTTAGCACCTGGTAGTAAACAACTAGAAGACTAACATAAGGGGTAGTTAAATATACTAATTTCTGAAAAATGCGTTCATTTATTTTCCTTTAAACACATCCCTATATCTCCGTGGTATACACAACCTATGGAGGTGTCTCTAGGCAAACAGAACTTTAACTAAATCTTTTAACAGTTCTTCTTTTTTGCAGGAACGGGCTTAACTCAAATTTGCCATTCAAGCCAGGGTATTGCAATGCCCCCATTCAGAAAATACATTCTTGTTCCTTACAATTTAATAATTTAACTAAATCCCTACCTCTAATGTCCACCGGCACATGTTCAGTGCCCATGGCAGTAACCTTATGGGCTAATTTATCGCTTTGTGTATTAACATGTACTGCCATTGCATATTCTTGGTTGTTGTTACGTATTACTAAATCATGCTTATCGATCCTTGCCTCAACTTCCTTTTAGTACGTCCAATATAAAAACATCTGCAGCTACACATTAGTAAATAAATTACTCTGTGTTGCAGTTTATATTTCCCCTTACTTTTTCAAGGCTGTCAATTCTTCTATTATAAAATGTTTTACTCGTTGTCATTGTCCCACATGTTCGACACCCACCACAGGGTTTTGAACCTCACTGGTGATAGTGGTACCCTCCCTCCCTCCAATCCCAGCCCCGACATAACAGTTTATATCCCTGGTGGTAGTGGTTCCCCATCAATCACCAGCCCAGAAGTACAAACAACCCCTCCCTGGCATCTAATAGTTTCCCACCTGCAGCAACAGGCACCCCTCCACACTCACAATATCTACATCGGTGGTGCTGCGGGGGTATACAGCGGCCGGCACAGCCCTCCTCACACCTCCTGAGTCGACTACCATATGTACAGGCAGGGAGTGCATCTCTTATTTATAGGACAGGGTGATGTCCTCGGGACCCCCGTTGTATGGCATTCTAAGTTAGGGTTGCTTAAATGCTGCTGATCCGTGGCACATATGCAATCCACCACTTAATGCATAGAGGCCAATATGAATTGTAAGAAGATCCTTAAATTTCATTGGCTGAACAGTCCGGTATTGCTTGGGCTCTGGTCATTCATTAGAAGATTCATAGCATCCCTTGGTGATCTCCCTATAGTGCAATATTGAAACGAACTGATCATGTCAATGTTAGTTGATGACAGCGTAAGACAGTAAAAGATGTGAAAATGCTAAGAGTAGCAGACATTTATTGCATCCTGTCATTGCAGCAGTCAAGATGAAACTAAGAAATACATAAAATCAACCATTTAACACTTTTTTTGAAGTAAATAAGTTGAAGAAGTTTAAGTTTATTGAAGCAGGAAAGTATATGAGCATATGTGCTCATTTTCATATGTAACCCCTTGTTACCTGGGGTTACTAGAATCCCAGTAAGACCTAGTGGTAGGCAGGGAAGGCAGCTTGTGAAACTCCAGTTAAATGGGTTTCACACTGCCTCACTCTGTTCTCAGTCTCAGCCGAGACTGAGAGATGACATCACCAATAGAACTGTCGCAGCTGCATAAGCCAAATTGGAATCTGTAGCAGAGGGAGTGAGATAGAACATTGGGAGTTTTCAAAGCAGTCTTCTGTGTGCCTTCAAGCAGGAAGGGAGTCTTTTGTTTACCTTCTGAGGAGAAGGAGTGAGTGTCCAGTGTTCAAGTGGTGGAGACCGCTGTCCAGGTCTCAGTGCCCCCCCCTCCCTCGGGGGGGAGAAAGTAAAGTATCCCCATGTAGATTCCAGGGGCAATCCCCTAAATTTCTGCAGAAGAGAGAAAGCTGCCTATTACAGTCTCAGTTTGTGCTTGAGAAGTGGAAAGAGTTGTACTTCGCCTGTGGGGCACCTGCAACAAAAGGGTGAGTGTTTGCTCTAATATGAGAGGGCAAAAATGTGTTTCTTCAGCCTGGGAAATGTGAAGAAATCTGGGATTTGAACTACTATTTGGGAGGCCTATAGTACTAGGACAAACAAATGGAGTAGTGTCAAAAGCTAAAGTGCTGTGTGAATTCAAGTAATATTGTAGAGGGGGTGCGACAGTTCATCCACCGTTTAATCTACATTTCGAAGTTTCAGTTTGTCCAGAGAAATGGCCAGGTGTGGGCTGTGGGAGCTGGAGGTGGGAACACCCCCCCATCTTTAGTAACCAGGTCCACCTCTACGAATTTCTGTTGTGATTGCTACTTGCCTCATGCGCTTGGCCAGTGATGAAGGAAGTACCCAGACGTGGGTCGCAAATGGGAAAATCTCTCTAGGGGTCACAGACTCTAAGTGGTGTGGGGAGCCACAACAAGTGTGAAGAAAATTCTCTTTGTGAGATGGGAGTCAGAAGAAGCAAATGGGAAATCTCTCTAGGGGTCGCTGACTCTAAGTGGTGTGGGGAGCCACAACAAGTAAAATGGGTTTATTCTTCCAATGGACCATCAGTCAAGTGGCCCGGCAGGAGAGCCGGGACAGTTGGGCTGTGTACCCAACACGCATGCAAGTCCAGGCTGTGTGCCTGGTGGGTCCAGAGCCAGAAAACAGTAGAAATGGTTCATTCTTCCAGTGGACCGCCTTGTAGTCTCTAATCTGCATTATCAGTAAACGTGGCCCCATGGGGGTCCATCTATGCTTTGTTGTGTTCAGCTAGTTGTGAATAAAAGCCACACTGAAAAATCCCATTCCTGGTTCTGGACATTACAGTTATTGCTTCCTGTGTTCGGATTTACTTGGGTGCCCCTATGCAGAGTAGCCAAACCTAGGTCCCTTTGTGCCAAGTAACCTCATCCTCCCTGAACCCAGGTCCCCAACAGCATGTCACCTGTCATTCTGGCAAAAAGGCAGGGGTGGGGGTTACAAAAATGGAGGCACCACTTTGGATTTGTTCGGGAAGGAAGGTGCTTGGGCAAGGGGGCTAGCGTTTTGGCTATCTGGCAGTGGGTAGCCCAAAAAGCTGAAGCAATTTCCCTAGTGTGTTGCTGTGTGCTGTGAATCTTGTGCTGCTGTTTAAAAAATGGCAACTGTTTACCAAGGAGCTGTAAAGCCAAAGAGTGTGCCCTTGTCCTGCATCATCAAAATTGTTTACAGCGTTTTTGTCAGCTTTAAAATGAATTCTGTGAAGGAAAGTGTGGAAAATTAGGGGTAGCAACAGAGAAATTATGCCCTGGACATTTGAAATGCTTTTAAAATGAATTCTGTGAAGGAAAGTGTGGAAAACTAGGGGTAGCAATAGAGAAATTATGCCCTGGACATTTGAAATGCTTTTAAAATGAATTCCTGTGAAGGAAAGTGTGGAAGACTAGGGGTAGCAACAGAGAAATTATGCCCCGGACGTTGGAAATGCTTTCTGTGTAAATGGAGAGACTGCAGAGTTAATGGCAATGTTATATGGTTGAAATGGGCTCCCGCCGTGGAGTCAGTTGAAAAAAAAAAGTGCATTTTACAGTTTAAATTTGCCTGCTCGACGATCACCGTGAGGAGAGGAGCCCTTACGAGGAAGAAGAGGCTCATTTGCATGGCGTCGTGTGGTTGGTCAGATTGCCATTAGTCCTGCCCCTCAGCCAGCTCTTCTGAGACTGCCTCAGCATTCGAGAGGGAGACAGAGTGTAGTGTGTGTACTGGCAGTGGAGGAGCGTCACGGAGTATTTAAAGCGCTGTAAACATTCAAAAAACTTGACTTTTTAGTTTAAAATCGGGCTCAACCCACAAATCGATCGATCGTGGAAATTAGTGAATCTGGTGGTTAAAATGACGATCGCTTGAGACTGCCCACCCGTTTGTGTTCAGAGGCCTTTAAAGACTGGTTGCAGGCCGTTTTACCCCATCGCAGCAAGTTGCTACAAATAACAGTGAGTAAACCTTCATAAAACTGCTCAAACAGTGATTTTCAGTAATGCCATATAAAATGTGTGTGCAGCAGTGTAGTCGATTTGCAAGTAACGACTGTGTGAAGTCCTGCCAGCAAGTGCAAGTCTGTTAAGCCATTGAATGTGTGCATGGAAGTGAAAATAGCCTCAGTTTAAAGTTTGCAGCCAGAGAGAGACTGTGGGTTGTAGCAAAATGCAACACTAGTAGAAGCAGGCAATCCTGTGCTAAAACCTGAAGCTTTTAGAGGGACTATGAATTAAATAAATGTTACCAGCTTGTGAAAAGTCCAAGGAAAATCCTGTAAATGTGTGTAAAGTCAGAACAGAGCAAGTTGTGCTGTTTGAGTAAAAGTTATCAGTAGCTGGTGTAAATCAGGTGCGCAGTGGCTTGACCTAGATTCTAAATGTTGATGCACAGGAGTGCTGCCGCCACCATTACAGGGTGGAGTAGTAAAGTAAACACAGCAGCACAGGAGCCATTTTAAAACTACAGAGTGTGTTCATTAAAGTGGGACTTTCAGTTACAGTGAACTTTGTTTATTTTTCTGCAGTTATGGCCTCAGGACCAGCTCGTTACCCGGATCATGCCTGGGTTGCAGTAACAGCAGCAGTAAATAGACTGAGAGATATTGAAAAGTGGTGCTATGGAGGGCAACTGCCTCCTGATGTGGCAATTCCTAATTATCCAGTGTGTGTATGCCAAGTATGCTTGAGTGCTGGAAGGGATGTCTTCATGATTCCTCACTGTGCTGGATGCCTTCAAAAAATGGCTTGTATAAAGCACCTCCAATTCATTTGGCCCCCACATGGACAAAAATTCAGGAATCTGCAGTTGGCAGCACACAGCACCAGGCGGAGCCTGTGGAGGAAGGTCCCTTGGGGAGTGTGGCACAAAGCTAGAGGGTGCAGAGTTAGAGACTGAACCTGAAGTTGAAGTTTTGGATGCTGGATCTCAGAAAGAAAGTTCAGATAAAGCATCAATAGACCCCTGGGTGGGGGCCTAGCCCAAGTCTCTTAGATGAAGATGAGATGCAGGAGGCCTTTGAATGGGAGGTGTCGACCTCCACACCTAGTGATGAATGGATAGTCTCAGGGGTGAGAACGACTGCTCACTCCTGGGCTCAGATCCTCAGTGAAGAGGAAGATGAGGGGGAACCTATGTGGCCTTGTGAGAAAGGAACGGGTACACAGCCTCAAGATCTTGCCTCGGAGGAATGTGTTGAAGAAGGTGGTGATGCCACTGCCTGGCTTTACAAGAGGAAGAAGTCAGGGATCCGTTTATAATTTCCTTGAGAATGCGAAGCTGGCAGAACCAGGACTGGCCACCCCCAAGCCAGGCCAGCAGTCTCAGATTGACCAAAGCAAGTAAAGAGGAGAGACTGGTTCGTTGAAAGGCAAATGAGATCTATGGTATGACCTTTCCTACCTTTCCTCGGAGAGTCTGGGAGGAGATTGAGGACTGCAGGAAATCCTGGATCTGGGATGAAGCAATGAAAAGCGTGCATCCTGGGGCCAACAAGCATGTAAAGGATAGATTGTTCCACGAAAAGTATACCCAGTGGAAGAGAGGCAGGACACTGTTTATGGACAGAGTGAGAATAGTGGACAGAGAGGGACGTGAAATCTCCCACTGTGTGAGTTATGTGCGCTCAGATGGGGTAATAATTCAAGCCCCTGACCCCCGGTACTATTGGCCTCAGTGCAAGGACCTCCTAGCAATTAAGCCTGTGCCTACAAAATGGAGAGCCGAGCAGTGGTAGTCAATACTGCCACACCAGACTGTGAAGTGCTCTTATTGATCCGCCAATATGAATAACCAGGACTCAGGTGCTCCACCTTCATCAGTCTACAGTGTACTGTCCTGTCCAGCAACCATCCACTGGCCCACCAGATGACTTCAGATCCAGAGGGGACACCAGCCCAGCTGTTTCCTGTTCATCGCCTGGTAATCGGATAACGTCGGACCAGCTGTTTTATTTTTGTTCCTGTTCTAAGGTTCCGTCTCCAGAGATGACATCAGCCCAGCTGTTTCCAGATGTGCCCTCCTGTGGTTCCCGGAAGATGTCCGCCCAGCTGTATCAGAAAAAATGCTGCCAGGGAGAGTCTTCGGCAGGGTGCAGGTTCGTGCAGAGTCTTGTACTACAAATGGCTGGTAAGTCCGAAACTTTCCTATCTTTATGACATTGCAGTACACACCCTACACTACAGACTTCAAAAATGTGTGAACTGTCCGCAAAGACTCTCCCCTTCGGGACTTTGGCCTGTTAGAACTGTGCTTCACCAGGCTCCGGCCCAGAAGAGACTCTTTATTGGACTAGCCTTCGGGCCTTGTGGTCACTAGTTGGGACTTTTAGGGCACTCCATCCCCCCAAATGTGTATTGTAAATAATGTCATTATTGTACTCTAATGTAAATACTGTTTTTCTACCTTTTTTCAAAAAATCTTTTTGGGATTTTTCAGTGTTTTGTATGGTAAGGGTTTTAGGTAGACTGTGTATGCAGATTAGGAGTGTGTTTTGTCTTTCTTTTTCTTACAGGTGTTCCTGGGAAGACAGAAGAGAAGACAAGAAGAGGAGGAGGGGCTCATCGGAGTTCCTCATCAGTGCTTTATTGTGTAAAAATTTAAAGTACTGTGGTGTTATTGTTATGGTGGTTACTGTATTAACCCTTTCCTTCCACAGGTGTGGTTGTGGGGGTAGGGAGGAGGCGGTAAATTGGTATTTTAATGGTGTGGTTGCAGGTTGCCCAAGGTCGGGGAGGTCCCCGGGTTTTTTTGTTTGGGAATATTATGTTAGAGGCAGATAGGTTTTCCCTAGAGGGTTAGGGGGGATAGACAGGCTGTGGTCCTGAATGGCCATAGGGACTGCAGTGCTGATCTATCAGGGCTATGCTCTGGACGGTTCTACCAGAGCCACTAGATGTCCATAGTAAGTGGATAGTGTAGAGGCTGACATGTCAGCTATAGGCCTCTAGGCCCTTAGTGTTGCCTGCCTGTGCTTGCACATGGTAGGAGGGGACCTGATCACCCCCCTCCGCAGGTAGCACATAGGGTGGGATGGCCTAAGGCCAGGTGCATAATGACTGGGAACAGTCATTTTCCTGGTCAAGGGCGAGTGTAACCCCTTGTTACCCGGGGTTACTAGAATCCCAGTAAGACCTAGTGGTAGGCAGGGAAGGCAGCTTGTGAAACTCCAGTTAAATGGGTTTCACACTGTCTCACTCTGTTCTCAGTCTCAGCTGAGACTGAGAGAAGATATCACCAATAGAACTGTCGCAGCTGCATAAGCCACATTGGAATCTGCAGCAGAGGGAGTGAGATAGAACGTTGGGAGTTTTCAAAGCAGTCTCCTGTGTGCCTTCAAGCAGGAAGGGAGTCTTTTACCTCAAGGGAATCAACAAAGTCCAAGAGGGTAGCATCTTTCAAAAAAAGAGGTGTGCAAGAACAAGAGGGCACAATTTGAAGATAGAGGGGGGGCGGCTCAGAGGTAATTTAAGGAAGTATTTTTTCCCAGAGAGGGTTGTGGATGCATGGAACGGCCTTCGGAGAGGTTGTGGAGTCAAAATCAGTGGTGGAATTCAAGCATGCATGGGACAGTCATAAAGGCAATTCTAGGGGGTTGGGGTAGGAAGAAGTAGGCTGCTGGTTAACTAGAATCTGCAGCTTATCCAGTAGGTAGGGAAATGGGCAGACTGGGTGGGCCAAGCGGTCCTTATCTGCCATCAAATTCTATGTTTCTATGTTTTTGTTTACCTTCTGAGGAGGAGTGAGTGTCCAGTGTTCAAGTGGTGGAGACCGCTGTCCAGGTCTCAGTGCCCCCCTCCGTCTGGGGGGGGAGAAAGTAAAGTATCCCCATGTAGATTCCAGGGGCAATCCCCTAAATTTCTGCAGAAGAGAGAAAGCTGCCTATTACAGTCTCAGTTTGTGCTTGAGAAGTGGAAAGAGTTGTACTTCGCCTGTGGGGCACCTGCAACAAAAGGGTGAGTGTTTGCTCTAATATGAGAGGGCAAAAAATGTGTTTCTTCAGCCTGGGAAATGTGAAGAAATCTGGGATTTGAACTACTGTTTGGGAGGCCTATAGTACTAGGACAAACAAATGGAGTAGTGTCAAAAGCTAAAGTGCTGTGTGAATTCAAATAATATTGTAGAGGGAGTGCGACAGTTCATCCACCGTTTAATCTACATTTCAAAGTTTCAGTTTGTCCAGAGAAATGGCCAGGTATGGGCTGTGGGAGCTGGAGGTGGGAACACCCCCCCATCTTTAGTAACCAGGTCCACCTCTACGGATTTCTGCTGTGATTGCTACTTGCTTCATATGCGGCCAGTGATGAGGGAAGTACCCAGAAGTGGGTCGTAAATGGGAAAATCTCTCTAGGGTCGCAGACTCTAAGTGGTGTGGGGAGCCACAACAAGTGTGAAGAAAATTCTCTTTGTGAGATGGGAGTCAGAAGAAGCAAATGGGAAATCTCTCTAGGGGTCGCTGACTCTAAGTGGTGTGGGGAGCCACAACAAGTAAAATGGGTTCATTCTTCCAATGGACTGTCAGTCAAGTGGCCGGCAGGAGAGCCGGGACAGTCGGGCTGTGTACCCAACGCGCATGCAAGTCCAGGCTGTGTGCCTGGTGGGTCCAGAGCCAGAAAACAGTAGAAATGGTTAATTCTTCCAGTGGACCGCCTTGTAGTCTCTAATCTGCATTACAGTAGAAGCCGCTTAAAGGGGACACCTCCATGGACAACTAATCGTCCCCTTTAACAGATCGTCCCCATTATCAGATGTGGCACTTTACCACTTTACAGTACTGTATCGCTAACTAGGCGCCAACACAGACAGAGACAGACACAGACGTACAGCAAAGTGATTACAGCTCTTTTTTTGAATTCATGCTGTTTCGTCTCAGTGTTAGTCTCTGTAAAACTTTTATTAAACAATTTGTTAAAATAAAAACATTTTTTAATTTAGACAAGACCAGACCAGATTAGCACTGAACAGTACACTCTGGCCCACTTATCTTTCCGATGGAGTCTCGCTCGCTTTCCTTCGGTCCTTAGTGAAAGAAATCAGTAATTTTCTCTGCTGTGATTCTCTTGCCATCTCTTGGAGAATCACGCCTTCTAGGTTGAAAATATGCTCCCAGTCTTCCATCCGCTCATGCTGCAGGCACCAATTTCTTAGATGAGCACAATGTTCTTGGGCATCTCTGTTTGTTACCTTGGCCATATAAATTGTTGGCACAGACTCATCCTCATCATCCGATCCATGATTTACGGAGGTTAGAGCTTCACAGATCGTGGCAACAGTCAGATCTCCATCCGTTGCTTCGTCTGCATCCATGTCGACAAAAGACAAGAATTCATCCGGTGTAAGATTAACAGGTAGGGGCACATCAGCCATTAGATCCTCCTCCCGTTGAGACACAGCACCTACAGCGCCCTCATGTCCTCCGTTGTTAGCTGCATCCTCCTCTGCTTCTCCATCAGTTAAAGTGAAACCTCCCTTTCGGAAACAGTTAGCAATTGTGGAAGGCTTTACAGATGTCCATGCCTTGTGCAACATGTACACAGCATCTAAGAGATTAACACGTCGTGCTATCTCTGATGCCAAGGATGTGGTGCCACTGTCAATTATGCCCACTATACACACTGAAAGAGCGTTAGTGACCTTTCAAATTTCTTATCACGCCCATGTCTAGAGGCTGAATTAGACTGGTCGTGTTAGGAGGCAGAAAATGAATTGTGATGTTACTGAATCTACCAGCTATGTGTGTAGGATGGGCAGAACAGTTGTCAATGAAGAGGATCACCCTGCGGCGTCGCCGCCTGAGCTTAGAGTTCCACCCATCAATCCATTCATAAAATATTGTGCTGGTCATCCAGGCATTGGCAGAACTGACGTACTGAACAGGGAGCATGGAAAGATCTTTTGGCATGCACTGGAGTCGTTTGCTCTTACCAATGACCAGCAACGGTAATTTCTCTGTGCCAAGCATGTTTGCACAGCAAAGCAATGACACCCGGTCCTTTGCCTTCTTTGCGCCAATGAGTTCCATATCTCTCTGTATGTGGCCACGGTCTGGATATCCCCCTATAAAAAATGCCGGTCTCATCGGCATTGAAGATGTCAGCGGGAGAGAAATCAGAAATTAATGTTGGAAGGACATTTTTAATCCAGTCGGAGGCTGCATCGTCATCAGCATCCAGTCGTTCCCCTTGCTCCTTTTTGCAGACAATGTTTCGTCTGCTTTTCCATTGGGAAAGCCACCCATCGGTCGCATCAAAATCAATGTGATTAAGATGTGTGGCTATCTCTGAAGCTTTTTTTTTTAAAACAGGTCCAGAAATACGAGCACCCTTGCTGACAGCACTTGCAAACCACTGGTGCAGTGCATCGTCCACTTGCGTGTCTTTTCCTTCACGCTTTCTTTTAAGCTGTGGATTGCTGTTAGCGTGCCATTCCTGCAAAAGTTCTTTTTTTTTTTTACTAATTCTTCCAACCTGACTTTTAGATATGTTGAAGAGTTTTGAAACCTTGGCCATTGAAGCACCAGGTTCTTGGAGTGCTTCTAGAACTTTTATTTTATCGGCCAAAGGCAGGTCAATTCTTTTAGACTCCATCATCCAGATAAAAGTGCCAAGGTACTGAAAGACACAGCAATAGTGGTCAAATGCTATAGTTACAATTTTATAGTAAGCAGGTGTTAACGCCATAAATGGCTAATCATTCTGAGTGAATTAACACCTGATTATCATTAGTTCATAAAAAAGGTGACTCTTAAAAGGGGAGGGTTAAGGGCAAAATGAGGAAAAAATTGTCCCCATAAACAGGCTTGCTATGTCCCCTTTAAAGATGAGAAGGGCCATTGATTAACACTGCCACTAAATCGGTGCCCAGAGGATCGTCCCCTTTAACTGAACGTCCCCATTAACAGCGTCCCCTTTAAGTGGCTTCTAGTGTATCAGTAAATGTAGCGCCATGGGGGTCCATCTATGCTTTGTTGTGTTCAGCTAGTTGTGAATAAAAGCCACACTGAAAAATCCCATTCCTGGTTCTGGACATTACTGTTATTGCTTCCTGTGTTCGGAATTACTTGGGTGCCCTTGTGCAGAGTAGCCAAACCTAGGTCCCTTTGTGCCAAGTAACCTCATCCTCCCCGAACCCAGGTCCCCACCAGGTATTGCTGCCAGCGCCAACAGCATGCCACCTGTCGTTTTGGCAAAAAGGCAGGGGTGGGGGTTACACATAGGTGTCCTCAGGCACAGTGGAACAGGACACAGAATAATAACAGTACAAACTGTACATTGTCAATTGCAGCAAACAATAAACAAACATTAATTTATAAGAGCAAAAATAATTCAAAATATAGGCAAGAACAATTGTGCTTTAGGTCATTTTCCAAAAGTGTCATAAATTACTGAAGGTTAGAATTTTTGTTACAGCACATGGAAGTAAACTCCAATGTTTGGTGACTCTAAAGTCAAAGGGTGACTGTCCAATTTTTGTTTTTCTTAGATGAAGTATATTGGTACCCTTCACTTGCGACCTGTTAAATGAGGTAACATTAGTTTTTCGAACTTCATCAACAATGTAAGCATCTGTTCTGGTATGTCACTATTTAAAATCTTCCACAAGCAGTTGCATACAGTTAGTGTCTGCCATAATTCAAGTGGCAGCCACCCCATTTTCTCATAAAATCCACAATCATGTGTTCTTCTATGCCCTTAGAGGGCAAATCTACAAGATTTGATCATTAATATTCTGAACAGGTCTTTATCACCTGCATAAGAGAAGATTACCAGCCCATAAACAATTCCAGAAAACAAAATGTATTGCCCCTAATTATCAGGCTTCTTCGGTGAAATGCATTCTATTTCTGTAAAGAATCCTCATTACTGATTCACTACTCCCACCACTGAATTAATATGCTCAGCATACAATAAAGTCCTGTCCTAGACCAGGACAAGATATTGGAAGAACCTGACTAGTTAATCTGATCACCTTCCAAGACTGAAACAGAGAGCATAGAATAATTACTAAACTACATTTTAGACCCAAAAAGCATTGATTTTGTCTGGGTTTTTTTTTTTTGGGGGGGGGGTGGCATTTAGCACTAATTTATTACTAATAGGCCATCTTTGCATGCAGTTAAAATCCTCTTGTAAGTGATCCTTTAGAGTAGCCAGGTCATTTATTCTTACTAAGGGCCACATAATTATCTGCCTATAGGAACACTAAGTTCCTACACACTTCAGGAAAATTGTTCACAAATAAGCTAAACAAAAGTGGCCCTAAAATAGACCCTTGGGGAACTCCCAGAGTTGTAGACATGGGTCCAGATATTCAAACTGCGCCAGTCTGTGGCGCAAGCCTGTGGGCCACTCAAATTAGTTGTGCAGGGGTGTGGCCAGGGTGATATTCAACGGAGTTGCGCTATGATGCAACTGCTTTGAATATCGCACCCTGGCCACCCCCACTGTGCATGGTGCAGTGGAACTGCACCAGCGAAAGTGGTCAGAGTGGAGCATTGAGATGCGGTGGCGCAAGTTCCATTGCGGCATACACAGCACCTGCGATATTCAAAGGGTGACATGCAAATGGGGCCATAATTTATGCAAGGCACACAGGGGGCTATTTGCATCTGATTACGGCCCCATATGTATGCCATTAGCATGCAGATGCGCCGATCCCCGGTGACTTGTGCCTGGCGCCCTGCCAGGCAGCAGCCATCGGGGAACGACGTTCCCTGCAGTCCGATCGCGGGACGTCCTGTAAGGGACAAAGAATGTCTCTCATCCCTGGTGGTCCAGTGGACCATGAGTAGCCCAATCGTGGGCATTACTGTATCCCCCCCAAAGTCCAATATCCCTGGTGGTCCAGTGGACTGCGATTAGCCCAATCGTGGGCAGCATTCCTCTATCATCCCCCAAGTCCGAAATCCCTGGTGATCTAGTGGACCCCCACCCCACCACCCACTGAGCCCCACAACCCGCCTCCCCTGTCAGCGGCAGGAGAGCACCCACCGCCGCCTGCCGCCCTGCAGCCCGCCCGACTGACAGCTCAGTGTGGCTGCGCCCATTGGTTCAGCATGAGCCAATGGCGTGCACTCATCGTACTAGTCAGTCCAGATATGTGAATGAATTCATTCACATATCTGGACAACTAATCTATATGGAGCTGCACGCCCATTGGCTCGTGCTCTGAACCAATGGGCGGCAGCCTACACCGAGCTGTCGGTCGGCGGGAGGCGGGCAGCAGGCGGTGGGTGCTGCCATCCACCGCTGACGGGGAGCAGGGTGGTGGGGCTCAGTGGGCGGGTGGGGTGGGGGGTCCACTGATCACCAGGGATTTCAGGAGTTGTGGGGGATACAGTAATGCCCGCAATCAGGCTAATCGCGGTCCACTGGACCACCAGGGATATTGGACTTTGGGGGATGACTGATGCCTGCGATCGGGGCATGGGGGGGCCGCCAGGTGCGGTGGGAACAGGTGGAGGGCCACCCACAGGTGGCAGCTGCTGTGTTGCGCACTGCAATGCGGCAGCTCACCTGTGGGTGGCCCTCGACTTGTTCCTTTTTTTTAGGCTTAACTTTGTGGAGGCGTAGGTAGGGGTTGCGCCTGCATAGCTCTGCATGGCCCGGGCTGAATATCGGGCTGTGCAGTTTATGCGTGGGCATGTCCCCCACCCCCCACCTGTGCCTGCATACATTACTGATGCGCCCCGGCACATTGGGATTTGTGCGGCGCACTTTTCCCTTTTAAATATCGCACCGAGGCGCATCAGTGGGTTGTGCATGGTGCAACACTGTTGCACCATGCGCAACCCTTTCGAATATCTGGGCCATGCATTGTGAGAAAGAATTATTAACTCTTCACTTTTTGCATGCTGTAAGTTAAATTATGTTTTAACCCCACTAGTGCTGGTATTGAAAAAAAAATAGCAGCATTTAAAGTGCTTAAGAGTAAGCTGTGGTCCATTAAATCAAAGGCTTTAGATAAATCATTTTATAAAATGGGTAAGGAAATCCCTGCTTCCTGCTTGGTTAAGAGGCTTTGGAACCCAGGGCATTAAGGAGTGACAACTACTGGGTAGGGAAACCTTTTGGTAAACAGGGAACCCATGTATCAATGCCTTCTATGTATTCTTTAATAGAATGTCTGGCAGACATGTTACTAATGTAAAAAAAGGCAAACACCCTGAAGTGCCATAAGTTTGAAAAAGACAAAGAAATGTATGAAAATCATTGAGAACCACAACATTTAACAGGGAGTGCCACACTGTGATGAAAAACACCATTTCCTGGTGTTTACTGACTTGTTCTCATCTAATTGAAGATTCAGATTTGTAGGCCTGCTGATCCTCACTGTTGCAGTAATTCCCTTCACCATATATGCCTCCCCCACCCCAGCTAAGCGAATGCCCACCAGGCCCGCAATCTGTATTGCGATCACAATATTTCAAAGTAACTGACCATCTGTACACCTAACTCCAGAAGTGTTTAAAAGAAAGGAGCAGCAACATTGAGTTGTTTCATTGCACAGTCGGTGTTTACAGGATGCAGTTTCTATTCCTCCACAAACGTCCGACTCAATCACTGAGAAGAGCTGCATGAATGTGTGAGTAGGCCATCTTCATCACTTCATGAACATGCTAATGTGTGACTTCTTCTGCATGATGTGATCCACAAATGTGCGAGCTGGCTGTCTTCTCTGTACCCATGAAGCTGGCAAGCTCACACATTCCTATAGCACATCACAGGGGATGAAATCACACATTTGCCATGCACCTAGGCGTGCTGTTATCACATAACAACCAACACCCTGTCATGTCTTATTGATTACATATACCATGCGTGCCCAACTCCCTCTGTTCAAGACACCAGCCCCCATATTCAAACAGAGTGGCACTAATCAGTTTAGTAACAAACTAAACATTTACAGTGCCAGCTGAGGTGATGGGGGCTATATTCAAAGGGCCCCTGTGTGGCATGCAGACCCAATAGCGTGACTACACATATTATACCACTGCTCCCATGCCAGTGAGGGATCTCCCATGCATACAGGGCACAGCAGTATATTCACAGGTTTTGGCAGCACTAAACAGCCACCATTGAAGTGCAGTTTAATGTTCCTGAAACCCTGCCTTTAACCTGCACACCAGTGCACTCCCCCACAACTGCAAGCTATATAAAGTCAAATCCTCTCCTTGGTAATTCAGTGGTTTCTCCCACCCCGATCAGCCTCTGTTTACATTCAGATCCCCTTCCTGGTGGTCCAGTGGTCCCCCCAACCTCCCAATCACCTTCTGTATAATGACAGATTCCCTTCCTGGTGGTCTAGTGGCTCCTCCACACTCCACCCCCAATTGCCTGGCAGTGAAGTGGAGGCAGCAATACATAGTTGCTTTGTTTGTATCAGGTTGTTGTTTTTCTAATAGATAATTTTTATATTTTCTTATTTTAAAATTAGGATACAGTAAAAAGATAGTTGCAGACGGTATGATACAATATTAGCAGAACATCAGAACCTATTAATAAATTAAACCAGTTTTTATAAAATATCTAAACTCAATTTACTCACAGAAAAGCAAATAAATGTCTGCATCAGATCATTTACTGTATTCTTGCATTTTCTATAAGTCATATTTACCCCATTTTGTTTAATTGAGACCTATACCATAGCCCAGAAAGATTGCATCTTAGCATAAACAAAGGGAGAGGGGACCAGTTGGAGTATCATAAAGAAAAGTGGTTTCTAAATTATTCAAGCTGTACTAATGGAGATAATAAAGAGAGCTGTTCCTTCCACTATGTATCACTGTGGTTATCCAGCATGTCAATATAATGGGCTAAGCTTTCTGTTTGCAATGTATTTTGGAGTATAGCATAAAACAGAGTTCAAAAACCATATGAGCTCTTGTGGCTGGCACTCATTACTTATTTAACAAACTGACTCACAGTCGGAAGTCTTAGAAAAGTAGACAGTTTTTATTGCACATAAACTGATTTAAAAATCTGACCATTCTTACCATCACCATAGGCTTGTCACAATGAAGCTAAACAGGTGTTTCGAGCATACAGTACATGTCCACAGGTTGTACGGAGAACATAACAGGCGTTTGTAAACTCGAAAATTAAAAAGTATAGAGGGAGAAGGTTTTATGAAGAACTCTTAAAGCGGTGGCATGCAAAAGTGTAGAGTGCTTATGGACAGACACTGAGACCATCCCCACTATTTTACTTTGAATGAGGTTTAAGTAAATGTAACCCCTAGGTGGCGCAATCCTATGGGCTACCACCCCTGCCTGTGTGACTAGCGCAGGTTAAGGGGCTTGAGTTCGGTGAACGGGTGCCTCCACCCGAGGTTATGGTCGTGCAGTATCGTAACTAATGTTGGTATAGACCTCCGGGATGCTAAAACCCCCCACCAACCCCTCTAGTGGCCAAAACAGTTTAGCAACAGAACATTTACATGTACCATATGACAGTAATGATATGCTCACACTCCTTGCACTTACCACCAGGGCTGGATCGTCTGCAGCTGTCCCAGAGCCCCCTTGAAAAATAAGACCAATGATGCAACAATACAATAACAGTACTGTGCCCCCACCAAGAAAGTACACACTAGCCAGGTTTAAAAGTAAAAACCAACAATCTGATTTATTCAGGGGGATGCGAACAGAGTTGGGGACTGAATCTAGCAGATGATTAGCAGGTCTGATTAACTCAGGTTGAACAAGCATGCACAGTGAGTCCCTTTGATACAGTCACACAACCCTGGGTACCCAGTTTTTAAACAGGCTAGCCTGAAGCATTGCCCAGGGTATAGAAACATAGAAACATAGAAGTTGACGGCAGATAAGGACCGCAAGGCCCATCCAATCTGCCCATTTCTTTTTCTACCTTATAAATGTGCCATTGGCCTTTGCTCTGTCAGTGGCCTGTCTATTCATAGTCATTTGTATTGCTCCCTTATGCCTATCCCATGCCTGTTTGAAGCCCTGCACTGTATTCATAGCCACCACTTCTTGTGGTAAGCCATTCCATGCATCCACCACCCTTTCTGTGAAAAAGAATTTCCTCACATTCCCCCTTAATCGGCCTCCCTCTAATCTCATGCTGTGTCCTCTTGTCCTGCTGTTTTTCTTATATTTAAACATGTTAGACTCTTTCACCTTGTTAATGCCCTTAAGGTGTTTGAATGCCTCGATCATATCACCTCTCTCCCTCCTTTGCTCGGGTATACATATTGAGCTCTGTTAATCTGTCCTCATATGTCTTCCAATGCAGTCTCTGCACCATTTTGGTTGCCCTTCTCTGGGCTGCCTCAATTTGGTTAATGTTCTTGTGAAGGTGTGGCCTCCAATACTGCAATGCAGTACTCAGATGGGGCCTAACTAGTGTCTTGTAAAGAGGGATTATTATTCCTCTTACTTCCAGATACTTCTACTAATACACCCTAACACCCCCTAGCCTTACCTACTGCTTTAGAGGTCTGCTTGGATGATTTCAGGTCATCAGTGATGATGATGCCCAAGTCTCTTTCTTCCTTTGTGACTGCTAGCAACTCCCCTCCCAGCCTATAGGTGGCTTCAGGGTTTCTCTTCCCTATGTGCATGATTTTGCACTTCTTTGCATTAAATCCCAGTTGCCATTCTTCTGACCATTTTGCTAGTTTATCCAGATCTCTTCTCATTCTGCCCACCCCATCTGGATCATCTACTCTGTTGCAGATCTTGGTGTCATCTGCAAACAGACAAGCCTTACCCTCTAGTCCATCTGCAAGGTCACTAATGAAGATATTGAAGAGGACTGGCCTCAGGACTGATCGCTGAGGTACCCCACTTGTGACTTGCATCTCTTCTGACTGTATACCATTTACCACCACTCTCTGTTTTCTGCCCGTCAACCAGTTTGCCACCCAGTTGACCAACTTCTGACCCACCCCGAGCCTACCCAGCTTATTTATCAATCTTCTATGTGGAACAGTGTCAAAAGCTTTGCTGAAGTCAAGGTAGGCGACATCAACTGCTCCCCTTGGTCCACCACTCTGGTTACCCAGTCAAATAAATCTATGAGATTAGTTTGACAGGACCTTCCTTTGTAAACCCATGCTGTCTTGGATCCTGTGCCCTATGGATTCCAGGTGTTGCACTATCCTTTCTTAAGGAGTGCCTCCATAATCTTGCCCACTACTGAGGTAAGACTGACTGGTCTGTAGTTCCCCGCCTCCTCCCTGCTACCACTCTTGTGGAGTGGATCACATGAGCCCTTCTCCAGTCTTCTGGGACCTCTCCTGTGCTCAGAGACTCACTAAACAGTTCTGATAATGGCTCTGCTAGTTCCACTTTTAGCTCCTTAGGCACCTGGGATGTATGCCATCAGGTCCCATTGCCTTATCCACCCTTAGCTTAGCAAGCTCTTGTAGGATCCGTTCTTTTGTGAAGGGGAGTGCTCACCTCCCTCCCCCTGTGTCCATGATGCTGAGCTGTGGGCCCTGCCTACCTTCTCTTCAGTAAATACTGAGCAAAGTATCTATTTAGGATAGATGCCTTTACAGGGTCCTCCTCCTCACATGCTCCCTTTTCTCCATTAGCTTAGCAACACCTCTCTGGACTTTCTCCTTTCACTAATGTATCTATAGAAAGTCTTGTCACCTTCTTTTACTGTTGGTGCTAGTGTTTCCTCAGTTTGGGACTTTGCCTGCCTTACTGCCTTCCCTGCTTCCCTTAGGGCAGTTTGGTATGCCTCCTATCTTCATCCTGCTGTGTTCCTTATATTTCCTGAAGGCCAGCCTTTTGGCTCTGACCTTTTCTACTTGTATTTGAGAACCAAAGTGGTTTCCTTCTTCTTTTGCACTTCCTTTTCTGTCTAACACAATGGGATGTTGCTTCAAGTATTGCATCCTTAATGCTTGCCCACTTTGCCTGTACCCCCTCACCTGTGTTTCTTTTTGCCAGGGCTAGCTTAACTCTGTTGGCCATCTTATCAAAGTCAGCTTCTCTGAAGTCCCATATTTTTGCCTTGGAATGGGATGATTTCAGTTATCGTTGGAGCCCTTAGGAAGGAAAACAGCATGCACATCAACCCAGAATTTATAATCAGAGCCAGATGGCTCAGTTCATTGTAAGAAACCCAAACAAGCAAATCAGATGACACACAATGATTGTAGCTTTGTTGCAGGGAGCTACCCTGTTTTGTACTCATGCTACCCAGACCAGGAGGCAGGACTGACAAGATGAAAACCTCTGGATATTGTACTGGATTGCCAGGGGAAGTAGGGCCTACACAATTCACCGTGGTGGTCGCTACCTGTTCGATGGTGCTGACCAGGGGGCCGAATCACAGAGTGGGTCTTTCAGCGGAAATGGCTCTAAGATGGGAGCAGCAGTCTAGGCTGAGATGGCAGGGCCTGGACAAAGCGAGCAGTTCGGATACAGTCCGAGATGAGTGCTGGAGCAGCTTCCAGCTAGCATAACAAAACCGGTGGTGGGGAACCAGATCACGACCCACACTACACATTCAACACATTTATAAACACTTAGAATATTTGCCACAGTTCAGATAAAAAAGTCTGTTTGCAATAAAGCAGGGTTTCTGCACAAACCTTTTGATCTGAGCTCACTTTGGTACCTGACAGGCTGATCGCTTCTGGAGCAAGTCTTCGGTCCACTTGCAGGCAACAAATGCACACTTTTCTCTTCAGGTTGCAAGTCTCAACAGAGGAATCAGATTTAAGTCCAACTTTCACATTCACAGGATTTCTTCTCACTGGAAGATGTGACAGGCAGGCCAGCACAGCCTTCTTGTCAATTCTCCCATGCTTCTATGCAGGAGCAGCTGCCCAATGGCTCGAGCTGTTCACCCTCCAAACTCCAGCTCACAACTAACTCACTCACTGCTGCAGGCTGTTCTGGGGATTTCCTATGAGATCCAAAAGGTTCAGCTGGCTGAGGGAACTGTCTGTCACAGCAAGGGCTCCCCCTCCAGTTCCATTTAGGCACCAAACTTTAAAAACTACGATTCCTACAGATTTCAATCCAGCAAGACCTCTGGGGACAGTCTCCATTTTAGCCCCCTGAGGTTCAATTGGCCCAACACTGGCAGTCCAGAACCAAGATGGTGGCTCTAATTCAAAAAGGTCCCAGCTGCAATTGAAAGCAGGTTAGACAAACTCCTATATTATTATTATTATTACAGCAGATAAACAAGTAATCACTTTTCCTAACAGAGCTCCGTCTGCGCAAATACAGCAGCGACTGCAGAATGGAGCAGAAATACAGGCATTTGGGCTGGTCATGAGCCTTAATTACTTGGACCCAGTCCAGACTAATTTTCTCACACAGAATACAGCTCTCTTAAGGAGACAGGCACGAGGGCTTACTGGAGCACTCTCATGCAGACACAAACAGCTACTGCAGACACAGGACACCATCCTGACAGTGGGCATTAGGTAGCCCAGGAAGACATCTTAGTAAACCCCGATTTATAGGGGAGTTATACATTTAGACCGATAAAATCATTAAATAATAAGTAGCAGGGTGAAAACCAGTTATAACCTGGAATGAGCGTCTCAATTTCTTGTGATGTTACTTTCCACCATTTAATCTTTTTAGGACAGTTCCATAAACAATGAGCTAAATCGAGTTTGACTGAGCACCTATGCCAGCATAAATTATTTTCTTTGCATTTCATAGCATACATATGAGGTGGTTATAAATAAGCCCACACTAGGATTTTCATTTGTGTAGATTTGTTTCTTGCAAATATGTATAGTTTGTTTGTTGATTTCCACCTGCCCAGCCACTGTTAATCTATGAGATATGGAGATCTTGCATACATTTACTACAATAGGGATGTCTTAATGATAAATGGTTCTTTAAAAGTTTCCCAGTGTTGCCGGCCCGGTGGCACTGAGGGTTGAGGCACTGGATGCCACACCTCGCACCACGCCGGCGACCTGGGTTTGGAAACGAGCCTGGGCCACCGGGGGTTGGCAGGGGAAGGAGAGGATTGATCATCTGGAGGACTGCTTTCCTTTCTCTGGGGGGGGGTTCTGGGGCTGCTCGGTGTCCTAGCAACCCCCGATGGAGATCGGGGGCAGCACAGGCATGCCAGCCAGAATGAGACGGGGCGGGAGTGCGGCAGACGTCAGCAGGTGAGCCATGCACGGACGTCATTGCACGTTGCACTCTCGAGGGGGAAACAATAAAACATGGAAAAACCCTGCCTGGGACTGTGGAGATGATGGGACCAGAGGCAGGACACACATCCCACCACCGGCCCAAACTCCGATGGACCCCTGGCTGACCCGGCAACTGCGGTAAGCCCTCTCTAATTTCAGATAGGCCACTGAAGGTGAGCGGGCCTGGCCCAGTAGGTGAACGGGTGCACTAGGTTTGCCTGGTTGTCGGGGGGAGTCCCAGTCGGAATTGCAGGGTTCAGGCAGAGAGTAGTAGTCCTCGCCGCGTGTGCAACTCGGAAGGATGTCCGGCCCAGGAGGAGCATAAAAAAATGATAAAAAAAATAAAATTTCCCAGTGACTGTTCCTTTTTCACATAGTTCCATCTACAAAAGACTAAAAGCTTATATTGATGGTTAAATCAGCTCACAAAAAAACATAATGATTAAAACCCTCACTACGACTACCCATGACTCATTGGAGATGGGTACAACCATGGCAGATTTGCAAACACAAATTAAAAATTTTAAAAATGGGAAATTCTGGGTTTAGATGGTTTCCCATCTGAACTTTATAAAACATTTGAGGCCCAATTGCTTTCATTTCTGTTACCTGTTTGTCAGGAAATCTTAGAAAGAGGAACAATCCCTGAGTCATGGAGGGAGGCCCAGATTTCAGTATTACTTAAAGAGGGGAAAGATCCTACAGAGTGTGGGTCATATAGACCCATTTCCCTCCTTAATGTAGACTTAAAGATATTCACAGGCCTACTGGCAGGCAGATTGCAGGCAGTGGTTCCTTCACTTATCCATGAAGATCAGACTGACTTTATTACTGGCACATACCTTTCAGACAACATATGTAGGTTACTCAATATCATAACCTCACAGAAGTCGCAGTCAGATTTCCAGATTGCTATATCCATGGATGCAGAAAAAGCACTTGATAGGGTTAATTGGGAATTTTTAAAAGCAACCATGGATCATATGAAATTCAGCCCCAAATTTCTAGCAGTGATATCTAAATTATATTCCGGTCCCCTGGCACTGGTGAAAGCGAATGGTATCAGCTCTGGCTCTTTCCCCCGACACGGGGGACTCATCAGGGCTGTCCGCTGTCCCCCCTGCTGTTTGCCATTAGCTTGGAACCCCTGGCAGCTAAGGTTAGGGATGACCTAGAGATTAGGGGGGTAATGGCTGGAGGGATCGAGCAGAAGATTTCTTTATACGCAGATGATTCCCTCTTCTTTCTGTCCTCACCAGAGAGATCTCTCCCTCACCTGGTGGATCTCCTCTGATGCTTCAGGATGATATCAGGCTACAAAATTAACTTTCAGAAGTCAGAAGCCCTGGTGCTAAGCACCATTTGCCCAAATAATTTCAAGAACTCCTTCCCATTTAGATGGGCCCCTAGAAACCAGATCTGTTATCTGGGGATCCAGATAGTAATAAACCTTTGCTGCAAATTGTGATCCACTCTGGGACTCCCTGGAATGTGACATAGCATGATGGAAGCTATTACCCCTAAACTTAGTGGGCAGGATAGTCATGGTACAAATGAATATACTCCCTCACGTTCTCTTTTTATTGTCATGCTTACCGGTCAAAATCCCAGTCACATACTGGAATAAGGTTCTCAGACAGATCACTATATGTATTTGGAATGGTAAAAAAAACAGAATTGCCAGGACAATCCTACAGCTCCCCATAGAGGTGGGTGGACTGGCACTACCTGACCTCCCCAGGTATTGTGTGGCAGCACAGGGGGCATGTTAGTTACATGGGTGAAACAATGAACCTCGTCTCTACAGTATTTAATGGAAGACGCCAGTGTAGGCCTGAAACCCCTGTTTACACTGGCGTTAACATACACGCCACCTGAACTTGTAGGGACCATACAGAATAGGTGGGTTAGACATAGTCTTTACATTCTTGGCAAGATCAGGACACTTTACCTACACCCCTGAAAGTTTGGACTCCGTTTCACTTATTTGATACAAGTTAGGGTTTCCCCCTCCAGCACTTGACCCTGGGTATGCAGGCTGGGGAAGGTGTGGTCCCCATAGATTTACTCATTGTATCAAGGGACAAAGATGCAACTCTTTCTAACAAGCCAAAGAGAAGTTTGGCTGGTCAAATTCAGAGTTCCTGCGATATTTGCAGGTCAGACATTTTATGCACTCAAGGAATAATATTGGTTGTCTGACCAGAGCATAGACAGGGTGGGAGGACTTTTTATATGGTGTGGTTTCGACCAGAGGCCTACAAAGACATATTTCTAATATATATAACATTTTGGTAGTCCAATCTGGGACACCGCTAGTCCCTTTAAAAAGGTCCTGGGAAAGAGAAGCAGCTGGGGTATCGATAAAACAGTCGGAGTGTGCTCACAGGCTGAAGGTGGGCTGGAAGGTCACATACGCACCATTGTGACGTGAGTTTTTCTGGAAGGTCCTGGTAAGATATTTCCAACCCCCAACAATTACATGTCACTTTAGCAGTTTGAAATCCGATCTTTGCTGGTGAGGGTGTGGCCACTTCGGAAGACATTGCCATATCTTCTGGGATTGCCCTGTTCTTGTCCCATTCTGGCACTCGATCCAACAGGCAGTGAACGCAATTACAGGAGTCCTTCTCACTTGGCAATTCGTGAATTGGGTGCTGGGATTCCTGGGTGCTGTTGGCCAGAGGGGAGACACTAGAAAGGTATTAACATTAATAGTTGTAGCTCTTAAGTGCATCAGTTAATTGGCTTAAGCGAGAACCCCTCCTGGAGGAATGGATTGCAAGGGTGGGGGGAGTACTAACAATGGAGGCTCTAAATGCAAAATTGCATCTGAGACATGAGCAACATGAAGTAAGATGGCAAGCGTGGTAAACCTGGCTCTTGAACAGATCAATTTGTGGGAATTTAGGGGATAGGGCCAGGCCAGTTGAGGCAGGTGGAGCACAGGTGGAAGCACCCGAGAGCTCTCAAAATTAAACTTGAGGTTTTCTCTTTGATCCCTTTGTTATTACGTGAAACATCTGGGACCTGATGGGGAGAGAGTTGGGGGGGAGACACATCTTTTGGCCAAATGTTGTACCTTGTTTTTGACTGGGAGGTGTTTATCTCAGTAGTTTCTTGTTACACAGCTTTTAACAACTAGTTAAGTTTCCCTAAAGGGAACTCAGAATGCTAGATGTTTATCTTGCAGCAATTCAAATATCTATGACTTTTTCTTCCTCAAAATTTGAGAAAGACTTTTCAACCATTCAGACTCATATTATCTCATGAGTTAATCTCTCTGCATAGGGTTGGCCATAATAACAGGTTGGAAATACTGTATATAGAGGATGATGTATTGTCTTACTGTATGCTTTTCATTGAAATGAAATAAACATAGAAGCTGATGGCAGATAAGGACCGCAAGGCCCATCCAGTCTGCCCATTTCTTTTTCTACCTTATAAAAGTGCCATCAGCCTTTGCTCTGTCAATGGCCTATCTATTCATACTCATCTGTATTGCTCCCTTATGCCTATCCCATGCCTGTTTGAAGCCCTGCACTGTATTCATATCCACCACTTCCTGAGGTAGGCCGTTCCATGCATCCACTACCCTTTCTGTGAAAAAGAGCTTCCTCACATTACCCCTTAATCAGCCTCCCTCTAATCTCATGCTGTGTCCTCTTGTCCTGCTATTTTTCTTACATTGAAACATGTTAGACTCTTTCACCTTACACAGATACATAGATACATAGACAGTGTCGGCAGATAAGGGCCTATGGACCACCCAGTCTGCCCATTTGAGATTGTAAGTTCAGTTTATGTTTTCCTAGAAGTCTGTTGCCCCTTACCCCTGACCTCCAGAATTCCTTTTTGTCTATCCCATTGTTAATGCCCTTAAGGTGTTTGAATGTTTCGATCACATTACCTCTCTCCCTCCTTTGCTCTAGGGTATACATATTGAGCTCCGTTAATCTGTCCTCATATATTTTCTGATGCAGGCACCATTTTCGTTGCCCTTCTCTGGACTGCCTCAATTTGGTTAATGTCCTTGTGAAGGTGTGGCCTCCAGTACTGCATGCAGTACTCCAGATGGGGCCTAACCAGTGTCTTGTAAAGAGGGATTACTACCTCCCTCTTGCGACTTGTGATACCCCTACTAATACACCCCAACATCCCCCTATCCTTACCTACTGCTAGAGTGGTCTATGTGGATGATTTCAGGTCATCAGTGATGATGATGCCCAAGTCTCTTTCTTCCCTTGTGACTGCCAGCAACTCCCATCCTAGCCTATAGGTGGCTTCAGGGTTTCTCTTCCCTATGTACATGATCTTGCACTTCTTTGCATTAAACCCCAGTTGCCACTCTTCCAACCATTTATCCAATTTAACCAGATCTCTTCTCATTCTGCTCACCCCATCTGGATCATCTACTCTGTTGCAGATCTTGGTGTCATCTGCAAACAGACAAACCTTACCCTCCAGTCCATCTGCAATGTCACTGATGAAGATATTGAAGAGGGCTGGACCCAGGTCTGATCCCTGAGGTACCCCACTTATGACTTGCATCTCTTCTGACTGTATACCATTTACCACCACTCTGTGTTTTCTGCCTGTCAACCAGTTTGTCACCCAGTTGACCAACTGCTGACCCACCCTGAGTCTACCCAGTTTATTAGCCAATCTTCAGTGTGGAACAGTATCAAAAGCTTTGCTGAAGTCAAGGTAGGCAACATCAACTGCTCCCCCTGGGTCCACCACTCTGGTTACCCAGTCAAAGAAATCTATGAGATTAGTTTGACAGGACTTCCTTTTGTAAACTCATGCTGTCTTGGATACTATGCTCCTGTGGATGCCAGGTGTTGCACTATCCTTTCCTTAAGGAGTGCCTCCATAATCTCGCCCACTACTGAGGTAAGACTGACTGGTCTGTAGTTCCCTGCCTCCTCCCTGCTACCACTCTTGTGGAGCAGGATCACATGGGCCCTTCTCCAGTCTTCTGGGACCTCTCCTATGCTCAGAGATTCACTAAACAGTTCTGATAATGGCTCTGCTAGTTCCACCCTTAGCTCCTTTGGTACCCTGGGATGTATGCCATCAGGTCCCATTGCTTTGTTCACCTGAGCTTATCGAGCTTTTGTAGGACCCTTTCTTTTGTGAAGGTACTAGTGCACATCTCCCTCCCCCATGTCCATGATGCTAAGCTATGGGCCCTGCCCTACCTTCTCTTCAGTAAATACTGAGCAGAAGTATCTATTTAGGATAGATGCTTTTACATGGTCCTCCTCCTCCTCCTCACATGCCCCCTTATCTCCTTTGACCTTAGTAATACTCCCCTCTGGACTTTCTCCTTTCACTAGTGTATCTATAGAAAATCTTGTCACCTTCTTTTACTGTTTGTGCTAGTGTTTCCTCGGTTTGGGCCTTTGCCTGCCTTACTGCCTTCCCTGCTTCCCTTAGGGAAGTTTGGTATGCCTCCCTATCTTCATCCCGCTGCTTTCCCTTATATTTCCTGAAGGCCAGCCTTGTGGCTCTGACCTTGTCTGCAACTGTGTTTGAGAACCAAAGTGGTTTCCTTCTTCTTTTGCACTTCATTTTCTCTCTAACACAATGGGATGTTGCTTCTAGTATTGCTTCCTTAATGCTTGCCCACTTTGCTTGTACCCCCCTCACCTGTATTTCTTTTTGCCAGGGCTAGCGTAACTCTGTTGGCCATCTTATCAAAGTCAGCTCCTCTGAAGTCCCATGTGTTTGCCTTGGAATGGGATGATTTAGTTCTAGTGGCCAAATTGAACCATACCTTGTGATAGTCACTGGCCCCAGGTGACCTTCTACCTGGAGATCTGTGATCCTTTTCCTGTTACTCAGTACTAGATCTAGGATAGCCCGGTCTCTTGTGGGTTGTTGTACCAGTTGTTTGAGGCCCTCCCCCTGCAGGGGAATCCACCACATGTCTAGTTCTTGCAGATGTTCCTGCTGGTATTGACCAATCTGTATCTGACATGTTGAAGTGAAGTTGAAGTGAAGCTGAGTTTAAAAAAAAAAAGATATTATAATGGAGTAAACTATTTACAAATTTACTTGAAAGTTTATACTTATGCATCATAGTAATATTGTTTCCAGTGTTAGTTTTCAATCATGGAAGATTGTTTTCCCCAAAATATCCTATGCATGTTTTTACTACTAGGCCTATTTGCTTGAGAAAAGCTATTTTACATTGTGATACTTTAGCTGGACAAAACAATTATCAGATAAATTAATGTTTTCCTCATGATTATTTTAAAAAAAAGAGAGCAATAATTCTCAACCTTCACTGCTAGCATTCCCTGGAAAAGCCCATTTCCAGGCTGATTGTACCGTACGGGCCTTCATAGAATTCCAAGGGCCCAGGCACCCTATGGCTCCATGTGTTCTTGGTACACGTATGGCTCAATTTTCAGAGCCCTGAGAATGCCTCAAGGCCTGGTGTTGTGTCGTTTGGCACAGGGGCTTGTCAGCACTCCCAACCAGCGATCAGATTTTCAATCCGGGCCAGATGCCACAAGCTAGACCAGCTTTTCTATCTAACTTGTGCCATTTGGGGGACCGTTTTTTACAGGGCTTGTGCCAAATCTTTGGCACAAGCTGCCATAAAGTGTGCCCGTTATACTAAAATCGGGTGGAGTTGCATCAAAGGAGTTTGGTGCAGCTACACCAAATAACAGGATTGCTGCAGGACTTGATGTAAGCCCCATGTCACCCTTAGAGAATCATGGCCATAGTGTCCCAAGCTGCTGTAGGCCTCCCTTCCTGCCTTAGGAATTAAAAAACATTATTCTGATTTGTTCATGTGAACTTATTTCCCATCCACCCGTGACTGGTTGGATCAGGAACATTTTTATCATTTCTGACCTGTCCCAGAAGGAGATATTTAGTTTTTCCCCACTTACCCAGCTCTCTCTCTGCACTCCATCTGCATACATGGTAAAATATTTATCATTAGGTATTTTATTCTTACCTGAACTCAGAACGATTTCTAAATATTTCATTTTTTTTATTTGTATGCCTAAAATTGATTATTTATTCCCAGTACTATTATTGTTGTTTAATTGCATCACCACCAATTAGATTTTTTTTTAATAAAACCAGACATTTGAGAAAAGGTCTCTGTTTCATTAAAAAGGGCAAGAAGGAAGTGCAATGGATCGGACATGAGAATCCAAATAACTGCATAACTGTTTAATTAATGTATTTTATCTCCTAATTAAATTCCTTTACTTTACACCTCATTTCAAATATGTAACAGTAGAGACTCCAGTGCCAAAATGGGTAGGACAGGAGACAGAGGACATCCCTGTGTGACCTCATTGTGTAATATTAAAGGTCTAGTAATATTCTAGATAATCCTAAAAAGCATTTAGGACTCCCACATCAAATCCCTGCTACTCCAATACTTTAAGTAATTAGGGTCCTTGTATAAGGTCAAATGCCTTACTCACATCCAGAGAAAAAGTCATCACTGGGTCATATACATTTTGAACTTGTTATAAAATAATCTGTACTTTATTAAATCCTTGCTGAATAGTCCTCCCCATCACAGACCTTGTCTAGTCCTGGTGAATGGCAGAGGGGATGAACCCTCTGAGTCTATTAACTATTGTTTTTGTAATAATTTTATAATCTGTGTTCAAAACTGCATTCAGTCTATAATTTTATGGTATGAATTGATCCTTGTCTGCTTTTAGTATCAAAATTACCTTTCTGGTTCTAACAAAGACTCAGGAGTGACCATTGTGGAAGGGTTGTGGGATAACAGATGGACCAGACTCAGAACTTCAGGTTTAACACACAATTTCTGTGTGATGTTTATTTATAATGCAGTGAATAACCTTAAGCAATGGCATATCCCTTCTTCAATACATTAGTTTGCAGCAACGGACTATGCATGTCCTTCCTCTGCACTTAGTCAGCACCTACTGATATACTGAGCTATCTCTTTAGTGAAAATTATTTAATTCCCTAAGTTGAGCTTGCATATTTGGGTGATAGTGAGCCCAAATAAAAAAAAAAAAAAAACAAGCTAAAGACAAAGAACCTCAATGCAAAATCACTGAAGCAAGGGTTACCCAAAAGGGTATTGGCAATAAAGCCAAGTTTCAAAGAAACACATCATCACACATACCCCCATAATGCAAAGCATTGTGGGATGTATATGCAAATCACCATGACATTTTAGGTTGGTTCAGCTTAAAGCAGGAATGCATGGTGCCAAAGGGCCTCTCAAACAATCTGTAATTTACATGCATTTTAAATAACACTTTTCTGCTGTTTCTACCCCGGTACCTTAATTATTATAATACAGTCTCCTGGTAACTGTTTACCTTTATCAAAAACACATAGTGCCGCGGTATTTTCAACATTTACGGGTTTCATACACATAAGGCATATACATCAAGGTATTTTATGACATAGTGCTGTTGCACACTAAATCCAACAATGAGGAACACAGCCTGTTGTTTTACAACAGCTCGGAGGTCACCACAATACCCTCCCTGTACGAGGACCTGAGAGGGAAAAGGAAAATTAAAGAGGACACTATAGCATAGTCAAGAAAGGAAAGGGGGTGCCCATAGGTGGCCAACCTTATGGACTAGAAATTGTAAAGAATAAATTAGGCTGAAAAATAGAAGGACTGTTGCAACAGATTTAAGAAAAGGTCAGTCCTCAAGAGTGGTAGGATCTCCTTGTCATGTATCTCCCACCTTAAGAGGGAAGCAGTTATTGCAGACTGCTTACCACCTTCCTGTCCCAGGAAGGGATGGAGCTTTCAGCCATCCATCTTCAGAAGCTCCATCTCAGGATTCCTATTAATGATAAACATTCTATCATAAACATAGTGGATTTCATCATTCTTTACCCTGCGGCGTTAACACATTTCTCAACAGAGACTAATGGTGCCTTCTCTGCACTATCTCCTTTTAGGCAGAGTCAATCATATTTTATTGACATCAACTCCTGCACCATATCTAGACATGAAATCAACATTTACATGTTTTGTCCCAGCCCTGTGGGACACAGTAAATCAATAGGGCTGAAGAGCTACCCACCGCATTATATGGGGATTTATTTTCTCTCATTTGATGCAACCAACAAAGGGGGTTTTGATCAGTTACAATCTTAAATTCAGCCTCCCACAAGTAATATTTCAGAGACTCAATAGCCCACTTCAGAGCTAAGCAGAGCTAAGCATTCTTTCTCTATGGTAGCATATCGTCTCTCCCTCTCGTGTAGCTTCCTGCTGATATACATGATTGGATGTTCTTCCCCATCTATTTTCTGAGATAAGAGTGCCCCAATACCATTTTCTGATGCATTAGTTTGAACCGCAAACACTTGGTTGAAGTCTGGGCTTTTCAGTACAGGAGCTGTACACAGAATGGCCTTGATATTCCTAAAAGCCTCATCACAAATAGGTGTCCACTGAACCTTATTCAGGCGCCTCTTTTTAGTGAGATCAGTCAAAGGACTGGCAATGGCTGAGCAATTAGGATTAAATTTCCTGTAATAACCAGCCAGGCCTAGAAAAGATCTCACATGCTTTTCTGTGGTAGGTATGGAACTGTTCGCTACTGCTGTCACCTTTTCTACCTCGGGTTCACATGTCCATTGCCTAAAATGAACCCTAGGTGTCTTGTCTCGGTCTTTGCTGGGGCACACTTAGCAGGGTTAATGGCCACTCCTGACTGCTTTATTGCTTGCAGTACCTGGGACAAGTGTCTAACATGGGTTTCCCAGTCAGGGTTGAATATGACCACATCGTCCAAATAAGCTGCACAGTACTCAGTGTGTGGTCTTAGCATGTGGTCCATAAAATGCTGAAAAGTGGCTGGGGCCCATGTAGTCTGAATGGCATTGTGATAAACTGGTATAAAATGATTGGGGTGCTAAATGCAGTTTTATCTTGTGAATCAGATGACAAGGGGATTTGCCAATATCTCTTAGTAAGGTCAAGGGTGAAGATATACTGTGCATTGTCTAGTCTGTCAATGACATTATCTATTTGGGGCATTGGATAGCCATCAAATAGTGATGTGTTGTTAAGCTTCCTAAAATCTAGGCATAGAAGTACACTACCGGTCAAAAGTTTTAGAACACCCCCATTTTTCCAGTTTTTATTGAAATTTAAGCAATTCAAGTCCAGTGAATAACCTGAAATGGTACAAAGGTATGCGGTAAACTGCTAGAGGTTAAAAAAAAAGTTTAGGTTAGCAAAAACTGCTGTAGAGAAATTGCAAAGAAAGCCAAGGTGTCAGTGAGTACAGTTTCCTACACCATCAAAAGGCACTTGGAAACTGGAGGAAACTCTGACAGGAAGAGGTCTGGCAGACCCAAAGCCACAACAGAATCAGAAGACAAGTTTCTGAGAGTCAACAGCTTGCGTGATAGGCAGCTCACAGGACAACAGCACAGAGTGACTGGCACCCTGAACCAAAAGGGCTACCACAGCATTTTGCAGCGCCATGCAATACCCTCTGGTCTACGCCTAATTGGTCAAGGGTTCATCCTACAGCAAGATAATGACCCAAAACATACCTCCAGGCTATGTCAGAACTACCTTCGAGGAAAAGAACAAGACGGTAGGCTTCAAATCATGGAATGGCCAGCACAGTCTCCAGACTTAAACCCCATCGAGCTGGTTTGGGATGAACTGGACAGAAGGGTGAAAGCAAAGCAACCTACAAGTGCAACAACATTTGTGGGAACTTCTGCAACAGTGTTGGGAAGAACTTCCCAACAATATTTGATGTCCATTGTAGGAAGAATGCCACGAGTGTGTTCAGCGGTTACAGTATATCTGCAAAAGGTGGCTACTTTGATGAGTCAAAAATTTAGATTAAATTTTGTTAAACAAAATGATTCTATGATTTCTTTTTTATCTCGAATTGTTTATTTGTTCTATGCTTTAATTTCAGAGTACATTGAGACATTAACCTGAGTAAATTTCAATAAAAACTGAAAAATTGGGGTGTTCTAAAACCTTTGACCGGTAGTGTATCCCATCCTCTTTCTTGTCCACTATGACCATGGATGAAGACCAGGCATTCTTTGAGGGCACAATTATGCTTAACTGCTCCATTTTTTTTACTTCCTGATTCACCTCATCCCTCACCTTCATGGGCAATCTGTAGAGCTTTAGGTGTATGGGCTTGTCTTGCATGACAGTTATGATGTGCACAATTCCTTTGGCCCTCCCCGGGATGTTTGTGAATATGAGCTCAAATTCTTGTAATACCCCCTGCATATATTTCTGTTGCTGAGGCTCCAATTCTGGGTTTATCTGGATCTCCCCCAACTGTCCTGACTGCTCTAGCCTTTTATAGGCAACCTCCAGCTCTGACTCCCTAACTTAAGGATGGCTATGGGGGGGTAGGCTTCTTGCACCATTTCCTAAGGAGGTTCACATGGTAAATTCTCTGGGGGGGTCTCTTTCCTGGCATGCTAAGCTTATAATTCACTGCCCCTGTTTGCCTCAAAATGGTGAAGGAGCACTGCCATTTTATGAGTAGTTTGTTCTCTGTGGAGGGAAGAAGTGACAACACTTTGTCCACTGACTGAAATGTTTTACTCTTCAAACCCTGGTCGTATCTTTCCTTCTGCAAGTCTTGCTTCTGTTCTAAGCTCTGGTGTGCCAAGTTGATATACCTCACAAGGCATTTGCATAACTTTCCAGTGGCCCCCTCAGGTTCCTCCCATACAATAATGAAAAAGGAGAAAAACCAGTGGATGCCTGAGTAATTTCTCTGTAAGTGAAAAGTAAATAGGAGAGGTACCTATCCCAATCTCTACCCTCTTCTTTTACATACTTCCTCAGCATTGTCATTAATGTCTGATTAAATCTCTCTATGAGGCCGTCAGTCTGTGGGTGGTATGGGAAAGTATGCACTGCTACCACACCCAGCCGATGGTACAATTCTTTTAGCAGGTGTGCATTAAAATTACTCAGTAAGTATTTCCTGGGGGATTCCCATGTGACTAAATGCCTTTGCTAACTCCTCTGCTATCCTTGGGGCAGTGACAGTTCTCATGGGGATAGCTTCTGGGTAGTGGGTAGCGTAATCACATATGACTAGCACAAATCAGTTTCTCTTGGAGTTCTTTTCCAGAGGGCCCATTACATCCATGACCATCCTGTCAAAGGGGTTAGTCACAATGGGGAAGGGTTGTAGTGGTACTCTATTTCTTTTTCCTGCCTGAGCTACTTTCTGACACTCAGCACATGCTTTACAATACTCAGCTATGTTCTCGTGGATAGAGGGCCAATAAAACCTGGGTAATATCTTATTCAGGGTGCTATCTCTGCCTGCATGGCCTGCTAAAGGGATGTCATGTGTCAGATACATGATTTGGGAGTGGAATTTTTCTAAAACCATTAGTTGGTCTACTACCTTTCCATTTCTGGGGTTAGTGCGTTCTCTGTACAGTACTTCCTGTTCTGCAACAAACTGAGGGGCACCTTTTTCCACTCCCTTCTCCACCAGTGGAAAAAAAGGGTTAAGTGAAGGGTCTGCTTTTTGCTCATGCTGCATATCACATTTAAAAGTGTGTCGCAAGTCTGGCTGTACACCAGCATGAGTATCAATCCAGTCCTTCTTTAGCTTCCTCTTCTCCACCTTAGTTGTATGGTTCTTGCCAGGATCCTGAAAAACTTCATCATCAAATGGGAACACAGATGGTAAATGTCCCTGCTTCACTTGAACTCTGGTGGTTACAGCAACTCCAGCAGAGTCCTGGGTGGCATGACGATGTATAAATGAAGCAAAGTCTGGGTGGTCATGCCTGAGAACAACTGGCACAGGTAGGCAAGGTACCAACCCCACTTCTACTTCATGTGTCTTTTCTTGAACAGTCATTTGTATGGTGGCTGTAGGGTAGCAATGGGTATCACCATGCACATAGATGATTGCTGTATCTGGCCCTTTATTATTCCCAGTCACCAGATCTGCTCACAGAAGAATCTGGTGGCTCTCTGAATCAATCAGTCCCGTCATCTGCTGTGATCCATTCTGCACAGTAGCCATAAAGTGACCTCAGTTTCCTAAGGCTAGGTGAATTGTCTCTTTCTTAGTATTAGGATAGTTTCTTACATAATGTCCCTTCTTTTGGCACCCAAGACATACAATCTCTGCTACAGGAATTTACCCCCGCCCACCCCCACTGCTCTCCACTCTTGTTTCACTAGGGCTAGATTTGATAGTTTATAAGTAAAAAGGTTCCTTACTGGATTGCTGGTGGCTGTAGCTGTTGATGTCCCTTGGAATCCTTTGGGTCTGGATGGTTGGGCTGCCAGGAAGTCTTCTGCTAATGTGATGGTTTTATCCGTGGAATCAGGCTTATGCTCATGACCCCAAAGTTGTACATCCTGGGGTAAAACTTTAATAAGCTGTTCAATAATTACTGCCTCCAGAAGTTACTCCTTGCTCTTGTTATCTGGCTGCAACTATTTGTAGCAAAGCTCCTTGAGATGGGCATAAGTCTGTCAGGGGGTATCCAGTGACTGCATTTTAAGAAACCTAAACCTCTGGCGATAGGTTTCAGTATTTATGTCATAGCACCTGATGATCTCCTGCTTCACACAGTCATAGTCCTCTGCCTCTCAGGAGTCCATGTGGCTATAAACCAACTGGGCACTTCTTGTCAGGTGCAGTGCCAGTCGAACAACTCACTGTTCCCTTGGCCATGTGCATGTTTGACCGATACCCTAAAAAGTTGTGAGGTATGCTTCAATGTCATCACTATCTGATAGTTTGGACAGTTTAACATCTTTTGGGCTACTGGTTCTTTCAGTTTTCCTGCATTGATGGCATGCAAGACCCTCATGGTATCTGCCCATTTGGCATCTTGTCTTCTCCACTCAATGTCTCTATATCTCTGCTCAATATCTCTCTCTCTGTCTCTTTTTCCATCTGCACCTGTTTTATGCAGAGCCATTTCAACAACTCCCCTACATCTTCAGGTGGAGCGTCTTCAAGAGGAGGCAGTTCCCTTGATTCTTCCTCATCCTCTTGCATCTCTTCATTGGCTTCAGGATTGGACTTCCTCCAAACTCCCAGGTCCAGTTCAGGCAGCAGCTTCTCTCCTAGTCTGTCGGCCATGGTTCTGATCAGAACTCCACAGACTTTCTTCTCCGTGTTCTCCTCTGGTGACTCCTGGTGCATCGGTCAACCTGGGATATCTGCATGATATCCACCAGAAAACGTCCCCCTAGCCCAGTCCAGGCATTTCCAGCAAGTTATCCCATCTCTGACACCAAGTCTGTGTAGGGGTTGTGAGATAACAGATGGACCAGACACAACTTCAGGTTACTTGGTATTACTTGGTATGAAAGAACAGAAGAAAGCCAGAGCCCATCGAGACTGTTCCCCACACTATGTGGGACATTATTTATCTATTATCCCTCAACCAAACATCTATTATTTTTAAAGACAGTGCCACTAGTTGCCTCTACCAATTCTTGTGGCAAGGTGTTCCATACAATGGATACTCTTATTGGAAAAACGTTTCCCCTTTTGCTGGTTTTATAAGTTTTTACTTCAAGCTGTTTATTATGCAGTCTCAGAACATGTCTCTTTTTGGAAAGTGTTAGACCACATTTTTCCATTAGATCTGGTGAATTTATTAAATTCAAAACCATAAGCATATCACCTCTTAATCTTCTAGTTTGAAGAGAGAAGAGACCAGTAGCTTTTAATCTGTTCTGATAATCCAAGTTTGTTAATCTTGGAATCATTCTAGTTACTCTCCTTTGAACCTCTTCAAGAATTGCTATGTCTTTTTTTTAGTTTGGATTCTAGAAAGGGGAGCCATAGTCTAGATACGGTCTAATGTAAGCCCTATACAATGGAATAAGGCATTGTTCAGTGCGATTAACAAAAGTGCATATTATTTGCCTCAAAAGTCTGTTGGTCATGCAAGCAGTTCTAACACTGATCGTTTGATGTAAGTTTATTATTAACATATACCCCTAAATCTTTTTCACAATTTGATGAGTGAAGTGGTAGTCCATTTATATAACATATCGTTTTTGGATTATTTACACCAAAATGCACTACTAAACATTTGTCTTGATTAAACAGCACATGATTTTCATTTGCCCAAAGTGTTAATTTTTCCAAATCCTTCTTTAATGCAGAAATGTTTTCTTGATTATTAACCTTGCCCCCCAATTTAGTATCGTCTGCAAATTTAACCATGAAGTTATTTGGCCCTGTTTGTAAATCACTGATAAAGAGATTAAACAATGTTGGTCCCAAGACCGACCCCTGTGGTACACCACTTGTCACACTCCGAATCAGACAAGATATCATTAATTCTGACTCTCTGAGAATGATTTGTCAACCAGTTTAAAGTCCAGTTGACAATATCAGGTGACAAACCTAGATTGTGCATTTTAGTAATTAGTTTTTATGTGAGACTTTATCGAAAGCTCTACTAAAGTCCAAAAGAATTACATCAGTAGGGATACCCACATCTAGTAGAGTACTTATATTATTATAAAAAGATATCAGATTGATGGTGCAGGAATACTTGGGAGTAAACCCATGCTGATTTGAATCATAAATTCCAAATTTTTTACAATCTTGATCTATTAGAGACTTCATTACTCGTTCCATTAATTTACCAGTCACTGTGGTCAGGCTAATTGGACGATAATTTTGCATAGAACCTCTATTGCCTTTTTTAAATATGGCAGTAACTATTGCTGAATGCCAATCATTTGGTACAATGCTTTCTTGTAAGGATTTGTTGAAGATAATTGACAAAGGTATAGAAATATTTATAGAGGTTTCAATCAGAAACCATGGATGAATATCGTCTGGGCCCGGACTAGTATTTTTTTTTTTAGTTTTTTGATAGCCTGTGTAATGTCAGTTGGATAGAACCTATGGTAATCTATGTGGTGAACTTTAAATGTACTAATAGATGATTTTTGAAAGAAGACAGAACAAAAGTACTTATTAAAGAGATTCGAGGTTTCTATATCAGATAGAGAAGAGCCATTGGTTATAATAGGACCAATGGTCCTTGATACACCTTTTTTACTACTTATATAGGAGAAAAGAGATTTGTGACAGTCTTTTGTGTGAGCTAGTTTAAATTCTAGCGTATTGTTTGCCAATTTAATAGGGTTGTTTTAAGTTTTTCACAGATAGTCTGTATTTATGTAATAGAATAGTTTTAAATAGAACAGAACTATTCTTAAGTTTCCTAAAAAGTTTAATTTTTATTTTAATCTGATTTTTAATTGCCTTGTTGAACCAAGGGGGAATTTTTCCTTTATTATTAAATTTCCTCTTAGATGGAATAAAGGTATTTTCCAAATAATGTACAATGTTTTAAAAAAATCCCAAGCTTGTTGTGTTGTACAATTAAGAAGATTAGATTCCCAGTTTGTTTTGTAAGTATTCATTGATTTTAGAAAAATTTGCTTTATTATAATTTTTTTGTACAGTATAACTTCCTTTGTGTAGTTTTAAACTGTTGAATTTCAAAAAGAATAGATGAATGATCACTGGTCCCGAGTGGATCCCAAATTTGTAAATTGCTAATTTTGTTGCTCTATGTTAGTAAATAATAGATCCAAAATATTAGGACCTCAAGTGGGTTCAGTAACAAGTTGTTGTAATCCAGTACTAACTACCACATTTATTAGTCCTTTCTCGGCATAGGACTGTCCTGAGAATGAGTCCCAGTTAATATGAGGGAGGTTAAAGTCACCAAATATTACGGTATCTTGAGATTCTGAAAAATGTGTAATTTATTTAAACATATCAGTTGTGTAATCTGAATTTGCAGATGGAGGTCGATAGATGTTACCAGTAGTTATATAGGACTGCTCCTTTAATAAGATTTTAACCCATATATTTTCCAAAGGAAAGGGAGAACACACTCCAAAAGAAGGAATATCATTTCGTATGTACATACAAACTCCACCGCCTTGCTTATTTAATCTGTTTTTATGATAAAACTTATAACCTGGAATTTCTCTGGACCAAATTGAGGATGCATGCCATCAAGTTTCAGTTACTCCCACCACCTGTATTTAAAGTTTTACATTTGGCTTCAAGTTCTGCTAATTTGAGTTGGTTTAAAGATCTTGCATTCAAAGCTAGGAATTTACATTTAATTGTAATAATATTTTGGTAAGTATTCGAGACTTGGGAATAGACCCATTCTCCCCCATTGTTTTTAGTTTAAACAATGATTTATGATTTTAGTGATACTTTTCCCCATAAGTGTACTACCCCTACAACTGAGGCTCAACACACAATCTCTGTGTGATGTTTATTTAAAATATAGGGAACAACTTTAAAGGGGAACAGTCATCTACAGGATTTCTTTTATGCCTGAAAGCCCATAAAAAGTTAATTTGAGTGAGCCATTGTGTTTATCTGTGAGTCTTTGCAGCCCAGGGCTATTAATATGTAAATCAGCCTGTAATTAAGAACCGGGGGCAGCCATCTGTTTTAGGCTCCTGACAAGAAATGATGTCACCAAGGGACCTAAGGAGGCTGTGGGGTCAAAAACAGAGGGGGAATTCAAGAATGCAGGGGACAAACATAAAGCAGTTCTAGTGTGGGGTAGAAGGAAGTAGGCTGTTGGTTAACTAGGATCCGCAGCTTATCCAGTAGGTAGGGAAATGGGCAGACTGGGTGGGCCAAGCGGTTCTTATCTACCATCAAAGTCTATGTTTTTATGTTTAAATGTGTCACTCAAAGACAGCTCAGCTTCACAGTCCTGGATACAATCCAGAAACAAAAAACACATGATTTGCCGCAGGATGAAGTCTGTAAAACTGGTTTTATTTAAACAGCAGACATAACTAACACTCCCCCAAACAATACTTGCTCCAAATATTTTCATGCCAAGAAATGGATATTCTCAAGACCTCAAGGCACTTATTTCTTTCTCTCTTCTGTTTGTCTGGGTTTCAAATATGTGCACACCACACCCTTGTGACAGAAAAAGTAATTATCTGTACAGTAAAACTTGTGATTGCAAATGTAATTACCTGTGCAGCACCAGGTTGTGCATTAGATAAAGAGTAAGGTGCCTAGGGATGTCCCAGTTTCCAGTTGCTTTGGTGGCACAGCTAGTAGTGCAACCAGAATGGTATTTCAGGTGGCATGGGTTCAAATCCCAGCTAAGGAACTTATTTCTTTCTCTCTTCTGTTTGTCTGGGTTCCATAAATGTGCACTCTGCACTCTTGTGATTGATAATGTAATTACATTGCCAACCCAGTGATGATGAGGATTAAGGCACTGGACTCCACACCTCATGCCACGCCAATGACCCGAGTTCAGGAGCGAGCTTGGATCACCAGGGGTTGGCTAGGAGGAATGTGGGCTGCTATCAGCTCCCAGATCAGGGAGGATTAGTCCCTCACTCTCGGTTGACACCAGTGGAGACCATGTGTCAGAGCAGAGTCGAAGGCTGACGCAAGTGTAGGGAGGGTGGAGGAAGCACTTGCTTCTGGGAGCACGTGCATGCCTTCACGCATGCACACTTGCCAAATGTCAGTGCTTCAGGGGGAAGAGGGAAGAGAACTACAAGATAGTGGGTCTCCTTGTGGCCGTTTGTGACAGCTTCCCTGAGGTGGGGGGGCTGATGAAGGAGTAGGTGGTCATGGGGAGCAAATAGCTGTATAAAACATTTTGTATTACCTGTGCAGCACTAGGTTGTGCATTAGAGAAAGAGTAAGGTGCCTTTGAATGTCCCAGTTTCCAGTTGCCTTGGTGGCACAGCTGGTAGCACAACCAGAATGGTATTCCAGGCAGCCTGGGTTCAAATCCCAGCTAAGGCATTTATTACTTTTTTTGTTTTGTTTGTCTGGGTTCCATAAATGTGCACACTGCATTCTTGGGAGATTGAAAATAGAATTGTCTGTGCACCAGGTCAGTAGGCAAAGTAATCTCAGGGATCTCATCCAGAAGCAGATGTATGTCCTCACCGGGGTTACTCACAGATTCAGTATAACTCATTGTGTTATCAGTCAAGTTTTTACCAAAGAAATACTTTAACTCAATTTTACGAAAAAACTTAATAAGGTCAACATGCACCCAAAAGTTATTTAATGGTGAAGTGGTGATAAACAAGAGTCCCTTCCTTAATAGTTCAATTTTGGTTTGTGTGAATTGTTTAGTAGATGATTACTTGTAGCTTACTTTCTGACTCTTGTCGCTCACTAAGATCCCCTGATAGTTTATTGTGTACAGAATAAACTATCAAGGGAGCTTTAGTGAAATAACCACCCTCAGCCCCATCTCCCAGGAGAGGCCATAGATCTGCTTCTGGACAAGATTAGAGCTTTTCCTGTACTTAATGTGGACAATACAGAAGAACTCAATGAAACACTGTTTACAAGTTTGCTAGACAAAACAAGGTCCACGGATCTCATTGAACTTTTGCAGACATCTGTTACTGAGTAGAGTTGGAGCCACACTGGGGATATTAACGCAGAAAGAAAAATCTTATTCAAACTGGCGTTCACCTTCTGCCCAAATGTATTGCACCCTGCAATTTTGACTTTTGAAAAGATTGTTACTAGGCAAGTTGAGGAAGTTTTGAAAACACCTGGGACACCTCGAGATAATAATCTAATATTGGCAGAGAAGCAAGGATTGCGAGAACTGTATGAAGACATTGAGTTAATAATAAAACCGGCAGACAAGAGAGGAACTATAGTTGTTTTGAATAAACCACATTACTGTATATTGGAATAGCTACTGTATGTCATTATTAAATGATGCTAGTAACTATAGGAAACTCCCCAGGAATCCTGTGCATGCTTTTAAGAAAGAATTACATGTCATTTTACAAATTGCTGTAGCTCAAGGGACCACCACAGAAAAAGAGTATGAGTATATTTGGGAAGATTTTCCCACGGCCCCTTGCATGTATATCCTGCCCAAAGTCCACAAACATAGAACCAATCCCCCAAGGAGATCGATTATTTCAGGGCTGAGCTGTCTGACCCCAAACTTGGGGAAATTTATCAATTATTTTCTCCAGAAATGTGTTATAGGACTACCCTCTTACATCAGGGATACCAGTGATATTTTGAATAAGTTTAAAGATTTAAAATGGGAAGAGGATTTCAAATGGTTAACTATTGGTGTGGAAGCCCTATATACATCAACAGGACATGATTTGGGAATTAAAGCATGCAAGTGCATTTTAGAAAACCATAATCTGATAGAGAAAATACCAATTAATTTCATCTTGGCATTGTTACATTTTATGTTTACTCACAGTTCATTTGAGTTCAGTGGTGCCCATTACCTCCAGATCTGTGGCACAGCAATGGGAGCCTCTGTGGCCCCCTCCTATGCAAATGAGTTCCTTGGGCTTTGGGAGGAAGACATTTTTTATCTGAAAGTAATACCTTTAGGTCAAGAATTGCTAAATGGTATTGCTTTATAAACTATTCATTTGTATTTGTACCGGAGACAACAGTGAAATTGAGTAATTCACGTCATGGTTACAGGATAATGATTTCAACTTACATTTTACACACACCTTCAGTCCTGACAGTGTAGATTTTGTAGATGTTACATTTACCACATCAGTGACAGATAATGCCCATGTAGAAACAAAGTGCTTTAGAAAAAGTACAGCGCCTAACTCTGTCTTATCAGCAGATAGTGCCCATCCGCAGAGACGAAAAAACTCAATTCATATAGCCAATTTCTTAGGTTATGGAGAAACTACTCACAATATCAGGTGTTTTTGTCAAGCTTGTCCATAGCAGTCTGCCCTATGGTACTGAATCTGATACACATCAAACTTGGCTACTGAAGCAACCTGCGGGGATGTACAAATACAAAAAAATTCAACATCTGTGACCACTGTGTTACAGGTTAAAGTTGTGTACACACAGGGGATCCAACTGTTAAAGTAGAGATTTGAGAATTTATCATTTGTGATACTCACTCGTGGTATACGCCCTATGGTGCTCCAGCAATGTAGTATACATAGGGTCCACAGTCAGAAATCTTAAAACTCAGATTCATGAGCACGTCAGATCCATTCTTAAATGGGAAGACAAACCCCTTGGTTTACATTTTATGGCACATCATAATTCTGACCCTAAAAGTCTTAGATTTATGGAAATAGACTATGTACCAGTACCTACGTTTGGGGCAACAGAACAAGTCTGTTGTTGCAGAGAGAGAGAGAGAGAGAGAGAGAGAGAAAGAGAGTCAATGGATCTCTAGATTAAGAAGCATGAAACCCATTGGACTCAGTGATGACTGGGACCTTAAACCATTTCTTAAAAAGAAGTAGCAATTGTTTAATTTTTTCAAAGGGAGTATTGAATTGTGTTTGAAAATTCTCTTTTTTTGTTAGTGCATTATGTTGTTAATATTGCACTGTTTCTAACCCTTTTGCAGACTCACTCTGCTTTTTCTTTTTCAGCTGCACTTTGTGGATCCTCTGGAAATCAAGGAAATAAGGAACTATTTAGGTGATCACAGGTGCCGTCTTTCCATCTTTTGTTTTTTTTAAACTTTCTATTTATCCGCCTCCCACGCCTGAGCTCCACTTCTTCAGGAGACACCTGGTACTGCCTGCCCCACGTCTCTGCCTTACCTGAATCCCCACAGGTTCCCCCGTGGAGCCGTGGTTATACTCCCCAGGTGGGTACAAGGTGGGGCCCTTACACCCCGATATCTCTAGATTTCATCAGGTCCCCCGGTAGTCAGGCAGGCAGGTGCAATCAGGGCTAGCACTGGTGCTCCATCTACTCATTGCTCCAGCAGTGTTTTTCTTTCATTTCTTCCTGCATGGTGTTTTGCCCTGACATCAAGGCACTAGGCACCAACGTCCACCACACAGGTCCCCCAGCCCCCCACTACCAGCAGGACTTGCTATACCTCGGGCTCCGCCTGTGTTCAGGCAAGCTATGGGCCTTGATCCCCTCCCTCCCCCTGGAGAAGACAAGCAGTCCCTGGGACACTCAAGCCTTCTCCTCCGGTCGGCTCTCCAGCGACCTGAGCAGGCTTCTGAACCCGGGTCACCAGTGTCACAAGCAGAAATCCAACCACTGCCCCAATGGGCCAGCATGTCTTTCCATCTTAAGCTGCCTTTGCTCTTCAGTAACACTGGAAGTTTTATATGAATTTAGAAAAATTACTTTAAATTATGTAATGCATTAAAATGAAATGCTATATTGGAAATGTAAATGATTTTGGAACCATGCTTTTCTACTTCTGGAAGCTTTAAACTGTATATGAAATAATATATAAAAACATACTTCCAGACTCATTAAAATATACAATACATTAAAATGAAGTGCTATTTTGGAATTGTAAATGAACCATGCCTCTAATGGGAAAAGTTATGTTGTTTTAGTTTGTCATTAATTTTTATATTTTGTATTTTGCACATATTTGTGACGCCTGTTTTTAATTGGATTGGGGGTTATATAAAGTGACAATTGTTCTGTTCTAGCCACACACCCTGAGGAAGGCAGTTTGTTGAAGCGCTGGGGTAGTAGGTGCTAGCCTGTGTTGGTGCGTGCCACAATATATCTTTAATTTTCTGAGGCTATTCTGTGGCTATCCCACAGGAGTGCTGAGTTTTGGAAACTCAGCTCAATCAGTGACTGGCTGTGGTGGTGAGAGAAGGGCTGTGTTAGTCACCGGCTCGGTTTCGGGATGGGGGGAGCGGGTTGATGAGGCACTACCAGCCAAGGTGGGGGGGCCCACTGGACCACCAAGGATATGTTAATTAGTCATTCACGGGATGGTGATTGGGGACAGGGAGGGACCACTGGATTACCAGGAAAATTTTGAGAACTATAGAATGGGACAGTGACTGGTGAGAGGAGAGGAGGGAGGAACCACTGTATCAAGTCCAGAGAACTAGAGTGAAAGAGGCCATCAAGTCCTTCTTACAGACCAACCCTTCTGGACACATGCTCACTGGGATTCGTTGGGATGCCTTTAAGTGTTATTTGCGAGGGGAGATAATAATATATGCTGCCCGGCTCAAGACAGTCTGTGTGCAACAACGCCTGGAGTTTGAACAATGAATTGATGACCTACAGTGTCAGCACCAAATAACATTAGATGATTCTCTAAAAGCTCAACTGGAATATGGGAAGCATAAGTTGAACAAACTGTTGGATGTTCAAATTGAAGGTCAGTTAAGGTACTCTAAACAGAAGTACTTTGAGCATGGTAATAGAGCGGGTAAGCTCTTGGCTTGGCAACTCAGAAAAGACTTAGCCAGTAGGGTGGTTCTCCAGTTGTGGGACCCCATAGGGGGAAATCATCTACTTCCCCTGCAGAGAGTTCTCATCTTTTTGTTAAATTTTTATAAACTTCTCTATACAGCTGAGCGGAAGCCTGATCACTTCAAGAAATCGCTTTAACTATCTCAGTAGTATACAGTTACCCTTCCTTACAGATGAGCAGCATCTCTCCCTTGATGCCCCTATTGCCACCTCTGAAATTTTAAGTAAAATTAAACAGTTGAAGAATGGAAAGTCACCTGGTATGGATGGCTTTGCCTCCAAGTTTTATAAACACTTCACTTCTGACTTGGTAGCCCCCCTTTCGGAGGTATTTGGGGAAGCAATGGGGAGGAGAGAGGGCAGTCTCTCCTTCCTGGAACTTGACTCTGATCTCTGTTATTTTAAAACCAAACAAAGACCCAGAAGACTGCAGATCCTACCATCCAATCTCCCTCTTACTGGTGGATCTGAAGATTTCCACTGGTATCCTGGCGGACCACCTTCAGTCTGTTATATCTTCAATAATACACAGAGATCAAATGGGTTTTGTCACAGGATGGTTCCTCCAGGATAACATCTGTAGATTTCTTAATATTATCACTGCTCAGAAACACAACCACTCTTTTCAATTGGCTATAAGTATGGATGCTGAAAAAGCATTTGATAGAGTGGATTGGTCCTTCATGTTAGCCTTGCTGCAGAGATTTGGGCTGGGAGACAAATGTATCAATGCTGCAGACTCTCTTTATACAACTCCCAAAGCGAGAGTTAAAGTTAACAACTTTCTCTCAGAGATATTTCCTTTACAGCGAGGCACCCGACAGGGCTGCACTCTTTCTCCTTTACTTTTTGTGCTTTTCATAGAACCTCTTGCTATTTCCAGCAGGGCTAATCCTCACATTACAGTGGTAATGGCAGGTGGCATGGAGCAGAATTTGGCATTGTATGTGAATGACTCTCTTTTCTTCATATCGGACCCTTTTATATCCCTTCCCCATCTGCTGCATTCTTTGCAAGAATTTGGTTCCTTGGTGGGCTATAAAATCAACCTCCAAAAATCCAAGGCTTTGATTTTAAGTGGCTCTCCCTCACCAGCTTTTCGGGGTGCTTTTCCATTTGTTTGGGCCCCTAAGAACACCTTTTGTTATTTGGGGATCAGAATTTCAACAGATGTATCTCCATTATTTAATAACAATCATTTAAAGTTATTTCAAGTGCTCCAAGCAGACTTTACCAGGTGGAATCTATTGCCACTCACATTCTAGGGCAGAATCCAAACTATCAAAATTAATGTTTTGCCTCATTTGTTGTTTTTATTTCAAACACTACCCATACATATTCCAAAGTTTTATTGGAACAAGCTTAACAAGGAAACCTAGCATTTTATTTGGTCTAACTCCCGCCCTCGCCTTGTGAGGAGAGTGCTTAGGTTCTAGAGCCAACGGTGGGTTATTTCCCAGATTATTACCGTTATCTAATGGCTCAAGGGACACAGCTCTGTACCTGGGCCAAAAGACGTGTCCACTCTGGCTGGTATCAAATTGAGGAGGCCTCTATACCTGGTCGGGCCCTCTGATCACTACCCGCTAATACTAATTCCTCTCCAATATGGTCCTCTATGGAGAACCCGTGGATCAAACATTCGGTGCATATTCTCTTGCACCTTAAGAAACTCATTGCTACCCCAAATGGCCTGGGCCCCCTCTCGCATGAGCAGTCTTTTCTACCCCCATGATTGGACTCAGGTTACCTTTACTGGCTGGTGTCAGCGTGGCTCAGTTGGTAGCACATCCGCCTCTGGACCAAAAGGTCGTGGGTTCTTGTCCCACACCGGGATTGGACTTGCACCTAAAAATCACTGGCATCTGAGTGCAGTATTGAGGGGTGCTGTACTGCTGGGGTGTGCTGTCCTTCGGATGAGACGTTAAACCGAGGTCTCTTCTGCCCATCCTGGTGTTGTCCTGGTGGGTGTCCAGGTGGAAGTAAAAGAACCCAGGGCACTCTTCGTAAAGAGCAGGGAGCATTCCCGGTGTCCTGGCCAACAGTCCCCTTCCCATAAAACCGGTTCATGCAATTATCCAGGCTGTGTGTGGGTCATGATGTGTGATATGGCCGCCACCACACATTCAGTCACTTCACTACCAGTCTAGCATTGCTTGTAAAACGCTTTGGGATACTGTGTATGAAAAACGCTATATAAATGCTGATTCTTCTTCTTCTTCTTCTTCATCACAAGTTCATGACCTTTTTGCAATGCACAGACCAAAGAGGTTGTCTATCATTTGCTCAACTGCAGGCCAAACATGCTCTGCAGAAGGAGGATCATTATAGTTTCTTGCAAGTTCAACATTTCTTGCGGATGCCGAGCATTTTACCTCAGGTTCATGAGGAAAGAATGAATCTAGAATCTTTTTTTTATTTTGTTATCACTCTTAAAGATAGTTCTCATTACCTATAGGAGCTTTATTCAATTTTAATATGTACCCAGGATCCCCCATTAGAGAAACAGAGGAAGGGATGAGAGCAGGAGGAGGGTTCCAGGACTGACCCAGACCAGTGGGCTAAGAGATAAAAGTGGGGTTGGCAGGTAACTTTATCTCAGTCTTGGCAAGAATTTAACTGGAAAGTTCTTACTCACTTTTTTGCACCCCTACAATCACTAAACATTTTAGTACAACCCACATGGACCTTTGTTGGAGAAACTGTGGTCTTAGAGGGATCCACGACCACATATTCTGGGCCTGCCCTATATTCTGTGGGTTTTGGCGTGTGGTTTGCTTGCTTGGAGCTGCAGCCGGTAACGAGCATCCAGCTTCCTTTCACTTTTACAGATTTGATCCTGGGATTCCCAACCTTTTTGGCTGCTCCTAAGAATGTGAGGAACCTTGGCCAAATTTTGTGCATTGCAGCCCTTAAATGTATAACTTCAAGATGGCTATCTCCAACTCCACCCACCCTGGAATGCTGGAGAGCTATGGTGGTAGAGAGAGAATGAATGGAAAGTATTACTAGCCAGCTGCAGTTGCAATGTGAGAAATTCCTGGAGGTATGGCATCCCTGGCATCAGGAATTGGGGTCCATGGAACCAGTTTAAAAACCTTTTAACTAATACTCTTTTCTAAGCAGAGTTCTAAAATGGCTATGATTGGGGGGGGGGTGGAGGGGACTAACACACACCTTCAGTGTTATTGTTAATGTTTATTGTTAGTGTCAATGTTATTATTTTCTGGATGTTCTGAATTCTGTTATTTACCTATTATGATTTGATTGAGATCTATTTAACTATTCAAATAGATAATTCCATTACCTATATATGCACAGTACAGTCGTAGTGTAGCGTTTAGATGGCTATCAGTTGGCTAATAGTTTGCAGTTCCCCTATTCGTTTAATGTACTAAAAATGAAGAGCAACCAGATTGTTAAACTAAAACATATCAAGAAGAGAAGTCTAGATATGTGGACAGTTAAAAGTGCTTAAAGAGACTGGAGTTTGATCAGATCTACATTGATGAGTCTGATCTGATAGTTTCTGGGACAACGCAGAAGTATATGGACATTAAAGTCTTTTAGGGCAGGATTCACAGGAGGGATGGGCCCAGCACATCCGAGATGCACTGGGGCATCCCCAAAATGCACCCAAGGGTGATTCAGGCAGGGTGCTGATGCACCAGCAAAACCCCGATGCACCGGCACATCCCTGATGCAGCGCATACCACCAGTAATGCTATGCTGTGCATCCAGAGGGCCTGTGACAGTGGGCGTGCCCATGCATACCAGGTGCAGCCCCATTCACAGCCCAATCCTGTGGCACAACCCCAGGGCAAGTCCGTAGATGCACCACAGAAAGATATGTCTAGAAAACTAGACTTATGTTGGTGGCCACCTACAGGCAGGCTGCTGCACTGCAGGCAGCAGCACGGATGCCTGCCCACTCTTACAGTCCAGTGAGCCCCTCCAGCCCCAAGCCCCCATACAATGCTGCTCCTGGCAGCGGTAATGGACATGGTGCACCCCCCAAGCCCCCATACAAGCCGCCTCCTGGCGACGTCAACGGTACTGAATTCCCCATGCCCACATACAAAGCTGCACCCAGCGGCTGTGGCAGTGAAGATGGATCTCTCAGCATTTGTAGAAGAATGCCGCCCAGTGCGAATGAAATGAAGAACTCTTTCCTAGCCTCTGTTTGTATTGATCGCTTCATCGGTAGAGCTGGTGCAGTCAGCCTCTCAGTTACCTTCAACCCACCCTCTCCCACACTCAGCAGATCCTCACAGCCGACGGGCAGTTGGTTCCACTCAAGATACTTGCCACGGCCGTCTTCATAACAGAGCTGTCTGAGAATGACAGCAATTGTACAGCCCAAGCTCAGGCTGTACAACTGCTATCATTCCCAGACAGCTCTGTCAGAAGACAGCCATGGCGGTATGCAGGTGGGTTGAACTGCCTGCTGACAGCGGATCCTGCTGGGATGGGGGATAGGGGTGGTTTGGGGTACTTGGGGGCTGACTGCATCGCACACTGCCGCTGGAGGCGTGCATTACCGAGGGCTTGAGGTTGGGAGGGGGTTCTTCATTTCATTCAGTGCCGGAGCGGTATCACAGGTGCTGGAGGGTTGCCAATATCTTTTACTGCCACCGGTGCGGTTTGCTATGAGGCATGGGGGATTCATTTTTCTTAACGCCGCTGAAAGCGCATGACTTGGGCTGGGATCGGGCAGGGGAGGGGTGGTGGACACAGTGCGGCGCATTCTGCTGGGACATCCCAGCCAGCGCTATGCAAATGGGGCTATAATGGCATGCTAATGGCCCCATTGCACCATGCATGCCTAATGGCCTCATTTGCATGCCCCTGGCTGTGAATCGCGTTTTTGGGCGCAGGGCATCCTGAGATGCCCTGCCCCAATGGGCTCACAGCCTGTCATGGGGGATGCGCCGGAGCAGCCTGGTATGCTCTGGGGCATCCTGGGCTGGGCGCACCTGTGCTATTCACAGAGGGGATGCGCTGGGGGCATCTCCCTGTGCTTCCTGTGTGAATAGCCCATTTTGCACTGAGTGCATCTCCCCTGCACCGGGGCAGCCGAGATGCACTGGGTACATCTTCTTTGTGAATCCTGCCCTTAGACTTTAATGTTAAGGCTCTTGCTTAATACCTTTCTCCTTTGCCATTTATTGTGGTTCTGTTAATTCATCTCCGTCTTTCTTAACAGTATGTTGTCTACACATGCTTCTGAGGTTCTGTTTGGGTTATGTCACTAAATTTCACTGCTGTACTGTGATGTTTATTGACTTTTCTTATCACAATAAACTTTATCTCGAAATTAAAAAAAATACCAGAGAACTGGTGTACACAGCAGACTCGACCCAGTGCTCCATGAGGGTAACCAACCTAATCAATTAGTACAAGTCCAGGACAGTGAACCACTCACCAAGCATTTCAGCAAATGTTCAATGAAACTCCAGAATCAGTAGTTTAATTCCAGGATGTTTATTGCTGACACGTGTGGCGGTTTGCTACACACTATGCTTATTGTGCAAACATTTCAGCAATAAACAGCCTGGAATTAAACTGCTGGCTTTGGAGTTTCATTGAAAGTTTGCTGAACATTTGCTGAAATGCCTAGTGAGTGCTTCACTATCCTGGACTTGTACTAATTGGGAGGGACCACTGGACTACCAGGGACAGTTGTTTTTTTCTACAAGGGCGACGAATGGGGATTGACGAGGCACCATTAGACTAACGAGGCATATTTTTCATATAAAGGGATGGCAATCCGAGAATGGGGGAAGGGAGAGAGACCACTAGACTACCAGGGCATATTTTTCATTTAAAGGGACGGTGATCGGAGAACAGGGGGGAAGGGAGGGACCATTAGACTTCCAGGGCATATTCTTCACATAAACGGAAGGTGATCTCAGAACAGGGAGGGACCCCTAGACTACCAGGGCATATTTTTCATATAAAGGAATGGTGATTGAAGAATGGGGGAGGGACCACTAGACTACCAGGGTAAGTTATGCTTATTATTCGGGATGGCGATAGGCAAGAGGGGGGTGCAATACCTCTGTTAACCACTAGGGTTGTGCTGAGTTAAGAGGAGGTTTTCCTCAGCAGTATTTTCTCCATGCAAGGGAACCCCGCAAAAGGCCCTTGAGTGGAGAAAATGCTTAGTCAATGGGACTGCACCGTTATGCAGGTCCCCCCCCCCCCATTTGCATTGTGGCCTCTCAAAACTTTGCCCGGGTACAAACTGGGCCTTTGTGAATACCACTTTGGGGCAAAACTCTGCTTGCACAGCACAAACTGGGTTTGCACCAAGGCAAAGTTTTGTGAGTTGAGCCATAGGTCTAGTATATTTGTGCCTCTGGTTGGTTCTAATACATTTTGTGTTATGCTGTTATGAGTTAAGGAATCACATAATTCCTTCTCATCTTTTCCTCTTGTGCTTTCAAGATTACTCCCGACAGTTTCTGGGAAATTCAGGTCCCCCATTATGATTACCTCTCCTGGATCTATGGTTTTCCAATTTCCCATTGAATTTCCAAGTTACCTATGTGTCTGGTGGTCTATAAATTAACCCCCAAATCATCAGAGTGCTATTAGTTGGTTCAGTTTTAATCCACAGTGATTCAACATAACACATTGTTTCTATAACTTTAGATGATATATCATAATTTGTGATATCAGCTTGTATAAATGGTCCTACCACACCTCCATTCTTGTGCGTCCTATTGTGATTATATCCGATGTGTCCCTCTAGAATGGTATTCCACGTGTCTTCCTCTTTCCACCACGTCTCTGTTACAGCTATAACAGATGTATTTTTCGGTGTTAACTAAAATTTGTACTTCATCTCAATATATATACTTCTGACATTTTTCAGGGTACATGTTATGTTTTGTTTCTTACTTTCCCTTTTTTTACTTGTGAAGTTTGAGTCACTGCGTGGACTGTGCCCAAACCCTACCGTATCCCCACTGTCTCTTTAGAGTCAAGTTGAAAGCTTTCCTGATGAGGTTATGAGTATTTCTTCCCAAGTATTTATTACTCCATAGCTTAGATGCAAGCCATCCTTGCCAAAGAATTCACCCTTTCCCCAAAACATGTCCCATGTTCTTAGAAATCCCATATTTTTCTCTTTACTCATAGCCCTCGGTCAGCTGTTTATCTGTTTTATTTCTCACTGGCGCTGATCATTTGCTCTAGGCACCGGTAAGATTTCTGATATGCTTATGTCACAGTTTCATAACCTAAGTTTATTAAATACATCAGAGTAATATTTTTTTATCTGATGCACAGGCTTTCTCCCCATGTTGTTTGTTCCGACATGTACAATGACTGCTGGGTTTGGACCTGATTGTTTAGTAATATCATGAATTATTGATGTGATGCCACAAATTTATGCCCCTCTGAAGCTGGACACCATGTAATTTTATTTGCATTTTTGCATATTTTTCTGTCACTGTATTTTATTATTGAATCACCTATGACCACAGCCTGCCTACTTTTCTATCCTATGTTAGTTCTCCACTGTCCCATGCACTTCTTCCCCTGGGTTGCATCTGGAAATGAGCCTTGACACACACTGTGCCCTCCCAGTCACTGCATTTTAAATAAATAAATGTTTTATGGTGTTTCCCTTGGTTATGGAACTGTCTCTGGGTTTTTTTTGTTTGTTTATTTTTGTTTTTTACATGCCTTGCCTATAAATTCTGACCCCACCCAACATAAGATGATATGCCCTGGAGTATTTTACTTGTATAATCTTCCATCTTATATGATTTTCTTCCAGGACACCATGGGTGGTATATTCAAAAGGGTTGCACATGGCACAACAGGGTTGCGCCATGCACAACCCACCAATGTGCCCCGGCACAATATTCAAATGGGCGGGTTGCACTGAGCAACCCCTGATGCACCGTGGCGCACCTGTAATGTATGCGGCGCAATTGCAGGGGGTGTGCCCATGCATATGCAGCACATCCCGATATTCAGCCCAGGATGTACGGTGCATATGCAGGCACAACCCCACCTTGCACTGCTCAGGGGGGTGCAAAGTTGTGCCCATACCAACAGGGAACAAGTTGGGGACACCCACAGGCAGGCTGCCATATTGCTGGGTGCAACACAGCAGCCGCCTGCCGTGGCTTGCCACCTGACCTCCCAAAACACTGATCCCAAGCCCCTCCTCGCCTGATCGCAGGCATAAGCAAGTACATCCCTAGTGGTCCAGTGGACCGCAGACCAATGCCCGATCGCAGGCATAAGTGAAATACCCCCTGGTGGTCCAGTGGACAGAACCCCATCGTCTGATCATGGACTTGAGATAAAACCCCCTGGAGGTCCAATGGAAACCCCCCCAGCTCCCGATTGCAGGTGGGAACGATCGAATGACACCCTGGATAACGTGTACGGATGCCCGTGATGGGGCAATGGTTAGTGGTCCACTGAACCACCAGGGCTGTAACTGACGTATGCCCATGATTTGGTGTGGGGTTCGGTCCACTGGACCATCAGGGATTCACATTCTACATGCCTACGCTCGGTGACCAGGAGTGGGGCCTGCCAAGGGGCAGGGGACGTCGGTCCCCGACGGCTGCAGCCTGGCAGGGCACCAGGCACAAGTCGCCTGGGTTCAGTGCACCGCATGCAAATGGGGCCAAAAATGGCATGCAAATGGCCCCATTTGCAACTTGCTGCATAATAGCCTTATTTGCATGCCCAGTGCTGAATATCGCAGTAGGTGAGCCAAGTGCAACCGCACTTGCGCTGGCACATCCACCTGCTCCCCTTCTGCCACTTGTGCTGGCGCAGTGCCACTGTGCCATGTGCAATGAGTACGCCCTCAGTGCCATATTCAACAGTGCTGAGCCATGGCGCCGCACCATTGAATATTGCCTGGTATATGCCCTGGCTCGTCCCAGTTGCGCTGCGCCCAGGCTTGCGCCCTTGCCTGGCGTAGTCTGAATATCCCACCCCATATGTGTTGATAGTATTGTTTACTGAATAATCCATACCTTTATTAGCACAGTATAAATTATTAAATTAAAACATTGTAATAGTTATTATTTTGCTCTCGCCTCATATTTATGTTGTGATATATGTTACGTATTAATTTCAGCCATGTTTTGATGGTTGCAATTAAACTGAGGCCAAATGAATAAGTAAATAGTTGTGTGGCTGCATCTATGTGTGGCTCAAAGAATGTTGGGAATATCCTCTAATTCTGAAAACATGCCACTCAAGCATTTATCTACTGACTGCATTGCAGCCATGCATCAATGTTACCCCTTTCTTGAAACATACTGGACATTACATTTTTGGTACTGAACTCCCAAGTTGAGATTGTATATATGTTGTACAGATCAACATACAGTAGTTGGTCAGGAAGACACAGAAAAGTCGCATGTTGTTGGAAAGCTATTTTCGATTTGACTCTAGCTTCAAATATGGAAAATTTACTTCATTTGTATAGCAACAGCACCACCTACAGTGACTGTACTTTATGTTCCAGAAAGCTCACATGGCTTTTTTAAATTCAATTCTGTAACTACAGTACAAGACAGAGAAAAAAAGCACTGACAGTAACCCTTTACCATGGTGCCCTGGCCAAGAGATTCACAAAGCTGCAGTACACAAGTAACACATACACCAGGGACAAAGCACACAAAGGCTAAAAAAAAATAATCTTTTAACTGCACCATTTCAGAAATATTTTTACTGTCCTTCAGTGGTGTTGCATGCCCCCCCCCCCGGCCTGTTCTTTCTTCCTGCATTTCAGGGTTCTAAGTATTGTAGGTGACTCGTCCCCTCCAAAGCAAGTGCCAGACTCCCCTTGTGAACTGACAGTGGAAAGTACTGTTGAAGGGTGAACACGAGGCCCACCCCTTCACAGAGCAGTCCATTGTCCCTAGAACTGCAGAAAGCCAATCTTCAATCTTCATACATTCTAGTAGCAAAGATACCCAGTGTGCGATGGCAGGGGGCTATCCTGTTTCAGTATTCGGTTTCCTGCCCACTTTCAAACCCAGTTTCCAGCGTGGGTGGCAGTATACCTAACCTAGCAGACCTCCCAGGGCCAGTCCCCATAGGATTCCCCTCAGGTATCACAGAAAAGGAGGCTCCCAGGGTCTTGGCAAGTATTTCTGTGATCTCTGCCCAGTAGAGTTGTATGTGAGGGAAGAGCCAGATCATATGAAGAAAGGTAACTGCAGCCACCTTACTCCTGGGGCAACTATTTGTTGCTGAGGGGTCTACTAGATGGGTGAGGCAGGGGTATAGTACATTCTGTGAAGGAAATTAAAGTGGATCTGTCTGGCTCTATTACTTACAGAGCAGGACTTAATAGCCTTCACCACTGTATCCCAGTCACCATCAATCCAGCTGAACTTCCAGGTCCCTTTCTTCATTGAAGTGAACCATTCACAGTGGATCTTGCAAACTGCCTCACAACATGTTATAAAATCGTTGTATAGGTGTGGCTAACTGTTGCATAGGAGGATCTCTTTCCCAGGGATCTGGTCAAGACATGGAAGGATAAGTATCCCCTTTTCTCAAGCTTTGAAAGCACCTATAGGTATAAAAAAACGTTGCCAGGGGACAAGGAGAATCGGGCTGAGAGCTACTGGAAGTACAGCATCGTCCCATCTTCAAACAGGTCTCCCACTGTGCCAAGGTCTCTGCTGGACCATTTACTGAGACCTGGTGCAATTTTGCCCATGGGGGTCACCATGGCCCCAGAGAGCTCTTGGATGTTTGCTTCAGGAGAGATACCATGAGAGTGTTTGATCAAGCCATGGACCACCAGTCACACGCTGTCAGACATTCTGGTGAACAGATTCAGGACATGTTTTATCACCCTTTCCACCAAAGCTAGAGCCAGAAGAGATTGAAGTATTGAACTTCAAACGTGATGTATTCAAGATTCACCCAAACTGGCCTATCCTGCACTGGGTGTAGAGCATCCATTGTGAAGGACACTTGTACTGCTAGAAGACAGAAGCAGAAAGGGAGGGAGACCCAGGGCTGCCTTACAAACAGGGAACCACAGGGTGGACTGCTTCACTTTCACCCTTTTCTTCCACCATAAGAAATTCATCACGTATCCCTGGGGGGGGGCAAAGAATTGCAGGGGAAGGTGCAGTGGCAGGGCATGGAATAAGTACAAACATTGGGGTAAAATTCACATCTTCACTGTGTTAACCCTGCCAATGAGCATTGTTTTTCACCTGTCACATTCTTATTTGATTTTCTGAAGGATAGGCTGGAAGTTGAGGGATCTTAGAATGAATAATTTTTTATGAAAGGTGGACCCCGAGGTATTTTAGGTTGACAGTTGATTTCAGCAATACACACAAGAAATTTTTTTTGTCCATACCCCTCCCCTTGCCCTCAGATCCATCCTTCCCGCCACCCCCATGCCCAGGCTTGTCCCCCTGGGTGGGGCCAACAGACACAGTAGGCTAGCCTTGGATTACCCCCCGGGTCGGGGCCACTGCTTTTTTGCTGCTTGCTGCCCCAGGAGCAGGGAAGTGCAATGACAGCCAGCGTCCACCACCCCCAACATACTGGCGCCAGTCACAGCAGTACCCCCAACCTCCACCGGGGTCTGTAAAGCGCCAGACACTCTTCCCCTCTCCCCTCCCCGGAGAAGGAGAACAGTTCCCAGGACTCCCCCTCCTCCCCCCGGAGAAGGAGGGCAGTCCCTAGGATGCTCGATCCTTCTCCCCCAGCCAGCCCTCCAACTCCCAGGTCCATTCCCAAACCCGGGTCACCGGCGTCACAAGCGGAGATTCAACCACTGTACCTGCAGGCCGGCCAATACACCCGAGACTTGAAGACAGGCCCTGCTCCCCTCCCCATTGGCACCCATTTACACTTGGCCCAGTTGGCTCTGTGGCCAGATGCTCGACCACAAATCTGGAAGATGTCCATTAAAGCCTGAATTGCCAACTGCAGGTTGGCCAAGAACAGCAGTATATAATCCATGAAGAGTAAAATTGTGTGGTTAACACCCTGGTAGGCCAGGCCCTGAATTGTGAGGTTTTCCACATCACTATGGCCAGGGCTTCAATAGTGAGGACATAGAGAAGTGGGGAGAAGGGTCAGGGGACACCTCTGTCTGGTGCCTCTAATGAATGGGAAAAGGTAAGACAGGAAGCCATTGGTGAGAACAGGACCTGGGCACATGGAGAGTAATACAAGGCAGCAATCCAAGAGCGAATCCTAGGGCCAAAACCAAAGCACTCTAATGTAGCAAACATGAAGGGTCACTTGACCCTATCAAAGGCCTTTTCATTATCAAGAGCCAGGAGACCACGTTGAGCAGCCCCCTCCCCCAGACCACTTCCACGTAATAGTTAATGAATGCCTGACATTATCCTAGTCTTGTCATCCTTTAATAAACCTTCCCTAGTCTGGGTGGATGACCCCTGTCAGGACCCCTCCAGGTGGCCCACCAATATTTTAGCAATAATTTTACAGTCCACACTGAGCAGAGAAATTGATTGATAAGAGATGCACTGGGTTGGGTTCTTACTGGGTTTAGGGAGGACAGTAATTGTAGCTAGACACTGGGAGGGAGCACCCCACTCTCCAGCACCTTTTGGATTATTTCCTCCATCAGTTCCTGGATGATGACCCAAAAGGTGTGCCAACCGAACATCGAAGCTTTTACGGTGAAATCCCTCACAGCAACAATTTCAATGGGTTTTGAAATTGTCACTGTGAGGAACCTGAGGGCTAAATTTCACCCTTTCACCATGTGTCGCCTCCCCCCTTCAAACCAACTCTGACTCAGATTTCATCATCTTTAGAAGGGGGGGCACAGCACCCCACATGGGGGGAGGTGCAGGCCCCAACAGAAACACTTCACCTCTCAACATTGAGGATCTCTTTATGCCAAACTTTGACAATGGTGTCGATTCGGCACAGGTAAACCTTTCCAAAACTTTTTATAAAATTCAGTGGACAGGACATCTGGGCTGGGGGCCCCTGCCCAATGCAATGGACCAGATTGCCTTATGCAGCTGTTCTCTGGAGGAAGTATGACTCAGGTATGCACTGGCAGTGTCATGGAGAGACGATGGGGGAGGGAGTCCAGGAAAGTGTAAGAGAAGTAGGTATCTGTTTTTATCTCAGAGGTGTATAAGTCTGAAAATAATGACTGAAAGGTCACCCCAGATCCTTTTGTTTGGGGAAAACATTGCCACCAGGAGTCTTAATGCTAGAGATGATTCAATCTGCCTCCTGTTTTTTGAGTTACCAGGCAAGCCAGACACCCACTTTGTCTCCATCAAAGAACGCCCCTGCCCTGATGAGGAAAATATTGTGTTCCAGGCAGGCTGAGATCAGTTGGTTTAGTTAGCCCCTTAAAAGTCTGAACTCCCCAAACCTATATGGCACAGGTTGACACCATTTCTCTTTCCAGTGCCGTCACTTTAGTTTCTAGGTCTTTCTCTCATTGGGCTTTGACCCTACCCTTATAAGCCACTCCCAAAATGACCGCACCTCTAATGAAAGCCATTTGGTGGAAGCAGATGTATCCCCTTTTTTATTATGAATGAAAAACTCGTGAAGGGTGGCTGACAGTGTAGCTGTAAAATCTCTGTCCAGCAGTAACCTAGGATCTAGTCTGTACTGTCAGGACGGCAACTCCGCCAAAAGAGGGGCATGTTCTGAGTGTAGAAGAGGACCATAAAGAGCAGATTCCACTCTATGGAGCAGGTGTGAGACCAAGAGCACTTGATCTATATATGTGTATCATGTGTATATTTGTTGGGCTTGGGAAAAGAAATAAAACACCCTGTCTGAATGGTGCAGAAAGTGCCCTGCATCCACTAGACCTTGTTTGGCTGCCATCTGCCAAAGAGTTGCAGAGCTCCTCAGTGGCTGCCTTGTGGGTGTCAAGCTGTCAAGTACCATTTCCCACGGGGTATTAAAGCCAACCCCATGAATACCTTATCAGGGAAGTCATCTAGGTTCAGTGTCATGTGGTGAAAGAAATCAGGGTGGTCGAAATTTGGACTGCATGCTGTCACTAGAGTGAGACTCCCTCTCTCATTTCCACCATTGTTATTAGGAATCCCCCTGTGGGTCTGCCACATGCCTGACCAAGGTGATTGGGAGGCCCAGATGGAACCAAATGGCAACCCTCCTTGCTTTAGATGTAAAACCAGCAGATAAAAGGGTTCCCCCAGGGTTTCTCAAGCTGGAGGGCTTCATCCCTGACCATGTGGGTCTTCTGCAAGATAGTGATATTACACTTAACTTTTCTGATGTAAGTCCAAATCTGATTCCTTTTCATCACTGTTTTTAACCCACTGATATTCCACGTTAAGATTCTCAGGTCCCCATAGAAAGGACCATAGGGAGATTTCCTTGTCCCATGGAAGGCCACCCCCATCAGCCACCCCCAGGATACACAACACCTGCTTGCTGTAGTTTCCAAATAAACAGAGGCAGAGTAGAACTGGCAAACAACTCCCACAGTTATCTCCCTATTTTGAACAACAGGCTCATAGAAACCCCCAACAATTTTCAACTCATCACCCTCCCCCCTTTTACCATTCAGATGCCTGCACTGAAGAAACAACTCTAGGGTCCAGTTTGGGGCAGCTGGCTTAACAGAAACATTTTATCCCACCCACCCCTTCCCAATCAGGACCAAACCCCAGTGTCTCCTCATTCAAGGAGCTAGTATGAAACAAACTACCTATATTATAACCATTACTGATATATGAAAAAGCGAACAGTGATAGTCATACTCACAATCTGAATGCAGCCAGAAGTGGGTGTTCTTACTGTACACAGACCCACAGTCTTGCAGTCCATCAGACAGATAGTGGTCCCGTTACATAGAAGAAATTTAGTCCCTAGTTGGGGGGGAGACCCTATAACCAGCTCACAACCAAAAAAGGATACACAAGGAGAGGAGGGACCAACTATACCTTCCACAGTTGGAGTTCTCCTATGGCTGTCTCTCCCTCCCTGCAATAGTGGTTGTTATCTTATGCGTAACCCAGATTGCTTTAAATTGCTCCAATGGGGTTTGCATTGGACTTTCTGGAGAAGAGCTGGTGCTGAAAATCCCCCCACCCACCCAATACCTCCTTATCTGTAGGTCTAAAGTCACAGTAGTAGATTGCAGAAGCAGTACCAGAAAGGACTGCTATAGCTAAGAAAAAAAGGAGATCATGGACTTTTTCAGGCAGTGAATGTGACACTGCTCAGCAAAGTAAACAGTGTTCTGTGTCTTGAAATAAAGTCACAGAGTTCTGAAAACATTTTTTTCTTTTTCTTTTTCTTTTTTGCCAGTGTGGGACGTCTGTTATGGGGAGGCTCCCCACCAATGCCAAGGAGAGATTAATAAGTTCTAGTGCTTAATGCAGCTAGCATGGCCTGCATGGTCGATCTGGTCCCTTTACCCAGCTCTATGGCATTGCAAGGCAATTGCCAATGTTCCTCCAGGGCGCATTTATTCATCACCATAGCTTACATTCCCCCACGCAACCAGAAACTTGCCCTCCAGTCATTGCTTGACCACCTCTTTCAACTCCTCCCTAAAGCCGAACAAATTACGCTGGGGGATCTCAGTATTAACTGGCTCTCTAGCTCAGCCTCCCAGCCAAAAGACGCTGTCATTGTCCTGGATCTCACTCAACTAGTCACCCACCCCACCCGAATTAATCCCTCAAATGGTTCCACCTCTCTCCTGGACATCATCAGCTCCAACTGCCCCAATAAAATATCTGGCAACACTGTCCTTCCCAATGCCCTTAGCGATCACTCCCCTGTAATCTGCTTCTGGTCCGGATCAGCCCAAAAGCCACCTTTCAAAACCTCCCACCCGCGTCACCTTAAATCGGGCAAGCTAGAGCATCTAAAAACCTACCTTGCTCACTGGGACTGGTCCCCAATTAACCTAGCACCTGATATGGACACAGCTCTCACCTACTTCATCCGCTCTTTTAATGCGGCCTGTGACTTATTCGCTCCCCTCACCAAACACACAGTCAAAAACATCAACACCCCTTAGATTGCTCAACCCCTACCAAACCAAATACATCAGTGAGACAACCTCTTTCATAGAGCCATCGACTCTGGCAAGCCCTCCGATAGGCAGCTCTATCAGGAGGCCCTTAATAAATGCACCTGAGCCTTCCATAAGGTGAAAGCTAGCTGCTACAAGACCACCCTTACTTCCTCCTGAAGCACTGCCTGCAAAATTTGGAACAATATGAAGGAACTCAATGGCAAATCCCGGTTCCCACCCCTGTCCCAGCTTAATATCAATGGCACCATCTCCTCTGATCCTCAGTGCATTGCCGATACCCTCAACTCTACCTTCTCTGACCTTAACTCAGTGCTCCCCCCCCAACTTCCTTGACCCTGCTCCCACCTCCCCACCCACCTCCCTCACACATCTCCCGTTCTACTTCTGTACACTCTCAGCACAGGAGGCTAAACCCTACCTCCTAAAAGTCCTTAATGGCCCCAGCCACGGTAACGATTCACTTGATCTTAAACTGCTCCACCAGGTTCTGAATGTACTGCTTCCCCCCCCCCCCAACTAACCTCCTTATCTGCTCCCTCTGCAGGTTGTGATCATAAGCCCTATACACAAGAGCGGGGACCACACCATCCCAGGGAACTACCGTCCAATCTCAGTCCTTCCCCCCTCCAAAGCCTTAGAAAAAATAGTTGCGGACCAGCTCTCTGAATACCTCACCTCCCACAACCTCCTTTGCATGGAACAGCATTGATTCTGCCCAGGCCATAGTACTACTACAGCCCTCCTGGAATTCTCTAGCTAGATGCACTCTGAACTTGACAGGGGGGTATCTGCTGAGGGCAGTCTTCACTGACCTGTCAAAAGGCCTTCAACACAGTTAGCCACCCTCTCCTCCTGTCCACCCTTGTCCATCTAGGCCTCTCCCAGGATGTCGTCACCTGGTTCACTAGCTACCTCTCCTCCCACTCACAATGTGTCAGAATAAATAACACCATCTCTTGCTACCACCCTGTTCATTTTGGCGTACCTCAAGGCTCAATCCTGGGTCCTTTTCTTTTCAGTCTCTACCACAACACCCTCCCCTCCGTCTGCTCTGAGCGAGTCCTTCTTTACGCCGATGATGCGGTACTCTTCTCCGCCCACCCCGATCCACACACCCTACAAGGCATCCTTCAAAAATCCTTCAGCCTGGCAGAAACATGGTTCATCAACCGCAGGCTCATTCTCAACCATAAAAAGACGAAGTCCATGCTCTTCATCCACAACCAGAGTAGGTCCTGAGACTCCCAGCTACGAATTATGTCCAATGACTTCCACCCCATTGAACAGGTTCACAGTCTCAAATACCTTGGCATAACTTTCGACCCATCGCTATCCTTCCAAGACCACATCCACCTCCTTTGCTCCTCAGTCAACCTACGCATTGGCTTACTCTACCACCACAGGGTCTGCCTCCCCCTGAAGCCCTTACACGAGCACTCGGGTAACTTCTGAACCATTGCAGACTAGACCCAGATATACCATAATAAATCATTTTTAACAACAGCATCTCATGGTCTACCACATCGAAGGACCTTGTCAGGTCAACAAACACTGCACCCGTCATTTGTCCCTTTTCACAGGCATCGAGTATAGTGATCATCAACCTGACCAGGGCCATCTCCGTGCCATGCCTTCACCTAAACCAATGTTGTTGTTCAGCTAAAAATCAATCCATGTTCATCCAGATAGGACACCAACTGCTTGAACACGCACTTTTCTTGCTACAGTACATTTATCCTATCCCCAGATTTGTAGATCAGTACCACTGTGGATTCTTTCCAAATTGAGTGAATAATCCCTGTGTTAGTAATCATATTAAACAAATAAATTAGTGGTTTTGAGATCTCATTAGCTGCCAGCTTTAACATTTTCGGATAAAGCAGATGTGGTCCGCAAACTTTCCTCTCATCTAGCATTTTTAACAAACCCAGCACTTCTTCTTCATGGATAGGGATGAATTTAAACCTTCGTCCCTCCCTTTTGAACCCAACAATTCCCAATACGGTAATCCACTGTGCTGAGTGATCCGATTGCCAACATCAGCATCACCTGTCAAATTTATTAAGAACTCATTGACAAAGTTAGCAGTTTCCTGTCCCCCTGACTTAATTGTATCTCTAATGTGTACCTGTCCTATCCTTAGGACTACAGATATTTCGAAATGAAGACCAGAATGACCTTGGATTTCTTAAGCTTTTTAACTGTTGCTGATGTAAGTACTTAGATTTAGCCTGTTGTGTCTCTTTCTTTACCATATTTCGTTTTTGCCTATATTTCATCAAATATTTTGGCTCCGTAGTTTTTATATATTGTTTCCTTACTTTATCTCTTGATTTCATCATTTTCACAAATCTTTTTTAAGCCAGGGTGAATATATTCCCTTGACTCTTTGTTTAGTGTAAGGTGTGTTTGCCTCATAAATTGCATGCAGATTTTCAGGTAACCAAATTGCTGATTTCTCTGGATTATTGAAATATTCAATTTGTTTCATATCAGTTCTAGCCAGATGACGTTTAAAACCATTTACATCAAGACTGGTGTGACGATTGATAAAGTGAGCAGTTTTCAATGAGACTTTGCCTTGGAGAAGAGAGAAACGGTAGCAGCTGAAAAGTTGGCTTGGGCTTCTGCAGCACCAGAAATGACGGTCCCCTCTGCCATGTTCCAGTGGATGTGGGAGATAGTGGAGAAGTCCACAATGACAAAATGCACCATCTATCAATTTGAGGGGCCAGGAGTGACCATGATGCCAGTCTGTACAGCCTGTCAGAGGAAGGCCCCAGCAGATTTTGGACCACTGTCTCGAACGGACCAGTCACCTCCATTGGATCAGACTTTAAAGGCTGGGAAGAGCTGAGTGCCCAGCAGAGTCTACCATCAGCTGCTGCAAGTATGGAAACTAGTGCTCAAGAGACCCCTGCTCCCAGCAGAGTGGCATGGTGTCAGGTGCCAGTAATGTGCAGCCGGGGTCGCGGTCATGGAGTACCATCACCAGATAAATTAAGACTGTTGGCACCAAAGGATGTTTTGGTACCAGCATGGCCTGCAACTGGTAAGTCAGAGTCAACTGTGTTGACTGTTTCTGTGCTGCATGAGATGCCTAATGAACCAATGCCCAGCAGTAGCCAGCAAAGAGAGCTAACGAATGAGCCGGGAAGCCCCGACAAGCCTGGTGAGTAAGGAGGTGTAGATGCTACCAGCCCAGTAGCTGGAGAAGCAGGAGAGATCAGTAATGAGGATATGGAGAGGGATATTCCATCCCTGTATGAGGTTTTTTTTTGTCTCCAAGGAAGGACCAGCCTGGCCTGCCTGCAAAGTGCTGCAGAAAGAGGGAGATGTATGACCATGCCCGTGATAGTGACCCCGATGTACAGTGCTATAGGGAAGGTGTATGGCTTCTGGATGGACAGGCCCTGAGGACCACTGCCTGCAGTCCTCCTGAGTGGTCTCAGGCAGACAGAATTGTGTGGCACAAGATCCGGCAGGAGTATCCACATCAGGTCTGTCCTTATATTTATTTTTATTTTTTTGTTATTTATGCTCCTGCTCCACAGCCCTCGCACTCTGGAGGAGTCCCAGCCCTGTCACCCCCAATGTCTACCAACCTGCGCCAGCTATACCCCCAGGGTTTGCCCCAAGTGGAGTCAGTGGGGGGGCCACATCCACCGAGAATGGATCCAGTGCGCCGGCACCGTGGCTAGTCTGGGGTGGGACCTGCAAACTCCCCCTTCATCCACTGTGAGCAATTTCTGTTTTTTCTCTTCCCCCTTTAGGAGCAGAGTGTGCAAGGATGGCAGCAATTGCCCTGCGCACGCTCCCATGTGCACCCCGTCAAGCGTCTGCTCCACTCCCGATCCATGTATCTGCAGCTTCAGTGCGCCAGCCCCCAGCCACCGCTAGGGACCAGGCATGCACTGACTGCTGGTCACCCCCCCTTCCCCAAGAAGGAGAGCTGTCCAGAGACGCTCAATCCTTCTTTTCCCCTGCCAACCCCTGGCAGCTTATGCTTGTTCCCAAACACAGGTCGCCAGTGTGGTGCGAGGTGTGGCACCCAGCACCTTAACCCTCAGCACCACCGGGCTGGCAGATCTGTCCTCATTTGCCAGAAAGACTGTGGGTCATTATTGAGAAGAACAGGTAAAACTGGGTTTATCTTGGTATCCTCAATTAAACACTTCAAGAATCTCAAGTTGAGTTCATTGAGCTCCACCATGGCCATCCAAGAGATGCAACGTATCGAAAGGGGATATGTTACCACCACGCTTATGAGGGACTGACCCTTTTCAAAACATTTGCTTTGTTGCAGGACTTTGATGGAAGGCGCACCAAGCATTATGTGTCTGAAGTAGATTCTTTTGCACGGGCAATGTCCAAACCTGATCCTCAGTATTATTTCTGCCACCATTGAATTAGATGTTTCAGACCTGTGGATTTGTGAATGGACTCTGTGACTTCTTGGACTGTCTCCTCCTCCCCGAGGTAATGGACTGCAAAAGTTAATGAAGAGAAGTGAGAGGATCCGTTGGAAAGAAGCGGGTCAGATAAACCCCTTTATTTGTTGTGTTGGGACAGATGTGAACTTTTTGGACTTTTAGTTATGGCATGACATTTATTTAAAATGCTGCATTCCAATATTATGTTAATGTGCTGTTATACAATGGGGACTAAGGGGAAAGGTCTCAACTTGTTTTATTCCACAGGTCGCAAGTTCACCACTGTTGCTGTTACTGGTATTGCTAATCGTTATTTCGTAGCCGAATGTTCAAAGCTATTGTAACACTCTTCTATAATTGTTGCACTGTTTAGTATGCATGGAATCATTGGAAGTGATAAGCAGTGGGGTGCGGCATTTGGGTAACTAGTAGCAGTAGCGTAGGCAGGTATAGGGCAGCATGTGGGTCTAGTTAGGTATTGTAAGGACTGGGACGCTGCCCTGTTCTGCCTGGCAATCCATCCATGGGATGTTCAGGTGGTTGGGTCACCAGGGTGTGAGCCTAACGTAGTTGGAGAATGAGTTGGGGTTCTAAGTTCATTTGGGAATTGGCATTTACCACTTCGGTGGTGGATCAGCTTAGCTGGGCCGTGGCTGGGTGGGGAGGAAGTGCACATAACTCCCTGCTGGGGCTGCGGTGGGGTATCTGGTGTTTCTAGATGCTCACCGGGATAGCAAGCATTAAAAGAGGGGAGGATTGCAACCCCCCCCTTGGGAGTGTACATTGTGTCCACTGCCGTGGTAGCTAATGGGCTAAACTGGCCCAGTGTATAATGGGTTAACCCCTCTGTCACATGGTGTGACCTGCTGCAGGTCAGGAGGTCAAGGCATGTGCGCAGGGGTATTTATCCAGGAATCTGTGGGGGAGATGGGGTCCTGGTGGAGTGTGTGTGGAGAGAGGATGAAGAGATTGGGAGGAGGAAGGATGGCCAGAGTCGGGTTGGTTGACCGCTCCGGCCAGCTGCAGAGCACAACATGGCAGAGAAGAAGAGAGACGTTAATGGGACATAATGGTTTAATAGCAGCTTATTAGCTGCAGTTATCTCTCTATGCAACATTTACCTGTACTACCAATGTTGTTGTCTTAGCTGGCATTTCCTACTATATTTTCTACAGGTTATTTGGTACACCCCCCACCTCCTGGGGTAAAGAATAGGGGGAAAGTTTATTGCATGTAATGTTTATCTGTATGCTGCATGTTACTGTAGCCTGATCTGATGCCTCCTATGACTTTGTAATGTTGTTTCTGCTGTTTCAGTTGAAAACAATAAACATAAAATTTAAAAAAAGAGAGAGAGAGAGAAGGGGCTCTGGTGCTGAGAGAGGAGGAAGCCATCAGGTGGGACAGGCGTGGGCACAAGCCAAGCCTCACCGTCCAGTGGAGAGTGACAGGAACCCATGGGAGACAGTGTCTCAGAACCATGGCCATATAGTGAGAAAGGATGTGGCACTGCCGCAGGGAACCCAGAGCTTGTAGTTCCCTGCTCCAGTGTCTAGGATGCCAGAGAAGATGTGAGTGGATGCCTAAATGGGGATGTGTTGCCCTGTGTCAAAGGGGGACTGTTGCCTATTGAAGCCCTTGCTATTTCAGGAATCGAATGAATGGGCAGCCCCAAACTGAATGGCTAGCCACTATGAGGAAGAAGTAGTATTGGGTGAGAGAGAGAGAGAGGGAAGATAGGGTGCTTCCACCTGAAATGGATGCTGCCTTCAGCTGCAGGAGCCATATCGGTTCTGGAAATAAAATCTGCCTATGTACTGCGTGACCATACCGGTCCAAAAAATACACTGCCTATGACTGTGTGATCATAAAAATCAGAATGTAAGCTTCTGTTCCCACTGACATCAATTTTATTGCTCCATGGAGTTGTTTTGGCTGTTATATTAAATGGGATGCCACTGATCATTTTACTATGGTGTGCACCTTAATTCATCGATTGGACTTGCTGGCATAGCTAACTGGCTGTCCCTTTCGACCCTGCACCTGGAAATTCCAGCGCTCCTGTGGACCCTGTGAACTCAAATGCAAGCCATTGAGGTATAGGTTTCTGCTGTGGTTGCCCCATCCCCACAGACCGATAACCATCTCATACCCCAAAATACTGGGGGGTGGGGCACACATGTAAGTGTGTCTCTAGTACAGGGTTTCTCAAATGGTGAGGCCAGCCTCCCTTGGGAGGCCCCAACCTGTTCTAGGGGAGGCTCAAGCAAGCCTTAAAATGTACTATATTTAAATATCAAGTTTTGGATGCTTTATGTGAAAGGTTGCAACAAACTGAAAGCGAATAATGGCATGCGAATTTATGTACAAAATGGTTACCAGGAAACACACTCAACAAACGCTTGTTTCCTGGTATGACATGGGGGAAAGCTGAAAGGAGGAAATATAATTCTTGGAAACAATGCAAAACAAAATGCAAAATAACACAAATGAACAGGAACAAGATAACACCTGACCCATTATACTGGCTGCAGAAAAGCACAAATACAAAGGCTGAGCAGAGAGATACTAGCAGCAAGGCCAGGAGGGAGCAAAATGGTCCCCAAGAAGGTGTTTAAGAGCAGGGTAAAACTGACAAAGGAAACAGTCTGACTCTATGGAGGTATTGCAATGAGGGGTAAATAGGGCCAAACTCAGAAGTGTGGAGCAAGTAGGCTGACCTGGGGGGGGGGTATAAAGAGGAGAATAATAGCATCAATAAAATGAGAATAAACTCAACGACTCAAATGCACTTCATTGTATTTTCCTATAATGTGCAAAGTATGAAAGTTGTTCTAACTATGAGGAGGCCCAAAATTATTTCTATGTTAGGGGAGGATCAAGATCTTTCCAAGGCTTGGGGAGGCTCGCTATGACAAAGTGTGAGAACTCCTGCTCTAGTATAATGAGGCATTTGCCATGAACTTCTGTGTTCTCACCCAGACTATTCAGAATTTTTCTGCATATGTGAGAGTTTTGTTCGTATTTTTGAACCCCGCCCTCATCTCTATTTTCAGCTGTACAGTAGTGTCTCTACAGTGGGTCTGGAGGCTGCTGGGCATGTCATTTTTCCAGTCAGTGAGTCGGGGGGGCTTGATGGAACTGGTCTGAGGAGCTGCATGCCGAGATGGTTCCGCAGGCTTATCTTCTTTCTGGACTCCTTTACCTTTTTTTTGGTAAATTTATTTATATTAACATTGCATGTGCATACAGGCTCTGTAATAATCTTTACACTAAAGAACAATCACAGTGTTGGGTTTTCATTTCATATAGACTTCCACCATAGCAGTAAGAATAATACTTGTATTGCCCATCACTGCCCCCCTCCCCGTGGTGGTACAGCATGTAGGGAGGAGAGCGATAGGAGAGACAACATCTCAGGATTAGATGAGATACATGGTGTTGGTATTATATTCAATTAAGAAACCCCTATACCATGTTGGGGGGGAGAAGGCAGTAGGAGATGGTGGTAAGAACAAGCCCAAATTTGTATATAAACTGGGGAGTTGAAGGCATGTAGGTGGGATCGCTACTCCATAGCCCTACAAGCTACGAGAGTGGCTTTTGTTTGGATCCAAGTCCTTCACCCAGATAGTGTTAAAAGTAAGGGGTATTCAGGGGATAAAAGAGGGGTGTTTGATCATAATGTATAGTAGCCATTTTGTCCATCTGGAAGAGCATAATTCCTCTTTGTTATTAAAGGAGTGGATAATCTTTTCCATGCTGTAAATGTGGTTGACCATGTCTCACCACATGCCGACTGCTGGAGTTTTTGAGGTTTTCCAGAGTATAGTGATTTTTTTTTTTGATGCAGTGAGCAAGAGCCACAGGAAGCATTGGAGATTGGGTCCCAGAGACCCCCTAGGATATTGGAGCAAGAGGAAGACTTTCATAGTTAAAGGACACCTAAACCATTGTTTTACACATTTTGTTGTTTAAAAAACGACCTCAAAGGCTTGTAAAGGAAAGACTGTTGTTTACATTTATACTGAAACTGCATTTATTAAAGTAGGATAAATGCAGTTTCGTAGCATTTGAAAATTGTAAACACAGTCTCTCCTGATTAAAAAATCCTGCTCTAAGAACCTTAAAATTGCTGCCTTGATGATGTCAATGAAGAGAGAAGCTCAGCTCTGCAGATGTATATTAGCTCTGCTTACTGTATTCAAATGCAAATAACTTTAAAAGAAAAGATGATAGCATGTTGCTGTGCGCATTGAAGTTGTTCAGCTCAAAAATTGCTACAAAATAAGTGGTGTTTTACTTATATATACATTTAGTTTTTTTATAATTAGCAAAAAAAAAAACAGCAGAAAAATAAATTTTTTTCCACTTTTTCAAAAAACGAATGAAAATAACTTTAAAACAAAACATAATAGCATGGTACTGTGAGCACAACATTTGTTCAGCACAAAAATATCTATAAAATGAGTGGTGTTTTATATATATACATATATATATATTAGAGGCAAAACTCTATGAGTTAGTTGTTTAAGCAGAAGTGAGAATGAGGTTGTGAGTTTTCATTTTCACACCGCACCGGTGCGCATTAGTTACTTCGTCCAAATCTCACCCCATCAGATGTGTGAAGAAGCAGAGGTATAGAGAATGGGTGAGAGTTAGGACCACAACTGCAACACGCACCCCAATGCCGGTTGGGGTGTGGGCGGGGTCCAAGGGGCTTTCAACCCCAACACCAAATTTCCTCACTTTTGTCGCTGTGAAACAACCCTAACTAATGCATTAAATAGATTTTTTTGCCTCTAATTTCCCTTCTTTTTGAAAATGATAACCCCGCGCTCCCACCACATGATGTCTTGTCACATAGTAACAGGATGCCCGCAAACGCAAATGGTAATGTGCATGGTGACGCAAAGCAAAACAGAAAGAGAAACAGTACTGTAGACAGAAATGGTAAAAATAATGCAAATGCAAGCGCAAATGAAAACGCAAAGGGTAAATGACATGGTGGCGTAGACGGGAACGGTAAGTGAAACGGGTACAGAACCGCAAGCGGAAGTGGTAACGGTAACAGTAATGTAAGTGCACAGGCTGGTTTTCCACAAAAGCTGCATAGAGAAAGACAGTGAGTACAAAGAATGTATGCATAAGAATGGGTCTCGGAGCAGAAAATGAGGAGTTGGAATACTAAATTGCTTATATCTCAGGAACCATACGACGTAGAAAAAAAATTTAAAAGTCATATGAATTATCACTTTCCTGGCTAGTTTTATACTTAGCCCCTAGTAGGGGGCTAAGTATTTTCTCGACTAAAAGTCCGTATCTCGCACCATTTCCGAGATACAGGCCCTGAAAGGCGCGGCGGACGCTGTAATGTTATCCTATGGGAAAAAAAGAGAAGTTTGGAGTGCCATAACTTTGCCTCCCTGTAATATTTTGTCACCAAACCACTGAAAGGCACATCTGTGGGATGTTGGCTATCTTCCCTCCAAATTTCAGCCCAAAAGACTGAACTGTAATTTTGCAGCAGGGCGCCAAAGGATTGCTGCAATGCGTCGGACTCCGTAATGTTATCCTATGGGAAAAAGCGTCAACTTTGGAGTGCCATAACTTTGCCGCCTTGTATTATTTTTTCAACAAAACACTGAAAGGCACATCTGTGAGATGTCGGCTGCATTCCCTCCAAAATTCAGCCCAAAACACTGAACTGTTCTTTTGCAGCGGGGTGCCAAAGAATTGTTGTCATTTTCCCACAGCGAAAGCTTTCGCAAATTCATTCGACAGTGTCACAAGTGTGAAAGTACTTTTTCCAGAAATTTAAAAAACATATTTCTGGGCTGTTTTACCCCAAAATAAAGACATAGCTAGCATCCTCAGGGTCCGACTAGGTGAATACAAAATAATTAGGTTGCTAGAGGGTCCCAAATTTAAATGCCAAGCATTTTCTGATCACCAACTGAAAACAAAATGGTGGATTTCGATAGTAAAATGGCCATTTAAGTAAAGTAAAACTGCATTTGCAACACTGTCAAAACTCTTTGTTAACTTTTCCCATTGACTTATAATGGGAACTTGTTTTTTGAATAACTTTTGAACCATTTAATATTTTTTCACAAAATCTTCAAAAGGCACATTGGGGACTCTGTCACGATGTTCCCTGAATATTTTGAACTGTCGCGCAAACTGCACGACCTGTAGGCACGACCATAGAATTCCAAAAAAGCGTAAATGCGCGTGCAGATCACGCTTAATAACTCTGCAGCCATATATCCGACCAGTACAAAACATGGCAGATCACAAAGCATATGGGTCTTGATCTTGCATTCCAAATTTCAGGCAAATCCGTCAAACAGTTGCAAATTTATTAAGGTGCAAAATTTTGGGTTTAACATGTAAATGGCTCCTCAACCGTAACTACTGTATGGTAGCACTACTGTGCTACCATAATATATATGTTTCAGTTTTTTATAATTTGCAAAAAACTGCAGAAATTTCAAATTTTTTTCATTTTTTGCAACAAACAAATGCAAATAGCTTTAAAATGAAAAGTGATAGCATGGCATTTCAAGCACAAAAGTTGTTCACCACAAAAATATCTACAAAATGAGTGGTGTTTCATTTATTGATACCTTTTAGAGTTTTTATAATCATCAAAAAATAGCCAGAAATTCAATTTTTATTTTCACTTTTTGGGAGGTATGGCATAAATGGAATATGCTACCCCCGTACTGAAAATATTGTTGATAGTTTTTGTTCTCGTGACAATTGACCTGATGACATCACTTGCCACTCATGATGCCATCGGTTCAATCATCACTCAAATAAAAAATATCAACAATATTTTCAGTAGGGGGTAGCATATCCCGTATATATTCTTTGCAAAAAATCCATTAATGCATCAGTTTCTGTTGCTATTAAAGTGACAAAAGTATAGAAATGCGATGTCAGGGTTTTCAACACTAACTCTGCATTCCTCTCCAAGCAACCAAAGGGAGCCAGGCAACACAAGCAACCACAGACATCCATTATCAGGAAAGACAACATACATTATCATGGTCCAGCGCTTCTGTAGCCATGGATACACATGCACACTTGTGAAGTGCGGTAACAAATTCCCATAGGATCACACTGTAAATTGTAAGTAAGAAATAACACATGACAAGGTGTGCAGCAATGCTAAATTACCACAAATCCCAGATGGGTTGTGAGGCATGAGGTGCAGCCAAGTGCCTTCAACCACCTGGGAAGTGTGGTACATGATTCCCATAGGATCACATTGTAAATTGTAAGTAAGCTATAACACATGGCAAGGTGTGTGGCAGTGCTAAATTGCTGCATGCCATAGGTGGGTTGTGAGGTACAAGGTGAAGCTGAGTGCCTACAACAACCTGGGAAGTGCAATATAAAACTCCCATAGAATCACATTGTAAGTTGTAAGTAAGCAATAACACATGGCAGGGTGTGCGGAAATGCTAAAAGATTGTCCAAAAACACTGTACACTGGCAGGGAGGTGGTGCAGACAAGGGGAAGACAACCCCTAACATTACATTCAAGACTACACAGTCAGACTAGGCTTGCAGTAGATGTTATACTAGTTCCAATAGGAATTTCCACCAAGACACATCCATCAGTAAATCAAGCAGTTTTATTTGTCATGGTTGACAAAGGTTATCACACAGATACACCAGAAAACCAGACTACTGTGTGAGGGGCAGTTACTCCAGCACTTCACTCTCTGGAGCTTCCTCAGGGAGTCTGCTGTGTCTGTGTGATAGCCTTTGTCAACCTTGACAAATAAAACTGCTTGATTTACTGATGGATATGTCCTGGTGAAGTCCTGTTGGAACTAATTGTCAGCATCTACTGCAAGCTTCTGAGTGCAACATTACTGTGAGTCTTGAATGTGCAGAAATGCTAAATTGCTGCATGCTCCAGGTGGGTTGTAAGGCACAAGGTGCAGCTGGGTGCCTTCAACCACCTGGGAAGTGTGGTATATAATTCACATAAGATTACATTATAAGTTTTAAATGATCAATACCACATGGCAGGGTGTGTAGCAAGGCTAAATTGCTGCATGCCCCAAGTGGGGTTTGAGGCACAAGGTGTAGCTGAGTGCCTTCAACCACCCGGGAAGTGCAATATAAAATTCCCATAGGATCACACTGTAAATTGTAAGTAAGCAATAACACATGATGGTGTGTGGTAATGCTAAATAACTGCATATGTCAGGTGGGTTGTGAGGTGGACTTTGAGGTACGAGGTGCAACTGAGTGCCATCAACAACCTGGGAAGTGCAGATAGCTTCACTCAGGTGCCTCTGCTGCCATGGAATCACACGTTAAGTACGTGGGAGAGTCAGCAGGTGGCTGCTCTGAGGAGCACCAGGCCCCTAGCTTCTTTGCCTGGAAACAGAGGTAACATTCCAACTTAAATGGCACACAGCTGAATGACACAAAGTGAAACCAAAAAAAGGAAATGGCAGTAGAGTGAGATGTAGCTCTGGGTAGTATGGAGAAGGCAGTTTTCACATGCACTGACTAAGTGCAAGAAAGAAAAGGAAGTGTCGGTGGGTGGCTGCATGAGAAATGCAGCATACCCTAGATCACTTTGCCAGATAACATAAAGTGAGAATATGAGAATCTGAGGCTCACAGTGTCGCAGTAAGGCAGCATTGACAGAGCAGAGGAAAATAGCAATGGAAACATTAAGAGTACAACAGTTTTGCACCCCCTCCCTCTGTTCAAAAGGCAGGAGGTAGGAGATATTTGAAAAGCAAAATGCAGTTTGGTTAATTGGAGGAGAGGGATCCTCAGATTGTTTCTGACACCAGTGTCCCTGTACAGGTTGTACCTGCCACTGGACAGAACTAACAAGCAGTTTCTGATGCACCGCCCCCCCCCCGGACCCCATCTAATCTGCCAAAGCATGTCTAATTATAAAAAAATCTAAAAAGTATCAATAAATGAAACACCATTTGGTAGATATTTTTGTGCTGAACAACTTTTGTGCTCAACGTACCATGCTATCATTTTTCGTTTTAAAGCTATTTGCATTTGTTTGTTGCAAAATGTGAAACAAATTGAATGTTCTGCTGTTTTTTTGCTAATTATAAAAAAAAGGTATCTATAAATGAAACACCTCTCATTTGATAGATGTTTTTGTGCTGAACAATTTTCGTGTTCAATGTACTATGCTATTATTTTTCGTTTTAAAGTTATTTGTATTTGAATATGGTTAGTAGAGCTAGTATACATCTACAGAGCTGAGCATCTCTCACTTCACTGACATCAGTGAAGCAGCCATTTTAAGGTTCTTATAGCAGGATTTTTGAATCAGGAGAGGCTGTGTTTACAATTTTCATATGCTATGAAACTGCATTTATCTTACTTTATTTATTTATTTAGCTTTTCTTAACCAGATAAGTATAACTAGATAGTCAAATGCCTATCTTCAGGTGCGACCCAAGAGTTTACAATGAGATTACAGGCAAAGCAGGCATTTACAGGATTGCATAGAAAGGTAATAGTCAGGTGCAGCATGACTTAAAAAGAAGCATGTAGAACAGCATAACGTGACAAGGCATGAGTTGACAGTCAGGGAAACTGAGCATTAAATAACAAGGTAACATTTGACAGCCAAAAGTAATTAACTTACTAATAATGTAGACACATCAACTTGAGGCCAGGGCAAGGCAGGACCATAAAGTGCAGCACAGTGCGGGAAAGGGGGTAAATACCTTAAGTACGATGACAGGCCAAGGCGAGTTTGAGGAAGCTTCAGAGGGAGTTTCTGAAGCAAGTATGGGAGGGGGAAATAAATGCAGTTTCAGTATTAATGTAAACAACAGCCTCTCCTTTACAAGCCTATGGAGTCATTTAAAAAAAATGTGTAAAAAGGTGGTTTAGGTGTCCTTTAAAATAATTTGGGGGCTAAAACATTTCCCTAACTCCAGTTCCAATTCCCAGAAAAAGGGGAAGAGGGTAAGACATGACCAGAGCATATGGGTAAGGTGTGTCATAGACTCACCACATTGCCTCCAGCATGTGGCATCATGGGTTATAGAGTACTGTGCTGTGATTACTGGGGTCCTGAAGGACCGAATTAGATGCTTCCAGGCATATTCTCTCCACTGGTGGAAGCTCATGGCTTTCATGGAAAGTTGGCAAGCTTTATGCCAGTCCTGATCAGGTATAGCTATGTTGAGTTCTTGTTCCCAGTTCATGATTGTGTTACACACAGTGTGGCCTGAGGAGTCTAATAGGAAGCTATAAAGGTGTGATATCATATGATCCATGACCCCTGTCTTCAAGAACAAGATGAAATAATGGACAATAGATGGGTATGTGTCTGTGTGGAGCAGACACCTAATGGCAGTATCTCAACATAATGCTGGAGCTCCAAGTATCTATAAGAGTCAGACTGATGAGGCTCAAAGCATGCCTGCATCTCTGAAAATGATTTCATGCTGGCCACAGCCAGAATCTGGTACACATACTGAAGGGAGTAATGCACCCAGGTACGGAATGAAATGTCTCTACAATTAGGAAGAGAGTAACAGAGCTATAAGACAACATAGAGATAGGTATGGTGCCAGGAGAAAATTCTTCTTTACAGAATGACATAACTTGATCTGACAGCAAAGCCAGAGGGTAAGTGATGGCTTTACCCCACCCATAGACTCTGGGTGATACAAGGTTGTTATGAATGCTGGATTTGGCAAAATCTCCCTCTCCGTGCAGAGCCAGTGGGTGTGCATCCAAGATGGTGAAAAAAGATGTACCTCATATGGGAGGTTCAATAACATTGCTTCAAGGAAGGTGATGCCAGACCTCCTCTCTCTCTCTCTCTCTCTAGGGAGGTGGAGAGTTTGTAATTTGACACAGAGTCTCTGGCCAGCCCATATAAAGTGTGAGATTTACTTATTCCACTACCAGGAGATAGAAAGATTGAGAGTAATAGGGATGTTTTGGAATAGGTACAGGGCTCTTCATACGGTTACCATGCAGATTACTTCCATTCTTTGTGTTAACTCAAGGGAAGAGTGTTCCAGTTGGTCAGATTCTGTGTCATCTGGGCAGTGAAGGGTAGATAGTTTTCTACATAAAAGTCTAGTAATATTTTCCCCCTAAATATTTCAATTTAGAAAGGTCCCAGTGGAATAGAAAGACCACCCTTGTATGTTGCAGTGGTGAATAATTAAAGTAGAGTGATTCTGTCATAGTGGTATTAAGTTTATAACCAGAACTTCAACCAAAGTTATGAATAATCTTGAACAAAGTAGGGAGGGAGAGAGAGAGAGAGAGAGCCCTCCAGGTGGCTAAGATAGCACAGAACATCATCTGCACATAGTGCTATGCGATGTTCTTCACCACCTGCCTGCACACCATGAATTTTTTGGGCTTCCCTGATGACCTGCACTAGGGGCTCTATGTAAGGTGCAAAAAGCAGAGGGGATAGGGTTCACCCGTGTCCGGTACCCTGTTAAGGGGAAAATCTGTGGAATGATGCCCACTTACTTTAACACAGTCCTGAGGGGAGTTATAGATGACCTGTAAAAGTTCAACAAAAGAGACCGTGAATCCTAGCCACCCCAGCACAACATACAGAAATGGCCAGGAAACCCGGTTGAAAGCTTTCTTGCCATCAAGACTTATCAAAAGGGATGGGCCAGATGATCTCTGCATCTCATGCACTATGTGCAACAAATGTCTTGTGTTGTCTACCATCATACGTAACCACACAAACCCAGTTCATTCTAGGCCTACCAGCTGGGGCAGAGGCCAGTCCAGGCATCATGATAAGATGGGCATATAGAACTTAGAATCAGCAATAAGAACCAAGATTGGCCAATATGAGGAACAGAGTTGTGGATTTTTGCCAGGGTTAAGAATGACAGATATAGCTGCAAAGGACCATGATGGAGGGGAGGGGTGTCTCCTGAAAGGGCATCATTCATAGCCTGAAGCAATACAGACTCCACTTGTTCTTTATTGGCTTTAGAGAGCTCAGAGTAGTAGTCATCTGGCTCTGGTGTTTTCATCATCTTTGAGTCTCAGATCACCAAGTCCAATTCCTCCATCTTGACCAGGGACATGAGTGTTCACCCTGCATGGACGAGAGGGCAGGCAATGTGAAGGGTTCCAGAAAAGTCTTAATATCTGCAGCTGATACTTCCCTTTCCAGGGTGTATAATTTTTGATAATAGGCAGAGAAAACATGTATGACTTATTGTGCTTTAGTTTGTTTCACCCCAGTGTCTGGGTGTTGGAGGTACAAGATTGCAGTCATTCATCATTGTTTACACAACTGGTAGGCCAAGAGCTGGAATACCAGAGGACCCACCTCACAAAAGCACTGTCTTAAGTAAATCAGCACTAGTTCTGTTGGCTGGAGACATAGGGCATCGAGGTCAACCCTGACCAGTTTCAGTTGAGGGAGAACAGATTTGTCACTCTGTTGGTGAGCTAACTGCAGGAACTATAATGTTTCATCAAGAATGCACTGACATTCTCTGCAGGCTTTTTTCTGTGCTGAAGTATATTGAATGATATGACCCTTCAGGACCGATTTCAAAGCATCCCACTGAATGGGGATGACACCTCACCTACGGGTTACCCTGGAGGAAGTACTCTATTTTCTCTTTTGTGAAGTCTTGAAATTTGGGAAATTTTAAGTAAAATGGTTTAAAGCACCACCTAGTGTTGTGTCTCTCAAGACTGAAGTGCCAATAGCTGGATGCTGGAGCATGATCAGAGTGTGCAATAGCAACTAGCCACATCTTGCTAAGAATTCAAGATTTTCAGCTTGGGTGAAGCAAAGATCAAGGCAAGCATAAGTGTTATGGATATTAGAGTAGTGTGTGTATCTGTGAGTATGAGGATTATGGTAGCTCCATGCATCTACCCATCCAATCTCCTGGACGATCCTCTTGAAAAACTTCTATGATGCTGGTTGTGCTCATGGCAAGGAACTGGTAAATCTAGAGATGTGTCTGGAGCTATATTAAAATCTCCTGCAAACAGCAGTATGTCAGTGGTTTGAGTAAGAATTTGCTCTAAGAGTTTCCTCATTGCATGGGTATTTATCCCCACCGGGAGATAACTTCTGTGTTATGTACTCAACCATTTGCTATTATAAGCCAGCCCTTAGGGTCAAGCCAGGATTTATGAAATTCAAAGGGAATGTGCCTGGAGATAAGATTGGCAACTCCACATTGCCTGCCACCCTCATATGAGGAGGAGACAACAGTGGGAAATCTGAGTTTACCAAGTTTATCATGCTCACGTTGGGTGACATGCTTTTCTTATAGGTAGAGCAAGCCGAGCTTATGTTTTTTTATTTGGGTGAGGACTCTAGATTGTTTCACTGGATTAGTGAGGTCATTCACATTAAGGGAATATAAGCGAAAACATTATGTAGCCATTATACAATAAAGAGAAACTAGCTCAGGGGAGGAGCAGGCAACAAGAAAAGGGACACTTAAATGTGGGGTGACAGGATGGTAACTGCCCCTACCATACATACAATGGGGCCATTGACAATATTGGGGCCTGTCAGAGCAGTACTCTGTGTGCACTGCAAGTGTGCATGCCCTGAGAAACATCAAGTTTGTATACACATGGGAAGATCACAGATTCAGGAGCAGACTCTTAGCTAGAACAATAGTGGGAACGCCCTGCACTTTTTGATCTCTGATGCTTGCAATACAGAACATTAGAGTATAAAATCAAAACCCATTTGATGTGGACGAAGTCCCAGATATGTAAGATTTATATATAATAACCTTCGCCCCTCCCCATATCCCACCCCACATATATACAACATGAGGAGAGACCAGGTATGTACATTATCTGGATTAAAGGGGGAATGTCCTTTAATTACTGCCAAAACTGAATGTTACAAGTATGGTACAATGAGCAGTCACAAAGACTGTGTAATATATCCAGCCATGAGATCTGCAGTGGGATGAAGGATGAGAGAAGCAAGAAACAGCAAATGAAATGCTCCCTATATGGAGGATGTGGGAGAGGGGAACCTGCAATGGGAAAGCAGCATTGTAACAGTCCATGTAGTCCTAGTAACAAAAAGTATCAATTTGCTTGAATCCCAGGGAGAAAAACCTGCCACTGAAGAGATGCACCCAGTTAATCTGTGGAGAATCCAAGCTGCCAAAGTGCTGGGAGAAGTCCAGTCCAGTTCCCCCTTTCAGGCACTGCTCATTGTATGTCCCCTCCCCAGGCCCCCTATATCCTCCCACCATTCCATAACCCCATCCACCCTCAGGTCCCCCCACAGCTCACAGTCAGAGCCCAAACCGACCTTCATACCTGATACTGCACTGGTCCACTACTGCTCCTAGATGTCCCAGCAGTGTCTGTTCCCTGCTGTACATTAAAACTCTCCTGCTGCCCCTGCATCAGACTAGAAAATCTGTGCTGAAGCCCACTGTAGACCAGTACCAGCAGTCCCAAACTTAGGCTGTGCCACTCAACTCAGGTGTGCATACAAGGCTGCAGCTCACATGGCTGCTCCACACGTGGGCCTACCCACACATCAACACAAACAATTCATTGAGCTGGGCATGGGGCCAAGAGAGAAACTGACTCCTTAGAACCTGGTAATATTTCATCCAAGGACTATCAGGAGATGCTGGGCACATGAGGAGGAAGAGGAGCATCCCATGCACCAGAGATTGCTCATGCAGCCACAGGAATAACTCCAGGGTGGCAACCATGTTAAATTCACTGTGGGAGCTCATCTTAGGGACCAGACAGCCATATACAAAGGCATCCGGTAATGGGCTCCAACACACGCACTGAGGGGACCCAGAGGACAACAGGCAGACAAGGGGGAGGAGAACTTGGTGGAGGCACCAGGGAGTGAAAGCACACAATCAATCCAGTACCTATATCCTGGAGAGTTTCAGTGCAATGCTTGTTCAAGATCAGGCATCAGCGGTGATTTCATGAAGAGTCTGCACACCTTGTTGATACTGAAGGTCTGTTACAATTTTCTTAAGGGCCACTGCTCCATGCTGACAGCGCTGGTCACGGGTTTGAATCCAGAGTTTTTGAGACAATTGTTATGGCTGCATGGGTGGAGCCCTGCTGGCATTTTGGGATTACTGTACTAGGAGAGAGAGAGAGAGAGAGAGAGAGGGGGGACTTGCAGGATAAGATGACCTGCGTTCTTCCCCTGAGTTCTTTGGACTGGACAATACTCACAAATCTCCACATTCTCTGGATTTATTGCAGTGGTCTGTTTGTGTCTGCCCTGCCAGCACTAGACTGCATTATTTCATTGATGGACTGTGAGTTAAAGTTAGATACTTCGACTATCAGTTCCTTGAAAGCTATTTTTAGAGCCCCTTCAATAACTGTGCCTGACAATATAAATATTTTTTTTTAAAAGAAGGGCTCTTTCATATAGACATTTTTTCTTGAAAAAAGTGAAGCCAAGAAACAGAGCATGACCATTCAAGTTAATGAAGCTATGTGACGCATTCTTTCTTTTTTACTGTGGAAATTCTATAGCTGCTGTTCAGCTGATTCACTTGCTTTCTGTCTGTCTCAGTACATAACTTTGATTTATTGCTCCCATGTCCACTCCCCTGCTGGTCTGTTTACTGAACTAGACAGAAGTTTTAACCCTTGAATATCCTGATAGTTTATCTTCAGCTGTGTTGTGACTTCTAAGGGTATGCTTTATTTCACCAGTTCTTGGTTGCATTTCTCTGTTCAGATCAGACACACAAAGGCAACATGTTTTAATACAGTATTTTAAATTCCTCCCCTCTCTCAGTAAAAATGAGATACTGCATGTTAACAGATCTATTCTGGGTAACTACATAGTAAAAATGTATAAAAGCAGGGCCCCAGTAAAAATGAGATTTTGCTGATTCTACTAGATGCACTGTAAAAATGTGTAAAGCTGAACCCTACTGAAAATGAAATATTGCAGCTCAGTTGCCAAATCCTGCTACTCGCACTCACGCTCTTTATGTGTGCACAACTGTTGTAACACTGTGTGTGTGCATTTTATGTGTATTTTCAAGGAGTCGTGTATGTCTAGAACCAAAAACACTGTTTACTGCCTTTATGTTTATAGGTTGTTTTTTCCCTACTACTGCAGGATATTAAAGAGCCACTGACTTGTCTGGTAAAACTTTAGAAAACCTAATATTTAGACACAATTCGGCTTGCATGTTATATATCTTTCATACATTTCTCCTACATCTTATTTATTACTGAGGAACTTTTCACAAATAACAGGATCTTCATCCCTGAGTTTGTTTGCCCCTACAGTTTATTCCCAAATTGAGGTCCTAATCCTCTGTTGTAACATTATAGTCTGTTGTCAATTGAGTAATTGTGATTTCACAAGCAGAGCATTATGCTATCTGGTAGGAAATAAGCAGCAGGAGCTGATGAGCTCCCAAGAAACAAAGACTCTGTTTTCCTGCATATGACTTCAGTAATAAATAACTGATAGGAGAACTGCAGCGCTAATGTCAAATATAAGGTGAAGTGTATCTAAATATTATGGTTTTCAAAGTTATCCTAGATGCATCAGATGCTCTTTAAATAAGCTACAAAAACTAATTAGCAGTTTTGCACACTGAAGTGCTAATCAGTTGTGCAAATGTGTAGTACTTGCCTCAATTTGACTAGCAAAATTAAAAATACTAAATGTATATGTATATAGTTTTTTAAAATATTTTAACCTGAATAAAATCCTTTATTAACATTAGTCTGTCTTTGCTTCATCTGTTTCAGTAACCCCAACACACACCCACACACACACACACCCACTCACTTATTAACTCTTACTTGTACTTATCTTCCAGGGAAATGCAGACCACTTTTAGGTAGAGATGGGCGAAGTGGATGGAATTTGCTCCGTGAAGTGATTCACAGAGTAACGTGGAATCTGCGAAGTGCTCCACAACTCGAAGCGGAGTACTTCGTGTCATAATTGGGAACACGAATGTGGTGGTGTCCCCCCCTTTTTTAATGTTTTTAATTGTGCCATGCAGTCCAGAACCTGAAGACTTTGTCTTTTAATTTTTAACAGCCTTGTTACGTTCATTTCTCTTTCTCCCCCCCCCAAGTCTGTTGCACAATAGCATCTTTCGTTTGCCCCTTCTTTCTCTATGCCTTCAACTTTGCTATAATCCTGTTATAGCGTGTCGGCCGCTCGCTAAATAAGGACACTTTCTTTCCGACTTCAGGACTTTTGATGCTGTTGGGTAGGATTAAAATGTATTCTATTGCAGTTGGAAGATGTAGTGTGGTGCCTTAAAGAAGACTGCATTAGAGCTGCTGTTATCTCCTGTGACAGACTGGTGGTCCGTTTGAAAACCCGCACAAAAACTCTCACTGTTTTAGAATATTTTCTTTGCGGAGGTATTTTCCCAATGGCTACATGGTAATAATGTATATTAGCCACTAGTCACTATTCCTGTGTATTTTCCCTCTCACTAAAAGTGCAGGACCCTGTTTGGAGCAAAGTGCTGTTTTTTCCCCTGACCTGTTTGTTTTTGACCCCCCCCGGTTACAAAGAAAAGCTGAATATGCTTTGTAACCTAGTATGAGTGGTGGCACTTCTGTGTAGCAGGTCCGTTTATGGACCTGCTTGCTTTCCCTTGGCTTGCTCTATTGCTGCAGGGAGATATCATAAGAGGTGTGCATATGTTAACTAACTAAGCATACAGCCAGGAATTAGTGGGGCAAAACAAAAGAGGTTCATTTATGAACCCTTTGTTTTTTAGCCTGCCTCCTTACCTTAGGTAGAAAAGTGGTGCCCCTGTAAATAAATGCAGTAGAACAGGTATATTTGTTGTAAACAAGACTCCTTACCTGCTGTTCACCACATTCACGGGTGTGGTCTAGTAGCCAGGTAGCAAACACACCCTGCAACTAAAGGTGTGTCTGTTAGGGAGAATGCGGCTCAATAGTTGGTGCCTTTATTCAGTTGGTGAAGCTCCTCCCCTGTCTATCTGGGCAGGGTTTCAGATAATGTAGCCCACATCTTAGATAATGAACAAAATTAAGCTATTTAAACTATTAGACTTAAAATGCAAGAAACCTCTACTGATTATTCACATAGAGATGTAAGGGGCTACAATCATATTTTGGAATGTGTATGTTCTATATGAAATAATGCTGTTATTACTTAATTAATGTGAGGGCTTTCAGTCTACAGGAGGGGGTTATAGACCTATATTTATTTATTTTATTTATTTATTTATTTAAGAGTTTAACCAGGCAGGCATACTGAGCGGAGAACCACTCGTTTCCAGATGCGACCTGGGGAAATCAGGGGAAGGGGCATAGGTGAAAGACAGCAATACATAAATGAATTGTACATAGAAGTTCATGAGACATTATACAATAGGTACTGTAGCTAGGGCAGACATACAAAACCTATATATAACATATAACATGCACAGTGAATTCCCATACATTGCACTAGGAGTTTAATCCACTACAGGTTGTCAGTTTTGAGAGAGGAACAAGCTAGGGCGTAGCCCAGTGCACCTAGTGTCAGTGCATAAGTTGTTATCTACCAGGTGGAGGAGACCAATAGGACTTGGGGGACTTAAGATTGTGTAGGCAGGGAGCATGAGCAGGCCATAAGGAAATGTTCGAGAAGGCAGGTGTTGAGGTGGCTATGATTGGAGGAGTGGCAGATATCAGCAGGCAGGTCATTCCAGAGTTTTGGCAATCGGTATTTGAATGCCGCCTGACCCATAGAGGTGCGCATGAGAGGGATTTGGAAAAGCCTGGTATCCGAGTGACATAGCGAGTAGGCAGATTAAAGCTTGGCTGAGACTCCCAGGTTAGATAGTCATTGGGAGAGGGCCTGTTTGGTTCTCCCAGGGAGATCTCTGAAGAGAGGTCAGGCACAGATTGATACTGGCAAGATAGACCTATATGTTCTAGCCAAGCTGTGCTTTTGGATTTCTTTTGCTTATTTTGTTATTGAAAGTTATTCATTTGTCATTTAATAATTCTTTAATTTTGTTTTCAATAACAATCATACCTGTTAAGTATGTTGTACCTTATATGCTGTCTCCTGTGAAAATCATATTTAAACACCCCACGACAGCGAAGTCCATTGAAATCAATGACTTTGCATTATTCCGCCTTCCCCAAACCACTTCTCCACCAATTTTACGGCGAAGTACATTGAAATCAATGCACTTCGCATCACTTCACCTTGTTATTGAGCTCCAAGGCAAATTTGCAGTGCTTCATGGGATTGCAGGTCACATGGGCTCTAGATTGTTCTGCACAGCCTCAGTTCTGTGTGTGTAGTGGAAGATGGAGCCAGTTTCCTCTCAAAGCTCTACGTTTCAAATCCTCTAAAAGCTGTTAAAAAAGCCTTTTTGCGCCATTTTGTTTTGCTCAAAATTTAGTGCATTGATTGTAGGAAACCCTCCTGTGCTCATATCATTGAGTGTTTATTGTTTGTATGTGGATTTTGAATGTTAATTTAGAACAGTCGGTCTGTGTACTGTGAAGTGTGCTTTGAGGGAGGGGCGTATCTGTGGTGTAGGTAGATTAACTGGGAGAAAAAGGCAGTCTTTCTGTTTTGGTTATATTTTTCTTGTATAACTGTGTTAATGTACACACAGTGATATTTTCAGTAATTCTTGACATTCTTTTGCTGATTGTAGTGGTGCAGCAGTGTATAATTTCAGTTTATTTAAAACATTTGGTTATGTTGCTAAAGGTTTTCAATTTTCTATGCAATTCTTGTAGTGAGTGTGTGTGCAATGCGTACCATTAAATCAGACAACTTTTATTGTGCCAGAGTAATTGCAGCAGTGTGAACCTGCTATCCACCGCACCTGCATGAATTTTTTATACTGCTTTGTGGTATCTTTACTGGTAGTGGACTGTTACTGCCATGCACTGCACTACCCCCCCTCCACCACCACCACCACCCTGGCAAAATATATTCTTTTCCAGATTTGGATTTGTGACTTGTGAGCACTGGTTAGGTGTTGTTGTGCCTTTACATCTGTCTCTGCATCTCTTGAGTGCACAGCGCAATCTTACTCTGTCTGTGCATTTGCAGTACACCAATAATTCCGGGAGACTTTGCATTTCTTGTTATGCTCTCATTTCATTTCGTCAGCACTGGGGAATTTATTGGACTCAAGACAGTAGCATTTTGGGGATGCAAATTAATTATGGTGACTGTGTGTGGCCACTGCTCACATGACAGAATGCACCATTAATTCTGGGAGACTTTGCATTTTGTGTTACCCTCTCATTTCACTTCGCCAGCACTGGGGAATTTTCTGGACACGAGACAGTAGCATTTTGGGGATGCACATTAATTCGGATGACTGTGTGTGGCTACTCCTCGCATGATGGAGTGTACCATTAATTCTGGGAGACTTTGCATTTTTTGTTACCCTATTATTTCACTTCGCCAGCACTGGGAAATTTTCTGGACACAAGACAGTAGCATTTTGGGGATGCAAATTAATTCTGGTGACTGTTTGTGACCACTGCGTGCATGACTGAGTGTGCCATTAATTCTAGGAGACTTTGCATTTCTTGTTACCCTCTCATTTCACTTTGTCAGCACTGGGGAATTTTCTGGACACAAGACAGTAGCACTTTGGGGATGCAAATTAATTATGGTGACTGTGTGTGGCCACTGCTTGCATGATGGAGTGCACCATTAATTCTGGGAGACTTTGCATTTCTTGTTACCCTCTCATTTCACTTCACCAGCACTGGGGAATTTTCTGGAAACAAGACAGTAGCATTTTGGGGGTACACATTAATTCTGGTGACTGTGTGTGAGACCACTCTGCGCATGACTGAGTGTGCCATTAATTCTGGGAGACTTTGCATTTCTTGTTACCCTCTCATTTCACTTTGCCAGCACTGGGGAATTTTCTGGACACAAGACAGTAGCATTTTGGGGGTGCACATTAATTCTGGTGACTGTGTGTGAGACCACTGTGCACATGACTGAGTGTGCCATTAATTCTGGGAGACTTCACATTTCTTGTTATGCTCTCATTTCACTTCATCAGCACTGGGAAATTTTCTGGACACAAGACAGTCGCATTTTGGGTATGTGCATTAATTCTGGTGTCTGTGTGTGATGTGACCACGTCCACTGTGTGCATGACTGAGCATGTCATTAATTCTGGGAGACTTTGTATTTCTTGTTGTGCTTTCATTTCACTTCGTCAGCACTGAGGAGTTTTCTTGACACAAGACAGTAGCATTTTGGGGATGCACATTAATTCTGGTGACTGTGTGTGTGGGGGGGCACTGGGGTGCTGTCAATATTGTTGCCACTCCGCCTTACTTGGCGTTAAAGCAGAATGACAACGCGAAGTAATAATTCCCCAAGTGAGCCTTCTATTGGCAACTCCACATAGCGAAGTGACAACACGAAGTGGCCACTTCGCATTCACTTCGCCAGCAGAATTTAATTTTGCTGCATCTCTACTTTTAGGTACCCCAGCAAATGAGGTGCCAGCTAACATATTTCTCAACTGTTCCTGATAATGAGGGATGTCCCTCACTTTACCCCTTAAAAAAATGCTTTGTCCCTAACCTCTCCCTCACAGAAAATGAACTGTCCACACAAATTCAGGCATTAATGTAAAATGTCATAATATTCTAAGATGCTGAATAAAAAAATGTACTTTATTCAAGTACCTGCAATGGTTTTTAAAAGTGTTCTGAGCATTTATCTGCACATGTAAGGATGTGTCCCTCACTTTGAGGCCTATGTCCCTCATTTCAGTGACAAAAGGTTAAGAGGTATGCCAGCTCATAATAGCCCATATCCCATGTACTACAAAATTCTCCTCCCACCCATCTTAGTACCATCACCTCACCATTCATGTCCCCTGCCAAAGCCCCAATCCCACGTATGCTAAAACCCTTCCACCCCCCACCCATACAAGTAAAACTAAGTCACACATTAATTCTATATCTCCTCCTGCTGATGCAGAGGAATCTCTGCATCAGCAGCTTCAACACTTGGTTGCAGGGCTGGTGCAGGGAGATGGGGTTTGGCTTCTTTGGGGTCTGGGGACCCATCTGGAAGGATGCAGGCCTGTACAATGGCCATGGCCTTCATCCGTGCAGAAAGGGGACAGCAGACCTAAATGAAAAGTTTAATTGCTTCCTCAGTGAGCATTTAACTAACCGGGGGGGGGGGGGTGGATGGGAGCAGAGAAACCCAAGAAGCCCACCCCCACAGGTTAGACAAGTCAGTAAGGAAGATCAGGAAGTCACCTTCTTGACAGGTACACTTGAACACATTATAAGGAGTGTAACAGAGATAGGGGGCAACGAAGAAATGTAACCAGGGTTGGGAAGTGGAAAAAAGACAGAAACAAGAATAAAAGGAGGTCAGACAGTGCTATGTGGAGGGTCATGTATACAAATGCCCACATCTGGGAAATAAAATTCCACATCTGGTGGCCTTGATGGCAGAGCCTGACCTGGACACAGTAGCAATAACAGAGACAGGGTACACTGTGAACCATGACTGGGATGTAAATGTACTGGGTTATGCTCTGTTCAGGAGGGACAGGGAGGGTAAAAAGAGGGGGGCCTGTAAGTTAGGAAAGGAATAAAAGTTACTGCAGAACAGGGTAGGCAGGGGCGGTTGACGCACTGTGGGTCATCCTTGAGCCAGCCAATGGCACAGCAATTTGCACAGGGGTAGTGTTGCTCAGATAATGCTGTTGTGGATCCAATTGCCATATGTTGGATAGTGTCAGTATCCGACCTAGGATCCTACTGGAAATCCAACCAAAGTCGGATGTCGGATCCAAGGTTGGATCCATTGGATCCTTAATTGGCTACATGGATCTGAATCCATTGCTTAGCTCCATGGATCTGTTAAATGGATCCATAGGGTCCAATGCATTTGTCAGATCCATGCACTGGATCCAAGATGGTCAGATCTGCAGTCAGATATCGCTACTATCTAACCACAACAACTATCTGGCTGAACATCTGGTATCTGTTGGTATCCTAATTTTTAGGATACTATCTGTGCAATACTACACAGGGATGATCCACAGGCCTCCCGCCCAGGGGGAAGAGGTGAATAGGAAGCTAGAGGAAGCAATACATGAGATGGCAACAAAAGGGGAGGTACTACTGCTGGGGGATTTTAATATGCCAGACATGGACTGGATCATCCCGGCTGTGGCCTCAGCCAGGAGTCAAAACATCCTGGATTCCCTTCAGGGACAGGCCTCAGGCAATTAGTGCTTAAATCTACCAGGGACAAGGCAATTCTGGACCTAGTACTGATCTGGAGACATAATCACAGAAGTCCAGGTGAAAGGGCAACTGGAATCCAGTGACCACCACACAGTGTGGTTCAACATTAGAGCAGGGTCACAGTCGAGTCACACAAAAGCAAGGGTCATGGATTTTAGGAGGGAGGACTTTGCTAGGATGGGGATATGTATCATAGAAGCCCTGGCAAAGAAGAAGAAGAAGGCAGGAGTGGGGTACAGGAGCAGTGGGCATGCCTTAAAGGAGCCATAGTGGAGGTGACAAGCCTGTGCATTAGGTTGAGAAGCAAAGGCAAGAGAAGTAAGAAACCACTGTGGATCTCAAAAGAAGTAGCAGAGAAAGAAAGGGCCAAAAAGTTAACTTTTAGAAAATATAAGGAGACACAGAAGGAGGAAGACAGGATGGTGCACCTAAATAGTCTGAGGGAAGCAGGGAAATCTGTCAGGAGTGCAAAGGCGCAACAGAGGTTAGACTAGCACAAATGGTGAAGAAAGCGGATAAGACATTCTATAGGTACATCAGTGAAAGAAGGAAGGACGGGGGTGGGATTGTAAGGCTCAGAGGAGATGAAGGGGCTGTGGTGTGAGACTTGGAAAAGGCATCAGTACTGAACAAATACTTCTGCTGAGGTTTCATGGAAGAAAGTGAGGGACAGGGACCACTGCTAGGCATCAAATACAAAGGGAGGAGGGGGGGAGGGAGGAGGTAAATACCAGTCCATTTACAGAAGAGAGAGAGAGAGTCCTAGAGGAACTCATAAAACTGAGGGTGGACAAGGCAATGGGTCCAGATGGCATACACACCAGGATATTAAAGGAACTAAGGAATGAGTTAGCAGCACCACTGAAAACCCTGTTCAGTGAGTCGCTCAGTGCAGGAGTGGTTCCAAAGGACTGGAGGAGGGCACATGTAGTCCCTTTTCACAAGAGTGGAAGCAGGGAGGAGGCTGGAATCTATAAGCCAGTCAGCCTAACATTGTTAGTGCATACGATGATGGAGGCACTGCCTAAAGAAAGGATTGTGGAACACTTGGACTCCAATAGGGTACAGGATCCAAGACAGCATGGTTTCATAGTGGGAAGATCATGTCAAACTAATCTGATAGATTTTTTTTTCACTGGGTGATGAAGGAGGTAGATCGGGGGAGCGGTAGATGTCACCTACCTCGATTTCAGCAAGGCCATCCTTTTTTACAGCTGCATGGGCACAGTCCTGCAGGCATTTTGGGATCACATCACTCTAGGAGAGAGAGAGAGAGAGAGAGAAGGGACCATGAGTGGAAATGGTCCCCGTCTTCTCCTGCACTGATGTGCCTGCTATCCACACCACTGCAGTTGGAGGCACAGAATAGTGTTTTGGCACATATTTGAACATTTTCACCTACACAGTTTATGAGTTGGGATCATAATAAGACTATGTTGAAAGTTTGGGATCTAAATATAAAAAAAACAATTTATTAAGTAACGCCGTTTGTAGGGATGTCCATTGCACCACTGGGAAAGACGCTGCCTTACCAAAGATGGCTGTGCTTTCATGCGCATGAGCAAAGCAGTGCGCATGTGACAGCACAGTGGCCATGTTGCACATGGTGCGCTTCTGTGCCGTGCCCCTCCAGCTCTGGATTGGGGGTCACCCAACGGCTCTAGGCAGCTGTGTTGACTCTGACCAGAGTTTGTTTAGCTAGGGATGGAGCAGATGCTGCTTTCTGCAGCTGCTGCACCTCTATCTTACATTTATAAAGTTCTCTAACCACTTCGTCTGGTGAGCCAAAAGACATAGTGCCATCTTCGAAGAAAACATTCATTTTGGAGGGGTAGGGAGTATAGAATCTCAGCTCATGCTGTTTCAAGGTACACATAGTCGGTACATAAGCACTACACCTGGTTAAAAGACATCATTGTAGTTGAAAGAAAACCGGCACCGAGACCAGGCACTTACTCACATAAATTGTTTTAATGTAGTGCAGTTAAATTGGCAAACTGCCAAGGTCCAACTCACAACTTCAAAAACAAACAACTAACAGAAGCCCCAACCGGTTTACCTTAGGAAGCACACATGTGCGAAACTGGTCGGTGTGTCTGTTAGTCATTTGTTTTCCAAGTTGTGAATTGGACCTTGGCAGTTTGCCAGTTTAACTGCATTACTATAAAACAATGTATGTGAGTAAGTGCCTGGTCTCAGTGCTGTTTTTTTTTTTCTACTACAGGGTGGCCACTTCAACATATAGCCTGGATCATTATAGGTAACAGTGTTACTCTTCCATGCAGTGTGCAGCATTTGTTCTTTTTGCTGAAACCTCAGTAGTTTCAGGATAAACAAGCAGGGTTGTGGCCCTGGGTCAGATGACTTGGGACCCAGGGCACAATGAGCTCATTCAGTTTACAGGGTACAGGCATCTGAGAGTGCTAACTTGGCCCTGAGAAAACATTGCAGGACTGAGATCAGGTATGAGCCCTCCGTCCCCTCTGGGAGGCCATAAATATGCAGGTGATTGCATCTGTTCCAGCTTTCTGTATCCTCAGCCCTGTCCTGCAGTTGCTGTACTTCCCAGTGAAGTTGTACTATGGCCTGCTCGGTGGAGTCCAGGTGCCAGTCTGTGGTGTTGAGCTGTACATCGGTCTCATCCAGTCTCTTTTTAAGTTTAGAAATGTCCGTCCATAATGCTGTAGTGGGGAGTTTCATTTCCTTACAGAATTCCCTTATTTCTTTCAGCATAATCATCATTTGTTTTTGTAGAGTGGAGGCTCCAGGGGTTTTTGCTTGGCTGTGGTGTGGGGGGAGCAATGCCTGTGAACTCTCACTATCAGTCATGCCGTCCTGCAATCCATCTCCATCCGAAGATTCTGGCAGTGATTGAGAGCAGATGGTTTGTCCAGACAGCATGTTCTATCTCCTTTAATTGTTCTGGCCAAGGATTTTTACTGAAAAAGCTGGTTTTTGGAGGACTGGCTCTGTAGGCTGGGACACAGCTCAGCTGTAAGCTATTACTAGCTGCATGACCTCACCAGAAGTCCCAACTTTGCCTTTTTAAAGTTGAGCTGTATCTGCCAATGAGCAGATTTAGGCAGCTGTGACATTAAGGTAATAGTTCCATGAATTTTACACAGAAAATTGCAAAATGTAATGAGGATGGCTACAGAATGCAGTGGATTGTCACAGGGCTTTAGGCATGGACATCCATTCTTGTCCCTGGCTAGGCCACACATTCAGTAGAAGCATGTAGATACAAACTAGAAGGCAAGACTTTGCAGTCTGAATCAAGGTTATTTGCAGTAGGACTTCCGGTGACGTCACGGTGAAGATGGCAGCTTAGACGAGGCACTCTCCCGACTGACCCTATAATTTTCCTCCAGCATCCCTAATCTAACGACATCACACCAAACCGACTACAGGAGGATAGCTTACAATGCCCAAAAAAAAAGGGGATAATAAGTTCTCAATCCTCGCTCATCTAGATGAAGAGAAGTCTCAGGACGAAGGCTCAGAAAGCGGGGACTCGCGGGCCTCCTCTTCCTTGCGGCGCGGTGGAGGCGGCGCCGGGCCGGGCAGGCTTCCCATATGTAATACTTCAGGAACCAAATGGCACAAATGTTAGCAGAGCTGAGAGATTTTCACGCGGAAATGAAATCCACGGCTACCGCACTTCGTACCGACATCGGGAAGCTCGAGCAGAGGCAGGAGAGTAGTGAGACTCGCATGGTCGAGGTGGAAGGTAGGCTCGAGGAAGCGGAGCAAGCCATCGCCCGGCTACAAAAGGAAGCCAGAGCATTGCAAACCAGAGCAGAGGATGCCGAAAGCCGCAACAGAAGAAGTAACATAAGGATTTCGGGGCTCCCCGAGGGCTCGGAAGGCCAGGACATGATAGGCTACATCCAGAGGTTCCTCAGGGAAGCGCTCCCCCTACCAGAAGGCCTCTCGATGGACATAGAGCGTGCACACCGCACGTTGGGCCCAAGACCCCCACCGGGATCCCGTCCACGAACTGTCCTAGTCAAGTTTCTGAGGTTCCAAGACAAAGAGGCGGTGTTAAGGGCAGCTTGGAGAAAGGGAAGTGTGTTCCTGGGCCAGCAGCGTCTATATTTTGAAAACGATTATGCTCCAGAGATAATGGCGCGAAGGCGCGCCTACTCCGGCGTCATGAAAGCGCTGAAAAAAGCTGGGATTAAATTTCGCACCCCGTATCCTGCTAAGATGGTCATCCTCTTCCCTGAAGGGTCCAGATCGGTGGAGACGGCGGAGGAAGCGGTGTTGGAGCTGAACAAGCAGCGTATTGAGATTCCTCAGACCAGACCTCCTCCAAAAGAGCCCTCGGTGGCTACAAAACTTGCCCACAAGCTGTGGAGTGCAGAGCAGAGGGACGAGAGATGGAAACAAGGTGCTGAGGCCATCAAGAAGATAATTGGAACCTTACATGAGAAGCAGACTTCTTCAGAGGGACTGCAGCCGTTGGAGACTGCCAAGAAGACCTGAAGACAGCAAGTAAGGACTTCCATATTTACCGCGATGTAAATCTGAGTGGGCGGGAGAGGAAAAGTGGCACATTGTGAGGGGTAACTGAGGGGTGGATTTCAGTATAAGCAGAAGCATGCAGAGTTGCACAGGTTCCGGCTGCCGCGTGGGGAGGCAGGGTCTTGGAGGGTTAAACGAATGGTGATGGGTGCTGGGAACCGGGGTAGCTGGGGGTAGGCCATTGCCGCGGTCGCCGCTTATGGGGAAGCCGGATGTGTGTAGCTGGAAGTCGGAAGCATCATGGAAGTGGCGGTGATTGGAGCCGGAGCCATAGAGGATCGCGTAATCGGGCTTTCCAGCTCCACAAATTCTAGGGAATGGGAGTTGAGAGCGGGATGGTGGGGGAATGTAGGAGGGTTTAAAGGAGAGGAATGGGTCTGTTCAGCATAAGGAGGGGAAGGGAAAAGTAGCAGAGGTGGGGGAGGATCTCTTCTTCTTCCTGCTTCCTTTCTCAATACAGCCCGGGTGAATATTGAACCTGAATAAGCAGCAGAAATGCAAGTGCACTGCTGGATGGCATTTAGCTAGTCGGGTAGAGCCGAAGGGCAGAGTGGGGGTGGGAGCTGAACGGAGATCTGAACGCTTTGGAGGGAGGGATAATAAAAGGGGGGGGGAGTGAAGAGGCTCGACCCCTGCGATCAATAAGCGGTTCATCCTGCTATAGTGACCGCGATAAGGTGGTCACCTGGCGAATCGGCTGGAGGGAGGGTCCCACGAAGGAGACAGCGGCTGGAGGTCATCGAGGTGCCGCCTCCTCCTGAATACCCACTTGGATGGCAAGGGTTCACTCGGACCTACTCGGTATGGGGGCTGGGGCGGGCGGGGAGGAAGGAGGGAATCCACAACTTACTGGAGTGGGGGTGGGGAAGTGTCTAGATGGAAGCAAGCTAGATATACGCTTGTACGGAGTCCCCCTGGGAGCTTCTCTTTGTCAACCCATCCTCATCCCTTGAATGTTGAGGAGGAATGAGTGAAAGAGTAAGAGTCTACTGCGGGGTCTAGCGGACCCGCCTGGGTCATGTGTTGCGGGGGAGGGGGGAGATGCTGGCCTACATGGGGGTGGGCGCTCCTCGCGGTCCGGGGTGCCGAGCGGGGCCTGGAAGATTGGGGTACCTTGTGCCGCGGGGGGGGCCTCCCCCCCTCCGGTGCCATGGGTGCTGTCCGTTGGACCGGCCCACATACAGCCAAATAATCCCAGGACCAGTGGGGCGCGAGATGGGGATGGGCCACCTGCCTGTCATCCTGGCATCCTGGCGCCCTCTGCCCGGCAGAGTCTCCGCACCAAGGTCTGAAGGGACATTCCAGCATGCAGAATTCTCTTCTACCCGGTTCATTCCCCTATTAAACCTTCCAGGGATCACAGGGGGACAAGTGCTGCATATAACAGTCACCCGACCCATTTCCTTTTCCCCGATAGCACAGTGTGCTAATGCTCAGTGTCCTGGGCTCACGGCAGGTTCCTTGCCCTAGGGTCAGATTTTCTGACCCGTGGAAGTGCTAGTTACTTAACTTGTAGTGTTAACATGTATATTTGTTATGCTTTGTTGGTTACAGTTAGACCAGCTTGTTACTGTATTGTTTTTTGTTCTATGTTAGTCGCCAGCCACAATCAACTAAGCTTGGTGGGGGTGTCCTCTATGGGAGGCGGGCCTAATGCCATAATGATGCTACCAGGTAGTAAGCCAGTGTGCCGCTACTGATCACTGATGGATATGGCTAAGGTAAAACTACTTTCCCGGAATATAAATGGCCTTGCTTCCCCAGTTAAGAGATCAAGGACCCTGGCTTTTCTCAGACGCTCAAAAGTTGACCTTACATTTTTGCAGGAAACCCACATGAATACGGTGGAACACGAAAATTGGCTAAACTCACTAGGGGCAGGTGTTCTATTCATCTGCCAAATCTGGCAGATGCAGGGGCATGGCCATCATCATCTTTCCAGGTATCCCCTTTGAGGTTAGCGATACATGGGCTGACCCGGAAGGTTGCATGATCTTGGTACAGGGGGTTCTACACGGCAAGCGGGTGACCATGGTGAATCTATATTTCCCCCCGGGGATGCGGGTGACCCAGCTTAGGCCATTACTAGACAAAGTGGTACAAAAAACAAAGGGAGTGCTCATGATGGCAGGTGACCTTAACTTTGTTATCGACTCTCATCTTGATTCCACCAGTAATAAGCCTCCTAGGTCGCCAGCCGGCCAGAAATTCTTTAAAAGGTTTGCGACAGAGGCAGGATGGGTTGACGCCTGGAGACGGCTTCATCCCCACTCGAGAAATTACACTTTCTACTCTGCTGTACACCACACCTACTCCTGCATAGACCAGATATACACACATGTGGAAGATCTGGGGATGCTGAATGAAGTACAAATTGGAGACATTGCTCTCTCGGACCACGCGCCTCAGGTCTCCAAATGGGATTTTGACCTCCAGCCTAAACGTACGGTTTGGAGGCTAAATCCTTTTCATCTACGCTCTAAAAAGTTCTGGGAATTTATAGTAGAGAAGATACAGGAGATTAGGGAGGACAATCCGATTGCAGATTCCACTCCCGCCATTCATTGGGACACGATCAAAACAGTATTGAGGGGACACCTAATAAAATTCACAGCAGAGCAAGAAAAACAGCGAAGAGTGTGGAGACGGGAATTAGAGGATTCTCTCCACTTTTTACAAATGGCACACAAACAAGGGGATACTACGGTGCTCCCTCAACTGCAGCAAACTAAGCTTGAATTAGACAGCTTGGTGCGGCAGCAGACTGAGATGGCCCTCACTTTTCTGCGCCAGAAATTCTATGAGGTGGGGCCAAGGGCTGCTCAGATGCTGGCATACCAGGCCCGAAAACAGAAAAAGGTGTCCACGATTACTTCAATCCTTCATCCCCCTGGGGGGCCACGGTTCACCAGGTCCCAGGATATAGCCGAAGCCTTCGCGACTTACTACCAGTCACTGTATACCCCAGAAAAGCAAGTTCCCACACACCATGTGTTGGAATTCTTGCGAAGGGTCAATCTTCAACAACTCACAAAGGCCCAGGGCCAGGCTCTGACTGCTCCGATCTCAGAGGAGGAGGAGGTGCTGGCCGTCGTTAAGAAGGCCAAATCCCAGAAATCTCCCGGTCCAGATGGGTACGGTGCGGAATTCTATAAAGTGGCTAGGACCCAGGTCCTGCCAAACCTTTGCTGTGCCTTTAACTGGGTCATGCAGGGGCCCCTCCCGTCCTGGGCTATGCCTCTATATCGGTCATCCCTAAGCCGGATAAAAACCCACAATTATGTGCTCTACAGGCCGATATCGGTTCTTAATCAGGACTATAAATTCTTTATGGCAGTCCTAACTCATAAAGTCGACCAGATTCTCCCCTCGCTGATTCATAAGGACCAGACAGGGTTCGTTCGCACACGCACGACCACAGACAATATCAGGCGAACTCTACATGTGATGCACCGGGTGCACTCTGAGGGGGTCCCGTCCCTGTTGGTCAGCTTAGATGCCGAAAAGGCATTTGACAGGGTGTCGTGGCAATTTCTTTATGAAACATTATATAAATTGGGCTTCCCTTCCGCGCTTATAAAGGTTCTGCAAAACATATACTCCGCCCCGCAGGCCTGCATAAAGGTTAATGGACACCATTCCAGGTACTTCCCACTACATAGGGGAACAAGGCAGGGCTGTCCCTTCTCTCCCCTTTTATTTGTGATTTTTATAGAGCCCCTGGCCCAGAAGATCAGGGAGGCGCATGATATCACAGGGGTAGTGGTGGGGGAGGTAGAGCACCGTATAGCCCTTTATGCAGATGACATACTCCTATACTTACGTAATCCTGAACAGTCTCTCCCTGCGGTTAAATTGATATTGGAGGATTTTGGTGCAGTTTCAGGATACAAACTAAACCTCAATAAAACCGAGTTGCTCCCCTTCCATTTTTCTCCCACTCAGGGGGCCAAAACCGCTGTTCCTGGGAAATGGGAGTTAGGAAAGCTTAAATACCTTGGGGTACATTTGCCGAAATCCCCCCGGGAATTTTATAAATATAACTATATTCCACTTATAGAACAACTTAAAACAGACCTGGCCACATGGGCGGCCTTTCCTTATGGGCTGGCGCGTAAGACCGACCTAATTAAAATGGTGTCCCTCCCCAGAGCGCTGTATGTGTTCCAGAATATTCCGATACAGATACCCAGGCAGACCTTTAAGGAGATTGACAGATACATCACTAAATTTATATGGTCCAATAAAGACCCCGGTGGGCCTTAAGATCCTTACCCTTCCTAGAGATGAGGGGGGTCTGGGTCTCCCAGACTTCAGGTTATATTACCAAGCCGTTAGTTTAATATATATGGTATCCAGGCAAACCAGAACAAATGTTCCACATTGGCTGGGTATTGAGCTGGTGCTGATGGATGATAATGCATTCTACAGCTCTCTATACAATCCCGGGAACTCTGGGAAGAGATTTACACAGGGGAATCCCTGGCTCGAGGCTTCGGTAAGGGGTTGGCATCATATCCAGAACAGTTACCAACTGTCTACATTTTCACCTCTTGTGCCCAATCTCCAGCTTGGGTGATTTCCCACCAGGAGTCCCTCAGTGGTGGTTTCCGCAGGGAGAGGAGAGGCCTAAATACTTAAGTCAAATAGTCAGACAAGGCACAATGTGGGCCTTTAATGAGGTACAAAAGGAATTTGGTATTCCCAAGGAAGATTTTTCCGTATCTTCAGCTTAGGCATTATATGCAGTGCCTCCCGGAAATCTGGGACCAGGAGCGGATCCCAGCACTAATACAAACCCTTACAGTACATATTAGGACGCATCGGCAAAACAACCTGATATCAATGTACTACCGTCCCTGAAGATTCAGAGTTCGTTGACACAGAAGGAATTCGACGCGCTGGAGCCAGGAATCAGGCTACTTGATAACCCCAGAGGATTGGCAGAGGCATGGAAATATTCAGCTAAGGTATCCAGCTCCAATGTCTGGAGGGAGTTCTCTGGAAATGCTTAATTCGCTATTTCAGAACTCCTGTAATTACTGGTCACTACACCCGGTCGGGGGCAGGCTATTGGCTTGCGCGGTGCCACAAGGCCGACTATTCCATGTGATGATGGAGTTGTCCCTCCTTGACGCCTTTTTTTCTTGCCTGCAACACCATTTCCAACAGATATTTGATCCCCAATTTCAGTTGACAATGGAGATGGTTTTGTTTTTGGTCCTGCCCCATAACATGCGTGGTCCAATGACTAGACACCTTTTACTTATACTCCTCACAGTGATCAAAAAAGCTATCACAAAATACTGGCTGACCCCTAAAGTACCCACCATACAAGACTGGTGGGCCATTACCAAACAAATCTATGTTATGGAAAAAATAACACATAGCCTAAATAATCAAGAAAGGAAACTTGCGGAGAGGTGGACCCGCTGGCAGATATATTATATGCTAAAAGACCCAACCTTTGTTCCATGATGAGAGGGAGACAGCTGAGGGCTGTGTGGGCTTTCTTATATCCATTTACCCTATTGATCCCTGGGGCCTGGACTGGGGGGGTGACACTTGGTCCCCCCTCGGGGGGTTGGAGGCCCGCCTTGGGGGAGGGCACCCCCACCGAACCTCTGGCTGAGGGGTCGATCGGAAACTAACCCCTGTGACTAGAACCACAATTACATTATGCCTTGTGACTTGATAAATTGTAAGTCTGGGATCACCCTGTACGGACTATGTTGGTTTGATATCCCACTGTTCAGCTAAATCTGGAGCCAATTAAGGCTAAGAGTAAAAACCTTTTCCTTTTCTCTTTTGGGTCTAACAAGGTATCATCAAGGTATGGATACTATTCCTCTCTGAGTCTACCTTTGAATTGTATGTCTAATTTCACTATGGCTGATGGTCTGGCTGACTTATGTGTAAATAAGTTAAAATACCAATAAAAATGATATTTACAAAAAAAAAAGGTTATTTGCAGTAGTTCCCTGTCTCCTTGTCTAGAAATGTTTAGGCAGCGGGGGGGGGGCAGGTTGTGATTACCATGATTATTAGGACAGGAATGGTAATGGGAATCAGAATGAATGAAGGTGGACTGGAAGGTAATTATGGTACTTTGGAAGTACAGAGTATGTAGAATGCCTGTGCAGTGTTGATTGTAACTTTGGCATGTGCTTTCTCAGTTCCCACTGCAGGAACTGCCATCCTTTTTGGGATGATGTGAAGACACTGGAACCCTCTTCGGTAAAATTCCACCCCAAAAGGTGCTGTACGAAGAGTTCCCTTAGATCAAAGGTTTCCATTCCAGTAAGGAAAGATAGTAACCGCTGGAAGAGATGAAGTGGATGGTGGCAGAAACAAGTGCCCAAATGATGCTTGGGCATGAGCAGTTTAGGCACTGCACAGTCTTTAATTCAGTGGACCACTGGCATTTAGGGGATGATAGGTTTGGCAGGATTGGAATCAGAATGAATGGTAATAGGCTGGAAAGTATTAGGGTAGTTTGGAGGTACAGTAGGCAGTATGTAGAATGCTTGTGAACAATAACTTGTCATATGCACTTTCTGTCTCTGCTACAGGGACAACCACATGTACCCTACCCCCACACCCACACACAAGCAGATGGGGGCATACTGTTTCTGTCCTGAATGTGCCAGACTACTGTGAGAGGAATGACTCATTTTTTGTTACCCCAACCCAAACTTGGAAGCCAAATATGTAGGAGACAACCTGATTCATTTTATGCTAAATCAAGAGAAAACCTTAATCCCAGTTATAGGACCTCACATGAATCCCACAATGTTGTGAGTTTCATTGGACAAGAAAGGTTTACAATTATCCGTGGTTTATCCCTCAATAGAAAAGAATGTTCAGTTATTCATTTGGCATTTTATGTACACAACTTAGGCTTGAAAAGAAAAAAGAAAGCTACAGTATAAGCAAGTAGCATATCATTATGCAAGTAGAGTGGTATCCATCTATACACATTAGTACAACCTTGACAGTAACAGCCTTTGGGGAATGGTCTGCTGAATTTGTCTCTTTGCAGCTTGCAAAAGTGTGTAAACAGTTTGTAGAGCTATTCCTGAGAATTACAACATCACTCAAAGTTGGTATGAGGCGGTATATTTGTGGTAAGTTGGCCTCTGTCGTGGATGAGACTTGACAGCAAACAGAGTCCAGATATTAATGGTTTAACAGTTCTTAGCAACAGCTATGTGCACACCTCTCTGCCACTCTTAGCCTTTTCCAATCCAAGTCCCAAAGTAACACTTATTTTCACTCCCTTTCACTTGCCAAAGATCAAGTCATTACAAAGGCTATTAGGGAGTACTGTTTGGCAAGAGCTCACAGTCTTAAAACAGTTGTGCTACCTGGTTTCAGCTCTGGACTCCAGCATCTTCAGGCAAACTTTAGGTGAACTGCTCCTAGTGGTACCTCACTGTAGGTGGCTCCTGCTTCCAGGTGTGTGGGAAGATGGCTGAAGACAGGAAACATTTGATAAAGATACTTTTGCCAGTCTGTACAATGGAGCCTGAACTTTGCTCTAGTTTCTTAGAGCTTTCAATACTTTCAGTTAGGTAATTAATAATATACATATTTTTATTTATTTATATAAAATTTGGTAACTGGCAAAGGCACACTGAGTCAAGCCTCATTTCCAGGTGCGACCTGGGGCTGAGGGTAAGGATGCAGTGAAACAATAACAATTGTATTGAGCAACACAAAACAAGTAAAGTACAAACAGAAATAGTGCAAACATGGTAAGAAGGCGCATCACATGCAGCAGCTTACTGAAGCATGATATGCTAAACATTCACAGATGCGGCCCAGTGGCACATAGGGCTGAGGCACTGGATGCCTTACCTCTCATCACGCCAGAAACCCGGATTCGGGAACGGACTTAGGTCATTGGGGAGCTGGCACGGGGGGGGGGTGAGAGCAGGACTGAGCAGCCATAGGCCCGCTCTCCTCTCTCAGGGTGGTTATCACCCCCCCATAGTTCTGCTGTTACCAGATGGCTATTGTAGGTGGGAGGGGGTGGCAAATCACGGGAGGGTGTCTCGAGCCGCGGTGTGCACATGCCTCCACATGCGCACACCCAGCTGAGAATGGGGACAGGCGAAAATGGGGAGAAAAATACCCAAAAATGTAAAAAAAAAAGAAAAAACATTCACAGATGCAATCAACAAACAATTGAAACACTCAGTGCTAAGAACATTACGAGAAGTAAGATCAACCCCAGGGAGGGGGCATGAACTGGGGGGAAAGGAAGAAAGCAGGTCAAGTGGGAGAGTTGACAGATGCAGGGAAGGGAGGGCATGAGCTTAATCTGGTGCTTAAGGGAAGTTGGGGATGATGAGAGACTGATGGAAGAGGATAGGAGGTTCCAGAGTGATATATAACAAGAGCATCACCAATATAATGTTAACAGAGCTTTAAAGTCACGTAGTTGTTACAAAAACACATCTCAGTTATTTCACAAGCTGTGAATTATACATTATATAAAATATGTGTTTTTATTGTTTTATAATTAATGGTCTTCCCTTTTTCCCATAGGGAAACCGTGGCGTAATTTGCCATTATAAAGGAGCGTTTATAACCGCAAACATGCTCACGGTTTTCCCCATACTGCGCGTGCTCGAACTCCTCGCTTGCTGTATCCTTCCCGAACAGGAAACCACAAACCCATGGTAGAGAGAAACTGCCATGGACACTTGGCAGTAAGTAATTTTTACAATTAGTTGAAATGTTCCACACAGCTACCGGATTGACCACCCTAAAAATATTTTAAATGAAGTTAAAGCGGACCTCGCGCGCTGAGGTAATCTGACTGCGCCGGTACAGCAGTCTTTTTTTAATTTACATAATTGCTGAGCCAAAAAGAGGCCCAACAATTATCTAAAATAAAATATGGGTCTTAAGGTAACTGATTATTACTGACACTGGGTTTGATGTTATGCATAAACCTCGAGCTGCGCCTCGGGTTTATGAGCATCAAACCCCTCAGGTGTGTGTAAATTCTCGTTACACGCCGAGGCCCATACTTTATCCTATATTTTTTAATATGATCACTAGAGGGTACTCCTGCAACACATTAGTGATGCACTTGTTTAAGCACAATTCAGTATTGTTTATCGGTTTGTTCCTAAACAATGAACAAGGACTTCAGATTAGGTACCACTGTAGACACTGGCATAACTTGCATATAAATAAAAATACCTTTTGTCCTTTCAGTATAGATAAGTATTGGGATATTACAAGGGCAGAGAAAAAACAAGCATGTTATTCATTCACTTAGTAGTTTAAAGCAAGCTTTAGCTGACCTGTATGAAAACTAGTAAATGGGCCAACCTAGACTGACTACCCTTTTGTAGTCCTCAGTGGGTTAAAAAGTACAGCTCTGTGCAAGTGCAATTAAGTTGTTTACTGTTACTATGAGTTTCTGTTTCAGAAATATTTGTCTGTTTATTTTGTGTATCAGGTAAGACCACTGGCATCACAGTACTTTTATATGAAGTACAGGGCTGACCCAAGGGTCAGTGCACCCCAAATTTCACAGGAATATAAAATATAATATATAAAATACAAAAGATTTAATACAAAAACAATCAATAAAAAGAGCTAGCTTTAGATCCCTTTGTAAGTTTCACATCTGCCTAGTGTTCCCTGTAAAGAAGAGGCTCTGGGCTGTCGGTGTTGCCCTTCCCTAAGGAGTATAAAAATGAGACTGGCAGACATGACTTGGCAAGAGAACAGAGCAGACTCTCCTTCCATTAGCAAACTTAACTTCAGAATAAAGCTTTCAATAGTACACTGGCATCCTATCTGAGAAAATGGGAAAGCCACAGAGTGTGGCTCCTCCAGCTAAGTGTTTCAAACCTAAATAGCAGCAATCGAAGGAAGCAAGACCTCAGCAGCAGGATAACACCTCTAGCAGCATGGACTCAGGGACTGGTGAGGTGCCCCTCGGCACTGTTAATGCCACACTATCACAGCTTGTATGAACTGTAGACAATATGGAGAACAAATTAAACTCACTGACTCCTCAAGTAGCAACCTTAAAAACCCACATGGACAGAGCTGAGCAAGTGGTTCAAAGCTTAGAGGATTCATCTTTGAAGGTCATGGATACTACAGCAAAACTAGTAAATGAAAACACCATGATCCATCACCATATGGAGACCTTAGAGAATGAAGCACAGGAGTACAATATCCGAACTGTAGATCTGCCAAAATCTGCTGAAGGTGACGTTTCCCTAGAATTTGCAAAAATGCTCCTACCACAAATCTTTGTACTTGCTAAGGCTGAGCCACTCCTGCAGCTTGAAAAAGCATACCAAAGCCGGCCTGGTAGTGTAGAGAACTGAAGCACCAGCATCTTTCCTCCTGCCATGCCAGCGGCCTGAATTCAGGAATGGACTCAAGTAGTTGGCGGTTGGGCGAGGGGGAGAGGACTGAGCATCTGAGGGACAGCTCTCCCCTCCCAGGGTGGAGAGGCATGTTTGCCAGGCCTGAGAGTGCTGCCAAGTGGAGGTCTGGTGGTAATGCAGTATGGGCAACAAGTAAGGGAAGGTGCTGTGGGGAACATCAGATGGGTGCGCCTCCACACAAGTCTGGTGCTGTGCAGCAAGGGGCCGGAAGAAAACAGGAAAAGGAACATAGGGGGCTTAATGAAGCCCTGCCTGCCTGTCCCTTGACCCAAACCACCACCCAGAGCTCACCGTCAATCCACCTTGGATTTCTGTACTGGAGGGACAGCCTTCCCTCCTCTGGCCTCCCCATGAGGGGGAATTTGTGTGAGGAACCTGACTGCAGTGGTTATCAGGGAAGCAGGTGTCAGCTCGGGGAAGTGGGGATTGGGCTGATTAGCCACCCTCTGATGAAGGAGGATAAAATATATATGGAGAAAAGAAAAGCATACCATATCACCCCATGGAGGGCCTCGGCTGATGGAACACCATTTCAAGTTTTCCTGATGATCTGAAATAGCATGGGTAACTGTGACAGAATGCTCGATGCTGCTCAGCGAAGAATCTTCAATATGGTGAGGCAGCTCTCTCCCTGTTCCCTGATCTCTCCTATAACACCAGGTTGCACCAGAAGGCATTTTATAGCATGAAGGGGCTCTGCGTGCCCAAAAAGTGAACCATCAGCTCCTTGGCCCTGCTAATCTAAAGTTACTGTGGAATGGCCACCCTTGTTATTTTAACGAACCCAAAGAAGCAGCACAATCGGTGGCAGCAATTGATGCTGAATTAGCAGGGCCTGTGGGAGAGGAATCAGCAGAGTCAGACAAGGAATTTTTGCATGATCATGAACTTTACCACTTCTAAGGTTCGGAGTAACCCTGTCAAGTATGGAACGTTTCCCCAACCAGCAATATACTTTTGAAAGGACTTGGTTTTGATGGGGAGTATATCTTTATAAGGGGAAATCTGTTTGTTTCTTATGGATTTCTTGGACACTGTTGTAGATATTGCTAAATTATATGTGCATCTTTATAGTTCATATTAACAGCATGCTTGTTTAGATAAGGTAAATGTGATCTGGGTAAAGACTCTTCTTCTTGAGTGTTGAAGTCCGCTATTGTGCTAAAATGTCAGTTGCAACCTTGTGGCACCTCATGGTGAACTACCTCCTTCCCAAACATTCATTAATCTGAGGAATCTCAGTAACAGCTTACATGGGTAAACTTTCCTTTACAGAAAACTTGATGGACTATGCTTGTAATTGGCTCTGAGGACATTTATTTTGACACACAGTTTTCTTAACAAACGTTATTATTTCAGCCAGTGCCTTGGAGTGCCGATCTGTTTATTTGCAGCCTACTTGCAAATTGAGTTCTCAGTCAGATTTTACCTTTGTATGTACTAGTTAAAAGCATTTTCCTATACTTTATCAAAGTTACACTGTGTTCTGTGTTTAAGGATAGACTTCTTTATTACTTTGTGCAACTGTCCCTTGGGATGCTAGTTTACCAAATTCCAATCTCCAAAACACTTACGGCGCTCAGAGCACCAGCATTATGGTGCCGGGCAATCAGGGTGCCAAATGTGGGATTCTCCACCCCCTTCCCAAGGTCCACCCTCCTCCGGAGAAGGAATCTTTAAGTAGGGGCAGTGTGGAGGGCACAGCTCACCACAAGGGGGGGGTGTAGCACCTGCAAAAAAAGTGATCAGCGACATTGCCGATTGGTGCCATTAGCGTTTGGTTATCATTATTAACTGCTATATCTTTTGCATCCCCTTTTAAACTATATAATTGAAAGGTATATAACATTCTATTCTTTGTAATGAGAACAAATGTACTAACAGATAGTATCCTTTTGTTTTCCTGGCTTGTAAGACTGCACTTGTAAACTTGTGAATAAAATAAAATAAAAAACAAGGGATCACTGCCCCTGCATATTCAGATTTGATGCAGGGGAGAAAAGATCCATGTTGAGAAATAGAGTTCACCTTGCTGTGGCTCCAGCTATGACTGGCCAGAGGGGACTAGCCAGGTTCAGCAGCTGGCAACAGGGACCCAAGTCTGGGGAGCAGCACTTATCCTCTCCTGACTGAGTCTCCAGAGTCCCCATCTATATAAAAACTTCACCAGGATGGTGGGGGCCTATTGCCAGTTCCCATTCTGCATGACGTCATCCACCAATAGGTCCAAATTGTGCCCAAAGAAGTAGCCCATAACATAGAAGCTGAAGGAGTGGAGTGTGCTCTTTACCCAACATACCAAATGGTATTCCAAATGACATACCACCTCTTTGAGTCCGGGAGTGTGTAAGGTATGCAGCTGGGCCTGTTGGGGGACAGGAAGGGGGTGGGCAGATTGGGGTTTTGGGGTTCAGGAGACGCCCTGGGGCGAAATGGGGTCAGGATAGGGGTTATTCTTGTCTTGTCCCCATACCCAAGGGTTCCGATGTTAATGGACAGGTGCCGAGGTCTTCCTCGACAACTCATCCCACCTTGGCGGTGTTGTGCAATGCCAGATCTATTAAAAACAAGACAACTATTATAGCTGATCTTGTTGGATCAACTGATCTGGCTTGCATCACTGAGACCTGGCTGGATGAAAATTCAGGCCCTATATTGGCCTCGGCAGTTCCAGCCGGGTTCTCGGTGATACACCATCCAAGGTTGGATCGTAGGGGCGGGGGTGTGGCCATTATGTTTAAGACTGAGCTGGGCCTCGTGGATGTGCCATTAGGAAGTACCAGATCCTTTGAATATATCCTGGGAGAGGGTGTAGGCTGTGGGATTCTCCTCGTTTACCGTCCACCAGGTGATGGTGGAGAATTCCTGCAGGAGATAGCAGACTTCATTGTCGACATGGTGTTAAGGTTCCCCTGACTGATAGTTCTGGAGGACTTCAATGCCTGGGTCAATGATGAACTCTCACATTTTGGTCAAAATCTCCTCCAGCTGATGACGATGCTGGGCCTAACACAGGTGATTACCTCCTCGACCCATGTAGGGGGTCATTCATTGGATCTGATCTTTCTTTTGGGTATGAAGAGCGCTGATTTGGGGATGGAACCAGTCAGCTGGTCTGACCATCACACCATAGGGTTCAGCTTCAGGGCCCCCAATGGGTCTGCCCCCTACGGAGATGGTTCAGTACTGCCCTTTAAGAGGTATTAACCCCAGTGACCTAATGGCGGTACTGGATCTATCGGGTTTGTTGGGTGAATGCATGAGTCCAGATGATCTCGTACTAGCCTATAATAGGGCTTTGGGAGATGCTCTGGACAAAATTGCTCCTGTTCGTGTTTGGCCTCTCGTCCTCCATCCAAGGAGCCCTTGGTTTGATAGCTCCTTGAAGGAGTTAAGGCGAATTGGCCGAAGGTTGGAGAGAGCCTGGCGGAAGTCCGGAAATGATGCTGACAGGCTTAGGTTGATGGCACATTATGATGACTATCAATCAGAAATCACCCATAAGAAGGCAGAGTTCCTGTCCAGGGAGATTTCTGCTGCACAGAACTGACCGGCTCAGCTTTTCCAGACTGTGGACAGATTGTGCAATCCAATCTGTCTCCAGCCCAGAGAAGCTTTTTCTCAGCTAAGATACGAGGAGTTTGCTCGGTTTTTTGCAGATAAGGTTGCCAGCATCAGGTCTGGCATCGGTCCGACCTCTCCTATGGGGGATTGCAGTGGTCAACAGGAAGTGGCATGTACTCGGTCTGTCTGGTCAGATTTTCACCGGCTGGAGTTCAGTGACATTGTGAAGATCATCCAGACATTGCAACCAACTAGTTGTAGTTTGGATCCGGGGCCTACACCTCTCTTAGTAGGATGTGTAGAAGTTATCTGCCCAATCCTTGCTGACATTGTCTGGAAGTCTTTGGAGAGGGGGGGTCTTTCCTGACCCCCTCAAGGAGGCGGTCATTCAACCACTCCTTAAAAAACCCTCCTTGGATCCAGATTGTCTAGCTAACTACCAGCCTATCTCTAACCTGCCATTTGTTGGTAAGGTTATTGAAAAGGTGGTTGCATTGCAACTGGATGATCATCTTATAACTCACAATGTCTATGATACTCTCCAGTCTGGTTTTAGGAAGAAGCATAGCATGGAGACTGCCCTTGTCTGGGTATTGAGTGACCTCCTAATGGCTAGAGATCGAAAGGCATGTACCATTCTGGTCCTTCTCGATCTCTCTGCTGCATTTGACACTGTAGACCATGGTGTGCTGTTGGAGCACCTGAGGGTTTATTGTGGGCTGTCTGGTACAGTCCTCAAATGGTTTCATTCTTACCTCACAGACAGGTCTCAGAGAGTTGCCACTGGAATTTATTCCTCTGGCGCTCACTCCCTGCCTTGTGGGGTACCGCAGGGCTCCATGTTAGCTCCCATGTTGTTTGCAGTGTATATGCTGCCAGTGGGAGAAATCGTCAGGTGATACAGTCTGGGTTTTCACTGCTATGCAGATGATACCCAGCTGTATCTGTCCTTTCTGCCCGGCCAGGATGATGCACTCTCCGTGCTAAACAACTGCCTTGCTGAGATCAGACTTTGGATGAGTTCCAGCTGGCTGAGACTGAATCTGGATAAGACTGAAGTATTGGTAGTGGACCCAGGTCGTCCGGGGGCGGGTTTGGGAGCTGGACAACCTTCAGGTTTGTTACTTGGCGGTATGCCGCTCCCTACCTCCGATCAGCTGCGTAATCTGAACGTTATTTCTGATGACGGTCTGACCCTAAAATCTCAGGTGTCAGCTGTCATCAAAATCCTCTTTTTACCATCTGAGGAATATCGCCTGGGTGAAATACCTGGTTCCTTCGGGTGATCTTCCAACATTGGTCCATGCCTTTGTCACTACCTGTCTTGATTACTGCAATTCCCTTTACCTAGGGCTACCTGGGGTTGATATCCGCCGCCTGAAGCTGGTGCAGAATGCGGCGGACAGACTTTTGACTGGGACGTCTAGAACCAGTCATATTACACCTGTGCTCCGCGAACTGCACTGGCTGCCTGTTTGGTGGCAGATCACCTTTAAGGTTGGTTTACTAACCTTTAAAGCCCTACACGATCAGGGACCCGGTTACCTGAAAGATCTCCTGATTCCCTATTGCCCCCTCCGTCCTCCCCGTTCCACCAACGAGGGATTGCTGGAGATTCCCAGGGTTCGATTGAAGACATCAGGATCCCGTGCTTTTGCTTTTTCAGCACCAACCCTGTGGAATTCTTTACCTCGTTGGTTGAGAGAATGCCCAACCATTGACAGTTTCAAAGTTGGTTTAAAGACATATTTATTTAGTTTAGCTTTTATTTAGTTATGGTAGATATATTTTAATGCTGTTTTAATCTATATTATGTATATGTTTCCCCTTATGTACAGCGCCTTGGCTCTGAAAGGCGCTATATAAATTAAGTTAATTTGATTTGATTTTAGTACCCTGTTGGGTACCGGTGGCAAAGTAATTTAAACCTTAAGTGGTGTTAGACTTATGGCACATAATTACTCTTGATTTTGTAGTGCATTACAGTTCTGACTTGAAATATGTTCCTATCTGACCAAATACAATGTAAATGTGTAAATATGTTTGCATGCCCCCTATCAGAGCCTTAATGCCTTCAGGCCATTTGTGTATCCCACTGTGCCTGCAGGTGGAGGACTTCTTGATTTACCAAACATGACTAGGGATGTAAGTTTGTCATGGCAGTCATACACGTCATTGATTCCATGATGTTTGATCTTTATTCAGGACTTCCATGACTTTCACTAGTGTCAGAATGTAGAAAAGATGACAGTGCCACAACATTTACTGCTGTTTACTAATGATTTCGTGAACAAACAATGAGTCATTAAAACCTCATCCATGACAAGCTTACATCCCTAAACATGACCTGTTTACAGAATGTGACTAAAGCTGCGGGGGAGGGGGGAGCATGGCCAGCAAATGACAGAGCAGGATGCACTGAGGAGATCCTCTAGCAATTCCACTTTTAAAACTATGCCTTTGCTTATTTCTAGCTAAGCTAATCTTTAAGTATTAGTTGCATTGAGTAGCGCTTGGTGTACAGTGTCGAGTGATATCAAATTCAGCCACAGAAAATATGCTTAAGCCTCAGCATACCGTTTCACAAGATAGTGTAATGTGAAAGGTGGGAAGTTGACAGAAACTGTGGGGAAGGGCAGCCTGAGTCACAAAGGCAGTGATGGTATGAAGCTGTCTAATGCACCACTATTACAAGCTATTGAAGACTTAGACAAGAAAATGGGGAGCCTTACAAGATGATTTTCAGCAATGGAGGGAAAACTGAACCTGGTACCAACTTCAAAAGGTGACAGAGACAGCACCTAACTTGGTAACAGCCATTGTGGGACTTATTGCAAACAAGGTCCTGTGCCTTCATTTCAAGCACCTCAAGAACAGAGCAAGAGCAGGGAACATGGACTGCTGGGTGACAAGGATAGCACTGAAGAGGATAACGTGTTTGCATTTACCCCAGAACTGATTACAAGGTCACCCCAGATAAACATCCAATGACCAACCAGAGATCATCCTTATAGTGACAACGAGACTACATATCAGGGATTGGGTAATCATGGAGGCAAAAAAGAAGAAACATTTTAGTGCTTCAGACAGTACTGCACTGTATTTCTTTCCAGATTGAAGTTTTGCCACTGGGCAGCACAGAAAGTGTTGATGCTGTTCAGGAGGGACTCAGGACCCTATGATTACAACACGCACTGCAGTTTCCCACCCAAATGTGCATCTCTTACGCTTGCAAAACCTATCTTTACACTGACCACTCAGAGGCGGGTAAGTGCCTGGAATGTATAAAGCTTGACATTGCATGACAAGAAAATGCTGACGCCTCTGGGGAAGAAGACTGAGTACTCATTGCATTGTGCTTAAAGACTTGTTTTCATCACTGTTACAGTAGTTGCTAAAGTATTATAATGCCAGTTCCAGAAATGAGGTTGTACACTGTTATGCTGGGTTATTAAAAAATATGTGTATTACATGTTGCCTGAATAGTTAGCGATGCCACAGAGTAGGCCTTCAATTTTAGGATTTTTCCTCTAATAAAGCAGCATGGAAATGAACTGTTGTGAAACCACCTTTAGCCTGTGAGGGGGAACCAAGCAGGATGCCAGGATGGTGTTAGTTGGGTACTCCTCCTTAGTTAATTTCAAAGTGTAGGTTAGGGGCTGGTGGGCACACGTTTCTACAGGTCGACAGACAAATCCCGAAAGGATCTCCAGCCACACAATAAAGAGTTTCAGAAACACTACTAAAAGTGTATTCTTTGTATTGCAGCATGTCCCAAACTCCTTTCCAACGTTTCGACACGCTGGCTTCATGAAGGAAAATGGACCATTTCTTTCTGCTTTATCAATTTCACGAACAACCTGTTCAGTTCTACAAGTAGTCCTATTATTTCCTTTTTTGAATCTTTATGTCTCTCATAGTTCATAAAGCAATTAATTCAATTCAATTCAATCTTTATTTATATAAGGCGCCTTTCTGAAACCAAGGCGCCTGTACAATACATGATAAAACAATAAATAATTAAAACAATATTAAAATTAAGCTAAACGGCAGTATTCAAAATTCATTGTATGCTTTGCTAAAAAGATAAGTTTTTAAAGCTTCCTTAAAGCGTTGGACAGTCGAGCAGTTTCGCACCTGACGAGGTAGAGAATTCCATAGGGTTGGGGCCATAAAACTAAAAGATCTGGCCCCTGAAGTTTTTAAACGAACCCTGGGAATCTCTAGCAATCCCTTGTCAGTGGATCGGAGAGAGCGGGAGGGACAGTAGGGACAAAGGAGATCTTTCAGGTAAGCAGTTCCCTGATCGTGTAGGGCCTTATAGGTCAGCAAACCGACCTTGAAGGTGATGCACCAGTGAATTGGCAGCCAGTGCAGTCCGCGGAGCACAGGCGTCATATGACTGGACCTGGAAGAACCAGTCAATAGCCTGGCTGCCACATTCTGCACTAGCTGCAGGCGGCGAATCTCAACCCCCGGTAGCCCAAGGTAAAGGGCATTGCAGTAGTCAAGGCAGGAGGTAACAAAAGCGTGGACCAAAGTAGGAAGATCATCTGGAGGAACCAGGCGTTTCACCCGGGCGATGTTCCTCAGATGGTAGAAAGAGGTTTTGATAATTGCCGACACCTGAGATTTAAATGTCAAACAGTCATCAAACACAACACCTGCCTCTGAGTGGTCAGTGTAAATGAAAAACATACATAAATGAACTAAGAGAGACATATAGATTCGCAATGAAAATAGTAGGACTACTTGTACACCTGCGTAAGTTGTTTGTGAAATTGATAAAGCAGAAAGAAATGGTCGATTTTCCTGCACAGAGTGATGAGACCGATTTTCCCTTATGAAGTCAGCATAGCAAAAAGTTGGGACAAGAGCTTGGGACATGCTGCAATATTAAGAAAAAAACTTTTAATAGTGTTTCTGGCACTCTTTATTGTGTGACTGGGAATACTTTCAGGATTTGTCGACCTGTCAAACTGAGCAAAACAGAATGGCCATGACCTTGTGGCAAAGTGCAGCACACGAAATGACCCCCCGGCCTCTCACTGGGGGGGGTAATGTTGCACATGGCCCACAGTGGGAGTTTTGTGGGGAGGAAGCTGAGCCACCACGCTACCGGCGAACTGTGGCCCAGATTGGCTTATTAAGCCAGCCCAATCGGCGACCTAGGCTTCTGGGGGAGGGATCATAGGGGGTACTAAAGGGCAAGGCAGAGGGGAATTCTCCCTTCTCTGAACCTGCTCTTACCCACAGACATTATCTCGGTGCGTCCTGTGATCCGGAACCTCGGCGGAAATCTTTATCGATATATCGGCGGTTTCGCCCAGCGTTTTTGATTGCCCCCTGCCTCCAGAGTGCCACTGCCCACCGTTTCCTTCCCTGGTCGGTTGCCGGTCACCAGTAATCTCGGCACCTCCTGTGAGTCGGCTAGCAGGTAAGTGGTGTTTTGGCTGTTTCTCCCACCCACTGGCCCAAGGGTTTTGTTTTCTCACCACTGGCTGGGTGCACAGCAAACAGAGGCCACAGGCACCAATGGCCGCCACTCGCACAGGCATGATGTGAGTTGTGGCTAGGCCTGGCCAGGAGGATGAGCCCGCATGGTTAGGCAGAAGCCTTTGGGGGGGGGTCTTTTGTGTCTTTTAATATTACAGCCGAGGAGCTGGCTGCTTTCACGTACCTTGGGATTTGTTGGGAGGGCTTTTTCCGAACTTGGGGCTTATTTGCTACAGTTTTGGAGCAGCAGCTGGGCCCAACCATGTGGTAGGCCTCACTAGGCCCACACCAGCAGTTTCACCCACTCAGGCCCATGTAGCTCTATAGGGGTCGGGCTGTGATTAAGGTGAGATTTATAGTTAAACCCTGTGTAATACACTGTAAGATATGATGCTGTTGTGGTGAAGCCAAACTTTAAATGGAAACTTATTTAAAGAAGCAGCTTTTGGTACGTCTTACGTGGCAAAGGTATTTTGGGCCTGCACACAAGCACCGTGTTAAGATGAATCTGGAAGCAAGGTATTAACATCCAGCAACTGCTTAGGAGGCAGTATGGCGCAGTGGTTTAAGGCTCTGAGCTGCAAATTGGGAGACCTGGGTTTGAATCCCACAGCCCCCACTTGCAAACTGTGTGACTCTGAGCAAGTCACTTAACTTCCTTGTGCTCCCAGGTTGCACCTGCAAACAAGCTTTCAGCTTAGTGTGTCTCACCTGGTAAAATAATTGGTAAAAAAAACTGCTTGCTGGTTTATTGTTAGGCATTCAGGCATTTTATACCAATTAATTAAACCTCCTCATTTGCGTTTGTGACAGTTTGGCACGATTCTATCAAAAAAAAAGCTCTTCTTGAAGTTTTAAAATCTTTCATGATCAGGCCTACAGGGAACATTGAGTACAGTTAGTTAGGAGGAGCTGGCAAGGAGGGGGTAAGAAGGGCAAGGGAGGCCTAGGGTGCAGCAAGTACGGGTTTCAGAGCCTCGGGGGGGGGGGGCAATACTATTATTTGCTAGATAATGTCCCATCAGCAGGACCTGTTACATCCCTTCTGGTTAGGCATGTTGGACAGGATTTTGTGGCAACAGCAAAATCAGGACATTACGGGCACGGCAAGTGGGTTTTCAGTACTCCACAATGATTTACTTGCCGGGAGTCTGTTTTTTTTTCTTGACCTGGTATAACTACAGCGTAGTGTGTAGAGGGCTGCGTTAATGGGATATTTATAGGGCATGCTTTGAATCCAACACAGGCCACATATATGGAGGTCATGAGGCACTGGGGCAGACCCAAAGGAAGAAAGAAAAAAAAAAGTGGCATATAATAACATGGTCCAAACAGTATAGAGGCCAGGGGTGCCCAGTACCCTTTCGGGTTAGCAAAATAATACTGACGGTTAGCGTGCCACTTGGAATATTCCTACCAGGAGGTGCCAACAGACATGGGTAACAGCTACTGCTTTTAGTCAATTTACAGCAATTGGCTTGCGGAGATAACTGTTTCTTGTCTTTTCTCTTCTACATAGCCTAGGTTGGAATCTACTATCCATTGCCTTGTCCCTAACATTTGCTAACCCATTATAGCTGCCAAAAGGATAAGACTGGAGCTGGCTTCTCAGGCCTTGGCCAGTCCCAGCTCACAGCAATCTGAGGTTCCTAACAGAGCCTTCATGGAAGCTTTTCAGCGAATGAAGGAACTGGGAGGTCCCAATTGGTGGGAGGCTGCAGCCAGGCTGGATCCATCATTGCAGGCTACTGCCCCCGTAACGCAGACCCCAGGGGCATGCAAGGCAGGACCTAGCACAAGTGGCGATACCCCAGCTGGTGTACAAGAGGTAGTGCCGGGCTATATCAGGCCGCAACAGGGCTCGTAGTACCAGGGTAATAGAAGTCTTATGGAAACAAAAGGTTATAATTATGGATAGTGACTCTTCTTTGTTTACTTTATAGCAGGGCAAGGAACATGACCAGATATATTGGTCATCAGCATTCCTACATCCGGGAGGCACACAGTCGAGCGTTGGCCAGCCCGTATGGAGTACAGCTTGGGGTCCCTAAGGAACATGCAAGGCTTCACTGGGCAGGAAAAGGGGGGATGCATTGGGGACAGCTGATGGACACTATGATCAGACTGGGGTTGGACAGACAACCACCACTGGTGTTGGTGGTGCACTTGGGTGGAAATGATTTGGCAGGTCTGGGGGCCCCTAGACTTTGCGGAGAAATCAAGTGGGTTTTGGCCCAGCTTCAGGCCCTTCTCCCAACAACCAGGCTGACCTGGTCTAGGATCATCTCACGGTGGCAGTGGAGAAGTACCTGCAGCTTCAAGGACATTGAGAAAGACAGGAGGGAGGTTAACCGGGAGGTGTCCCAGTTTGCCACTCCCCACAGAATTGCCATACTGTGTCACTTCCTCATATCCAGGACATGTGATGCAAAGTATAGCAGGGATAGAGTACACCTGTCAGGGATTGGGAATGACATTTTCAATGCTACAATTCAAGACTTTTGCAAGATGGTATTAAAGCAGGTGAGACCTCTTGGACATTAAGGAGAAAACGTGCTATGCATGTTAGAGTAGTGTAAATTCAGGCTGGTTGGTTTAAAATAAGAGTTCATGGTATTTGGTGACCCAGGCCCCGGTGGCGTGACCCAGGGGTGGGTACGCTACAAAGGAAAAGGGTCACCCCAAAACACAGTGGGCATGGCAGAGGCTCATGACTGGAGGAAGGGGAAGGCTGCCCTGGGTGGGCACCAGCCCAGTTCAACGGTCATGGGGATGCCTCGAGATGCAGTTGGGTGGGGGGAACTGTCCAAGGGAGAGGCATGACCCTGGGTGGGTCTGTCCGACTCAAGGGCCATAGTTGCCCCATTGAAAGCACCATACCAGCTGTATTCGCTGTCCGGGGTCTTTTTTGCATTTCTAAATGTGTGAAATGTAAGAACTGTATATAGAGTTTTATTTGAAATTGTAAATCAAATGTTTGCTGTACATTAAAGCTGTGGCCTTTTTATGCCAAGAAACTGAAACCTGGTGTGTGCAATTATTGTGGGTCCAATTGGGTAATGTGTACGTGGGCTGACTTCAAAGCAATGCAGCACTAGAAAATGAATACCTGTCAGACAGTAGCACACTTTAAGAGCACTGCACTCAATACACAGCTGTAAGTACTGATTTGTTAAATGTACTATATAGCATGGCAAACCAAACATTTTAATTGTTAGAAAATATTTAAAGTTTCTCTTTTCACGGACTGTAAGGCTAAGAATAGAAAAGCTTTTACAGAACTAAGAAATGAAGTTGCATTGCTGGGTTTCCCGGTCAGCGTATCTGTTAAACCACTTAAATATACGATTATTGTAGTTAGGAACTGCATGGACTCGGTAGAGGTGATATCAGGGTGAGGTCCAGTTAGTAATGGTACCTTAGGAAAGAATGCCCAAAAGGTCAAATGAAATAACAAATACAACACTCCTGTACTTCCCATCAGGAGAGAAGAAACACAGCATGGGGAAAGGAAATGGCAGTATCATAGAATGTAGGACCACCATCCAGCTCCCACTCTTAGCAGGAATAAATAATATCATCGCATGGAGGAGAGGAAAATAACATTTGGCAAAACCTCTGGGGAACCAAGTCCCAGGTTGCCATCCCTCCAGCCTACAGGTTACTCATTATATCCTGAAAGGGACCTCAGATATGCAACTTCAATTAAAAGAATGAGGAGGCTCTCCTTCTGTCTAAAGGCTTTCACTCTTCCAAAGGTATTGCAGGATTGGCTATACAACCAAAGGAATCCCAATGTGTGAGGATTCAACCTTTGGGGGAAGTACTACAACGATAAATCCAATGCCGAAAGAATGACGGGATTACTGACAGAACACTAAGGAGAATAAAGACACATTGACAATACGGACAGATGCTTCGGGACTGGCTGCCCAGATACTCTCCTCTCAGAACAAGAATCATAGAAAACATTGGCACAAAACCACTGAGTGGCAAAACCAAATGGACAATGAGGGGAGCAAAGCTCTTCAGAGGCACAGCCCCAGCCAAGTTCATGAGGCAGCAAGGCTCAAGAGGGAAGTCCTTGAGGGGCAGGATGACTTAAAGGAAATAAAGACAGCTCTAACTATAGCTTGGAATTTGGAGTCAAACCGATTTAGTTGATTTTAGATCTAGGATCTACAAACTCTCATTTTTTCCCCTCCTACCAGGATAACAGTGCTGCAGGTGCCTCAGAGCAGGTAAGTAGTCAAGTGCCCCCCACCCCTCACAGTAAGGGTCCCACCCTTAAAGGACAAGAGGCACAAGCCTCTAAATGTAGGCAAAACATGAAGCCCTCTGAGGAGAGATTAACTGCTGAGTAGTTTATAGCTCAACATCAGGTCCCCAAGGAGACCTAAACCTACTGTGGGTGCCATGGATGTTGTTATATGACTAGATGACACTCATCTCGCTGAGGGCTCTACCCCTCCCTATGTGAAAAAGGGACGTCATCCCACTAACAGAAAGGGATACAGATTGATACCAGCTGTGGTCATAAACAGAAACACTGGAGAATTCAAGGAACAAACAGAGAATGAGTTTGTTGATACCGCCTAGGCTGTAAGGTGCACTACACATCTGCACTCTTCAAAGTCGACCATGAACTGAAGAAATGCCGGTAAGCTGTATGATGGCATAAATGGGGGGTCAATTTAGGTGGATATCTTGGCCATTTTTTGGAATTTTGCCTCCAAATTTTCAACATGGGGTTCTTGGGACCTCACCACATGAACAACATGCACTGTTATCTCGTTATTCTGTCCCGAAAGGTCATTTCACAGTCACAGCATGGAAATCACCTTTCAGGACCAATTAACAAAATGACAGTGTTATTGTTCATGAGGTGGGGTCCCAAAAAGCCTATCTTGCAAAGTTGGTTGAAAAATTCCAAAACATGACTGTGTTATAAGCATGCATTGCGCAGTTTCCACGCACGCTCGTAACTTCGACAATTTTTAATATTTTCACTCCAGATTTTAAACATTGCCATTTTTTCACACCTCCTTATGAACAGTATAGCTGTCATTTTTCACATCCTGCCCAAAATGAGTTTTCATGTATGTGGGGCACAATGGCACAGTCGCTGTGTAAAATCAACGTTCCGGACACATTAACAAAATCACAGTGACACTGTTAATGAGAGGAGGTCCCAAAATGCCTATATTGAAAATTTAATTAAAAAATCCCAAAAATAATTGCATTATGGGCATGCGTTGCACAGTTTCTATGCACACCCCTGACTTCAGTTTTTCATATTTTCACTTCAGATTTTCAACATTGTCATTTTTTACACCTCCTCATGAACAGTATAGCTGTCATTTTTCACATCCTGCCTGAAATGTGTTTTTGCACCTGTGGTGCCAAATGGCACAGTCGCTGTGCAAAATCACCTTTCCGCTAACAAACTCATAGTGCAACTGTTCATGAGGTGGGGTCACAAAAATCACATGTTGAAAATGTGGAGTGAAAATACCAACAAACACCTCGGGCATTAGGGTTTCCAACCATAATGCCCCACCCTGTAGAGACTGACAGGTGTCAGGGGTATTACTTGCCATTTTCGGCTGTAATGCTCATGCCATTCCACCCCCAACCCCATCCTGCTGCCAGTGACAGGCATCAAGGTGTGCCTTGGACTCTTTGGACCCAAAGCTCACCTCATTCTCCAATACTGCACCCATCTCAGTGTATTTCCTTATGGAATGGGGTGAGCATAGGGCCCAAAGACCCCAAGGCACACCACAACACTACTGCGGGGTAGGGTGAGGTGAAATGGCATGAGCGTTATGGCCGATGACCAAAAGACATACCCCAATGTCTATCACTCTCTGCAGGGTGGGCGTGGGGTCAGTGTCAGTTCACTACTTCACTGCTATTCCTATTATGCATCTCTCTAACTCATGCACTAACAATGCCAATGCCTGCAAGCCAACATTCGGCATTGACACATGCTTGTTCTAACCTGCACCTTTACTCTGTTAGCGGGAGTGCTGCCAGACTCAATCATTCCTACAGAGGGCATGTTTCTTCTCACAAGGGTCAAAAGTGATCCTATAGTTTAGTTCCTTAGAAGAGTTTGAAATGTTATGCAGTTTTCTCTTGTTCTTTCGAGGTACTCCAGATCAGTGTGATTACAATCACAAGTGATAACCTAATCATCAGAATATGCTGGGTGGATACTTAATCCTTGCAGGTATTGATAGTAATTTTATCATTCCAGACAATACAACTTGGACTTTTCAGGACTTTGTGACAACTTGGTTAATAAACTAGTAATAAATATGCACTCCTGATCCTGGCAAGCAATAGCTTGTTAAACTATACTTTTTAATAAAGTAGATGTTTAGAATAGGGGCTTAATAGTGCCCTGGGTATAAATAACATTGGATTAGGTTAACAAAAGATTTTACAGGCTCACCATACAGGCAACCTATAGAACATGATTTAACCAGGAGTAGCACACTAAGCTGAAGCTTGTTTCCAGATGCGACCTGGCAGCATGAGGAAGTTAAGTAACTTACTCAGGATCACACAGTATGCACCTTGGTGGTTGTGTGATTCAAACCCCACTTTCCAGTTCAGAGCTTTAACCCACTGGGCTATACTGCCTTCCTAATAATAGCAATATAATAGTATATACTATAGACCTATAAAGTAAGCTGTTGCTTTACCTTACAAATTAACATTATGCATGGCACCATGCCCTTTTAGTTTGGGTTTTTATTATACATACTGTAAAACCCTTTAAGCAGTGCTTATTTTGAAAAGATTTAGTGTCAGGGGAATCAATAATATGTGTTACATAGATTGGTGCAAAAATAGTATCAGTAGAGAAGCCAGAAAAATACAGAATAACAGTTATGAAAGGGACAGAACACTTCTGCTCAGTATTCACAAAAGAAGAGGGGGAAGTGCCTAATCCAATTAACAGAAGCACTCTTGATAGGGGGGTCGATCCCAGTCCTTTCACAGAAGAAAGGGTTCTGCAAGAACTCCTAAAACTGAAGGTGGACAAAGCAATGGGTCCTGATGGAATTCACCCCAGAATTCTAAAAGAATTAAGGAAGGAACTAGTGAAACCACTGGCTACTCTTTTTAATAAATCATGGGAGGATGGTGTGGTACCCGAGGACTGGAGGAAGGCGGATGTGATTCCCCTTCACAAAAGTGGGACCAAGACAGAGACAGGAAACTACAGACCTGTCAGTCTGACCTCTGTGGTAGGGAAAGTGATGGAGTCACTTCTGAAGGAAAGAATAGTTGAGTACCTAGAGGTCAGTGGAGCACAGGATCCAAGGCAGCATGGGTTCACAGCGGGAAGGTCATGTCAGACTAATCTAATAGATTTCTTTGACTGGGTGACCAAAGTAGTAGACCAGGGAGGGGCTGTAGACATGGCCTACCTAGACTTTAGCAAGGCATTTGACACAGTCCCACACAAAAGATTATTAGTCAAATTAACCAGCCTGGGAGTGGGTCCCAGGGTGGTAGCCTGGGTAAAACATTGGCTGGACAACAGGACACAGAAGGTAATTGTAAATGGAGTCCACTCTGAAGAAAGGGCGTTTACTAGTGGGGTACCGCAGGGTTCAGTATTGGGTCCAGTCCTTTTTAATGTCTTCATCAGTGGCATTGCAGAGGGACTGGAAGGAAAAGTATGCCTTTTTGCAGATGACACAAAGATCTGCAACAGGGTTGATACACAAGGAGGCGTGGAAAAGGATGAAAAGGGACTTGGCAAGGTTGGAGGAATGGTCAGACATATGGCAGCTAGGATTCAATGCAAAAGTGCAAAATAATGCACCTGGAAACAAGAACCCAGGGGAAGAATACACAATGGGTGGGGAGGTAGTAACAACAACAAAACAGGAAAGGGACCTGGGGGTAATCATATCAGATGACCTTAAGGTTAGCAAGCAATGTGAGAAGGCAATAGAGAGGGCCGGGGGTATACTGGGATGTATAGGGAGAGGTATCAGCAGCAGAAAACAGGAAGTTGTTATCCCTCTGTACAGACAGTTGGTGAGACCCCATCTGGAATACTGTGTCCAGTTCTGGAGACCCCATCTCTGAAAGGACATAGACAGGATAGAGGCAGTCCAGAGGAGGGCAACTAAAATGGTGCAGGGTCTGCAAGAGAAGCCATATGAGGAGAGACTAAAGGAGCTTAATATGTATACCCTTGAGGAAAGAAGGGAGAGGGGGGACGTGATAGAAACTTTCAAGTACCTCAAGGGAATCAACAAAGTCCAAGAGGGTAGCATCTTTCAGAAAAAGAGACCTTGCAAGAACAAGGGACACAATTTAAAGATAGAAGGAGAGGGTTATGGGGCAATGTGAGGAAGTATTATTTCACAGAGAGGGTAGTGGATGCATGGAACAGCCTTCCTGAGGAAGTTGTGGAGTCTAAAACTGTGGGAGAATTCAAGAATGCATGGGACAGACATAAGGCAATTCTTGTGGGGGGCAGGAAGATATAGGCTGTTGGTTAAATAGGATCTGCGGCCTATCCTGTAGGTAGGGAAATGGGCAGACTAGATGGGCCTAGCGGTCCTTATCTGCCGTCAAAGTCTGTGTTTCTATGTAATACAATCTTATCACTTTATATTATTGCATCTTTAGACAAGGTGCAGCATCATACAAATTACAAATTATGTTTCATAACACACATTCAGTAGCAGAAAAAGTGCCATGACATAATTACATGATTTAGTTCAGCGATGGTAGAGACCTATAATTTCAAGCAGTTGCAGGTCCCAGTAGGGGAAGAGTAAGGAAATCAGTTTTATCTTGAAAAGATCAGCAGATGAACCAGTGGGCAAACACAGATCATCAGGTGGGCTATTAAATGTTTTAGGGATAAGCCATGCACTCTTGTGCTAGTTTCATAGCAAATACTATACTATTCTTATTGCAACAACTATTTTAGATTCCCCTCCAGCTTGAGCCTCATTAGGAGATATATCTATCCTGTAGAGTAAATTCTGTTCATAATGATTGTAAACTAAGATTCTTAACTGTAAATGAAGCTTTGTTTCATCATTGTAAATGAATATAATATAAATAAAAAAACACAATGTTTTCAATTGTTTTCTTTTCATGGACAACTTTCTACATAGTTCTATTCATAGAAGCAGTAATTTAGGGATTTTACTATGTCACAGTTGTATACAGAATGCGAAGTATGGGCAGTTGACCTATCAGAACCATGCTCCAAATTCTGTGCACAAATTGTGACATATAGTAGTTGTGATGAAGTGGGAGTCCTTTGAAGGGGAGGCCCCAAGGTGGGAAGAAGAGGTCCCCAGTCGATGTGGAAGCAGCTGTCGGTAGGGGACTCAACTGTTAGGGGATAGGCATGGGAGTGGGGGGAGGAAGGGAGAGGCAGGTGAAGTGGCTGAGAGGTGCTTCAGATTGGAGGAAGACCTGATCCAGAGGACTGCAAGGGCCGCTAGAGATGGGAAGTAGCTAGATGTCACTGTCCACAAATGACCTGGCAAGGGACAGGGTAGGTAGCAAGAAGAGTAGGAGTAGGAGTAGGATAAAGCTGAGGTAGGTAACATGATAAGTAGAGGGAAGCCCAGATAGGTAGTGTGATGAGTCGCCCGAAGCCCAGGTAGGTATCTGGGTAGGTAGTACAATGAGTAGAGTGAAGCCTGGGTACCTGCCTACTTGGTCTGGTGGGAACCCTGGAGATGGGCACCAAACACATCTGGCCTCTCCCCTGGGCCCGACGAACCCCAGAATGCCTTCTGCACTTGACCACCCCTATCTTGCCCCCTACCAGTGTGCATGAGGTGCCCCACCACAATTGATCAGTGGTGTTCCTCCTAATTCTGACCTCACAACAGCAATGAGCTATAGTGGTGGAACCTGGGAGGTCAGAGAAGGGCAGCAGATCGAGCAGCTGGAATGCCCCATATATGATCCTACCATGCCCCAGGCCTTCACCCTTCCCTAAGCACATCCTGTCCAACTATGATGTCCCCAAACAAACACAATTCTGACCAACTAAATTCATAAACACACTCCACTCACACATCCAGCCACACAATAATACAAAAATGAGCCTAACACCATCCACACAACATACACACAATAGCTTAAAAATCCCAAACAACCCCACCAATACCCCCACCACCCCTCACCCACAACCAAGGAGAGCAAAAGCAAGCCTGGGATCAGATTTCTTGGAAAATAGGAGAGCACTGTCTGCAGTTCAACAGCAAGCCCTACAAGACAGGACAACACAGTACAGTTTAAAGTACAAAAATATCACATGCAAATAAAACTCACAGCCCACTGCTTAGAAGCTGAGGGCCCTCACTCCACCCCCATTCTCTGCAGAAAGATGACCCAGCTGAGCAGAAGTCTCAAATGCCAACCATGCAGGATAAACTCCCAGGATATCCTTAGAGCTACTCTCACCAGTTCTGGGATCCTGGGAAATGTTACCAAGTCCAGTGATCACCCCCCAACCGATGGTCCAATGGAGCACTGCAGTCAGGTCCACAGAGTCTTGCTCCCCTAGTACAGCCACAAGAATAGACAGACAGCACGCCGGCAAGCAAATGCTGAAATTGTCCAGAAGTCTGCAAGATCACCCACTTATGCCCTGGGAGACACAAACGCAGAAGCGCCCTCAGCACCACGCTCTCCCAGGAATGCAGTCCAGGTGGCAACCAGGATCCACACCATGCTGTCAGCCCTCTCATGTGGTGTTTAAAGACACACCTTTGGAGAGTTTGAGGGTCCAAAAACTACCATCTGTTCTGCAAGCAGTAGAAGCAAGCATCGGTCGGGACATAGGTTCATAGGTGTATACGAGCTCGAGGGACAAGCCCATAATGAACTCGCCATCCTATCCTGGATGGAAATCATATTTGCTGTTACCCATAAAGAGATCTAGTTTTGTTTTGAATATTTGTAGAGCACTACTATTTACCACTTCTACAGGCAATGCTTTCCAGGTAAGTACACTCTCGGAGTGAAAAAAAGATTCCTACTTGTAGTTTTATTAATGGATAATTTTAATTTGAGTTTATGTGACCTAGTAAAATTTGTGTTTGTCTGCCATTCTAGACATATAGTTTTGGATAATGTTTGATCCCTCGTGGCTTTATATATTAGACAAAGATCGCCTCTAAGGAATCGATATTCCAAGGAATAAAGATTCAGTTTCTTCAGCCTTGTACTATGTGAACATTTTTTATAATCAAGGACCTGTCTAGTAAATCGTCGCTGCACCTTTTCAGCCAGTATTTTATCCTAAATTAGGGTTGGAGCACTAAATGAAGAGCAATAATCAATATTTGACCTGGTAACACTACAGTATACTGGGACTAATACTTCAGATTCTCTAGATTTAATGTTCTTCAACATACAGGTAATAAGTCACTGACATTTATGAGTAATTTTGTTCATGTGTTCAGAGAATTTTAAATTGTTGTTAATTAGAACACCTAAATCCTTTTCAGAAGTTACTTTGTCCAATAAAATATTATCCAAAAAGTAAGAGACTAGTCTATTATTTTTACCAAAATGCATTACTTTGCATTTTATAGTATTAAATATTAATTTATGTTCTCCAGCCCATTTGGATAGTTCATTTAGATTATCCTGTAACATAGAGGCAGAAATATAATCATTGACAATACACCTAATTTAGCATCGTCTGCGTATTTATTTACCCAGACTCCATTTTTGGTTTTCATGCTAGAGATAAGAATGTTGAACAAAATTGGGCCTAACACCGACCCCTGGGGTACTCCACTGGTCACCTGAAACCAGGTTGAGGTATAACCTCTAATGCTTACTTGTTGCCTTCTGTTTGACAACCAAGCTGAAAACCAGACAACTATGTTTTTGTGCAAGCCAATGTTGTATAGGCATTCTATCATAATTTTACGTGAAACAGAATCAAATGCCTTTTCAAAGTCCAGAAAAACCACATCCACCGGGAGTCCTGCATCCAAGGCAGCACTAACGGGTTCAAAAAAGTTAATCAGATTGTTCTGACATGATCTGCCCAAGGTAAAGCCGTACTGTGTTATATTCACTATTCCATTAATATTAATATGTGTGTTTATTCTATTCATTATAAGTTTTTCCATGACTTTTCCTATACATGATGTTAAACTAATGGGTTGGTATTGCTCCACTTTTTGCTTAGTCCCTCCCTTATGAATTGGTATTACCAAGGCTTCTTTCCAGACATCTAGGACTTCACCATAGTTTAATGATCTATTGAACAGTATTGATAGGGCGCCTGCCACTTCATATGAAATTTCTTTTAGGAAAACAAAAGGAAATCCATCTGTTCCAGCTGAAAAGGATGATTTAAACGAATTTATGGTGGAGTAAACTTCAGAATTGTTATTTCTACAAAGCATTGATTATAATTATGATCAGAATCGTTAAGAGTTTCCTTAGTTTTAAAACGACTACTGAAATATTTGTTAAACTTAATTGCCATTCTCTGTTCATCAGAAATCAAGTTGTTATCTATCAATATTGAGCAAACTTTAGAAGAATTATTTCTCATAGAGCCAATATAGTTAAAGAACTGTTTTTCGTTGTCTTTAGTTGTTGCCAGTCTAAGCTCTAATTCTTTTTTAGCCCTTTTTATTGCTAATTTAGTTTATTTGCTTTTTGTTTAAATCGGGTCCAGTTGATTTCTATTTTCTGCTGTTTATATTTATTGAATGCTCTTTTTTTAGCTCTTACTAGTCTTTTGATCTGGAATGAAAACCATGGTGGTAGTCTTTTACAATTATGGTGTTTGTTACGAACTGGTACCCATTTCTCTTCACAAAACCTCTGTTTTTCCTGAATTTTATACCATATTTGCTCTGCTGGTAATTCACTAAGTTCATAACTCCAGTTCCATTTTTCTAAGTAGGCTTTTATTTCCTTACTTGGAAGTTCTTCAGTAATTGGCTTCTCCATTATAGAAAGCACCTCAACATTGAAAATACAGCTCGGCAAAATTCAGTCTGAAAATCTGACGATGGTGGTAAACATCAGGGCATATAGGAAAGGCAAACCAAAGTGAAGGTCATTGGGTCACAGGCAACACATAATCCTCCAGCACCCTGCCTCACACTAAAAACCCTAACTGTCTCGCTAACTACCAACTGTTGTACTAAACAATTTTGAGATTCTGGTCAACAAAAAGTGACCAGAAAACAAGCACTTTCAAAATTAGTAGCTCTCCTAGAGAAATAGCAGAATGAGAAACAATCATTGGGGGGCACATGCTTACTGCTCACAAGCTGAAGCTCAGCACACTGCAACTGACCCAAGGAAAACACAAGATACTCTGGGCCATCGGGGGTAGACACTGGGGGAGGACCTTGAACCTCAGAGGGAGGGAGGGATTGGACTTAGGCCCATAGGACCCCTGTAGAATAGTGATAGCTATGGGAGGAAGGGTGGTGGATGGGGATCCTCTCATGTCAATATGCTACCAGTGAACATCCTTTTACAGGATGGTTGAAGGTGGGGAGGTGGGCAAACCCAGGCTTGCCTCCCATAGCAAGCCTAAAAGATACAGTAAAATGGCTTGAACACACATTACCTTCTTGCTTAATCCAGATGCAGGTGTGCTAGTTCAGGTTGAACTCAGCTGTCTGTTTAATGAGTTAATGTTTGCTTTAATTATATCCCGGCTTCATTTAATTCTTGCTAGTCAAATTTCATTACATAGCACTGTTTCAGTTGCTACATTATGCTGGAAACACAAAACATGAAGAGTGCGCTGAGGCTCTCTGTAACTATAGTCTGTCTTATGTATAAGATGCATAAGACTGGACTTACTGTACTTCTCTATTGATGCTATGCCTCTAATAAAGCTAAGTTTCAAAAAAAATTGCATGGACACTTATAAATGGTACTGTCTGAACTAATTCTTAGTGACTGGACTCCAAGCTTTCATTTAAAAAAAAAAAATTTCTAACCACAAATGTTCCAAAGTTAGACCTTTCAAAAGGGTACCCGGTTAGAAGAGCGCTATCAGAATAGCACCGCAGTTCACAGTGCTAGTCTGATAAGTGCTACACAGGACAGTGACAGGGAATTTACAGTGCTTGCTGTAAGACTTCCCCTGGTCACTGTCTGTGGTGCTGGAGACTGACAACAGCACCAGGAGCCAGAAGGCTAGGTGAGCTGCTCCTGTGGAGTGGAGGGCTGGAGCATTAAGCAACTCAGTCAGCACCATTGAAGACCCAGGTTCTAATCCTAATCTCCAACACATTTTAGTGCACTCAGGTCTTACACTTATTTACGTGGGGCCATGGAAATAGTATTCCGTGGCCCCATGATTTTTAAGTTTCCCAGATATCCATTTCCCCCAGAATTAGTATCCTTTAGTCCGGGGGGGTGCATGGGGTGGAGACCCCCAAGTGAAGGGGTGCGTGAGGAACAGACCCCCACAAAAGAAAAATTAATGCTATTTTTACCGTGCAGTTGTTGACCACGTTATTCTCGATGGTGCTGTTTGGACCCAGTGCCTTCAAAAGCTGATTTCTTTAAAATATGATTACTTTGGAACAATTATGATTAGAAACTTAATTTTTTTTTTACTATTACAAATTGAGGGAGTGCTTCTGACCAGTCAGAGTGCTTCTTTCCTTTGCACTTGAGATGTTTATTCTGTGCAGAGTGTCTCACAAGCAGCTGCACTAGAAGCAGGCACGTTCAGGGCCTTGTTTTTTTATTTTAATATTTCAATCAATAATATATTTATATAGCTGCTGATACTGCTTTTACAATTGTAAGAGTGGTCTCACATCCTTAGGGTATCAGAATCTTTAGTTCACAGTTCTCATACCCTAAGAATGTGCACATGACCACTAAGAGTGGGTAAAAGTGGGTAGGAGTGGTCTAGGCGGCTGTAATAACATACAAATGAAAGCTTGGAGTCAGTTATGTATCTATATCACTAAAATATTAATACAGTGACTATATATATATATTTATATATATAAGAACATTGCATATAGATATAAAAACAAAATGACTCACTAAATTTATTATATCAACATGCATAGATGTAGTAACACAGGAGAACTGTATGGTTAGGCTCTATACATGCTGATCGGACTCCAAGCTTTCATTTACAAAAACTTAAGTTTCTATAAGTAACAGTTAAATGTTACAGCTTTCAAAACATGATTTCAAGCACTATTATAGGGGTGTGGTAACGCCCCAGTACCTGGTTAGATTAGCGCTACATTTATAGTGCCAGCCAAGAGAGCGCTAGTCTGTATAGAGCTACCACGGACAGCGAGCAGGGATTTACAACACTTGCTATATGCGCTCCCATGGTCGCTGTCCATGGTGCTGCCCAGGACAAGGGCAGCAGAATCCAGAAAGCTAGCTGAGCTGCTCCCATGCCGTGGAGGGTTGGGGGAGAGAGCAAGGCAGCAGTGAAGACCAGGGTTCTAATTCTGGTCTCCAACCATTCTGTAGACATCGGGACCTATATCTTTTTTACAAGGAGCCATAGAAACAGTATTCCACAGTCCCACAAGTTTTAACTTGCCCATGATCCGGCACCCCACAGAGTGTGAATCCTTAAGAATCTAGGGGTTGCAGGCTGAGCCCTCTGGCACCAGCCCCAGTAAAAATAAAAATAACGGCAATTTTGCCGTGCTGTTCTGCCGGCCAGTTGTAGTCAACTATGTTTCCGACCCAGTGCTTAGCGCCCCTATAGTTAAGGTTGAGTAGGGTGTTTAATATTAAATCCCTAATTTTTAACCTTAATAGCTTCACACCATTCAACGGAATTGCTCACAATTTTGCATGTTTGATCGGGGGTAAGGTCTCTTGATTTGGCAAGTTTCATTCAAGTTGGATGTGTGGATTCCAGGGTCTGGATAGTGCAATTTTAGGAAACATCTGTGTTTTTTGCTATTTTGTTGTTGTTTTTTTGACGTCACCTACAGCTCAGATGGTTTGGAATTTTGTTCCCAAATTTTCAGGGTAGAAAGGGCTTGCCCTAGAATAGTGCTTTTCACTAGTTTGGTGAAAAATATGAATCTGTTCCAGAGTTACAAGGATTTGAATTTTTTTTCCTCCTCATTCTCAGTAGGGTCTTTCAGATAGATGTCTCATACAAAAAAGAATTTCCTGCTCATAAAAGAAGAATCTTCTGTCAAGAGCTGTAATTCCTCTTATGTAATGATAAAATCTTTTTTTTTTTGTATAGCAGCCATCTTGTTTTAGTATTTTGCTTATTTTTAATTTAAAGTTTATTAACTTTTCTGGGAGCATTACAAATACTGATATCATATACAGCAGGCAGGCTGAAAAATAATACATAGTAGGCAGGTGTAAATAGCATGATATACTTTAAGTAAAATGGCCAGCAATGACTGGGTATGTTTATTTCAAATGTGAGCAGGGATAAAGAAACATAGAATTTGATGGCAGATAAGGACCGCTTGGCCCACCCAGTCTGCCCATTTCCCTACCTAATGGATAAGCTGCAGATCCTAGTTAACCAGCAGCCTACTTCTTTCTACCCCCACCCCCTAGAATTGCCTTATGACTGTCCCATGCATGCTTGAATTCAACCATTGTTTTTGACTCCACAACCTCCTCCGGAAGGCTGTTCCATGCATCCACAACCCTCTCTGTGAAAAAATACTTCCTTACATTACCTCTGCCCCACCTCCCCCATCTTCAAATGGTGCCCCTTGTTCTTGCACACCTCTTTTTCTGAAAGATGCTACCCTCTTGGACTTTGTTGATTCCCTTGAGGTACTTGAAAGTTTCTATCATGTCCCCCCACTCCCTCCTTTCCTCAAGGCTATACATATTAAGCTCCTTTAGTCTCTCTTTATATGTCTTCCAGTGCAGACCCTGCACCATTTTAGTTGCCCTCCTCTGGACAGCTTCCATCTTGTCTATGTCCTTGCGGAGATTGGGTCTCCAGAACTGCACATTGTACTCCAGATGGGGTCTCACCAGCTGTCTGTACAGAGGGATAACAACTTCTTGTTTTCTACTGGTGATGCTTCTCCCTATGCATCCCAGTATCCCCCCAGCCCTCCTTACTGCCCTCTCACATTGCTTGCTCACCTTTAAGTCATCTGATATGACTACCCCCAGGTCCCTTTCCATTTTTGTTGTTGTTAGTATCTCACCCCCCATTGTGTACTCTTCCCTGGTTTTTGTTTCCCAGGTGCATTACCTTACTTCCTTAGCATCTAATCTAAGCTGCCATACATTTGACCATTCCTCTAACCTTTCCAGTCCCTTCTCATCCTTTCCACCCCACCTTGGTATCAACTCTGTTGCAGATCTTGTGTCATCTGCAAAGAGACATACTTTTCTTCCAGTCCCTCTGCAATGTCTCTTATAAAGACATTGAAGAGGACCAGTCCTAATACTGAACCCTGCGGTACCCCACTAGTAACCCCTATTTCTTCAGAGCGGACTCCATTTACTATTACCCTCTGTGTCCTATTCTCCAGCCAATTCTTTACCCAGGCTATCATCTTGGGACCCACTCCCAGGCTGGCTAACTTGCATATTAATCTTCTGTGTGGGACTGAGTCAAATGTCTTGCTGAAGTCTAGGTAGGCCATGTCCACAGCCCCTCCCTGATCTACTACTTTGGTCACCCAGTCAAAGAAATCTATTAGATTCGTCTGGCATGATCTTCCCGCTGTGAATCCATGCTGCCTTGGGTCCTCTGCCCCTCTGGCCTCTAGGTACTCGACAATTTTTTCCTTCAGAAGTGATTTGATCATTTTCCCTGTCACTGAGGTTAAACTAACAGGTCTGTAGTTTCCTGCTTCTGCCCTGCTCCCACTTTTATGAAGGGGAATCACATCTGCCCTCCTCCAGTCCTCAGCTACCACCCCATCCTCCCATGATTTGTTAAAGAGGGTAGTCAGTGGTGTCACTAGTTCTACCCTTAGTTCTTTTAGAATTCTGGGATGAATCCCATCAGGCCCTATTGCTTTGTCCTCCTTCAGTTTTAAGAGTTCTTTCAGAACCCTTTCTTCTGTAAATGGGCTGGTATCAACTTCTGTATCCAGAGTGTTTCTATAGGTTATTTTAGGTACCTCCCCCTCTTCATTTGTAAATACTGAGCAAAAATATTTGTTTAGTATCTCTGCCTTTTCACCATCACCCTCTGCCCACCCCTCTCCCCTTTATTAAGCCTCACTATCCCTCCCTTGGTCTTCCTTCGCTCCCTGATGTACCTAAAAAGGTTTTATCCCCCTTCTTAGCTGAGTTGTCTATCTTTCCCTTGGTTCAGGCCTTTGTTGTTCTGACTGCCTTCCCATCTTCCTTTTGCTTTAACTGATACAATTCTCTGTCCTGCTCCTTCTGTGATTCCTTGTACTTTCTGAATGCTTTCTTCTTCTCTTGAACCTTCACTGCCACCTCGTTTGAGAACCATAGTGGTTTCTTACATCGTTTTGTTTTGTTTATTTGCTTCACACAAAGGCTTGTTACCTCTGTGATGGCAGTTTTTATTATTCCCCATTGTTCTTCCACCCCTCCTTCCTGCCCATTTGCTAGTGCATTCATTAGGCACTCACCCATTTTGGCAAAGTCAGCACTCCTGAAGTCCAGTACTTTTGCCTTTGTATGGCTTGACTCTATTGCTGTGTTTATTGTGAACCATACTGTTCGATGGTCGCTAGTTCCCAGAAGGCTACCCACTTCGATATCTGTGATCCTCTCTCCATCTCCATTTGGGAGAACCAGGTCTAAGATTTCTCCGTCTCGAGTGGGTTCCAATACTAGTTGTCTAAGGCATGCCCCCAGTAGGGCATCTAGAATAACCCCACTCTTAGAAGTGGCTGCTGCAACTGCACTCCAGTTAACATCTGGCATATTCAGATCACCTATCAGCAATATCTCCCCTTTTTCTGCCATTCTAAGTATACTTTCTATCATTTCCTTGTCCATTTCCTCGGGGGGGTCTGTATACAACCCCTGTGCAGATTGTGGTGCCATTACCTGCCTACAAATTGACCCACAGTGCTTCTTCTCCTCCCTGTTTACCCTTTTGTTCTGTTGTTTTGATTCCTTCCCTTATGTAGAGAGCTACTCCTCCTCCTCTTTTACCCTCCCTGTCCCTCCTGTAGATAGTGTATCCTGGTATGTTTACGTCCCAGTCATGGTTTTGTGTGTACCATGTTTCTGTGACTGCCATGATATCCAGATGTTCCTCCTCCATCAAGGCCACTAATTCAGGAAGCTTGTTACTCAGACTATGGGCATTGGTACTCATTGCTCTCCATTTTTTGATGGCTTTACCTTCTTTTGCAGCATCCCCCACTGACCTTTCTACCTTGGTCTTTTTCTCATTTAGTACCCTGTTTTGTAGGGAGAGGCTGGGATTTTCCTGCTGCTTATCAGTGCCTCCCCTTGACTAGTTTAAAGCTTGCCAATGAAGCATTTAAACCAATTGCCCAAAGACTTGTTCCCTTCCTGGACAGATGCAGACCATCCTGCCAGTATAGGCTGGTGTCCCTCCAGGTGGAACCCCAGTCCCCAATGAAGCCAAACCCTGTGCTCCACACCATTTTTCAACCATTTGTTAAACTGCATGGTGCAAAGTACCCTCGCCTCACCCATGCCACTGACAGGCAGCACCTCTGAGAAGGATATTGTGTGTGCTACTTGTCTTAGGCCCCTCCCTAACTCTACAAAGTCCTTCTGCACTGCTCTAATCTCATGATGAGCCAAGTCATTTGTCCCTAGGTGGACAATGACGTCCAGCTCAGACTCCCGTGCAACTGTTCTCATGATCCAAGGATGCGCTTCCTGTCCCTCCAAGTCATGGCACCAGGCAGGCATCTTACTTTAGTTTTCCCTGCTCCCCCGAGTTCTATCCCCCTAATAATTGAGTCCTCCACCAGGAGCTGCTTCCTTTCCCTGTGGTGCCCTCTGCCTCCTTCCTGAGGGCCTCCCTTGTGACAGTTGTCTGCAACCTCCTTAGTCTCCTCTGTGGGTGTTTCCATAGGGGAACTATGGTACCCCAGAATGGTGTATGGATTGTGGAGTGGAACACCTGACTGGGTGTGCCTCTGTTCCACCACCCTTGCCCTCCCTGAGCCCACTGTGGTCCAACTGCTGTGCTTTCTTCGCAACCTCTGAGGTAGTGGTGGTGGCTCTGGTGCTCCCTGGATGGGGAAGGTTCCCTTACTACCATCCAGTGTGGCCTGAAGACGGGCAACTTCCTCCCTCAGGGCAGAGAGTTGTCTGCAAACAGGGTAGCATCTCAGCCTTCAGAAAGACTCCCGGAAGACTGCTGCCCCACAGCCATTGCATTTCACTACTCCCCACATGTCTGTCTACCTTGTTTAGTTTATTTATTTTTGTTTTGTTTTGTGTGTGTGTGTGTGTGTGTGTGTGTGTGTGTTTGTGTGTGTGTGTGTGTGTGTTTGGTTTGTTATACAGAAATATATATATTATATAATGTGTATGCTTATATTGCCAGTACAGTGTGCTAGAGAGGATATGACATTGATATGCACCTTTCCCTCTTCAGAAAATGATGTCAGAACCCCAGGTATAAAGGAACTATTTCCAGGGGTGGGTGGGGTGAGGGTGGGATGGGTTTGGGCCTAAACTGTGCCCTCATGAAACAATCAGCTAAAAGCTCTGATCTACCGCTGCGATAATTGCCTTCCTGTCAGCAAGATGCCCTACATGACAATTTGACAGAGAAAATACCCTGCTAATCAAACAGAGAAAAATCCAAACATCCAAGTCAGACACAGGTAAACTTCCCCAGCCCCAAAACAGCCTGGTGACTTGTGCTCTGAAAGCAGTCAGCCCCAAAACACATCAGCTGTGCACAAGGACATACGCAGTAAACAGTATTCAGTCCCTGTGGGTTTAAACTCTTCCTGCACTGAAAATCTTAACAATTGTAACAAAAGTAAAGCAAGGTTCCCCTCACTCTGTTGATTGAAAGACTGCCTTTTCTGATAATTCTAAATTCCTTATTTCACCCTTCAGTTAGAAGTATCCTCCACCTGAAGAATATTAACTTTCCTAAGGAATCTGCTTCAAACCAAAGACAATTGTAAATTGTAAGTTTCACCTCTCTCTGTTGTGAGCACAACTCACTTTCTTGCAAATCCTAAGTCCAGTGTTGCAGCTTCCAGCCAGAGGTAGCTTCACTTGAAGAATATTAGGTTATCTGATGAGCCTGCTAAAATTAGTACCGTTATCAGGTCTGTAAGCCTCTTCCAAAGCTATTGGCTGATAAGTAGCTGTGATGTAAGCACTTCCTGACACAGTCTGGCCTGGCCTTTTATGGCACACAGAGATAAACAAAAGAAAAAAACAGTTTCCACCCCCTGGGCACAGTCTGGGTCAAATACACAGCCTGTAACCTGCTCTCAATTCAGGACTTATGACAAATTCATAGCCCAGTGAATAACTCACAGTATTACAAATATTGCAATGCAAACAGTCAATCACTAACTCCAATCCAGTCAGCTGTGCACAAGGACAGACACAATAAACAGTATTCAATCCCTGTGGGTTTAAACTCTTCCTGCACTGAAAATCTTAACAATTGTAACAAAAGTAAAGCAAGGTCCCCCTCCCTCTGTTGATTGAAAGACTGCCATTTCTGATCATTCTAATTTCCTTCTTTCGCCCTTCAGTTAGAAGTATCCTCCACCTGAAGAATATTAACTTTCCTAAGGAATCTGCTTCAAACCAAAGACAACTGTAAATTGTAAGGTTCACCTCCCTCTGTTGTAAGCACAACTCGCTTTCTTGCAAATCCTAAGTCCAGTGTTGCAGCTTCCAGTCAGAGGTAGCTTCACCTGAAGAATATTAGGTTATCTAGGTCATATGTAGTAAGATAGCTAATAAGCAGCAAAGAGTCAAAAGACGTGTCTATGCCTTGCTCCATTCCTTGCTATACTTATATATAAATTAACATTTAGAATCATATCCAAAAACAGCTGAAAATGTTACTCGGACATCCCAATTGCAGTATGGAGAAATATCTGATCCAGAACCTGGTAAAAAATCTGCAGGCTGCATCTAAGAATCAACTCAAACAGCCTCCAACTACCCAAGTAGAAAACATGGGACCAATTTCCCTCTCTGCAGTGGAAGTAGGCGCACTGGGCAGAGAAGTCACTGAACATGTCCTGGCTGCCCTGGCACCATAACTTGACCACATGGAGGCCAAGTTTGATAAAAAAATTCCAAGAACTAGTGGACCTACATGCTTCACAAGCGACCCACTTGAGTGAGGTGGAACAAAGGGTCTCCGACCTGGAGGATACTGCTGGTCCTGTCCATGAGCAGATTGTGGCTCTTTAGAGGGAGCTAGAAGAATTTAAAGAGCAATTTGATTATCAGGAGAATTATCACAGGAGGTTGAACCTACGACTGCAAGGTCTGCCTGAGAGGAAGGAGGGTCCAAATATCCTTGATTTTTATGCTATAAAACTGCCAGAGATGCTGCGCTTGACACCTAAAAATGGAAAGTATAAGCTGGAGAGGGCCCATAGGGCCACAATACCTAAACCAAACCCTGACCAGCTGCCATGACAAATAATTATGCGCTTCCACAGTTACCAAGATAGAGAAGCTGTTTTGGGGGCTTACTGTGCCACTGACAACCTGCAGTATGAAGGGAAGAGAATTTTTCTATCACAGGACTACTCTGCATGCCTCCTCAAGAAGCCTCGAGTTTTTAACCCAGTGATGGTGCAGCTCCGTGATTTAAAGGTGGACTGCTTCCTTGTTTACCCAACCACACTTAAAATCAAACATGGAGGAGCTACTTACTCCTTCTGGGAAGTACAGAAAGCTAAAGTCTTTGTGTGAGAGCTCAAAAAGAATCTGGGCTGAACAACAGACTGACTACTCGGATACCGCCACATGCGCTGCCTGTGTTTAACTTAGCTTATTGGTTACCTCTGCTGGGGCCTTATGTTGACCGTTGTCATGCTGCGGAGCCTGGACTGATGCTATGGAACTTTGTCCAATAACATAATACTACTTTTGCAAGTGGAGGCAGAAAGGTCTTTCCAGCTGACAGAAGTATGTGAAGTGCACCAGTACTGCTGGACCCTTTACACACACCCTCTACAACTTTTCTGGTGCAGTTCGCTTTCCCTCCCTGAACTGTTTGGCCTTCTGGGGGAAGCAAAGCCTGGAAGGGAAAACCACATTTGTAACCTGGCTCACCTAGATTGGATTACAAAGGGAACACAGCTTACGGGGCTCGAAGGACTGAGCTGAAGATAATCTTAAAGTGAATTAAGCCAGCTGGGGGGGGTTGCAAGTGGTATTTTATTCACACTGCCCTGGCCATTGCTTGAGCAAAGGTTAGCTCCACCAGGGGGACCAATGTAGAAGGACATTCAAGGGACAAGGTGGTTGGGTGATTCGTGTTTCCAACCAACTCCACATTGGGGGGGACACATTCTTATTCAGCTGCCTAAGGGGGACAGGGGGGGTGCGGGAGTGGTAATTGTAAGGGGAGGGGGAACAGAATTTGGAGGGGATGCGTATTAGGGCATGTGACATTGAGAAAGAAACATGAGATACGAGGCACATGTAGCGTGTAGTTTAACCAGAAGCCACAGTGCGTAGTCATTATATGTTTAGATGCAAAGGTAGCTGGATACATGGCTCAACATATTTATTTATTTAGTTTATTTATTTAGTTTTTGTTGACCGGGTAAGTGCACTAGACAAATCCTGCCTATTTTCAGGCACGACCCGAAGGAAGGGGATACAGATGAATGCCAACTGACCTTGAACCAGTTTAAGCTGCTGGTGGTATTTTTTTTAGTGAATGAGGGAAATTTGGCCAGGACACCAGGGAAATTACCCTACTCTTTCGGAGGGGACTCCTTGTCCAAGATGGAGGACGCTTTATTGCCAGCAGCAGCTGGAGCTGTGGAGACAGGAGACCTGGTCTCGACTCCTGTCTCTGTATCTGAGGAGACCGCGATTGTAAACAGACTAGTTGTACCTGTATCTTCACCAGAGGAAGACAATTTGCAGAAAACAACAGTTATTTCACAGAAGATTTCTTCAGACGAGGTCTGTAGCATTGCGGTGGAACAGCACTACGATGAATGTATTGGGGGATCGCATGAGATGCACACTTCCTGTAATGTGGAAACTTTAAGTCAGGAAGCGCCTGAACCGCACGACTGCCTAATGGAGACGGACCGCTATCGACCGTCAGCCGAGATGGATACCCTGCAGAGTTTACGGAGACCATATCAAGCTGGATCACCTTTGGAGGAAAAAGATACCTTGGTTCCAGTCCTGGCAGACCAGCTCTGTGTTTCTGAGCAGGTACAGTGTCAAACATTAATGGAGGTAGTTTCTGCCTCTCTTATACAGACGGAGCATTTGGAAAATGTTTTTTTGGAGAGGAACTTGCCCTCAGCATCTCTGACCCAGCCCTCTAATGTTAAAGAAAACCCCACAGTCGCCCCTGAATGGTCTGTAGATGCCGTGTTAAGGGCGGCAGGATGGGTGAAAGACCCTAAAGGGGGTACATGGGTATCAGGTTTATCATCTACAAAATCCCCTAGAACTGTGCAAGACTTATCCCTCGAGGAGGGTGAACTACTTCCTCAAACGGTAACTGACCCCATGGAACTGCCTGATGAGCTTTGTTTGACCCAGAATCCTATCCTGGATCTTCACAGGGTCCAAGATAAACCGACGTTTTCAGGTTCTGATCCCATGGCTGAAGAGTCTCTAGCCACTACTCGACCTCTTTTTTCTCCTAAAGGACCTGCGAGGTCTTTTTCCTCTCTGTTTAAATTCCCAGTTCTGGCTGCTAAGCGGCATAATGCTGTCAGGCTTTCATATAAAGGTGGACTTTAGGATCCCCTGATCGTGTACATGTGGCTAGAACATTGTTGAAAGACTCTATGAAGTTTTTTGCCCATGAAATATATGCCCTGATACATGTCTCAGGAGAATTTAATTTTGATATTAGTTTTCAGACATCTCGAGGACTTGACCGATTTTGGGCAAAATATCATAAATTGTGTAATACTGCTCTATGGACCCCATTTCAGGCCATTCCCCCTCTCTAAACCGGCCTTTAAAATAATCACTGTCATGTTTCATAATGAAGGTGTAGATGTTTCAAATATTGTTTACTGGTTAAAGCAACGATGTACGTTACAGGGTCAGCCAGAGGCAATCTTGGATTCAGAAAACATATGGACAGGGGGTTGGAAATTTAAAATCATGCTGAATGTCTCTGAATCTGGACCTGTGCATTTACCAAATTCCTTTTTTTGGGTCGAGATAGAGGAGTTTTGTTTTACCCAGGTCAGCCTAAAGCATGTTATAGATGTGGAGACCCCTCACACCTGAGTAGTGGCGTGTGATAAAATCAAATGTCTCAACTGTGGAGAAATGGGTCATGTAGGTATGCACTGTTTGAACGACTGTAGGTGTAATCTCTGTGACGAAATGGGTCACACATTTCAGTCATGTCCCTGGGCTGCACATACTAAAGTAACTCATGATGGAGGTGTGGACTAGCGTTTTGTAATCTCTCAAGCACAGAAAGCTCGTTTCCACAACACAACGGAAGCTTCTATTACAGAAGAGCCTCTCCCCCCCTCTAAAATAAAAGCTGTGAAAATCTCTTGTAGCACTGCACCTTTGTCAGTCGGCAAAGATTTACCCTCAGGGAAGGTACTAGCATCTGCTAGGCCTGCGGAGACAGAGGCTGTGGAGCAGGCCCCAAGCTCTAGTACCATGCCTCCCCCCTGTGAACCTACAATAGTAATAAATCATAGATCATTGCGATCTGGTTCCCGCACTGTAACATCCACTCCACAGGCTTACGTTGCACCCCCTATTGCACTATTAAATACCTTGAGGTGCTTCAGCGATGTCGGATGATGCAGGTGGGAATCTGACTCATCCTCTATCCTTCTTCCATCCCAGAAGGCCTCGATGACTCTATACCACCATTAGGCACTGGCCTTTCACATAAGCGGAAGGCTAAGGTGAGATTGAAAGGGACTAAGGTAGCAGGAAAGAGAAAATCTTGATTGTATAGGTTACTTTCCTTATGACCTGTTATGTCACTATTTACATGCCATACTGTTAATGTAAATAGTTTGAAACGTGTAGATAAGAGAGATTATTGCTGTTTCCTTTTTGAGGTTTTTACCATTAGGGATATTTCTTTTACAAGACACAAGATTCCATACGGTGCAGGAGATCCGATTGGCTCAACGAGATTGGCTTATGGGCCCCTCCTTTTGGACGATAGGCCAAGACCCCTGCTCTGGTCTTGGCATTTTGATTAACATCCCAGATTTTAGGCTCTTGAAGTTGTTTGATCTGGTCCCTGGTAGAGTTTTAATTTTAGATTTTCTGCTCGGGCAATGTCCATACCGGGTGATAAATGTCTATGCCCCCCAAATTAAAACTGAGCGAATAGCCATTTTTGATTTAATTCGTACTTTTTTACACTCTTCTTTTCGAATCATATTGTCTGGTGACTTTAATTGTGGACTTAGTCTACAGGATAAGAGTTCCTTTGCTACCAACAAGAAAATGTACTGTGACTCTCTTGTATTAGGACGTATGATTCGTACTGCTCGTTTGACTGATTCGTATTTATGTTTCACAAAACAGCATACTCCCACTTTTCAAAAGGGTAAGCTGGCTACTTGTATTAATTTTGTTTTTACCTCCAGTACTTTGGTAGTCTCCTCGGCTGTCATACAGGCGATAGCCTTCTCTGACCATAAGCTACTCTCTGTCAGTCTTGGATCTCCTGCTAATTGTGATAGAGGGCCTGGTTTCTGGAAATTCAATGTTTCTTTATTACAAGTACCATCACTTCAGCAAACCCTTTTGTCATTTATTCATGCTCGTAAGCCTGTATACCCTATGTATGATGATCCAATGAGGTGGTGGATGGATACTAAACATACCTTAACTGGGATGTTAAAATCATATAGTCGTTTAAAAAGTAGGTCTGATTATCTGGTATATCTACAAAGAGGGCTCATTTCCAGTCTTTAATGTCACTAGCATACTTGACAGGACAAGATTTGTTACAACAAATTCATTTATTGAAGAAGGACATGTTGGACTTTCAGTCTAAAAAGTCGCAACAACTGTATCACCAACATAGTTATGCGATGAAAGGTACTAGAGAAATAGTTTGCCCATTTGAATCTAATTATCATCAGAATGCCCAGAAAACAATGTGATGTCTTATCAATGCAAATGGAGATCTTTGTACCTCCCACTTGGATATATGTCAAATATTTACTGACCATCGATAGCATTGTTTTCCCGTTACCCAAAGCGTCAGAAGACTTACAAAGCTTATGGTACCCTTGAAATTCCAAATCCTTCCGTGCAGCATGTAGGCGCTGCATGTCAACCTTCACAGAACAAAAATTTGGCTAGCTATATCTTCACTGCCCCTTCGTAGGACCCCTGGCCCGGATGGTCTCCCCACAGCCTTATATAAATTCTTGGGAGAACACCTCCTTTCGGAACTGACCTCAGTGTTTGCTTTCCTCCTTGCAACTGAACACATTCCCTTAGAGTTTACTAAGGGCATATTAATCTATGTTTATAAGCGGAAAGGTGACATTAAGTCCCTAGACAACTGGCGTCCTATATGCATGTTAAATACGGATTTTAAGATATTGAGAAACTTATTGCACAACATTTGTTAAGCTGGCGAAATAGTTATTCATCCAGCCAATCCTGCTCTCTACCGAATAGGAGAATTTCTGATCATTTAATTCTTCTCCGTGAACTATTTTCTCATGGTTTTCGGACTCCGTTTCTGGGCTTATTGTTTCAGTTGATCAAAAGCTGCCTTGACTCAAATTAGCCATGATTTTTATGGACGGTATTACATTTTTACATATTCCTGATAAGATTATTAGCTGGATACAGACATTATATAAGACGGCGACAATCGTTCCTTTAATTAATGGTTGGGCAGGCCTGATGATCCCGGTGAAACGAAGAGTTCGCCAAGGTTGTCCCTTAAGCCCTCTATTATATGTTTTTTTTCTAGATATATTGCTTCGCCTGTCTTAATGATCACCCCAAATTCGTGCCATCTCATGTTCAGCACTAAGATCTCCATTACTACTGCGATTGCATATGCGGATGACGATGTTTCTTAGTAGCTGACTAAGCTTCACGCTTGTGTCTCCAAGAATGCTCCTCTTCGTGCAATATCTGGAGCAAATATAAATTATAGTAAGAGTATAGGAATTTGGTTGGGCTCCTCCTCCCATTCTTCAGACACTATTGGCCCTTTACATGTAACTGAAGGTCAAATCCGTATACTGGGTATTTACTTCGGGTTAAGAGATTCTGATTCATTTAACTGGGAAGAGAAGTTAAAACTTGGTAAAAGCATGGTGACCTCTTGGAATAAAGGTCAAATTGGGAAGAGAAAACGTGTTTTTCTTATTAAAACTTATCTTCTCCCTCTGTTTTTGTATATGAGTTATGTTTTCCCTATCCCAAAACAATTGGAAACTAAGGTGTTCAGTATATTTTTTCAGGCCCTTTGGGGCAGTCGGTTGAATCCGATTAAGAGGAATACTACTTACTTGCCTACCTTTGAAGAAGATATTCTGATGATTAACCCGTTGCTTTTCTTCACTAGTATTTTCCTTTCAGCTAATCTGCGGCCTTTACTAGTGAACACACAAAGAGGGTGGGAAGCGTGGTTCTACGACTCTTGTAGATATTGGTTTCATAAGTGGGAACATAATTCTTTATGAGTATTATGACAACAAGGGGATGTTCCGACATATATAAAACATATGTTTCTTCGTTTAAAACAATGGAAAGTGTCACCTCAGATTCTTATTTCGAATATGCACAAGACTTTATATAAAACACTATTGTCTTCAGTTTGTAAAGTGCAAGCCCCTTTTCCAAAATGTCCGGATAGTTGTCTACCCTCGCTTCTAACTTTATTACGCTGTTCTAGAATCCCTGATCACATGTGGGACTTCCACTGGTTATCATGTCATGAACGTATAAATGTAAAAAGCAAATCATAAACACAAACAGTCTCAGGACAGGTTTTGCTCAAGACCTCTTTGTATAGCTACCCCGGAGACGATATCTCATTTGTTTTTTGATTGTTCTTATATCACAAAGTGGTGGTCATATTTAGCAGATTCTTGGGATATTCCTGTATTTTCCACAGTTACATATCAGAATATCATGTATGGTGTTTTTTCTTCCCACTGGTCTGCTTGGCATAGAGATACTCTGAATCTTGTATTTCTTGTTATTAAATGGAATGTTTGGATGTCAAGATATATGTTTACACTTCAACAAAAACTGTGTTCTTATTCGGAACTTGAAGAGAAGATACTAGCGGATTTACGGAAAATATATGAACATGAAAGGACTTTGTATTCGGCACAGTCTCTGTTGGCCTTATGGAAGGCCCTCCCATGGATCACGAACACTGATTCAGCCATTACTTAAAGGACTCATACTGCATTTTTATTATTTCTCCATCCCCTTTTCTTGTTTGATTTCTCTGTATATTTCTAATCGATGTATTTTGTGTTGGCTTCTTTGTACAATTTTTGTTTCAATAAAAATGTCCCCTACTCTTTTCGAGAAGTGCCATGGGATCTTTAACATCCACCTGAACTACCACCAATCCAGGCAGATGGGACCTCAGTTTAACATCTCATCTGAAAGACGGCACCTCAGAAGTGCAGCACCCCTCCCATGCTGCACTACAGTGTCAGTACTGGGACATTAACCCAAGTGCCAGATGTGGGAACTGAACCCACAGCCCTCTGATCTCCCGGCCTCAGAGGTGAGTGTGCTACCTACTGAGCCACTGATATAAGATTTTATAATTGCTAGAATACTATAAATGATAGTTAAATTTAATGATTCTAACATAGAGGAACATGGGGGAACAGGGCAGGAGAGACATGATCTGCAACTGGGGCATATTGTGTAAAGTTTTTGCAGATTTGTAATTCTTGTTACATTTTGGGAGGTGAATGATGATACAATTCGCCATGGTGGGAAGGGAGAAGGAAACCTGAAAAAGGCTGCAGGTACTAAAAGGGAAAAGCTGGGTATACATCATGGCTAAACACCAAGAGTTAACTATTGAGACCTGGAATGTTCAAGGGATATCCTCCCCAGTTAAACGCACTGCCCTAATAACAGCACTCAAAAGGCAGGGGGCTCAAGTGGTTATACTTCAGGATACTTGCCAGACAGATATGGAGCATGCCAAGATGACCCAATGGTGGGTGGGGCAGTGCCATGCGGCATCTTATAACTCGCACAAAAGGGGGGTGGCAGTTTTACTACATAAAAATCTGCCTTTTCAGATTGGATGGGTGTTTTTGCTGTAATAGTGTCGCCATCCTGGGGGCATACCATTTGTACATTTTGCTCTTCTGCTTGTATACAGTGTATATCATTCTTCTTAACTCTAAGTTTACCTCTTCTCATTTACTTTGTTAATATATGTATTTTGTTGCATTTCTTTCTCCCTTGTCCCCTACCCCCCTCCCTTTACACATCTGGAAATGAGCTGCTAGCCCACCTCAGTACTTTTTTTCCTGGTAAAACTTTTGAAATAAATAAATAAATCTCACTCAGGCAGGATGATGCTTCTTCTGTAGGCCTCATTGATGGATCCCTGTGAAGAAACAACATATAGAAACATAGACTTTGATGGCAGATAAGGACCGCTTGGCCCACCTAGTCTGCCCACTTCCCTACCTATAGGATAAGCTGCAGATCCTAGTTAACCATCAGCCTACTTCTTCCTTCCCCCCGCCAGAACTGCCTCATGTCTGTCCCATGCATTCTTGAAATCCCCCACTGTTATTGACCCCACAACCTCCTCAGGAAGGCCATTCCATGTGTCCACCACCCTCTCTGTGAAAAAATAGTTCCTCACATTGTCCCTGAGCCATCCCCCCTCTATCTTCAAATTGTGTCCCCCTGTTCTTGCATATCTGTTTTTCTGAAAGATGCTACCCTCTTGGACTTTGTTAATTCCCTTAAGGTACTTGACAGTTTCTATCATTTCCCCCCCTCTGCCTCTTTTCCTCAAGGGCATACATATTAAGCTCCTTTAGTCTCTCTTTGTATGGCTTCTGTTGCAGACTATGGTAAGTAGTTTTTCATACAGTCGCTGTTACACAGTGGTTCTCTTGTAACACTGTCCTGTATATCACCCTTCTGTATTAGTTAGGACTAGGTCCAACATGGAAAGATTTCTTAGCTATTTTTTTTGTTGTCATGTCTCATGAGATTCAATATTTACATTTGTATCTTGTGGTCTAACTCATTTCTATCCCTTAAATGTCCATTGCAGAAAAAATCCCTGTCCTCACCTGGCCCAAATGAAATGACTGACTGATTCATTCATTCATGGACTTGATTTAAAATTACCCCAACCAGAATAATCCTATGAGATGCAACATCTCATTTTTATAGAGGTCCCAGAGAGAACACCAGCAGTGAACAAGTTAACATAGTCCAGAAAGAATAGTTACATGCAGGCTAAAATATACAAGGAAAAAACAAACTGCAGAGGTAAATACTTCCAAGCAGTAATCAATCTAAACTTACAAAATGGGGCCACAGCAAATAAAGAGCAAGAACATGGGTATGTGACAGGACCCTGGACAAGGTTGGGAAGATACTGGATCATAACAAATATGGGGGTTCCAAGGGTGGCAGGAAAAACTGGACTTGAACACTTACAAGCTAAATGCATTCCTCAGCTAGAGAGGGAGTTTGTACCATGTCTGATGTCTGACAGAAGTTTGGACCAGAGGCTGGGGTCTACAGATAACCTCAGCACCTGTACACAGACATGGAGGCAAACCAAGCATCTCACAATGTGCTTTAACCTTAGCCAGGTGACAACTCAAATTATCAGAGAGCTGCATGCACCCAATGCTGTCAGCCATCTGTTGTGCTGACTGTGCAGACTGTGCAGACTTAATGGGGTTAGGTGGTGGCAGTTTTATATCGGGAAAAGCCATAGTGGCTCCCTTTATTGCTGCCTCTGCTGCAGCATCTGCCAAAGCTCTCACAATATTTGGCTATTTACTAGCTTATTTTATATACTCACTCACTTTCATTCTAAGTGCATCTCTCTGCTCCTCAGTTACATCAAGCCTACCAAAAACTTTCATAATCATTCCCTGAATCTCTAGTTTGTCCTTAGTAGACAAGGCAGCAATCACAGCTCCCTGTGGTCATGTATTTTGACCTCCGTGATGTGATGGTTGGCCATTTTGGGATGATGACCCAAGAGCACCGCCATCTTGTGTTACGGCAGCTTGTACCTCATCATCACTACTGACATCCTGTCGGCCATCTTGGGGATGGCATGGGGACATGACGTGATGACGTCTGTGTCTGCCATTTTGAGGCACTAAGAATCCTCCATTTTGTGAATCACTAGGAGGATGGACAGTCATTGGGTTAGTGCACTCCACAGCACCCTGAGGTTCCTCGTTTTCAGACTCCTCATCACCAGAGGAGGCAAATCAATGTGCATGAGGCCTTCACTGGCCCTGATGTGTCCCATAAGTAATTCCCTCTGATGGTGCAGTTTCAGCACCTTTTTCCTACATTTAACATGGTGAATGCTTGAATCTCCTCCAGACACTTCACTGACTAACTCTTTCTTTAAAAATGTATACGCTGCAGTAACCTCAGAGTTCTCCCTGATCTGACAATCTAGCTCAGCACTTACCTCAGTCAAGTCTAATCTAAGATCCTCATTTTCAAAACATAGGGTATCATTGGTGTCAGACAGCACACCATTCATTTGCAACACCTACTTCCTATCAAGTTCTGCCCTTTCACAGCTATCTCTCAGAGCATGCAGGTCCTGGCTGCTACTATGAGTTGATTCATGTAACAAAGACTCATTCTGCTGATGCAGGGACTGGATTTGATATTCCAGTCTCTCTGCCCTCCTTATATAGTTAGCATCCATCAGACCCATTTCCCACCTGCAAGCAGCATTCTCAGATTTCACACAGACAATTCATGTAAAGCAGCATCAAAACCTGTAAAAATCATTGCAATGAATAATCCTTTAGGATTTAATTTTCTGGTACCATTTTTCAATTGACTATAGTGTTCAAAGATAGTCCTTATAGGGTCATCTCTGCCTTTTGCCACAATGGCAAAATCCTCAAAACCACCAATGGCAGCAAGGTATTGTGAGGCTTCTAGCCTCAACTCAGTGCTGATTGATTCAGACATGACAATATTTAAATGAGAAACCCTTAGCTAACTGGGGATCAGGAAGTATGTTTTGAACCACAGATCCTGAAAGCACACAGTCAGCCTTTGGCTGATGTGGGCTCCTTAATGAGTATAATGCACTAGGATTTAAACCCACAAATGAAAGCAGTCTGTTCGGATTCCTTTACAGCTGTGTGTTCCCACAGGGGAAGAAAAAAAAACTATGCATGGTTAAATATCTGGTAGGAGGTCTGTTTGTCTATGTGCTTTGCACTGGGGAACAAAAGCAGACTGAAGAGATTTACACAGAAGATGCTATCAGCTGCTTGTCACTGGGGATTTCTCTCCCAATGTGTTAATTTACAGAGGAAATTAAAGTGAAACTTTGATTAACGCCCAGACATTTTCCACGGTCACCATAATTGTAGCCCAGAAACCAGCTCTGGGGTAATAAATCAGATTCTTGTATGTCTACAGTGTCAGCCAAAGAAACAACCACACAAGCAGAAGTAATGATCATAATTTATTACTATACTCACACCAAGCATGTGACAGAAAAAAATCACAAGGGAGTTGGATTCTCACCAGTCTTGGAAGAATGTACAGTTCTCAAGAGCTGGCTTACACAAGGTTATATACCATAGATAGCATGGTAATAGAGATACCATCATGGTTACACATATAAGGAACATAATGTGTTGGATCAATATTATAAACAAGGTGGTTTCCCTTGGGTAATGACTTAGGAGAAAGAATTACTAATGAGTATAATATGAGAGAAAGAATATGTTTCTGTCAGCATGAAGCTTGAACAAAGAGAAGTGCTGACAGACCCAAAATACATGTGGCATACTTGCCTAAGTGCAAGACACACACTACATATGATTATATGAGAATATAAGTATATAAGTGTATACAGTAATCGTTGATGATTCTTTAGAGTTATCTCATCAGTAATTAGGTAGATTATATGTGGAATATATGTAAAAGACAAATGTAATCTAGGTAAATGTATTATAGTGAGGTATAATGAATCATGCATAATATAATCCTATAAAGACGTAAACATTAGCATACATTAGCAGCAAAGCACATTCCTGATGCCCATGCTTATATTATGGGTGCCTAAATCTACATGTTAGTGCAAAATAGTAGTACCACAGTATAATAGACCAGGAATGCTGTGTAAGGTGTATGTGTGATGATGGGGGGGGGCATAACCTTGGTGCAACTCTATTCTTCCCCTCCTCCTAGATGGAGGCACTATTGATGATGTGCCCTCATTCAAGTACCTTAGCCTCTGGCTGGACCAACACCTTAACTTCTCACAGCACATAGACACCATTCACAAAAAAAACTCCATTCCAAGCTTGGTGCCCTCTACAGGAACAAAAGCTGCATCCTACTCAGGGGAAGGGGTACAGGCAAAGTGGGCAAGCATTAAGGATGCAATACTTGAAGCAACATCCCATTGTGTTAGACAGAAAAGGAAGTGCAAAAGAAGAAGAAAACCACTTTGGTTCTAAAATACAGTAGTAGAAAAGGTCAGAGCCAAAAGGCTGGCCTTCAGGAAATATAAGGGAACACAGTGGGATGAAGATAGGTAGGCATACCAAACTTCCCTAAGGGAAGCAGGGAACTCAGTAAGGCAGGCAAAGTCCCAAACTGAGGAAACACTAGCACGAACAGTAAAAGAAGGTGGCAAGACTTTCTATAGATACATTGGTAAAAGGAGAAAGTCCAGAGGGGTATAGCTAAGCTCAAAAGAAAGGGGGCATGTGAGGAGGAGGACCCTGTAAAAGCATCTATTCTAAATAGATGCTTTTGCTCAATATTTACTGAAGAGAAGGTAGGGCAGGGGCCACAGCTCAGCACCATGGACACGGTGGGGGGGAGGAGCACTACTCCCTTCACAAAAGAAAGGGTCCTACAAGAGCTCACTAAGCTCAGGGTGGACAAGGCAATGGGACCTGATGACGTACATCCCAGGGTACTTAAGGAGCTAAGGGTGGAACTAGCAGATCCATTAGCAGAACTGTTTAGTGAGTCTCTGAGCACAGGAGAGGTCCCAGAATACTGGAGAAGGGCTCATGTGATCCCGCTCCACAAGAGTGGTGCAGGGAGGTGGCAGGGAACTACAGGCCAGTCAGTCTTACCTCAGCAGTGGGCAAGATTATGGAGGCACTCCTTAAGGAAAGGATAGTGCAACACCTGGAATCCATAGCGGCACAGGATCCAAGACAGCATGGGTTTACAAAAGGAAAGTCCTGTCAAACTAATCTCATAGATTTCTTTGACTGGGTAACCAGAGTGGCGGACCAAGAGGGAGCAGTTAATGTTGCCTATCTTGACTTCAGCAACATTTTCGACACTGTTCCACATAGAAGATTGATAAATAAGCTGGGTAGGTTCGGGGTGGGTCAGAAGTTGGCCAACTGGGTGGCAAACTGGTTGATGGGCAGAAAACAGAGAGTGGTGGTAAATGGTATACAGTCAGAAGTGATCCAAGTCACAAGTGGGGTACCTCAGGGATCAGTCCTGGGGCCAGTCCTTTTCAATATCTTCATTAGTGACATTGCAGATGGACTAGAGGGTAAGGCTTGTCTGTTTGCAGATGACACCAAGATCTGCAACAGAATAGATGATTCAGATGGGGTGGTCAGAATGACAAGAGATCTGGATAAACTAGCAAAATGGTCAGAAGAGTGGCAACTGGGATTTAATGCAAAGAAGTGCAAGATCATCCACATAGGGAAAAGAAATTCTGAAACCACCTATAGGCTGGGAGGGGAGTTGCTGGCAGTCACAAAGGAAGAAAGAGACTTGGGCATCTTCATCACCAATTACCTGAAATCATCCAAGCAGACCTCTAAAGCAGTAGGTAAGGCTAGGGGGATGTTAGGGTGTATTAGTAGGGGTATCACAAGTCGTAAGAGGGAGGTAATAATCCCTCTTTACAAGACACTGGTTAGGCCCCATCTGGAGTACTGCGTGCAGTACTGGAGGCCACACCTTCACAAGGACATTAACCAAATTGAGGCAGTCCAGAGAAGGGCAACCAAAATGGTGCAGGGACTGCATCAGAAGACATATGAGGACAGATTAACTGAGCTCAATATATATACCCTGGAACAGAGGAGGGAGAGAGGTGATATGATCGAAACATTCAAACACCTTAGCGGCATTAACAAGATGAAAGAGTCTAACATGTTTAAATATAAGAAAAATAGCAGGACAAGAGGACACAGCATGAGACTAGAAGGAGGCAGATTAAGGGGGAATGTGAGGAAATTCTTTTTCACAGAAAGGGTGGTGGATGCATGGAATGGCCTACCTCAGGAAGTGGTGGCTATGAATACAGTGCAGGGCTTCAAACAAGCATGGGATAATCATAATTATACCATGGACCCAGAAACAAGCAGAAATCCCTGCACTTTGATTGGTTGGCTGGCACCTTCCAGCAGTTATAAATCCTCCAATATACCCACTGGAAAAGGTGCCAGCCAACAAGCACTACTACCACATAACAAATATCACTACCGCCGTTACACTTCAAGCGAACCGCTGCCATTTCTAATCGCCGCATACCACGGAAAGTAAAAGCATTACTAAAAAACCAAACATCAAATTCCACTTACTACATTTGTAAGTGCTATAAAATATATTTACCGGCGAAATAAGCCATCCGATCCACAAAGCAGCATCGTGCTAAAACCGGCGTTAAAACTTCACGAAACCCGTAGTAAAATCTCCGGCGGCCTGCAAAAGTACGACACAACACACTAACACCGCCTATGGAGCACGGCCGTCCCTCTCCGTCAACTGCAATACGGAGAGGCGCTCTAGCGGCGTAAGTTAGTGGTGTTATCTCGACTGCTGCCAAACCAAGCAAATTAAGCTCTGAGTTCGGTGAGATTAACGTCATTTCTTAACTATGCTGCAGTTTCGAGATCGGATGGATCATTCACCGTTAAATATATTTTCTAGCTTTCAAATCTAGCAAGTGAAATTCTACTCATTTTTTATAACGTTTTTACTGAGACACCAACCATATGCACACAAAGTAGTACATAGCGTAACTTCTTAAAGAAACACCAACCAAATATCAAAACTATGGAAAATTATCATTTACACAAATAAAACCTTTTAAAAGCATTTTACCTGTCTCTATATTAAGTACTAAAAGGAACTATTTTCTCAGCGGAAGAATATATCCACCATTATCACAAATAACTCACAAAAACAAATAATAAAAATAAAAAACAAATAAACAAACTATTCCTACCATTGTATAATAGCAATATACCCTCCAGGGTGTGGGTATACTGGTGGATTTACCACGGCTAGTGCGGTTGAGTCACTCGGCCTGCGGCCGTGACCAAACCGCACCAGCCGTGGTAAATCCACCAGTATACCCACACCCTGTCGGGGTATATTGCTTAAGGGAGCAATACGGATGAGTATGAATAGTAAGGCCACTGACAGAGCAAAGGCCGATGGCACATTTATAAGGTAGAAAAAGAAATGGGCAGACTGGATGGGCCTTGCGGTCCTTATCTGCCATCAACTTCTATGTTTCTATCAGCCTGCTGAGTCATCATTGCTAAGATGATCCTCCCCATCTTTGATTATGGTGATGTAGTCTATGGTGCTGCCCCAAAGTCCACCCTGGCCAAACTGGACCCCCTCTTCCATTTCTTCTGCCATTTTTCCTTGAACTGTCCTCCTTGCACTCACCACTGCTCTTTATACTCTGCACTCTCCCTTTCTTCATGGAAAATCACTGCTTAACCCACTGTGCCTCTTTCATCTCAACGTTCTGGCTCACTTCCCTCTCCTTCTATTTGAGCTCCCTTATCTCACACACACACCCTCCACTTACTCTCTCTGCACTCCAGGTTACTGCTCCTTCATGCTCCCCTCTTGCAAATTCCTTGCTGGCCAGGCTGCTTTCTCCTTCCACTTTCCTAAACTCTGGAACTCTCTCCCACTAAATATTCACTCTGCTTCCTCCAAACACTCTTTATCCTCTCTGCTACAAATCCACACTTCCCCCTCCTTCACCTGCCTTGCTTACTAGCCCCACCCCAGCTCCACACTCCTCCTTTCTTCTCTGCCCTTCCTACTCTGCCTCACCCTATCCCTCCCCTCTTCTCCCACTCTACCCCTCTTCCCACTCCCCCTCCAGTTCCCCAACCCCTGCCCTTACTCCCTAGCCCAATCATCTCTATAATTAATTCCCTGTGTGAGCCTGGAACTCGTGCACCCCTATGCACTCATCACTGCTAATTTTCTGTTCCCTTATTGCTTCTGCATCTTATACTGCAAATCTGTATTAATCTATTGTACTATTGCAATGCCGTTTAACTATAGTATTGTATAGAGAACACAAATTGCACATACCCCGATAATGCAGAGCATCATGGGAAGCATATGCAAATGCCCATGAATTAATTTGGACTGGCTCAACTTTAAGCAAAATTGCATGGTGCCAGAAGGCCTTACAATATAATCAGCAAAGGCTGAGGACAGCAGACACAGACACATGTTTTTGCCCTCATTTGGACTCCTCAGTGTGCCATATCTGTATCTTAACCCAGGTAGAGGAAGCCAGCCTATAGGGGATCTTATTTGTTTGGCTCGCGGGCAGCCCAAAGTAGAAAGAAAGAGAGAGAGAGAGAGAGAAAAGCGAACTACAAAAGAACCCCAGTGCAAATGCACTGGGGCATGGGTTATCCCAGAGGGTATTGGACAGACAGCCTAATTTTGAAGAAAACACAAATTGCGCACATACCCCAAAACACCATGGGAAACATATGCAAATGCCCATGAATTTATTTGGATTGGCTCAACTTTAAGCAAAACTGCATGGTGCCAGAAGGCCTCACAATATAATTAGCAAAGGCTAAGAACAGCAGACACAGACATATGTTATTGTATTGTGTATTCAATGAATTTATTTGTTCCTCTGTACTATCCATATCCCCCTCTCCCCAGGACACATCTGGAAATAAGCTGTTGAAGCTCAGTATGTCTTTCCTGGTAAAATTCTTTTAAATAAATTTGTATTTTCCTGTTTGAAAGTCATGTAACCTTCATTGCTTTAAAACTCATTAAGAAATGTTCTATAAAGTTCAATGTAACCTTACTGCCACCCAGTGGTCAAACCAAATATGGCTGACTACAAGACAAACCCATTGCCAACCACCCTTCCTTGACAACTGACAATGCAAGACATAATTGGCTAATCAAAAATAATGATAAATTTATGATATATACCAAAATTAATAAAAATCTTAATCAGTCATCCTGATTGGCCTAAGAACTAGTGCCCACTCAGGATGTGAGGTAATTCAAATTATTTAAGAAAAAACCTTTCTGATTTCCTTTGGAGTCCCAAAATACAAAAGAGAGAAGAGATTCATAGCCTATGTATTCCTGGACTCCATCTAGGAATGGTGAGCTGGCCTGCATCAGTACTTGATACTAAACTGCTCTTCCATTTTTATAAATTTGTAAAAGTAGTGAAATAAAACCCAATTTTCAAGATTTCTGAGCAAGTTTGGGTGTTTATTCTTGTAATCTGCGAAAACTCAAATATCTAATATTTTATTTTTTTAATCTAACAATTGAACACAGTGGAGCTTCCAATCTCAGGCTCCTATCAAGTGTTAGTGCTGAAAATTATATTTAAATTGATTATCAATAAAGAATAAGAAGCAGTCAGCTCAAGGGTGGTGTCACTTTTCAGCATACAAAAGTCCTAGGAATACATTAAATCATCTATTAGGAATGTTCTCTTTCTTGTTACTGTCGATATACAGTTAGAGTGCTCAAAACGTTCATCATGTGGTAGGGGGAAGGCTGGGAAGTTTGAGGGATTGGCTCCATCGGCTAGGGATTTTGATTGATGGGAGGAATTAAATTAGGTGAATAGTGTTAAAAGACCTTGGTATATATGTACATAGGTTAAATAATGTATTGAATTGATTGTTTTTTATTTTTTATCATGGTGATGTCCTCTGTTTTTGGTTTAATCTGTAAATTGTGTGGGTATGTGTCTGTAGTCCTTTTTTTTTCTCTTGTATGGGGCTTTTGTTTTAGAAATGAGATGGAACTCTGAGACAGGTCGTAGATTTACCAGGATTTATGGATTGTTTTAATGTATGATCTGTGATGCCTCTATTTGGTGACTGTATGTTGTTTTATTATGCTGGAAAACTCAATAAAAAGAGTTAAACAAAAAAAAAGTTCCTCATTTCGCTAAATGGCAGTATGGAATATAATACAGGTATAATAGTTTATCATTCCTTGTGCTCCAAGGGGGATGACAGGAGACTGTATGGCTCCAGCAACTGATAAAATATAAAGCTCTATTGCAATCCAAAGGAAATGAGCTGTTTGAGCCAACAGAGCTATTTGTGCCCAAATGAGTAAAGAAAATAATCCACTGCAGAGGGAAGCAGAAATGTGGAGTCTAAGTGCCTGGTAGCAAAGCCAGCTGTAGGTCTGAACAGGGCTCCAGTGCAGCATAGAAATAACAATCATGCCAGGATAACAGGTGTCAAATTCTGTTTAGGTGCAGATCCAGTAAAACAGATAAGTGGTTTGGGTCCTTCTAGAGTTGATGAGAAAGCCCCCACCCCCAACCGAGGGACAGGGTCAGAGTTCCTCAGCCAGAGACATTCAATTTACAGTTAAGTTTAAAACATATGGAGGGTTACAACATCAGCACCCGTGACACACACACCCCCGGCGGAAACATCTCACAATCAAATAAGCACTAACGGCGCTGGTGCAGGGGAACAGCTCAGAAGACTGAACATGGAAAGGGCCAAGAGACAAGTCCTGCCTGGTTATCAGACATCCCTGCCACTAACCTCATCCCTGAAATATACTAGGTGACCTTGCACATAGTCATGTTTTTTGTTTCTTAATTGAAAACCTATAACAATTATGCAGTGGACAAAAACAAACACATGTATCTAGCTAAATGGAACCCATTTAGCTCCATTCTGGAGTTCATTTTTCAAAAAGTAGCCCTGAATTATGGTTTTGGGACATCCCCAAAATCCTTACTGAGGCTTGTTTCATGAGTTGAACTTCTTGTTTCATGAGTCCCTTGAAAGAAGATTTCCATCTCATGAAAGAAGAATCTCGGCTCACAAAAGAAGATGGTGGACTTAGTTTTAAGGTTTTTTTTTTCCCCATTATCCTGTCATGAGCCAACCTTCTTCTTCCACAATTACAAAAGAACTCATGAAAGAAGACTCTCAGCTCACAAAACACTATGAAAAAAAACTAAGTCCACTATCTTCTTTTGTGAACCAAGATTCTTCATTCATGAGTTCTTTCATGATCACAAAAGAAGGTAGGTTCACTAAAGAACTATGAGAAAAAAAAACTAAGTCTACCATCTTTTTTTTTGTGGCCTGCAATTCTTCTTCCGTGACTCAGGAAAGAAGAAGGTCGGGACGTGAAACAAGAGGGAGAACTTAGTTTTTTTTTCCCAGTTCTTTCATGAGGTCAAATGAAAGACCCATTGTTTTTTCATGTGAGGGCAGTCCGTGGAACATCAATCTGTCTGTCTGTCTGTTTATCTTCTGTATGTCTGTCTATCTATCTATCTAATTTTATTTTGTTACTGTTAAATGGACTTGTGTGTCCATCTTGGGACCGTTTCCTTCCCCCCTTCCCGGGCTCCAAGTCACCTTCACCTGCCCTCCCATGTTGCTTTTTTGTTTGTTTGTGTAAAGAATAAGCAAACTGGTATGCCCACCCCCAGTGCTGCTTCTCTTGCCCCCCTCCAGGTCACCAACTCCCCTTCTGAATACATGTAGTGACACCAGGGTGCACACCCCCAGTGCTGCCAAACATCATCCTGACATGGGGTGCCCAATCCCCAGTGTCAGCTTCTGTCACCCTGCAATAAAGAAAACCATCCCTAATGGATCTTTTCTTTTTTTTCTAACCTGCAAAAAAGAAAACAGTCCTTGTTGATCTGACCCCCCCACTTGCTCCCACCCATTAAATATAGATGGCAGCACCAGGGTGCCCACCCCTGGTGCTGCCGAGGATCATGCCAGCACTGGGATGCCCAATCCCCAGTGTTGGCTTCTATCCCCCTACAATAAAGAAAACCGCACCTCATTGATCTTTTTATTTTTGTTATCTAAAAAAAAAGACCATCGATGATCTGCCCCCCCACCACACCATCACCTGTCTGTCCATCTGTCTATCTATCAAGCTATCTATTGAAGCAGATCAGGGTGCCCACCCCTGGGTACTGCTTCTCTTGCCCCTGCCCTTCCAGATCATCCATTCTCTTCTTTCATATAGTCTTTATGCCCCAATTTGTTCCCCATTTTCACCTGACCCTGTCCCGGCCACGCGTGTGTGGAGGCATGTGCACACCATGGTACTGGGACAGCCTCCCACTGCTTGCCACCCACTTGCCTGCACTGCTCATGGACCTCCATCTGGAGGCAGTGGAACTACGGTGGGTGACAGGGTCCTCCCCAGGAGAGGAGAGCTGCCTTTTGGCAGCTCAATTCTGTCCCCTTCCTCCCCCCATGCCGGCTCTCTGATTACCCTGATTTGTTCTCAAACCCAGGTCACTGGCGTGACATGAGGTAAGGCATCCAGTGCCTCAGCCCTCAGCACCACTGTGTTGGCAGGTCCATCCCCTTCTAATGAGTGGCAGCAACAGGGTGCCCACCTCTGGTGCCACAGGAGATCCTCCTGACACTGGGGTGCTCAATCCCTAGTGTTGCCTTCCACTCCCTACAATAAAGAAAACCATCCCTCACTGATCATTTTAGTTTTTCCCTGAAAAAAAGTCCAACGATGATCTACTCACCCACACCAACACCTGCCTGTGTGTTTTGTTGTCTGTCTGTCTGTCTATGTATCTATCTATCTATCTATCAATCAATCAAGTGGACTAGGGTGCACACCCCAGTACCACTTCTGGTACCCCTCCCTCCAGGTCGCCCATCCCCTTATTATCTGTGGCAGCACCAGGATGCCCACACCCCTGGTGCCACCAGAGATCCTCCCGACATTGGGGTGCCCAATCCTCTGTGTCAGCTTCTGAGCCCCTATGATGAAGAAACCCATCCCTCATTGAATTTTTTTTACCTGCAAAAAAGAAAATAGTACATCGTCAATCTGACCCCCTCCCATCCCACATGATCCCCCCACTCAGCATCCACTACCCCACACCCTCAACACATGCCCTCACTCACCTGAACAGGTTCCATGACATAGATCTACTCTCCGATCAAACACACACCCTGCTGCTGGAACTGGCACCTGTAATATGAGAACATAAGGTAAGTGTGGTTTAATGTATTGCAGTGGGGTTTGAACTTTTATTCATAACTTTGTCATTGTTGAACATTTTTATACCAAACTTTCAACATTGCCTTTTTGGGACCCCCCCCCACCACCACCACCATGAACAATGGTGCTGAAATTATGCAGATCTGTCCCAAAAGATGATTTCACGGTCACTGCAGGAAATCACCTTTCTGACGGGTTTTGGAAAATGTCTCCATCTTTGTTCATGAGGCGAGGTCATAAGAAGGCTATGTTGAAAATGTTGTTAAAACTATTGAAAAACAACAAATTTATGAGCATATGTTGACATTTTTATACGCTTGCTCACAACTTTGGTACTTTTCAGTCTTTTGACCATATATTTTCAATGTAGCCATTTTTCACGCCACATCATGAACTTGACAGCTGTCATTTTTCATTTCTTTTGTTCATCTATTTATCCTCCCCACCACGGTGCAGCCTAGCCCTCCGCTGAGCTCCCCAGCCCTGTCACCCAGCATCAGGGGACTTAACTCAGCCCAAGCTTTCTAAATGGCTTACCCCCGTGGTGGGGTTCAATCGGGGTGCCACACCGCTGATGAGATAGATCCAGTGTGGGTCCTCAGCCCAAGCTTCTCCCACATCTTATCCCCTGTGGTGGGGTCTGATGGCAGGCACCACCCAATGACTAAATGGATCCAGTGTGGGAGAGAGCCCAATAATCTGGTGCAGAGCCTGCGAGAAGTTGATGTCATCCGCGCTGCACCCAGCCATCTTCCCTGTTCTGTAGGGAGGTACAGATGTGCAATACCATCTTAGATGCACCACGCATGCTACCATGCATAAGGCATTGATGGCTGCCATCCCTCCAACCACAAAGTTGCACTGACTTCCCCAAGCCTTCGCCTGGGTCTGGCCAGTGCCGAGAGCCCACAGCCCTTCCTCCCAGAGGACGAGAGCCATCCTCCAGATGCTCAATCCTCTTCTCTCCAGTCAGCTTACAGCAAACTGAGACCATCACCAAACCCGGATTGCCAGCATGGCAGCAGGTGAGGCATGGATGCCTCTGCCCTCTCCGTGCCACCAGGCTGATTGACTGCTGTCATTTTTTCAAATCCTGGCCGCAACGTGTTTTCGCATTTGTGGCACCAAATGATGTTTGAGTGTGTATTCCAGAATTTTCGCCTACTGTATTCATGTGGTGAGGTCATAACATGGCTATGCTGAAATCTGCAGTCAAAATATTAAAACACATCAAAGTTATGAGCATACATTAACAGTTTCTATGCTCACTTATAACTTCAGTAATTTTGTATATTTTGACCCCTAATTTTCAACACAGTCATTTTTTCACACCATCTGACGAACATGACAGCTGGCCAAAATATGTTTTCTCACTCGTGGTGTGGAATGATGTTTTGGCAAGGATTTGACAATGTTCATTACCGGGCTCGTGAGGTGGGGTAATAACAAGGCTATAATGAAAATTTGGTGTATGAATATGGTAAAATGCACAGGTAACAAGTGAACATTGCAATATGTCAGCGTTCACTAATAACTTTGTTAATTTGCAATATTATAACTCCAAACTTTCAACATAGCCATTTTTCCACACCACCACATAAACGTGAAAAGTGTAATTTTTTTAAACTCTTGCCAGTCTTCACCCCAGTGGGTATACTTGTGATCCCATGCTGGTGAGTTGAGTTCGGGGAGGAGCTCTTGACTCAGCTACATGGGGTGAGGGTAGTGGGATGCCCCTGTAATGCAACAGCCTCACCAGCCAGGGAATGAAAGCTGCAGGGTTACCCTCTTGACCCATATAGTGAAAACAACTCTTCTCTTGGCATAGAGTCCTGCACCTCTGCACCCATGGGTGGCAGACAGCCCTGTGTATTGGCAGACAGATGGACTCTTTGTCTGGTGCATCTGTCTCTCCAGCCACATGGAAGCACAGGGACCAGAGTGCTTCCGCAGCCCAACAGACAGCCCTATGAATTCTTGACATCCATCACGGCTATGTAGGTGGACTGAGTATTTCCTTGGCACAGGGTCCAGCACGTCTGCATCTGGGACCTACATAGAAGGAGGATATGATTCCACTATCTCAAAAGGAAAGGAAATTCTTTGCAAAAAAAACTTCATTAATGGTTAAGAACCCCAAAGAAAATCCCACCACTGATTCGCCAAGACTCAGGAGACCCAAAATCCTAATGTGTTTTCCTTTTGCTGCTTGGAGATGGTGGATGGGGTGGGGAGTTCAGGGTGGAAAATCTAATGCCACATTTCCCTTTTTTTGTACTTTAACTGGAACCCTAACTGGTGTATTAACAAAGTTTTTTTGCAAAGAATAAAATATAATATTATTTTTGGAAATGGCCAGAAGATACCAGTGGTTGTTCTGACTGAAAATAAAAAATGTTTTTCTAGACATATTCTTTTCTAGTTCTTTAAACTAAAAAGGTGCCAGGCATTCTGGCAATTTGCCCTGCATTTTTTACCTAGGTAGAACAGGTGTAGATGTGCACCAGAGGTGCGTGCAGTCTATGTGGTAATCCGCTTATCATCCCAGGTATCCATGTGGGCATCTAAGTATTTCTTAAAACAGTCTGGCCTGGATATTCAAAAGGGTTGCGCCATGCGCAACAGGGTTGCGCATGCGCAAGTCCAAAATGCGCCATTCTGCGATATTCAGCAGGAGGCAGTTACGCCACTGGCATCAGGTTGCGCAAGAGAGCAATGCAAATGAATGCATGCTCAACAGGAGGGGGAGGATCCATGCATAACCTGCGCAACCCGATATTCAGTCGGGTTGTGCAGAGTTGTGGATGCGCAACCCCCAACCTGCGCCTGCACAACCTTGAGCCCAAAAACAAAGGCTTAAGTTGAGGGCCACCCACAGGTGAGCTGCTGCATTGCAGGGCGCAACACAGCAGCTGCCACCCCTGGCTGGCCCCCAACTCTTTCCCTGTGCCCCCTCACCAGCCCGATCATGGGCATAGTGTAACACGACTCCCCCCACCCACATCTCCCACAGCCCGATCGCGGGCATAGTGTAACACTGACTCCCCCAGCCACATCTCCCACAGCCCGATCGCGGGCAGTACAGGTACATGTAACACCCCATATCCCGAAGCCCGATGCGCGGCATAGCGTGTATGAACCCCCGTGCCCGATCAGCGGGCAGAATGTAACCCCAACCCAAATATCTCCCTGGTGGTCCAGTGGACCGTAAAGCCCGATGCGGGCAGAATCATCACAAACCCCCAAAGCATCTCTGGTGTCAGTGTCCCCCCCACGAGCCTCCGCTCCGCCCCGCGGCGGCGGGCGACAGCATCCACCGCCTGCCGCCCCCCGCCCGACCGACTGACTGTCGGTAGGGCTGCATGCCCATTGGTGCAGAGCTACAGCCAATGGGCTTGCAGCCCATACCGTCATGACACAGGATTCTCGGTCCAGTGCTCTTACCAGTTAACAAGTTAAATAAATAAATAAATTAGTTCACTTATGTATTTTAGGGGGACTGTAATTTTAACATATATTTACCTTCTCTGTTGTTATTGTACTGTGCCTTGAGCCTTCGGAACAGGGTGCTTGATACATAAAATTGCCTTGCCTTACGGGTGTGGCAGTGAAAGTTAAACAGTGATATCTTTATTAAACAAAATCAAATTCAGGCTAAATTAGCTCCTCAGGCAGGCAGCTGTTTGGTGTGTGTTACCTGCCTAGACATCCGCTGCTCTTTAAATGAATTATTACTTTTGAATGCAATTCTTTCTCAAAAAAAGGGCTTGTCATACAGATCAATTCTGAGACTTAGAATAAGTTTTTATGTCAAATCTAGAGCACAAGAGTATTAACTTAATTGGCAGTGATGCCCTGGCCTCAACATACAGTACTGTATAAACTCAAGGAACACAGATTACATGACACAGACAGAAAAGGTACCTCAAATAACAGCTTCTAACAGCTGTACAAAAATGCTGGATGCATCCAATAACTATTTCTAATTTCCTATTTACTGTAGGTACGAGGTTCATCCTCTCACAATATGACCAATATGAGTTTACAAAGCTGAGAGCAGAAGACAGTCAGGATGTTTCAGCCAGAGACACTGCAAACACTCAGCAATACAATGAAAGCCAATTGGACGTGACCCGAATAACCACTTCACCAGTCATCGATGGCATGTCAGACTGACCTAAATCCTACCCTGCTGCTAGTCTAAAAGGAGAGAATCACCTCTGAAGTTTAGCGACACACGGCTCAAAATTTAGTTTGCTATGATACATCTGTGGATTAAAAAAATGTAAAAACTAAACTGTAGTCTGGAACCCTGCTTGCTTACAATGGTAATAATGTAAATTACTAGTCAGTAAAAGGGTTCTGGGTTCATGTTCAGATAAATAAAAACTACTAGTACTACTATGTTTGTAGGAAAGGAACTATTCTTTGTCAGAGTATTATGCTGTATGTGGAGCCACTAAATAAAATTGTTTGGCAACTATAATGTCTTTTTTTTCTCTTGGATGAGTGATGAATCTACTGCTTGTTGAAGGGACTAGGGATAACAGTACTAGAAACTGGAACCTTCTGCTCATCCCACTTGCTAGATACAAATTAGGTTTCACCAGCCCACTTTGCTCTTGCAGTGAACCTTCACTTTGGGTAGCTATCCAGGGAAGAGATACTTATTATCATTCATTCTCCCTGCTCATTCACTGTATGGGCCTCTTTACAGCCAAGATGGCCAACGGTGCCAAACTGGCCAGACAGTATAGTGGAATATGTGAGTATTTATCCACAAGGATATGGGATATCAATAACCCACTGAAACAATTGTCTCATGTTTGTGTTGCTTGCACGCATGTGCAAGAAACACATTGCTTTCAGCAGTTAGGGAGAATGCTTAAATGTGTCAAGAAATTCAGCCACATCACCACGCAATCAGCTGTTTTGGTGCATTAAAAGCTACCAAAACAGTTGATTGCGTGGTGTCCCCATGGCGATGCCTTCTCCGTCGGCCTCTCACAGTCCCCAGGAAGCCAACAGAAAGCCACTGCCTGCCGTTCAGTGTGCCTTCCTGGTGAAACATTTTAATAAAAAAATGAAAAAAAAAAGCTGACATGGTGCTCAATCCCCTTGTTGGCATGACCCCCTCCTCAGTTCATCTGCTGATGGGGTAGCCCAATCCCCATCGGCATAATGCACCCCCCATGGCTCATGCGTCCCCCCCAGCACACTGTATGGCCGATGGGGGGTGCCCATTCCCCCATCAGCTCCACTGCCCCCCAAACAAACTTCCATCTGCCACACTGGGAGCCCACCCCAGCGTGGCAAAAGTCTCCTTGGCCAATGGGGTGCCCAATACCCTGTCAGCTCCACTGCCCCCCAAACAAACTGTTTTAGTGCCACGCTGGAAGCCCACCCCAGCATGGCAAAAGTCCCCATCATCTTTAAAAAAAAAAACCTTGAAAAAAAAATCCCTCATTGATTCTCTTGTCCCTTCCCAACCCGCACCCACCCTCTGCATACCCCACCTCCCACACCCCTCACCCCATACTTACCTCCAGAGCCCAGGGCAACGATCTTCAGTGGACCAGGAACACATCTGCACTCTTCAAAGCCAACCGCGCACTGAAGAAATGCTAGTAAGCTGTACAATGGCATAAATGTTTTTGTTTTTTTTTAACTTTGGTGCATATCCCGGCCATTTTGGGGAATTTTTTTTCACCAAATTTTCAATATGGGGTTCTTGGGACCCCACCTCATGACTCCAGTCACTGTCATTTTGTTATTCGGTCCCGAAAGGTGATTTTGCGGTCACTGCGCAGAACCACCTTTTGGGACCGATTAATGAAACAACAGTGTCACAGTTCATGAGGTAGGCCCCCTTAAACCCTATGTTGAAAATTTGGTGAATAAATTCCCCAAAATGACTGTTTTATGAGTGTGCATTGTGCAGTTTCCACACACACTCGTAACTTCAAGCATTTTTAATATTTTCACTCCAGATTTTCAACATTGCCATTTTACCATACCTTCTTATGAACAGTACAGCTGTCATTTTTCACATCTCGCCTGAAATGTGTTTATTCGCACATGTAGCGCACAATGGTGCAGCTGGTGTGTGAAATCAATGTTCAGGACAGAGTAAGAATATTACAGTGACACTGTTCATGAGGTAGGCCCTCAAATACCCTATGTTGAAAATCTGGTGAAAATATTCCCCAAAATGACTGTTTTACGAGCGTGCATTGCACAGTTCCTAAGCACGCTCGTAACTTCAAGCATTTTTAATATTTTCACTCCAGATTTTCAGCACTGCCATTTTATCACACCTCCTTATGAACAGTACAAGTGTCATTTTTCACATCTCACCTGAAATGTGTTTTCGCACATGTAGCGCACAGTGGTGTGGTCGGTGTATGAAATCAATGTTTGGGACAGATTAAGAAAATCACAGTGACACTGTTCATGAGCAGAGGTCTTAAACTGATTATGTTGAAAATTTGATGACAAAAGTCCATAAAACCACTGTGTTACGAGTGTGCATTGTGCAATCTCCACGCACCCTCATAAGTTCACAAATTCGTAATCTTTTCAGTACAGATTTTAGACATTGACATTTTTCCACACCTCCTTATGAACAGTACAGCTGTCATTTTTCACACCCTGACCAAAATGTGTTTTCGCACTTCCGGCGCAGAATAGCTCGGTCGCTGTGGGAAATCACTGTTCAAGATAGATTAAGAAAATCACCGTGACACTGTTGATGAGCAGAGGTCCCAAAATGCCTATGTTGAAAATCTGCTGTAAAAATTCCCAAAACTAATTACATTTCGGGTGTGCATGGCGAGTTTCACGCACACTCATGACTTCACTAGTTTTTTTATATTTTCACTCAGATTTTCAACATTTTTCACCTCCTCATGAACAGTACAGCTGTCATTTTCACAGCCTGTTCAAAATGTGTTTAGCACCTGCAAATAGGCATGATCGCTGTGCAAAAATCACCTTCGGCTAACAAACTGATAGTGTCACTGTTCATGCAGTGGATCACAAAAAGCCCATGTTGAAAACTGGGAGTAAAAATACCAAGAAACGCCCAGGGCATTAGGGTTTTGACCATAATGCCCTATAGGCCCTATAGGGACTGAAAGGCATCAGAGGTGTGACTTGGGATTGTTGACAGTAATGCTTATGCCATTCCACCCCCATCCTGCAGCCAGTGGCAGGCATCGAGGTGCACCTTGGACCCTTTGGCCCCAGAGGTCATCCCAGTCTCCTATACTGCACCCATTTCAGTGTATTGCCTTATGGTATGAGGTGAGTGTAAAGCCCGAACACTTTAAAGCACACCTCGACACTTGTAAGTGTCTGCAGGGTAGGGTGAGGTGAAATATCGTGACCGTTATGGGCGACGACCCAAATGCACACCCCAATGCCTGTCCTTCTCTGCAGGGTGGGGGTGGAGTTGGCATCAGTTCAATACTTCACTGCCATTCCTATACTGCATCTGTCTAACTCCTGCACTTCCACTGCTAATGACAGCAAGCAACACTTGGCATTGACAAATACTTGGTAAATAGGGTCACCGATGTAAGAAGTGGCAAACATATCACAACAATGGAAGAAACTATCATTTATATACATTAGACAAAACTAGTGGATTCAAGAGTACTATTAAATTTTTCTCAAGAGTTTAATTTAAAAAAATAAGCGTATTGATTGACTGGCTAACTGCATGGGCAGACAGCAACAAACTCACTTGACGTGTGACATGAACTAAGATCTGAAAACAGGTCTTCAATGAGCTTCCCTCAGCCCCATTACACTGCTCATCAATCATGTATGCAAACTACACTGTGTTGCATGGTAGCTCTCTCTCCATTTCCAAAGTCAATATCCAGTCACAGGAGGACTTCTCCAAGGTCCAGGCATGTCTCATTAAAAATAAACCGGTTCTACATGCCTCAAAGACCCAAGACATGTATTTGGGTCTCAAGCTAAACTCTGGTCCTGTACTGAGCCTCTTTCTGTCTGTAACCCAGACACCATGTCCCCAGTGGGCTATTACCCCTGCCTGCTGCCTGGGATGTAGGTTAAGGGGCCTGGGTTCCCCTTCTGAACTTAAAACTGGTTCTTTCCCATCGGTAACAATACTGCACAGTGCCTCCACCCAGAGTATATTTTTAAGTGGGTCAGATAATACCTGGTACAATCCACTGGGATGCTGTACCCACCCACAATACCACATTGTCACCCCACACATTGGTTAATAACCAAAACCCCACATTTCAACAATTTTGAATTAACGGGTCACTCTAGTAATGTGCTCGCACACAAGATTTATTAAAAAATGATTAACCAACAATGTATTTACAAGGGGTGAGGGTTAGGAAAGGGTGAATTGGAAATAGAGATTAAGCAAACAGTTTTTGTCTGGCATCTACGATTGGCATTCTTGGTATTGCAATCAATATAATCATTTTTCATTTTAAATTCAAACCCCTTTAGCATATTTGGCCACCCACCAACCTTCTGATGTAGTCAGTAAATCAGCTCTGGCTATTTAGCTGCATATTTAATCAGAGGACACATTGCCCAAACTGGTACCAGTCCCCAGTCTATTATAGAGCCCAGCAATTCTATACTATAAACCTGGGTACCCAGTATCGAATATTAAGTTGCAGGCCTGATAAAGTTGCAGCTGATTTGGCTCAGTTGGGCCTTTAAAAGAAAATCAGAGTAACCTCTAGGTGCATTTTAAACCTTGAGTCTGTGACCAAACAGCTTTCACTCCCATTTGAAATGCTGGGCTTTAGATACTGAACTTGGCAAATATAATAACTATTTACAGTCCCCTTTTTCATTTCACAGGACTGAGCCTGTGTACTCACGGTTCTGAAGTCATCATTTGGTGCAGAAGGACAGACATAGTCCAGGAGAAAGCTTTAAGCTGAGACGCAGGCAGGAGCTTTGGTTGACCCCTTTGTTAGCAGGCTCTTGCAGCTTGCAGGCTGTAACTTCCTCAGCTTTTCCCAAACTTAGCCACAGAGAATAATGACTGAGACTTGTCAGTCCCAGGTTACACAACATTTAGACAGGATACAGGGATAGGAAAAGGGGGGCACATAGCATTATATGTCAGGGAGGACATAGAGACTGTGGTGGATGGACACATCAGGGGAAGCAAAGGGGAAACAGAGTCACTGTGGATTGACCTCATCATGCCCTCAAGCAACGAACAATGAGTGGGGGGGGATCTACAGACCACCAGGACAAGGAGAACAGAGAGATAATGAGCCTGGGAAACAGCTGGCAAGGGGAGTGAAGATGGGGGAGGTGGTGAAGTCGGGTGATCTGAACCTGCTGGATAGCGATTGGGACTTTCCAGCGGCCAGGTGCACCAGAATTCAGGTCCTGTTAGATACACTGCAGGACTGCCTGCCAGTGCAGCTGGTTAAGAAACACACTAGACTGGTTGCCATTCCTGATTTGGTGCTCACCACCTAAGAGATTGTGGGTGAAGAGAGGTTAGGGGAGCCACTGGGGTCCAGAAACCATAACTCCATTTGGTTCAGACTGGTCCTCAAGACCAGAATGCCCCTATCAAAAACAGAAGTCCTAGATATCAGAAGAACAGATTTCATCCAGATGAGGGAGGTAGTCTGTGACAAGCTGACTAGAGTGGACAGCATCAGAGGTATTGAGGAAAGGTGGGTGGCGATCAAGGGAACCATTCTCAAGGCAACAAAGTCAAGCATGAGAATTGTTACAAAATGAAACAGGTATTAGAGACCAATATAGTTCTCAGAAAGGATCAGAGAAGCAGTGAGGGCCCAGAAAAAGACTTTCACCAGGTACAAGGAAAAGTAGGGGAAAATGGAGGAATGGGGAGAGAACCAAATAAAAACTAGGGAAGTAAAGAGGCAAAAGCAGACATGTAGCAGCATACTGCAGAGGGGTTCAAGGGTGGGGAAAAACAATTCTTCAGATATATTAAAGAAAAAAGGAAGAAGGAAGGGGGTATTTTTAGGCAACAAGAAGGATGGAGGGTAGTAGAAGATGAACAAAAAGCAGTTATCTTTAATGATTACTTCTACTCTGTCTTCACAAGGGAAGACAGTTGGACCCAGCCTGAACGTGGCATCAAGGTGGCTGTCAGGGGTATTCTTGAAATGAGGCAGCCAGTATTTAGCAGAGAAAGGGTTTAGAAGGGGTCTGAAACCCTAAAGGTAAATAAAGCCCCAGGGCTGCATGGAAAGTACCCAAGGGTGCTCAAAGAATTAACTGCAGAACTGGCTGAACCCTTAGTAGTGTTATTCAATAGCTTAATTCAAACAGGGGTAGTTCCAAAAGACTGGATGGTAGCGGACGTAGTCCCACTACATGGAGTTGGGTACAAAGAGCAAGTGGGAAATTACAGACCTGTCAGACTTCCTACTATAGTGAGTAAACTAATGTAGTCACTGATCAAAGAGGACCTTGTGGACTACCTAGACAGCAACAGCCTACACGATAGTAAACAGCATGGGTTTGTGGTAGGGAGGTATGTTCAGACCAACTTGATAGTTTTATTTGACTGCATAACAAAAGTAGGACCATGCTGTGGATTTACTCTATTTCAATTTTAGCAAGGCTTTCGACTCTGTGCCGCACACAAGATTGCTGAAGAAGCTTGGAGACCTGGGCATGGCTAGAAACATAGTTAAATGGGTAGGAAACTGGCTGAAGGAGAGATACAGCAGAGGGTGGTGGTAAATGGGGTCAAATTGGAAGAGAGGGGGGTCATGAGCAGCATGCTGCAAGGATCTGTCCTGGGTCCTGTTCTCTTCAACATGTTCATCAGTGACATTACAGAGGACATCAGGGGCATGTGGTGTCTCTTCGCAGATAAGATAAAGCTCTGAGGTGTGGTAGATAATGATGAAGGGATCAGAGAAATGCAGAGAGATCTACAAAGGCAAGAGAAGTGGTCTAAACTTTGGTAGTTGAAATTCAACACCAAAAATGCAAGGTTATGCACATAGAAAAAAAAATTACAACAGGGCAGAGTACTCGAAGGAAGGGGATAAACTGAGCATTACTGCAGAGGAAAGGGACCTGGGAGTCCTCATGATTGACTCCCTCAAACAACCAAGCCAGTGTAACAAGGCCAATAGTAAGGCTAATAGAATGCTGGGGTATGTCAGAAGGGGTACTTACAGCAGGAAAAAGGAGGTGCCACTACCTTTATGTAGGTCACTGGTGAGGCCGCACCTGGAATACTGTGCTCAGTTCTGGAGTCCTCACCTAAGGAAGGACAGGGACAGGCTGGAGTCAGTGCAACACAGGGTGACCAAGATTATTCAGGGCCAACAGGGCTAGTTTTACAAAGATCATCTCAAGGCACTGAACATGCACTTCCTGGAGACAATGCGAGAGAGGGGGGATATTATAGATCAAGGAAGAGCTCCCAAGCAATCGGAGTGCTCCTTTCCTCTGCACATGAGACAATCTTATTCTGTGAAGAGCATCCAATGTGCATATGCCCTGGAAATGGGCACATTCCAGGAACAGTTTATTTTTGTTGATTTATTCAGCCTACCTCTTCAGTTTGGGTTTTCCTATGGTTCCCCTAGGTCTGGTCCACTGGCAGCTTCCACACCGGGCACCATGTCCGAGCTACTACCTTCTTTACTCTCCCTCTCTCAGACCACATCACAGACCCCCTTCGTGGAAGGCCAAGGGGTCAGGGCTAGAGGGAGTTCCTGCAGCATCCAGTGCGGTGCCGCAGGCAGACTCTCGTGGTGCAGGAGGATTCAGCCATATTCTGTGCCCTGGGTTTCCCCCACAGTATGGGTATGCAATGATGCAAGGGGCAGCACAGCATGCACTCCCATGTGCCACATGTTTGGGACGTCTTGACGCCCGACCCACCACTGCACCCGCCAAGTTCGCTACCCCCTAGCCATGCTTAGAGGCCAGCACAGCAGTGAGTTCCTCCCACCTCCCCGGAGGAGGAGAAGTATCTGGGTTGCTTCGGTCCTCCCCAGTGACCCTCGGACACCAAGTCCGCTCCCAAACCCAGGTCACCAGCGTAGCTCGAGCTGTGGCATCCAGCACCTCAGCCCACAGCGCCACTGGGCCGGTGTTCCTGGAACAGTTTAAAAAAATATATATATATATATTTATTGATCACGCTCGATCAATTATATACTACTATGTCCCCTGTCAAAACTTGTTCCCATAGAAGAGTGGATTCACTTGCCTTCAGCTTGAGCCAGAACAGTTCAGCTTCACTCTGTTGTTCTTGCTCCAGTCGAACACGTGTGAAACCACTCTTATACAATGACAAGTCTCTCTGGGGAACATATTAATGCATATGATAGAGACCTTGAAGTTCTTGAAGGGAATAAACCAGGTGAACTGTGGGGAACTATTTAGTATGAGTATAGAATCAGGAACCCAAGGTCACAAGTGGAAACTGGTGGGGTGAATGTTTAAGAGGGATGTGCGAAAGTTCTATTTTATGGAAAGGGTGGTGGAGCCGTGGAACAGTCTACTAGAGGGAGTGGTGGGTACCAAGACTGTAAAGTGTTTCTAAGCATGGTTGGGACAGAGTGATGGGTCTGGTGGCTGCTGAGGTCGGTAGCAGTAGGAAGGGGAGCAGGGGGGTGGACAGGGAAGGATAATACCCTGCATGGACAATAGGTCCGGGGAAGATAGGGAACGCTGGGCAGACTAGATGGATCTGTGGTCTTTTCCTGCTCTCATTTTCTACGTTTCTGTCTTTCTATGTACTTTCCTGGTTCATGCCTGCAAATAGGCATTTACTTGCCTAGTGTACCCTTCCCAGTAAACAAAAACTAAAATAAATAAATACATAATAGACAGTACTTAGGCATTAAGGCATACCAGATTTGGGTTACTGTCAGTTAATCTAATCCTAGGGGATCATGAGGTACGAGGTGTTGCTGAGGGTGTTATACCCCTGGTGTTAGATTAACAAAGGTAACCCAACCCCAGAGGTTCTTACTACTATTATTAAATGACATTTTTTCTTTTATTTTTAAAAAGTGTTTTAACAGTTAAAATCCTAATTGTAAAGTCGGCACATCAGCGCTGGCGACCCGGGTTCAGGAACGAGCCTGGGTCATCAGGGGACGGTAGGGGGGAGGAAGATCAAGTATTCAAGTGGACGCTCTCCTCCTCCCAGGAGTGGGATTAGGGAGCCACACCCTGCAGCACTACTGCCACCTGAAGACATATGTACAGATGGCAGAACACGGGGAGCACAGGGAGGGAGGGATGCCGTGCTGAGTATCGTGTGAGCGTGCTAATGCATGCTCACATCAGGAACAAGCCTGGGTTAACAGGGGCCAGCAGGGGGGTGGAAATCAAGTGTTCTAGTGGATGCTCTCCTCCTCCTGGGAAGAGTAGGGAGACATGTCCTGCAGCACTACTGCCACCTGAAGACATACGTACAAGTGACAGGGAGCTGGGAATACAGGGAGGGACACCATGCTGTATATTGTGTGAGTGTGCTAATGCATGCTCACGTCAGGGACTCTGACTGAAACACCAGCATCCCTGGGGAGTTAGGGGGTCACAACAAGGAAAACAAATAAACGGTAAATCCCCCATCCTTAGCTCTTGAAGTCTGGTAAATCGAGTCTGAAGGTGGTATATCAACCATGCTGGAGTGAGGGCAGAAAAACAACAAATTAAAAAAATTCTAACAATACTTATGTAACCCTCCCCGGCCCCTCGTCTAGGGGCATAAATTCTACAAGTTGGTCAGGGGCATTAGGAGGGCTACATCAAGCGTTAACACCCGAGCTACTGCACTCCCAAACAAGGCAGGAAAACCATGGGCCTACCTTACTGGAGACTTCATTCACCCATGCACTTTCGATCTCACCAGCCGAAATCTGGATTCTCCCTGAATGCTGACACTGGACCAGGATCTCCATGCTGCAACTTCCTGGCTCCTTGAGCCCCAGAACCCCTCGATCCCATCTAAGGTATGGGGTATCCAGTGAACAAGGTGACCGAAATTGGGTGCCTTCAAAAGCGGCAACTCAATTCGATGCCTGTGTTCATGGCTACACCTAGCAGGGGCGACCGGATACTGGGGTAGGCGACATAAAGCGACAGAATGCGTGTGCAGGGGAGAGGCAGGGAGGATGATATGTGGGAGGTGTGTGGTGGGCAGCTGCCGAGCTGGTCCACTAAGCGTCATGGGGAGGGTGGTTGGCTGAGGTGTAGGGTGCAGGATAGGGTCCGTAGCGACGCGTTTTTTGCCATCAGATGGCTTTCAATTTTTAAGTTTTCACCACCCCAACATGCACTCCTCTGGAGTTGAGAATCCATAAGTAGAGGTGAGGGGCGGCAACCCATTAAAATAAAACCACGTAGGTCTCGACCTTTTCTCCTCGATCGTGAGTGTGCATCACTGAAATTAATTTTCGGCGATGTACACTCACCGTAATGGTGATCGCTATTCTGCAATTGCCATTATGACATGGGACCAAGGCATGGTGGAAAATTAATCTGGAATCAAAGCTTATGAAATAAATTAGACACCAAGCAGGGAAGAAAATTTACATTTCATTAGCTCCCCCCTTCCAGCTTAAATAAGGCACATCACTACCAATCTCTTCCCAGCTAGCTTCTTTATTTAGCTCCTGCACCACAAATGATTCCAGCAATGTAGGGGTCACATGCTTCATCTAAATAAATAAAGCAGCTCCATGAGGCTGTTCAAACCTTTGTGCAAAAACATTTTGGCTGGACATTTAGAGCAGCAAACGATGGATTACAGGCAGTGCAAGAAAGAATTCTCCACGTCTATCTACTTGGATGTTTTACCCAAGGCACCTCTCGATTTAGAATACCCTAGGCTCCTGGCTCTCTGATCTGGTAAGCCAAACCTTTTCTCCTTATTCTGGGTTACCCACTCTGGACACTCTGGCACTGGTCGATGCCCTATCTCCGGTGCGGGAAAGAGAGCTGCTCCCCCCACCTGGCCCCTGGGACTTGGCCCAAACCTTAAGGGGTACCAGGATTTTTGTCCTTCGACCCAGTCCCTATAACCCACTAAATCTCAGCTTAAGGCAAAAGGAACCTGACCCTGCTGGTGCTCCCAAACTCACAGCACCCGTTCCCTCCTTTTGGCTCAGCCTTTCCTCTGTACGGCTCCACTAATGCAGCGGCCCCAAAACCCAGCCCTTTTCCAGTATTAAAGCACCCTGCTACTGGCTGCCCTGCCACGGAAGAACCCATGGGCACTGCACCACCCAAGCTCCTCTGAACAGCCCACCTTCACAGACAGTGGCATGCTCACTTGCTCGACTTCCAGCTAACCCTTTAAGGGGATTCATGCCCAGGCCCACATCCCTCTCCATACACCCTGGGCTTGCGTTAAGCTCCAGCCAGGGGCCACCCTCCAAGGCCTGTCATAATGACCCGTGACCCATCCGGCCCTTTAATGCCGGCACCCCAGGACCTACCCCTCCAAGCAGGCCCCATAATTTGGGTGACGGGTCCCCAGGGTCCATACTGCCCCCAGGCTGCCGTGCCGCACTGGGTATGGGGAACAGCTGCTGCCACCAGCCTCCCCCTGTGAGGCCCCTGTCACTGTCCACACAGCCCAGGCAGCCTAGGAAAATCACTTCCACTGGATCTCTATGGTCTCCTGCCTATCCTGGCCCCCTATGGCCACCTACCTTTCCCTGTCCCCAATGATGCAGGACCTGGCTAACCATTCTCCCCCACAGAGCTTCCTTCCCCCAGCTCCTTGACACCACGTCGCTGTGAAAGCTGTCCTGTCTGCACTTCAGGGGTGTCCCCCCCACTGGCCCAGCTGGACCACCGAGCTCCCTTCCTTGACCGCCTACTCTGCTCCTCCAGCCACCACCCCTTCAGTCCCAGGCCTAATGCCCAGGCTGGAAAAGGTCCCGAACTTCCTGTCTGCGACCTTATATATCTCCCTAAACCTACTCTCTCCTGAACCTTGAGGTGTCCAGCAGCCAATGTCCCCAAGAGCACCAATTCCCTAGCTCAAGGGGGGTAGGAGGGGGAAAGGTATGCTTAAAATGGGAGCATAAGCCCCTCATTTTAGGGGGGTTTACACTTAACGTGTGGTTTACCAGCTGTTCACCTAACCCTTTAGAATGAGAGTCAGCCAATCAAAATGCTCTATTTTGAATCACTGTAATAGTGCTTCATCCATTACTGTAAGTCATGTGACTCTCAGGAACGTAGGACTACCATACTATTAAAAGCTTATCAACTTTTAGCAATGCCAGGGCTAAGTCTGAGTCTTGTGTGTGTATGTGACCTAATTAACTGAACTGTTACACTGCTATCCTACAAGAGACCCGCAAAGAAAACAAGTAGTAACGCTACACCTGTCCTCACCCTGTACAGACATTTACTGTTCTAGGGAAGGTACTAGGGTTGCTCAGATTTTAAGCTTTCTTTTTTTAGAATTCAGACATTCAGTATTCAAGGCCCCAAAAAAAATTTCCGAAAACCCTTTTGAATATTAAAAACCTCCCCCCACAGCATAAAGCACCAATGAGCTTGTAGTGTTCCAGGAAAAAAAGCCGTCTCCCACCTTTGTCCCTATCCCCTTATCTTTAATGTGCCATTGGTTTTTCTGAGGTCCCATGTCTGTCATCTGTGGGACTCAGGAGGCTCAAGCAGTAGGTGGAGGCAGCAGTTAGGGTTGGCGAGGTGGCGGCTCCAGCTTCTCTAATTTCCCCAATTATAATGTCCACAAAAAAACACTCCCATTCTCAGCAAGCCTCCAAACACTCCATTCCACATAACCCGGACCTCCAGCCCCTAGTCCAACTCCTTCCAGACCCAGATCCAGATGAGCAAAGTCCAGTTCAATTTAGTAGCCCCCCATGTAGTACCAGAAAGGACCCGGCCCCCAATCCACATTGCTGCAGCTACAATCCAATCAGTAAATTAGTGCCATGATCTGTACTCTTCCCAGTTGTGCCAAATACCCATCCCAGAAGCCCCAGGGTCTCCCTAAGCGACCTGGGAGGTGACCAACCTAAAAAAAGCACTGGAAGCAGGTTCAACCAGATGCTTATTGAGTAAGGCATCTGGTGAGAGGCTACTCAGGGAATGTTTTAGGTTGGCCACCTCCAGTCATTCAGGGACAACTGAGTTTCTCTGGGATGGGTATTTGGTAGATGATGGGGGGGAAGAAGAACTGACTGCAGCACTCCTGCACTTATAGGATTGCCAGCTACAATGATGTGGCTGTGGATTGGGGACCAGGTCAACTCTGGTACTACATAGAGGGATGGTGTGCTGCTAAACTGAGTCAGACTTTGCTCAAACATCTGGATTGGGTCCTGAGGGGAGCTGGACAAGGGGCCAGGGGACTGTGTAACAGGGGGAGGAGTGGTTAGAGGCTTGCTAGTGAGGGGGGATGTTTTTTATGGCCATTACAATTTGGGAAACAAGCCAGCATTACTGCTTCACCTGACCCTAACTGCCACTGCCCCCCTGTAGCCTGAACCTCCTGAGTCCCACGGATGACAGACAGGGCCCAGGGGACCCCAGTAGCAGCAATGGTCCATTAATGGAAAGGGAAAGAGGATAAGAGTGGAGGTGGGGGGGGGGCTTTTTATTTTTCTTGGCCCAATAAATGGGCTCCTAAAACTGGGAGGGCAGGATTTATATGTATATGGAAGTGGAGCTGGATACAGAATTGGAAGATCCAATTCCACCTCCAGTTCTGCCTCTGATGCCTTAGCTGGCTTCAGAATGGAACTGGAGTCAGAACTTGATGTTCTGATTATGCAATAGATGCACACTGGAATGAAATTAGTAGATTCTAAGCAACCCTAGCAGGTACTGCAGTATATATACATAAACAAGGCAGATTGCACTCGGGTAAGTGGTGACTTCAGTACAATAAGCAGCATTATTGGCATAGAAAAGATAAAGATTATGGAAGGTGAAACTATGGCTTAACTACCAGTAAGATAATTATTTAAAAACCTCAGAAAAACAAAGAAAAGTATAACTCACTCGAACTTTTTCCACCAATCAGCACTAAGAACTGCAGCACCACTTATGCAATGTACAGACCCTGCCTTGCGCTGATCGTTCATCTGATTTTAGCTGCGCAGACTCCAGCTGTTATCTTGGAAGCTGTAACTCTCAACCCCTTGGCTTTGCTCACCAGATTTAACCTAGAATCTTAAGTTTGCCAGTGAGGTCACATAAAAAAATGCCCCAAACTGGCTAAAAAAATGTATTTGCTTCTTCAACCGCTGTAATTACAGCCTTCAGAGCGCATAGTCATATCTGCGAATCTGTGGACCATATCATCATTCACAGTAACCAGAGGAGGGAGCAGAAAAAAATTTAATTTAAAAAAATGTTACATTACTTTTCAATGTGTGCTTCGTTTACAAAAAAGTATGACTACACAATAATATATTAATATGTTTAGTTGGAGGTGTTTCTTACAGCATAAGAATGTTATCTTGTGCTGTTTCGGCTGACATCACTGCTCAGCTTTGCGGTTCTCTTGCCCAAACAGCTTAAGATAATGTTCTTATGATGTAAGAAACACCCCAACTATACTAAATACTGTATATATATATATATATATATATACACACATGAGAATTAAATGTCCCATTGCAATCTACAATGCAGTTGCTTTAGGAAATTAGGGTTTCATTTTTTCTCGATCCTCTTCTTCTCCTTGACTTGACCCTTGTCACCTCCTCCTCCCGTCCTCTGGTGATCACCCAGCCCCATCCACCACTAACCTCCTCACTTCTGATAGCTCCCTCAGTTTTTCTCTCCACAGTAGGGTTCTTGGGGCAGGGGGCATCCTCCTACCAGCGACTCAATCGAGATCCTGGCAGGTGGTGGGATTCATGGGGTGAAGCCTGAGTGCACCAACTTACAGCATTCATTCAGACAGAACCAGGCTATTTCTCCCCTGTAATGCTGCCCTCCCACCACCTTGTGGCACACACTATGGCCGCTGGGGGCTTCATCAACATATAGCTTCCCTGCAGCTGGAAGCTGAACCTACCTAGGCCCTACAAAAGGGACCACTTATGCCGCTGAAACACCACACCACCCCATGCAATCGAGGATGCACTGCTGCGAGCAACACTCCTCGATCACTGGTCATCCAGCTGACAGCATCTCGGGCTTGTTCACTGCATGGGAGAGCAACATGCCCCCACGGGGCCAGCAGGGGGCCCAAGTAAACCTAGTGTTTTAATAGTCTGACATCTTACATAAAATTACATTTGTCTGGACAGAAGGAGGCAGAGCCTCTTAGGTCTGTCCCACCATCCACTCACGGTTGTAGCCAATGGTCCCATGTTCCACGAAGAATTATTCCAGCCTGGCTTTAACGTTGCCATACTTGCTATATACTCAGTAGCTATTGGTAAAAATGATCAGTATGTCTGTAAAATAGTTTCCCCTACTTGTTAAACTGAAACTTTCCAGTTTTTACCCATGCTCAGAGCTGTATCATGGTCTACCAGATCCCAGAAAACTCTCTTGTATGCCTCTCTATAGCTCTTTATTATAGTCACACAGTAGCACCATTATAGTTAGGGTTGAACATGGTTTCTATGCTAAGCCCCTCACTTTGCACTTTTAATAACTTTGCAACCATTCAATGGATTTGCACAAAAGTTTTGGCATGCGTGGTATCAGGGGCAAGATCTTTTGACATGCCAAGCTTTGTTCTAGTCAGATTTGCAGATTCCAACATATAGATAGTGAAAAAATTGAAAACATTTGTGTTTTTTTTTGCTGTGTTTTTGTCATCGCCTAGCACCTAGATGGTTTGGAAATTTGCTATGAAATGTTCAGGGTATACAGAGTTTGGCCCAGAGTGGTGGCTTTTTCTCATTTGGTGAAAAAATATTAATCCATTCCAAAATGATACGGATGTAAAATTTTGGTTCTGAGCATATGCAGTTCAGTCTTCTGGATAGCTGTTTGGAACGAAAAAAGAATCTGGCCCATATGAAAAAAGATTCTATTCATTTGGGGCTATTCTTTGTTTGTGAGGAAAGATTATTTTTTGTATGGCCACCATATTGTTTCCATTTTTCTCAAAAAAAAATGTTTTCAAAACCCATACAAATGATCAGGAATACAAACAGACCACTTCTCAGTGCAGCTACGGCCCTGCCAGGCATCTGGCAGGGGCTTAGCTGCACTGAGAAGTTGTCTGTTTGTATTTCTAGATACGTTCCTAAGTTGCAGGATTGCGCAACACTTGAGAAAGGAATTTATTTATTTATTTATTCATTCTCGGATTACAATACCTTTGAGCTCAGGCAGCTCATTTACAAAGGTTCCACGTCATTTAGGGAAGGGTAGTACAAAGAACAAAAGGGAGATACAAAAATAAAACCAAAATATATACAATGTACAATATGGAGACATTTACAGTACAGAAGTTATTTAAAATGTACAAAATGAGGTAATTACAATGCACAGTAGGAATAGTAATACAGAATTAGGTAGTTAAGAGTGGAGGAAGGAGGACAAGTAGTTAATGGAGGGTGAAGGTTTTTGCCAGCTGGCACTGTCATGTGAGGAAACTGGAAAAGGTAGGGGAGGAGGGAACAACGAAAGGGGAAGCATGCAGATGTAGGGGATGATGGGAGGGGGGAGGGGTAGAATATGTGAAAGGGAGGAGGAGGAGGAAGAGGGCAGAGGGGAGAGGAGAGTCAGAAGCTATTTATTGAAGTCTTAGTGCGGTCAGGGGGTCAGAAGCCAGTAAGTGCAGTGTATGTGGTGGCCAGAAAGAGGGCGAAAGTTATAATGTGGGGAGGGAAGGCAAGGGTGTTGGGGGAGGAGGGGGTAGATGCAGCCAGAGGCCTTGTCATCAAGGCCTGAGTGCACCAACTTACAGCATTCATTCAGACAGAACCAGGCTATTTCTCCCCGTAATGCTGCCCTCCCACCACCTAGTGGCACACACTATGGCTGCTGGGGGCTTCATCAGCATATAGCTTCCCTGCAGCTGGAAGCTGAACCTACCTAGGCCCTACAACAGGGACCGCTGATGCCACAGAAACACCACACCACCCCATGCAATCGAGGATGCACTGCTGCGAGCAACACTCCTCGATCACTGGTCATCCAACTGACAGTATCTCGGGCTTGTTCACTGCATGGGAGTGCAACATGCCCCCACAGGGCCAGCAGGAAACCCAAGTAAACTGAGTGTTTTAATGGTCTGTCATATTACAAAAAATTACATTTGTATGGACAGAAGGAGGCAGAGCCTCTTAGGTCTGTCCCACCATCCACTCACGGTTGTAGCCAATGGTCCCATGTTCCATGAAGAATGATTCAGGCCTGGCTTTAACGTTGCCATACTTGCTATATACTCAGTGGCCCTTGGTAAAAATTATCAGTCTGTCTGTAAAATAGTTTCCCCTACTTGTTAAACTGAAACTTTCCAGTTTTTACCCATGTTCAGAGCTGTATCATGGTCTACCAGATCCCAGAAAACTCTCTCCTGTACGCCTCTCTATAGCTCTTTATTATAGTGACACAGTAGCACCATTATAGTTAGGGTTGAACAGGGTTTCTGTGCTAAACCCCTCACTTTGCACTTTAATAACTTTGCAACCGTTCAATGGATTTGCACAAAAGTTTTGGCTTGCGTGGTATCATTGGCAAGATCTTTTGACATGCCAAGCTTTGTTCTAGTCAGATTTGCAGATTCCAACATATGGATAGTGAAAAAAGTGAAAACATTTTTTTTTTTTTTGGCTTTGCTTTTGTCATCGCCTAGCACGTAGACGGTTTGGAAATTTGCTATGAAATTTTCAGGGTATACAGATTTTGGCCCAGAGTGGTGACTTTTTCTCATTTGGTGAGCCCACAGCTTAATGGGTAGAGCACTGGAACGGTATTACTAGGATTCTGGGTTCAGTTCCTGGTGGGCCACACTTTTCCTTTCCCATTTCCATCCTTGATTTAAAATATGCCTAGCAGGGGCATAGCTGCACTGAGAAGTGGTCCGTTTGTATTTCTGATATGTTCCTAAGTTGCAGGATTGTGCAACACTTGAGAAAGCAATTTGTGTGGATTTAAGGAAAGTCTAAGAGCTGCTAACCATGTGAACCCATAGCTTAATGGTTAGAGCACCAGAACAATATTACCAGGGATCTGGGTTCAATTCCTGGTGGGCCACACTTTTCCTTTCTCATTTCCATCCATAAAAATGATAGCATGCAGAGACACCAACACATGTATCTTGCTTATCTTATCAGGACCCCCTTAGGTGGATTCTGTAGTTCATTTTTGGAAAAATCACTGAAAAAGTGCTTTTAACGTTTTTGTGACTCGAATTTCTTTTTTCATATGGTCAGACAAAAAAAAAGAATTCAGCCATATGAAAAAAGATTCCCTTCATACAAAAAAAAGACCTCTCGTATAAAGGAATCTTTTTTTGTACGAATGGAAAAAAATCATGAAAAAAGATCCCTTCATATGAACAAAAGGATTTGGACTTAGTTTTTTTCTGATTCTTTTCTTATATGAAGGATTCTTTTCCTGTGAGCTTTTTTCATTCATACAAAAAAAGATCCCATCATATGAAAAAAGAATTTGGACTTAATTTTTTTCACATTCTTTTTCATATGAAGGGATCCTTTTTCGTGAGCTTTTTTCATTCTCATGAAAAAAGATCCCTTCATATGAAAAAAGAATTTGGACTTAGGTTTTTTTTCCACTTTAAAATTTCAGCAAGCCATAACTGTCAATATTTGGAGTTAAGGGACAATCTATATATCTAATGAATGGTCTTAATGAGTACTACAATATTAAGACATAATACTCTACAAAATAATTCATGAGCCTTTTAAAAAACATAAACATTTTAAAATCAAAATTCCCATAGGATTACTTTGGAACTTCAACAAGCTGAAAGTCTGTTAGTGTTTTCAGTTAACTGTACTGATCACTGGTAAGACCCTCCCCCAGAGTACTGTGCCCAGTTCTGGAGACCACATCTCAGGAAGGACATAGGGTAGAGGCTGTCCAGAGAAGGGTCTCGGGTATGCCATCCGAGGGGTTCAGTAGCTGCCTGAAGGGAAATGCTGCCTAGGACATCTGTTCTCCCAATAACATGCCCCCTGGCTCTGTAAATAGTTGTGCTCCATGGAGCTGGAGGAGAAGGTGTGTAAGCAAGCAATGGGACCCTGAATCCTTTTAAATTATTGTGATCTCAGGCGAAATAAATTGTGTGTTGCTGGATCCAGAGCGTCAAGAGTTTTTTAACAAAGTCGAAAAGTAGCTAATGATGAATTGTAGAGAAACTAATGAATTGCTAACCATACTTCTTTTGGTGGGAGTTTTAAGTTTCAGCCCATGTTCGATCCTGTCCTTCCTGGGCCAGGGTGCTGGTGGGGGACTTCACCAGAGAGGAGAAAGAAGAGAAGAGGTCTCCAGGTTCCAGCTAAAGTATCCGAAATAGATGCAAGGGGTAGCATTATCATCTTTTAGCAGATAGGACCCAGGCCATGGTAAGGTATTCTTTACTTTGTTCCTGCCAGGTTGTTGATGTGTTTCAGTTCTGGGTTCCTTAGGAGTAGGCCCCCTCCTAGTAGTAACATCGGGTGCCCCAGACAGGTGGGGAGGTGGGGTGGCTACACTGGACTGTGCTCTAAGGGGGAGGGGAAGCCAATCCCCTTCCTCCAGCCCCACCACAGGGGGGAATCACCTGGGGAGGGCTGGATCATGAGGCAGGCCATTGGAGAGAGAACTGAGCCCTCTGAGAGGGGGCCGGAGTCACCTGCCAGCCCGTGAGAAACAGCTATACAGAAGGAAAAAAAAAGAAGTGGCGGGATGAAAACAGTAGGGGGCTTCAAGCATGCATGGGATCGACGTAGAAGAATATTAGTAAATAGGCAGGATGGAGAGAGGGTTGCTGGAAACCAGTTAGGGTCTGTGGAGACAGACAGGGAACATCTGGGCAGACTGGGTGGGTCAAGTGGTCCTTTTCTGCTGACAAATTCTGTTTCCTTGTTTCTACTGTAATCTCCACTATATCATAATTTTCCCTCATCATTACAGTTTCTAGTTCACCTATTTCATTATACTGGCTTCTAAAATTAGCATACAGAAATTGTAAGTTATCAGCCCAAGAAAAAGTGACCTCATGTCGCATTTCCCCCTCCAACCTCTTGGGGTCCTGTACTGCCCCCACTGTTCATGTCACTGCTGTGTGCCTCTGTTAATGTGCTTCTCGCACCATCCTCCTTTTTCTTCAGCTTAAATTTTGTTTGACAAGGCTCCTAACCAGGTTGTCAATTCCTTCTGTTAAAAGTACAGCCCACCCTTTATTCCCTGTGTTGTTCTGCTTCCTGTTCGTGTCGTCATAGTTTTTCATCCATAGTAGTGCTTAGTTCCTCTGCCCTCTCAACATTGTCATCATATTCGGACTGCAGGACACAAGATGTTGGCCCTTTTCACTTCCTCAGTCAACACCTGTCTTTTTAGGAATGCCTTCTAGTTGGCACATCTCCACGGTTCACTTCTTCTTGTTCACCGGTCACACCATTCTAATGCAGATCTATCAATCTGGTAAACTCCACAAATGTCTTTGCTAGGTATTTTTCCACCTCCCTCGTTTCCTGTAGCTGCAGGATGTGCTCCTTCATTCTCAGGATGGTTTAAGTCTGCTCTTTGATCCTACAGCACCTGCTGCATGTGAAATCTGCACCAGTCACCCCTTCCAAGAACACAAACATCAGACACATAGCACCGCATACCACCTCCAGATGCTCCTTCCCTCTGCATGTCCATCCATACTGCCTTGGTTTTCTGATTTGCTTTGTCTTCCTCTTTAGTTTACTACTCTCCTCCTTGTACTCCTTTAGTGCAATGCTGTGGGTTATTGCTTACATAAACCCATATCCTGTCATGTATTATTGTCACAAGTACATGGGTTGCAAACAATTCTATTAGCTGTAGCATTTCCTTTCTTTGGTGGGGCTCTAGCTTGGGGTTCACTTTAATCTCTGAAAGGTTTTCTTCCTCTAGCATCTGATATGCTACCTCCAGCTCAGATTCTTCTCTTTCTGGGAGTATGTACGGGGTCCTTGTGGTTTCTTTTCTTTCTTCCCACTTTTTTAAAAGGTTCTCATGGTATATTTTTCTCCCGGGGTATTTATCAGGGGTCTGAACTCCGTAGGTTACTGGCCCTGTCTGCCTCAGAATCAAGTGTGGCCCTTGCCATTTCATCAATAATTGTGTCCTGTGCTACCTTTGCAACCCACATACCTGCTTACAAATTCACACAGCAGCCTCTGTGCTTTAATTAAATTGTTTTGGTGTATCTCTATATACCTCCCTTACTAATCAGTACTGCCTGGCTCCTTCCCGCTGCTCCCCATGGCTGTTCTCTAGGGCAGACTCCCAATACTTCTGTCACATCACCTCTGCAATAGTTTATTTCCACTCACACTGGGTGGCTTTATATCATGTAATCATGCAACCCAGGTGACCACTGGCCTACTTGCTGTCCCGGAGAGTCTGAAACCAGATGTGACATCAGCTGCACCCCCAATGGTTATTACTTTAGTCACCTGTTTCCAGCACCACCTCCCTTGTTCTGCTGCTGATTATCCTGCCTATGCATGCACCTCAGGATTCTTTTTGCCCTCCCCACTGCTTTATTACACCGTGCTGATTAGTTGAGGTTGTTTATAATTAGCACTCCAAGGTCCCTCTCCTGAGCCAGCAGTAAATTTCAGCTGTCAGAACTTGGGCTCTTTTTCTAGCTTCCCCAGATCATCCCTTATTGCCCATGCACTCTCCTCATACATCAGTGAAGCAGATGATTGTGTCGTCTGTAAAGAGGCAGATCTTTCCATGACCCCCCACAATATTGTCTACTAAGACATTAAAAAGGACTGGACCCAAGCCTGATCCCTGAGGAACCACACTCGTGACTTCCTGAACCTCTGAGAAGACCAATTAAATACCACCCTCTGTGTCCCTCTTCCCAGCCAATTTCCACCCTGCCCCATAATTCTGTCCCCATCTCCCGGTTCCTCAGTTTTTTTAACCAACTGTTTATCTGGGACTGAGTCAAAAGTTTTGCTACAGTCCAGATATAGCACATACACAGCCTAGCCTTTATCAGCGGTTTTTGTGACCCAGTCAAAAAATTCTGTCAGATTTCTCCGACAAGATGATAACCTGGTGATCCAATGCTTCCTTTTGTCCTGAAATCCATTTTGCCTCCAGGAAATCACCTAGTTTTTTCCTTTATTGTGCCCTCCAGCATCTTACAAACAATAGATATCAGGGTTACCACTCTATATGCCCCCACCTGCTTCTTCTAATTATCACTTGGCAGGACAACAATCACCCTCCATCATGGTGCTTCATATCAGCTCCTAGCACCCTGAACTTCTAGACACTGGAAGCACCACCAGGACCCACTAATCAGGGACTACAATATCACAGTGCCTATCAGTGTCAGTGGTTTAGCAGGTCGCAAACTCGCCCCAAGACCAGAGGATCAGAGAGTTGTGAATCCTGTCCCACACCAGGAACTAGTGCTAAATCCCAATACTGGTGCTGTAGTGCATGATGGGGGTGCTGCACTCCTGAGGTGCCATCTTTCAGAAAAGACGTTAAACCCAGTTCCCATCTGCTGGTTATGGTGGTTGTTCAGATGGTCGTTAAAGATCCCACTGCTTCTTCTTGAAAAGAGTAGGGAAATTTCCCCAGTGTCCTGGTCAGATTTCCCCACATTCACTAAAATACCACCAACAGCTTAATTTGGTTTAATTTCATTCTGTATCCCCCACCCCGAGGGAGGCAAAAAAAAATATAGGGGCCCATCCACAGAAGCGGAGGTGTTACACCTAAAATGCGTGTAAACAGCCCGCATAGCTACATGGCCCCGGACAAGCTCTGGGTGTGTGGTAGTCACTATCGCGAGCACACAAAGGGCACCTGTCCGTCGCCCCTCCTTCAGCACGCACCTGTGCAAGGGAAGGTCACAGGACTTCGGCAAGCATCCAATCAGATGCGCATCCTGGGTCCCGCAGTGGATCCACTGCTGTGCGTGAGCAAGGGATTCTGGGTAGGTGCGGTCTACGGATTTTTCAAAGTACGGGTGAATGCCCAAATTGTTGCTCCCAGCCCTGTCATGCAGCTCAGAGGGCTGGGGCATCATGGTGGGGGGATTCCCTGTCCCACCACAGTCGGCGGATGTCATCATTGGGGGCGTGCAGTAGTTATAACAGGTTGTCGTAACTTGTGCCCCGCACCCTACACTCTGTGCTTTAGTGAATGGTGCAGAGTGCCGGCATTCCCCTGATACTCCCATGGCCTGGACCCCCACTGTGTGTGTCATTCCAACTTAGGGTTGCCTACATGCCTCAGATACAGTGTGTGTAGGCATTCAGCACTGTCGTGCTTAGGCCCCCATAGTCCTCCTTTCCCAGTCAACAATCAGATGCGCATCCTGGGTCCCGCAGTGGATCCACTGCTGTGTGTGAGCAAGGGATTCTGCGTAGGTGCGGTCTACGGATTTTTTAAAGTACGGGTGAATGCCCAAATTGTGCTCCCAGCTCTGTCATGCAGCTCGGAGGGCTGGGGCATCACAGTGGGGAGGATTCCCTGTCCCACCACAGTCGGCGGGTGTCATCAGTGGGGGCTTGCAGTAGTTACGGCAGGTTGTCGTAACTTATGCCCTGCACCCGACACTCTGTGCTTTAGTGAATGGTGCAGAGTGCCGGCATTCCCCTGATACATAGACAGCCTGCCCATGGCAGGTAACTGTATGATTAGCCAGGAGATTGTGTGCTTAAGGGGCTTGCGTGCATGCCGTGAATGCCTCTGGGGGTCCGCTGGACCCCCATTGTGTGTGTCATTCCAACTTAGGGTTGCCTACATGCCTCAGATACAGTGTGTGTAGGCATTCAGCACTGTCATGCTTAGGTCCCCATAGTCCTCCTTACCCAGTCAACAAAAAGAAAATAGATAGATAGATAGATAGATAGATAGATAGATAGACATTTTATTTATATAGCACCCATCTCCAAAGACTCTGGGTGCCGCACAATATACCACACATAATATACACTTAAAAATACAACAGAACAAATTTTAAAACCGAACAACAACAATATACAGAATACAGCTGGGAGCAACAGCTTAACTAAGCATCATAAGATATACTTATTATTATAAAACTCCTTCAGTTAAAAGCTTGATTAAATAAATATGATTTGAGGCCCTTCTTGAAGGCTTCCACCGAGGGAGCCTCCCTAAGGTAACCAGGCAAGGAGTTGCACAGGGTAGGCGCAGCTGCCGCAAACGCTCTATCACCCAAATGCCGCAGCCTAACCCTGGGAAATCCAAGGAGGCCACCCCCAGCAGAAAGGAGAGCCCAGGCCGGGCAGTACAGCACAAGGAGCTCTTGCAGATAAACTGGGCCCCTCTTGTGCAGGGACTTACAGGTCAGCAGCCCTATCTTCAAGACAATCCTCCACCAAACTGGCAGCCAGTGCAGTTCGCGGAGCACCGGGGTGATATGTTCACATCTTTTCACGCCCAACAATAATCTCACTGCCATATATATATATATATATATATATATATATATATATATATATATTGTTCTTCTCCCGGGTCCCACTCTGCAAATGACCCCTGGTCGCACAGATACTAGCTTACATAGAGACACCTACTAACATTTATTTATTTATTTATTAGAATTTTGGTAACCGGGTAACTCCACCGAGACCATTCAGTCCCTTTTTCAGTGATGATCCGGGTGACAATGATGAACACAGTACAATAGATAAATACAACAATAATATACAGGATACAGAGAGATTTAACAATGCTGCAAAAATTATTACAGTGGAAAGCCAGGTAAGTAACTTAAAACAGATCGGGCATTAAGCATATATCAATAAACAAGATAACTAATATTATACAGTATATACATAGCAGGAACACAAGAGCAGGTGGATTACAAGATACATCTATCAGAGTAACATAGACTAGGCATTAACGACAATATAAGGGTTATTTAAAGCAATTGCAGAGGAGGAGGAGGTTTAGTAAGAAAGAGGTAAGCTCTTTTTTGAAGGAGGGTAGGGTGGGGACGGAGAGTAACTTAACTCAACTCACAATCACACACACTACAGAAACTATGGTTAGCAATAGAAACAAATACCTAGGGTTTTCTTTGGACGGCAAACTCAGTTTTGGAACCCTTATTGAGAAACTGTGTAAAAGAGCTAAGGCTAGGCTTAGGGTTTCTCTTTAAAATGTGAGCTGCTTCTCCCACCAAGCCAGACAGAGAGTAGTAGAAGCCATTTTCCAACCACTTATAGGTTATAGAGCCTTACAGATACATGAACTGCTCACAACAGCTATCTAAACAAGATGTTCTCTATGATAGAGCCATAACTACGTATAGGGTTATGTCCTTGCAACCCCAAAACCACCTTTATCTCTTATATGCCACACTCAGCTGGACCTCCCTAGAGTCGGGGGGGGGGGGTTGAAAAGGGCTGGATGTGGACCCAAATGCATGCTGCATCTTTGGCTATCTGCTTGCATCCAAGCAACCCTGCTGCTTTTTTCTGAAGTTGCATACATTTACAATAAAAGGTCACAATTTGCTGCAGAAAACTGACGCAATTCAAGCTGCGTCCAGTTTCTTGGGCCCACTTGCATCTGTTTTTGGATATGAGCTTTGGACGCTGTTAAGCCAGCTAATAGGTGGTCTAACAGGTTTGCACACATTTTTGCTTTGAAATTATTGGCAGACACATCTTGGGTGGATCCTTTTGAAAATCCTACCCTAGGAAACTACATCTTTTCTACTTACGGACCAGTAAGGCCATGAATTGTGACCTCCCATCCTACATATTCTCGATGCTAAACAGAGTACACCCCATCTGTTCTCCATGACACTGGCACCACACAGTTCAGTTATCTTCCTTCAGATGCAACGCTCCATCCTGCTGGAATAAACTTTACAAATCACTGGCAGCATCAGTCATCAAAGGCTACGATATATGTTTAAGAATATGTTAAATCACCACAGCACTCATGTTTATAATTGCAACTGAGTGTATTTCAACTGTCCAAGGTAATTCAAGTGCATAATTAGTCATTTATAAAATGTCCTTACTGTGATGTGCCTTGCACTGTTTTGTTTAATTTATTACTGTCATTTTTGCTGAAACTTGCCCTAGAAGAAGAGCCTCTCCCAGTAAAACAATAAACTTGGACTTGGGAAAACCCCCTCAGATTGTCTCCTACTTTCTCAGTCAAGTTGCCTCCACCACTGCCACCGATATATAGAATAATAATGCATGGGGAGGTGTGTGTAAAAGTAGTCTTAACAAAGATATTATCTAAAAGCTGAGGTTTCAAAGTCTATGGTACGCAGTCCAAAATTAATTGATGCACAGACTGTTTCAACAAAACATGAAATCATTTCAGAATACTTTCAAAAGGATATAGTTTTGTCAACTTTATGAGACCACAACTTCCGGTTCCAGTGGCAACGAGGATGTAACGTGTGGCAACTAGCACTGAACCCAAAACCTAGTAAAAAGCTCCTTGATACTAACTAATCCACTTACAACCACAATAAAACGTATCCAAGGAGTGGCTGAACAATTGATGGGTAGGAGGAAGCAGACAGCGACAGCATCAAGGATGCCTGAACCAGCAGAAGAGCTCTGACTCTGCCAGCCTCCTCCAGCATGGCATCGGACCAAGCAGACATCCCACAGCCTTCAAATGCAGCCATTCTTGCTGAGCTAAGTGAGTTCCGATCGGAGGTGCAAGACTTTAAAAAGGACCTGCAAGCAGATATCACTAGAATAGAAAGCTAAGTCCAGGACCTAGAAACCCAGGCCGGGGCTGCTAACACATGGATTGACCGACTCAAACACCTCGTGGTACATACTTTGCAGGAGTGCCAGGCCCGCAGTGACAAGTGTGAGGATCCTGAAAATAGGTCCCGCCACAACAGCTTCAGACTATACAGAATACCGGAGGGAGTTGAAACAAAGGAGATGAGAGCCTTTACCGAGGCTCTGCTTCGGGACTTGCTGCAACTTGACCCCAAATACCCTATAGACATTGAGAGAGCCCATAGGGCCCTTCAGCACAAGCTGCAAAAGCTAACCGACAGACCACAATCCATGGTAATTAAATTCCTAAACTACATGACAAAGCAGGACCTTCTGATATAGGCATGGAAAATGGGCCAAATCCATTACAACAATGCAAGACTGTTTTTCAATAACGATTATTCACCAGAAGTTGCAGCAAAGCACCAAGCCTACTCATTGATATTAAAAACACTCTGGACTCAAATTCCAAACACCTTACTTGGCAAGATTGGAGATCTTCTATCCAGATGATCCAAAAAGCTTCTCCACTCCAGAAGAGTCAGCGAGGAACATGGCAGCCAGGAGTATGGAAGTCCCCCTTCCACAGCGGCGGCCGGACCAACAGAACCCCTCCTCTCTGAAGGAAACTCAATTTTGGATCACAACATCCACATCGGAATGCAGATGACAGGGCCTCACCATGATGGCTGAAATTCATCAACTCCTCCAATCATTCAGCAGGCAACCCCCAACCTGAACAATAACCCTGCTGTATTCCATTTCCTTTTCTTCGCTGGAGTTCCTGGCCTTGGAATCCTACAGGGAACCCCTATTCCACTCCACACTTAATTGGTTAAGTGACTTTAGCAGGGCAAAGATTAGCCCTGCACCCCCAATGCCTTTGATGTTTCCAGTACTGAAGCCTCCAAGCAGATATGTGACTGGGATTCCTTGTAGAGAATGATCCTTTTTCAACCTGCCTCGGCCTATGACTAAGAGCGCTGTTGGGCACACTTGCCCCTAAGGGATTTTTATTGAGTGTAACTATGTTAAATGGCATCTTTAACTGGGGGTAGAGGAGGGAAAACTGGTTCACCTGGCGGGGGATGGAGGGGGGGCAAAGTGGCCAGCTGCCGATGTTCATATATGGGGCCAGCTCTAATTAATGCATACCCTGCAGATTTTGCCTGTGAGACGGCGCGGACTTCCCTAGGTACAGGGGGAAGGAGTTATATCTCTCCTTCTCTGCATTCACAGCATACTACCGTACTGACGTAGAGAAGGCAAGCTGCAGGGTCCAACCCCATCGGGATTACTTGCCGAATTCTCGACCTGATTCTACAGGGGTGCCTCCCCCAAAGAGTACACAGAAAGCCTGCCTAAGAGCATTCCCTCAGCACACCACAGGTTGAAGGTTGCTCTCTTAGGATGACACCAGCAGCCTTTGGATCCTGATTCCACTCCCTCAGGAGAAGGAAGACTAATTCGACTGTACAATACAAATGGGGGACATTATTAACCATTAAATGTACCCCCCAGTATACCCAGATTTTCCCTAGATACTTAACTGCTTGACCTGCAGCACCAGACTGAGCGAAGCTTTCTCTAGGATTTACTACCACCCCCTCTCGAAGATTCACAAGTTCACGATGTTTACTGTTGCATGCCAATGAATTTCTAGCAGAGTCACACCAAACAAGTTAAGGTAGGGAGCGAGGCATCCTATGGGCACCTGTATTTGGGTGCATATTCCCTTTTCCATGTTTTATTACAATCATGTGTATTAGACAGGGGCTAGCAGATGGCTGCTAAGTAGTGCTAACCCCCCACACACACAGCCAAGCTACTCCGCAGTCTCGTATTTAGCACTAGGAGACTCACTCTATTTATTACATATCCCTATGTCCACATATTTATCTAACCATGAGCCTCTACATTGCTCTTAGCAAGAGCACAGATTATTTTTCCCTCCAGACCAGAGGACGGTCCATCAAGGTCTATACTTAAGTAAGCCCCCCCCCCCTTCAGAGGTGTTTATGCTCCCATTCAGGACCCCATTCCTCCTCCTACCCCCCCAAAGCTTAGGGATTTATTAGTGCTCTGGGGGGTTAATCCCTGCTGGATGCCTAAAGGTGGCAGCAGAGGGCAGTTTAAAAAGAGTATAAAACGGGAGGAAACAGGAAGCTCTGTTTTTTTCCAGCCTGGGCAGTAGGCCTGGGGCTGGAGGGGGTGGCTAGAGGAGCAGGAGAGGCAGGTAAGTTAGGAGGAGCTCGACAGTCCGGCTTGGGCCTGTGGGGGGACCCACCACCAAATCAGTAGTCAGGGACAGCCTCTTTAGCGACGTGGCAGTGAGGAGTAGGGATGGGAGCTCTAAGGGAGGATGGTCAGCTAGCCTGAACTGTGTCATCAGAATGGGGGAGGCCTAGTTAGTGGGCAGTTGTAGGTAGGAGCCCTGTTTGGATCCCATACAGGTGTAGCTTGGGCTGCCAGGGCTGTGGGGGCAGTGGCAGGGTCCCTATAGAGGAGGGGCCAGTGGCAGAGGATCCATCCTGTCCCCAGTGTGGCAGGGCAGCCCAGGTGTGGAGAGTGCCAGTAGTGTCCTTCACCCAACAAAAAGGAACCTGCGTGAAGGGGCAAGTCCTGGGACACCGGCATTTCATGGCCGGATGGGCTGCAGGTCTTTTTGGTAGACCTTGGAGGGCAGGGTTTTGGCCAGAGCTTAGTTCAAGCCCAGGATGTGATGGCAGGTACATGAAGAGGAGGCTGGGGCCATCCCTGGATGGTCATCTGGGGCACCTTAGGGAAAGAGGATGCCATGGGTACAGGAGAGGATTGCAAGCTGGTCAGAGGGCCTGAGTGGTGGCAGGGCCCCAGGCCTCTCTCGTGGCAGGGCAACACAGAGGTACAGCTGGGGCACCGGAGCTGGGCCGTGGTAAAGGTTTCAGCACCAGTGGGAGCAGGAGATCGAGGACTGTAGGAGGGACAGAACCGGTGTGTGAGTTGTCGGTACACCGGGGGTCAGGCTCAAACTAGAGGAAAGAAGACAAGGGTTACAGGGCCTGGGTCAGAAAGGACAAAATCCTGGGACCCCTTGAGATTTGGGCCAAGGTCCAGGGGGCCAGGCATCTCTGCGCCAGAGATAGGGCAGTCAGTCAGTGCCAGGAAATGAGATCAGGGAAATGGTAACCAAAGAAAAGAAAAAGAAAAAAGGGTTCGGCTTACCAGTGCCAGTGAGAAAGGAGCCTGATGATTCTTCAAACGAGGGATCTGCTTGGGTATGTCAGCTGAGCTTCCAAAATATTGAAAACAGCCTGCTTGTACTACCTGTATGCCATCTTGTATCTGCTCAAGAGTTCCGGCCTGGGTGAGCTTGTAAAAAGTTTTAATAGCCCCATGGAGCTGCTTTATTTTCTTGGAGTAAGATGGTACCCCTGTGCCCCTGGAATCATTTGGAGCACAGGTGAAAAATAAAGAGCTGTTTGGGAAGACACTGAGTACTGATTTCCTTTATTTGAGTTAAAAGGGGTAAATGAAATGAAAGGCCCCTTATATTTATTTGTGTTCCATGCGTTGTAATTTAAGAAGGTGTCCAACAGATTGCACCAGGATCATGGGGCTCGGGAGCCAAGGAGGAGCTGAAGGCTGCAGATTGATCGGAGGTCCAGGATCCGGTGGCATGAGGTTTGGGGCAGAATCAGTTTACAGAGGTACAGATCGAGAGTGCACTGAGAGCTAAAGCCATGGAGAAGTAGGCCACATATTCTCCTATCTTTATTTCGGGTGACCAAGCTCAGAGTTGTTTCGCATTGCCGTGGTCCCTTCTGTTTCCCCTGGACCATCTGCGATTAATTCATGCTCCTAGACAGTGGGGGAATGGGGGCTACACTTACATCCCTAAAGATGGTGTAACCCCTAGATGGCACTATCCCAGGGGCTACTACCCCTGCCTGATTTGCCACTAACAGGTTGAAGGGCCTGGATCCGATGGCGGGTGCCTCCACCCAGAGGTCAGGGTTTGCAATAGTTAAACTAACTTGGTCACAGCCCTCTGGGACACTTGCAACCCCTTTTCTTCCCACTAGTGGCCCACACAGTATATCAGAATTACCTTCACAGTATACACTTACCCCTAGGACTGGTTCAGGCACTGGGACCCCTGTAAAATAAGATACAGTGCAACAATCACAGTACAATACTTAACATAGACAAATACCTCAGGCAGTATAACTTTGCTGAAACAAGCAGCTCTGATTTATTTAGGGGGATATAACAAGGACAGGGGAAATCAGGTTAATTAGCTTATCACTTTACTCATCTACATATGGCTCTGTGCACAGGCCTATCCGCACTCAGTTACTGTCCCTGGGTACCCAAGCCCTAGTGGCTAGTCCAAACCGTGGCAGCTGGTAGGGGCCCTTTCACACAGAGAAAAGAAAAATAGTTAAACAGTCAGCAGTACAGTAATTCCATTTGGATTCAATGTGGCAATTCAACAGGAGCGACCCTGAATTAGTACTCACGACCTCCAAACAAGATAGGGTCCTTCAGCGCCAGCAGGGCTACTCTTGAGCTCCAGACTCCTCACACATTTATATGACAAACTGCAACAGGCAAAAGTCCTTTAATGGCAGCAGGATTCACTTGAGCCTCACAAGCCTCCTCCACATTTATATGGTAAACAGTAATAGGCAGAAGTCCTTTAATGGCAGCAGGATTCACTTGAGCTACACAAGCCTCCTCACACATTTATATGGTAAAAAGAAAGTACTATACCAGGCAGGCTGCTTCTCTATCCCGATCGCAATTACTGCACACTACCCAGGAAAACACACAGCAGATTCAGTTCCTGACAGACCGAGCGCAATTCAGCAATTTCTCCAGTCTTCTACAGGTGAGCCTGGTTTCTACTCTTCAGATATCCTTTGATTCTCTTACAGGATGGATTCAGTCCTAACAAGCAGTACTACAAGCTGCAGACCGAACTCTGGGCCTTACACACGCTTTCCTGACTAAAACTGCACATTGAAAAAGCACAGGGTCCTTCCTCTTCACTGCCAGAGCTCAACTGAAACTCCAGCAGACAAAACTGGCACTTCCTTTGAGTTCCTCCCAGTTCTTGGCTGGATTGGCTGTCACTCACAATAGACTGCCCCTAGGTTGTTGGTCCAAAAAGGCGCCGAAGTCCAAACTACATCTCCCAGAGTCACTGCCCATACAATCCTCTTGTGGCTGGCTCAGATTACGAGTCCAAGTTCTGATTCGTCCAAGGCACCATTTTAGAGCTACCTTAACCCACACTGATTGGTCCAGTTCAGCAGTTCAAAACTAGAATGGGGAACTAGGCAAACACAGTTCTGGCTGCAAGGAAAGCAGGTTAGACAAACTGTATTTTCATTATTACTCTAAATGATTTCTGGCAAACAGTTACATCTTTCAGATAGGTTCCCTTTGCACTCTAGATGACTGCAAAATGGAGTGAATTGGCAGCAGCTCGAGTGGTACTCAAGCAGAGAAGCACACAGTCCCCCCATACAAACTAATTATGTCTGCAAGCAGACAGCTCTTAAAGAGACAGTACCAGAGGCTCTAAAAACACTCACTGATAAATGGCTTAAACGCCAAACACCATTCAGGCTTGGAGCATTCAAGCAAGCTCCTGGAAGTCTTTTGGGAACCCCCATTTGCAGGGGGGTTACAATGGTATAGAAATAAACCTGCTAACCAAAAAGTTCTGCTGGGGATGGGATTGGTGTTTTTAAGATACATTTAACAAACCTTTAAATGTTATTTGTGATTGTCAACTTTTTTTTTCAGGATGCTGTTTCTAAAAAGTAAAATGGCCCATACAAGTTTTAGAAAGATTCTGTTCCACCGGTGGTCCTCCCATAGATTTCTACAGTTTTGCTGCCACCTTGTGGCAATTGATGATAGCCATTCAGATAGCATAAGGCAGAGCTCTATAAGAGCCACAAGCATAACTTGACACAACAAGGTCTGTGAAAGAACGGTTCTCCTGCCAATATATTTTTAGAAGCAGGATTTTGCTTGTTATGACCACTCTGTCCTACAGTGGAACAAGAAACAGTACTTTTCTGATTCTGTTGCAAACCGCCTTATAGCTTTGGAAGTCTATTAGAGAATAGGGCAGCAATCGGTACCTGAAAAGTCAGGCAAAAGACCAGAGAACAGTCTCCACAAAATATGAAGATCCTTATAAATAAACAACTATATATTCAACTCAGTCCAATAGGGCTAGTATTTAGCTGTGTCCGACGACTCCTATCCCTCCAGCCTGAACACCCCATAGGGGTTTGAGTTCCTCGCATTATATTAAGGTTTTACTTTCTCACTCCAGCTGTATAACTGGTAGGGGGTCACAAGGTTAGGAGTTCTTACATGCTTCCCCTCCTGAGTAGCACTGAGCTGCTATGGGGGCCCACAGCAGCTGCTGTGACCTACTCCCAACAAGGGATACACCATCTATCCCCTCAAAGGAGAATCAACATTCTCCATACCTAGGAAGCATCAGGATTTATTTGCTTTGTTTCCCCTCCTTAAGAGGGAACAGTTCTAGGTTTCTACTGTTCTATTAAATGTTTTCTGTGTGCCCGGTTAGCACTTGTTTGGATCCTCTTAATAGGGTCACCTCTGTTTGTTGACATTTTACAAAGTTTTATAGATAGATAGAGAGATATTTTATTTATAAAGCACCCAATTCCTGGGACTCTGAGCGCTGTACAATAAAAACAACAATACAACAGTCCAAATATTAAAATCATACAAAAGAACACATCAATATAATATAATAAATCATTATAAATACAGATCATCATTCTATCTATACTTCATGATTACTGATCAGTCAATAAATAACTGTTGGAACAGATATGTTTCAATCCCTTTTTAAAGGCTTCTACCAAAGGAGCCCTTCTCAAATACTCTGGCAAGGAGTTCCACAGGGTAGGCTCGGCCACTGCAAATGCCCTATCCCCAGAGTGCCGCAACCTAACCCTGGGAACTCCAAGGAGGCCTTCCTCAGCAGAACAGAGTGCCCGAGCCAGACAGTAAGGAACAAGGAGATCTTGCAGATAGACAGGACCCCTTCCATGCAGGGTCTTATAGGTAAGGAACCCTATCTTGAAGATAATCCTCCACCTGACCGGCAGCCAGTGCAGCTCGCAGAGGACCAGTGAAATATGCTTGCATCTCCTTGCCCCAGTCAAAAGTCCTGCCGCCACATTCTGCACCAGCTGCAACCTGCAGAGGTTGCCTCCAGATAACCCAAGATACAGGGCATTACAGTAGTCCAGCCTGGAAGTGATGAACGCATGCACCAGTGTGGTCAGGTCGGCAGGAGAGATCAGGGCTCGGATTCGGGAGATGTTCCTAATATGGTAAAATCCACTTTTGACCATGGCCGACACTTGAGCATCAAGCGTCAGGCCATCGTCTAGGATCACGCACAAATCTTTCACCTGTCTAGAAGGGACAAGGGCATCTAACACTAGGTTGGAAACCCCATCCCCCGCTTGACGGCGGTTCACCAACAGTACCTCAGTCTTGTCTGGGTTAAGTTTAAGCTAGTTGTGAGTCATCCACAACTGGATTTCCTTGAGGCAGCTGTTAAATACGGAGTCCGACACCAGAGTATCGGGTGCACAGGACAAGTACAGCTGGGTATCATCTGCATAGCAGTGAAAACCCAGCCCATACCACCTGATAATGTCCCCCAGTGGTAGTATATATGCCGTCAACAATAATGGCAACAAGACTGAACCCTGCGGAACCCCACAGCTCAGAGGCTTCAGGTTAGATGAGAAATTCCCATTGTCATCCTATGCACTGTGCCTGTCAGGTATGACCTAAACCAGTTGAAGACATTACCAGATGGGCCACACCAGAACCGCAGGTGGTCGAGCAACACATCATGGTCCACAGTGTCAAATGCCGCAGAGAGGTCCAGGAGAACCAAGATGGTACAGTCTCTCCTGTCCCTCGCCATCAGGAGATCATTTAGCACTCTTACCAAGGCAGTCTCCGTACTATGCTCCACCCGAAACCCAGACTGAAAAGACTCATAGGTACAGGAAGAGGCGAGATGTCTCTCAAGCTGCACGGCCACCATCTTTTCTATGACCTTCCCTAAAATTGGAAGGTTCAAGACCAGCTTGTAGTTGCTGAGGCAGTCTGGGTCCAAAGAGGGCTTCTTCAAAAGGGGTCTAACCAAGGCCTCTTTCAGGGACAATGGGAAGACCCCACTCCTCAAGGAACTTCAGACAATCTCAGCAACCACAGGTCCAAACACCCAAACAAAAGGCAGGTCGGACCTGGGTCCAGATCACACTGTGTAGGTTGTAGCTTTGAGATAATCCCCACCATCTCCTACACCCCAACCAGCTCAAACTCATCTCAGACGGGAGGAGTGTTTCGGCACAACTCAGGTCGAGCACTGCATCCCTTTCGAGAGGTACTCAAAGAGACCTCGGCCCTGATAGAGGACACCTTGTCAGTGAAGAATAGAACCAGCTCCTCGCACCTAGTGCTAGAACCTGCTCCCCCAACATGGAGACAGGCAGGATGTAGAAGTCTGTCTACCACGTGGAATAGCTGAGCTGGTCTACTCCTCACCAAAGCAATCTCCCTTGACAGAAATTCCACCTGCTTTCGGGAGATTGCCGCCTGATAGTCAACATAATGTGACTTCAGGACCAATTTGTCCTCCACCAAGCCAGATCTCCTCCAACATCTCTCTAACGTCCGCCCCTTAATTTTTAAACTCCGTAGATCCAATGTATGCCTATGTAATCAACAATCTATATATTTATGGATAGCTACACCAAATATGTCCCCCTTCTTTTCTGTCCTTCTCCTTCTAATCTACTCTATTTCTACCTTTACTCGGGTTGAAGTTTGGCAGGGGAAGGGGGGGCACTGGTCCTATTTAAGTTAACCAAGCTTTCTATTTATAGCAATGGATAAGCCATCATTAGTGATTTCCTTTAATATTAATGGGTTACTTAGCCCAGTAAAGAAACACTGTTTGATATACCAACTGATGAGGAAATGACCTGAAGTAGTATTACTCCAAGAGACCCATCTCTCAGCATTGGAGCATGAAAAATTAACCTCACTGGGCTACCAAACAGTAATAGCATCATCTCACCCCTATGGGAGGAAACTAGGTATGGCAATTCTCATACCCGGAGGTGTACCTTTTACACTAGAGGACCACATCACAGACCCTGAGGGTCTTTTTATTATTGCCACAGGGACACACTATACCTCCATGTAACCCTGCTCTCCCTATATCTCCCCCCAGGTTCTAAAAAAGTGACAGTCCAAAATTTTATGAACAAGCTGTTGCTGGTCCTGAAAGGACAATTGGTCCTGGGAGGCAACTTGAATGTCACACTCTCTCCAAATCTAGTTACTTCAGGCACATCCAAAAATCGTAGCACCCCCCTCCAAAAATATCTTAAGCAAACTCTATCCCATCTGGGATTCATTGACATCTGGAGACATTTTTTTCCATCAGCCAGAGAATACACTCACTATGCCCACCATACGTGCACATCCTCTCACCTCCATTGTATTTTTATCACAGCAGAGCACATTGGGTAGGGTATTCAGAATGCACCAGGTAGGGGCGCAAACCTGGGTGCAGCGCAACTGAGCTGTGCCAAGGCATGAACCAGGCGATATTCAACGATGCTGTGCCATGGCTCAGCACCGTTGAATATGGCACTAGGAGCACCTGCACTGTGCACAGCGTAGTGGCACTGCACCAGCGTGAGTGGCAGGAGAGGAGCAGGGGGCTGCGCCAGCGCAAGTGCAGCTGCGTTAGGCACAGCAAGAGTGATATTCAGACATTAGCATGCAAATGAGGCCATTATGAATGCAAGGCACAGATGGGGCCATTTGCATGTCATTATGGTCCCATTTGCATGCAGGTGCGCCAATCCCTGGCAACTTGCACTTGGCGCCCTGCCAGGCTGCAGCCAACAGGGACCGACACCCCCTGCCCCTTGGCAGACAACGTGCCTCAATGCCTGATCACAGGCTTCAGTTACAACTAAAGTCCCTGGTGGTCCAGTGGACCTGCTTCCCAGCCTGATCATGGGCTTCAGTAAAAGAATATATCCCCTGGTGGCCCAGTGGACCTGCTCCCCAGCCCGATCGCGGGCTTAAGTAAAATAAACTAATCCCTGGTGGTCCAGTGGACCCTATCCCCAGCCCGATTGCTGGCTTTAGATGTGAATATACACCCTGGTGGGCCAGCGGTACCCCCCTCTCCCCGCCCACTCAGACCCACCACCCCGCTCATCCCTGGTCAGCGGGCAGGCAGCAGCTCCCACCTGCAAGCTGCCCAACCGCCCACTGACTGAGCATAGTATGGGCTGCACGCCCATTGTTCTTCTGAGTAAGGCCAATGGGCGTGTAGACTATATTGTATTACATAGTCCGGAAATGTGAATGGTTTCACATTTTTGGGATCAGGTAGTATAGTACAGTCTGCACACCCATTCTCCCATGATGGGACCATGGGCGTGACAGTCGCGATTGTACACCGTCAGCGCGCGGGCGACTTGCAGATGGAAGCTGCCCCCGCCGCTGACTGGGGGAGCGGGTATGGGCCTGAGTGGGCGGGTGGGAGGGTTGTACTGCTGGCCCACCAGGGTGTATATTCACATCTAAAGCCCGCAATCGGCTGGAGAGCGGGTCCACTGGACCACCAGTGATTATTATATTTTACTCAAGCCCGTAATCGGTTGGGGAGCGGGTCCACTGGACCACCAGGGATTCGCTTATTTTACCAAGCCCGCGATCGATGGGGGCAGGTCCACTGACCACCAGGAGTACATTTCTTTATTTGCCCACGATCGGGCAGGGGAGCAGGTCCACTGGACCACCAGGGAATTATACTTTCTTTGCCCGCGATCGGGCTCGGGGTAGGGTCCACTGGACCACCAGGATATTGATTACTTACGCCTGCATCCAGGTTGGGGGCACGACTCGAACTGTGTCTGGGGTGGTCGGAGGCCACCCACAGCTGGCGGCGGCCGTGTTGCACCCTGCACAGCAGCTGCTCACCTGTGGGTGGCCAGAACTTGCTCCTGCTTTTCAGGGTGGATCTTTGTGCCCTGTGTGGTGCAAGGTGGGTTTGTGCCTGCATATGCACCACACATCCCGGGCTGAATAACAGCATGTACCGCATATGCATGGGCACGCCCCCCCCCCACTTGTGCTGAATACATTACTGATGTGCCCCGGCATATCAGGAATTGCGCAATGCAACATCCCTTTGAATATCACGCCAGCAAACCCCTTGAATATCCCACCCATGGACTCAATCCATGATCTGCGACATGGCACAACCCTCCTCTTTGACCACTCCCCAGTTTACCTAAAGCTCCGACTTAGAAAGTAGCCCCTCGGTCTAGCCACTGGAGGCTAGAGTTGGTAGGGAAGACCATAGCATGCACTCAAGAGGAAACTACAGATCTTGCTACAGCCTCCACTACATTATGGGTCACCCTCAAGGCTGTCCTGAAGCGGGAAATCATTTCGTACACTTGTAAAAAGAAAAAACAAAGAGAGGTGTGGCAACAGGAACATCAAACACAGTTACACACGCTATCCAATCCAATCCAACTTTATTTAAATAGCGCCTTTCGAATCCAAGGCGTTGTACAAAACCATATACAAAGTAATAAAATTTCCATACATTAAAATATGTCAGCCATGACTAACTAAAAGCTAAATTGAATAAATATGTTTTAAAGCAACCTTAAAACTATCGACGGTTGAGCATTCTCTCAACCAACGAGGTAGAGAATTCCACAGAGTTGGTGCTGAAAAAGCAAAAGTATGAGATCCTGATGTCTTTAATCGAACCCTGGGAATCTCCAGCAATCCTCATTGGCAGAACAGAGAGGACGGAGGGGCAGGGAATCAGGAGATCTTTCAGGTAACCGGTCCCTGATCATGTAGGGCTTTAAAGTTTAGTAAACCAACCTTAAGGTGATCCGCCACCAAACAGGCAGCCAGTGCAGTTCATGGAGAACAGAGTTTAATATGACTGGTCTTAGAAGTCCCAGTCAAAGCCTGGCTGCCGTGATTCTGCACCAGCTGGAGGTGGCGGATATCAACCTTAGTAGCCCAGGTAGAGGGAGTTGCAGTAGTCCAGACGGGTAGTGACAAAGGCGTGGACCAATGGTGGAAGATCCCCGGAGGAACAGATGTTTCACCCGGGGTGATATTCCTCAGATGGTAAAAAGAGGATTTGACGACAGCTGGCACCTGAGATTTTAGGGTCAGACCATTATCAAAAATAGCGCCTAGATTTCGCACCTGATCGGAGGTAGAGAGCGGTATACCACCAAGTAAACCTGATGGTTGTCCAGCTCCCAAACCCACCCCCAGATGACCTGGATCCACTACCAATACCTCAATCTTCTCCGGATTGAGTCTCAGCCAGCTGGAACTCATCCAAAGTCTGATCTCCGCAAGGCAGTTATTTAGCACAGAGAGTGCATCACCCTGACCGGCGAGAAAGAACAGATACAGCTGAGTATCATCTGCATAGCAGTGGAAACCCAGATTGTATCGCCTGATGATTTCTCCCAATGGCAGCATATACACTGCAAACAACATGGGAGCTAAAATGGAGCCCTGTGGTACTCCACAAGGCAGGGAGTGAGTGCCAGAGGAATAAATTCCAGTGACAACTCTCTGAAACCTGTCCATGAGGTAAGAATGAAACCATGACCAAGAATGTACCAGACAGCCCACAAAGGACCCGCAGGCGCTCCAACAGCACTACAATGGTTCCTACACCAAAGAGACTGTTCCTTGACTTCCCAAATCAGGAAGGTTAAGCAGGACCTCCAAAAGATACAGGACCAAAAGATGGAACAGCAACACCTGTATTTGAAACACTACCATTACGAAGATGGCTCCAGAGAACTGTGAAATCTAGCCCGTAGACTTCGCAACCCTAAAACCCAGGCATGTGTAACGAAACCTCAAGAAATTAGAACAACCATGGCCCACTGCTACCAGCAACTCTTTGCCGCAGATACACAACCCTCCAGAGACCAAATTGCCACCTACCTCTGAGACAGACCTCTCCTCCCACAACTGATGAAAGAACAGGCCCAAAATCTACTCACCCCCGTGAGCATGTCAGACACTGAAGCAATCCTACAGGACGCAAAAACCCCAAAAGCCCCAGGACCGGATGAGTAACAGGTAGAATTTTACAAAACTTTCGGAGAATCTATTTTACCACTTTTACATCTGACCTTTAGGAAAGTCCAGGAGAAGAACTCTGACCCCCTCCCTCATGGAAATATGCTACCCTCACAGCAAAACCCCAAAAGGACCCCCGGCAACCTGCCTCATACAGGCCTATATCCAGTGGTACAGATAACATTCAGGACTGGGAAGTATTTACTGCTAGCTTCTTCAGCCTGGTAGTATTTTAGTCTAAATGGTAGTAATGCCACCAACTGACCAGTCTCGAGCCCCTGCCTGTAAACCAAGTCTCAAGCCCACTGGACACCTGCAGTCACCGACTCTCTTTGACTGGTGCTGCCATGGAGTTTAAGATACCTTCCTGATGCTACACAATGTTGTGGCCTTGTCTGTAACATGTCAGGTTATAACAACCCTTCTGGCCAGCCAGTTAACAACTTCTGACACTGACTACTGTACTGCAGTCCCAACTGATGCTCGTGCTCTCTTCTCTCTGCACCCCATATGCTTCTATTCTTTTAGTTCAGGTTAAGTGCCAACCAAACCACGAGGGGACACAGTCTAAAGCTGGAAAGGGGGGAGTTTAGGTGGGATGTTAGGAGGCTCTCCTTCACGGAGAGGGAGGAGGCCAGATGGAATGCTCTGCCAGAGGAGGTAGTCTTGATGAAGTCAGTAAGCAGCTTCCAGAGCGGCTGTGATAGGCTTAGGGGAAAATATGAGGCTTGGTGGGGCAGATGGAGAGAAGGGAAGATCGGGAGGCAAAGTCAGTAGCATAAGCTGAAGACCCTGCGATACTAGCAAACTGGAAAGATTGGTAATGGGCCCTTTGCTGGTTTCTTTGTTAAAAGTAGGGTGCTAGTATTGCATGGTGCTACAATATTGTGCTTGTGTAGCAAATGTAGTTTAAAAATTCAGGACAGGAAATAAATTCTTAAAATCAGAAAGTGGTAGTAAATTGGGCAAAACTGGTAGTAAAATACTCCCTTACTCCCCTTATCTGTTCCCGTGCCTTTATCTTGCTTAATTGTGACTATAAAATATTTATGTCAATCATGGCCAGAAGACTAGATCAGACTTCCTGGAAAACATAAACTGAACTTACAAACTTAAATGGGCAGACTGGGTGGGCCATAGGCCCTTATCTGCCGACACTGTCTATGTATCTATGTATCTCCTCCCCTACTTCACTGACCCTGATCAAATAGGCTTTATAAGACAAAGACAGGCTCATGACAGTGTCAGACGAAATCTACATTTGATAGATTACGTGTCCACCCGACAGATCCCCCGGCGCTGCTAAGACTTGATGCAGAAAAAGCTTTTGACTGGGTTTCCTGGCTTTACCTTTGGGCCACCCTGTCCCATTTTGGCATCCCAGATGACTTCATACAGACTTTACAGGAAGATGCCTCAGTCCACGTCTACCTTAAATTGGATGGTTCACTCTCGAGCCCATTCCCCCTTCTTAGAGGCACTAGCCGGGGATGCCCGTTGTCCCCACTCCTGTCTTCTCTCTACCTGATACCCCTGGCGACAGCAATTAGAAGAGACCAGGAAATTGAGGGAATCCCCCTGAGGGGAAGACAATATAAGATATCACTTTTTGCGGGTGACATATTACTGACTTCCCCAGAGACCTCCATCCCTGCAGTGTAGGAACAACTCCGCAAGTTTGGAGCCATATTAGGATACAAACTTAACACCCTCAAGACCGAGATGCTGCTATACAATTATTCCCCTACAGCCAGGCTCAAGGACAGCTTCCCCTTTAAACAGTATAAACAGACTATCAGATACTTAAGTATTAAAGGAACAGTCAACCCATTTTACATCATGCTACTTCAAGTTGAAAAACTCACATTTTATGATTGCTTACTGTCTCTAAAATTCATTGGTGATGTTAGTGGTTTAATCTGTCTCCTTTCTTAGTAGAACTGACATGCATGGTAATTGTGTAATTATACACAACCTTGTTTTGTTTCAAATCCTTGATCTACTCGTATTGCTCACTTTCTGAGCATTAGAAACACCTCCAGCCAGTGCAGCCACTCATGATGCAATTGTCTCCTCTACTCCCACTGTATATTGAGTGATGAGACTGTGTTGTGGGTGTTCCGAAGTCCAGGAAAGATGCAGTGGGAGCTGATTAAGGAATGTAAAAAAACATGTTTTGGTGTGGTAACACCAGTATGGTGGGCGGTCTGTTTTTCACTCTAAAAAGGAAAAAATGAATCAGAATCAAACTACCATCCATTTTAGCACATTCTGAAGAATGCAAGCAATCATAAAATATGCTTTTCAAACTCGGGACAGTTTGAGGCCTAAAGGGGTTGACAGTGTCCCTTTAAACTCACCAAAAACTTAGACCACCTTGAACTTCTTAATTATGAGCCACTGACCCAGAACATTTCCGTAGACCTCTCCTGATGGACATCCCTTACCCTAGGATTCGTTAACAGAGTGGAAGTTACAAGACAGAAAAACTCCCCAGTAGATTATATTTCCTTCAGACTTTGCCACTCATGCTGGATACAACCTATTTTAGAGCATGGGATCAAATAATTTCCAGATTTATAAGGCAAGGTAAACCCCCAAGAATCCAATTTTCCATTCTGCAATTACCCAGCAATAAGGGAGGAGTGACCCTGTGAATCTGACATGGTATGCGTTAGCAACCCACCTATGAATTCTATGTCTTAGGCTGGCCCTGACATGTCATTCATACTGGAAAATGATTGAGCACATGCTGAACACTACACGCGAACACGCACAATATGTATTTGGGAATCTCCCTGCATCCTCTCCCCTCTGACGCCTGTCACAGCATACGGAGGAGACATATAGGCAATGGCTGCTTATCCAGAAACACTTCTTTACCACTACTGAATAGCATACGACTCAGCCTCCCCCCCACCAACAAAGTCGACAAAGCAGTCCTATCATGACACAGACATGGAGTCTGGTATGTTTCCAGATGGTTGGTCCAATGGGAATCATACCATTTATGACTATGCAGGCTACATACCATCTTCCACATACTGAATTCCATAAATACCTTCAGTTACGTATGATCTTATCTCAGGATGAAGGAAGAACACCTGACTCAAATACTGTAGCAGAAAAAATGACCCCAGTAGTCTATCTTATGAAAACCTACCTAACAGGGAATATGGAAGCACACCTAACCATTCTCTCATATAAAGCCCTGCAAGCCAGTTACAAGATCACTACAAGTACCATCTTACTTATATAGAGTGAGGAGTTAAGCACTGCTCATACCGTGGAACAATGGCACAAATATACCCCGTCATCATATAGGATCATGGGGGCCCCCTACTGGAGAGAATACACATGGAAATGTCGCTTCCAATACTTCAGGACACCTGAGGTAATTGCTAAATTTGTAAGCCCACAGGCTGACAGCTGCTGACAAAACTACAGAACTAGGTGGGCAACCCACACGCATATAATGTGGGCATGCCCATGATTACAACTTTTCTGGCACTGTATGCTCCAAGAAATAGAGAATATTTCTGATTGCACAGGTTAGATCACACCTTCCTTCATTTTTTTCTTCCTTTGTTTCTTATGGTCAACCAGCCCTCCATCCCCATTACCCTGGCGCCAGTGGACTCACCTCTCTCTCGCTGCTCCTTGAAGTGTCCAACTTGGCCGGGTGTGGAGCCTGCAGGGGACCGGTGTCTTTCTGCTGGTTGGCCGCTGTTTTCTCCCCCGAGTGCAGCAAGGCAGCATGCAATGACGCCAATGGCTGAGCTGCATGTACTTCCGCATGCAGCACACCAGGTGTCTGCTCCATGTCCACCCCCTCTGTCATCAGGTCCACTGTGCCAGCCTCCAGCTGCTGCTAGGGGCCAGGCAAGCAGTGCACTCTGTCCCCATCCCTCTCTGGAAAAGGAGAGCTGACCTCCAGACGCTCGATCCTCTCCTTCCCCAGCTGACCCGCTCACACCACGAACACGTGTCACCAGCATGGCAGAAGGTAAGGCAACAATGCCTCTGCCCTCCACGCCACTGGACCGGCTATATCTTCCTTTATTCTGACAGCCATCTCCCCAGCCCAATCCACACTGAACATACCCACCATAAAAACTATTAATATACTGATATTAGTGGCTAAAAAAAAATCACCAGATTATGGTGCACTGAAGGAACCCCTTCCTCTAGTATGTGGAGAGATCTCGCCATCGAGATATATATCAGTTGAAAAGAATATCTGCTAGACTCATGAATTGTATCCCATCATTCGAGTTTAAATGGCGGAAATGGGTAATTATCAACAAGGCAAATACAAAGCCAATCAATCTTTATTTAACCAGGTGAAAACACCATTGAGTGAGACTCATTTACAAAGTGGACCCGGTCAACGCTGCAACGCTGAGATATGTCAACTAAGATAATACAAAGTCAAGGCAAAAAAATAGTGGCAGTAACAAAAACAGTACAACAATATAAACTTTTTACAATATTTACAAAATATACGGTTTTTAAAGGCCTATGGCAACTGTACCCTAAGTGTAGTTGGGAGTGACAGCAAATAGGAACAGTGAAGGACCAACAGCACACCAGTATATGGTAACAGAGAATCGAGGAAAGGGACGGGAAGAGAATAAGGAACCAGGGAGGTAGAGATGGGAGTAGTTGTGAGGGGATTTTGGTTGTGTTAGCGGTAGTGTAGGCAGGAGAGGAAGACTTTGTTCCATAGGACCAGTGCTCGCCCCTCTTATCACCTAGTTTATTTTTTTATTTACTACCCATACCATCTAAAGCATAACCTACCCCCCCAACTACCATAACCATTCATTCTATGTAGAGTTTTCCTCTATCTTCTTTCTTTTCTTATATAAAGATGTTCTGGTGGGAGATGTACAGCAAAAATGCTGAGTTACCTGACAACGTGATAAATGTATTACCCCTTGTGGTTGCAGATATGGAAAATTTTTTTTCCCCTTTTTTTTTTCTATACAGGAACTGCACCTTAACTAAACAGCTTTCAGATTAACTCCTGAAGAAATACATCAAGAGGGCAGATTGAAGGCGGTATAGGCAACCTTTCAATTGATGACAATCTGCAGGCTCTGATGCCCTTTTGGAACAAATAATTCAAAAGGGGAACAATACTTTCTACTGCGTATTTACAATGATTTTAAGAATACCTACCATGTATTATATTGCTGTATATCATTGTGAATACTATTATAATGTATACTATGTCTGTTCTTGATGAAAATTAATAAAACATTGATGAAAATTAATAAAACTTTTATTATATAAATATAAACAAACTTTATGAGAACACAACAGGAAATGTAAATAACTACAAAAATTTTCATTTTTGAAATTGTGAATTATTTCATAGTCTTAAGCTGCCATGGTGACAGAATGCTGGTAGGATAAACCAGCAGCCACTTTCAGGCAGGCACAAGTTTGTTTAAAAATGCTCTGACAAGTGGCCAGCCCAGAGGTGCAGTGGTTTGAAGTGCTGGACACCACACCACCAGCAACACTGGCCACCCAGGTTCAAGAACGACCCAGGGTTGCTTGGGGGCTGGCCAGGAGACGGAGGACTGAGTGTCTCATGACAACCCTCCTCCCTCAGAGAGAGGGTTTACGGGTCTTGCCACTTGACTGTCACCTGGTGGGGAGCCAGGTGGCTGTGATGGCGGGGACAGCATGAAGCGGCAAAGTGTAGGCAGATGCAGCACACGTGTGCACACCCATCATTGCGCTCTGACGCCCTAGTGAAACCAAGAACATATCGGAGGAAAATGCCCTGGCACACATGGTGTCCCTTGGAGGCACTGCATGACCCTACGAGACAGGCCATCACAGTGGTTAATCTGTAAGCCCCGAAGATAGGCTGATGACAGGGTTGGGGAAACACCATTGAGATCAGGGATGCCAGCAGCTAAAGTATGTATGAAAAAAAAAAATGCTCTAACAGAAAGAGCAAGAGAGCTCTCAGATGCATAGTTCAGCTGTTCCTGACAGCTTACAGTCATATGAACTCTATTACACAGGTATGTATGACGGAGTTTGAGCCATGGATCTGCATTCATAATTAAGGCTACCCAGTCCTATAATGATGATGCTAAAGGGCAGCAGTGGTACAAGGTTACACTGGACGCAGTAGGCTGAGGTCTTTGTTGAAGCCTTGTGTACTTATGACTGAGTGCAAAAAAAAACCTCCTTACAGTAAGGGGAGGTGGTTGCACACCAGATGTTGGCTAGAGGGGGAGTGATGCTCTTGATCATCCTCTGTGGGTATAGCTTAGTGGGAGGAGCTACAGTGCAGTATTAAGACGGCTAATCTTGTTATGCCAGGGAGTTCAGTGAGCTCAGTTTGAGGAGTTAGTAAAGTAACTTTAATGTTCCAGGGGCCCTTGTCTGGTAGGTGCCCTTGCGCACAGACAGGAGGCTAGCTGTACCACTCTAGGTAGAGGTGCCAGCAATGGGAACCCATAGGCACAGCCAGCAGATGGCTGGCAGTCCAGGGACACAGGAGGCACCCAGAGGTAACATTCACCTGAAGGCATGGCAAGCAAGATGCCAGCTGCTGTCAGGGCCAAGAGTGGCATGAAATCTGAACACTTTGTGACAGAAAGTGTCTTAATGCCAACAAGTCGAACACTGGTGGCTACCAGGGAGGAACCTCTGGTATCCAGGACAGATCCTGAGCAGTTGGGGTCTGTGGTTGCGGATCAGATACATTGTCCATAGTAGGGAGCATATTTGTGTCTATAGTCGAATCACTGGGAGGGTGTGGGAGCCCCAGCAAAGTATTCCCTCAAGCAATACTTTCTGATGGCTTTTGGACTCATGAAAAGTTCCCCAAAGATCACAGCTGGGCATCTTCATGGGGGGTGACCCGAGACCATCCCATGCTGACACATCAAGCACCCAGAGAAGACAGGTACTGCAGCACAACAGCTGGAATGTAAGGTAGGAGGCTCATCTTCAAGGTGCAGTAAGGAGGGAATCCCTATGGAGGCAGCACCTACAACCTGGCTCCTGGGGAAGAGAAACTTTGGAGGGTACCTTGTAAGGTTCCCTTGACAAGGCATCTAGATGAGGTACAGGCGATGCCCAGCAAGAACCTTCTGGCATCTACACGTTTCAGGAAGACTGGAAGGTATGGCTGTGGAAGTGTGAACCCCAATGGTATCCTCTTACAAGGAGATTATCCTAGTTTATAGGATGCCCTGCCAGCATGTCACCTAGGAACAGAATGTGTCCACTGTAAAACAGCGTCCCTGCTTCACAGTAAAGTGTCTGAAGTTAAGTTCAGTTAAGAACAGGGCAAATTAGGGCAACACCTCGGCAGAGATTTGCCTAGGAAAACTGGAGAGGCTGTCCGTAGGCACACTGCAATATAAAGGAAAAGGGCAAATAGTGTCTCAAACCACAGTGAGAATGATAACTGCTGGAAGCATGACAGGGTTAACTTGTGCTACAGAAGAAGGTCACAGTGCAGCTGGCATTCCCTAATAGCCTGGGGGGGGGTTAAGAGGTTACCTAAGAAAACCTATGGCAGCCAAAGTACTGTGACGCACAATGCCCCTGATACCTGACTATGGACTGATAAATTGGGGTCCTTAGGTCCACCAAGATTATTGTGCACATATGAACTTGAACCAATCCCACAAGTAAAAAATTAAGATATACCCCTAGATATGGGAGTTCCCTGGGCTATGCCTGCCCCATCTTGGACACTGAAGCAGGTTAGTGTTCATGCCACCTGGGGGATGTTGCATGAGTATGAATGTGATGAACACTGGCATTTTGGCAATTTTTTTCCCATATTCTATTTATTCTCCCTGGCTGTGGCAGACTAGGCTCCCATCTGCCCTGCTCCACTGTCTCCCACTGTCCCCCATCTCCCCTGGCTTACCTGCTTGGCTAATACCACCACAGATTGTCTCCCCCCACCATGGTGGAGTCAGGAGGGGAAGAGGCCATCCTCCCCCCAAAGCCTGAATCCAGTCTTTCAACAGCTTCCCCTGGTGATAGGGCAGGCGGAGGCACAGTGTGTGCATCATTAATAGTTGCCATGCCATATTTTCCTCCTCATTTTCCCTCAACGGCGGCATACTTGAGTTTGCGCATCCAGGCACACATACATCTTGGGACCGTGGCTCGTTTCCCCACCCCAACACCTGTCACTCATGCTCCAATAAGCTACCACCAGGCCTCCACCTGGTGGCAGCCATGACAGGGGTCAACCTTAACTTTTTTTTGTACTAGCCAGCCGGATAGTGAACCAGAGATTGCACTAGCCCGCAGAAGTTTGCTGTAGCCCACAGTCAGTATGGTTAACAGTGATTTGTTAAATAAAAGGCAAATACAATTGCATTTGTCCTGCCAACAGTCTGGACACCTACTAACTGATTTAGCACTGTGCCTTTAACTGCGAACTGCATATACACTATCTCAGCTTCTGTGACTGAAAAGTCAGTGGTTCTGTCACTGATGACTGAAATTACCTTTGTTTCCATAATTTTTTCTCGTAGTGCCATGTGTTCAACCTCGGCTATATAGTGGTTAAAGTTTCAGGCATATTTGTCCTTCTGATATGCTGAACTGCTATCTAGCCTTTTCATATCACCAAGGCTGCACATCCACACAAAGTCTGTGAAAGGACATCCTTTCTTAGCAACTGCATGGCATATGCGAAACAATTTATCCAGATGGTTATGTATTGCTTCTTTCATGTTCTTCAGCACTCCCTCCATGTTACTTGTCCCTGGAGTAGCAGTGCTGGCATCCTCCTTTTTCTTTGCCCTAGCATGAGCTCACTGGTATTATGGGATGAGACAGTCTCAAGCCGGAAGTTATCTGTACTGAAACAAAAATAATTTGTATTGCCCACCTTACCCAACTGCATTTCATGTTTGATACACAAATGGCAGATCATCAGATCTTTTGCACCACCATAACCCAACCAGTCATATCGTTCTAGCCAGCAATGCTGGAACCGACGACTTTGCTTTGTCTTTTCGTACTCATGATCTTTTATTTGTTTGTCTTCGTCAACATGCTTTCTATTAATGTCAGCTGGATTACTGAATTATTTAATATATTTCCACATTTTCAGATTTGTAGTTAATAAAATTGTGTCATGAAAAGTGTGTGTCTTTTTCTTCCCTCTTCCCACCGTGGCCACAGATCCCACAAATGCTTGATCGTCCCAGTTCTATTAAAAAATGATCACCCCCCCAAAAAAAGGTAAGGATAAATTCAACAGCATCAACCCATACTGTTATTTATTTTTATTCTTTGGCAACCAGGTAACTCCCGTTGGGCACAAGACCCATTTACAGGGGTGGCCCAGGAACACAGGGAGGTTAAATGACGTGCTTAGGGTCTCGCAGTATGCAAGTGGAGGCTGTGGGAATTAAAACCCAGATCTACTGGATGTACAAAGCCCATTCACAACCTGTTGCTCTCTTTGTTAAACACTCTCCAGTTTTCCTTTCCATGACAGCCATGTATTCTGGCATGCTTTGACCACCCTTTTGATAACTGAACTATCAGTACTTGTGGTATTCTCAATACTACATTGTGTTCCCTTTACCTTATCAGCTACTGCTGTTCCTTTTCAACTGTCTAAGACATCACAAACCACAATTTCAGAAACACCGTTACATGCTATGTATTCCAATGGCCTGTACAGGTGTAGCTAATATCATGGAATGTTCAGGTTGGTAGTATAAAAATTAAGAGTAACAGCTGCTGAGGACTTGGAAGAGAAATAATCAACACAGTGACAAAGGCAATAAAATGTGAAAACTAATTTGAAAAAGTGGGTCTAAAACACATGAGAATATAGGAAAAACAAAAAGGACCCCATTACAGCATATGAAGGTGTAAAACCTGTTTCCTATCCTGGCAGTAAATGGCCATTCTTAAAATTTGGAGCTGAAAAGATTAGGTTAATTTACTGCTAATGGTCTTAATGGCCATACTTTACACCTCCTAGACAGACTGGTTTTACAAACCAAGACCTGTGACCAGTGACATCAGAACTTTTTTTGTAACCTGGACATGCATTCAATAGACTAGTGAATGATTTGATACAGTCAGTTTTAATACTATCTGAGCACTCAAAATGGCCCAAAAACTGGACTACATGTAATAAAAACTGGATGACCAGATAAGGACCATGAAAACAGGATTATCCGGTCTACAACTGGACAGGTGGCAACCCTAGAACTCTGCTGCTCCTGAACACAGTCACAAATCTGCCTGCAATGAGTACTGAGCTAAATAAGGAAAGGAAAAGGAGAAAGGCTCTTTACCAGCAAAAAATAAAAGTAGTTAGTATAAAATGAAACAGCTTGTAAATGCACTACACACAGACATCTACTTTTTTTTCATTTCACTAATGCTAAGGCAGCACATAGTTAAACCTCCACGAAAAGGGCCTGGTTTAAATTAAATAACAGTTGTATTTATGTGTTTGTTTATTTATTTGATACCCAGGTTGAGAATGGAACTGCAGCTTTCCACAGGAGGAATTGCACTAGCCCAGCCGGGCAAGTAACAGAGATTCTGCACTAGCCCGCAGCAATCTGCACTAGTACCCGGGATAGTAAATGAATGTTAAGGTTGACCCCTAAGCCATGACCTGAGACAGCACACCACCCAAATCTGAGACAGGAAAGTTGCCAAGCAGCCGCTCACTCCTCTCCCAGACCCCCCTCAGCCGACCCCCAGCAACCCATGCTCATTTCCGAACTCCTGTCACCAGCATGGTGGGAGTTAAGGCATTCAATGCCTTAGCCCTCCATGCTAGCGGGCCAGCCTTGATTTTTATATTTTTCCTCCTAGCTCCAACACTGGCCCCAACCTGGTTCCCATGGCAACCAGCCACACTAGTCATATCTACCTGCAGCTGCACCCTCACACAGCCTCCAATACATCCCCCAGGTAGGGCTAGAGAGGGGGAAGACAGCCCTCTGAACTTCTGATTGCATCGGAAGCATGACACGAGGCTGTGCAGGTCCCAAGTGTGCCACAGACCTTCATCCTACTCCCATGCTGTAGTTTCCAGCGTGGTTTCATCCCAACCCCAGGGCGTGCTCAGCAGGGATTTAAAGTGAACGAGCATGCTAACATCCCCCCCGATGGGTCCCTCTGACTGCATTGTCACCCATGGTTACATCGTTCACAGTGATGCAGTGGGACGATCAATCCTCCTCCATCTTGACAACCCCAACACCCCAGTCTCGGGTCACCAGCATTGTGAGTGACAGTCCTGCTGCTATGTCGACTGGCCAGCTTCACATTATCACTGTTATAAATAAGGAGATACTAGTATTTGTTTTGTTTTTGTCTTTATGATGAGACATTAATGCCAGTTTCCCCCTCACGCTGCGAGCTATCGACAGAAGGTTCACAAAGTGAACACTGGTCAGTTGCTCATTAACATATCTGGAGGGCATTTTCCCCTCATTTGCATACTTGAAGTTTTTTCACTTCACTTGCATACCTAGGGTGCCTTTCCACTCATTTGTATACATTATAGGGCCTTTGTAGAGTAATAATGGCATCATAGATATGCAAGCTGACTGGCTAAGTGAGAATCACCGCTAATTTCTAAAATGGGTAGGGGAATTCAAATTATCTGATTTGGCCAAATTGGCTCTCTATGTCTTTTATTTAAACTATACCACTGAAAAAAATGAGGTCCAGCAACCACCAGCCCTTGTACCAACGGTGTCCGTGTGCTAGCCTGGCACAGAATTTCAAATTGATTTGACTTCCATGTTTTTTTTTTAATCATTAGCAAGCAGCTCGCTATAAAATCAGAAGTCACAGAAAGATTTACAACACTTTAAAAGTGTTGTTTCTGTTATAAAAACTCTTTCACTGTCCCTCTCGAGCTGATTCCTTCCCTTCCTGATCCGCATACATCACAGACTCGAGGAACTCCCTCCCAACCCGCAGGCACACGGAGACCGCTGGGAGTTTCTTGAACCATGCTACCATAGATGGTAGCGTGCTGCTGGTAGGACCTTTAGGAAATCGCAGTCTTGCCGGCAGCCTAAGGTAGGAACCCAGCAGCTCTGTTAAACCTTTCTGCAGCATGGCACAATGCCCCTAGTGGCACCAGATGATACAACAGCGCCCCTAGTAACAAACTGAAAGCGAAGGGACTATTTCACATTAAATGACTTTTTTTAGTTTACAAATTTTTTAAAAAAATTTACGATTTCTCAACATATACCCATTTTATGTAACCAATAACACACGATGGGGTGTGGGTTAGTCTGGATAAACACATGCCTAGGGGTGTAGTGAGACACGAAGTGCAGCCAAGTGCCTTACTACCCCTAGAAGTGCATTTATCCAGCCTAACCCACACACTGGAGTGTGTTATTGCACTTATAAAATGGGTATATGTAGAGAAACTGTCATGTTATTTAAAAACAAATAGTAAAAAAGAAAAAAATTCTGTCTTTATGTGAAACAGTCCCTCCACTTTCTTTAGGTTGCTAGGGACGCTGTTAGGTGAAGTGTTGTCACTTGGGGCGCTGAAGGCAGCTGCCACGTCACTAAGTCAGGCCCCAGACAAAACCGCAATTTTGCTTTCAGTCTTGCCCGCGGCAAGCTACCGCCTGCAGTAGCAACTTTTGTAAAAGTCCCACTGGTCTCAGTATGCTTAGGGCTTCCGAGGAACTGTGGAGCGTGTTCAGGTGAGGGGGACAATGGAACAGCTCGGTAAGGACAGTGACACAGTTTTTAAGTACAAACAACACTTTTGAAGTGCTGTGACAGGTTTTATTTTATGTTTAGGAGTTTGTATTTTACTCCATGAAACTGTGCCATTTAGCGAGGAATCAAGATCTCAGCGATTCGCTTGAACAGTAGGTGGCTCAGTGATATTTTTAAAGGTGCTTGTTCTGGGGGGCTTTGTTTTTACCTATGGTTTATCCAAAATAAAATACATTACTGGCAAGGGGTGCCAGCCAATCAGATTTCTCCAGTCTCTACCCATTTTATAAAAGTACAGTAACACACTCCAGGGTGTGGGTTAGTGTGGATAAACACATCTCTAGGAGCAGTAAGTTCAAGTTAATTGCAGGAAAACTCCATTGGGAAGGCTTATTCAAAAAGAGATCCAGGTTAAATAAAATCAGTACATACACAGGTAGAAACAATTTACATAATGAGAGAAGCATACAAGGTATAAGGGTAAAAATCAATACATGAATATCATATATTGGCATTAACGTAATGCAATGGTGAGAACAAGTTACAGCATAGTGAGAAATAAAATGCAGGCATGTCGTGAACATAGGAGCATACACGGTATATGGGTACAAATCAATACAAACAGTGAATATCATAACTTGGCATTAACATAATGCAATGGTGAGAGAAAAATGGACCAAGAAAGTTTAGCAGGAATATGTATTAGGCATGTATAGGGAGAGGGAAGGAGACGGGGTGGGGTAGGGAGATCAAGAAGAGAACAGGAGGGTGGGAAGGGCAGATGTAGCTAGTTGGGGGTATAGCTCAGTGGTAGAGCATTTGACTGCAGATCAAGAGGTCCCTGGTTCAAATCCAGGTGCCCCCTTTGGATTATTTTGGGCATGGGATGAAGTTGGAGGGAGGACAATTCAGAGGAAACATGAGGAAGAATTTCTTCACAGAACGGGTGGTGGACAAGTGTAACGCCTTGCCAGAGCAAGCGGTGGGGGATGAAACAATCACGGGATTTAAGAATGCATGGGATAGACATAAAGGAATTCTGAAGGTCAGGGGTAAGGGGCAACAGACTTCTAGGAAAACATAAACTGAATTTACAAGCTCAAATGGGCAGACTGGGTGGGCCATAGGCCCTTATCTGCCGACACTGTCTATGTATCTATGTATCTAGCTGAGGGTAGTGAGCAGGGCTGCCCAGCAAGACAGAGAGAGAGAGAAAAGAACAATGGGGGGTAGTGGATGGAGAGAAATATAGTAGCAGAATAATGGAGAGGTAAGGTGGGTCAAAAGAGGCCTGGGGAGAAGGATGAGGGATAGGGAGGGAGGGAGGGAGGGAGTGGGAGAGCAGAGAGCCAGGGAGGGAGAGTGAGTCCCACGAGGGGAGGAAGTGGAGGGAGAGATGAAATGGATGTTGCAAAGATCGGCCTGCAACCTCGTGTATACCCTAGGCATGAATTTCTCCACACTAACCCACACCCTGTCGTGAGTTATTGCTTACGAAACTCACAATCAGCACTACTGATTGCTGGTATCTTTCTCCTTCAGACTGTGTGTGTATACCTCACATAACTTCATGACCTCCGACTAATAAGGGCTCTATGCTCTGAACTTGCACCCACTACACAATAGCCCTCTGATCCACATTAGCTGCCTAACACTAAACACACCATTGCAGTAACATGAGGGACATCCCTCATAATGTGACACAGTTAAGCATGGTATGCACCACAGCTGGCTGCCACACCACACATGGAACACTCACCCCCCCCCGAGCTTGCATGAACCACAACTGGTTTACACATACAAACTCAGTAAATAGGGTTAGGATACATGACTGCTGTTAGCAGCTGGTGGTATACCAGTAATTATACAATTGCAAGAAAATTTCCTGTATTCTGATTGGTCAGTGGGTGCCTGAGACAGTGATGTTATTACACAATAACATCACTGAATTTATTTATTGGGTTATTTGTTTACTGTTCTCACTTCAGAAACACAAAAAAATCTACTACAAACATTTTAATTTTTTTAATTTTGTATAACATCGAGCCATTGTGTAATTGCAATAAGGCACTCCAAGGTGTGTGCTATTTAAGCAATAAGGCACGACAAGGTGTGTGTTATCGTATAATAACGTCACTCCTGGGGTGGGGTTGAAGCACGAAGCGTGCTTCCACTCAGTAGTGACGTTATTACACAAGATAACACACACCTTGGAGTGCCTTATTACAATTATACGATGGCTTAATGTTATAGAAAACAAAAACAAAAATGTTTTTAGTAGATTTTTAGTGAGGCAGTATATCTTTGTTTCTGAAAAAAAAAAGCTCAAGCTCAGGGTCCATAAAATCAACACAGTGATGTTATTGTGTAATATCATCACTGTCTCAGGCACACACTGACCAATCAGAGTGCAGGAAATGTTCTTGCCATTGTATAATGTGTAATAATAACCGGCTTCCCCTTTTTCCCATAGGGAAACCGTGGCGGAATTTGCCGTTATGAAGGAATGTTTATAACGACAACCACGCGCATGGTTTCCCTTGCTGTTCACATGCACACTCAGCAGCGCCACCACTCAAGACCGCTTACATCTCTCCCAAAACAGCACCGCCAGAAGAACTCGGCGGTAAGTTCTTATGTTTTCCCCATACACAGTGAAAACCTCACAAACCAGGACAAAAACCAGGGACACAATACCTGGACACGCACTCCCAACCCCTGCCCTCATAAATGGGGCCCAGGCCCTTACCCTCAGACTCACCCCAGACCCCTCTAGGAGCCCTCTCTATCTCACCACAGCCTACGTTCCCCCAAAGAACCAGCACCCAGCCCTGGTATCTTTAATGGACTACCTAGCCACCCTCCACCATAAGGCAGAACAAATCCTAGTGGGGGACCTTAATGTAAATTGGCTCAGCAGCTCCTCATCCACCACCAGAGACTCATTTGCCGCCCAAGATCTGACACAACTCGTCACCCAGCCCAAGAGACTTAACCCTAAGAGTGGTACCAGCACCCTTCTGGATGTTATTATAACTACCGACCCATAAAATGCAAAACATCCAGGTCCTCCCAGACTCCCTGAGTGACCACACTCCCATCCTATTCCACTGGGTAGCCCCCAATCCCAAACCCAAAGCCCAGACCACCCTCCGCAGGCGCTCCGCCTGGTGGGCTGAAGAAACTTAAAGCACCTCACCCAGATAGACTGGTCCCCATTCAGCAGGCAATCAACATTGACACTGCCCTCACCTTCTTTACTCACACCTTCAACATGGCCTGTGATCTCTTTGCACCCTTAACCAAAATCCGGTCCAAAAAAGAACGCACCCTGGGTTAGCCCAGCCCTCCTACAATTACTTAGAAACCGGGATAACCTCTGGCACCTTGCCACTGAAACAGGTCGTCTGTCTGATAGGCAAGCATACAATGCAGCCCGGAATAAGTGCTCATGGGCCATCAGGAAGGCCAAGGCAGACCATTACCAGGCCTCCCTTACCTCCTCCTGGGGCTCAGCCCAGACCTTCTGGGATAATATTAAGCAACTCAATGGTAAAGCTTGCTCCCCTGCCCCATCCCAGCTCACCAGAAATGGCACCACCTCCACCGAGCCTGCCACCATAGCTAACTGGTTCAACACCACTTTCACTGACCTTAGCTCAGTCCTCCCTAGTAATTTCTTTGACCCTCCCCCCAGCCAACCTCCCTGTCCTCCAGCACCCCAGCTTCCTCCTGCGAAGATTTCCACCCGAAGCCAGACCCATCCTAATCAAAGCTCTCAATGGCAACAATCCGGCAGTGACTCACTGGACCCCAGCATCCTCAGGCTGGTGCTAGATGAAGTCCTTGCACCACTCACAAGCCTAATTAACCAGTCACTCTGCCTGGGACAATTCCCCACAGCTTGGAAAACAGCCATTATCACACCTATTCATAAAGGGGGTGACAGGTCATTGGCCAACAACTACCGGCCAATCTCCATCCTCCCTCCCCTCTCTAAAGCCCTGGAGAAAGTGGTGGCCATTCAAATCACTGATTATCTGGCTAAGTATAACATTTTATGCCCAGAGCAACATGGCTTCCGTGCGGGTCACAGTACCAGCACTGCCCTTATTGAATTCTCCAACTTTCTACACTCCTCCTTGATACCAGCTCTAGCTGGTGCAGTGTTCATTGACCTCTCAAAGGCTTTCGACACTGTCTCCCATCCACTTCTGCTGAATGCACTCTGCCACACTGGTCTCTCAGCTGGCCCCCTGGCATGGTGTGCTAGCTATCTTGACACCCGATCTCAGTGTGTCAAAATTAATAGCACACTCTCCGATACCCGTCCCATTCTCTCTGGGGTCCCCCAAGGCTCCATCCTGGGCCCCCTTCTCTTCTCGCTGTATCTGAACACCCTGCCCAGTGCATGCCCTGGCAAAATTCTGCTGTATGCAGACGACGCTGTCCTTTTTGCCACCCACCGCAATCCCATCTCCCTACAGGACTCCCTACAGCAGTCTTTCAACAGTGCCGAGGCTTGGTTTAAGGAGCGCAGACTCGTCATCAATCTTAAGAAAACCAAAACTATGCTCTTTTCCCACCCCCAAAACAAAGCTAGCAACCACCCACTCTATATCCTTCCGAGTACCAACCAGCCACTGGAACAAGTCTGCTCCTACAAATACCTTGGGGTTACCTTCGATTCAGCCCTCACATTTCACAACCACATCGACGCCCTAACATCCGCCACCAACACACGGCTTGGCATCCTATTCCACCATAAAACCTGCCTTCCCCCAAATGCTCTCCGGCTAGCTGTTACATCATCCGTGCTGTCCCTTGTAGACTATGGTCTACCAGTATATGGTGCTGCCGACACCACTGCACTCAACAAAATTCACCTAACCCTGAATAAAGCATGCAGATTGATTACTGGTGCCCCCAGGCTCACACACACCTGTCAGCTGTATGTCGATGCTAACCTGCTTACCCTGGATGAACGGCTCCAATACCAAACCTGTCTCCTCACCAAAAAAACCCTACTCGGGCTCTCCCCCCCTGGGGTAACAGCATCCATCCACCAGAGCCCTCCCACTGTTGCAACACGGTCTTCCCACAAGACCACTCTAAAGGTCCCCAGATCTAGAACCAGCCATGGCCAGAGGTCCTTCTGCTATAGAGCCCCAACCTGGTTTAACTCTCTCCCTGCCACCATCACCAATGCCATCACCATCTCCAAGTTCAAAACCACACTTCGGAACCACATCTTCAGCAATCGTAACTGCTCCTGTCTCTGAACATAGCCTCCACCTCTGCTTCTCTTGACAATGCCCCCCGGGCAGCTCTCCACCTAACCATCCCCTCCACCACTTCCCTGTACACCATGCCTAGGTTTAACCTGGCCAGTGCCAGCTGTTTCAGTGTTTACCTACCAGATTGCTCACTTGATACCAACTTGTGGAACACCTGTTATCAATTACATGTACCCTGTACCCAATTTGTATTTGTCTGTCCACAATGTGACGTGGCGCCTCTGTTGAACGCCTATTGTTTTGCAAATCTTTGCTATGTAACCAAAACACAATGTATGTCTTTATGTGACGAAGTACCTTTGGAAACGAGCCTCTGGCTCAAAGGTTGTAAACTGATTCTTAAATAAATAAATAAAAAATAAATAAATAAAAGGACATTTTAAAATATGCCGATTCAAATCGGCACCTGACAAAAATGAAGTCACACCACGGATGCACTGGAACCCTCTTTATTTTATATAACTGCTGTGGCGAAAAAGGGAAATCCAGCAATTATATAAAATAAAATATGGGTCGGGATATGTAAACTTGAACTTTACACACACCCTCGAGGTTCGATATTAGTCATAAACCTCTAGGAGCTTGACTCTCGGGGTTTATGTAGCATCTAACCCCAGGTGTGTGTAAACTAGATTACACACCCCGACCCTTTTATCTATATATATATATATATATATAACGTCACTCTAGGGTGATGGAAGCACTCGACTCTCACCTCGTGCTGCCTTCAACCCATCCCAGAAGTGACGTTATTACACGTTGTAACATGGGAGAAATGTGAGGACTCCAGGGAAGGACGGTGATAGGTGAAACAGGGTCAGGTGGGGCAAGAGCAACATGGCATTATGGCACGATAATGACATGTTGCCTTAGAACGCTCATACCAATAATGCCCAGTTGAGAGTGGGAACGCGCATGGAGAAGTGTATGAGAACTGAAGAAGTGAAATTTTATCGAGAGTTTGACCAATAGGTGGCGGTAGGAACACAGATCGGGCACCAAAAAGGCAAAATGTACTCGATCTGTCAAGAAGCGCCACCTATTGGCTGGAAAACCAGTGAAGTGGTCAGGGAAAGACACTGTCTGGTGTCGTCCATGGAGGAGTGCAGCACTGGAAATCAAGGACACCACAGAAGATATGTATTGCAGACACAGAAGAACTGCTGTATATCAAGGTAGGAAAGCCAGTGATATGATAGTGGGGACATGATACTAGGAACGCAAACCTAGTAGGGTAGCAAAGAGACAAATGCAAAAACGGCAATGAAATTTAAGAAGCGCCACCTATCGGTCGGAACAGTGATGGCCGTGCGACAGACTCCGCTCAGAGAACTGCTGTAAACTAATTGAGAAACTAAGCGATGCAGCGTACAGAATCTCCCCAGAAGTCACCATGGTAGAAATGTCACCTGTAAACGGACGGGCAGCAACTTAGCAGCCGATAAGAAGGACGAAATCTCTAGCTGCAATGATTTTGTAGTTTAGGTGTTAGAATCTAAACGGAAGTTGGAAGTCTGGACAAATCAGTACACATCACAGTACTGCATGTGGGCTGTACAACATGCACATGCATAGCTGTAGTTAGACCGACCTTACAAAGACAGGTAAAGCAACAAACTGGAAGGCAAGTAATTAGTTGAGCTGATGTGTCATTCGCACCAAAGAAATCAGCATGTAACCAATATTTGCCTTGCACTTTCCATGTTACAAGTGCATTAATCCACTCTGAAGGTGGCATCTATTGGGGAGTTAATGCATGGTTGGTCATTGTAGGCACTTGGCCTGCGGCCTCGAGCCCCAACGGCCCCAACCATGCATTAACTCCCCATTAGTCAGATGCCACCTTCATTGTGGATTAATGCTTACATAACACACACCTTGTCATGCCTTATTGCTTAATTACAGGGCAGGCTGTACCTCTTAACATTTCGTCACCAAAATGTGACAAATGAGCAAAATGTGTGACATGTTAAATGTGGGCACTGCAAGCTCACATGGTTATCACTATCACTACTGCACTAATGTTCATGCTTGCTGATAACTGAGCATAATGGAACCTTATGAGAAATGCAAACTATCACCTTCCCATGTGGAGCGAAGGATTTCTGAGACGTAAAATAAGTGACGTACCCCGTAATGTCTAACAGTCGAGAGGTATGGGACAGACCCTATGAGGATGTTGCTTGGCCCGGGGGAGAGATGAAAGAGAAAAAGTAACTTTTACATACGCACCACCAGCAATTCCTTTGTTTCTGTGACATACGGTTCATTGCTGTAAGTACAGTAGGCAACAGCAAGATTGTCATCTCTAAAAATGAAACTCCGTCACAACTTTGGACTTTAACGCGTGTTATTGTCCCAGGCCCAGATTGTGGGATCGATAAGAATATGGATGTTCAACTCCAGACGCCAGAGCAAGTACTTTACCAGACTGTTTTCCCAAATACCACACAGCTCTGATCTGGACTGACTCCATTTAGTGTTTCTAACAAAAATGAAAGTGTACACATAGCAAATCGACAAATATGCTGTATAAAAGGGGCTGGCGCGATTTTGAAATCAGTAACGTAGCAAAGTACAAGGAAAGCAGAGGGCTAAAGTTGCAAATAGCGGTGACCGTGACGGCAGCCAGGCACAGAGCTAGTTCTATGCAGCCAGTGACGGGATTAGACAGAACGCTAGGGAAGCTGCCGTTTGGAAGCACTTCTCACACATAACCGAATCAATGCAACGCTTCCTCCACAGCGGTATGACAGCGTTCTCTCCCCCTCCCTGCGAAACATGAGGCGGGACACTGTCTGTAATTCACCGACAGGGGGCAGGTACTCGGCTGTCAGTCGTCGGCCGCATGTCACTCGGCTCTGTCACGCAATGAGGCGAGGCAGAGAAGTCTCTGGCAGCCAGTTACACGATTTCAACAGTGATTGTCTTTCGCTGCTGAGCTACCGGACAATCACTTGCCTTTTTGAAGTTATTGAGAGATCGATTAAAATCAGGCACTTTGTCTTTACCTTTCATATACAGCATCACTATTGCTCTCGTGATTTATTGTGTAAAGGCATGCCTGGATTTGTAATCGCTCGATGTCCTCTTGGGGGCGTTTAGTTTATTTGCTTAAAAAGAGATTACTTTAATACTTGTAAGAGATATATGCAAAATTAATTTAAGCAATGGAAATTGAACGCAATTGTCAAATTTCTAGAGAAAACATTTGGTGCTGAACTAAAGAAAATAATCTGAAGGGGGCACCCGGATTTGAACCGGGGACCTCTTGATCTGCAGTCAAATGCTCTACCACTGAGCTATACCCCCAGCTGTTGAAAGTTTGTGAACAGCTGATTCTTCAAGATGAGACAAGCTGGTTCTTGTATTTTGTTTCAGGGTGACATCATTTGTTTTAGCATATTTAGAACACTTTTCCTGATAGTTCTCATCAACATGTCTCAGTCTTTGCTTGTTACTCATTCACTGTAAAGCTGTCAGTAGCCATGATGACAATGTCACCATCCCTTAAGTAACAATAGTAGCCCCCCCCATACCACTCAACTGCTATGAATTCCACATAGCACAATGATTTTTACACTCACATGTATCCTTGCTCTGCAAAGGTTTAGTAATGCGCTTAATGTTAGAGCTATCTCTGGACACACAAACTATGACATCATTGAACTAACTTGATAGAAACATTCCTTAACACGAACCATATGGGGTCTGCTATTATGTACAGCATAATGAACGGGCAACTATGCACAACCAGTATGTTCTGCCACAGAGGGGTTCTGATATCCTCTGACCTCAACAGGTCTGTGGGAATCAGAACCCTGAGGTGGTAGAATACACTGGTTGAGCATAGAGTTGCCCATCCAGTATTTTTATAGTGTATGTGGCCCCCAAATCTTTTCCTTTTGTTTCATCACTTTTTTCCTTTTTTTTTAAATAAAAAAGATTATTCACTGCTGCATTTCATTCCAGGGCTCAGAACTCATAGCTAGTGCAATGCCCCAAAGTTGGGGCATCACAGAAAAAATAAAGGCAATAAATAAATTGGGGGTTTACAGGTGCCCAGGGTGCCTGCTGTAGGTGTGGACTGCAGGGTATAAACTAAAGGGGCCCCTCACAAGTAAATTCTCCTCCCTACAGTGGAGAAACAACTGCATATAATAAAAGAAAAGTGCCCTGTGCACTTAAAACACTTTATAAAATGGGTAGGCTAAATCAAGGAATCTGATTGGCTAGTTACCCATGCATGAAATCTGTTCCATGCATGGGTAAAAAAAGGGACTGGCAGTAAAAAGGCCAATATCCATAAGCCATGGAACGTTGGCATTTTTACTGTCTGCCATCTTTATATTTGCCAAGCAGGACAAAAAACTACCGTACTTGGATTACTGTAACAAAAAGCGAGTAGTGTGAAAAAAAGAAAAATCAATCAGCCGTTAAAATGTTCATTATGCAAATGCTGCCTTTTTCTTTTCTGTATGCACTCCATAACGCAGCTCATCAAACGCTCGCCAATCGATCGGGAAAACTCTGGTGCCTCTCACTAATGCTTCACAGGTTAAAATGAACGGCCCGATAATGGTTTAAAAAAAAAAACTACTGACTTTCAGATTTGTCCCATGGTTTCGCCAACCGATCGGGTAAACTCTGTTGCTAACCTCTCTCGCTTCACAGGCTGTTTGACAGTCCCCGGCGATTATTAAAAAACAATCCTACAGACTTGTCCTGTGGTTTTATTTGTTACAGTCCGCTGCCACTTCCAAAGCCTCTGCCGGTAAAGGAGCGGATGGTTGGGTGGGCAGCAGAAGGGAAAGACATGAACAGAGCAATGCTGATGAGTTAAAAAAAACAAAAAAAAACTTTCCAGGAGCTGCCCATCGGTTCCTCATTTTACCTGTACAGTGCAGATAATTGAAGAGCGGCATGTAGTCACGATGGAGGAACTGGGGGAAAAACAGGACGCTTGATCAAGTGAATTGAACAAGTGAACAAAGAAATTAAGATAGAAAAAAAGATCAACTGTTTAGTAAATAACAGACCGACTAGTAAAAAATAAATAATAATGTGTGTGGGGGTGAACTTTTTCAGAAGTATGGATGCCACAGAAGGACAGAAATGCCTAGTGGCAAAATACAGTAGCATCATCAGGTAGCAGGTGGAAGGACTATTTTATCTCAAATTATCACAAAGATTTCTTATTTTGGATATTTAAATATAGTTTTTACAGCAAAAATATTTTTTAAATGTAGCCCATTTTATAAGCTACAATAAGACACTCCAGGTAGTGCATGGAACATATTTCCTGCACGCCAGGCTAAAGGCACCGCCAAGGCCCTCGCGCTTATTACGCCTCTGGCGTAAGCGGTAAAATATGTTCCATGCACACCCGTCGCGGTCTTATTGCTTACGAAAAAATAGATTTCATGCAGTTCTGGTAACAATGGCCTGGATGGAATGTTGTGCTGAGCTACTCATGCACAGCATTCCACTCCAGCCATTCTAGAACCCTGGAGGTTCAAGTTTGAAAGTGTAACTGTTTTTTAGTCAGTTGTTCCTGGGCAGCAGTAGAGGAGAGAGGACACAGTAAGTCAAAGGGACCACAAAGGGCTTACCTGGGTGTTGAAGCCATCCCTGAGGACTTAGCTGTGTGCCTGCTCTGCCTCCACTGCCTGAAGGCTCCTCCTGCTGCTGTGTGTTGCGTTGGTGGTCGCTTTTGGGCTTAAGAGCCCTGTTGTTTTGTTATTTTAGCCCCTTTATTAATTTTAAAGTATTTCTGGTTCACTGTCAAGTACAGCCAGCACCGCATCGGGCTGAAATGTCGGGCCGTCTGAGGTCCTCTGCCGCCCCTCCCTGTTGCCTGATCATTTCCTCCCACTGCCAGAGCACCTCCCGCCTCACGTTGCCTCCCTCAATCTCCCTTTGGTGCAGTGAGTCAGGCGGCAGCACATGTATAAGTGTGCTGGCCGTCCAACAAAAGAAGAAAGACTGTTTTTATTTAAAAATATACTGTTTGCGCTAGGCTCACAAGGGAGCAGCTGAGCTCCGCAGGAGGGTCGGGGAGCAAGGACCCTGTAATTAATTATTCAGTGTGGGCAGGCTAGCGACACCTTTGGGAGGGGCCAGAAGAGACACCACAGAGAGGGCCTATAAATATGTATAAGGGGCTGGATTAGGGGCGGTGACGCTGTACAGGAGTGACAGCAGGCTCAGAGAGCCTTAGGAATGTAAAGGGGCCACAGAATTAAAGGGGCGATACTCAACCCCAAGTAAAGCAGGACACCAGGCCCAAAGTAACAAGGGCACCAGGCCCAAATTAAGAGTGGGCACCCGGCCCAAAGTAACGGGGCACCAGGCCCAAATTAAGAGTGGGCACCAGGCCCAAAGTAATGAGGGCACCAAGCCCAGAGAGAAGCAGGCTACCAGACCCACAGTTAAAAGGGTACCAGGCCCAAAGTAACAAGGGCACTAGGCCCAGAGTGAAGCAGGCTACCAGGCCCACAGTTAAAGTGGTACCAGGCCCATCAGTTTAAAGAGGGCACCAGGCCCAATGTAGAGCACACCAGGCCCACAGTTCTTAGGGTGCCGGCCTAGTGTGTTAGGGCAAGCCAGCCCCGAGGTAGTAAGGGCAGCCCCGGCCTAATAAGTTAGGGCAAGCCAGCCTAGTAGTAAGTAGGGCATACAGGCCCCATAGCAATCAAGGCATTTAGACGCCTAGCATTCAGGGCTTCTGGCCTAGCGGCAAGTGGTACACCTAAGTGTAGTGATTGGGATATTCATAGCAAAGTGTTCAGGGTAGCCAGATCCTACCCAGGAAGGCCCTAATGTGGGAAAATGGTCCAGTCAAGGATGCTTAGCACACAATCTGCTGTGAAGTGATGGCTAACAGCTGCATTGTTTATGCAACTGTTTATTGCTCAAACATCTGAAAGACTGTGTAATTGCTAAAAGCACCAAGACTGCATTGTGACATTAGGATTGTGGTTATTTACCCCTGACATCAGAACAATTGCCCCGTGCATCTGAACAATTGCCCCTGGCATCTGAACAGTTGCCCTGTGTATCTGAACAATTGCCCTGTGTATCTGATCAATTGCCCCAGGCATATGAACAGTTGCCCTGTGTATCTGAACAATTGCCCCATGCATCTGAACAATTGCCCCACCAGTAAATAATTGCCCCAAAATTGATAATTTCCCCCTTCTCCGGGCAAATTACCTGGTCATCACACAGTTCTCTTGGTATTGTGAGAAGGTGTGCCTATTAGCTACAGTAGTGCCAGCATATGGGAACAGACTCAATCTTCTGCCACATTGATGTTCCATGGTGTGGTTTGCGGTTCTACGTATCCAGAATCAGTCTCTACCCAGAGGACGATGTCTTCTTCATCATCATCCTTCACCAGAAAGTATCCGACCAGCAGATCATCGACTCCGTCCTTGTCATTTGTCAAGTCTAATCTGCCAGAAGTTCATAACAAGTCGCACCCGCCGCTTTTCTGTCTCCAGTTCGGGGTTACATGCTTCACCAAGTTCAAGTGCATCATGACCACTGTGCCAGTGTCGTTTCATTTGGTTCCTGACCCGGATGTCCCGGGTTGGTCGCCTCCCGCAGAAGAGTGTACACATCCTGTAAGATCTTGGTCTGTGTCCCCTGGTTGTTCACCAAGTCAAGTCCGTCAGGCTCAGTGTGGGACATGTCCACCGTTTCATTGTTTTGTTCCAGTTCCTTGTGACATTACTTCAGAATCAACCATCTTCACTTCAGATTCATCTGGTTCCTGGTAGCATCGGAGATCCATCTTCACCTCAGATCCTTCAATGTCTTGCTGGCCCTTGGAGTGCTGCAGCATCATCCAGGTCGTGGTAGTCCTTCAGTGGATTCGTCACCACACATCTCCTGGTTCCTCTTCATCCTTGGCGGCCCTAGAAGTGGGTTTTGGCCGAGGAATTCTTTGCATCCAGTGTTGAATCCAACAACCTGTAAGTGGGTTCATTCCAGGAACCAGCTTCTCTGGTTCTTTCTTTCCGGCAGCCTTGGAGAGAGTGGGTTTTGCTGAGAAACCTATGGTCTGTTTACAAAACCTCTCACCACCCCAGTGGCCTTAACTAGGTCCGTGCTGGGAATTGTGTCCAAGTGTTCTACAGTTCTGTTCTGCTTCTCTTGTAGCTACCAACAGGGATCGACAGTGCGCATGAAGACTTCAGACAGTTGGACTTTGTTATGATTCTGTGGTCATAGTAAATCCAGATACTGTGGGTAGTGAATAGAACCTGATTTCTGTATAGTACTAGTTTTACGTACAGCTTACTGCTAAGAAATCTTAGAGTACAGTGACAATAGGCCAAGGTGCACCTCAAAATACTTTCTGGTAGTTATTTTAGCAGTGTGCGATAAAAGCAGTCCTGTTCTCTCTATTGCTGTATTGTTGTGTTGCCTACCCCTCTTGTGACTGTGTCTCCCGGCCCACTGTTGCTGAATAAAAAGCCCTGCGGGCATCGAATCTCTTGGGCAACTCCTGCCTCTCCTTGTCTGGGTAATTTTCATCTATCCACATTAATTCAGACCTTGGTGTTCCAATCACTCATCAGAACAGAGCACCGCACTAGACTCAGTGGTGTGGTTGTTAGGGAGCAGACGTCTGTACATGTACAGCGTAGTATTTGATAGGTTATAAATCGGATTTGGGAGGGATTTATGAAAACAAACATGGCGTCTGAACTTCTCGCTTAGTGAGAAGACGGTTATCGGAGTGAACGGCATTTAATTTTGTGAGTAAATTTTAATATCTGTTTGAGCCTGCTTTTTTTTTATATAATGAAGATATCTGTTTGATCCTGAACTTTTTTTACTGTCTGGTTGATCCTGCACCTTCGGCATTTTTCAAGTGATCGTGCTGCCGCTGCAAGTCTCTGTCTCATTGATCCTGCAGTTTCTGTTACCCAAGGTAAACTGTGGATTGTGTGCTTAGAAAAACACCTGAAATGTTATTGCACCACAGTAGGGTATTACCGCGTTCTATGACCTTTGAACTGTGGTACAAGAACATTTCAGCTAGGATGGATCTCTATACAGAACAAGCCCTTACCATACACTATATTATTCTTGAAAACAAAAAAGTGCAACACATTCTGGCCATGTGCTATGAATTTTGAAAGCCAGTGCGATTATTTTTAATGCTGAGAGGGTTGTTCCCCCCAAACAGATGGTAAAAAGTGATTATTGTCTTGGAGCTACATAAACCACTCATAGGAAAGAGACAAAGCGGTGGAAAAAATTGATTAATATGCATTTGGAAGACAAGAGACAGAGGCAAAGAGCCAGACCACCCCCAGCCGCCAAAAAAAACATTAATGTCATTGTGCAGATTGTAGAGAAACAGCTACCAGTATTTAACAGAGACAGAAAAAGGTATGGGTGAAATCTAGAATGGTTTCAGAACATGAATGCACCTGAATCCCAAATCATTCTGTAACTGGAATGCAACAAACAGCCAGAATGCAGCTTCCAGAACTAGATCAATTCCAGGCCTGGGTGTTGGAAAAGGAATGCACCTGGAACAATCCAGAATGCAGCAAATGGTTGCTACCAGTGCATGTCACTATGTTCAAGAACCCAAGTTTCAGGTGCATTTCAGGTGTGGAGCCTTCATTTCAGATGGTTTTGTCATTTCTCTTCTGTATTCCTGTTCCAGAATGTTTCATTTTTTTACCAAATCCTCTTTTGGTAACTATCCTCCTGTTTCTATCCTCCATGTTCTTGCCAAACTCCAAGAAAACTTGTTAACTCTTATCTCTCTGTGTTCCTATACTCCTCTGATATCCACTCCCCTTTCCAGTCTGGCTTCCAGAAATCCTGTTCCACTGTCTCCTCACTCCTTAGAGTACCTGACTCAGTGCTTATGGAGATGGACACAGGGCACATCACTTCTGCCATTTTATTAACTTTTTTAAAATTGATTCTTTGTGCCCCCTTCTCACTGGGGCGACCCCATTTTCCCAATGGGCCTCGCCCCATCCTCCTGCGTCCCTAGCTGTTACCCATTCCATGACCCAGAGGTGGGGCCTGACCACAGGCAGGAAATATCACCTGTACGGACCTGGGGACAGGCAAAACCTGTGGTGGAGAGGTGACCAGTGGCAGGAGATGTTTCCCGAGCATGCCTCGGGTCATTCTGCATGCACCGGATTGTTTTCCTTACTTAGTTTTTCCTTCCCTGCTCCCTCAGGAAGCAGGCACACCCAGAGCTCCAAACATGTATGCAGGCATGCTGTGCCGAACCCTGCCAACATCCTGCCACTATGCATCATGCTGCACTGCCACCTGTGGTCACCCAGTTGGCAGTATAGCGGCAAGGGATCACATCCTTCCCCCCAAAGGAGGAGTGAATCCACTGGGACGCTGAGTCTTCCTTCCCCCCGTCAGCCTTTGACAACTCAAGCTCATTCTTGAACTCAGGTCTCTGATGTCTCGAGAATGCTATGATTAAGGGCCTGCCACTGCTATCATTTTCACTGACCTAGCTAAGGCCTTTGATATGGTAGCAAATTAACTCCTCTTAGACAAGTTGAGGGGAGCTGGACTAACTACCCCATTAGCGAAATGGTTTTGCTCTGACCTTGCTAGCCATCTGTATTCAGTTCAGGTTGGCGATACCTTGTCCCCTCCATCCTCTCTGAAGGTTCCATATAGGCCCCATTCTCTTCTCTATTTTCCTCAACAACTTGCTGACTACCTGTCAGTTCGGACTTCCATATGGATGCTGGTGACACTATGCTCTTTGCCTCAGGTGCCTCAATTCCTGCTGTTAAGCGGGACTTCAGTGAGGTCCAATGCTGGTTCTAGTCACACCACTTTACAGTGAATGCAAAAAAGACAGTGTCTGTGACTTTTGGTACACAGGAGACATTTGCAAGCCTGTACACCCTTCATAATCATGACTGGTACCCAACTTGAAGATGTGCCTCACTTCAGGTACCTCAGTATGCAGCTAGATAGATGCTTGGATTTCTCTACTTACACTGATGCCATACACAAAAAATGTTGCCCCAAACTCGGTGCCCTTTAGTGATGGTGATAAAGACTCTGGCAAGTCATCTGCAACTGGGCTGAGCACCTGATCCACTTAGCATGGCAGGGCAGAGGGCTAAGACTAGGAGGAGACATCACAATTCTTGAGACTGAATATGAAACAACTCTTTACGTCTACGACCATGAAGAACTTCAAATTCGACAACTTAATAATTAGGATGGTTAGAGTTGAGACCTCGGTGGAGAGTATTCAAACAGAGATCCAGGAGATCAAGTGGCAATCTGAACAATGTAGGAGTATATCAGTACAGCAAGACAGCGAGTCATAGCTAACTCAGACTCATCTGGAGATCCCGAAGACCCCATTACGGAGCACTCGTTTTTGGTCATTGGGCTTCCAAAAGGGGCTGAGGAGACCACATTGCTTTTTCTAAAGGACTGGCTAGCCAAATAATAAGATCTGAAAAAGAACTCAGTTGTGAAAACATATAGAATAAAACCACCGGGCCAGAAAGTGGAGGAGTCTGCTAGGGTTCTCATGGCAGTGATGGACAATGTGGGGATGAGGGATGAACTTTTTGGACTGGCAAAGCACTATGGACTACTTCTGCTGGATGGGAAAATGATGCTACAGAATTGTTTCCTGATGTTTCTTATGCCACTCATCAATGGATGGCAGAGCTTGAAGAGGCCCAGGGAGTGCTATGAGACCTTAATATCTATCACTCTCTCATATTCAAGGAGGGCAGATGTGGTGCCACTGCACAAAAGGGGCAGTAAGGAGGCAGCAGAAAATTATCGCCTAGTCAGCCTCACCTCGGTGGTGGGCAAGGTGATGGAGGCACTAATAAAAGAAAGGGTGGTGGGCTACCTGGTGGACAGCGGACTGCAGGACGAAAGGCAGCATGGAGTCACGAATGGGAGGTCCTGCCAGATGAACCTGATAGAGTTCTTCAATTGGGTGACACAGGTGGTTGACCGAGTGGGGGGAGAATGTGGCCTATCTGGACTTAAGTAAGGCCTTCGACACGTCCCTCACAGAAGGCTAGTAAATAAGCTGAAAAACTTAGGGGTGGGAGAAAAAATGGCTAGGTGGGTGGAAAACTGGTTGACGGACAGAAGTCAGAGAGTGGTGGTAAATGGGATTCCTTCCATGGTGAGGGGGGTAATGAGTGGGGTGCCCCAGGGGATGGTGCTGGGACCACTCCTTTTTAATATATACATCAGTGTTATAGCAGAGGGTCTGAAGGGAAGAGTGTGCCTATTCTCGGACGATATGAAAATCTGTAATAGGGTGGACATCCCAGGGGGAGTAGAGGCCAAGAAGCATGGCTTGAGGACTCTGGAGGGGTGGTCGGAAACTTGGAAACCAAAATTCAGTTCCAAAAAGTGTGCTGTGATACATCTGTAACCCTTAGGTGGCACTATTCCAAGGGCTACTACCCCATGCCTGCTTGGCTAGGAGCAGGTTAAGAGGCCTGAGTTCTGAAACGGGTGCCTCCACCTGGAGGTCAGGGTTGGTAGTGGTCAAGTTAACCTGGGCACAGCCCTCCAGGACACTGTAACCCCCATCTTTCCTTATTAGTGGCCAGAACAATACACACTAATCACTTTCACATACCCCTGATGCACCACACAAGTACCACACTGTTTGCACTTATCACCAGGGCTTTCCTCTGTCTCGAACCTGGGGACCCCCTGCAAAACAAGGTTATACACAGCAAATAACAGCAGTACAGTACTCTTGCACAAACTGGAACCACAGTCAGGGTAAATGCAAAAAGAGTTAGATCTGATTTATTTAAGGGACTTGAACAAGGGAGGGGTGTAATCAGGTTAATTTGCTTAAAGGCTGTATCAATCAAACAGTTATGCATGCATTTCAGGGTCCATAAACAGTCACACACTCTGGATACCCAGGTGAAGAAGATGTGGGCTAGCCAGGATCGTTGCCCTTGGTAGGCCGGCGTCGCAGCTGGTTGGGGCCCTGTGATGGAAGAAAACAACATGCACAACACACACTAATTGTAATCCAGAGCTGGAGGGCTCAGTTTTTGAAAGAAAAGAAACAACAAGACAATCAGATGACACACTTAGATTAAGGTGTTGTTGCAGGGAGCTACCCTGATGGTTACTCACGATACCCAAGATTGGACGCAGGCTGGACGAAAAGTGAGACTGCAGGTGGTTGATCTGGAGTGCCAGGAGAAGCAAGGCCCACACGATTCGCCGAGGCGTCATTCCTGTTCAAGTGTGGAGCAGGGGCTGATCCCCAGGCAGGTCTCTTGTCGGATGGCTTTCTCTTTGCAGTGGGTAGTCTGGCAGGGGCCAGTGTGGCAGAGCCAGGCCATTATGGAGATGAAGCATGAGATTCAGTCTGGTCTTGGTAAGCCAGCGCGGGTCAGTTGGTGCAGCAATACATCTGCCTCTAGGACCAGGAAGTCGTGGGTTCTCGCCCCACACCGGATTGACTTGGCACCTAAAAATCGCTGGCATCCAAGTGCAGTATTGGGGGGTGCTGTACTGCTGGGGTGTGCCGTCTTTCGCATGAGATGTTAAACCGAGGTCCCTTCTGCCCATCCTGGTGTTGTCCTGGTGGGTGTCCAGGTGGAAGTAAAAGAACCCAGGGCACTCTTTGCAAAAGAGTAGGGAACATTCCTGATGTCCTGGCCAACATTACCCTTCCCATAAAACCAGTTCACGCAATTATCCAGGCTGTGTGTGGGTGATGATGCGCGATATGGCCGCCACCACACATTCAGTCACTTCACTACCAGTCTAGCATTGCTTGTAAAACGCTTTGGATGTATGAAAAGCGCTATATAAATGCTGATTCTTCTTCTTCTTCTTGCTGGATACAGCTTCCAGCAAGCAGAACACAATTCACACAGTGGGGAACCAAATCATGACCCACTATAAACACACAGCACATTTACATGTAAGGGTTTCTACCATACCAGGCAAACCGCTCTCCGGTCACAATCACAAAGTCTCTGCACACACCAGGAGTTTAGAGGTAGCTGGAAATCCTGACGGGCCAATGCATTCAGCAAATCTTCGGCCTTCTTCAGGTTGATCCTGGTCACAACTCAGTAGCTTACTTCATTCTCACAAACTCGGATTCAGTCCGAACTGATTCTCTTCTTCCTCTTAGGGGCAGTAGGCAGGCATGCAGGCCAAAACTTGGGCCTTTTCACAGAGACTGTCTCAAGCTGTTGCTTCTTCAGCTCCCAACTTAGATCTGACTCAACTGTCAGCAAGCCTGGGACTTTCCCCAAGATCCAAAAGGTTCGGTTGGCTGATTCACCTGTCAGTCACAACAGGAGCTCCCCCTTCAGGTGCAAAAAGGTGCCAAAAGCCCAAAACTACAATTCCTACAGATTCTGACTCCAGACAGCTCCTGCAGTCCGACTCCAATTTAGGTCCCACCAGTACTGATTGGTCCAATTCAGCAGTCCAGGACCAAGATAGTGGAGATAAACAAAAGAGTCTTTGCTGCAAAAAAGGCAGGTTAGGCAAACTACATTATCATTATCACTCTAAATGATTTTCAGCAAATAGTTACATCTTTCAACAGAGCTCCCGCTCAGATTACTTATGACTGCAATCCAGGCAGCTCTTAAAGAGACAGTACACATAGGCTATACAGACACACTCTGGCAATCACATTTAAACTGCTAAAATGCAGGGCACCAGCCTGGCAGTGAGCATTTAGGCAAGCTCAAGGAAGACTTTTCGGGAACCCACATTTGTAGCGGGGATACACATCTAGGGCACAAAAACCCGTGAACAGCTTACACTCAAGGGGAGGAAATCAAAAAAACAGAGCAGGAGAGGGATCTGGAGATTATAATATCAAGCAACCTTAAGGTAGGTAGGCAGTGTAGCAAGGTGGTGGGGAAGGCAAATGGAATGTTGGCATGCATTGGGAGGGGCATAACTAGCAGAGGGAGGGAGGTGCTGATGCCTCTTTACAAGGCCATGGTGGGGCCACACCTGGAGTATGGGGTCCAGTTCTGGAGACCGCACCTATGCAAGGACATTGATGGGATGGAAAGGGCTCAGAGAAGAGCAACCACGATGGTGCACAGTATGCAGGGGAAACCATATGAACAGAGGTGTAGGGAATTGGATCTGTACCCACTGGAGACTAAACGGGAGGTGGGGGGACATGATTGAAACTTTTAAATATGTGAAGGGGATCGATAAGGTGAAGGAGGGAAGCTTGTTCAGAAGGAAGGAAGTGGCCAAAACTAGAAGGCATAACCTAAGATTGGAAGGTGGAAGATATAGAGGCAATGTAAGGGGGTGTTTCTTTATGGAGAGAGTGGTGGAGGCCTGCAATAAACTACCAGAAGAAGAGGTGGAGGTCGAAATGGTGGAGGGATTTAAGAAGGCATGGGACAGACATATGGGAATGGAAAGTGAGGGGAAGGGAAGGGCTCGTAAGAGTGGAGATGAGTAGGGGAGGGAGGAAGGGCAGACTCGATGGGTCGATGAGGTCCTTTTCTGCTGTCAGATTTCTGTGATTGTGTGATTCTGTGATATTCCTAGCTCATCTCACTCTGAATCATCTATGAGGGCCAGGTATGTTTGTTTACGGATTCCTAAGGAAGCTGAGAAATGGGCAGCTAAGAGAGTGGCAGAGAAACAATTCAAGTCAGGCTCCCAGGATTCAGATTATGTGGCGGATGGTGCAGATTGAATGGCATTTGTGAATGTTTTCTCTTACTGCACTGTATTCTCTGAAGAAGCTTTAACTCCGAAAGTATTCTGAACCTGATTTAATGGATCCGATTTCAAAAGTGTTCTGTAAATAAGGAATAACCCACAACAGGGCATGAGTTTATGGAGAATTAATGCATGTCCTGGGTGTGTTGTGCAACCCACCCGGAAAGTGCATTAATTCTCTATAAACCCATACTTTGTTATGGGTTATTCCACTTATAAAATGGGTACTTTATTTTTTACAGGTTCGTCTAAATAAATATAACACATTTTTTTTTGGTCCAGGGACCCCCACCCTTGCCAGAAGCTCAGCCCCCACTGCCATGCTGTCCTCACCATACCCAGGCTTTCCCCCCTGGGCAGGACCACCGATCAGGTGCCCCCCCCCCACAGTTGAGAAATGGTAAGCCCAGGCTTACCCCTAAGGTTGGGGACACGAGAGCGGGACTCTCCCAGTGGATGAGAAAGGGCATGGGGGACAGCTGTAGAGCAGGGTGTCATAGCTGGGGGACCGGCTTTTTTGGTAATGCTGTGATCCCCAGGAAGCGGGATATGCATTGACATGTGTGGAACGAACCCAACGGCAGTCCTGCCTCCTCTTCTGCTTACTGAAATTAATTATACCTTGTGTTTTGCTTTTTACTTTGTTGTCCTATTGAGGATAACATAGTAGTAGTTTGACTTTGGTGATAAACAGTGCATTAACTGGAAATTAATGCATGGTCACCTGATGTGCTTTAGCCAATGATGTTTTTAGTTTCTTCCTACCCATTTTATAAGTTTGTTATACATTCAGAAGAGGAGGGGTAAATAAGCTGGCACTAATTGTTTTCTGAAAATTTTTTCTAGTTGGGACATTTCTTGGACTTCCTAAGAATTTAAATACTTGATACCACTTACGTCTTCCTCTGCTTAGCTTCAATTATATATTTTTTTCTATTGCAGCTGCATGGATTGTTTAAATACTCATACTGAAGTTTAACTGTGCCTTATTATTTGTTTACTACAGGTTGCATGTTATGCCTGGTTAAATAAAGTGATTGATTGATGTCACTGAGGAAGCTGTGAGTACATCCCATGCAGACTATTAGATGTTGTATAGATTATTTCTTCACATATAATACATTCAGATATGATACATAGCTCCATATGCCCATACTGGGGTTGGGATTTGGTTACAAACAATTGCGGTTTAATTAATTTTAGTCTTAATATGTCTTGGGCTATAATTTCTGTATGCTGTTCTTGTTTTGTTACTGTTGAAATTATCCTTGAAATGTGTAATTTCTTTTTTTTTTTAGTTATATTTTATAGGTTTTAACCCCCATTTTTTGGCCTCCCCCCATCTGAGGTGTGCACACAAGCGTGTGGAGGCACGCGTACGCTGTGCTTCGAGATGCCCTCCCTACATGCCTCCCCCTCCTGCCTATGCCACTATTGGACCACCACCCAGTGGCGGCGTAACTGTGGGGGGGGGGGGCAACAACATCCCTGGGAGAGGAGAGCTGCTGTTAGGCTGCTCAATCCTGCTCCATTCCTCCCCCCCGTGCCGGTTCCCTGATGACTCAAGGTTGTTCCTGAACCTGTGTCACCGGCGTGACACAAGGTAAGGCAGAATGCCTCAGCCCTCTACGCCACCGGGATGGTGAATGTGTAATTTCTGAGGGATACATACTGCATCCTCATTACCAATTGTGAGAGCTATATGGTCTGCCAACTGTAACCCAGGACGTGTTCTTTAGATGAATTCATTTATATAGAATTCATTGTAAAATAAATAAAAGTAAAAAACAAACTACCCACTGAGAACAGCTGCAAAAGAACCCATAAATGGACCTAACTACCTACCTTCCTTCCTTCCTCCTTCCTTCCTCATGGTTGAGCACCTCTTCTTTCCCACCCACCTTGCGAGCTCCCCAAAAATAAACAAAATAGGAGGTGTCACTCATGAAGAAGCCTGGAAGCAGCACTGAGAGAAAAATTACCTCTTACGAGCACCAGAGCACAAGGTCACTGAATACCGTCCATTGGTGGAGGGGCCACAGGCAACAACAATGTGACCTGCAACTATCGACTCCTCCTGTCAACCAGATCTAGCCAAGAGACCACCCAGCGAACATTATGCCTTGGGCCATAGGTGTAACCCCCCCCCATGGGGCTTACCTTATTTTTACCCCATTCCCTAGTTTGTCTCCCAGTGCTTGCGTTTTGCCTGCTTCCTCCCCAAAGGCTCACTGCTACGGCCCAAGTCCTGGATTGTGCCCCAGGGGCCCCTGAACAGCCTGTTTATTCATTATTGCCCATTATGGGCTTTGGGAACCTTGAACTGCTTACCTCCCCATGCACTTCAGGCTGGGAGGATGCTTTTCTTGTCTTGTGAGCGCTCAAATCTTCTGACCACTGTAGTGGTAAACTGAGAGGCTTTCTGGCAGTCCCAGTCCCTGTTTGTGGCTGTTCGGACTAACGACCAGAACAAGGCCAGTGAGAAGCCTCACTACAGTGTAAATAAAAAGCACCAGTCGCACTGTGTATTTGGGACTATCTCTATGAGTATTAATAAGCCCAGGCATTAATATTCATAAGCTAGTCTGCTTGCTGCCTAGGGACTGCATATTTTGGCAGCAGCGACAGGCTGAAGGCTGAAAATGAATGTGAAATAATGTGAGCACTTAAGAGAGCACAAAGGGGGCTATTGGACAGTGGGGGCAACAATGTAAATAAAAGATTATTGCTGTCTGCATCAGAACATTAAGTTTGGGACAATGTGTGGGCTGCAGGGGAACTATAACAAAAGCAGCCATGTTTGCAGCCTTTCAACCAGTTGGGAGCCAGGATTTACTGCAGGGATTTTTGGGACAGTGCCAGAGATTTGTGGGGGACAAAGCAGGGACATTACAGACACCTAAAGAAGGGCCCTATCAGGTGTTGAGAAAGCCTAATCAGTAATAATTTTTGGGAAAGACACTTGAACCAACCAGTCAGGAGCCTCAGAGAGCTCCCAAAAACCCCAGAGACTTTTCAGCCCGAGTTCAGTTCAGCGCGAGTCCCTCCATAGGGAGGAGGGCTCTGGCCCCTTGCTAAAGAGAATGGGCCTAGTCAGTTCAGTGGGAGCCCCTCCACAGAGGAGGAGGGTCTGGCCTCTGCCAAGAGAAATGTGGCTGCTAGGAATTGAAGTTGCTGGCCTGGGGGTTGCCAGATATTGTCCACCAAGGCTAGCATTTGCCTTTCCACATTCTGGAAAATGTGAGGAAGAAACCTGAACTACCTTCAACTGTGTGAGAGCTGCAAGAAGTTTGCCTGCAGGTGTGAAAGGGCTGCATGAACGTTCTGCTTCAGCAGTGAGAGTGCTGATGAATCCTGAGATTTCAGCCGAGAGAAAGCTGCATCTAATCCTGAGGGTACGGGGTCATTCTGCCACAGGACAAAACAGCGCAGCTAAAAATGCCATAGCCAACAGCACCAAACAAAAACAGTTGGGCAAAACACTGACCTGTTTTGAACACTACACCCATTGAAAACAATGGGTCTTCACCCCCCCACCGAAACTTAAATAACTAACTCCTGGGGAGGGAGGAACCTTGCAGATGAGGAGAAACTTGGGAGGGGGAACTAGTAGAGAGGTGGAGAGAATAAGATCTGAAACTATCAGAAGGTCAGTGGGTGGTCAAATATACCAAAAGGGGTTTGAATTTAAGATAAAAAATGATTATGTTGATTGCAGTGCCAAGAATGGCAATCTGAGATACCAATCAAAAACTGTTTAACCTTTAATTCCAGTTCACTCATCCTAACCCTCACCCCTTGTAAATAAATTGTTGATTAACCATTTTTTTTAAATCTTGTGTCATGAGCATATTATCAGAATGAGCCTTTAATTCCGAAATGTGGTATTTTGGTTATCAATCCATGTGTGGGGTGACAATGTGGTATTGTGGGTGGGTACAGCATACAAGGAGGTTGTACCAGGTTTTAACTAGCCCACTGAAAAGTATACTCTGAGTAGAGGCACTAATAATGTTATCTATGGAACAAAACCAGTTTTAAATCAGATATGGGAACCCAGGTCCCTCAACCTTGGTCAGGCCTGCAATGCAGGGGTAAGTATGAAAACAAGAAAACCAAAAGGACCCTACAACCCTTGCATTACACCGGACCTCCTACTTCAACTCACTGCTAGAGACCAACTTTGGCAAAAGACGTGAGCACATGGTACACCTGCCAATATCCAATGATATAAAAAAGCTAGGAATGAGTGTACGAAGGCCATCCGACTCACCGAAAGCTTGTACTATAAAGAAGCCCTTTCCAGCTCCTGGAACTGCAGCAAGTCCTTCTGGGCCAACCTCAGTGACATAACGGGCAAGAACCCTAAAACTGCCCCTACTATGCTCATGGTCGATGTTGTACCTTCCTTGGACCCACTACACATAGCGAACTCACCGAACAATGCTTTCACAGATCTAAATGGAGTATTCCCGGCAGACTACTTCAATCCTCCCACCCAGAAAGATCCCAGTGGTAAATTAACTCCAACCAGCAATCTTCCATTATTTTACTTTAAAGAAGCGTCCAGAACTGAAGCCAGAAAATACCTGGGGAAGATACTGGGGAAATCAAGGCACAGCGGGGACACCCTGGACCTTAAATTTGTTGCCCTGACCCTCCAACAAGTCCTGAGCCCTATGATTTCAATAATCAAACTGTCCCTCCACCTCTTACAATTCCCCCAGCGATGGAAATTGGCAGCTGTAACCCCAGTCCACAAAAGTGGGGACCGGGCACTGCCACACAATTACAGGCCGATCTCCATACTCCTGCCACTCTCCAACGCACTTGAGCGGATTGTGGCAGACCAACTTGTGGAGTACTTGAGCCTGCACCAGCCCCTATGCCCTGAAAAAGTTCGGTTTCAGGCAGGGCACAGCACATCACAGCTGTACTGGAATTTATGGGCTATATCCACCAAGCCTTAGACCAAGGCCAGCTGGTTGGGGCTGCATTTATCGATCTATCAAAAGCATTTGATATGGTTAATTACTTGCTCCTCCTCGAGCAGCTAACCAAGACCGGTCTCTCTTCAGATACAGTTCAAGTGGTTCAACAGTTACCTCTGCAGTCGCTCACAGCAGGTCAAGATTGGGGACTTCATCTCCGATAGCAGGCCGGTCCACTCAGGGGTCCCACAGGAGTAAATCCTGGGGCCCCTAATGTTCAGTATCTTGTTAAATAAACTCCCAGGCTCCTGCTCCAGTTGTATGCTTCTATACGTTGACGACGCAGTCATTTTTACCAGCAGTCCTCACCCTGGGCAGCTACAAGCGGACCTCCAACAAGGATTCTCCTCTCCTGAAACTTGGTTTAAAGAACACAGACTAGTACTCAACTATAAAAAAAACAAAGACAAAGGCCATGATCTACTCCAGCTCCCTGAGTAAGCACTAGTCCTTCCCCCTAACCATCATGAATGACAGTGGCGACACGCTGGAACTCATGCAGCACTTTAAGTACCTGGGTATCACAATTAACTCCACCCTGTCCTATGCCCAGCACATAGATAACACAGCAAAGGCCATCAGTTCCAGAATCGGGATACTCTACTGCCACAAGCACAGCCTAACAAATGAAGTCCTGAACCTGGCCATCAATAATTCACTTGTCTCCCTCATTGATTACGGCCTGGCCATATATGGGTCAGCAATGGACACTGCCCTTCGATGCATCTCTCTAGCCCTTAATAAGGCCTGCCACCTCCTCACTGATGCTGCAAGACACACACACACACCTGTGAGCTCTATGCTTGGGCAGGCTGGCTCCAGCTGAAGAACAGAATTAAATACCAAACTTGCCTACTTGCCAAAAAAGCCTCACTAAATCTTCTGCCACCAGGAGTTCAGAGCCTGCTCATGCACCACCTGAGTGCTATACTTACCAGAAGATCCAACAGTCACATTTTCAGCGAGCCTAGATGCTGCACTGCACTCGCACAATGTGTGGTCTCCTACCACGCACCCCACTGGATCAACGCACTACCACCAGCCATCTCCGGAGTTGCAACTATTGGTGCCTTCAAGCATAAACTCCATCAGCACCTCACTGCCAAGGACATCTGTGACTGTTTCAGCTAAACTTTGGCTCATCCAAACGTTACCTAAGTCTGCACTTCACTACTAAGGGCACCTGGCAGATGCCACTATCCATCTCTGTAAGCCAACCTCAGCACTTTGAAGTCTCTCTTGTCCTAAGGGACTCCTACCAACCCAGCACTACACTGGTTCCCCCAGTTTGTCCCACCCCTCCCTATCACAGAACACACCCATCCCTCCCCCTCTTCCCCTCCTAACCCTCACTACATCACATTTTGTCTTTTACTCTGTGTCTATCTTCTCCAAGTATGTTATAACTTATGGACACTGGCATACATTGTACAATGCCTCAGCTGTGTGTACATGTGTCTATCTCCTGTAAATTTCTGTACCATCACTGCAAATGCATAATTTTTTGTAACTCTCTATTTTCTATTAACTGACGTGGAACCTACAAAAGAGTATCCTCTCACAGGTGTTATCCTAGAACCTAATAAATAAAAATAAAAAAAGTAGCCTGTTGGGACATGGCATCCAGGTTGCATAGGGGATGTGAATGCAATGCAGACATCAGTGGAAAAGACAGAGTGGAGTCTTGAAAGTGAAAGATGCCAAAAGTAAAAACACAGAACACTGTTGTACCCTGGCGGTTGAAGAGGAGAGGCAGGAATTCATTTTACAATGAATCTAGATTTTAAAAAAAAGGCTGCATTTATCCTCAATAGAATGCCATTAGTACATTCCAATGCAGTAGCCAATCTATCAAGAGTTGTGTACCTCCATTTTTAAGGGACACTGTCAGTATTCGGGACAAATTTTAAGGGCTGCACGTGAAGGTGTGTGGAGTATGCTACCTGAATTGAAGAACACTCACTCATGAAAACTATCAACAAGACATGGCCATATCACTTTTACCCCAATCTGTTATAAAAAAATAAACAAACATTAAACTCCTAGCCCAAACAGTTTCCAAGTTAGTCCTTTAAAAAAATATATTTATAATAGACAAAGTTTAGAACCTTAAGGGCTAAGAAATTAAATGTTTTTTAAATGAGAGCTTGGTGCCATACCAACATGGCTGAAATATGTCGATACAAACTTATGTATTAATACACTTGTAACTCTTGTCCTGGAGATGTTCCACAGCCTGGTGCATTCTACAATAGACTGGAGCCCTTTGGGCCTTGAAACAGGTGGTCCTGGGGTCATGGAGTGTTAATTGGAATCTGTACAAGTTGCGTGGTGTTTCTGTCTAGCAGGAGCAAGATAGCAGGTTTGGTTGTTGGCGCAAAGGTGCTTTCTTATTTTTGTGTAATCTGTTCATTATATTTTCTTTTCAGAGGAAATTCAACAGTCAGATAGGTATACAGAGTTACACTTTGAGTATCTCGTATAAACACACATATTACTTACATATTCCAGTGCAGTTACATTTACTTTAAAAACCTCTCTTAAGTAATTCATAGGTTTGACTGTCTTGCCACTTATCCCTTTGCCCTTGAAAAGGGGAAAAATAAAGGAGCAGCGCCATCTATGAATAGACATAACATGCAATACTCAGTCTATATCATTTAAGTTGTTTCCATATACCTTAGAAAGAAGGCAATGTATGAAAGATTTTGTAAGATAAGGAAAGAATTAGAGAAAAAGAAAGAGAAAAATAGGATATGAACACTAGAGAAATGTTTTCACTCTGCTGGAGTTATAGGAAAAAGAAATAAGAGAAGAATAATGACATCTACATGTTCTGCAACAGAAGCAAATTTTTCCTGAAACATTCTCACATCATCAGACCCATGTCCTCCTACAAGAGGCTAGCAATCCTTTTCCGCCTCCCCCTTAATTGGGTTTTTCTCCTATCCCCCAGTATCATGGAGTATCTGGAGCTCTATCAGCATGACGGAGGCCAAACATTTAGCCCAGTTTGTAGAGAACCTTTCCTCCTTGCCTTTCATGGCATATGTAAGCCTATCTATGGCCAAGGTAGTAAGCAATAATCTCTTCCATATAGAGACCGTGAGGGACACACATGATACCCAGGTATTAAGGATTATTTGCCGGGCCACCACTAATACAACCCTCACCCATCTGGGATATAATCCCCACTCCTCTTCCGTCCCTCCTTCCACACCAAACAGGAGTGAAATAGGAGAAAACTCCAGGTCCTTCAAGTCCAGAAATAATGGAAGAAAGTACCCTGCACCATGTGACATCTTCCACATCTTTCTAAAATTTCAGAATGAAATTTGCTTACCATACTTGGTGGGTGGTACAGTCTATGAATAAATTTATACTGTGCTTATTTGAATCTGTTACACAATAATAGTCCCATATGAGACACTACCAATTCATTCCAATTTACTTCTGTAATGTGGGTTTCCAAGTCGCTTTCCCATTGATATCTAGTTTTCTGGGTTTGGTCTGTGAAGTAAACCCTGTCCAATCTAACCATCCTACCTATCAATCCTCTCTCTCTCTCTCTGATCTTCCTGCTCTAAGGATCTCTTGTTCTACTCCCTCTAATTTGGAGTCTTCACCCATCCCCTTTACAATGTTACTGTAGTAACTTCTCAGCTGCATGTATCTAAAAAGATGTTCTCTTGGGATATCTAGTTTTCCTCTAATCTCATTGAATTGCAGACGCAAGGCATTTCTGCCATGTAGGTCACTCAAACATCTGACTCCTCTTTTTTTCCCACAGGGCAAACCCTGAGTCCTCCAGGCCTGGCAGAAATTCCAGGTTCTTAGTCACTGGTACTAAAAGTGAGTGTTCCTCTATCACCCCTCTCCTCCTTTTAATAGCTTCCCAGGCCTTCAGTACCATCTCTACCAACGGGTTGGGGTTATCAAGGAGTTTGTATGCTCTGGGTCCCGCATTGGCTAGGTACACAGTCAGTCTCCCTGGGCAGCCGTGCTGCTTTAAACCTAGCCAAGAGGCTGCCTCCTCCTCATTTAGCCAGTTATGTATATACCTGTATTGGACAGCTAAATAGTATCCTCGCAGATCAGGAAAATTTAGCCCCCCTTTTTCTCTAGCCGCCTTTAGCCTATCCAGACGCATTCTTGACCTTTTCCTCTCCAGATGAAGTCTGCAAACCCTTTCAAGTCTTTTAATATCCTTGCTCGTGGGACACATCAGTATCATTTGCATGGGATACAGGAGCCTGGGGAGGACGTTCATCTTTAGCAGGTTGATACGCCCCAACCAGGAGATTGGGAGTGCTCCCCATCTGGTCAAGTCTGCCAGTATTGTATTTATGAGAGGGGAGTAATTCCAATTATATAATTTATGTAGGGATGCTCCCACTTTAATTCCCAAATAAGTAAAATGTATTTTCACTCTTTTCAGGCCCCAGACATGACCTGGGATCCCCTCCACCTCTTTTCCCAGCATCAGAATCTCTGACTTTGAAAGGTTAAGCTTGTAACCTGAAAACACTGCAAATTCACTAATGATTTGGAGAAGGGCTGGTATAGACTTTGCTGGGTGGGTAACAAAGAAAAGTAAGCCGTCCGCATACAAGGTCTGTCGATGTTGCCTGTTACCAGTCCCCGGTATTCCCCTAATTCTTTCACTTTGACGGATCTTAGCTGCCAATGGCTCGATGGCCAGGGCAAACAGTAGGGGGGGAGAGGGGGGCATCCCTGTCAGGTCCCTCGCAGGACTTTGAATTCTCCCAAAGGCTCACCATTAACCAGGATCCTTGCCCTAGGTCTCTTGTATAACATTTAGACTATTTATTTATTGATTGATTTATTGAGGATTCGGAAAAAACTTTGAGTCAAAGACTCCTTTTCAAAGGTTCCACGTCACAGCTAGTAAACATATAATACAACAGTACAGAGCAATACAGAAGCATGGGTGTAGGCAGGCATACTCCATGCACTCCATGGTGTGCAGTTTTATTTAAGGGGGGTAGCAAATAGGCTCTGAACTGCTTCCTTTTTCCATGAAAACTAACAAAGAAAATACTCAACCTTTCTGTAATTTTATTCATAGGAGTTGAAACTAGAAGGACTGGTCACTAATACTCTCTTTGCATCCCAAGGACAGTACAACTTTACAGGCTCTGGGCTGGTATGTGCGTGTCTTAGGGAACAATGCATGGCATTTGTATTTACCCATGCATGGCAACAACCACTGTCATGAGATACAAAAGTTATATTTATTTTGCCAAATGAGGCAACAAACATGGTCCTAGTGTACATTTGTATATTGTCTGGCCACACCAGGGGGGGTAGCTCACCCTAACAAGCGGGGGTGGGGTAGCAGTGAGTCCACTTGGTGTGCAGATCTGAAATCCCTGGCTACACTCCTGTGGTACACAAATAAACAAGTTGCAGAAACCCATCTCCCAGACTAAACCTGCTCATGGCCTCAAATAAGTAGTCCCATTCAATTCTATCGAAGGCCTTCTCAGCATCCATTTTTAGCACACAGGCCTGGTTTGGGTGCTTCACTCCCCACCATATTACATTTAATAGCCTTCTCATATTATGATATGATAGTCTTTCCTTCACAAATCCCGTTTGGTCCTGGTGAACCAACAGTGGGAGGACCCGCTCCAAGCAGAGGGCCAGAACCTTAGCTGCAATTTTACAGTCACAGTTGAGCAGGGAGATGGGTTTATACGATGCACATTTAGTGCTGTCCTTACCTGGTTTAGGTATCACAGTGATATTTGCCTCCAGACAGGTCTTAGGGAGCCCCCCTCCTGCCTCCTCAATAAGCCCACAAAGCGGTTCTGCCAATTCCACCTGTAACACTTTATAAAACTCAGCTTCAAAACCGTCTGGTCCAGCAGCTTTGCCCAATTTGAGGCCACTTATAGCTTGTCTTACTTCGGCCAGTGTTAATGCTGCCTCCAACATCTCTCTCTGCACTTCATTCAAGCTGGGTAGTTGGACCCCATCTAGGAATCTCCGTGCTTCCATTATTGTACCCGTGCATTCAGATTTATAGAGTTCCCCATAAAACTCCCTGAAGCATTCTTTAATACTCTGACTATCCTGTAGCAGTTTTCCATGTTTATTCCTAATTGAAAGCACTTTATGTGGGACCCTACCCCCTTTCATCAGCTTGACCAGAAGTGGGCCAGGTCTGTTTCCCCACTCATAAATTCGCTGTCTGGCAAAAAATAATCATGTTTGAGCCTCTTCCTTGAGGTAATCATTTAGGACCTCCCTTGCTTCCTTCAACTGCCTCTTAGCCTCAATTCCCCCCCTGTAAAGCCACTCTTCTAAGTCTTTTACTATATGTCCCAGTTCTTCTATCTTTGTACACTTTTCTTTCTTATTTTAGCTGCATAGCTAATGATTGCTCCTCTCATGAAAGCTTTTCCCATCTCCCATAGTATCCCCTGTGACCCCACTATGCCCTGATTCGTGAGGAAGTATGTCTTCCACTGTTCTTTTAAGTAGGTTTTGAACTCTTCTTTAGCCAACAAATACATGGGAAAGTGCCATGTTCCTTTATGTAGTTCTATGTTCCTAAGCCTTAGTCTCATCCGTACTATGGAGTGGTCCAAAACCCCTATTGGGCCACGGGAGATGTCCACTGTTTTATCATATAATATCATCAGGGCATAAATATAGTCCAGTCTGGACCAGGTATCATGCGGCAATGAATGAAATGTATATTCTGTCATGCCTGGATTGGCTTGTCTTCAGCTATCTACAAGCTCCAGGTCCAGGAGGCCACTCATCCAAGTTTTAGTTGCCCTGTTGGATCGTCTCCCACTGCCTGACTAATCCACTCCCACGTCCATGACATAGTTGAAATCTCCACCCATTATCAGATTAGGGAATTGCTCTTTATTGATTACATCTAACACACTCTGGTAAAAGGAAGGTTCAAATACTGATGGAACGTAAACACTTCTGAATGTTATATTTTGTCTCCCAACTTGACCTGTAATAAAGATGTACCTCCCTCCTCCAATGTCCCTAACCACTCAATTAACCTGCATAGGGAAGGTCTTGTGTAGGAGGATGGCCTTCTTGTGGGAGGTGTAGAAAGCTGCATAGCACATCCCCACCCAACCTCCCACCAGCTTGTTGTGCTCCTTGTGTGTGAGGTGGGTTTCTTGTAGTAGCGCCACCTGAGTGTCTTCTTTCTTGAGGGCTGCAAGTACTTTGGCTCTCTTAATTGGGGATGAAAAGCCCTTGATGTTACAGGAGGCTATAACTTTGCCTCTTTGGCTAGCGATAATGAAGGTTAGTGTCCCCTAAAGCACCCCATATTTCCATCTGTCTCTCTATCTGTTGCTTCCTAGCATTAACTTCTCCTTTTAAACGTGTGGCAGAGTAAAAAGGAAACAGTTTTAAGAAAAAACATAGGCATAACAATCATCTTAACAGTTTTAACAAACGCAAAACTAACACCCCAATTAAACTCTTAACTCTGTCAGTATTGTCCAAACTGCTGTGTATTTCTTGGCTATCTCTATCCGAACTTTCTTTATCCTACCACCACCCTCCCTCCGCGTTATCGGTCCCATTGTGACCAACCAGTTCTCTAATACTGGTCCCCCAAGGGAATTGTCTCAAATTCAGGTTTGCTCATATACCCCTTCTCAGTCATCCCACTCCCTTGTTTGGGCCATGCAGTCTTTCAAATCTTCACTGCGTATTTCCCCACCACCTCATTTCTTCCCTCACTCTTTTAAGTATTATTTACACACATACCCACATGCCTGGGACTGAAGAGGGGAGTGGGCCCACAAACTAAATCCACATGTTGGCCCCTCCCCCACCGCCCCACTGACCTGATCTTCTTAGGCAGTCTTCCATGGTGATGCTCGGCTCCTCCAAATCCAGTTCCTCCATGGATTTCCTTCCTCTCCCACTGCATCACCCTTTGAAAGTTCTGGGGGGATGGAGCACGAGACACCCTCTATCAATCTAAAAGACATCAACCTTCAGCCTTGCGTTCAGCTGAGAAACAAGCCAAGTACCTAGGAAAGTGTCTGGAAGGATTTTTACTTAACTCTTTGGGCCGCATCTGGGTGTGGGGTTTTCAAAAGAAAAGCATGGCCAGCCTCGTTTTCAAAATGTCAATCTTTCCAAATATTGGGTGATGACCAGGGGTTTGAGATAATTGTGAGCCTTTTCTTTCACTGGGTTATGCTTCATTTCACTAGATTTTTGTGGTCCCAGTCATTGATGAAATGCTTCAATTTCTCTGGCTCCCAAAAAGAGTATGTAGCCCCTTCTATCTTTACCCTTGACCACAGCAGGGAGGCCATAAGGAATTCAATTTTCCTCTCTCCCAGCTGGTCCATGCACTGATTAAATTGTTGCTGTTTCTCTGGCCTGGTGGCACAGAGGGTTGAGGCGCAGGCACCTTACCTCACACCACGCCAGCGACCCGAGTTCGGGGAACAGACTCGAGCGCCAGGGGTCGGCAGGGGAAGGGGAGTATTGAGCATCTGTAGGACTGCTCTCCTCTCCTGGGGTGGGTTGCGGGTGCATGGTTGCTCTGCAGCGGCCCCCAGTAGAGACTGGGAGCACTGCAGCGGGATCGCAATGAGGGAACAACACAGAAAAGTGGAAACCACTCCGGAGACTGCCAGATGATGGCTGCCAGCCCAGGACACTTCTGAAGACTCCCAGGAAGCCACAGAAAGCCTCAGCAGTGCCCAGGACCGAAAAAAGAGAAAATAGTGTGCCGGTCTCCTCCTGCCAGTGCCTTCCCTGTCAGAGGAGAGGGACCCACCCAGTGAAGGGTTACACCGAGCTACCCCAAGGAAGGCTGCAGATCTGAGGTAAGGTGGCTAGGGGGGGATATAGTAGGAGGAATGTCTGTGGGTCATGGCAGTCTGAAGGAGAGACAGCTCCAGAGCATGAAGGGGGCATAAATAGCTAATACAAAAAAAAAGAAATTGTTGATGTTTCTTTTGTACACTTTTGGATAGGTCTTGGTGGATTGAAATTCTGGCCCCTTCATAGAGAATCTCTTTTAGCTCTATAGGTGGCCATTATGGCCTGGTGATCCCCAAAGTGAAGGAGCCTGAATATAAGCTGTCTAGGTGGCTGGGTCTGTTGGGGGCCGAGAGTGCAAGTGCACGATCTTTCGTTCTATCTGGAGCCCTTCTTCTTTCACATCCGTCCCCAGCAGCTGTTTCGCAGAAATCAGCAGCATTTCTCCTTCAGCCTTCAGGAGTCCTCGAATCTGAGGTTGCTTCTTCTATTATAATTCTCTTGATAATCGAGAGAATCTTTGAGGCCTCCATTTCCCATTCTAATTGCGCTATCTTATCTGCACAGGGCTGAGTCGTGTCCTCTAAGTCGGACACCTGCTGTTGGAGCTCTTGGATTTGCTTAGTCTGCTGGGCAAATTCAGAAGTTAAAGTAGCTATCTTGTCTTCAGATAGGTCCAATCTCAGACTTTGCCCCTTGAGGACTTGTTCCGTAACCATTTTCCCCAGCAATGCAGGCTCGGTGGCCAACAGAGATATATGGGCTATGCTGCTCAAAGCCACGTTGTCTTGCTGCTTCCCTTTTTTCATCACCTTGCTCACCTGACAGGATGCTTTCCCCAATGAAAGGTACTCATCCATTTCTCCTGTATGCAAACTGAGATTTGAGCCAAAAATAGTTTGTTCTAGGCAATTGGAAATATAATTTTAATTTAGATAGCGTGGAGTTCTGGAGGAATGTGTCTGATGCTAGTAGCTGCTCATTAGTGCCCCCTTTCAGCTCGCAAAGGTGCTCTCTATCAGGAAACTATAAAAAGATGGTATCAGTGACTGGCACAGTGAATAACAGCCAACAGTTACGTTTTGTTATACTCTGCAAGGTAAGACACAGTAACTGTAAAGTAAGCAATATAACAACAGAAACATTAAATGCAATACAAGCAACTGTATATATAGAATGGGAAACATGCAAAAAGCTGTGATTCAGTCAAAGAATTCAGATGACATCACAAATCTGAGAGCAAGCTTGACTGATCTGATGTCATTGAAATCCCAAGATGGAATCGAGTTCTGTTGGGCTTTTTCCACCAGCCACTATTTTTATAGTGTATGATAGTACTTTTTTTTTACTTTCTATTTTTCCTCCCTCAGTTGGTGGCAGTCTTTCTCTGTGCTCTGGGCAGCCTCAACCCCATCACCCCACCATCTCCCAGGGCTTGTCTCCAGGAGTGTGACCCTTGTTATTCCTCCCACAGTGGTGGAGGTTCCTCGGACTGGACCAGATCCCTCAAAGTAGCCATTCATCGCGCTCCAGGAGTGAGCCTGGGTTGCCGGGGCCTGCGAGCTGTCCTGGAGCCACCATGGAACATGGTTGTGTTTTTTTCACATTTTCATACCCCGAGGAATGTTGGCTGATGGGCATGCTCATGCAAGGCATGAACTCCCACCTAGCCAGTCGGCTGTCCCAACCCCTAATGGTGCACTTCGCCTGCACTGCCACTCGTGGTTACCCAGATGGCAGTCGTGTGGTGACAGTGGTCCCACCTCCATCCTAAAGGAGGAGAGCATCCTGTGCAATGCTAAATCCTCCACCCCCACCCAGCCCTCCAACAATCCAGGCTCGTTCCCGAAGCCGGGCCCTCAGTGGCATCATGAGTACTAGTGCTACTGCAACCCAGCGGGATAGAGCATTCATGACCAAAATAAATGTTGAAGAGCTGCTGATGCCTCAAAAAAACTTTGAAAACCATAATACTTGGGTACACATCAAATCGCATTCCACATATATTCTGTGGACTTTCCTACCTATTATGTATTACTGACAAAATTTACATGAATACCTGACATTTATCCCTTGGAGTTCATCTGTTTCTATAGCTTATTCCTGCTTCAGTTCATAATCCTCTGTTGTGACATCACACTCTGTTGCCATGGGAGTAACTGTGATGTCACAAGCAGCATTATGACCTCAGGTAGGAGAAAGCAAAACAGAAACATAGAAATTGTTCACAGATAAAGACTGCCAGACCCATCTAGTATGCCCGTAAGCCCCTATACTTGTTTGTGACCTCTGATCCTATCTGGTCCATGGCTATTCATCACTCCTTCCCACCTATCATCCCATCTGCCTGTCCCAGGCATGTTTAAAACCCCCACTGTGCTCGCTCCCATCACGAACCCAGTCCTAGGAACCGGGTCCACTGAGCTCATAGTTCCCACCCTGAGTGCAATCCGTGACAGCGGGAACAAGAATACCCTCCTTGTGTCCTTCTAGAGTGCTCGCTGAGTTCACAACTGAACACTCCACGAGGTCCCAGGGCTTCTCTAATCTGGGTAAGGTAAATACAGCCTCAAGTGTGTTGCCAGGTGAGAACCCTCCTGATTGCTATACTGGGTGAAGAACCAGGCATTATGAGCAGGGCCGGCTTTAGGGTTTTGGGGGCCCTCAGCAGATTAATGAAGTCATGGCCCCCTACTCACCCATCACCCCATATGTTTAACTGTAACCAATACACACATCATTTTATTGTATTTTCAGTACTAGTGGCATCTTAAAAAATTTAAAGGAGACCGAGTGTCAGTGCATACTGTTCCTTTCTCACATCCATTGTTACCTATCTGCCTCTTATTGCCTGGGTCATAGCTTAGTAAGGCTTTTCATGAAATCATGATCCCACATCAAAATCTGCACAGTCCTTTATTGCTGTTTTAAGAAGATAATAAAAAAAAGATTTAAAATAATTAAGGTAAACTGTTTTAGTTGGGGCCCCCCCATAAGCAGGGGGCCACCAGCGATTGCAGGATTTGCTGGTGCCTAAAACTGGCCATGATTACGAGTTCTTCGGGCCTGCCTTCATAATCCCTGATTTGTGTCTTCCGCCACGGGTGGTGCAGCAACCTTGTTCCGCCTTGCAGACCCCTCCGGAGACCTATGTATGTTCCCTACTTAGGCACCCAGATTCCCTTCCAGGATCCTAGTCTTTGGTAGCGATGGTGGCACCTTGGCAATTAAACAGGCTGTCTCAGATTTAATCAACATTCCCAACGCCACACATAACAAAATCTCTTCCAGTTTTAAAAGCAAGTGTTTTTACAAATTACATAAATAATTATCATACAAGACTTACAAACAAAAGATTCAGAAATTCGTTACAAGATAAAACAAAAGTTGGAAATATACATACAACAAAAGCACTGTGAAGTATAACTAATTTCTACATTGTCTGTGGAGAATCAAAGTCCAGAACATAAATGAAGTCTGCAAAGTCCCAGTTCTCTCTTGCAGCCACTGGTCCTCATTTTGGCTCTGTGTGTCAGGAAAAGTGTTTTCTGCAAAATGCTGTGCTCTGAGTTTCTGTTTTGAGGGACCTTAAATACCCCCAGTCCTGCAGTCAGTAAAACTGTCCTTTGAATTAGCTAGTGGCCTTATCTTCTAGCAGGGGGTCTCTCTTGCTCTTTCCAAGTTGCAAGCAAATTACCATTATTAATTTTCTTTTAGATTTCCCCCACACCAACTTCCTGGCTGGGCCTTTGCTATCCCTGTGCTTCCTGCCACCTAATAAAATGTTAAATAGACTGAGGCAGTTCCCAGAAATTGGCACTAGGTTCACAGACTGGCCATTTCCATAACCCTGCTCTAAAACTATTTTGTCTTTGATTTTAAAGTTTATGACCAGACAGAGATGTTTTCTATCTCCTGAATTTGTGACACCTTTCCTTCGAACAGCTTACTCCAAACCTCTTTGAAATGTAATCTCAGTTTCCTGTTAAGTAAGCCTTTCCCAGGCAGAGGGATGTCAGACATTTGCAATACATTCTCTCTTTTCAAGTACCCCTTTAAAAAAAACACAGGCATCCTTCTGGTAAACCTGATATCCTAGCCTGTTTGAGAATTTAAACATAACCAAAATCACAGAAAAATCAACAGAATCATGACTGCAGTGGCCAACTCACCACAGCTTCCACTGCCTCTAGTGGCAGACTATTCCATTTGTCTACCACCCTCTCTGTGAAGAAAAACGTTCCCACATTTTCTCTTAACCTGTCCCCTTCCAATTTCATGTCATGCCCCTTTGTTCTTGACTCCTTCTACATTGGAAGATGTCTTCCCCCCGCACCTTGTTTATGCCCTTGAGGAACTTGAATGTTTCGATCATGTCCCCCCAACTCCCTCCTTTCCTCCAGTGAGTACATATTGAGGTCCTTTAATCTCTCCTCATATATTTTGTGGTGCAAGCCATGTACCATCTTGGTTGCCCTTCTCTGGGCTGCCTCCACCCTGTCAATGTCCTTCCACAGGTGTGGCCTCCAAAAGTGCACGTAGTACTCTAGGTGAGGCCTCACTAGTGTTTATACAATGGCATCACCATCTTCCACCTTCTGCTAGTGATAGCTTTGCCTTGCACCTCACATGCCATTGGTCCTCTCTGCAGACTTTGTGCTCTGCGTTGACACTTTGTCATCAGAAAGGATAACTTCTTATCAATCATTGCAATGTCTTTTAAAAACTTACTCTCAGACACTGGAAAGATATGGAGGTATTGTCCTATAATGAATGGCTCAATGAACCTCTGGGGCATCTCAGAACAGAGAAAACCATAGCTAGTCTCCACAACAGACTGTTTAATTACAGTCAGATTTGGGATATCTTGCATACGTTGTATTCTATTTAACCTGTTCAGAACATGGATAACCTTGACAGATAACTATTGCTTGCCTTATATACATTGTGGTATGACTGGGGGGGGTCTAAGGGCAGAGTGGGGGGAGGTAGGATGGGAGGAGAGACAGAATCATTGTACCAGAATGCTTGTAAAGTGTACTAACATTTTTTGTTCTGTCTCATATATGTATGTAAAACTTCTAATAAACTTTAAATTAAAAAAGAAAGGATAACTTCTAGGTCCCTTTCTTCCTTGGTGATCATCAGCACCTCCCCCATCCTGTAGCTCTCCCTATGGTTCCCTCTTCCCAGGTGCATTCTTTTGCACTTCTTTGCATTGAACCTCAGTTGCCACTCCTCAGACCATTTTCAAGCCTCCCCAGGTCCCTCCTTATTTTCTCCACCCCTTCTGCAGTAGCCATACTGTTGCAGATCTTGGTGTCATCTGCAAACAGGCAGATCTTTCCTTCCAGCTCTCTGGCAATGTCACTAATGAAGACATTGAACAGGACTGGTCCCAGGTCTGATCCCTGAGATACCCCTCTGGTCACCCACCTCTCCCTGGATTGGATCCCATTTGCCACCACCCTCTGCTTCCTGTCCGTCAGCCAGTTACTAACCCAGTTTATCACCGTATGCCTCATGCCCAGACTACCCATCTTATTAACCAGCCTTCTGTGTGGGATGGTGCTGAAGACGTTACTGAAACTGAGGTATGCAATATCCACCACTCCTCCCTGATTTACTTCCTTTGTCACCCAATAAAAAAAATCTATAAGATTCATTTGATGTGACCTTCCTGCTGTGAATCCATGTTGTCTTGGATGCTGGGCACCATTGGATTACAGGTATGCCACTATCCTTTCTTTAAGCAGTGCCTCCATGTTCTTTTCCACCACTAAGGTGAGGTTGACTGGCCTGTAGTTCCCTGCCTCCTCCCTACTGCCAAGTTTGTGCAGAGGGACTACATGTGCCCCCTTCCCTTCCTCTGGAACCTCTCCTGTGTTGAGTGACTCGGTGAACATGGCTACCAGAGATGCTGCTGTTATTTCTTCGTGAGCTCCCTAATATCATCGGGTGTATGCCATCTGGTCCCACAGTTTTGTCCACCGTCAGTTTTGTGAGCTTTTCCAGAACTCTCTCTGCTGTGAACGGACTGGTGTCCACCCCTCCCTTTGCATCTGTTACCCAGCTGTAGTCCCTGTTCCTCCCCTTCTTCCGTGAATATTGCACAGAAGTATTTATTCAGAATTTCCGCCTTGACCAGATCTCCCTCCTTATGCTTTCCTTCATCCCCTTTGAGCCTTACAATCCCTCCCCTGTTTTTTCTTCTTTCGCTGATGTACCTATGGAAAGTCTTGTCTCCTTTCTTTGCCATCTGTGCTAATCCTTCCTCAGTCCGCACCTTTGTGCTCCTAACAGCCTTCTCCGCTTCCCTTAGACACTCAAGGTACACCTCCCTGTCTTTCTCCCTTTGGATTCCCTTGTACTTCCTGAAATTCACCCTTTCAGCCTTTACTTTGTCTACCACGTCTTTTGAGAACCATAGTGACTTTCTCTTCCCTTTGGACACCAATCTGATGCATTGTTTCATCACTTCCACTATGGCTCCTTTTAGTTACTCCCACTGCTCTTCAACCCCTCCCCTTACCTCTCTCTTCTCCAGGGTTACTCTGATACATTTCCCCATTTCAGCAAAGTCTGTCCTCCTGAAATCTAACACCTTCACCTTGGTGTGACTTGACTGAGTCCCTGTCTCCATGCTAAACTACACTATGGTTAAGAAAATACAAGGTAGCAGTGATTCACACCATGGAGACTGAGATAAATTAATATTTATTGTGAGGACACAAAGATATACCCAGCGCTTAAGGATCAGTCCCTCTTTATCGGGGAGAGGGGTGTGGAGTCCAACAGTAACACTGCACACCTTTTAAAGTGCATAAGTGATCACATGGTATAATACACACATGCTTAAAGAGCTACTGACACGTCAAAGAAAACCTTGAAAATCATAATAATTAGGTACAATTCTGCTTGCATTCCATATATATTCTATATATTTTTCCTCCCCATTATTTATTACTACGGAAATTTGCATGAATACATGATCTTTCTCCCTTGGAGTTCCCTTACAGTTTATCTGCCTCTATAGCTTACTTCCCTACTTCAAGTCATAATCCTCTGTTGTGACATCACAATTTATTATGCCATGGGGTAACTGTGATGTCACAAGCAGTGCGATTATGACCTCAGGAAAAGAAAGTAACAGGAGTAGATGAACTGTTCAGGAGCAAAGACCCTGTTTTCATGCAAATTACCTCAATAATAAATAATGGGGAGAAGAAATGCAGCACTGATGTGAAATACAAGCTGAACTGTGTCTAAATATTGTGTTTTGTTAAAGCTTTCCTGATGGTGTCAGCTACTCCTTAAGTGTAATTTCAAAGCATTTAAAGGTATATTCAACAATTATAAAAACACAGTGAATAAGTGTCTAAACCAACGAAAGTGCAATATTACAAAAACACACAAATTCACACATTTCAAATCCCCACAATCAATGTTTTTATTAGGGTACAGAATTTTATGCTTAAGAAGTGAAACTTATCAAACATTAAGAAGAAAGGAGGAAAGGGAAAATCTCCATCTTTCTTTTTCTTTTTCCACTGCTATCTCCTTTTCCTTTTCTTAGTTTTTCTTTTTACCTAATTTTCTTTTACCTTCCCCAACTTGTCCCCTTTCCCTTCTTTCTATACCCTTCCTCCTTTTTCTCCTTCTTTTCTTCCCCTTCCCCTCTCCTCCCTTTTTCCCTTCCCTTTCTCTCCTTACCCCCCCTCCGTTTGCCTGTTTTTCCAAATTTAATTTTTGGATCTAGTTTCGGCCTTTATTAATATTGTAATTGTCCTTACCCTTTCCCATAAGTAAACATAGGACCACCAATAAATATAAGTTATATTATAGTAATAGACCAATATTTAGGGAATTTGTGATTGTTTTTAGCAGATCCTAAATAAATGTAAAAGTAAAATTAAAAATAATTGATATTTTTCGGTGGTTGTGATATTTATTTTGGGTTCATGAAATCTTTTTATGCTGCTAGTTATAAAGGATTGTTAATGTACATTATATATTTAATGTTTGATAGGTTTCACCTCTTAGGCATAAAATTATATATCCTAATAACAACATTGCTTGTGGGGATTTGAAATTTGTGAATATGTGTGTTTCAGTAATATTGCACTTTCGTTGGTTTAGGCACTTATTCACTGTGTTTTTATAATTGTTGAATATACATTTAAATGCTTTGAAATGACATAAGCATGTATGTATTATACCATGTGATCCTTATGCACTTTAAGGTGTGTAGTGTTACTGTTGACTCCACCCCGCACCCCCGATGAAGAGAATTGATCCTTCAAAGCACGGGGTATGTCCTTTGCGTCCTCACATTAGCTATCATTAATTTATCTCAGTCTCAGTGGTGTGAAATCGCTGCTACCGTGTGTTTTTAAGCTTTACTAGTTTTAACGGCTGATCCCCAGTGTGGCCTGTAAGTGCTCATTGTAAACCATACTATGTGGTGGTGTTCGCTGGACCCCAGCTGTCCTTCTACCCAGACTTCTATGACTCTGTCCCCACTGATCAATACGGTCCAGAATCACCCTGTTTCTGGTAGGATCAACACTAGCTGCCTGAGACCTGCGACCTGTAGGGAATCTAGGATGCCTCTGCTTCTGGTTGAAGCAGCAGCCTGGGTGGTCCAATCTATGTCCGCATACTGAAATCCCCCAGCAGCAGAACTTCACCTTTAGCTGTCATCTCATGTATTTCATCCACTAGTTCCCTATCTACTTCCTCCCCCTGTGCCAGAGGTCTGTAGATCACCTCTGAGCATATTGCTGTGCCATTGCCCAACTCAAGGGTGACCCACAGTGCCTCAGCATCCCCCTGTCTATCCTGCACCTCTGTAGCCTTTATACCTTCTCTGATATACAGGGCCACCCCCACCATCACCTTTTTTACCCTCCCTATCCCTCCTGAATACAGAATATTCCGGTACATTTATGTTTCACCCATGATTAGCAGTGTACTATGACTCTGTTATTGCTGCTGTGTCTAGGTCTGCCTCTGTTAACAAGGCCTCCATGTCTGGGATTTTATTTCCCAGGCTGTGGGCATTTGTTACCATGGCTTTCCATGTTCTGCAACCTATCCTCCCTCTGCTCCCAGTTTTGCTCTCCTGTCTCTTTCCCTACCACAATTATCTCTTTTGTGTGGCCTCAGTTCCTCTTCTTCCTTCTTTCTGCCTGCTTTCTCTGCTACTGTCTTTCTGCTTGCTTTAATTGTCCCTGTGGTGAGCTGCCCAGCTTCTAGCCCTTATTTGTAGATATAGTTCTGTATATGTGTGTGTATGTACACACACACATATATATATACTGTATATATAATTTTTTCATGTAATTCTGTGTATATGCACATGCCCCAGAAATGCCAGTGTTAATTCAAGACATCTAGAGGAAAGGACTAGATTTAAAAAAAATAATAAGGTTTTGATCTTCCTTTGACCTGGAAGGCCAGCTTGCTTGCCCGGAACTGAAATTTCATTCCCAGTTTTTTTTTAACAGAGATATGCCCAAATCTGTTTGTATGTCATAAAATCATGCACTCAGGAGCAGAATGCTTTGATCTAAGGAAGCCGTTATAATTTGCTACATTTCTTGAGGTAACAGGAAAGAAACATGTGTCCTAGAAAACCTGTGTAAAATTCTAACAGGACACTGTAAAGTAGCTTATAGGTGGATACTGAGACATCACCAGGTGGCAGAACATTGTGTTGAGAAAGCGCAAGAGTGACACCCAGTGCCTAAAATGGAAGAGCCAGCTTCTATCCACAGACTGGGGTAACCAGTGCTATAAATAGCCCAAATCAGGGCATTTACACACACTTTCTCATCTGGATTCCACCTGACACATAGAAGCCAAACTGCTGAAACCCAGTGTGGCCACAAGGACTAAAGGAACTGAAAACGTTCATCCACTTTTCTGGGCTCCAATTCACTGCAATTTTTGAGATAGACTTTTAGCTAAGTTTTACTGTGCTTCACTATACATTTTTCCATTTTTTTATGCATACTATAACCCAAATTAGTATATTCTCTTTTTTAGTTGTAACTGTGTTTATTTAAGTATTTTAGTAAAACATTTGTGTTTCTAAAGAAATTCTGCCTGTGTGAGATTTATTTATATTTGTGCGTGAATTAGGACAGTATTAATAATTCAGACAACTGATAATTGCTTAGTGGGGCCAATAGCAATCAGATTGAAAATTGAAAAAGGATTTTGTAAGGGATCTGGAAGGATAGGGAGAATACCAAAGTAGGGTTGGCAGTATAGCCTAGAGGTTAGAGGAGTGAGGTGTGAACAAGCTTGATACATCCAGCAGACCAGTCCTGAGTTTGATTCTCACAACCTCCACTTGCATAACCACCCAGTGCTCCCAGGTCACCCCTGAAAACAGGCACTTGTGCCTAGTGGGCCTTACCCAGTTACCAAAGACTAAAAAAAAAATTAAGTCTCACAGACAAGTCTGGAGGAATTTTGAACAAGGCTGTTGCATGTCCTGTAGAGAGAAGGCCAAATCAGGTTTACACTGCCCTCGAAGAGAGTGTGATGCCTGGATCTTCCTCCTTATGTAATAGTCAAGGAAGGGTTCATATTTGGCCACAAGACTCGAGACTGGTATTGTCCCCTTATCCAGAGTTAGAGGAATGCCCTGGGTCCTCAAGGCAGAGGTGCAGTCGTGACCTGGTGAGCATTCAAAAGGACGAGGAGGGTATCCCTGTTTCCCACATCATGGATTGCACTTAAGGGTGGGCCCTGTGAGTTCAGGTGGACCTGACCCCACAGGAGGGCTCATGACAGATCTGGTGCACAGCATTGGGATCTGAAAGATCTGGTTGTATAGTGTTGCACCGGAGAGATTGGTGACACAGGCATAACAGCTGAATTCAAGCCCAGTGTATCAGATTGATAAACTGTAAACAGTCCACACACAATCAAATGTTCCAGAGCAGAAGTATGCGAACTGGAGCTGTTGGGATGGTGCACACTAGTGAGGCGGCCTGCCTCAAAATATAACAGTCCAAACAAAGAACAATGGCACTCAGCATGCTGATGCAAAAATGACAATTTATTCTGCTTGATGCAAATAGAAATAAACACAGGCACACAGAATTCAGGCAGATGTCCTGCAAACACACAAGCTACCCCAGCACTTCGACTCTGAATGCGAATCTTCCTCAGGGGGTGTGGGTTGGAGGAAAGAAGTGTACTTTATATGATAATCTCATTAATATTCATGATATTCAAAGTGGATCACCTAATAAACACCCTATCAGTGATTAAAGAAACAAATTATTTAAATTGATTTCACTATTACATTCTATAATTCAGTACAAAACTTGCAAAAATACAAAGTATTATTTCTAACCTACAAGTATACAGATAAATACATCTCTTATAAATAATTGTATAAAGAACAATGTCTGTAAGTTTTATGCTGCTTAAAGTGCTAAACTGTTTTTTCTAAAAGAGAATTAATTGTGTACAGTGAAGGAAGAATGCAAAAATGAGGTATCTCAAACCAAACTCCTCACAAGATCTGTAAAAGTATGTTGAGTGAGGGACTCCTCTGTAATTAAGTTCCAAATCAATTTAGTCCAGCAAGACATAATGATTTATGGTTGAGATTCCAAAAGATGAATAGGAATAAAATTAATCAAAAAGGAGAAATAAATGAAAACTGTTGGAATTATTTTTTTGTGTCAAAAAATTTATTAGAAAGTTTTTTAAATTTATAACTACTAAACAAAGTAAAGGTAAAACCCTCCAAATGCTGAATGAGGCATAACAGACACAGGAATTTCATGATAAAAGCCACATGCACATGGCTCTAATTCCTATCTATAGCTTTTCAGATGTAATTATTACAGGAAAAAACATTTAAATTAATCCTATATTTATGTAGTCCTTATTTAAGGAAGGCTTAAGATCCCATGATTATTAAATCCTTTTGGTTTAACACTCTGCAACTTAAATATCCATTTACTGTCTTTTTCAAGCAACAAGTTAGGTCTGTCACCCCCTGTCTTGGTTGGGGGTATGAATTCCAACCCTATAAACTTAAAATCATCTAAGCAGGAAGCATGCTGTTGGAAAAAATGAAGCACTACCGATTTGTTTGTGTTACAATTAATAAATGAACATACATGCTCCTGGATTCTTTGTTTTAGTGGATTGTACAGTTTTTCCTATATAAAGTAAGCCACATTTACACCAAAGGGCATACACCATATATAAAGTACTAAATGTAGTGGATAATGCGGGTTACCATTTTAAGACCAATAGGTTTCTATAAATGTTTGTCGTAATATCTGCAAGTATGCTGTCTCAGGAAATTGTTTTTACCCACCCCAAACTCCCAGAGATCAAAGTGAGGATAGAACAACTCCTAGCATGTGAAACACCATATACGGTGTATGTCCTTTGGTGCAAATGTGGCTTACTTTATGTAAAAAACTGTACATCCACAGACCTAACTTGTTACTTCAAAAGAGAGCAAATGGATATTTAAGTTGCAGAGTGTTAAACCAAAAGGGCTTAATAATCAATCAGATCTTAAGCCCTTCCTTAAGTAAGGACTAGATAAATATAGGATTTAATTTTCAAATGTTTTTTCCTGGAATAATTACATCTGAAAAGCTATAGATAGGAATTACAGCCATGTACATGTGGCTTTGATTATGAATTCTTGTCTCTGTTATGCCTCCTTCCGTCTTTGGAGGGGTTTGCCTTTATTTTGTTTTGTAGTTATAAATTTCCTAAAAACTGCCTAACAATTTTTTTGACACAAAAAACAATTTCCAACAGTTTTCTTTTATTTCTCCTTTTTGTTTTCTTTTAGGACACATATTCATCTTTTGGAATCTCAACCATAAATCATTATGTCTTGCTGGACTAAATTGATTTGGAACTTAATTACAGAGGAGTCCCTCACTCAATATACTTTTACAGATCTTGTGAGGAGTTTGGTTTGAGATACCTCATTTTTGCATTCTTCCTTCACTGTACACAATTAATTCTCTTTTAGAAAAATTAGCTTAGTGCTTTCAGCAACATAAAGCTTACAGACATTGTTCTTTATAAAATTATTCTTAAGAGATATATTTATCTGTGTACTTGTAGGTTAGAAATAATACTACTTTTGTATTTTTGTAAGTTTTGCACTTGAATTATAGAATTAATATGTGAAAGTGAAATTAATGTGTTTTCTTTAATCACTGATAGAGTGTTTATTAGGTGATTCACTTTGATATCATGAATATTAGAGAATATTGTACAAAATTACACGTCTTTCCTCTAAATCACACCCCCTGAGGAAGACTTACATTCAGAGATGAAGCACTGGGATAGCTTGTGTGTCTGCAGGACAACTGCCTGAATTCTGTATGCCTGTGTTTATTTCTATTTGCATCAAGCAGAATAAATCTTCCTTGTCTTACTGTGACAAGGTACCTTTGTAAATGAGCCTATGGCTCAAAGGTTTTCCAAACTGCTGTTTAAATAAATAAATAAATAAATAAATCGTCTTTTTTGAACCAGCATTCTGAGTGCCGCTGTTCTTTGTGTGGACTGCCAGACACAATCAAGGCAGAAATTTAAAAAATATATAGTTTGAGTACAGTATAAAGTTCCCTACCTGTTTTGTTTTTTTCAGGTGCAAGCTAGGTGTAGCAGTAGTTAGGGAAGAAGATGGCATCCACCTACAGCGAATACACCGCAGACCACCTGAAGCAGTTGTCAGGAAAGAGGGTCCAGTGAGGGCGAACCAAAAAGCACCTCATGGAGGCTCTTGTGGCAGCCATGAGCAAGCATCTGTACAGGACCTCAAGTCACAGTAGTTGACTGAAAGGGACCAGACCTTGGGTGTGGTGGTTCCAAGGTGCACGTAGAGTCCAGTCCCAGGAGGAAGACAGCAAGACCAGAGGGAACCCAAAGCCACAGTGCCAGGGGAGGGTCACCACAATGCTGGAGCCAGAGGGGATCAGGCAGCAGCTCTAGCTGAGGAAATTGGAACTGGAATTTGAGCAGAAAAGGTCTGAAGCCCAGCAGCAGAGGAAGCTCAAGCTGGAGATGCAGGAATAGGAAAACCAGCTTCAGAGAGAGAGGCCAAAGAAAAAGAAAGGCAGCTTCAGAGAGAGGCTGAGAGAGAGGAAAGAGAGCACCAGAGGGAATTCAAACTGGCGACGCTAAGACTCAAACGACCAGCACCAGAGGAGGTAAGTGGCAGGGGTGAACCTGGAACTCCAGCATGGGGGTACAAATTAAATTCTAAATTAATAGCTGAATTTAAAGAGGGGAGGATATGGATGCATTTTTGAATTAATTTGATAAGGTTTGTATCCAGGCTAAAATACCCAGGGAGTCCTGGAGCTTTCATCTCCCGCTGCTTACTGGGAAGGGCATGTGGCACTAGGCAAATGGACAATCAGGACAGTAGTAATTCTGAGAAATATACTGCTGCATTGCTTAAAAGTATAATTTAATGTCTGAAGCATACAGGGTTAAGTTCTGTAAGCTCTGGAGAAGCCCTGACATGAGCTATGAGGAGCTCACCACAAAACAATGTCAGTTTTTGAAACATTGGTGGGGAGGGAATGGAAGCAAACTCTGTAGAGAAAATTGAGGAGGTTGTACTTCTGGAACAATTGTTTTGGACTTGCCCAGCAGAGCTAAAATCCTGGTTAGAGGACCAAGACCCCAAAACAGCACAGCAGGCTGCAGTGCTCTCAGACCGCTATGCCAGAAACAGGCCTGCTCTGAAAGGGAGTGGGGTGGGACGTGGCAGCGCAAAAGGGGAAAGTGTGCCTTCAGGGCAGCTAAAACCCTCATGACCTCCACAGATAGGGGGAAGCCCCAGGTTACAAAAAAAGGATTTAACGGATAAAAGAAATGATGCTTGCTGTTTTTTGCAAACAGCCAGGGCATCTTACTAGACAATGTCCTAAAAAGGCACAGAGTGGTCAAAGTGGTGCTCAAACAGAGTTGGGTGCACTGTGTATCCCTGAGAGCATGCCTATAAACATGAGCGAGCACATACACCTGGTTATTGAAAATGGGGTGTGTCACAAACCCACTCAGCAGGTCAGGCCCTGTCAGAATATAAAAATTATACAATCAGAGTCTATCCAGCAGGAGGTAAATTAATAAAGATGACCTCAGCAAAACTCATGTCCCCACATGACTTTCTTTAAATAACATCCCCTCTTTGATCTCAAGTAGCTCTTCTTCCCAGGACATATCAAAGAATCTTTTATGACTTCACACTAAAGTGTCATAACCTGCTCTCTTCTTCTGAACGTTCTAAAAGTTCATGATTTCCCATCCTAGCAGCAGGCAAGCTACTATTAAGCTAGATAAAAAGGAGATCCTAATTTAGGTCTCTTCTAGCCTGTAATTATCTCCTGGCTGTTATCTTTTAGCTGAAAAAGCATGTCTCATGAGAGACACTCCATAACACATTTTTATATTACAAAATTCATACAGCGATCAGAACCAGCTGTCCAAGTGTCACAATCCTCTGCACCGAGACTGAATTTGGGGGCTCTATCCCCTGCATGGGATGAGCTTCCCAAATCAGTTCACTCCTTGTAGACTCGAGACAGCCCATCAGAGTTCTGATTTTTGGCTCCAGCTCTATATAGTATTGTCATATCACACCTTTACAAAGCAAGACTCCATCGTAGCAATCTACCATTGTTTTTTCCCATCTGTGTCAGCCAAACCAGGGGGTTGTGGTCAGTCTGTACCACAAAATGCTGCCCATATAAGTATGGCTCCAACTTCTTTAGGGCCCACACTATGGCAAGACACTCCTTTTCCACCGTGGAGTATGCCTGCTCCTTGGGAAGTAACTTTTTACTGAGATATGCTACAGGGTGATCTTTCCCTTGGCTGGATGTCTGACTCAGTACTGCCCATACCCACGCCTGAGGCATCAGTCTGAACTATAAAGGTCTACTATAGTCAAGACTTATCAGAATAGAAGCACTGTACAGTGCCTCCTTCAATCTGGTAAAGGCTTCCTCACAGGCTGGGCCCCAGGTAATTTTCTTTGGCATTCTTTTCTTTCCCAGGTCAGATGGAGCAGCCAGGGCACTGTAATTGTGTACAAATTTTCTATAGTATCCTGCTGTCCCAAGAAAACACCTGACCTGCTTCTGCTTTTCTGGTCTGGGCCATGCCTGGATTACCTCTATTTTTATTTGGTTAGGATGGAGCTGTCCCCGACCTACCATAAGCCCGTATGCCACTTCTCCCATGGCCACTTGGTACTTCTCTGCTTTGACAGTGAGCCTGGCCTCTGTATCCTGCCCAGCACTTCCCTAAGGTTGGACAGGTGTTCCTTCCAGCTGGCACTAAAGATGGCAATGTCATCCAGGAACGCCATGGCGTACTCTCAGCACCATTTAACACCTGGTTTACCGACCTTGAAAGTGGCTGAGGCATTCTTCATTCCGAAAGGCATTACTTTAAATTCAAATAAGCCTATCGGAGTGATGAAGGCCGACCTCTCCTAGCTCTGTCTTGTCAACTCTACTGCCAATACCCTTTGGTCAGGTCAGCGGTTTATGAGTCGTCGCCTCCCAACTTGTCCAGAGTTCATCCATCCAGGGCATCAGGTGGGCATCTGACTTTGTGACTGCATTCAGTCCATGATAGTCCACACAGAAAGGAGTAGAGCCATCTGGCTTGGGCACAAGGACTACAGGTGAGGCCCAGGGGCTGTGGGATCTCTGGATTACCCCTAAATCCAGCATCTCCTCCACTTACCTCCTAATGTCCTCTTGAACAGCCTCTGACACCCGATATGCTGTCCGCCGTATGGGCGTCTGTGTCCCTGTCTCCACATCGTGCATCGCTAAGGGGGTTAGTCCAGACTTGGTGCTAAACAATGGGGCAAAGTCTGCTAAAACCTCCCTTACTTCCTGGATCTGGTCCGGGGTCAGCTGGGGAGACAAGTTTACTGCCTCAATTAAGGACTCCTGCTTGCTTTCTTCCAGCAAGTCCAGAAGGGGTCTCCTTTGTCCATCTCCTCCCCATGACTACACACTGCAAACACCATGTCAGCCCTATTTGCATATGGCTTCATCATGTTAACATGGTACATCCTTTCTGTCTGTCTTCAGTCAGGTAACTCCACAATATAGTTCACGTCATTTACCTTCCTAACTACTTTGAACAGTCCTGCCCATTCAGCCCGAAGCTTGTCTTTCTGGACTGGAATAAGGACCATGACTTCCTGATCCACCACGTATGAGCGAGCTCTGACTCTGCAGTTGTACCAAAATTTTAGTTTCTGTTGGGCAGCTGCCAGGTTGCTCTGGGCTGTCCCATAAGCTCCTTCAGCCTTTCCCCAAACTTAAGGACGTAATCCACTATGGGAGTTCAATGGGTGGCGTGCTTGCCTTCCCAGTCCTCCTGGATCAATTCTAGGGGCCCATGTACCCGGCGTCCATATAAGAGTTCAAAGGGGGAAAATCCTGTCGAATCTTGGGCACCTCCCTGTATGCAAACAACAGGTAGGAAGGTATTTCTCCCAGTCCCTTCCATGCTGTTCAGCAAACACCCAGAGCATTGACTCAGGGTACCAGTGAATCTTTCCAAAGCCCATTGGCTTGTGGGTGATACAGTGTCGCGATCTCTGCACCACCCCACACTTCTCCCATAAACATTTCATCAGGTCTGACGTGAAGGAACCCCTGATCGGTGATAACCTCCTGTGGAAACCCAACATGGGAGAAAACCCAAGTAAGGCATCTTCCACTTTGTCTGTCCTCAGTGAGGATAGGGTGACTGCCTCCAGGTACCGGGTGGCATAATCCACCACAGTCAGGATGAATCTCTTCCCTGAGGAGTTGGGGGTATTTAATGGCCCCACAATATCCATTCCCATCCTCTGGAATGGCTCCTCCACTATGGGCAATGGAATCAGGTCAGCTTGGGTTTTCTTGGCTGCCTTCTCTATTTCTTGGCGCCAAGACCTGCAATATTCCTTCACCTGCTGGGTGAAGTTAGGCCAGTAGAAATTCTGGGCCAATGGCTGTGCATAAGCAATTCCCAGATGACCAGACAAGGGAATATCGGTGGTAGTCTTGAGCAAGTGCTCATGATACCCTTGGGAATGACAAGCTGCCTGTCTAGCACCCTCCCTCTGTCTGCACAGCCTGAGTATACATCAGTCCATTTTCCCAATAAACCTTATGTCTGCTGTCACCTCCTGTGCCCTGTCAGAGTCTGCCCAAACTCCTCAGCTTCTTTAGACTAGGTCACTTCTCTGAGCACATGCAAATGCCTCACACATTCCCTAAGGCATGGGACAGGTCCCTCTAGTTGCTAAACTAGGGCCCCAGCATTAGCATCAGGGCACTCCAGGATCACTGTCAATCCCAAGCCTCTGACAATGAGTCACCTCTCCCTCTTCAGAGTAACCCTCCTTAGCCATGTAGTTAACTGCTACTGGTGGAAATTTCTACCCCCTTTTCATTAATTTCCCCATCTGGAGACACAGGCTGGGGAACCAGCCTCTCAGTGGTTTCCACAATGGCTTCTGTGAGGTTCAGGGAACTACAATTTTCCCTTGCCACTTGGCTACGGGTAACTGCACACACCATCCCTTGTTTGAGATTGTTGCCCAGGATCACATCCACTACTAAGGTTTTGGCTACAGCCACCTGTTGCATAGTTCCCCCTGTTTCACAACAGTCTAGGAGAACACTAGTGAGGGACAGTGTTTTCACCTCACCAGTAAAGTCCTGTACAGTGACGTATTTATTGGGTATAAGCTGACCAGGCTCTACTAGATCCCCCTTTACCAATGTCAAGGATGTCCCTGTGTCCCCTAACCCTTGTGTCTGTACACCATTCACCATGACTGGGTGCATGTGTTCCCTCATGTTCACTGGCATGCTACCAGGGACACACAAACAATCCACTTCCTTCCTGGCCCCCTGTTGTGTATTGCTCGCCTTTTTGGGACACTGTCTGGCAATATGCCCAGTTTCTTTAGACAACCAACATTCATTTCTTCTCTCAGAGAAATATTTTCTCTGAAACCTGGGGCTAACTGGTTTTGGTGGAGGCAGTGAGGGTTTTAGCTGCCCTGAAGGTGCGCTTTTCCCTTTCTGCACTGCCACGCCCACCCCATTTGCTCTCAGAGCAGGTCTGCTCTTGGCATAGTGGTCCGAGAGTTCATCAGCCTCTTGCACTGTTTTGGAATCTCAGTACTCCAGCCAGGTTTTTAGCTCGGCTGGCATGCCAATGAACCTAATAGAATCACATTTTCAATTTTGTCAACAGAGTATGCTTCAATTCTTCCCACCATTTTAAAACTGACGTTGTTTCATGGCTAGCTCTCATAGCTCATGTCAGGGCTTCTCCTGAGCTTCAGAATTTTGCTTTGTATGATTCAGCTGTTAATTTAAATTATTTTAACAGCTAGCTTTAAGTTTGCTGTTATCATCACTGTCCTCATTGTCCATTTGACCTAGTGCATTCTGAGCTTTCCCAGTAAGTAGCAGGGATAGCTGGAAGCTCCAGGACTCCCTAGGAAGTATAGCCTGAATACAAACTTTTTCAAAAGAATTTAAATAGGCATCCATATCCCCCTTCCCTTTAAATTTGGCTATCAATTTGGAATTCAATTTGTAACCCAGTCCTGTAGTCCCAATTAAACCCAAGCCACTTACCTGCTCTGGTGCCGCTGGTTGGAGTCGTAGTTTCTCCAGTTCGTGTTGCCTCTGGCACTCACGCTCCTCACGGTCTGCATCTCTCTGTTCTCTCTCTGCCTCTCGGCATTCTTGCTCTGCTTCTCGGTGTTCTTGCTCTGCCTCATGATCTGCCTCCCACTGTTTATGGTCCTCTCCTCTGGAACTCCAGCTCCATTCTGCACAACTCAGTTTGCAGCCTGAGTACTTCTGGATCCAGGAACTGGTGACCTTCCCTGCTGATGTGGTCCTTCACTGACAGGTGGCCCTGTTGTCCTCCTCATCAGATCTGGACACTACACTGGCCGCTAGCCCTTCCACACTCAAAGTTCGGTCCTTTTCAGTCACTGTCTGTGACTCAATGCTCTGTGTATCTGCTACCATCAGGGCATCCACAAGGTTCTGTTTACTGGCTTTCACCTTGAACGGGACTCCTTTGTCCCTGCACAACTGCTTTAAGTAGCCTACAGTGTGCCTGCTGTAGTTGGGAGCCATCTTCTTCCCTAACTACGGCTACTCTGACTTGTACTTTAGAAAAAAAATAAAATGGGTAGGAACTTGACTGTACGCCAAGTGATATAGTTCTGTCTCCTTTTTAAAAATAAATCACTGCCTTTTTCTTTCTTTGCAAGTGAGCTGATGGTCTCAGGCTGACATACTGAACTATACAAGTTTGTAATACCAAAATTATGCACACCGCTGCCAACCAATCTGTCACAAACCCACTCAGCAGGTCAGGCCCTCTGCTCCCACAGTGCCAACCTCCGAGCGCAGTCTTGTGAACAGGAAACAGAAACAGGGTAACCCTCCTGTCTGTTTTGTGGGTTCAATCAAACTTTGGTCCCAAGTCTTGAGGGATTCAAACTGAACCTCTTGCTAGCTGCATCCAATGTACAGGCTCAGATAATTCTGCTCTTCGGGGCAGATATCTTTTGCCTACGGGCCCAACCAGGCATACAAAATGAACCCTTAAACTCTATTAAAGACCTCAGAACAAACTCTACCTTTTCCAGTTTGATAAAACCAGTAAGCTTCATAGGGTCAAATTTAACCATGTATGCTTCAGTTGTCAAGAAAAGAATTTCAACGCCACACCAAGTAGTCTCTAAAGTAGAAGTTTACTTAAATATAAATAAAAAAATTAACATGTAAATACAGAATCATATATCACAAAAACATACATTTATTTAAAAGAACAAGGATTAAAAAAAGTGCAAAATTCCTACCACCAGACAATTAGACATATATCTAATGTATCTCTTCTAATAGTACTGATAGACAGATGTTGTTGTCAAGAGAGTCCAAACATGTGTCTCTTAGTGGAAAACAGAATACTGTTTTAAAACTGGCTTTGCAACCCTCTTTGCATGATGTTACCTAACTTCTCCCTGTCAGAATATAAAAAATTATACAATCAGGATGTCTATACAGCAGGAGGTAAATTAATCAAGGTGACCTCAGCAAAATTGATGTCCCCACATGACTTTCTTTAAATAACATCCCCTCTTTGATCTCAAGTAAGTCTTCTTCCCAGGACACATCAAAGAATCTTTTATGACTTCACACTAAAGCATCATAACCTGCTCTCTTCCTCTGAACTTTATAAAAGTTTATGATTTCCCATCCTAGCAGCTGGCAAGCTACTATTAAGCTAGATAAAAAGGAGATCCTAATTTAGGTCTCTTCTAGCCTGTAATTATCTCCTGGCTGTTATTTTTTAGCTGAAACAGCATGTCTCATGAGAGACACTCTATAACACATTTTTATATTACAAAAATCATACAGCTATCAGAACCAGCTGTCCAAGTGTCACAGGGTGCACACCCAAGGGTTAAGGGACATGGGGATGTCTCTTACCTTAGTAAAAGGGGATTTGGTTGGGCCTGAACAGCTTATACCTAATCAGTTTGTAACAGTAAAGGGATTCACTGGGGAGGAAAAAACTCTGCCACTAGCTAGTGTTCTTCTGGACTGCAGTGAAACAGGAGAGAGGGTGCAAAAAGTGGCTGTGGCAGACACCCTTGCCATGGATGTGATTCTAGGGAACAATCTTCAGAAAGGGGCAGTGCATGTGGTTACCTGCAGTCAGACAGCAAGAGCCGATTGTAGTTCTCTGGACCTCATAAAAGGCCCTGTGGAAAACAATGGGAGACTGGTTCCCCAGCCTGTGTCTCCTGAAGTGGAGAGTAGTGAAAGGAGGGTAGGACTTCCCCACATAGCAGTTCACAAAACAGCTACAGAAGGTTACCTGAGGAGGGAGGGATAAACAATGTTCTGAAGGTTAGGGATGGCAGTGACCCTGAATGCCTTGATGTTAGAATTATGGACCCCAGTTTAGGAACTGAAGGGAACATGTCCCACGCCTTGCAAAAATGTGAAAAATTTGCAGCTACTGATCCTAGTTTGGAGAGGCTGAGGGCTTGTGCAGAATCTGATGGGGCATAGGGAGATGATGTGAGACACAGAGTATATTGGGACAATGGACTGTTGTATATGCAGGACGTAAGGACAGAGGGAGGGGTGATGGGCAGGCAGCTTGTTGTTCCCCACGGATACCGTGAGTGGTTATTCAGGATCTCTCATGATACATAACCCTATGTCTGGACATCTGGGAATCGAGTGCACCATGCAGCAATTGACCCAGAATTTCTATTGGCCCAACTTCACCCAGCAGGTGAAGGAATATTGCAGGTCTTGTCACCGGTGCCAACAAATAGGGAAGGCAGATAGTAAAACCAAAGCCACCCTGATTCTTTTGTCTGTTGTGGAGGAGCCATTCCAGAGAGTAGGAATGGATATTGTGGGACCTTTGAATACCCCAAGCTTCTCCAGGAAGAGGTTTATTCTGACAGTGATAGATTCCACCACCCGATACCATGAGGAAGTCACCCTCTCCTCACTTAGGACAGACTAAAGTGGCAGATGCCTTGCTAGGGATTTTCTCCCATGCCAGGTTTCTGAAGGAGGTTATCACTGATCGAGGGTAACTCTCATGTAGGACCTAGTGAAGTGTTAGTGGAGAAGTGTGGAGTGGTGCAGAGATGCTCAACACCTTATCATCTGCAAGTTAATGGACTTGTAGAAAGGTTTAATGGTACCCTAAAATTGATGCTCCAAGTGTATGCTGAACAGCATGGGAGGGACTGGGAGAAATACCTTCCCCACCTGTTGTTCACATACAGGGAGGTGCCCGAATAATTGACAGTGTTCTCCCCTTTGAACTCTTATATGGACTTAGGGTGCATGGCCCCAGACTTGATCTGGGAAGACTGGGAAGGCAAGTATGCCACCCAGGGAACTCCCATAGTGGAGTATGTCCAAAGTTCAGGGAAAGCTGAAGGAGCTTATGGGAGCAACCCAGAGCAACCTGTCTGCTGCCCAGCAAAAGCAAAAGGTCTGGTATGACCACAGAGCCAGAGCTCACTCATACAGTGTAGATCAGGAAGTCATGGTCCTAATCCCAGTCCGGAAGGATAAGCTGCAGACCAAGTGAGCGGAACTAGACAAGGTAGTCCGACAGGTAAAAGATGTGAACTATATTGTAGAACTGCCTGACAGGAGACATACCCATAGAATGTACCATGTCAACATGAAGAAGCCATATGCAAATAGAGCTGACATGGTATTTGCAGTGTGTAGTCCTGGGGAGGGGATGGAAAAAGGAGACTCCCCTACTGGACTTGCTAGAGGAAAGCAAGCGGGAGTTCTCTGTGAAGGCAATCAAACTGTCACCCCATTGACCCTGGAACAGACCCAGAAAGTATGGGAAGTTTTAGCTGACTTTGCCTCTTTGTTTATGGACAAACCTGGACTAACCCCCTTAGCAACACACAATGTAGACACGGAGATGCAAGTGCCCATATGGCGACAGCCTACTTGGTGTCTGAGGCCATACTAAGGGACAGTAGGAGGGAGGTGGAAGCAATGCTGGATTTAGGAGTATTCCAGAAATCCCACAGTCCCTGGGCCTCACCCGTAGTCCTTGTTCTGAAGAGGGATGGCTCTACTCACTTTTGTGTGGACTGTCATGGACTCAACACAGTCATGAAGTCTGATGCCCACCCAATGCCTCAGACGGACAAACTACAGGACAAGTTGGGAGGGGCGACATACCTTACCACCATTGACTTGACAAAAAGGTATTAGCAGGTGGAGTTAACTGTAAGAGCTAGGGAGAGGGTGGCCTCCATCACTCCAATAGGATTATTCAAGTTAAAGTGATGTCTTTTGGAATGAAGAACACCTCGCCACCTTCCAAAGGTTGATCAACCAGGTGTTACATGGTACTGAAGAGTATGCGCATATCTGGATTATATTGCTATCTTCAGTCCCAGCTGGAAGGAACACTTGTCCCACCTGAAGGAAGTGTTAGGCAGGATACAGAGGGCAGGGCTCACTGTCAAGGCTGAAAAGCACCAGGTGGACATGGTGGAGGTGACATACCTAAGACAGGTAGTGAGGCGGGGGAAGCTTCGCCCCAGTCAAGCCACGATCAAGGTGATAGAGGTGTGGCCCAGACCTCAGACCCAGAAGTAGGTCTGGAGTTTCCTTGGGACCACCAGGTACTATTGAAAGTTTGTACCAAATTACAGTATCCTGGCAGCTTTCCTGTCTGGCCTAGTAAGAAAAGAATGCCCAAATGAAAAATGGAGCCAGCTGCAGAACGAGCTCACATGGCTAAAGGACACACTGTGCAGTGCCCCTGTGTTGGCCAGTCCAGACTACAGTAAGCCATTTGTAGTCCAGACAGATGCCTCAGATGTGGGGATTGGAGCAGTCCTCAGTCAGATCTTGAATCAGGGAAAAGATCACCCAATGGTGTACCTTAGCAAAAAGTTGTTTCCCCAGGAGCAGGCCTGTTCCACAGTTGAAAAAGAATGCCTTGCGCTGGTATGGGCCCTAAAGAAATTGGAACTGTACCTCTGTGGGAGGAGCTGGTGCAGAACGCAGCAGCCAGGCTTTTGACTGGGACGTCTAGAACCAGTCATATTACACCGGTGCTCCGCGAACTCCACTGGCTGCCTGTTAGGTGGTGGATCACCTTTAAGGTTGGTTTACTAACCTTTAAAGCCTTACATGACCAGGAACCTGGTTACCTGAAAGATCTCCTGATTCCCTATTGCCCCCTCTGTCCTCTCCATTCCGCCAATGAGGGATTGCTAGAGATTCCCAGGGTTCGATTGAAGACATCAGGTTCACGTGCTTTTGCCTTTTCAGCACCAACTCTGTGGAATTCTCTACCTCGTTGGTTGAGAGAATGCCCAACCGTCCATAGTTTTAAAATTGGTTTAAAACGTATTATTTAGTCTAGCTTTTATTTGATTATGGTTGACTTATTTTAATGTTCTTTAATTTATATTATGTATATGTTTTATGTACAGCTCCTTGGCTCTGAAAGGTACTATATAAATAAAGTTGATTTGATTTGATTTGACTTTGAGGTACAGACTGATCATAAACCCCTGGTGTGGCTAACACAGATGGGTAAGACAAATAATTGTCTATTAAAGTGGAGTATTGCTTTACAGGGCTACGATATGACCTTTACCCACAAGGCCGAATCAGCCAATGCCAATGCAGATGGGCTATCTCACAATTTAGAGCAGCAAACAGAATTATCACACCCTGCATAGGGATGGATTCCAACAGATTCAGTCTTGGAGGGAGGGGTGTGGTGAGCCACCCAGCTGCTAGCCCTTATTTGTAGATATACTTCTGTATATATATATATATATATATATATATACTTATTTATTTTATGTAATTCTTTGTATATGTACAAGCTCTAGAAATGCCAGTGTTAATTCAAGGCAACTAGAGGAAAAGACTAGATTTTTTGCAAAAACAGATTTTGATCTTCCTTTGACCTGGAAGGCCAACTTGCTTGCTAGGAACTGAAATTGCATTCCCAGGTTATTTTTTTTAACAGAGGTATGCCAAAATCCATTTGTACGTCATAAAACCATGCAATCAGGAGTGGAATGCTTTGATCTAAGGAAGCTGTTTTAATATGCTTCATGTTATGAGGTAACAGGAAAGAAACATGCTTCCCAGAAAACCTTTGTGAAATACTAACAGGACACTGTGAATTAGCTTATATGGTGGATACTGAGACATCACCAGGTGGCAGAACATTGTGTTGGGGAAGCACAAGAGTGACACTCAAAATGGCCTGAAATGGAAGGGCCAGCCTCTATCCACAGCTTGGGATAGCCAACACTATAAATAGCCCAGATCATGGCATTTACACACACTTTCTCATCTGGACTCCACCTGACACATAGATGCCAAACTGCTGAAGCCAAGTGTGGCTACAAGGACTAAAGGAACTAAAAACTTTCTATCCATTTTTCTGGGCTCCAATTCACTGCAATTTTAAGATGGACTCTTTAGCTAACAGTTTTAATGCGTTTCAGTGTACATTTTTCCATTTTTGTTTATGCATACTGTAAAAATTAGTATATTCTCTTTTTAGTTATAACTGCATTTATATAAGTATTTTAGTAAAAACATTTGTTTTTCTAAAGAAATTCTGCCTGTTTGAGATTTACCTATATTTGTGTGTGAACTGGGGACAGTATTAATAATCTGTGACAACTGTTAATTGCTTAGTGTGGTAACCAATAACAACCAAATTGAAAAAGGGTCTATAAGGGATCTGGAAGGATGGGAGAATGCCAAAGTCTCAGGGATGAGTCTGTAGGGATTTTGAACCAGGCTTGTTGGATTTCCTGTAGGTAGAAGGCCAAGTCAGGTTTTACACTGCTACCCCAGAAGAGCGGTAATGCCTGGTTCTTCCTCCTTTGTATAATAGCCAGGGAAGGGTTCATGTTTGGCCACAAGACTCAAGACTGGTATTGTGCTGTTATCCAGAGTTAGAGGGATACCCTGGTTCCTCATGGAATAGGTGCAGTCGTGACTTCAGCGAGCATTCAAAAGGATGAGGAGGGTATCCCTGTCCCCCCCTGTCATGCACTGCACTTATGGGTGCACCCTGAGAACTCAGTGGACCTGACCCCTGAGGAGTGGGTTCCTGACAGTCCCTTCCATCATCTCATTTCCCTGCATATGCCCATGAAGGAGGTGGTGATACTAAGCCTGCTGACCTTCCTGGCTCCCACTACCTTTGCCAGTTTAAATGCTCACTGCTGAAGCATTCAAACTTCTCACACAGGACTGAGGTCCCCTTCCTGGATGGATGTAGGCCTTATCCTTATACAGGCTTGCATCTCTCCAGGTGGTGCCCCAGTCTCCCATGAAGCCAAACTCCTCCTTTCCACACCATTCCTTCAACTAGGAGTTGAATTTTTGGATGCGGCGTGACCTATCCACCCTTCTTGCCATGGACAGGTAACACCTCTGAAAAGGAAACGGAGTGTGCTATCTGCTTTAGGCTTCTCCCAACTTCCTGAAATCCTTCTGTATTGTGCCTATCTTCATCTTGTCCTCTGCTAGGTCATTTGTCCCCAGGTAGACAATGACATCCAGTTCCTCCCTCCTTACTATCACCCTTGCAGTCCTAAGGCTCCACTTCCCATCCCTCCATGCAGTGCTTCCTGGAAGGCACTTGCTCTCCCTCTCCCCCAACCAGGTGCCCCTAACTTCACTTCCCAGTCAATTGAGTTCCCAGCAGGAGTAGCTTCCTCCTCCTCCTCTGGAGTCCTCTTCCCCCTTCCCTGGGGCTCCATCTTGGTGGACCCATCCATCCTCCCTGGCCTCAGCTGTGGGTGCCCTTGTGGAGCTACCCCACTCCTCCAAAACAGTGTATGAGTTATTTTGCTGGACTGGTTGGGGAATGTGCCACAGACTTCCCTCCCTCAGTCTCCTGAACCCACCATGGTCCAACCGCCTCCTCCTAGGGCATCCTTGTGATTCAGGTTGTAGACCTGGTGGCCTTTGGGTGGGGGTGAACATCCCCTGTAACCTGGCCAACTCAGCTCGGAGACAGACAACCTCCTCCTTCAACCCATAGAGCTGACTGCAGATAGGGCAGCATCTAGAATGTCTCCCTGAAGACTGCCACTCCACAACCATTGCACTGCACCACTCCCATTATGTTTGTTATTCCCTACCTTGTTAATTTTTTTCTTTTTTTCCTCTCTCTCACCCCGTCTGTCTCTCTTCTTCTTCTCTATACCTTTTAATGTGCCCTTATTTGTACTCAGCTACTCAGTAAGCCTGCAATCTGACCCCTGAGTGTTATTTGGCTTTGTGGTGGCTGTAGTTCTTCCCTCCTCCCCTTAACAGGATGTTGCCCTTCTTTCCAAAGCACCTGCCCACAAAGGTGGACAAGTCGGGGTGGGCGAGAATGGTGGTGGGTTGCGGGGAATGGGGTGGCAGAGAAAGCCAACCACCGCTATGGAGGGAAACATTCAGCAATAATGGAGAAATAAGTCAAAGTAAGCGTCTCTGCTCCTATTGCCTAGCCCTGGAGTACAAAACATTAATGTTCTAACAGTTTGTAGAAAAAAAAATCTGAACCCTCCGTACCACAGTTGCATCAGCACAGTGTATGGTCAAGAAAATAGAATACCCCATTTCACATTGCACCCTGCAACACATACAGTCTTTACTAAATGCTCCTTTTCCTGCAGCACTGTTCTGTAAATTAAGAACAGCGGAAATAAAACAACTAACGCCTCTTCCCACAGTTACTCCCAGTACACGGAAATGCAAATTTAAAGAACTACTCCTGCAGCTCCATTTGCAATATCCTGTAACTGAGCCTGATCACCGGTTCTGTGTCACCCCAGAACTGCAAGTCCTCTTGCCCTGTCAGCAGTTTCACCGTTTGCTGGAAGGAGTAGATGAACTCTTCAATACAAAGATCCTGTTTTAATGCAAATTACCTCAGTGATAAATAAGGGATGAGAAATACTGAACTAATGTGAAATACAAGCTGAACTGTGCCTAAATATTATGTTTTGCTAAAGTTCTTATGAACTCGTCAGCTGCTCTTTAAACATTATTCAATTAATATTGCTTGTTTGTAGACCAGATAGTGAGGGAAAAGTTATCAGGCCATTAAACAACTTGCAATAAACCAGATAGGCAAAAACACAATGCTTAACTATAAACTTGCAGAATTTGTGGAATGCTGATGTTCTGTCAGTTTGTGGAATGCTGTGAAATTTGATGTTTTGTCAATTGTCTGCTGTATGATTCTGATTGACTAAGATGCCCGGCACAGCAGCGGATCATACCAATGCACAACAGATGACTAACAGCTGTAAACCATGCACAACAGTGCAGTGCTTTCACTGAATGCTATTGTTCAAAATCTTCATCATAGACTGTAAATGGTTTAGTTAGAGGGCAGTGGACAAGGAATGTGGATTATGGGTTAATGGGAAGGTAACAGAAGCAGAAATGCAAAATAGGATACATTGTAAATAATATACTCACTGAATCAGGAACATAATGGGGGCTATGCACAAAAGTGCGTAAAATGCGTCAAAACTCATTGGACCACTGTGTGTCCATGCAGTCCTGGACAGGCACAGGGTGAGTGGATGCATAACTGCAAGCACCCACAGGGCACCTGTCCATGGCCCCTCCTCCCTCAGCACACAGGTACGTGGGGGATAAGATGGGTGTGGAGCAGTAAGGGCAGGCATCCAATTGATGCCTGACCTGGGTCCCAGAGTGATTCCATGGGAGCAGGGGAGTGTGGGAAGGCACAGGTCCAGTGTTCTACAAAGTATGGGCACTCACCTGAGCAGCTGCCACTAGCCTCCCCATCTGCCCAGTGGGCATGATCAGTTGGGATCCAGCACATAACTAGCTGGTGCACCCATAGTGCATGCCGCCAGACCCCGCTGCATGGGATCCACACTTAGGGTTGCCTGCATGCCTCAGTTATGGGTGCATAGGCACTATGCACTTTTGTACATAGAGCCCAATATGCACGGGTCCCACAATACAGCAACCCCAACCTTCCCTTTTTCCCCCAACGTCCTCTTCCACTGGTGGACCATTATACAGTCCCTCTGGGAGTACCCAAACTGTTTCTGCATGCTTGTTGGTGAGCTGACAAGTTGCAGGCCTTTGACACAGATTAGTTGCAACACTGTGAGATGGGATTAAGATCGAAAGTACTTACACGTTGTCCCCACTGGGGGGGATTGAAATAGGATTTCCAAATGTATGTACTATGGCTGCATTCTGGGCTTCAAACTATATGTCAAGCAGCACAGCCCAGCATCTATTACCAGTATCTATTTAACTTGCTAGTCAATTTATGTACACCAGTGGTGAGCATCCCAGAGCACATCAACCCTTTGCTCATCTTCAGGTTGGTGGCTGCTTTCATGTGCAGCTCCCACCCACAAAGTCTGTGTGGCTGCTCCTACCACATCAGGCAGGGATCCAGAGTTTATGCCTGTATTTGACTGCATTCCAGCCCCGCATCTCAATAACATTGGGACTGAACTTGCACGTACTGTGAAAACATCTGTACATACTCGCTTCAGTCTCATTCATTCAAAAGCTCAAGCGTTTAGGTAGTGAGGAGATATTCGTACTATTTACCATTCTCCTCTCATCTGTAGATGATGTTGCACTTCTTAGGAAGAGATGGGTGCCAGACAATGGATGGATGGTAGTGGATGCTGAGGGGATGGGGATACCTAGTTATACAGTAGGTATTGGGATGGGAGAGTGGTACCACTGGACTACCAGGGACATGTACGTTGGGACAACAGTGATCAAGGTTTGAGGGAGCACCAGTGGACTGACAGGGATAGCTGCATTATGAGAACTAAGTGGGGTAGCAGGGCAATGGCATCAAGGCACAGGTCAGAAAGCATAGCAGGTATAAAATTCACAAGTAGCATTTTATTTTTTTCCAATAACAGTAAAATAAAAATAAAATTGTTCTGTATAACTATTTACAAAGGCAGTACAAGGACAGAAAACAAAGTCCTTCTTCTGAGGGTATCTCTAATTCCAAGTTTCAGTCTATCAGTCTCTCTCTTTTTTAGCAAAAACATTGCTGCTCTTTTTATAAGTCTTTCCCTGGGAACTTGTTAAGAGAATATCCTACTTCATGAAGGAGCAGGACAGAGAACTTTATCAGTTAAAGCAGAAGGAGGCAGGGAAGGCAGTCAGAATAGCAAAGGCCCAAACTGAGGAAGAGATAGCCAACTCTGTTAAGAAGGGGGGGTAAAACCTTTTATAGGTACATTAGGGAGTGAAGAAAGACCAAGCCAGGAATACTGAGGCTTAATAAAGGGGAGGGAATGTGGGCAGAGGGTGACAGTGAAAAAGCAGGGATCCTGAATTAATATTTCTGCTCAGTATTCACAACGGATGAGGAGGGGGAGGTACCTAAACCAAACAAGAGGAAACACCCTCGATAGGGGAGTCGATACCAGTCCATTCATAGGAGAAAGGGTTCTGAAAGAACTCTTGAAACTGAGGGTGGACAAAGCAATGGGGCCTGATGGGATTCACCCCAGAATTCTAAAAGAACTAAGGAATGAACTACTGACACCACTGACTACTGTCTTTAACAAATCATTGCAGGATGGGCTGGTACCTGAGGACTGGAGGAGGGCGTATGTGATTCCACTTCACAAAAGTGGGAGCAGGGCAGAGGTAGGAAACTACAGACCAGTTAGTTTGACCTCAGTGGCAGAGAAAATGATGGAATCACTTCTGAAGGAAAGAATTGTTGAGTACCTAGAGGCCAGTGGGGCACAGGACCAAAGGCAGCATGAATTCACAGTGGAAAGGTCATGTCAGACAAATCTAATAGATTTCTTTGACTGGGTGACCAAAGTAATAGACCAGGGAGGGGCTGTGGACATGGCCTACCTAGATTTTAGCAAGGCATTTGACACAGTCCCACACAAAAGATTCATATACAAGCTAGCCAGCCTTGGAGTGGGTCCCAAGGTGGTAGCCTGGATAAAAAATTGGCTGGACAACAGAACGCAAAAGGTAATAGTAAACAGAGTCCACAGTGAAGAAAGGAGGGTAACTAGTGGTGTACGGCAGGGTTTAGTACTAAGGCCGGTCTTCTTTAATGTCTTTATAAGTGACATTGCAGAGCACCTGGAAGGAAAAGTATGTCTCTTTGCAGACGACACAAAGATCTGCAACAGGGATGATACACAGGGTGGGGTGGAAAGGATGAGAAGGGACTTGGCTAGGTTGGAGGAATGGTCAAATGTATGGCAGCTCAGATTCAGTGCAAAGAAGTGCAAGGTAATGCACCTGGGAAACAAAAACCCATTGGAAGAGTACACAATGGAGGGTGAGATACTAACAACAACAAAAATGGAAAGGGACCTGGGAGTAATTATATCAGATGACCTAAAGGTGGGCAAGCAATGTGAGAAGGTAGTAAGGAGGGCTGGGGGGATACTGGGATGCATAGGGAGAGATATCAATAGTAGAAAACAGGAAGTTGTTATCCCTCTGTACAGACAGTTGGTGAGACCCCATCTAGAATACTGTGTGCAGTTTTGGAGACCCCATCTCCACAAAAACATAGACGGAGTGGAGGCTGTCCAGCGGAGGGCAACCAAAATGATGCAGGGTCTGCACCAAGACATATGAAGAGAGACTAAAGGAGCTTAATATGGATACCCTCGAGGAAAGGAGGAAGAGGAGGGACATGATAGAAACTTTCATGTACCTCAAGGGACTCAACAAAGTCCAAGAGGGTAACGTCTTTCAGAAAAAGAGATGTGCAAGAACAAGGGGGCATAATTTGAAGATAGAGGTGGGACAGCTCAGAGGTAATGTTAGGAAGTACTTTTTCATGGAGAGGGTTGTGGATTTCATGGAACAGCCCTCCTGAGGAGATCGTGGAGTCAAGAACAGTGGGAGAATTCAAGAATGCATGGAACAGACATAAGGCAATTCTAGTGGGGAGTAGGAGGAAGTAGGCTGTTGGTTAACTAGGCTCTGTAGCTTATCCATCAGGTAGGAAATGGGCAGACTAGGTGGGCCAAGCGGTTCTATCTGCCATCAAATTCTATGTTTCTATGTTTCACACAATGTTCTTGTCAGTCTCTTGCAGTGCAAAAAACAGAACATGGCAACTCAGAACTGACCTCTTGTTGACAGCTCTGCAAAGAGTTGGTAAACTGCATCTCAGGTTAACCCCCTAAATTTCCAAACAGCTTTTTGCAATCATTTCAACAGTATAACTATGTACATTTCAAACCAAAGGATCCCACTTTCATGTAAAGATTCACATATAGTTTTATAACCACAGATATGCAAGAGGGAGAGAAGAAAAGACAGAAACAGCAAGTGAAGGTAGAGAGATTGCAAGAGGTGGATAATGGCAAGACCGTCAAAGTGATCAGTTCCTAGGTCTCATAAAAAAATTTGGTTATGCAACCAGACAGACAAGAGACAGAAAAGGAGAGGCTAGAACAGATCCCTGCATTTAAGTCTTTATGCATAACAAATAGGACAGGACCTTATTCAACCCTGTCACAGGCAGTACCACTAGACTACCAGGTATTCATGCATTACAAGAACAGGGATTTAGGATGGAGTTAAGACTGCTAGTTCATAAGAACATCCAGTGGAATAGAGGGGTATTCCCATGCACCAACACAAATACAAGATTAGTCTCTCTTAAGCTGATGACATTCTCCTTTCTCTTTTATCACCTTCAGACTCAGTGGCGAGACATGGAAGAATTCTCTCAAAATTTAAGAGTTAGCTGGTTTAAACTAAATCTCTCTAAATCAAAAGCACTCTTGTTCAACTTTACCCCCCAATTCTCTCTGAAACGTACCTTCAACATCAGATGGCATACTACCACTATAAAATATTTAGGTATCAACATTTCCAAAATTTACAGTTAATTGAAATAATTAACTATGAACTCTCTCTAATGCTATTAAAAAGACTTGGAGAGATGGACCCATCTTCCGCTTTCTTTTTCAACGATCGAAACTATCAGAATGAATGTGCTACCCCAACTGTTATACTTGTTTCAAAACATTCCATATTTCCCATCACCATATTACTTTAAATCTTGGGACAATATGACATCAGTATTCATTTGGAACAAACAAAAACCACGTATTCGACTTTCAATATTAAAATTATCATTGGCTCAAGGTGGAACCAACCTTCCTGACCTTAAAAGATATGCCGAGGTTGCTTTCCTCAGAGTGCCCTCCTCTGGCTCTCTGAGCAATCTGATCCACTCTGGAAGAAATTAGAATTTCATCTGAATGATATGTTTGATATCAAAAAAATAATCTTTTCCACCTCTGGGAGGTCCCCTCCCATCAAGGACTTTACTGATATCACCTCACAAGTCCTGAAAATATGGTTCCAGCTACGTGGAAAAGAACCATTTAAAGTAATCTATGAATATTGTAAGGTTGTATCAGAAGACAAACTTTTCATTCCATCTTATACTGACATGACCTTCTCACGTTTGCATAGACTACAATTGGAGCAGGTGTTTCAGTTCCTAGGACCTAATGGGATACCATAATTTGAAGAACTTAAAAACAAATTTAACTTACTAAATAATGATCATTTCAGATATCTTCAAATCAGGAATTACTTACTACGAAATAGACTGATCAAGGTAAAATTGACCCTTTCAATTCCCCCCTCTTAAAATTATTCATGGATCACTCCCTGGGTTTAGGATATAGTCATCTAATTGGTAAACTATACAAGATGACTCATTATCTTACTAAAGAATCTACCGGCTCTACTGACAAGATGCAACAAATATCTTGATCTACAAGTACCCAAAGAAGAATGGGTCTCCTCCACTCTCCGTCGGTTAAAATCACTCAATCCCAAATCTGGAGGAATACTCATGGAAGTGTAGGTTCGTGGTTTTTCAGGTCACCGGCACGTTTGACAAAATATCTCCCTACCGAATATGGGGCTTGCTGGAGGGGATGTGGGGAAGGGATGGCTGATTTGGCACATGTCATGTGGCTGTGTCCACTCCTGATGCCATTTTGGATCAATCTACAAATAGAAATTTCAGACAGTTTAGCGGAGCCCTTTGAGCTTATGGCTGAGATGTTGCTGTTGGCTGTTTACCCAGACCACTCCCCTTCTTGGGTCAAAACTCTACTGTCTATTTTCTTATTGGCAGCAAAAAGCCATAATAAAAAAATGGATGACTCCGGTCATCACTATATTCAGGATTGGAGGCGAATAATGATTACAATATTTCAGATGGAAGAAATTACAGCAAAATTAACAGTCAAACCCAGAGGTTTACCTCACTTTGGCAGAGAGATGGCCCACCAAGCAAGAATTGACCACAATTTCTGCCCTGGGGGTGGAGGGAGGCAAACAATGAAAGAACTTTGGTACCTCCCTATGTCATCAGGGATTGTTCCATATCTGCTTATGTTATTATTAACTTTAAGAAATTTATTTCTGATTGTCTCCTAGAGGCTATTATTATGTTAATTCTGAAGTAATGATCATATATTTTATTGAATGTAATTCTGTCTCCTGTTTCCCTATAAAAGGGATAATAAAAAGAAATAAAAAAAAAGACTGCTAGTTTATGAAGTTAGTCTCTTTTATTTATTACATTTTGGGATTACAACCTTTGAGCTAAGAGCTCATTTACAGAGGTCCCTTATCAATTGGGCAGGGGAAGGGTGGTGGTGTTGGGGGACTTAAACATGCCAGGAATGGACTGGGAGACTATGACATCCTCGGTGGCCAGGGAACAGAGGTTGTTGGATGTCTTTCAAGATGCATTCCTAACTCAGCAGGTGAGGGAACCGACCAGGGAAGCATGGGTATTGGATGTGGTCCTGGAAGACAGTGACCAGATTGGGGGCCTGGAGGTAAGGGACCCATTGGCGGGGAGTGACCATGCCACGGTCTGGTTCTGCCTGGACCTAGGAGGGGTAGAAGGCTGCACAAAGATGGAGGTAACTGACTTCAGGGGGGCAGATTTTAAGGAAATGGGAAGGATCCTTAAGGAACACTTGGAAGTGATTGGGTCAGACATGGACGCTGATAGTAGGTGGGAAATCATCAGGAGAGGGGGCAGCATGCTACCAGCACCTGTGCAAGAATAAGACAAAAATGCGGTAGGGCCTGAAAACCCTGCTGGTGGACCAGGGAGGTCCAGGAGGTGGTGCGGTAAAAGAAGGCAGCCTATAGGCAATTCAAGTGCTCAAGGAGTGAAAGGGATCAAGAGGAGTATGAGCTGATGGCTAGAAGGGCCACTAGGGTGGTGAGGGTGGCTAAGGCAAGGAAGGAGCAGAACCTGGCCAGGGAAATTAGGAGAGGGAACAAGGGGTTCTTTAGATACATTGGGGAAAAATGAAGGGTGAAGGGGCAGATTAGCAGGATTAAAACAGGGGAGAGATGGGCACAAGACCTGGGGGAGCAGGCTGAGGTACTAAATGAATACTTCACCTCAGTTTTCACCAAGGAAAATGGGGGTGCTGCATCATACATTCATACATGGGAGGAGACAGTGATACTGAGGAGAGGGCGACCCTTACCGATTGGTGGGTCTGGGGAGAGGGGGAGGCATCACTGGCAGGAGGGGGGAGGCTAAGCAGGGAGAAGAGATAGCAGAAGTGGAAATCACAGCAGAGAGAGTGAGGAAAGCCCTTAGGTCCCTTAAGACGGAGAAAGCACCGGGGCCAGATAAATTACATCCCAGCGTGCTGAAGGAACTTGTGGATGTCCTGGCGAAACCCCTGGTGGAGCTTTTCACTATCTCTCTGAAAACAGGGTGGGTGCCCCAGGACTGGAAGGTGGCGCATATAGTGCCTATTCACAAGGGGGGGATCAAGGGAGGTAGCAGGGAATTACAGGCCTGTCCGCCTGACATCGGTGGTGGGCAAGGTGATGGAGGGCACTGTCAAGGAGAGGCTAGGGGGAGATCTGGAAAAGTAAGGGTGCCTGAATGATAGACAGCATGGATTTATCCTGGGGAAATCGTGTCAGACAAACCTTGTGGAGTTCTCTGACTGGGTGATGAGTGCCTTGGACCTGGGTAGACCAGTGGACGTCCTCTTTCTAGACTTCAGCAAGGCATTTGACTCTATTCCTCATGAGGGCCTGTTGGATAAGCTGGGAGGAATGGGGTTGAGGAACCAGATGATCAGATGTATAGGCAATTGGCTCCAGGACCAGATCCAGAGGGCCGTAGTTGGCGGGATAGTCTCATCCCCAAGGAGGGTCATTAGTGGGGAACAGGATCAGTCCTTGGGCCCCTCCTTTTCAATGCCTACATCTTTGACATAAGGACAGGTATCAGGAGTGAGATGAGTCTCTTTGCAGATGACTCAAAACTGGGGCGGTGGTGGATGGGGAGGAGGGGAAGGTGGTCCTACAGGTGGACCTGGAGGCTCTGAAAACATGGTCTAGAAAGTGGAAGCTGAGGTTCAATGCAGGGAAATGCAAGGTACTTCACCTGGGGGCCAGAAACCCGGGCCTAGTGTACACTCTGGGGGGAATGCTACAAGTTTTGATGACTGAGCGGGACCTGGGGGTGATGGTGGATGTCAAGATGAACAACTCGGAGACTTGTAGGAGGGCAGCAGCCAAGGCCAACAGGATGCTGGGATGCATCGCTAGGGGGATCATCTCCAGAAGGAGAGAAGTGATACTCCCTCTGTATAACTGCTTGGTGAGGCCACACCTCGAGTACTGCATGCAGTTTTGGAGGCCACACTTAAAGAGAGACATTAAACTCCTGGAGAGGGTCCAGAGGAGGGCAACCAAAATGATTTGGGGCTTAGGGGACAGGACCTATAGGAGAGAGACTCAAGAGCTAAATATGTACACATTGGAAGAGAGAAGGACCGGGGGGACATGATAGAGGTCTTCAGGTACATGAGGGGGTAAATAGGGGAGGAGCAGTTAGGGTGCTTTGAAGGAAGGAGGAGGGGGCCACTAGAGGGCATGGGGAAGCTGAGAGGGAAGATTCAGGGGAGAAAGGAGAAGGTGCTACTTCACTGAGAGGGTGGTCGAGCCATGGAATGCACTGCCCAGTGGGCTGGTGGAGGCAGAGACGGTGGAGGGGTTCAAGAGGGGGTGGGACAGGTACAGGGGAAGGGTTCTGGAAGCAAAATCCAGTGCAGCGAGAATATCCAGAACTGGGAAGGGAGAAGCCAGAGAAGGCGAGGGGGGCAGCAAGGTCAGCTCCCAGAGTGGGAGCTGACCAAACGAGCAGATGTGAAAGACCGTTAGGCCTATTCTGTTGGCATTTTAGTATGTTAGTATGAGGAGGGAAAGTTGGAAGATGATTATGGTGATGGTGAAAGTCTGGATGTGACTATTGACCCAGACATCTCCCCAGACAGACCTTCAGGTGTTTCTCCTCCTAGGCTTTCTGAGTCCCCTTCGCACTTCATGTTTTACAGAAAGATGGCTGATACCCTCCAGCTTCCTGTGGAGGAGGCAGTGGAGGATCAGGAGGAGCCTGACTAGGTAGAGATGATGGACATCCCAGAGTCCAGGAGACTGTCTATTCCCCTCCACAAATCTTTTGGGAAACAGACACAAAAAATTCTTAAGTTTCCCAATTCCATACCTCCTGTGGATAGAAGAATGGACAAAAGGTATACTTTTTCAGGCTCAGATACGGAGTTCCTTTATCAGTAATGCAGCCATGTTGGGGTTGTACAGGCTCTGCCTGTGATAAGGCAAGCATTCCCTTGGCATCACACCCCCAGACAAGGACTCCAGGAAGATTGATGCCGTGGCAAAGAAGCAGTACATGGCATCTTCCTTGGGACTCAAGCAGGCTAACTATATGACCTATACAGCCAGGTACCAGACATCCAGGTGGGACACTGTACTGGCACTGGCTAAACAGGCTTCCCCCCAGCTTGCCAAGGAGCTGGAGGAGGTGGCTGCAGATGGGATTGAGGCATCAAAAAGTTCAGTTTCATGCTGCTGTGGACTCCAATGATGTATCATCAAGAGTTATGGCTACATCTGTGGCTCTTCGGAGAATGGCTTGGCTCAGATGTACAAGCCTCTCACAGGATACCCAGGCTAAGGCCATGGATTTTCCTGTAGTGGGTAATTCTCTGTTTGGGGAGCAGACAGAGAATTACATGAAGAAAATGGACGAATACAGGACCACTTACAGGAGTGCTCAGGCCAAGAAAAGGCATGCAACTCCTCAAAGGCAGCAGTCTAGGGGCAGGGGCAGGTGTATTCCAAGGCCTTTTTACCAATCAAAGGCCTCTTCTTCCTTTTCACAGAGGGGGTTCTTCAGAAGGAGAGGTAGAAGGGGGATGAGCAGGCCTGCATCCACCCCTCAGCCTAAAGCCCCTGCCAAGCAGACACCCTGATGGGTCTACCTGGGTCGATTCTCCTATCCCAGTAGGGGGTAGGCTGGCTTACTTTGTCCAGGACTGGATGTCTGTTACATCAGACAAGTGGGTCCTGGAAGTAGTAAGCCAGGAACTGGTTCTCAGCTTCAAAAAATTTCCAAGGATGAGAGCCAGATCTTTTCCACCTGCAAATCTCTCAGAGACCCTTGCCCTAGAGGAAGAGGTTTCTTCCCTCCTAGCTTTGAGAGCTATAGAGAGAGTACCTGCCCTACACTGTGGCAAAGGACTGTACTCCAGGTGCTTCCTAACCCCCAAAAAGACAGGAGAATGGCGACCCATCCTGGACTTAAGATACCTGAACAAACATCTTTTAAAGGCAAAGTTCAAGATGATAACTCTGGGAATTATTCTTCCCTCTCTAAAGACCAGGGGACTGGCTAGCCTCCTTGGACCTCAAAGATGCCTATTTCCACATTCCCATTAGGTGCTCCCACAGAAAGTACCTCAGGTTCGAGTTGTCCTCAGGCCACTATTGGTTCAGAGCAATGCCCTTTGGCCTAACCTCAGCCCCAAGGGTCTTCGCAAAGTGCCTGGCAGTAGTTGTTGCCTTCCTAAGAAGACAAAAGATTTCCATTTTTCCATATTTGGATGACTGGCTCATAGTGGGCCAGTCCCCAGACCAAGTCAAGTCACACCTGCAAGTGACCCAGCAAGTGCTCACTTCTTTAGGATTTCTTCTCAACCTACCAAAGTCAGTTCTCAAACCAGTGAAGCTCCTCACCTTCATAGGGGCAGAGCTGGATATGGTAAAAGCAAGAGCCTTCCTTCCCATGGAAAGAGCAAGAGCTCTCATGGAACTGGCCTCTTCATTCAGCCTTCAGGTGTCTCGACCAGCAAGGCATTTCCTTCAGCTCTTGTGCCACATGGCAGCTTCTACAGCAGTGGTTCAAGGTGCAAGATTCCAGATGAGGGACATTCAGTTCCATTTAAGAGCATTTTGGTCCCAAAGAAAGGATTCCCTTACAAAACTAATCCCAGTGACTCGAACTCTGATCCAAGCCCTGCAATGGTGGCAGGATCAGGACAATTTGAGGCAAGGGGTTCCATTTGTCACTCAGTCTCATTCAGTGGTCCTTACCACAGATGCTTCCCTGCTGGGCTGGGGAGCCCATTTGGGAGACCTCACCACCCAGGGACTGTGGTTGCCTCAGGAATCTCTTCTACACATCAATCTCTTTGAACTCAGGGCAGTGTTTCGGGCACTGCAAGTTTTTTCCAAATCAGTACAGAACAAGGTGGTTCAGGTCAGAACAGACACCACCACCACCATGTGGTACATCAACAAGCAAGGAGACACTCAGTCTACAGCCTTGTGCACAGAAGCAATGAAGTTGTGGTCCATGGCCTATTCCCTTCAAACCTCTCTGATAGTAGTTTACCTTCCAGGGAAGGACAATGTCCTAGCAGATGCACTATCACGAATGGGCCCTGGATCCTCTAGTGTTGAAGGTGATTTTCTCAAGATGGGGCACTCCAGAGATAGATTTTTTGCAGCCCCAGACAATCACTAACTTCCTCTCTTTTGTTGCAGACCCCCAGTCTTGGGCTCAGTCCCCCTGGATGCTCTGATTCTGAACTGGGAAGGGAAATTTCTGTATGCTTTCCCCCTTCCCTCTCCTGTTCAAAGTGTTAGTCAAGATAATGTCACAACCTTGCAAAGTGATTCTGATTGCTCCAGACTGGGCCAGACAGCCATGGTATCCCTTGTTGCTGTCCCTAGCAGTCCATCTTCCCCAGTCTCTTCCCAGGAATTACAACCTGTTAACATCCTCTCAAGGGAGGATCTGGTACCCCAATCTTCAGTCTCTCAATCTCAAGGCTTGGCTTTTGAAGAGTTAGAGTTTGCAGATCTGCATCTTTCCCAAGGGGTTCTGGATATCCTCAAGGCTTCTTGAAAGCCCTCTACCAGAAAGACTTACAACTCCAAATGGAAAAGATTCAGCATTTGGTGTTCTAAGAAGAGTATTTCTCCAGACACTGCTGATTTGCCTACAGTTCTGGATTATATGGTCCATCTCAATGGCGTAGGCCTCAGACTAGCTACTCTCAAGGTACACTTGTCTGCTGTTTCTGCTTTCCTGTCAGTAGGCAAGTCTTCCTCACTGTCATCCCACTCTGTATTCTATAAGTTTTTCAAGGGATTGCTTCACACCAATCCCCCCTTTAGGGCTCCTGCTCCTGCTTGGGATCTTAATGTTTGCATTGCTCAGCTTATGCAACCCCCTTTTGAACCTTTGTCCTCAGCAGAGCTTAAGTACCTGACTTGGAAAACTGTGTTTTTGGTAGCCATTACTTCTGCTAGACGTATCAGTGAATTGCAAGCCCTGTCAGTGGAACCTGATTTCATCTCTTTTCACAGAGATAAAGTGGTCCTTAGAACTAACAGAAAGTTCTTGCCTAAAGTGGTTTCAGATTTCCACCTGAATCGGTCTATATCTCTCCCTGTTTTCTTCACTGATCATTCTTCCTCGGGAGAGAGGAGGCTACACAGTTTGATGTTAAAAGAGCCCTTAGCTACTACATAGAGCGTACCAAGGGTCACAGGTTTGACTCCCTCCAGTTGTTCCTCACTTACAGAGAAGTGAAGGGCAAACCTGCCAGCAAGAGATCTATTGCCAGGTGGATTGTGTCTTGTATACAATTCTGCTATGAAAAACTGGGAAAACTCACCCTCAGGCCTGAGGAGGCTCATTCCTAGAAGAGAATTTTAGCTACTTCCTGGCGGCTGTCAGGAATATCCCTCTTTTAGAAATTTGTCAAGCAGTCACCTGGAAAACAGTCCATACTTTTACCAAGCATTACTCTCTGGATATCCAGGCTAGGAGTGATGCTTTCGGTTTGCCTAGCCAGTACTTCAGAGCCTATTCCCAAAGTAGGTTCTGTCCCTCCTCCATGGAGGTACTGCTTGGTAGTTCTGACTTGTCAGAATACAGCAAGACATCATGTTCTTTGAAGAAAAAATGACACTTAGTAATTATGTTTCTTCTAGTGGAGTCTTGCTGTATTCTGACACCTCCCCGCCCCCTCCCAGGAACCTAGATTTTTGGGATGTGGGTGGGCAGGCGCAGTGTTTGGCAGGGGTGCCTTTACACCCTCTGTTTCTCATGAGGTGAGTTGTTATTTCAATTGATTGGTTTTGTTTTGGGTCTCCTGACTTGAGTCTTCCTTTTGAAACCCAAAAGATTATTTTTCTGCCAGTTGGCTAGTAAACATTTTAGTTTCCACACAGAACACCTAGTGAGTTTTGCTCGTAAAGATCTGACAGTTGCAGTTCAAATGACAACAGGCAGAGACATCAACCAAGCTCGAGATGAACATTCTATGCCCTGCATAGAAAAGTTAACCCATTGTTCTCCAGGGCAGTTTAAAGGCTGGGGCTAACTGCACTTGTCAGAATACAGCAAGACTCCACTAGAAGAAACATAATTATTAAGGTGAGTATTTTTTTCTTATGGACCACTTCAAGAGTTTAGTTTTGTTTGCTTCGGATGTCTAATTTGGATGATTTTTACCTGCTGTGTGAAGAGGCGAACAGCATTGTTTTAGTTTTTTTTATAGTTTAGCAGTAATCAGGCATTACTGAACCAGTCTTTCACCATCTTGAAGTTAATCTTCAAACGCTGTTCTAGGGTATCGAGGTCGGGGTGGCTAATGTAGATGACTGCGTCATCCGTGAAAAGGAAGATTCTATCATGACATACTTGTGGGAGGTTATTTAAAAAGACATTAAACAGTAAGGGGCCCAAGATGGACCCTTGGGGGACTCCTGTGCCAACACTTTGGCTGTCAGAGAATGTGTTGCTGATTTTGACTTTTTGAACATGCCCAGAAAGGTAGCTTCGAAACAAGCCCAGAGTGGTTGAGGATACAGTGGAGTCACCTAATTGGGTTAGTAGAATCTCATGATTCACCGTATCGAAGGCCTTAGTGAGATCTATAAAGGTGGCCCCCACAAAGTGCCCGTGGTCCATGGAATAGTGTATGAAACCTGTAAACTCAATCAGTGCTGTTGTTGTACTATGCTGTTTTCTAAAAACGTGTTGCTCCTTACATTGCAATTGGTATTTGTCTAGGTGGTTAATTAACTGATCATAGACTATACATTCTAATCCTTTTGAGATAGGGGGTAGTATGGAGATTGGCCGCTAATTTGTGTGGATTGTCCTATCCCTATTTTTAAAAACCAGGGTAACAACTACGGCTTTCCAGAGTTTCGGGAATTGTCTGGTAATTAGGGAGAAGTTAAATATTCTAATTAGGGGAGCTAGAATGACATTTAAGGTGAGGGCAATTAGCTTTAGATCGAGGCTATCCCCACTATGCCTGGTTTTGCAAAGCACTTTCTGAAGGTATTTTTTGCCTCGGATTGACAGATTATCCTGAGGTAGAATGGAGGAGGCACAATGTGTGGGAGAGAACCTGATGTACTACATTGGGCCCGCTAATGATACAGGTAATCGGGGGAGCACTCCACTGTGGTCTGTGAATGCCTTATTGAAAGTATCAGCGATGGTCTTTGGATCCTGCATTATAATCCCATTTATGTTCAACACTGTTGGGGCCATTTTATTAGGAGTCCCTGTTAAAGCCTTTATATATGCCCAGAAATTGCGGCTATCACCCCAGGTGTTATCTAGTTCAGCTTTAAAGTAGTGGGATTGAGCCTGGCGGATGGCCTTGGTGTAATTGTTTCATGCTGTCATATAATTTTGAAGATCAATGTAGGAGCCTGAACTTCTTGCCTTGCACCTTAAGTTATCCCTAGCATATAGTTGGGCAAGGAGAGAGGGGGTTATCCAGGACTTTTGGGATCCTCTTACCTTCCTAGTAGTGACGGGGCAAAGATATCACAGGCAGCATTGAATGTCTTAATGAAGTTGTCCAATGCTATGTCAACATCATCCACTGAAAAGATTTCAGACCAATTTATAAGCCTGAGATGCTCTTTTAGGGGTCCCAGTTGCCCTTTTCTTAAGATACGTGACATAACCATTTTCGGTGGGAGTACAGGCGACTTGTTAGTCCACGTACAGATGATGGGAGAGTGGTCACTTGTAGGTCTGGGAGAACAACTGTGCTGGTGATCCCTCAGGGTGGTTAGTCAGCAGCCAGTCCAGCAAGGTGTTGGACCCAGTATGGTAGTTTGTGCGTGTGGGGAATCTATTAGCTGGTCAATATTTATTGCTGTTACAGCATCTTATAGGGGGAGCTGTATCAGGGGCAACCAGTTAATATGATCACCCACAAGTAGCCCCGGAGTTATGGTGGAGGGTCAGAGAGGTACTCATGGAGCACCTTAAATCATGGCCTGTTCCTTTGGTGGATGTAAACAGAAATAATGGTTAATCCATTCCCATGAGCCCCAAGATAAGTTTAACTGGAAGCATTTGGACATTTTTTCCTGAATTTATAGGTGGGAGGACCTGTCCCTGTAAGTGGGCCTTGATATAAATGAGGCATCCCCTGCCTTTCTTTCTTTCCAGTCCTGTCTAATCTAAAGGAGGTATAACCATCGAGCTGAATATCAGTGTTAGAGGTTCTTGGTGAGAGCCAAGTCTCAACCACTGATAGAACATCTGGCCTATGTTGTGCTACCCACAATTGCAAGGCTTCAAACTTGGGCAACAAACTGCAGATATTAATTGAGGCTACAGTGATAGAGCTCCACTTCTCGGAGGGACCTGAGTCCATTGCTTTGGGGCCAGGATTAGGATGAATGTTACCCGATATGAGCAATAATAGACATATCAATCTGGTAGCCTGTAATCTAAGTTTTTTTAGCGCATGGGAGTGACTCCTGCGGAATGTGTGTCGTTTAGTGTTATTACTAGAGAATAGGAACAGGTTGATGGTTGGGGGAGGGATGAGGTTAATGTTGTCATATGGGAATAGTAATAACCCTAGATTGTTGGGGCTGTGGGTAAATACTGAGAGTGCAGGGGCTGTTGTTGAATTAGGGCAGTTTGTACTAAGTGGTAATGTTTTTAATCTTCCATTATCACATGAAGTGGGAGGAGTTGAAATAAAAACAATAAGGCAAATATCATGAGGAGGTGCATTAGGGGCTTCATAGTTCCCCTGTTATGAGTTAGGAAGTTTTATCTTCAGATCCACAAAAACTGGAAAAATAAATGAGAGCAATAGCGGGCGTCAGGACACTAGCGAAATAGCATTTGTTCCTTTAAGATAGGGTGTTCCCTTTGATCCTGCAGTGACTTATCAGTGGGCGCAGAGGGCAGATCACTCAGGGCAGAAAGAGGATTTGAAGAGTGACGGGGTGGGGGTGGGAGGGCGGGGAAAAAAATTCACCCGGCAGAGCAAAACAGCAGTTTAAGTTTTAAATAAGCACAGAAAAGCATCCGGAGGAGGTGGCCAATGGACGTAAGTTGAGCGGAGAGGAACCACCGATGGCACACCTGTATTCAGGGGCTGCTTTCAATAGTAATGCAGGGTTTGGAGTCCCTGGTCATAGCTTGCACCATACCTGTTCTGGGAGGCTGTCAGGTGGGTGGGTGGGTGGATCAAGAAGCGTGGCCGGCCGTAGGTGAACCAGGCCACTGCTGCTGCTGCTGGGCAAAGAGCACCTGGTCAAGGTGTCTTCCTGGAGAGGGAAAGAAGGAGGTGGTTAAGTAAATTTAAAGTTGCCACAGAGCCAACGTTAAACTTAATCAGTGGAAGGGACAGCAAGCACAATAGAGTAGGACAGGGAGGGATGGGGGATGAGAGAGGTGATCAGGTAGGGGGGCATCTGGCCTTTGGTGCCAGCAGGGGAATAGTCAGCAAGGATGTGCCAAGCAGTTAACAAATTTAAACGATGGCTGAGGTAGTATACAGAAGAGCAGGGGGGTCAGGGAGAGAAAAGAGCTTAAAACAGTTATAGGAGTGGTGTGAGGAGAAATTATAAGCCATACCAATGACAAATTTAACAATGGTCGGGTAGTATACAGAAGAGCAGGAGGGTCTGGAAGAGAAAAGAGCTGAGAGAGAAACAGTTTAGAAGCGGAGTGAGGGAGAGCTTGTAAGCCATAACAGCCTATGCAATTAATAACTTTCCAAAATCAATAAACAGTTTTAGCACTATAATGGTCTTAAACAAATAACAGGTTAGCTAAACATTCAGGTAATACAGTCAAACAGGAGTTTAAATAATTAGCAGGCAAAATTCAACTTCAGCTGAGCAGAAACAGCAGTTCAAGTTTTTAAATAAGCACAGGAAAGCATCCAGAGGAGGTGGCAAATGGACTTAAGTTGAGCGGAGAGGAACCGCCAATGGCACGCCTGTATTCAGGGGCTGCTTCCAACAGTAATTCAGGGTTTGGAGTCCCTACTCGGAGCTTGCACCATGCCTGTTCTGGGAGGCTGGCAGGCGGGTCAAGAAGCGCAGCCAGCAGTAGGCGAGCCGGGCCACTGCTGCTGCTGGACGAAGGGCACCAGGTCAAGGCACCTTCCTCTTCTGGGAGACTGGCAGGTGGGTGGGTCAAGCTGGTTGGCCATAGGCAGCCAGACTGCTGCTGCTGGGGCCAAGGGCACCTGGTCAAGGTGCCTTCCAGTTCTGGGAGGCTGGTGGGTGGGGGTCAAGAATTCATGGCCATCCATAGGTGAGCCAGGCCGCTGCTGCTGCTGGGCGAAGGGCACCTGGTCAAGGCACCTTCCTGTTCTAGGAAGCTGGCAGGCAGTCGGCCAAGAAGCTGCAGCCAGTCATAGGTGAGCCGGGCCGCTGCTGCTACTGGGTGAAGGGCACCTGGTCAAGGTGTCTTCCCTGTTCCAGGAGACTGGCAAGCGGGTGGGCAGGTCAAGAGCCGCGTGCTGACCATAGGCGAGCTGGCCACTGCTGGGCAAAGGGCACCTGGTCAAGATGCCTTCCTATTCTGGGAGGCTTGCAGGCAGGTCAAGAAGTGCGGCCAGCCATAGGCAAGCCAGGCCGCTGCTGCTGCTGGGCAAAGAGCACCTGGTCAAGGTGCGATCCTGGAGAGGAAGTTATCCTAACCAAACAGTAAGGAACTAATTAGCATTAAAACATATTTCTAATGGGGCATCTGGATTTGAATCAAGGACCTCTTGATCTGCAGTCAAATGCCCTTCTACTGAGCTATACTCCCATCTGTTACCAACTGTGCTTGCATTTGTCCTGTCGCTGAAGTGTTGGGGGGGCAAATTACGGTAATATTTAATTTAGTTGTTATATAGAACTTCTGGTTATTATGTCCTGTGTATAGAATTAATTTTTTTAATGTTTTGTGTTCACAGTTTTAAAATTGCCACTTTGTTCTAACATTGTTTAGTTTCCTAATTATGTTCTTGCTGCTATTTTTACTGTATTATGTAGGAACAGAAATTATCAGCAGAAAAGTACCACTTGTCTCACCCAGTCTGCCCAGATTTTCCCTGCCTATTCTGTTTCCGAAGACCATACCTGGTCTCTGTCAACCCTGCATGTTTACCAATATTCCCTTATGCCTATCCCATATTATTATGGAACTTGGTGTTGTTACTGCAATCCTTCTATAACTCTTTCAGGTTTATTTATTTAGTTAGTTTTCATTGACCAGGTAAACACATTAGACAAATGTTTATTTTCAGGTATGACCCGGGAGGTTACAGTAGGGTAGTACAGACAAGTTAATTGCAATGCAAGATAAAAAGCCACAGAACAAGTATTACATGGGAGTACAGAACGCTACAGAGCAATAAATATACAAGAGAGCATAAAACAGGGTACATGACTAAGAAAAAAAACAACATACAGATTAGAATCAAATATCTCCATAGGGATAGATGCAATACACCACAGATTCTCTCAGTATTGAAACTGGCCTTGCCTGAAACAAGCATATGCATATTAACAAAGAAATCAGCCGAAGAAAGCCATTTAGTTTATCTAGTCTGCTCGCATTGCAGGGTCCTCGGTTTATGCTATGGAACGTGCCCCTACCCACCCCCCACAGTTCTCCCTTCCTCTCCATCTGCCTCAGGCCCCTTATTTCCCCCTTATGCCTGTCCCAGCCCCTCTTGAAGCTGCTCACTGACTTTATCAAGATCACTTCCTCCAGCAGCGCATTCCAACTGGCCACTACCCTCTCAGTGAAGAGGTTATTTCTAACCTCCTTCCTAAATCTCCCCCTTCCAGCTTCAGACTGTGTCCCCTTGTGGTTAACCCGCCACTTAGCTTAAAGAGACCCTCTTTATCCACCATATTTATCACTTTCAAGTACTTGAAGGTCTCTATCATGTCCCCTCTCTCCCTCCTACCCTCCAGGGAGTACGTATTCATGGTCCCCAACCTCACATCATATGTCTTACCCTGCTGCCCTGCAATAATCTTAGTTGCCCTCCTCTGAACCATCTCCAGCAGGTTGATGTCTTTCTTAAGGTGTGGACACCAGTATCTTACTCCATACTCTAGATGTGGTCTCACCAGTGACCTGTACAGTGCAGTATAACCTCCTTCCGCCTACTGATGATTCATCTGGTTATACACACCAGCATCTTTGTTTGCCTTTGCTGCTGGTTTTTGCAGTGCATGGTGTGCTTCAGGTGACTAGTGATCATCACTCCCAGATCCTTCTCCTTCTCATGCTACTTGGTCCTTGGATTCTTGGCTCCAGTGTGCATAACTTTGCATTTCTTGGCATTGAAGCCATGCTGCCAAATCCTGATCATCTCTCAAGTTGTCTCAGGTCTTCTGCAGATCTTATATCCTTCCATTGTGCCCACCCTCCCACAGAGGTTGGTGTCATCTGCAAATAGACAGATTTTGCCCTTGATGCCCTTCCCAGTGTTGTTGATGAAAACACTGAACAACACCGGCCCCAGCACCAAGCCCTGCAGGACCCCGCTGGTGACTTCCCTGGTACTAGATAACTCTTCCACCCACCACCCTCTGAGTCCTGTCCCTCAGCCAGTTTTCTACCCACCTGGTCATTTTCTCCCCAACCCCAAGATCCGCCAGCTTCCTGATCAACCTCTTGTAGGGTACAGAGTCAAAGGCCTTGCTGAAATCTAGATAAAGGATGTACACCACCTGGCCCCTGTCCACTGCCTTTGTGACCCAAAGAAGTCAATCAGATTCATTTGACAAGATCTCCCTCCCACAAACTCATGCTGCCTCTCATCCTGGAGACCATTCTCCTCTTGATACCCTATCAACCTTCCTTAAGTATAGTCTCCATGAGCTTGCACATGATTGAGACCAGACTGACGGCCTATAGTTCCCAGGTCATCCCTGGAAACGCTTTTATCGAGGGGCACCACATGTGCCATTCTCTAATCCTGTGGCACCATACCGGAATCCAGGGAACTACTGAACAGGCTTGTCAGCAGCCCTGCAAGCTCCCCTGCCAGCTCCTTAGGTACCCTTGAGTGTATGCATTTTGAGCCTGGTGCTAGAAGCCCTTCCTTCACTCTGTCCTGCTCTATCACTACATCTGTGTGCCCCCCACTGCTTCCTTTTTCCCCCCAGAGGCACCAGTCTGTCTTTTTTCCTGTTGAAGACGGAGAAGTAGTCATAAAGCACCTCAACCTTTCCCCCGTTCTCCTCTACCCATTCATCCCCTTTCCGAAACCTTACAATCCTGTCCTTCTTGTCCCTTTTTTCACTTATGTAGCAAAAGCAGGCCTTCTCCCCCTTTTTGGCTCCCTCAGCTATCTGCAGCTCTTATTGTGCCTTGGTCTGCCACACTACCTTGCTTGCCACCTTAGCCAACTTTAGGTAGTTTTCCTAGCCACCCTCTCATCTGGGTCTTCCTTTATCTCTTGTAGGCTGATCTCTTGTCCCTTACCTCTTGTGCAACCCCAGAGTTGAACCAGCTGGGTACTTTTGCCCTGAGTTCTTCCACTAAAGCCTAATGCACTCCACTGTGGCAGCCAGTATTCCTTATTTGATGATGGATCATTTTTGGTCCACCCCACATCCACTCTTAAACCCGCCAGGTGCCTCTTTAGCACCTCAGCCATCTTTTTGAAATCTGCCGTCTTGAAATCCAGGATTTTGTTCTTAGAGGGAATGGTTTTCCTGCCCATATCCAACCTGAACCACACTGTATAATGGTCGCTACTACCTAGGAGCTCCTTGACCATTATCTCTTGTACGTGCTCCCCATTTGTGAGCACAAGATCAAGGATTGCCCCTCCATGGTGGGCTCTCTGAGTGAATTGTTAAATTAGATAGGGTTAATTAATACAGAGGTAGAGCTCCCCCTAGTGGCTTGATGCCATATATCATAACATCCCTTTTCATAAACGATTAAGCTAGCATGCTTTCTTGAGGTAAATATGAAAACTAAAACAATAGAAACAAACAGCATTGGTAAGAATACTACTCTAGTGCTTTGAACTTGTCCCTGTCAACATTAATAAACATAGCCCTGGCGCCATGTCTGCAAAGGGCTATTACCCCTGCCTTGCTGGCCAGACCAAGCTTAAGGGGCCTGGGTTCCCATTTTGCCGTTAAACGAGGGTTCTTCCCCAAGATAGAATATAAAATAGCATGGTGCCTCCACCCAGAGTACATTTCAAGTGGGTACAGTTTTCAACAGCACAACCCCCTGGGATGCTGTACCAACCCACCTCCCCACACAGTCACCCCAACACTAGGACTTACCATAACCAAAACCCCCAAATTCAACATTTTGCATTTTTTGACTTAAGTTAATAATATGCTCACTAAAAATATACTCTCAAGCCTGAATCTTCCAAAATAGTAAACTATTTACATGGGAGAGTTAGGAAGGGGTAGCTGGAGTGGAGGCTAAGCAAAACATTTGATAATTTGCATTTAGAGATGATCATTTTCCTAGATCAATCAAATCCCCTTTAACGCCCCAAAACATGTTTTAATACTTGCAGCCACCAACCCTCTAACTAGCTAACTGTTGCAGGTGTTAACCATTACACACACCCAAACTGGTACCAGTTTTTGACACCTACAAGTCCTAGCTGGGTACCCATTGCTGACATGTTGCAGGCCTGTGTCGCAGCTGGTCAGCCGGCATTGGTGCACTTAAATTAAATTCAAACTTAGCTTTTCTTTTTGTATCTCCACTTGCTACTTTTGACTACTACGCCATTGGGCACAACTTGCAGACAACTATGTACAACCCCCAGGTGCAGAACCATCCCTGCAATAACTCACGGTCCTGCGGATCAGTCTCTGGTGGCACTGTGACTGAGACTCTGGGGAAAGCTGGAACAGCAGAATTCAGAGCCTTGGATTTGAAGAGATTTGAGATGTGGAGCAGGCACTCTGTCATTAAGTTCTTTCAACTTGATTGAAGGTTTTGCAGCTTGTCCCCTTCAGCCTGTTTCCAGGCCAGATGCAGAGCACAATGCAAGGCTTTCCAAACCACAAAGGAACCCAGACCCAGGAGTGACTCCACGGTCTGGCTCCTCACTGGATCTAGAATGCTCTAGCACTCAGGCACATGCCCATGGCTCCCAGTGGCCCAGTTGGCCCCACTCGATACAGGTTAGCTGTTTCCCTACCTGGCTCCAGGTTGAAAATTAGAAAATTCTTAGTCTCTCTAGCTTCAGGTCCAGTTGGCAATTTCAATATTTAGAAGTTTAAGAAAACATCCATCAGTCATACTACCATCATGGCAGCCATGGCCCTTTTCACACAGGTCACAGTCTCTGGCTTCTCACCGAGCACACGGTCTCAGTGAGACTTGAGCAAACTCAAATGAGCTTCTCCAAGGACCCTGAACTTGGTAATGACTGAGCACATTCTTTCACTCGACCAGTGCCCGACAGTCAAATCTCTTTCCCTCACCGGGCAGATGCTAATGACCCAGAAGACGTTCTCTCTTCTCCAATTCAGACTACTTGGTTTTATTGGCCAAGCATCTGCGTGTCAGGGAGACTCCCATACCAAGCTCACCTGGTTTTACTGGCCAAGCCTCCACTTGTCAGGAGACTCCCATACTAAGCTTCTATAGACCTTTTCTATAAACCTTGCAAAATGTCCTTCCCTTTCCATTGACATTAAGTCCACCCGGAACAGACAGAACCTTTTTCCTTCCAAGAACCTTTCATCTGTGCTTCTTACGACTGTGGTGTAGACAAAATTCAACCTTTCCTGGCACTAAGGGCTCTGCAGCCCCACAAGAAAATCTCCATCTCCTTGAAATTTCAGATGACCTTTTCTCTCGAACCTCTAACAAACCTTCACCACTGTGGTGTAGCTTCTTCCCACAGCAGCCTGTTGCAGGACCTGAAGCTCTTTCTCTCCCCTCTCAGCAAGCTGCAAAACCAAACTCCTTTATCACATTCCTCCACCTTGGGAAAGGCATAACCACGCTCTGGGGACAAGTAGCTGGCAACCCCCAGGAAGGCTCCTTTCCCAGCCTTGCAGCCCCATCTTTGCATAGGGGCTGGAGCCCCCTCCTCCCGAGAGGGCTCCTGCTAAACTGACTCTGGGACCAAAAGTCTCTCACTTTTGGAAGCTATCTGCAACTCCTCATTGGCTCACACCACTGTCCTTTTAGAAAATTAATACCTTTTTTAACACCTGATTGGCTGTGTGAAAGGTGCCAAGTATTTCCCCAGCTTTTTCCCCATAAGTCCATTAAACAGTCACGCAGTCCTTTGGTAAAATCCTGTCCCTCTGATTGGCTGATGCTGTGGTCATCTGGTTGCAATCATGGCTGCCACAGTAAACAGTTTAACTGCAGTCCTCACAATGTCCCTGCAGCCAGAATCAACATTTTTATTTGCCCCCCCAATGCCCTGTAATGTGACTGCACGCTTTAACACTTTCCTTTAGTCCTTTCCCTGTCACTACGGCCGTTTTAGACTGCCCCCAGGCAGCCCATACATAGTCCCACTGCAGTCCCTATATGTCCCACTTCTACATTCTGGTGCAGCCAAAATATGCCTTTCATTTAACAATTTCCCCACAGTCAGGTAGCATCCCCTTACTCCTGCAAGCCAAGTGCAGACTTAACACTTTTATTAACCCCCACGCCTGTCGCTGCTGCCATTATTCATAACCCCCAGGCCGCAGACAGGCTTACTTATTAATATGCATTGTGCCTTATTAATATTCATGAGTCCCCCAACTGTGAAGTGCTCATTGGTGCTCTCTTCTAACCACTTTTGCTGCTCTTTTGTGCCTTCTCCATGTCTCTGGTCCCGTACTGCTCAATTAGGGACTGGGAACACGGAGAGGCATCCAGGTGGCTGCAGGATTGGCCAAAGACCACAATGAGCTCCTGCGCATGCACGGACCGCCGGACTCCACCATGGTGCAGAACCAAATGGCGACGCCACGCTTCAGCTCCTCTGGCCCCATTCTGGGCTAATAAACACTGCAGGGACCGGAGGGAGGATCCAGGGGCACTAAGGAACCTGTGCCAGGATGTGGGGGGACACTGGGGGAAAAAAAGTGCACTGGGAGGAACAGGAGACCGGGCAGCCAAGGGGAGGTAACATAAAAGGTCCAACTTTTAAGTAATACAGTCTTTAGAGTATCTCACAGGAGGCTTATGTTGGTTCTTGTGCAAGTGCTTTTAAGGATTTTCAGGCGTCTTCTGGTGTTGCACTCTTTATTACTGGTGGTTTACATTTGTAAGCCCCTTAAAGAGGGGCTTATGTTCTCATTTTAGGCATCCCTTCCTCCTCCTCCCCTCCCCCAGAGCTAGGGAATATGTTAGTGATCTGGGGGATATTGCTGCTGGATGCCTCAATGTGGCAGCAGAGCATAGGTTTTAGGGAGTATATAAGGGAGCAGATAGGAAGTATCTGGGCCTTTCTAGCCCAAGCATTAGGCCTGGGGCTGGAGGGGGTGGCTGGAAGTGCAGATTAAGGAGCAGAGATTAGGTGGGCAAGTGAGGGAGCTCAGTGGTCCAGGAGGGCCAGTGGAGGATCCCACATAAAGTAAAGTCAGGATGGCTTTGGGCAGTGCTGTGTTCAATGAGGAGTGGGAGTATGGAGCTCCATAGGATGGAAGAATGTGTAGACAGGTCCTGCATCATTTTGGGGGCAGGGAATGTAGATGGCTTTTAGGCCAGGAAGAGTTAGGAGCCCTAGAGACTCCTGTAAGGAGTTCCCATGTCACCAGGGCTGTGGGGACAGTGGCAGGGCCCCACAGGAGGGAAGTCGGCAGTGGCTCCCTCACACCTGCATAACAGGGCGGCCTGGGGTAGAGGGAGCCAGAGGGGCCTTTCACCCAAGATGTGGGCCTGCTCTAGAGGGGCAGGTCCAGGGCACCAGAACATTCGGGTCACAGGCCATAATGGCAGCCTTGGAGGGTAACCTTTGTGCTGGAGCTAATGTAAGCCCAGGAGGTGTAAAGGGATGTTGGCCTGACTCAGACCCTGAGAAGGTTGAACAGCAGAAACCAGAGCATTTGGGCCATCAGTAGGAGGCAGTACAGCCCATGGCACGGGGCCAGTATTACTGTAGCTGTGCCAGGAGTTGGGGCCCTGCACCAGTGGGGCCGAGGACAGGCTGGAGCTGAGTGAAGGTGGCAGGTGCTGAAGTAACATAGGTACAGTGCCAGGCTGTGGGTTACGGGCCTGGGTCATCAGGAAAAATCCTGGTATTCCCCAGTGGTTTGGGTCAGTGCACAGGGATTCAGGTGGGGGAAGCAGCCTGCTTTTCTGCGCCAGTGTTTGGGGGGCGACCAGTGCCAGTGAGTGGGTAACCTGAGAGTAAGAAAGAAAAAAAGGTTTGGCTTACCAGATCCAGAAAAGCCAGGAGATTACAGGGATCTGAGTTTCAAGTAGGTCTTGGGTAAAGCATATGAGAGAGAGAGAGAGAGAGAGAGAGCGAGAGCAAGATAGAGAGAGAGAGAGAGAGAGAGAGAGAGAGAGAGAGATAGAGGAAAAATACCTGCTTGTACTGCTGTAAGAGTCATCGTTCTGCTGCTTTAAAATGTGCAGCCAGTATGCGTAAAAAGTTGAATTAGCCCCATGGAGCTGCATTATCTATTTAAAAAATGAAGATGTGATCCCTGTATTGCTGGGAATCATTTGCAGTGCAGGAGCAGAATAAAAGAAGTCAGTTTGGGAGGAAATACTGGTGATGTGCATTATTTAAACTGAGAGGGGGAAGCAAATGTAATGAAATCCTTCTTTTCCCCTTTATGTTCAGTTAAATTAATTTATCATGCGTTGCCTTCCAAATATAGTTTCATTCCCCCTGGGGCAGGGTCAAGGGGCTCAGGGGGCTTCCGAGACCTTAGAGGTACAGTGTAGAGTTCCTGGTCTGGTGTGCGGCCTTCGGGGTGAAAACCAGATTCTGAGGATAAAGGTGAGAGGCATTAGTATTGAAGACACCAGTAAGGTAGGAAACAATTTTCCCTGCCTTATTTTTGAAGTGTATTGGTCTCAATGTTAGCGCTTGAGGGTACCCCTCCTCCATTGCCCCGGACTATCTGCGAAAAAAGTTTATGCCACTAGACAATTACACATTAGTTGGAGAATCAGCCTCTGCTGGCATCGGGGTCCTCTCCAAATCAGTCTTCGGGTCTTCTGTGCAACCTTGATCAGCCTGATGGTATGCAGCGTTATCTGGTTGTTGATGGTGGTCAGATGGTTGCTTGCTCACAGGATGGTGAACTTGCAATTCTGACGATACAGTTATCCATCGACTTCCACCACATATGATTGGGGACTGACCTTCTGTGTGTCTGTCCCAAGTTCCCATTTGCATGTTTTGTCATTTGGAAACAACAACACATTTGTCTCACCCACATTCAGCGTAGGTAGGTCCTTGGCCAGTCAGTCACAGTAAAGCTTAGCCTTTTGTAGCACATTCCTTCCTCTCAGCAACTCCATCAGTGACGCTGTACATCAGTAGTTTGCAAGCAGTTGGTAACAGTGTGTATATGTGCCTTGACATCAGATGCTGTGCTGGACTGCTGCTCATGCCTTCCACTGGGATTTTTCTCCAATCAATTATAGCCTTCCATATGTCTTGATCATCAGTATTTGCTTTCTTTATGAGAGTTTTTGCTGTTTTTATGGCTGATTCAGTCTTGCCGTTGGATTGGCTGTGATAGGGAGAAGATGTGAAGTGTTCAAACTCCCATTTCTCTGAGAACTGTTCGAAGTCACTGCACATAAACTTGAGGTCCATTGTCTGACACAACAGTGTTTGGAATGCCATGTCTGCCAAAGTGTCTCTTACAATATTGGATGACTGTGGTTGCAGTAGTGTCCTGCATTTCATTGATTTCCCGAAATCTGAGTAGTAGTCCACAGTGATAAGGTAGACTTGATTGTTAACAGTGAAGAGGTCCATGCCAACCTTGCTCCAGAGTCTCTCTGGAATTTGGTGAGTCGTTAGTGTTTCTTTTTGCTGTTTACATTGGTGTTCATTGCATGTGCTGTATTTGCTGACAAGGTCTCGGATCTTTTGTGTCATTTTTGGCCAGTGAACAACATCTCTGGCTTTCCTGAGCCAGGCCTGGTCCACCCCCTTTTCTGCTGACCCCGCATCTCTCTTAACCCTGACTATCCCATCTTTATAGCTTCTCTTCTCTCTTATGTACCTAAATAAATAATTTTCCCTTCTCTGATCCCCTGTGCCAGCCTTAGCTCCCTTCAAGCCTTATCCGCCCTGACTACTCTACTCACCTCTCTGGATTTTCTGGAGTACTCCTCCCTGCCTGTATCTCGCATAGCTCTCTTATACTTACTGAAGGCAGCTGTCTTCTCCCTCACTTTCTCTACTACCTCCTTGCATAGCCAGCTTAGTCTTTTGGTCCTGGACTTCTTACTCTGGGTCTTTGCACATGTGTTAGTGTCCTCTGCCAGACCCAGTTTGATAATGGACCATTTCTGGTCAGCATCCATCTCTGGGCAGATCTTAGCAAGATACCCTACTAGTATGTCTCCCATCCTACCAAACTCTGCCCTTCTGAAGTCCACCACCCTTGTCTTGGTCCTCGCTGCCTCTTTGCCTAAATTGAGGAAGAACCATACCATGCGGCGGTCGCTTCCTGCTAGGGGTCCTCCACCCCTATGTCTTGGACATGCTCCCCGTCTATCAACACAAGGTCCAGTATGTTACCCTCCCTGGTTTGCTCCCTTACCCTCTGCACTGGGTAGCTGTCCTGAAAGGCCTCCAGGAGGACCTGTTCACTAGCACTGGAGATGGCCAGGGTGCTCCAGGCATCTCCTGGCAGATCAAAATCTCCCACTATGACAGTATTTTCCCTACCACTGCGCCTTCTAATTTGCTGTCCAACTCTCTATTTCCTCATTCTGTGAGGGTGGTCTGTACACCACCCCCAATCTAACCTTTCTCCCTATAGACTTTCGGAGCTGTAACCATACGGCTTCAGCTCTGCCCTCCTCTCCCTCCTCCATGTTGCATAATATCCCTTCCCTTACAGAAATAGTCATCCCCACCTCCTTCTTCTCCGTCCCTTCGTACAGCCTGTACCCAAGGATCACGATGTCCCACTCCTGGTATTGAGTGACCCAAGTCTCTGTGATGGTTGCTATGTCTACCTCTCCCTCTGCCATCAGTGCCTGCAGCTCTATTGCCTTGTTTACCAGACTGACACGTATGAGAGACACACCCTGTCCCAGTAACTGGGAGTACGGTGCTGACATATGGAGGTTGCACACTGGTCCTTGTCACTAAGAATAATGTGCCAAGATGTATGGGGGGGTCACACACTGTCCCGATCACTAGAAGTATTGTGCTGCCATGTATGGGGGGGTCATGTTTTGTCCTGGTCACTGGGAAAAATGTGCTGATATTCCATGGGATTGCATACTGTCCTGGTCAGTGGAAGTACTGTACTGTGCCAGTTACTAGGAGTATTGCATCAACATTTATGGAATCCCACATTATACTAGTCACTGAAAGTATTGTGCCAACCTGTATGGGGTTTCACACTGCCCTGGTCACTGAGTATTGTGCCAGCATTTATTGGGCTCACACACACACCCTGGTCACTGGAAGTACAGTGCTGTGATGGTCACTGGAGTATTATGCTAACATTTATGGGGTCACACACTGCCATGGTCACTGGGAGTATTGTGCCAACATTTATTGGGCTCACACACTACCCATGTCACTGGAAGTACAGTGCTGTCCCAGTCACTGGGAGCATTATGCTAACATTTATGGGGGTCACACACTGCCATGGTCACTGGGAGTATTGTGTCAACATTTATGGAGGTCACACACTGTCCTGGTCACTGGAGTATTGTGCCAACATATATAGTGATTGCACACTGTCCCTGTCACCGAGAGTATTGTGCCAACAATTACAGGGACTGCACTCTATGCTGGTCACTAGGAGTATTATGCCAATACTTATGGGGATCACACACAACACAGGTCACTGGAAGTATTGTGCCAAAATGTATGGGGGTCACATGCTGTCCTGATCACTGGGAGTATTGTGCCAAAATGTATGGGGTCACACACTGTCCTGGCCACTGAGAGTATTGTGCCAAATGTATGGGGTCACACACTGTCCTGGTCACTGAGAGTATTGTGCCAAATGTATGGCAGTCACACACTGTCCTGGTCAGTCGGAGTTATGAGCTAACATAACTGGGAATCACAGCCTGTGCCTGGTCACTGGGAATATTGTGTCAACATGTATAGGGAGCGCACACTATCCTAGTCACTGGGGAGTATGTGTCAACAATTATGGGGGTCACAGTCTGTCCCAGCCACTGGGAGTATTGTGCCAACATTAATGGATTTCACACACTGTCCCAGTCACTGGGTAGTAGTCAACAATTATGGGGTCACACTCTGTCCCAGCCACTGGGAGTATTGTGCCAATATTTATGGATGTCACACACCGTCCCAGTCACTGGGAGTATTGTGCTGACATATGAGGATCACAGACTGTCTTGGTCTCTGGGAGTATTGTGCCATATTGTATGGGGATCCAACACTGTCCTAGTTACTGATAGTACTGTACCAACATTTATGGGGTCACACACTGTCCTGGTCACTGGAAGTATGTGCCAACATTTATGGGGTCCACATTGTTCCAGTCACTGGGAGTATTGTCCTAATGAATGGGGATCAAACACTGTCCTGGTCACTGGGAGTACTGTGCCATAATGTATGGGGATACAACACAGCCCTAGTCACTAGGGGTTGTTCAGATCAAGAGTGGACATCGACGGGGTCGACGGCACAGGAGCCAACAACCCTCTGGCTGTGTCCTAGGAGCTCAATGAGCCTGTAACCCTGGAAGGAGAAAGGCAGGCCTTGACATGACTGTCATAGATGACACACCCGGCATTGATGGTAGAGGAGCCAAAAACCTGAGGTCGATGGCTGGCGCCCTGTGTGTTGGGCGGAGGGCTGTCGATATGGATCTGGAAGGAGCAGAGATCTGGACAGCAGACCTCTTTGTCAGAGCAGACACTGCCGACAAAAGCCCCTAGAAGGAGAGGCCAATGGGCAGTGCGATTGCCGCTGGAGGCGGCGCGGAGTCCAGGTCTTTTTATGACTCTTACCCAAGGACTCATCTCAAGCCTTGCAGACCTGGGAGCTCATCTGGTGGGCGATGCAGCAGGGGCCCCTGAAGGCCCCTGCCTGGAGCATGCCACCTGTCGTTCTATGAATTTTGAGAGCCTCCTTGCATCTTTTGAGGGTTGTTTGATTAAACTTCTGGCAGAGCTTACAGTCGAGTTGTGGCAAGCCCAAGACAGCAGACCCAGAGTGTTCGTCTGTAGAGGCAATCTTCTTCCGCAGTGGCAGTGATGGAAAAGAGAAAAGAAGGATTAACTCTGACATAAATGAAAAGAAAAAATCTCTAAAAAGAGATTTTGGTAAGGGTCAAAGGAAAAAACGTCTGTAGGCTGAAAAAGGCATGAACATTGCAACGTAGCTTCCACGGAACTTCAGTAAACGACATACTGCTCAAATTCACGAATGTACTCATTCAGAAGCTGGGTGTCTTCTTTGCCAATGCCATTGATGACCCTGGGAGACTCCCCGTGGGCTGCCATCGGTGAATCCAATGCCAAACCCAGATGAGGAGGTCAACGTTGAGGAGGAGTATCATCCTGATCTCATCCTCTCTGATGATGTAGAGGATGAGGATGAGGAGGAAGAGATCCCGACCTCAGATAAGTCCACTGCTTCCTTGATCAGTGAGGACTCTGTTAAGTATACTGCAAGGTTTCCTGTTTAGGATGCCACATTTTTTAATGTGACAAAGCAGCTGTCTGCCACCACTGTCTTCCCGAATGAGGAAGAGGATGTAACCAGGAAAGACCCGGTGGATTTCCAGGAGATTCCCAGATCTCCTACTAAGATCATTCCTCCAATGTTCCCAGCATTGAAAAATGCCACTATAGCAGCCTGGCACAGACCAGACATGGTGCCAGCTATGCCAAGCAGGGCAGACAAGCTTTATAATACCTCCCAGGGTCTCTCTTATTTTGCTGCCCAGGCTGAAACTGACTCTGTTGTCATCAAGGCAGCTCATGACAGATCTAAGGTGCTTATCCATCTTAGCTCCCTTCCCCCAGACAAGGAATCCTGTAGGATTGACCTCTGGGGAGAAAGGGTTTATGCCTCCTTCACTTTAGATCTGAGGATTATAAACTATCTGTCACACATGGCTAAATATCAAAATGCCAACTGAAGGAAGGGCAGAGCTGCTGCTCAGGCCCTTCCTGATGGTTCTCAGAAGCAGGAGCTCCTTCAGCTTTTCCAGACTGCTGAGGATGTTAGCAAACACCTCCTCTGAGCCCTGTATGACATGGCCAATACAGTTGCCAGAGCTGCTGCCACTGGCATATGCCTTCGTAGGCACTCCTGACTTAGGATCTCTGGATTTGCAGCTGATGTGCAGAACAAGGTGCTTAAAGCTTCTTTCAATGGCACCATGCTCTTCAGCCCTGATGTTCAGGACCTCATTAATGATCTGCAGGCCTCAGGCACAGCCATTAAGTCCATCCATTCCCTCTACCATATTCAGCCGAGATGTAGAGGGCGGTCTACTTTTCATAGACAGGCCAACAGGCCAGGATCGGCTCCCCATGCCCAGGGAAAGCATAAAGTCCAGGCCCCCTTGCTCTCTCCTTCCAATACAGGAGCAGCAGCCAAACAGCCCAGAAATAACGGACCAGCATCTGCAGCTGACTCCACCCCAGTTTGACTCTTTCCCAGACACCTCTCTTCTGGTTAAAATGCAGAAGGCGGTGGTCAGAGGTCGTTTCCTCCATCTGAATCAATGGAGAGCCATAACTTCAGATGCATGGGTTCTGCAGATCATAAAAATGGGCACACCTTGGAGCTTATTCAGCAGCCTCCAGACACCCCTCCACCACCCTTCAACTATCCCCCTGCTCACTTTTCTGTTGTCAGGGAGGAAGTACAGTCCCTTCTGTGCAAGCAGGCCATTAAATTAGTGCCATGGTGCCAGAGAAACCAGGGGTTTTATTCTAAGTTCTTCCTGGTCCCCAAAAAGACCGGAGATCTGAGGTCAATTTTAGATCTAAAAGAGTTCAATCTCTGTCCAGTACAAAAAGTTCTGGATGGTAACTTCGCCAGGTCTCATGCCCCTCCTCAAGACCAGGGACTGGTTCTGTTCACTGGACATGCAGGATGTTTACTTGCATATCTCAGTCTTTCCTTCTCATGGGAGGTTTCTTCATTTCGCCTTTCAGGGTGAGCACTATCAGTTCAAAGTGCTGCCCTTTGGCTTATCCTCTGCACCATGAATCTTTACCAAGTGCTTGGCAGTGGTCACAGCAGCTCTCAGAAGAGAGGGACTGTATGTCTCCCCTTACCTGAACAATTGGCTTCTCAAGGGCCCAGCCAGGGAACAGCTTCTGCTGACTCTGGAGCGCAGTCTCCAGCTCTTCCACTCCCTGGGCATTACTGTCAATCTGCCAAAATCAGATCTAGTACCATCCCAAAGACTGCAGTATATAGAGGTGGTTCTGGATTCTGAGCAGGGGAAGGTCTTTCTACCCCAAAACAGGGCAGAGTTCCTCATCACCCAAACTCAGGAGGTCGCTCAGATTTGGTACATCCCTGCCAGCGTGTTCCTCATATTGTTAGGCCTGATGGCAGTGGCTATTCCCACCATTCCACTGGCCAGGCTTCATATGCATACCCTTCAGTGGACCCTCAGGGTACAATGGGATCAGCGATCAGATGAGTTGGACCATCCAGTCCTGGTCTCCTCTACAGTATGCAAGGAACTGCAGTGCTGGATGAACCAACTGAATCTTCTTAAAGGGGTCCCCTTCCAGACTTCCTCCCCACATCAGATCTTTAACAACGGATGCTTTGGGTCTAGGCTGGGGAACACACCTGGGTCCCTTCCAAACCCAGAGCTCCTGTTCCCAGTAGGAAGCCGCCATACATATCAATGTCCTGGAGATGAGAGTGGTGCTATATGCCATGCAGGAATTTCAGGAGCATCTTGCTGCAGGACAGTTGCTGGCACAGTTGGAAAATCTGAGTGTTGTCTACTACATTAACAAGCAGGGCGGGACTCACTCATACCCCCTTTTCAGGGAGGCTATGAGAGTGTGGTATTGGGCTCTGGAGCACAGTCTGACTCTCTCTGCACAATATGCCAGGCATCCTAAACACTCTATCAGACAGTCTCAGCAGGACTCAATCCAGCATGCACAAATGGAAGCTTCTCTCATCAATAGCAGAAGATCTGTTCAACAAATGGGGTCATCCAGAGTCGGACCTTTTGCATCTCCACTCAACACAAAACTGCCCAGTTTCTGCTCACTAGATCCAGGGCCTGAGTTTTCTGGTGGCGTTGTCCCTGTCTTGGAGCAGGAGGTTTCTGTATGCATTTCCTCTGTTTTCCCCAATACAGAGGGCATTGATCAAGCTGCAGATGGAAGGGGTCAGAATGATTCTGGTTGCTCCATTCTGGCCTCACCAGATTTGGTTCCCTCTGCTTCAGCAGCTGGCAAAGGAACCTCTTTGCAGGAATCTGCTGACCCAGAATCAGGGGACCCTGGTCCATCCCAATCTCTGATCCCTTCATCTGCATGCCTGGCTCCTGAGAACATAGCCATTGCCAGGTTTGGGGTCTCCAATAGGGTGGTGGACATCCTGTTGGCCACTCAAATGCCTTCCACCTGTACCACGTATGCTATGAAATGGAAGCAGTTTGCCATTTTGGCTGCCAAACATTCCCTAGACCCCTTCACCTGCTCGGTAGATATCCTGGACTACATGATTTCCTTGTCTGACACAGGCCTCCAGTATTCCTCCTCAAGGTTCACCTTTTGGCTATTTCTGCCTTCCATGATCCTGTAGGTGACCGTACAATTGCTCAGTTGGATGTCTCCTGTACTTTCCTCAGAGACACATCCTGCATCTGAAACCCCAATCCATTCCCTGTCCGGTCTGAGACTGGAATTTTGTTTTGGAAAAGTTGTCCCTGTCTCCTTTTGAGCCAATCACAACTTGCGATTTGCACTTTCTCTTCTGGAAAGCATTGTTTTTAGTTGCAATTACTTCTGCTCGAAGAATTTCAGAGCTTCTGGCCATCTGGTGAGAGGAGCCTTATTTGATTTTTCACAAAGACAGGGTATCTTCGCACACAAATCCTAAGTTTCTGCCTAAGGTGGTTTCTGGGTTCACACCAAATCAGTCTATCTACCTTCCAGTTTATTTTCCTGAGCATATCAATCCCAGGGGTGGCATTGTTCCATAACTTAGATGTGTGCAGAACTTTAAAGTATTATCTGCTTCGGACTAAAGAGTCCAGGAAGTCTAAGCAGTTGTTTCTTTCACCCCAGGTAGGAGGGAGCTTCAGTTTCTAAGCAATGTTTATCCAAATGATTGGTTAATTGCATTGTGTCTCTACAACAAGTACGGCAAAGAATTGTCTGGTGCTGTCAAAGCTCATTCCACCAAAGCATGGCTACCTCGGTGGCTTGTTTTAAAGGGGTTTTCACCACTGACATTTGATGCGGCTGCCACCTGGAGTACAGTCCACACTTCCACCAAGCTTTACAGCCTGGACATTGCCTCAAGAGCCTATGCAGGTTTTGGCAGAGCTGTGTTACAAGGTCTCCTGTCTTAAGTTTGTGGAGATCCAGCCTCCCAGACAGTCTGTTTTTCACTTGTCACTGCTTGGTAATCGTTCCTACAGTGTTACCTGATTACTAAAATACACCCAAAGAAGACAGAACAGTCACATAAGGACTTACCATAACAGTTGATCTTTGATTGGATCTCAGTCATCAGGTATGCTTTCCCTCCCACCATCCCCCTTCTTGGGGATCCTTTCTAGGACCTGGCTATCTGCTGTATCCTATCTTATACTTAAAGATGAGTCCCTCTTTCTCTCCTCAGTTCCCCAGGGTGTGAGCCTTGCTCCCTTTGTCTCCAGAGGGTAAGAACTGAGGAGAAAGCAGGGCTGCTTCTGCCTATATAGGGTTGCTGATGTCGGCCGACATTGACGGCATGGGCAGCCCCAGCTGTACTGCTGAAAATCTTCCGTGTGGATTCCTTTTCACTGACGGCGAAGGTTCTTATGGTGTTACCTGATGACTGAGATCCCTTTGAAGATTTACTGTTACAGTAAATTCTTACGCAGCTATTCTTTCCAAGTCTTTGGTGTGCTGATCCCATGGACTCTGAATGTTCATTGGCGAATCTGCATGTGCAGCCTGGCCAAAGGCACCATGACAATAGCTACAGCCATCAGGCCCAGTAACCTCAGAAATGTCCTTGCAGTGACATACCTGTTGTTGTAAAGCTCTTTGGCCTGCAGTATCAGGTGCTCTGTTCTGAGGCAGAAAAGCAGAACCTCGAGCAGTGCTCAGTATCACACCAGTGTACTGGGGGCGCTGACAAGCAGTCAAGACTGACTTGGGCAGATTGATCGTGATCCCTAGTACTTGGAACAGTTGTCTGGTGTGTACCATGGGTGTAAGCCACTTGTTCCCTGGATTGAGCTTTCAGTAACCAGTTATCCAGGTAGGGGAAGACGTATAGTCCCTCCCTCCCTCCTGATGGCTGCTGCCACCACTGCTAAGCATTTGATGAAGACCTGTGGCACAGATGACAAGCCATAGGGCAATGCCCTGAACTGGTGGTGCTACCCCTAGAAGAAAAAACAATGCTACTTTCGGTAGGGAGCAGAAATCTTTATGTGTAGGTATGCATATACAGCATGCATATTGCATGCCCAGGGAGCATATCTAGTCCCCCTGGCATAGTAAGGGCAGTACACCTTGCAGGGTTACCATCCTGAACTTCTTGCACTGAATGTAGAAGTTCAAGTTTCTCAGGTCTAGGATAGGCAGCAAATCTCCTGTGGATTTTGGGACCAGAAAGAAGTAGGAATACAAAACTCTGTTCCTCTGCTCCAGGGGGACAGGTTCTATTGCTCTTTTTTGCAGTAACGTGCAAATTTCCTCCAGCAGCACTGGAATGTGGCCTAGAGTGTAGCTGGAAGGTACTGGAGGAAGATCTCGACTCTGTAAGCTGCAAGACCCAAACATCTGTTGAGATTTCTTTCCACCTGTCCAGGTGAAGGGGTAGTGGTTTTATGTGATAAAGGCGAGTCTCAAAGACTACCTATCACACAGAGTGAGCAATCTTGAGCCCATAGTCAAAAGGGCGACAGATATTGTACCGACGATTGCAAATAGCGATGGTCGGTACAATACTTAATAATCACACAGGAATCTTTTTTATGTGGAGGCTGCACTCGCAACCCTCCTTGTTGGGGGCAAGCCCTCCAAACCCCACAAACTTAAATAACCAACTCCAAGGGGGGTGTGGACCACAAGTGAAAGTTACCAGATTGTGAAAAAAAAATGTTCTGCCTGTAGATGGACCTGAACCCGGGTCTGCTTGCATCGCAAGTAGTGGTGCACACCACTACGCTATGCAAGCAGCTCAGTGGGAATTGGCCGTAAAGGATGCTATATCCTGTATAGCGAGTACAGCTCCTTGCTCTACTCACTATACAGGATATAGCAAGGTTTTGCACCACTCGCTCTCTTGTAGAGTGCTATTATTGAGTCGCTCAAATGTGCAGTGCTCAATAATAAGCGCTCTACATGGGTGCTATCGGTGGGGGGAAGTGACCCCCTCCAGCAGCACTGAAAGGAGGGGGTCTGGCAAGGAGTCAGATTGAGGCAGAACCAGTAGCCAGAGCTGCTCCTCCTCCTTTGGGGGCATTGCCAGTGGAGGAGGGTGGGGTAAGCAGGGCCTGTCCTGCTCTATGTTTGCCAGAGGTCCTGGAGGATGGCTTGAGTCTGTGGGAAGCCCTACAAAAAGGCACTTTCTACCCACTTCTTGGCTGGGTGTAGTACAGTGAATGAACTGACCGCAGGATCCTCCCTGAGGCCTGTAGGTAAGAAAAGATGTCCTGGACATCCACCCTGATAAGCTTATAGCCTCTAAAAGGGGCATTCAGGATGGACTGCTGCACATCATGCAAAACCAGACACAATGAGCCGGAATGCCGTCTGAGGCATATGCAAACCGATCTGCCTAAGCGGGGCCATCAATGACATCATAGGCAATCCTCGAGAGGGGCTTTTCCACATCTGCCCCAGACTGAAGGTCCTTAAAGAGTTTCTGCTTCTGGGACCTTCTGGGAGAGCCTAAGCTGCAGCTTTGGCCTTTTCCAGAGATTATTCTGGAACTTGTCCATACAAGCAATATAGTTGGTAACTCTAAGGACCAGTGTGGAAGAGGCATTTACCCTTTTCCCCATCAAATCCAACTTTCTGGACTCCTTATCTGGAGAGAGAGAGCAGTGGTGCTGAGGTCCATTGGAGCTGTCATGGACTGCATTAATCACCACTGAGTCCACCTGTGGCTGTTGAGCAAGGAAGGGCTTCCCAGAGGGGGCCAGGTATAATTTATCTGCCTTTCTGGGCATCACAGGGATAATACTGGGCCTGAACCAGGCAGCCATGGTGGCATCCTTGTAGGCTGGCACCGGGGGGGATAATCAAGGGTGGAGAATCTGGCAAATCCAAATAATGAGCCAAGTTTCTCCTTGAAACATCCTGCTCCCCAGTATCAAACTCCATAGCTGACTAGAGCTGTTTCGTCACTGTGATACATAGATACATAGACAGTGTCAGCAGATAAGGGCCTATGGCCCACCCAGTCTGCCCATTTGAGCTTGTAAGTTCAGTTTGTTTTCCTAGAAGTCTGTTGCCCCTTACCCCTGACCTCCAGAATTCCTTTATGTCTATCCCATACATTCTTAAATCCCGTGATTGTTTCAGCCCCCACCACTTCCTCTGGCAGGGTGTTCCACTTGTCCACCACCCGTTCTGTGAAGAAATTCTTGCTCACGTTTCCTCTGAATCATCCTCCCTCCAGCTTCATCCCATGTCTTCTAGTGCTGGAGCATCTTTTTCGCTTAAAAATAGTGTTTTCCTGCACCCTGTTCCTCCCTGTAAGATACTTGTATGTCTCTATCATATCCCCTCTCTCCCTCCTCTCCTCCATGGAGTACATGTTCAGTTCCTTCAACCTGTCTTCATAGGACTTGTGATGCAATCCATGCACCATCTTTGTTGCCCTCCTCTGAACCTTCTCTACCCTGTCTATGACCTTACATAGGTATGGTCTCCAAAACTGTACACTGTACTCCAGGTGGGGCCTCACTAGTGTCTTGTATAGCGAATTATGACCTCTCCTTTTCCTGCTGGTGATGCCCCTGCCTATACATCCCAGCATCCTATTTGCTTTACCTGCTGCCTTGTCACACTGTTTCCTACCTTAAGGTCATCAGAGATGATAACCCCAAGATCCCTTTCCTGCTTGGTGCATGCTATATCCTCACCCCCAACTGATATATTGTGCCAGGGTTTTTGTGCCCCATATGCATTATCTTGCACTTCTTTGCATTGAATTTCAACTGCCAAACCCCTGACCATTCTTCAAGTTTCTGCAGGTCGCTTCTCATTCTGTCTACACCCTCTGGTGTGTCTACTCTGTTACAGAGCTTTGTGTCATCAGCGAACAGTGAAATTCTGCCTTCTAGGTCCTGCGCCATGTCACTGATGAAGATGTTGAATAGGACCGGTCCCAGCACTGATCCCTGTGGTACCCACTGGTCACTCTTCCTCTGTGGAGTGACAGCCATTTACCACCACCCTCTGTGTCCTGCCTCCCAGCAGTTACCTACCCACCACACTACTGTCCTGCCCACACCCATATTCCCAGTTTGTGTAATAGTCTTCTATGTGGCACAGTGTCAAAGGCCTTGCTGAAGTCCAGATAGGCCATGTCCACTGCCCTCCCTGATCCACCTCCTAGTCACCCAGTAAAAATTCAACGAGGTTGGTCTGACATGACCTCCCCTGGTGAAACCATGCTGCCTTAGGTCCTGTAGTCCATTGACAACCAGATGTTCCACCAATCTCTCCTTCAGTAGTGCTTCCATGATCTTCCCCACTACCGAGGTGAGGCTGACTGGTCTGTAGTTCCCTGCTTTCTCTTTGTTCCCACTTTGTATAAGGGATTACATCTGCTGTCCTCCAGTCTTTGGGTACCTCCCTGTTTCCAGTGATTGGCTAAACAGGATAGCCAGAGGTTCAGCCACCACCTCTCTTAGTTCTTTAAGGACCCTGGGGTGCATCCCATCTGGCCCCATTGCTTTATCAACTCTTATTACTTCCAGTTCCTTCAGGATCCTTTCTCGTAAGGACTTAGTCCATTTCTGCACCATTCTCACCCCTTGTACTCCTTCAGACCCATTACCTCCTCTTCCTCGGTAAAGACTGAGCAGAAATACCTGTTCAATATGTCAGCTTTACTGTTGTCATCCTCCACGCAGCCCCCATCCTCCCTCTTCAGTCTCACTATCCCTCCTTTGTCTTTCTTTTTCACTTATGTACCTGTAAAAGGTTTGTCCCTCTACCCACTGATTTTGCAATGTGTTCTTCTGTCTGAGCTTTGGCTTCCCTTACTGACCTCCCTGCCTCCCTTTGCTTCTCCTGGTACTTCTCCTATCCCCTTCTGCCTGTGTCTTTTGTATTGCCTGAATGTAATCTTTTGGCTTTCACTTTCTTGCTACCTCTTTGAAAACCATAATGGTCTCCTCTTCCTTTTCCTCTTGCTAACCTGCTTAATACATAATTCTGTTGTTCTTGTAATCCCCATTTTAAATACTGCCCACTGTTCCTCAAACCCTGATTCCTGCCCCATTCCCTTTAATGCCTCTTTCAAGTATCTCCCCATTTTCCCAAAGTCTGCCCCCTAAAATCCAGGATGATACGTGTTTTGTGTGGTTTGGTTCTGCTCTTTCTGTGATTTCAAACCACAATGACTGGTGGTCACTGTTTCCCAGGTGCTCCCCACTGTTACCCCATCACACTGTCCCTGTTTGTGAGCACAAGGTCCAGTATTGCCTTCTGCTGAGTTGGTTCCATGACCAGTTGCTTGAGGAAGGCACCCTGAAGGAGTCCAGGATAAATCTGCTCCTAGTTGATGCTGCTGCTGGGATGCTCCAATCCACGTCTGGAATATTGAAGTCTCCAACCAGTACTACTCATCTTGTCTGCCATCCTTTGGATGGCTAGCATCAGCTCCCTATCTGTTTCTTCCTCCTGGGCTGGTGGTCTATAGACCACATCTGTGTGGATGGCTGTCCCCATTTTCCTTTCCAGCTTAACCCACAGTATCTCTCCCCCATTTTGTTCCTCCTGGATCTCTGTGGCCCTTATGTCATTTTTCACATAGAGTGCCACTCCTCCTCCCTTCCTGCCTGCTCTGTCTCTTCTGAATATGTTGTAGCCAGGTATGGCCATCTCCCAGTCATGGTTATCATTACACCAGGTTTCAGTGATGGCCACAATGTCCAGGTCTGACTGCACCATGACAGCCTCCAGATCTTCCATCTTGTTGCTAAGGCTCCTGGCATTTGCACACATGGCTTTCCATGATTTGACCTCCCTAGACTGTCTCACTGTTCTACTCCAGCCCCTTCCTTGGTTGTCATTTATCCTTGGTTCTCCTTGCTGTCTGCCTTCTGCTGAATTTTGCCCCTTTTCTGCTTATCCACCTCTTGGGCACTAATCTCCATCTTTTGCACACTGCTTTGCAGAGATAGCCACTCCTCTGGTTCACTGGCTCCACTGCTAGCTGTGGGGGGTGAGCAAGTAGGTACCCTCCTTGCTGGCCTGCCACCCCCTTTGCTAGTTTAAATGCTTGTCAATGTAGCATTTAAAATTATCATTGAGTGCTTGGATTCCCCTCCAGGATGGATGCAGGCCATCAGGCTTGAACAAACCTCCATCCTCCAGATGGGTCCCCAGTCACCAATGAATCCAAACCCTTCCTCACAGCACCAGTTCTTCAACCATGAGTTAAAGTTCCGTGCATGCACTCCTATGCTTCTCCTTGCCTCTCACAGGTAGTACTTCTGAAAGTGACAGAAGTAGCTACTTGCTTGAGACCCCTCCCCAGTTTCCTAAACTCTTCCTGAACTTCCTTTGGCTCCCCATTTGCCAGGTCATTAGTACCTAGGTGGATAATGACATCCAGCTCACCCTCCGTCTTGCCTTCCCAGTGATCCCCAGGATCTTCCTTCCATCCCTCCATGCCGTGGCACCTGGTAGGCACCTCACCTCCTGTCCTCCCCTCCTGTGTTCCTAGCTGGATCCCTCTATGATGGAATCCCCACCAGGATTCACTTCCTCCTTCTCTGGGGTCCACTGCTTCTCCCGCTGAGGTCACCTCTCTCATTAACCTCCACATCCTTTCCTTCCACTTCTCTAGGTACTTCTATTTGGTTGTCTCTCTACAGTGTGGATATGAGTTCTGAGGAATAGGATATGGGATGAACAGTTTATGAAACAGTGATGAAACAGCTGTCATCGGGGGAACCTGTGGTTATAATGAACAGAGTCCTCACTCCATGAGGAAACAGTGGAGGGAGATCTCGGGGAGGCTCCCTGCTCCATCTTCCTCATCCTCTTCTTCCTCCTCCTCATGTGGGAGGAGGTCAGGATGGTACTCATTATCATCGATGGTCTCCAACAAGGGCACAGAGGATGGCAATGACCACTGGCATGAGATTCTCATTGTCATCATAGGCATCAACAAAGGAGTTGGCCTGGTAAGTCTTGGCATCAACAGGTCCGGAGTAGGAGTTTTGCGATGCATGAATTCAAAGAAAGAGGAGAACATGGCCTGGAGATTGATTGTAAGTGGCATCACAGAGACCCCTTGCGGCACCGATGGGGAGGGCTGCATCCCCGGCGTTGGTGATGTGGCCTGTAGCATCAACAAAGGAGGGAGGCCCTCCATCAGTGGGGCAACCTGTAGCAATGATGAGAGAAGCTGAGGCCCCGGGTGATGGCATGACTGTCTGGGGCATTGACTGTGGTGGCTTGAACCCCAATGTCAAAGAGAGGCTCAGAGGCATTGATGGCGGTTGCAGGAGCCCCGATGATGAGAGGCCATCACCGACCAAGCAAGCCCAGTGGAACTCCCTGTCTGTGGCCCCCATCTGAAGGGGCCAGAACAGCAGGGCTTAAAGCATCGGGGGGCATTAGAAAGCCGATGTTGATGAGCCAGTGATGGCCATGGAGGGACTGGCTAGCCACACTGCCTGAACTGACCCTGTGGAAGAGAAGGTGTGGGTGGTAGGAGCTGCCAATGACCCAGCAACAGCCGGCGCTTGAAGCGGTGTCTGAGAGCATACCAGAGAGGCCTTCTTCCTATGCCTATCCTTATCCTGGTGCTTGTGCTTGCTGGGTGACTTGTCCTGGGCCTTGTAGGAGTGGGAGCCCTTGGATGTCACTGGCAAGGCAGCAGTGCTTTGTTTCAGGAGGTAGGTTTTGAGGACGTTCTGATGGCATTGCCAGGTGGCCTGGTTGATACCACGGCAAACCTCACAGGCCTGGACATCATGGCCAGTGCCAAGACAGCAGATGCATGTCTCATGGTCGTCCTTATCAAAGGTCTTCTGGCCACACTTGCAGAACATGAAGAGCTTTGGTTCAGTTCTCGACATAAAGAATGAAAAATCACTTTATAAGAAAAGTGATGCACAAACTAGAATGAGAAAACAAAAGTAAAGTTTTGGAGGTCAGCTGAAATGGCGGTGTCTCCATGCAGTTTGACATGTGATGGATGACAGCGGGAAAAGAACTGAGGAGGGCGTGGGGCTGCCCACGTTTATACGAGGGGAACATCATTGGTTGATGTCGGAATCATGGGTGGCCCCTGTGATACTTGGCAGGTGGTTCTGATCACTGTATCAGTTTTTGTAATATAAAAATGAGCTATGGACTGTCTCTTGAGAAATGCTGAAACAGCATGTGATGACACACACACACACACACACACAACAGGTTTTAGATACAAGGTGTTACCTGGAAGGCCAGAAGCTAATTACAGACTTTAACTAAGTTAATTATAGCTGTAGTTGCTAAGAGGGAAAATCATAAACTTTTATAATATTTAGAGGAAGAAGAGCAGGTTGCAGGGGAAACTAATCATAAGATCAAATAAATGACATTTTGAAAAAGAAAACGAGTTGTTCTGAAGATTGCAGAATTTAATACTTTGAAAATACATCCTGTTTTTGTATAGATATATTTTTTTTATATATTCTGACAGGGAGGAGCTAAGACTTGAGACCAAAGGTTGATCTGAACTCACAAAACAGACAGGAGGGTTACCCTGTTTCTGTTAACTGTTCAAAAGATTGTGCTCAAAGGTTGGCACTTTGGGAGTAGAGGGCTGACCTGCTGAGTGGGTTTGTGACAGATTGGTTGGCAGCAGTGCGAAAATTTTGGTATCACAAGCTTTTATTATTCAGTGTGTCAGCTGGAGAGGGTCAGCTCACTTGCAAAGAAAGAAAAAGGCAGTGATTTATTTTTTAAAAAGGAAACAGAACTATATCACTTGGCATACAGTCAAGTTCCTACCGTTTTATTTTTTTTCCAAAAGTGCAAGTCAGAGTAGCAGTAGTGAGGGAAGATGGCTTCCAACTAAAACATGCACACTGTAAACTACTTAAGACAGTTGTGCAGGGACAGAGGAGTCCTGTTTGAGGCAAAAGCCAGCAAGCAGAACCTCATAGATGCCCTGATGGTAGCAGATACCCAGCGCAGTGAGTCACGGACCAAGACTGAAAAGGACCAGACCTCGAAGTGGCAGGGCTAGTGGCCAGTGCAGTGTCCAGATCCAATGAGGAGGGCAACAGGGTCACTGTCAGTGAAGAGCCACAGCAGCAGGGGAAGGTCACCAGTATCCTGGAACCAGAAGTACTCAGGCTGCAAATTGAGTTGTGCAGGATGGAGCTGGAGTTCTAGAGAGAGGGACCAGTGAACAAATGGAGGCAGAGGACAACACTGTGAGGCAGAGCGAGAACAGAGAGACGAGACCATGAGGAGCATGAGCACCAGAGAGCTGCAGAGGAGAAGAGAGAGCGAGAATGTTGAAGATGCAGACCATGAGGAGCAGGAGCACCAGAGGCAACACAAACTGGAGAAGCTATGGACTGTACCAGTGGCACCAGAGCAGGTAAGTGGCTTGGGTTTAACTGGGTTACAAATTGAATTCCAAATTAATAGCCAAATTTAAAGGGGAGGATATGGATGCCTTTTAAATTCTTTTGAAAAAGTTTGTATTCAGGCTAAAATTCCTAGAGAGTCCTGAGTTTCCAGCTATCCCCCTACTTACTGGGAAAGCTCAGCATGCATTGAATCAAATGAACAATGAGGACAGTGATGATTACAGCAAACTTAAAGCTGCACTGTTAAAAATTTGAATTAACTGCTGAATCATACAGAGCTAAATTCCATAAGCTCAGGAGAAGCCCTGACATGAGCTTACGAGGAGCAAGTCACAAAACAACGTCAGTTTTTAAAACGGTGGGAAGGAATTGAGGCAAACTCTGTTGATAAAATTGAAAATGTGATTCTGTTAGAACAGTTTTTCTGGGCATGCCCAGCAGAGCTAAAAACCTGGCTAGAGGACTGAGATCCCAAAACAGTGCAAGAAGCTGCTGAACTCTCGGACCGCAATGCCAAGAGCAGACCTGCTCTGAGACTGAATGGGGCAGGTGTGGCAGTGCAGAAAGGGAAAAGCGCACCTTCAGGGCAGCTTAAACCCTCACTGCATCCACCAAAGCCATTTAGACCCAGGTTTCAGAGAAAAGATTTCTCTGAAAAGAGAAGTGAATGTTGGTTATGTAAAGAAACTGGGCATATTGCCAGACAGTGTCCCAAAAGAAGGAGCAATATGCAGAATGGTACTAGAAAAGAAGTGGGTTGTTTGTGTGTCTCTGAAGCATGCTCAGAACATGAGGGAACACATGCACCTGGTCATGGTGAATGGGGTGTACAGACGAGGGGTTAAGGGACATGGGGCATCCCTGACCTTGGTAAAGGGGATCTGGTACAGCCTGATCAGCTTATACCCAACAAATATGTCACTGTACAGGACTCTTTGCAGGTGGGGAGAAAACATTGCCCCTCACTAGTGTTCTCTTAGACTGGGGTGAAACAGGGTAACTGTGCAACAGGTGGCTGTAGCCAAAACCTTAGCAGTGGATGTGATCCTGGGCAACAATCTAAAACAGGGGATGGTATGTGCAGTTACCCATAGCCAAGTGGCAAGGGAAACTGTAGTTCCCTGAACCCCACAGAAGCCATTGTGGAAACCGCTGAGAGGCTGCTTCCCCAGCCTGTGTCTCCAGGTGGGGAGACTAATGAAAAGGGGGTAGAAATTTCCCCAGTAGCAAGTAACCACACAGCTACAGAGGGTTACTCCAAAGAGGGAGGGGTGACCCATTGTCAGAGGGTTGGGATTGACAGTGATCCTGAATGCCCTGACGCTAGTGCTAGAGACCCTAGTTTAGCGACTGAAGGGGACCTGTCCCATGCCTTGGGAATGTGTGAGGGGTTTGCAGCTGCTCAGAGAAGTGACTCTAGTTTAGAGAAGCTAAGGACTTGGGCAAACTCGGATGGCGCACAGGGAGGTGACGGCAGACATTAGGTTTATTGGGAAAATGGACTTATGTATACTCAGGCTGTGCAGACAGAGGGAGGGAAGGATGCTAGGCAGGCAGCTTGTCATTCTCCAGGGGTATCATGAGCAGTTGCTCAAGATTGCACATGATATTCCCTTGTCTGGTCATCTGGGAATCGCACGCATGATGCAGCGGTTGGCCCAGAATTTCTACTGGCCTAACTTCACCCAGCAGGTGAAGGAGATTGGAGGTCTTGTCACCAGTGCCAAGAAATAGGGAAGGTGGGCAAGAAAACCCAAGCAGCCCTGATTCCATTGCCAATAGTAGAGGAGCCATTCCAGAGGGTGGGAATGGATATTGTGGGGCCTTTAAATACCCCCAGCTCCTCAGGGAAGAGATTCATCCTGACTGTGGTGGATTATGCCACCCGTTACCCAGAGGCAGTCACCCTGTCCTAACTGAGGACATACAAATTGGCAGATGCCTTACTTGGGATTTTCTCCCGTGTTGGGTTTCCGCAGGAGGTTATCACTGATGGAGGGGGTTCCTTCATGTTGGACCTGATGAAATGTTTATGGGAGAAGTGTGGGGTGGTGCAGAGATGCGCAACACTGTATCACCCACAAGCCAATGGACTTGTGGAAAGATTCAATGGTACCCTGAAGTCAATGCTCCAGGCATTTGCTGACTAGCATGGGAGGGACTGGGAGAAATACCTTCCCCACCTGTTGTTTGCATACAGGGAGGTGCCTCAAGAGTCGACAGGATTTTCCCTCTACAAAGTTCTATATGAACGCTGGGTACATGGGTCCCTAGACTTGATCCGGGAGGACTGGGAAGGCAAGTACACCACCCAGGAAACTCCCATTGTGGATTACATCCTTAGGTTTAGGGAAAGGCTGAAGGAGCTTGTGGGGACAGCCCAGAGCAACCTGGCAGCTGCCCAACAGAAACAAAAAGTGTGGTATGATGGCAGAGGCAGAGCTCGTTTGTACATGTTGGGTCAGGAAGTCATGGTCCTTATTCCGGACCAGAAAGACAAGCTGCAGGCTGAGTGGGCAGGACCGTACAAAGTGGTTAGGAAGGTAAATGACGTGAACTACATTCTGGAGTTACCTGACCAAAGACAGACAGAAAGGATGTACCATGTCAACATGATGAAGCCATATGCAAATAGGGCTGACATGATGTTTGCAGTGTGTAGTCATGGGGAGGGGACGGACAAAGGAGAACCCCTTCTGGATTTGCTGGAAGAAAGTAAGCAGGAGTCCTCTGTGGAGGCAGTAAACTTGTCTCCCCAGCTAGCGCCGGACCAGATCCAGAAAGTAAGGGAGGTTTTAGCAGACTTTGCCCCATTGTTTAGCGCCAAGCCTAGACTAACCCCCTTAGTGACGCACGATGTGGAGACAGGGACACAGATGCCCATACGGCAGACAGCATATCAGGTGTCAGAGGCTGTCCAAAAGGACATTAGGAGGGAAGTGGAGGAGATGCTGGATTTAGGGGTAATCCAGAGATCCCACAGACCCTGGGCCTTACCCATAGTCCTTGTGCCTCAGCCAGATGGCTCTACTCATTTCTGTGTGGACTATCATGGACTGAATGTAGTCACGAAGTCAGACACCCACCCAATGCCCCGGACGGATGAACTCTTGGACAAGTTGGGTGGGGCGACCTTCCTTATGACGATTGACCTGACAAAAGGGTATTGGTGGGTAGAGCTGACACACAGAGCTAGGGAGAGGTCAGCCTTCATCACTCCGATAGGCTTATTTGAGTTAAAGTAATGCCTTCCGGAATGAAGAATGCTCCAACCACTTTCCAAAGGTTGATGAACCAGGTGTTAAATGGTGCTGAGGAGTACGCCATGGCATACCTGGATGACATTGCCATCTTTTGTACCAGCTGGGAGGAACACCTATCCCACCTTAGGGAAGTACTGGGCAGGATACAGAGGGCCGGGCTCACTGTCAAAGCCGGGAAGTGCCAGGTGGCCATGGGAGAAGTGGCATACCTTGGGCATGTGGTAGGCTGGGGACAGCGCCATCCTAACCAAATAAAAATAGAGGTAATCCAGGCGTGGCCCAGACCAAAAACACAGAAGCAGGTCAGGAGTTTTCTAGGGACAGCAGAGTACTACCAGAAATTTGTACCCAGTTGCAGTGCCCTGGCTGTTCCCTATCTGACCTGACAAAGAAAAGGATACCCAAGAAAATTACCTGGGGCCCAGCCTGTGAGGAAGTCTTTTCCAAACTAAAGGAGGCACTGTGCAGTGCTCCTGTTTTGACAAGTCCTGACTATATCAAAATCTTTATAGTTCAGATTGATGCCTCAGACATGGGTATTGGGGCAGTACTGAGTCACACATCTAGCCAAGGGACAGATCACCCAGTAGTGTACCTGAGTAGGAAATTACTTCCCAGGAAGCAGGCATACTCCATGGTGGTAAAGAGTGTCTTGCCATAGTGTGGGCCCCAAAGAAGTTGGAGCCATACTTATATGGCAGCATTTTGTGGTGCAGACTGACCACAACCCTGGTTTGACTGACTCAGATGGGAAAGAACAATGGTAGACAGCTAAGGTGGAGTCTTGCTTTGCAAGGGTGTGATATGACAATCGTATATAGGGCTGGAGCCAAAAATCAGAACTCAGATGGGCTGTCTAGGGTCTATGAGGAGTGAAATGATTTGGGAAACTCATCCCATGCAGGGGATAGAGCCCCCAAATTCCATCTAGGTGGGGAGGAATTGTGACACTTGGACAGCTGGTTCTGATCACCGTATCATTTTTTGTAATATAAAAATGGGTTATGGACTGTCTCTTGAGAAATGCTGAAACAGCATGTGATGACACACACGCACACAGGTTTTAGATACAAGGTGTTGCCTGGAAGGCCAGAAGCTAATTACAGATTTTAACTAAGTTAATTATAGCTGTAGTTGCTAAGAGGGAAAATCATAAACTTTTATAACGTTTAGCGGAAGAAGACCAGGTTGAGACATTTTAGTGCGAAGTCATAAAAGATGCTTTGATGTCCTGGGAAGGGGAAACTGATCATAAGATCAAATAAATGTCATTTTGAAAAAGAAAATGAGTTGTGCTGAAGATTGCAGAATTTAATACTTTGAAAAGACATCCCGTTTTTGTATAGATATATTTTTTTATATATTCTGATGGGGAGGAGCTAGGTCACCTCATGCAAAGAGGTGGGCAAAGCCAGCTTTTAAACAATATTCTGTTTTCTTTCCAAGGACACACTCTTATCTAGACTCTGATAAAGAAACATCTTTGAGCACTTTAAGCAGGTATTTAGAGAGAGAGAGAGACAAATCTAAGTACTGTAGTAGGAATTGCACTGTTAAAACCATGTTCTTTTAAAAGATTTGTATGTTCTTGTGATATTGGTTCTATATTTCATGTTTTACATATTTTTTATGTATTTTAGTAAAACTCTATTTTTAGAGCCTACTTGGTCTGTCTTTGATTTCTTTCCTTTACAAGTGAAGTATATATGGTTATAGAAGACACTGTGCATAAGCTTGAATGGTGATACAAAACTGGAAAAAGGTAAGCATTTTAATCTGGAGGTCTTTATTATAGTTTTTAAAGGTTCATTTCTGTACACCTGGTTAGGTGCCCATAGGCAAAGATATCTGGCCCCCAGAAGACAGAATTATCTGAGCCTGTGCATTGGGTACGCTAGCAAGAGGTTCACAGTTTGAATCCCTCCAAGACTTGAGACCAAAGGTTGATTTGAATTCACAAAACAGACAGGAGGGTTACTCTGTTTCTGTTAACTGTTCACAAGACTGCGCTCGGAGGTTGGCACTTTGGGAGTAGAGGGCTGACTTGCTGAGTGGGTTTGTGACAGCCCCTACTAGACTGCTCGCTAGAAGGTTTCTGTGTGGTCATAGTGCCTGGCAGCTATAGTTCCACAGTTGTAGCCGGATGCAGGAGATATCCTTGATGAAGATCTGGCACTATTCACCAAGCATGGGGTACAGAAATCAGCACATGAAACCAGCTGAAAGTGCAAGGTATTCTTTTTATTGAAAGGTAAACACCACAACTGATGACCAGGCAGATCCGGGGTGAGCGGAGACCTCACTGCTCACCCCCAATCTGCCTGGTCAACAGTTGCTTTGTTTACCTTTGAATAAAAAGAATACGTTGCACTTTCAGTTGGTTTTGTGTGCTGCTTTTCTGTGCCCCATGCTTGGCCAGTAGCGCCAGTTTCTTGTTGATTTCCTTGCATACCTTTACTGCACTGCACCGCCTTATCCTAGTAGCAGCCCTGTCTGTTTTCCTACAGTATTGTGTCAACATGTATGGTGGTGGAACACTGCCCTGATCACTAGCAGTACTGTGCTAACTTGTATGATGGTCACACACCGCCTGGTCATTGGAAGTACTGTGGCAACACATATGGCAGTCAAGAATTGCTCTGATCATGTGGAATAATGTGCTGATATGTAGGGGGGTCACACACTGGGCTGCTCGCGGAGAGTACTATGCTGTTGAGTGTTCGGGGGTCACGCACTGCTCTGGTCACAGGTAGTATTGCGATAGCACACACTGGGCCTGCACACTGTCCTGGTCACTATGAGTTCTGTGTTGACACATATGGGGTCACACCCTGCTCTGTTTACTTGGAGAAGTATGCTGTCCTGTAGGGGGGGGCATACACTGTCCTGGTCACTGGGAATACTGTGCTGACATGAGGTCCTGCTCGTTCCTAGTCACAGGGAAAACTGTGCTGACACATATGGGAGTTGCATACTGTCCTGGTCTCTGGGAGCATTTTGCTTCGCATGTACAGAACTCTTGTCCTGAGATGCAGCCTTTGCATTTCAGTGGCTCATTAATTGTTGTATTTGCTTCTGAGGTCAGAAGATTGCTCTCCGGTGAGGCTCCACATGAAGTACTGTATCCAGTTCTGGAGGCCGTACCTCTGCTAGGACACTGAATGGGTGGAGGGAGTACAGAGTAGGGCAACCAAAATGGTGAGGGGGTCGCACAAGAAGCCTTATGGGGAAAGGGTGTAAGAGCTCAACATGCACTCTCTGGAAAAGAGGAGAGTGAGAGGGGACAAGAATGAAACCGAAAAGTACATCACAGGAGTGAACAAGGCGCAAGTGGAGGGTCTATTCCAGAGAAAAGAAGGCACTAGAACAAGGAGGTATGCAATGACGCTAAGAGGGGGAAGTTTATGAGAGATGTGGGGAAATATTTATTCACAGAAAGGGTAGTGGATGACTGGAACAGCCTGCCAGTGGAGGTAGTGGAGGCAAAGACTGGGGAGCTTCAAGCATACGTGGGATAGGCACAGGGGTATATTAGGTAGAAGAATGGAGGAAGGAGTGATACCTGTGACCAGCTAGGGTCATTGGTGATGGAATAGGCAGGGACAAAGGACAGACTGGATGGGCCTAAGGGTCCTTTTCTGCCAACAAAATATATGTTTCTGTGTAAGATCGAAAGGTTGTTGGTTCTGGTGCCACATGTGGAATTTGGGTTATTGTTAAAGTGCAGTCCAGATGAGATGTTAAATCCAACTGCCCATCTGTGGTCACTGTGTAGGTGTAAGTAAAAGATCCCATGGCACTTAAGAGAGAGATGGGGATTTTACCCAGAGGCCTAGCCAACATTCCCTCTGTCAAAAAAATGTAACTGGGTCACCGTGTAACTTACGGTTACTACTACTGCCTTGCGGGCTCAACAAGGTTGAAGGGCATTGGCTCTGTTTCAGATGGAAAAGGGGTGTTCTTTCCCAGATACAGAATACTGCAAGTAGTGTGGTGCCTCCACCCAGAGTTAGTTATAGTGGCCAGTTGTTTGTGTGTTACAACCCCCTGGGATGCTGTACCTACTCCCTCCTCTCACAGTCACCCCACATATGGATTACCCGTAAACCAAAACAGTCTTTCAGTACACATGCAATATTTCAGTAACCATGGAGTTATTGACTTTAGCTATTAATGTGTTCACGAGACAGGTTTCAAAAAGCAAAACAATAATTTATTAAACTGGGAAGGTTTAGGGAAGGGAACAAGGGATGCAGAAATCAATAACTCACACACACACACAATAACATAGTTTGGCCCCACCTCCCACTGGTACCAGTGTTCCCTACTGTCCTGACAGGGTACCCAGATGGTGAAAATGTTGCAAGCCTGAAACTGGTGCAGCTGGGTGGCCCATTTAGTGCACTTAGACGATACTTGAGACCTTAGTATAGAACTGTTGTATAACTATGTGGACATCGCTGCCATTATATTTAGCGCAATTTGAGGACAATCTCTTATTTGTGGCAGTGGTTTTTCGCACCCTTTTACTGATTGTCAGCTGTCATGTAATGACATTTAAACTGAGCCTGGCGCACAACACCTGCAAATTACAGCTAGACTGTGAGATTGTGTGTGTAAGATGTCTTTACTCAGCTGGCTGCAAAGAAATGGAGTAAAACGTCCTCATGAGTACCCGGTTGATGTGGATAGCCTGAATGTGAGTGAGCTCTCCAACTGCTCCTGTTGTGAGCCTTTGTTGCTAATGCTGTTGTGCAGGAGCTGTCAGCCTCATCCCACCCTCGAAATAGACAAAGATATAACACATATATAAAATGTTTTAAAATCCCCCTTTAATGGAAGACCAAAGGGACTCAGCACATTGTCTCCCTCATGTAGCGAGACGATGGTGCATAGTGCCTCTGCCCCCTTTTGGCTGTTTGTGTGTGTGTAGCTTTTAAAATCTTGGCGAGATCCTTAAAAGAGAAAAAAAAAAAAACAGAAGGTTTCTAGCAACCCCCCAATCTGGTCCAATTACTGGCGCTGGCTCACACTCCAGAATTACTGTGAAAAGATTTAAAAAAAAAAAAAAAAGGAACAGCAGAGCAAAGGCTCACAGTCACTATTTAAAAGGGGCCACAGACGTCAAGCAAGCACGGATGCCTGCTTCACAGGCACTCAGGCACACCTAAACATGAAGCTGCAAGGGGAAAGTCACTGGGCATTTAGCCACTTAAAGGGCAAGCTCCAAAGCAAGAAAGCCTAATTCTGAGGGAGACAGAGTTCTCTCACCGGGGTACAACAAAACTGTCATTAAGGGCCAACATTTCAGTCAGAGATCAGAGACTGACATTTAAAGATTCAGACTTGCTAAAATTACATACCAACTCAGAAGCCACTTATACTGCCCAGGACCCAGTACAGGGTCATCCTATAAGTTAGCAGGAGCACTTAGAATAAATTGTCTAGAGAAACATTAGCTGAGAAATTGCCAGCCCAGTACTCAAATCATGGGCATTATCACATTGTACAAGCACAGAGATTATTAGCTACCTGACCACCCCTGCTAGCAGTGCCAGGAACTAAATGTCTGACCCACATAAATGAACACAGAATCTATGCAATGATTTACAGGAGGTAATATAATAAATAATCAACCTGGCTCCCCTGCCACACCATGTAGCCCATCAGAATGTGAAGTTGTTGTTCTATTATTCAGCTATAACCAAACAGCAGATTGAACAATAGGACTGTTCTCTAAAGCCAGTACTTTAATTGGACGATGCTGAAAAAATGGTTGTATTTTTGATAATGTGACCTACAATATGAGGGAAAGTGTCCCACAATTCGTACATAATGTTGAGAGAGGCACGGTTATGTTAGTGTAGAGTTGTAGGTTTATAACATATCAGCTAAAGCAGACATCAAAGACTTCATTACATATCATCTAAATCAGACTGCATTTGATTGTTAACATACAGAAGTCTGAGTGACCAACATTCAGCCTGTTTTAGCAGTGGAATCATATACCAGTCATTTTGCACTAACAGGCAAGTCACTAGACTCCATCCAGAGTCTCCTGGAATTTTGCATGACAGTCAATAAACAACATAAGAATTCAGTCAGGAAGTAGGCTTGAATGCCCTAACAGACTGTTCCCCACTGCTTTGTACGTAAATATGCTTGTGTTGTTGGTACCATGTAGGTATAGAATTCCTTTTTAAATGCATCTGGCGTAGACACAGTCACCACTGCTGATGGCAGTTTGTCTTGGGCATCGGCAACACTTTTAGGAGAAGAAACATTTTCTATGAGCAGTTCTGAACATGCTGCCCTGTTGTTGCATGAATATCCCCTGGTTATTTTTGGAGCAGATTTTATTTGTAGGTTCATGTTTCCAAACCACGAGTCATTTAACGCTTTAAACACTAAAATCATATTGCCTCGCAAACTGTCAAAAGACACATTAAAAAATAGATTCAGGACTGGAGAGAGACAGTGAGAATGGTAGAGTGGTAAGAGAGACACACCAGGAGCTTGCCTTTAAATGTGGCTTGTTTTTTATTTATTCTGACAACTTGGGCAAATTTATAATTTTTATTTAAATCCTCCTCCTCCGTGATTCATCTGCTTCTCGTGTTTGTACGGAAATAATGTCTTTTTCAACACGCAACCCTACAATACAGAAAAACCGAGTAAGTGTGAAATGTGCTGCCCAGTGGTAACTTTTGTTCCACTTCTATTCAGAACCTATTTCTTCTTTCACTTCAGGGATCGGGCTGAAACACGTCTTCGAGGCTCTCTTGGACTTATATGTTTAATGTCTGTCTTTCACTGAGGTCAGACAGTACTTAGTTCAGATCTGAAATGAAAATATAATGCTGCATCTCTCAGGTCTGTTGTGTGCCCTGTATGCTTTTATTTGCAGAAGTCCACCTCTGCTTTTATCCTTTCACAGTATGCCTGTGTCTGCTACTGCTATTGATGCGTTAGCCTTACTGTTTTCCTGGCTCATTTTGTATTATCAGTAAAAAGAGAGAAGAAAAAAAGCACCCTTATTGTCTGTCCTTCAGTGATTTTAAAAGCTATTCTGATCAGAGCTCACATTAAAAAAATCTCAACTGTAATTACGTTCGCTTGTGCGCATGTGCAAGGAACTTCTTGCAACAGTACTACTTTTGGAGGTGTGTGACCCTCCTCGCCAATGTAGTGCTCAGTGTAGCAGGCGTGACCCTAGGGGACCAATGCATGCCAAGCTGCGTATGACAGCAGTTCGGTTGTGTTGGTCTTCACTTCTAACAAAAAGTCCGCAGCAATCAGTGGTGGTAGCGTGTATGCAATTAGCATTCTTACCTCAGCTGAACTGTTGTCCTGCACAGCTCGGCATGAAATCCCTCCCTCTTCCTCCCTCTGCTAATGTCCTCACCTCATTCATTACTGATCTCCCCGCCCTGTGCCGAGGTGCCCAATCCTCTTGGCTCATGCGCCCCAGCACACTGTGTGCTGATGGGGTGCCCAACCTCCGCTGGCTGCAGCTCCCAACAAACAACCAGTTGGCTTGGCATGCTGGGAGCCCACCCCAGCATGCTAATGCCCCCACGCACACTGTATGGCTGGTGGGGTGCCCAGTCCCCACCAGCTCCAGCCACCCCAGCAACACATAGGTGGCATGCTAGGAGCCCACCCCAGCATGCCAAATGTGTCCGTTTATTTCTTTTCCCCAATTTCCTGTGCACACTGTATTGGCCAGCGGGGCACCCAATCCCCACTGGCTCCAGCCCCCACACCCCAACAAACATGTAGGTGGCACGCTGGGAGCCCACACCAGCATGCCAAAAGCATCCGTTTCTTTTCTTTGTTTTAAATTCCTGTGAAAGAAGAATGGTCCCTGGAGCGTCCCTGCCCCCCACCAACCCGCGCCACCCTCTGCACCCCACCTCCCATACCCCCACCCCATACTTACCTCCGGAGCCCAGCATGATGATCTTCGTGGACCAGAACACGCCTGCGCCTTCAAAGCCGATCGCTGAACTGAGGGAAATGCCAGTAAGCTGTATAATGGCATAAATAGGGTTTTCCCAACTTAGGTGGATATCTCGGCCATTTTTTGGACTTCTGACACCAAATTTTCAACATGGGGTTCTTGATACCCCTTCTCATGAATTCAGTCACTGTCATGGCGTTATTCAGTCCCGAAAGATGATTTTGCGGTCACTGCACTGAATCACCTTTCGGGACTGATTAACGAAAGACAGGGCTGATGTTCATGAGATGGCCTCTCAAAAAGCCTATGTTGCAAATTTGGTGAAAAAATTCAAAAATGACTGTGTTATGAGCTGTAAGTTGCGCAGTTTCCACGCACACTCATATGTTCAAGAATTTATAATATTTTCACTCCAGATTTTCAACATAGGCATATTTCCACACCTCCTTATGAACAGTGCAGCTGTCATGTTTCACATCCTGGTCAAAATGTGTTTCGCTTCTGCGCAAAATTGCACTGTGCTGTTGGAAATCATTGTTCACTCTGGAGTAAGACAATCACAGTGACACTGTTCATGAGCAAAGTTCCTAACATGCCTATGTTGAAACTTTGGTGACAAAAGTCCATAAAGTGGCTGTGTTATGAGTGTGCGTTGCTCAAGTTTCTATGCACACTCGTACGTTCGTGAAGTTGTAATATTTTCACTCCAGATTTTCCACATTGGCATTTTACCACATCTCCTTATGAGCAGTACAACTGTCATTTTTCACATCCTGGCCGAAATGTGTTTTCACACTTCTGGCATAGAATAGCGCGGTCACTGTGGGAAATCATGTTTGGTACAGAGTAAGACAATCACAGTGACACTGTTCATGAGGAGATGTCCTAAAATGCCCATATTGAAAATTCGGTACAAAAATTCCAAACAATTACTGTTTAATGAGCATGCGTTGTGCAGTTTCCACGCGTACTGGGAACTTTGCGAATTTGTAATATTTTTCACTCCAGATTTTCAACATTCGTATTTTCCCACACATCCTTATGAACAGTACAGCTGTCATTTTTCACATCCTGGCCGAAATGTGTTTTCACTTTTCTGACGCAGAATAACGCGGTCGCTGGGGAAAATCAGTGTTCTGTGCACAGTAAGAAAATCATAGTGACACTATTCATGACCAGAGGTGACAAAATGCCGATGTTGAAACTTTGGTGAAATAATTCCACTGAATGACTGTGTTACAAGTGCAGGTTGCACAGTTTCCACACAGGCTCGTACCTTGAGCACAACTAGGGTGTTCAGGTTCCTAAGACAGACACTTAAGAAGTATGATGGTGAAATGTTAATCAGAAGCAAGAGGAGTTGCAGAGAGGTACTCTGTTGGGATATGGATGCTGAAGGGACATGGATACAACTGGGGGGCTGCATAAATGCCAAACACCAATGCACATACCTGCAAGCGAACATTCAGCACTGACAAATGCTTGTTTTTTATCAGAAACACTTATGAAGCAAGATGTTTCAACACTTCAGTGAGCACTGATGCCTCTTGTCTGTGTTGGGGAAGTATAGGTGGAGTAGCCTTGCAAATGGTAAAGGATACATGGTGCAATTAACAACTAGGAGCAAAAGAACAAATGGCTGGGGGTGTTTTTTCTTTTTCTTTCTTTTTCTTTTTATTGATAATATAAACTAAGCCAGGAAAACAGTAAAACTGAACAGATCAGAGCTGTCATTGACAGAGCTGTATTTTTTATGCACAGTAGACTCTGTAATAAAAGGCAAACAAAGCAGGGATGATGTTGATGAATGAAGATAAGAACATCTATAGGTGTTCTGGAGCTTCTTGGCAGATAAATATAATTGTGAGTCTGCTACTTTTAAAGCCTTACTCTGGCTACAGAAAAAAACCTGTATTGTTTATGTATTAGAACATTTTGCTGGCTCCATTACAGTAACCCACTTAGTATGCATACTCATATGTTCAAAGAGACAAACAGAATGCTGGCATATTAATTTTATTCATATATCTTTACCATTATATCAGTGATTATTTTGTTTCTTTTCATATATGCCTCTGCACATATCAAATCCTAAAGGTGTTTTCATTTGTGTTTGTCTTTCAGCTGCTGCAGGAATAGATCAAAAAGGTGTCATATCTGGATGACCCTAGTGAAGCGCAGTCTGCATGCAACTAACATCACTATTAAATACCTCCAAAATATGTGTATAATATTTATAGAGGGAACCTCATTTATCTGTAACACCCATCTCAGATAGAATCGGGCATTAGTTATGGAGTTTTCTGCTCCAGTTCAGAGAAATCCAGAACTGGCTGGGTTATTTTTTATTCTTCTTTTGTAACTGGGAAAGGCCCACTAGGCACAAGTGCCTGTTTTCAGGGACAACCCAGGAGCACTGGGGTGGTTAAGTGACTTGCTCAGGGTCACACAGTATGCAAGTGGAGGTTGTGGGAATCAAGCCCAGGTCTGCTGGATGTACCAAGCTCATTCACAGTTCATTATTCTAACCTCTAGGCTATACTGCCTATATATCAAAACTATGCAAGTGTTTCTGTGGTTCTTTTTTTTGGTTCGTTTGTCTGTTTTATATGAAAGTACATTACCAAAAAAGTTGATAAAACAATACACACTAAATTGTAATGTGCTGGGTTGGGAAATTTATGGTCAGATAATTTATCGGAGCAGTACGGTGAGTTCCTATGTATAGCAGCATCACAACTCAGAATTCAGCTTGTCTTGCTCTGCAGTCACCTTCCAGATGCTGTGGTGACTTCATTTTTCACTTCTGCCCTCTCCCAGTGCATTATGACTTGTTGTAATCCTTAGAAAACCTTTCATAATTTTCATGCTTTCCAGCCCTATCCCAATCTGTTCCTTGCCTTTCTTCTTTAGTGCTACCCTGTGCCAGCATTTTAATAACTTAATTAGTATATAGTCTCGATCAACTTCACTTAAACAACATAAAAAAACAAATCAAAATTCTGAAGTGGTGTTGCGGTCTGCAGTTCTTACACTTTTTCACCACAAGACACACAGGAAGATGGTGGTTTAGCAGCTGTCTGTAGGGAAATTAATTGCTGGATTAATAGCACTTGAATTCAAGTTGTGCCTTTTGAAACATCAACACTGTGCGTTGCTGAAACATCTATGCTGCACACCACTTTCCCCATATTGCAAAGTGCATATTGCCTTGGTGACAAGTTCAACTATGGAAAATTTACCTACAGATTTTTTAAATTCACCTTCAGGTTAATTATCTACATTAAAATGCAAGCTTTACTGAAAAACATGAGGGAGGAAAGACGCTTGTCTGTCCCTTCAATCAGTATAAGTGTTCCCTGCCATTTTATCTATTTATTTATTTACTGAATTTTGTTGACCCATTAGGCCCAGTGAGACTAGAAGTCCCTTTTTCAGGGTTGGCCGGTGGGGGGGGGGATGCAGATGGTAACCAACTGAAATTGAACCAGATTAAGCTGTTAGTGGTATTTTTAGTGAATGGGGGAACTTTGGCCCGGACACCGGGGAAATTCCCCTACTGCTTGGCCAGTAGGGGGACTTGCTGTCGACTGACCACAGGATCAGTTGGTGGCCTGCTCTGCTGGAAGATGGATGGTGAGGAGTTACTGGAGCAGCCGAGGGCTGCAAGTGAAACAATGAGTATGGCTGTACAAGAGGACATCACCCTGAAGAACACTGAAATGGAAGATGTGGAGTTACTTGATTCTCTGGATAATTTAACTGATGCAGAAATGGTGAGCAGTAGCTTGGCTACAGTACAACGTTTACCGGAGGCGAGGAATTTACAATTAAAATTGGAAGCATTACATAGAGAACAGAGGACTGTAGTGGAGCAATTGCAAGAGTCAAATAATGTGGAATCTATGAAGCTTACCAAGTTAGAAGACATTTCGAACGCTGTAAGCAGATGTAACCTCCCTGATCAAAGAGAATCTCTACTGGTCTGCCGTGCTTACAGTACAATGGAACATGAGGTTAACAGAAAAAAAATACACAAGCTGTGGCTGGCAGTTCTTTGGGAGTAAAATCCCTGTAGAGAGAACCAGCAGAGAGAACAGCACACAAGAAAAATGCACCTTCTGATTACAAGTTGCATGACAACATCCAGGAGGAAAAGGAAGTGAGACAGGGGAACAGTTTCAGTGGCGCACAGAACAGTCCGCAAAGAAATCATCCGGATTGCTTTTCGAGCTACTACTGGGGCTGCGAGTGAGAGTACTACACCACTGAAACATTGTATTTTTCAAACTGATCCTGGGACACAGGTTGGAGTGTTTGAGTTTTCTTTTTCAAAGCGACAACTGGATAAGGTAGGAGAGGAGGGAAAGGGAGAAAAGAATGGCCTTGACATTTGCAAAAGACATTTAGTATTACCTATTGCTGGATAGGTGAGAAGTTACCAGGAAAAGAGCAGTGTGGGGGAAAGGAAGTTCAAACTAACGCTGAGACTGAGCCTCTCAATGATGAGAACTGGTCCTCACAAGAGAGCTCTTAGTGAGGCTGGTTGGATTTTTTGACAGTGGGGCTTGGAAGCCCACTCCTGATTGGGACCCAAAATTAAACTTCTCCCAGAATGAACCAGCATGGAGACCAGCTACAAGACATTACTGTTTTAAGGGGTTAAAGGGTGGTGGGTGGAAATGAGGAGACTATTTCTTGTAGTTTCATCTCTTGAACAGCAGGACGAAGCCGCGCCTGTCGCCCGAGTTACAGGTAGAGCACTGGGACCAGAGGGAGGAAAGGGAAAAGGAAACCATTGATGTCAAGAATTGTTTTTCAAAATTAAAGCAGGATGCTGCACCACCTCCCTTGAAAATCGCGATAGTCTTAGATTACAAAGGAGGTTTAGAGGTTAGACCTGATAGACAATATGTTGGCAAATGTTTATTGAAAGATTCTTTGCACTTCTCTCCTAGGGAAGTGTTTGCATTTATTAATATTTCTGGGAAGACAATTTGATGTTAGTTTTCGCTCATATGGTCTTGACCTTTTGGGAAAGATATACCAGGTTAAGTTTTCCCTTTGGACACCCTTTTAGTTGATACCGTTAACAAAACCTTTAATAAAGTATGCAACTGTTATGTTTAGGAATGAGGGGTTCATATTGATGATATTACTTATTGGTTAGGCCAAAATGCGAGATTTTTGTTCCCAGAAGCAATTCTGGATGCAGAAGTTTCAATTTTGGACAGGGGCTGGCGGTTTTAAATTAAACTAAACAAACAGCTGCAGGAATTGAGCATATCGAATTCCTTTGTTGGAGTGAGAGACAGAGGGTATGTTTTATGCTGAACAGCCTCGGGCTTGTTATAAATGTGGTGCTAAAAACTCATTTTACCAAGTTTCTGAGCCAAACAGATGTGATAGCATGGAGAAGTAGGACATATTACTTTTCAATGTGCTAACGTCACAAAATGTGATCTCTGTGATGAGACAGGCATGTGTTTGCAGAATGTACATGGGCAATATAAAAGAGTGTTTGTAATCCAGACCTATTAATACAAAAGCCCAGGATTTGATAATAGGGGAAGGTCATGTGGGTCACGAGCAGCCAGTTGGAAAAAGTACCTTCTGTTATTGAAGTGAGGGAGATGGGTAGAGGTGGAAGATTTAGTAGTTCTTGACAAAGAGTCTTGAACCTACTGGGGGTAGGAATTTTGCCTGAAGAAGAGAGAAGCAACCAAAGGAGTCTTTAGGGCACCTGTGGTGTCTGCAGTTCAAGGTCTTCCAGAAATATTATGGCCTCCTCAGCAGCAGTCTGCTATGGTGTAGAAATAAGTATTTTTGTCTTGCTATCAAGTCCGTGGGGAATCGGATATGGATTGCCCAGATAATGATTCGCAGCAGACGTTGGATAGTCCACCGTCCCCATTAAGGATTCAGGAGGATTATAAGGGAAAAAGAAAGCTTGGCCGGAAGAAAGATAGGTGATGGGCTAGGAATTGGTTGTCACCTGATGCTGCACTTTAGGTTGGGTTAGGTGAATGTTCATAGTATAGTGAATTATAAGAGAGCGACAGATAGTTTATGACTTTGTTCATGCTAATCAGATTGATGTCTGTTTATTACAAGAAACATGGATGTATACTATGGAACAAACCAGGTGTTTTCAACGGAATGGTGCTGGGGACCTTCATTATTGGTCCTTTGGTAGCCATTAAATCGGCAGATGGCATAGGGTTTCTGTTTCACTCGTGTGACTTCTCTTTAATTAAATTGATGGATCTAATAACGGGCTGTTTAATAATTTTAGATGGTTTGTGGAAATCAAGATTGTGCGGTTTATTAATGTCTATGGGTCACAGCTCAAGGCAGAAAGGGTGGCGCTCTGTAATATGATACAACCTTGTTACTGACCTCCTTTGAGGTGTTTTTTGTGTGAGAGTTTTAACTGTGCATTAATAAATGCTTGGTGATTCTATGGTGAAGTAAGGTAGGAAAATTTACTGTGATTCAGGACTTTATACAAACTGGTACACTCAGTAGGTTTAATAAATGGGAGTAGTAAACAAAGCTCAGGGCCTAAATTTACTTATAAAAGGAACGGTTTACTTCTCGATAGATTATATTTTTTATCTGACAAAAATTCCTTTACATTTGAAACATGTCCTGTCGCATTTTCTGACAATCATCTCTTGTTGCTCTGTACCGTTTTCCTCATGCCAGACTGATAGGTAGGCTGGTGAGATGGAAGTTGAATCTCTATTATTAAACTCTAAGGGAGGATGCGGGATAGAGTTCAAGCATTGCTGATGGCAAGGCTTTCAGTAGCCTTTATATGACTCAGTGGGTGAGTGGTGGAAGATTCTAAGACGACCTTTGTCACCTATTAAAACAACAAAGGAAGGTTAAAGCAAACAATGATTTTCTCCAATATTTGAAATTAAGACAACAATTATATTATTTATTTTCAGTAGCCAATACTTCTACTTTGGATTATAGTTCAGATTAGATCATTAAAAGATCAACTCCTAGAGGTTCAGTACAATAGAGGCTCGGACCCTTACTGCTCTTCTACAATATGGGGTGAAGAAAAGCCGGAGGAAGATCCATATGAGGCCTTTAAAGTTTATACACAATCTACTACCTTAAATGCCCTACGGAATAAGGTGGGAAAATTGGTACAGGATCAGAAGTCACTACAACATATTATTAAACAATTTTTTCTGGATTATGAGCCAGTAAGGGCCCAGAATGATGATGGGACATTTGGGACTTTCTAAAAACTGATTGAGGGTACCTGACATGTATTTGATACATATATTGATACAGCCTATCACTACACAGGAAATAATTACGGCTATTAAAAATCAAAATAAGGGTACTTCTCCTGGAATTGATGGTCTGACAACAGATTTATATAAAGCCTTTCAGTGGAATTTGCAAATTGTTTAGTGTTAGTTTTAATGCTTTTATGGGACAATCAGATTTTCCAAGTTAGTTTGCCGAAGGGCTGTTGATTTTACATAAAGTGGGTGATACATTTGACTTGAATAACTGGAGACCAATTACACTATTGAATTCCGATTATAAACTCTTTATGAGTATTTGAACACCAGATTAAAACAATTTGCAGTCAAAGTTCTTTCCCCATTTCAGTTTTGTCTAGTAGTACCTGGGAAAAAAAAATATATCAGGCTCATATGGTACTTGAGAGACATTATTGGAGATAGCCGGTTTTCAAAAGAATTTCAGGATGCATTGTCTCTGTGGACCAGATGAAAGCATTTGATAGAGTTTACCATCCATTTTTATTTACAACGTTGAGACATTATAGGATTCGGAAGTTTTCTTAACCACCATTCAATTTACAATTGCATGCTATTACCACCCAGTGATTCAACTGGAGATTAGGGAAGGGTTTCACGTTCCGACAGAGAATGCGTCAAAGGTTGTCCATTGAGTCCCCTGTTGTCTGCTTTACTATTCATACTTTAATTAGATCATTAACACAAATCCTCGTTGGGTAAGGGATAGGTTGGGCTGCTGGTGAAGATAGGTTGTATGTGCAAGCTTATGGATGATTTATTCTTCTCTGATAGTACACAAGTAAGCATTTTTTAGATTTTATGGATGATTATGCTTTGTTAGTAAATTCTACTATTAACAAGAATAAGAGTAAAGGTTTTGTTTATAGGTACAGATGGTCTCCCAGAACTCATAATACAAGGTATTCGTATTTCTTGTGACCCGATAAAAATTCTAGGATTATTTCTAGGACCAAAAATGTACCAGAACTACAGGGGATTAGCTTTGACTTCAATAGACAAAAAATCGAGATTTGGAAACAATGGAAATTGGATAAAATTAAACGGGTCTCAATCATTAAAAATTTATTATTCGAAGTTATGTATACAGCACTGATTTTTCCCTTGCCACTGAATTTGGAAACCAGAATATATAGCTTATTTTTCAGATGTTATAGGGTAGTAGAGCTTAATCCAATTAAAAGACAATTTACATATCTAGATAAAAAGAAGGAGGTTTAGGAATGGTAGATCCGGTTATCTTTTTTCTACCCTATTTATTTCAACAAATGTAAGAGATTCGATTGGGGGTACCCACGGAAAGATGTGGGATGCTACATCGCCAGGTAATGAGGCAGTATTATGGTTGTTGGGATGAGAGACCCCCAAACCAATTCTAAGTTGTTTCTGCCGACATATTTTATACCTATTGCAAAAAGTATTTAAATGGGGTAGTTGGCACAGGTGGTTAAAGTAAAGACAGGGTCCACAGTTATACAAATCAGTAATGCTTCAACTGTATCCCAGTGAACCAGTATTTAAGAACTATCCACTCTCACAATTGTGTGGATATAGTTTTTAAGTAAATTAAACAACCCAAGGTTACCTACTTATATGTGGGAAACGCTATGGCTTATAGTATATGGTAAATTGAGTATGAGGAACGCCAAGCATAAACCGATACAAGACAGAAATTGTCCATTTTGGAGTGTGTGGCACAAGAAGAACGTTGATCACTTTTCTTTTAAGTGTTTTATGTTGTTTCTCTGGAAATTCTTGGCAGTACAATGGAGTATGAAATGGTTAGAATACATGGATTATGATACATTGGTACTGGGTCATTCTCCACAGTTTCGATTAATATATCATGTTGACACTTTACAAATTTTGTAGCACATTGATATACTACTTGTGGCAAGCTAGGTGCCAGTGGGTGCTATATCAGAAGTTGATGCCCTATGACAATGTCCGGAGGTTGATTCATGGGGAATGTACATGATTTATGTTCAAGACACAGCATTCTTCTCATCATGAAGGTGAAGGAATGGTGGAAAGGGTTTTTGAAGTTTATTAAATATAAATAAAAAGTTAAGTAATGTGCCTTTGTTCACCTATGACTGAGTGGGTTACATATGGGGAGAGGTCATGATTGTTAGTTGGGAGTATGTATAGGATAGTATTAGTCAGATGTGCAATGTTACATGATAGTAGAAACTTTTGTTACCTAATATTTGGGGGGTTTATTATATATATAAAAAAAAAAAAAAAAAAGGTTTCTTTGTGAATATATGGTGTAATGATTGTTTAATTCTTTTTTTTTTTCAATATTTGTTAGTATAGTTTCACAATATGGGTATTTATTACATGTTTTCTTGATGTACAAGGGTTTGTGGAGTCAATCTTACACTGTATGTACTTTTGAATTTTGATGTTATTCTAATAAAATATTCCCCTACTCACCTCTAGGGGAACCTTTGACATCCTGGTCTTTGGCCAAGATGGCTGCCCCTGTGGATCCAGGAGGAGGAGGAGGACTGCATGCAGGAGAGACAGAAGACAAGGAATCCCTTTCAATTCTGTTCCAATATCTCTTGTGGACAATGCGGACTTGCAATGTGCTACAGATAAAGAAAATGAAAATGATGTTCCTGTTTGCTTTCCAGAATCTGACATGGATTGGTCACAAACTGTGGAAGAAACTACAAACTCAGTTAAGGTACAGTCCCCTTTAATACCTGGTTCAGAAGTGTTGCAAAAGAAAGAAAAATTCAGAGACTTAATATTGGCAGAGGAGAATTGTAAAATGCAAAGGAAAGCCTTGCAAATGGAGCTGTTAAAGGTGACAAACAAACAGGAGCTGAAAGAATACAAAAAACAAGATCTTTTTATGCCAGAAAGGCAGAGATGCAATACCTGCAGATCTGTGCGTGAAACCGAGGGTTACTTTGGCAACAGATCCAAACGGAAAAGCGCATCAACAGGAGTTTGATGATAAAGTGAGTAAACAATATAGTACTAGAAACAGTGTGCAGACAAAAGATAAGGTTATATATATGGAAGACACGGCACTAAATGTACCTGAAAAGGAATGAAGTATTCAGGCCCAGGAGTGTGGTGTTTAAACTTACAAAGTTGTGTTCATCGGATGATATTGAAGCATACAGTACTTGACAACTTTTAAAGGGTTGCTGCAGACTGTCAGTGGCCAAAGCAGCAATGGGCAATCAGGCTGGTACCTTGCCTGTCATGTAAACCCAACTTACCTACAGCAGTATGGACACTGCACAGTCAGAACACTGACCTTGTGAAAGAGAGATCCTGAAAAGGTATGACATCTCAGGAGAGACCTACAGGCAAAGATTCCGGTCTCTGAAATGCAACTCAGTTGACAATCCTTGAGCAGCCTTCACCTAACTCAGAGAACTTTTTTTGTAAACTCATTTAAAAGTCAGCTTTACAGTTAATGTCAGAAGAAACAAAACATATTTTTTTTCCATCTCAGCTAAAATAATGTTTACATATAATGCATTACAGATTGATATACAAATTACAATCAACTAAACATCTCAGCATGGGTGTGTAACATTGCAGAGACATCCCTTCCCCTGGGAATTTCCCATAGGGTCAATTAGGCCTATTTCCAGAACGACATACCTGGCCTGAGTCAATTGATTCTACAGTGGGTAACCAGTTATTTCTATGCCCTGCTTCTCAATATAGGAAACCATAATTGGCCTAATGCCGACTCGAGTGGGGACTAAATTTGTTGGTATCTAGATTCTTGATTTAATACCATATATTGGGTATGCTCCAATTTCATACTCTGTACCAGTGAACGAGTCCAATGTGCAATTGATGGGGCCTGCTCTGATAACCAATGTTGAGCCAATACCTGTCTACACACCATTATGCCTAAGCGCTTGAGCAGTTGGACTCCTTCCTTTTTCCTAGGCTCTACTATTGATAGACCCAAAAGTACATCCACAGGGTCTGCTGTGCACGTAGTCTTAAGTACCTTCGACATTATACTTAGTAGTTCCACCCAAAAAGACTAAACCCTAGGGCAGGACCATAGTAGATGACAAAAGGTACCTGGTGCCACCTTACACTTTGGGCATAAGTCTGAGGAGTCTGGATCAATTTAGTGGACTAGTACCGGGGTAAAATAAGTCCTGTGCATAATATTATAATGGCTTGCTCTCTGCCTATTGTTCACTGAACAAAATATGCTATTTTTTAGTATTTCTCTCCAGTTCCCATCCGTCAAGACCTCCTGGAGGTCTCTTTCCCATTTTTTCTTAAGCTGAGTAAAAGGATCTGGCATTGTCCCCTCCAATAGTTTATAACATTTACTCAGTGGTTTCACTGTCCTAGAGTCAATGGGATTGGTAAAACTTCCTCTATAGGTGATCTCCTGATTTGCTGCGATGCCTGGGGCTGCCTCAGTAGGTCTTGGATCTTACTGCTAATCCTTAGGAACCAAAAATAATGAGATGTGCTAAGGCCAAAGTCCCTTTTAAGGGGGGCATGCATGTCACAAGCTGTATTAAACTGTGATGTGAAATGCTGTAGAGATTGGTCCATAGTATGGGCGGAATCAATAGGTGACCAATCAGTTTGCCTGAGCTGGGTGTTGAGGGGTTCAAGGTGCCCATTCTTTAGAACCCTGAGTGTGACTGTTTTAGCAGGTGGCTTGGGAGCCCTGTCTGACCATTGACAGAGGATGGGGAGTGGTTGCTAATCGAGTCAGGCAGGACGGAGGTGTTAGAGATTCTTTCTGGGCGATTGGTTAGAATCCAGTCCAGCAGAGAACTTGAGCCTGTCCTGTAATTTACCATAGTGGGGGGAGTTGACTAGCTGGGACATACTGATGGTGGAGATTGCGTCCTTATAGAGAGCAGCCTCTGGACCCAACCAATTGACATTAAAGTTGCCTAGCAGTACCACTTCATGGTTTTGGCACAGACTGGTTATGTATTCAATGATCCTACTGAAGCCCTGGGCCTGTTCAAGTGTGGGGATACACACTGAGACAGCAGTGAGCGATTTACCATGGGATCCAATAAGTATCTTGAGGGCGACGGCCTGTACATTTTTCCCTGTTTCCACTTGAGGGACGGCATGACCCTGTAGGGTGTCCCTGAGGTAAATTGAACATCCCCCTCCCTTTTTTGCCTATTCTATTTTGTCTGAAGAGGCAGTAGCCATTCAGGGAGATTGACGTGTCAGGGACCTTGTGTGTTAGCCAGGTCTCTACCACCGATAGCACATCAGGTTTGTGCTGGGTGACCCAGACATAAAGCGCATCATATTTAGCCACCAAGCTACAGATGTTGATGGAAGCCAGCTTTAAGGTGCCATGGCTATTTCCCTGTTCATTCAATTGCCACCTGGGGTTTGGGTGGATGTTTCTTTGAGAGAAGTAGAAGGAGTATAGTAATCCTGATTAGAGAATCTTTAAGTATTTTTAGCGTGGCCTTTTGCTTACATCTGTTGGCTCGTGTCTGCTTGTGGTGGCAAAGGGAGAAGGTGAGGCTTGGAAAAAGGGATGGAGGGTGTGAGAGCATTGGAGCACACTGCTGCACAGGTTTATGGGTCTAGGGTGCATGCCAGTACCACTGCACATAGTCCCCAGACCTGGCAGTGGAAAAGAATTGGAGGGGGGATGTAATCCGCTGGTGGAAGGATTTTTTACACACTGGCAATTGTCATGGTCAGAGGTGGCTAAAGCAATTATGAGAAGGACTAAGTAGACGAAATGTTGAAGGGTATCATTATTTACAACAGCTAAAAGCAAGGAGAGGACCCAGAAAGGTAGAGGCACGTGCACGGGACAGACCAAAATACCAGAAGAGGAGACAGGAGTATGGGAGCTTCCACTAAGGCTGCCAGAGAGGGGCACAAAAGTGGGCTGATTGTTTCTGGAAGTAACACAATAAGTGTCAGATCACCTTTGAGTGGGTGGGCGGGTAGAAGCAGACATAGTGCAGCACTGTCCCATGGCACCTGTTCCCCAGAGGAGCATGTACCTGATTCAGAAGTCCTGAAGGTAGGCTGGAGAGCGAGGTGGGATGGAGAGTTCCAGGAAAGTAGGCTGCCTCTAGGCACCAGTACTGGCTGAGTGATACTGTCCTGCTGCCTGTAGCAGGAGGGGAAAGCTGGGGAGTGAGAGAGAGAAAGAAAACAGAGGGTAACTATACGCACAAACAGTGGAGGCGGTTACAGAAACCTGATCTCTAGGGAGGAAGGGGAGTGGACGATTACATGTCCCTATGCAGCTGCAGGCCCAGTCCTAAGCTCCCTGAGATTAGCAGGCCAGTCTGCCTGCCCTTATCCAAAACTTAAAAAACAATACTGAGCAAGGCCTACTGAACAAGCTAGGAACAGAGACAGTGCAGTCAGAATAATGGGACCAGACACCTGGTACCATGAGACCAATTCATGAGAGATCACGAGACCAATTCATGCAATAGTATAATCAGTAAAACATTGTTAAAATCAGTGGCTGCACATTTACAGTAGCTGACTAGCAGTGCCAGGATTACAGAGGATAAACGGAGCTGTAACTTAACAATATACATCAAGAATGCAGTAGATATTACTAGGAAACAACACTGTACTAAACTGTCGGCAGTTAGAGCAACATGGTATTACAGGCTGCCTGTAATACAGTTTGTTGTAAGCAGAAATAACACTAGCTGCATATATTAAACAACTACACAGGTTCTTAAAGTCACTACAGCCTGAAAACTATCAGTAAAGGTCTGCTGACCAGAAATGCAGCCCCACGTGGTGGTGCAGCCCTAAATGTCCTCAGGCAAGATGGTGCCTGTTTCCCAGAGAAGCGGTACCTGATTCAGAAGTCCTGAAGGTAGGCTGGCGAGTGAGGTGGGGAGGAGAGTTCCAGGAGAGCAGGCTGACCCTAGATGCTGGTGGTAGGCTGAGTGGTGCTGCCTGGAGCTGGAGGGGAAGCTGACCGAAGTCTTGAAGGTAGGCTGGAGGGTGGGGTGGGGAGGAGAGTTCCAGGAGAACAGGCTGCCCCTAGACACCGGTATGGCTGAGCGTCAAAAACAGATCTTCCTTATACCATGAGTATTATTTTGGAACCTCAGCCACTGTAACTGCAGTAGTAAAGCCAGGCTCCTGAATTACAGGCTGTGTCAAATTGTATTTTCTTGTCAAAAAAGAGCAAAATGGTCAGAGATGGTGGGGGGCGTGGCCAGCAGCCGAGCTGTGAACAGCTTTCCTATGCAGCTCCACAGTTCAAAGCAGTTTTAAATAAAATAACAACTTTTAGACTACTAATCCTGAACGCTTGGGATCTACTTGAGGGAGATACTAAGCAGCTACTATTGGGAGAATGTTATCCCTTTAGCTGACTGAGATAGAGTTTGAAAATGGTCTGCAGCAACAAAGCAAGTACGAATGCAGAGAGTGCCTGCCCAAAAAGACTAGAAGGTGAGCAGTTGCAAAGAAAGCCTGACAGGGTTGGGAGATCAGGAGGCCTCCCAACCAAACAAATCCAAAAGGCTTTTACCGTGCTTCAGCAGTTGCAGCCATTGCTGCACCATATTGGAGGCGGCTAGCCTCCACAGTACCAGATCCAAACAAGAAATAAAGTGCGCAAAAGAAGAAATAAGGCAATAATCCAAAAGTTTCAAACACCAATGTGTTTTTACTAGGTGCCAAGTATCAACGCAGTTTCCAAGCATAACAGTACTCTAGCACCTCGACTCCTTTACGAGTCTTCAACGGGGTGAGAATACTGAAACAAGATACAGTTTAAGTACATTTCATTGGATCAAAATTACGCTTTCTCTCATTGGATCACAACTGTGACATCACTGTTGTGTGTTTCCTTAAAGCAACAGGACATTCTCATAAAAGCAGTTATACAAAAACTAAATTTGTGCCAGATAATTGAAAAACCTACACCTAATTTACATATATTAAAAAAAGAGAAACAGCATTATATAAACTATTCATGAGAAGAACTGAGAAGATATAGAGGGTAATATTAATATGGTCATTAGGAGTACCTTTAGAAAACTGGAAAAACTGTTAATAAAAGAGCTGGAAGTGTCATATAATATAAGCACACTAGAAGAGTACCTAGATCGAGACCAGCCACCAAGGCTTATGTATTTCAAAAAGTGCCCTCCTGTGGCTTAGAGAACTTCCAATTTAAGGACAAATGGATCAAGGCTGTATGTAAAACAGCTAAAAAATAAAATCCATGAATATGAGTCTGAATTAATACAAAGAAAAAGCACCAAACTACAGAGGGATAAGAATGACTATGAGAAAGGGGAAGATGCTGAAATGGAGTAAACCACGCTCTCAAAGCAGGGGAAGATCAAGGGTGAGATTCTCAGGACAAGAGAATAAGGGTTATATGCAGCAGAAGGAGACTGTAGGAAATAGAACCAAAGACACAAACACAAGCACAGTTTTGTTTTTTTCCTGTGATGTACTGTATTATACTGGCTTATTGAAACCTTTATAATTTACTGACCATTCTATGTAACATGTCTTGTTTGTTTGTACATTGATGATGTGGAACCTTTGTAAAAGAGCCATTGGCTCAAAGGTAATAATTCCTAGAACAATAAACTAAACTAAACTAAAGCTTAGTATTCTTTTCAGAAACGCCTCACCCCAAAGAGAAAGAAAAGGAAGAGAAAACAAAGAGAGGCAACTGGGAGGCAGGAAAACAAACAGGTGTAGAAAGACTCTTGAGAGAGCGGAAGAAGGATCTAGTCTACAGATACTAAACCTGTCCCATTTGATATTAACCAAGGACCAAGAAACAGTGTTAAAAAGAGGTCTGAGCTTCATCTCCTACTCCATAAATAAATGAGTTTCAAGTTGTGGTGGATCTTAGGAAATCATTTCGTAAACTATCTTTAAAATTACACTTTTCTGAAAATATTTATCAGGATTTACCAACATATACTGATTGTGAGATGGGCTTCATACCAGAAGAGACTAATACCTCATCTGAGGACATTGATTTTTTTGTTGCATGAAATCTCAGATGGAACTACTGAAGAAGGAGGAATAGAACAAACAACCTCCACTGATCTGATTCATGAACCATTTGGAAATGCACCCATGGACACAGGTAATGAAACCATGGGAATAGACTATGAAAACCTTCTGACTTTAGAAGAACTTATGAATGCAAATGATATGCAATCTGACCTCCTGACCTCCCACCTAGAACCTGGGTATGGTCTATTAGGTGTTAATCAAAACATAAAAAAACTAAGGAAACAACTGTTTAGACCCATACCCACTTTTTTCCCTAATATTTACAATAATGTTCTTGGAGCATTTGAGAAAACTGTGACCAAACAGGTTAGGAATCTGATTAATGAAAAAGCTAAAGTGACCAGATTTAATTTAACAAAAAAATGAGAAAACTGCATTGGATGTACTGTCTCAAGTTAAGTCCGCTGTTGCCAAACCCTCAGATAAAGGAGGTAATATTGTGATCTTAAAAGTAGAACACAATAGGGAAATTGTGTTGGGATTATTAGGAAACAGAAAAAACTACTAACAGTTACTATGTAACCCTGCCCCAATACAAACAAGCATTTGTCAATGCCGAATGTTGCTTGTTTCTATGTGCTGTTTAGGTATCTGGGTCATTGGAGTGCAAATATTGAAAATTAGCGAACTTACAAGCGTGCGTAGGAACTGCGCAACGCATGCTCGTAAAGTCATTTTGAGGAATTTTTCACCAAATTTTCAACATAGCCATTTTAAGACCTCTGCTCATGAACAGTGTCATGGTGATTTTCTTAATGTGTCCCATACATTGATTTCGCATACCGACTGCACCATTGTGTGCTACGTATGGAAACACGCTTTGGGCAGGATGTGAAAATGACAGCTGTACTACCATAAGGGTGGTGGTAAAATGGCAATGTTGAAAATCTGGAGGAAAATATTGAAAATTATAACTTATGAGCTCATGAGAACTGCTAACGCACGCCAGAAACAGTCATTTTAGGAATTTTTTCACCAAATTTTCAACATAGCCATTTTAAGACCTCTGCTCATGAACAGTGTCACTGTGATTTTCTTTAATTTGTCCCATACATTGATTTCAAGATAATCGACCGCGCCATTCTGCGCTACATGGGCGAAAACACATTTTGGGTGAGATGTGAAAAATGACAGCTATACTACTCACAAGAAGGTGTGTGAAAATGGCAATGTTGAAAAATCTGGGTAAGAAAATATTGAAATTTAGCGAACTTCACGAGCTTC